>OX336365.1:6194535-8594535 GCA_946902895.1 Fragum fragum
TATTTTGTATGAAAAGGAAAAGCATGACAACAAGAGGACCATGATGGTCCTAAATCGTTCACCCGAGTAAACTGCTAATTAGAGTACTTTTTGTATAAAAGAAAAAAAACACAACTGGAGCTAACTAAATATAGGAGAGATTTAAGGTATAGCACAAAACCATCGAGTAATCCTACATACAAATTATGAATGCTTTAGGCTTTATAGTTTAACTCATTACCAGATTGCAATATTTTAGACTGGTCCAAATTGAAAGGAGTTGCATACATCAATTTCTAGCTTATGAAATTTCGGATTTTTTTTACCTTTCAGGTAGAATACATTGTTAAAATGAAGAAAATACTTGTAAAAAGCAATTTCTTCATTTTTACAATGTTTTCATACGCTTTTTATCTTGAGGGGCATCTAAAAGCATCATGAGTTTAGAGGAGAAAAATTTAAAATTAGGCTTATTCAGCATATATATTTCTTCCAAACTTTGTACATCTGGGGTAGGGCCATTTTTGACCCATTTGATACCATTTTGTTATCCTTGATAGAGAACCATCTGGATATACCATATACCAAAGTTCAATGCATTACACCTTATACCTGGGCTTGGGAGATTTTTTATGCTACAGGCATAATTTCTCGTAGCAAAATACAAAATCATCTAGAAAATCATCATAACAAATATGAATGCATTAAGCCTTATATTCTAGGAGGACATGACTTTGAACTTGCTCTAATTGGTAGAAATCTATGTGATTATGCTATATATGAATTGTATGACTTTTCCAAATATTTACTTCAATTTCAAATGTCAAGGCAACTAGAGTTTTTCAATATAAATAATTTTTTTTAAGAACTTTTGTAGAGCTTCACCCAAGGAACATCCCTGCAAAGTTTCAGCTTGATTGGCTGTTTTTGTAGATGATTTTTAAGAAATTGTGGATGGACCGACAGATGGACAATGACCAATCACAAACGCTCACCTCACACTTTGTGCCCAGATGAGCTAAAATTTTGGTTATTCATGCTAATCGATTCTGCAAAGGCACTGTTACAAAGAAAACTTGAAACTGTAAGCAAAAATTATGTGTGGTTAATCCATTCATTAAGCAGTTGCTTCCTAATTCATCTGTCAAGAATTTTCATCAAAAGTTACTGTCTTTGATAAGTCAATGCACTGTTAAAAAATAGAATATACACATCTCTGCCTAATACTGTATCTAAACGAGAAGTTTAAATCGATGGATGAGAAGTTTAAATCAAATCCATCGGGTAGTTGCTGAGAAAATTAGCCCACAAAATTTTTCCTCAAAGGGCCAAAACTAAAAAAAAAAGAAATGTATTATAACCAAAATATAATATAGTCATCCCTGTTTACTACTGAGTCTACCTGTGAAGTTATTTTCAAACCATCAAATAGTTTTAAAGAAAATGAGCTGACAAGATTTTTTCAAAGGGCCATAGCAGGAGGACCATGATGGTCCAAAATTGCTCCCCTGAGTCATCTGCTAATAAAAGAACTTTTTTGTATAAAAAAGACGCAACTAGAGCCAGTTAATTACAACAGTTATAAGGGCATACTACAAACCTTTTGAGTAACACTGCATAGGAAATATGAATGCCCTAGGCTTTATAGTTGAATCCATTACCACACAGTCCAACATTTTGATCTTAAAGAAAATAGGTTCGGAAGACACTGTGAGAAAACAATAATGTGCTTGTTACAAGCAATCCCTCCATTCCCCAGCCTTTCTTACCCTAAAAGCTACTTATATTCAATACAGTTTGAATAGCCATTGACAACTTCTTTTCATTCGTACCAGTCTAAAGTACTGTTGTCTGGTAATAGTTAAAGCGGCTCTTTCACAGATTATTAAAGAAAAATTTTGCCTCTCAATTTTAAACTTTCTAACTGTTATGCTTTCAGACATTTGAAAGGTGATTAAGCTGATTTTGAAATAAAAATGACTGGTTATAACGGTGATGATGGTCCTATATGGCTCATCTGAGTATGAGAGCTTTAGGCTTTACACAGTTTGAGAATGTTTTAAAATGATTTAATCGTCATCACTGTACAATATTGAATTCTAGGACAATTCTGGTTCTAAACTAGGATTGAATGTATAAGAATACCACAGGAAAATACTGCAATTTGCAAAACAAATCTTTGAAAGCAACTAAATAAGTTCTAGCCTATACCACTTATGAGAAGATTTTAATAACATACCAATTGCATAAATGGCTTCCGCTAGCAATTCAGAGCTGCTATAAGAGGAGATGACTGAGCTTGTTATTCTTGAGCATTTTTTACAAACTTAGGACCTATTGGGGTGAAGATTTTACCCATGGGATAAAATTTTAGAAATCTTGGTAGAGAAACACCTAGATATACTATATACCAAATATGAATGCATACACCTCATAAATTGAGAGGGGAAGATTTTACACAGCAAATATGAATGCCCAAAGTAGAGAACAAAATAAAATATGAAATACAAATGCATACAATGTGACTCTTACAGGTAGTTGTGCAGGAAATTATCAGTGTATGTTATATGAAGTGTCTCCACTAAGTACTTTACCTGTGTCATCAAAAAATCCCTGAGTAACATTGTTCAGAATTTTTTTCTGTGCCACTGTTAGTTCATCTTTCTGTGCATCTGTTACCAAGGCGATTTGTCCATTTATCAGTGAGCTCAGTTGGTTATCTGTCATTGCCTTATAAATATAAATCAAACTTGTCACAATATGTGACTTAATACCCCCACAAGTGCTTTCAGTGTTATGAGAGCTTTAACAATACAAAGACATAGCTACTGACTTTGCTTTTCTAGAAAGTAGGAGTTTGCGACACAAAATTGGTAGTATAATTAGCTGTATATGTCTACAGAGCATAAATAATGTCTAAGTTCAAGGGGAGATAATTCTTGAACCAGGAGGAATTAAGACTTCAAAATTGCGTCTTGCAAAACTTCAACATATGGTTAATGTTTGTATAAAGTTTCAATGGTATTGAAGCAAAACTAAAGGAGGAGTTTTTGACACAAAATTGGTAGTATAATTAGCCATATATGTGTACAAAGCATAAATAATGTCCAAGTTCAAGGGGAGATAATTCTTGAACCAGGGGGGGGGGAAATTAAGCCTTCAAAATTGAGTCTTGCAAAACTTCAACATGTGGTTAATGTTTGTATAAAGTTTCAATGGAATTGAAGCAAAACTGAAGGAAGAGTTGGTAAAAATTGGTAGTATATTGTACACAGACAGATGGACACACTGTCTCACGGACACCCAGACAGACAGGCTGCTTCGAGTATACCCTTGAAAACATTCGTTTTGTGGGGGAAATAACTAACCATTATTTTCTAAATAAGCTGTCTGTTATCATGTAAACAAGCTTTTACCCATTCCCACACGATGAAATTTAGACTGGTCGAAATTCAATGAAGTTGCAGATGACATTTTTAAGTTTATGAAATTTTTTCAAAATCTTTGTCTTATGGGTTAGAAAACATTGTGGTCAATGAAGAAATTGCTTGCAACAAGCAATATCTTCACTCCCACTATGTTTTCCAAAGCTTTTTCTTGAGGCTTTTTCTTGAGCCTGGGAATGGGTTAACAACAAATAACATGCCAGTCAAAATCCTGTCTCAAGTAAACCTTTTCCTTTCGCTAATGTCCTTACCAAGCTTTAACTGGGTGCTGAGAAAAATGCAACAGAAATATACCACTATGCTAGGCACTATACAATGAGAGTGCAATAGTCACAATATATGCTGCTGCATCAGGGTTCCTTTTTCTTAGACACAGCCGAAAATGATAAACCCTTACAAATGGACAAGGTTGGGTAACTTTGAACATTCTTTTGAAATTAATTCGGCTACATGCATACATGTAGAAGATATGTCAACAAGATGTGGACAGACAGACAGACTATCATAAGGATGTACATTTGGTCAGACAGATTGAGAGGATGATATCAATATACATCCACCTTTGGCAGCAAAATTAAAATAAACTAATTAAAAAAAATTAAAGCACATAAAATGCAGATCTTAATTCTGTAAGCCCCATGAAATATCCCTAAGTTTCAAGATGATACAAGGAAATTATACCACTATACCATACAAGGAAATTGCACCACTACCAAACAGATTCATTAGAGTGCCGTATAAAAAGCAAAGACAACTTTTTACTTATCCATTGATGATTTAAGTAACAAAGTCAAGTGAATTTCCGAGAAATGAGAAATATCAGACATTAGTAATCAAAGCGCTACTGACATTAGTAATCAATGTACTGCAGGTTACCAAAAATTTGACCTGTCGTCCAGCATTAAGGTGTTCTTGGCATTTTTTTATAATGACAATTCTCTTGTTTAGCACCTTTTAACCCATTCCCACACAGCAAAATTTAAGATTGGTCCAATTTGGAAGAAGCTGCAGATGGCAATTTCAAGTTGATGGAATTGTAACTTATTTCATCTTTTTGGATAGAAAAAATTGTGGATAATGAAGAAATTGCTAGATACAAGCAATTTCTTCCAATTCCACAATGATTTTCAATTTTATTAATTTTTTGCTTGGAGGCGTCTATTATGGAAGAAATCATTGTGAAAAAATGTTTCTTGTCACACAATGTTTAGGAAAGCTTCATTGATCCAAATCATAAATCACAGGAAAAACATTTAAAAGGGTTCAACAGAGCATCTCTTTCTTATAAAAGTAGCACAAACAAAAGAGAAATCGTAGACAGTTTCTTTCTGGTTTCATTCAGTATTGTCACTTTCTAAACATTTTTTTAAATTCAAAATAGGGAGATAATTAATAATTTATTCAACATAATATATATACATAACAGGTTATTTGTTTTCAAAATAGTAGATTTCTTTCATTCACTTATTCATACTGGCTCCACTTTTGTCTCAATTTGGCACCAAGTGGCCCCAAATTTTTGCCATTGGTGATTTCATTGGCGCAAGAATAAAATTTACGAGGGGGAGCCCTGAGTAGTTAACCGATAACCTGAGGACCTTATTTCGAGGAGTTTAATGTAGAATCCCTAGTTGAACCTCCATTCAAAGTTTTAAGTCCAAGCTGTTTATTGAGAATAATGTGATGGATAGGTTGGTTATGGACAGACAGAAGGATAGATAAAAATAAACAATTATACATCCTGATCTCTGTAGGGTGTATGACAATAACCAAAAGAGAAGGAGTTCTGAGAGGCTGTGAACTAATAACTGAAAGAAATAAAGGTTGTGGGTTCCAATTCCAGCAATGTTACTGTTCATGCAAGTAGGTTCTTTGGCAAGACATTTCAGAACCCCAGTCTGGACAGTATTTTCATAAAATGGTTTGATTGACTTCAGTTTAAAACTATATAAATCAATTCTTCCCTGATGTTAAGAATACATCGTACAACAAGCCATAAACTGACATTGACTTCAAGGATCTCCAAAATGTTATTCTGGAAAAATATTGAGGGGAAAAAAAACAGCCTGTTACATCATCTAAAGAAACTTATTCAGTATTTTACAGCAGAGCTCACAGTAAAGACTGTACAAGCTGATCTGAGCCTTACTGGTGCACTATGTCTTGTGAAATTAATGGATTGTGTATGTCAATCAAGGAATCAATCGACCAATCAAATTATTCATTTGACCCAAAAAATGAATTTTGAACTCCAAGATTAGCAGACATTTATCTTATGCAGCATTTTTATTTTGGATACTCAAACATTGTAACTATAGCTTATTTTGGTCGTGAAACCAGCCAGTAGATGTTAGATGTTACTGGCCATAGTTTCTGCAATTATACACCCTTTAATATCAAAGTAGAACTTCCGGTATGAACTCAGTGAGCATAGCAGCAAAGTCATTTGGTGTGGCTAGAATTTGTCAAATGTTTGATATTCCATACTTAGGCTTAAATACGACTTACAGCAAAGACAGTGGGGGGTAATTTAGAAATAACCTCTGCACTCAGACCTTCAAGAGCATCTGTGGTCAAAGTTGGAATTTCTTGAGTGGTTAGGCCAACTACAATGTATAAAGTAATAACTTTCATTATATTCAGCAAGTTACTAAAATGAATGATGATGAAATTATTCAAGTTATTCAAAATTGTAATATTTGATAAAACTATTTACGCAAATATTGCGGTTCATCTTCATTATCGAACATTAAACCCATTCTCACTCAGTCCTGCTTTTGAATGACCCTTAAGGAGCAAAAAATTGAAAAGCAATGTAGAAAATGTAACAACCAATATCCTCTCTTACCACAAAGTTTTCTACAAGAAAAGACAAATTTTTGTTTTCATTCCACCAGCTTAGAATAAATGAGACTGCATCTTCTTTTGATTTGAGCTAGTTTATAATTCTGTCATCATTTAACAGGTTAAACCATATAATGGTTAAAGACAGCTTTTAAGCCATTAATTTGCTTAGATTATCCTCTTTTTTCAAAATTTTTATCTACATGAGTATAAAGTATTATACCCTGCAAATGAATGGGCTACTTACATGTGTTTCTTGTTACCATTGATTGATTACTTACCCAAAACATTGTTCAGTTCTGTAACATCAGCTGCTGTCCAGTTTGTTACAGGCCCAAATGCTGAGGCATCTAATGTAAGATTCTTTATTGCTGTATATTGGTCCTGATCACAATCTTCAAGTCTACCTAACTGAGTACCACTACCCCTGTATATTATTTATATCTAATTAAACAATGTTGCTTAAATGTGATCTATAAACCAATATCAAGTAAATTGAGCCAAAAATGCATCATCTAGAGTACATACAAGGTTATTCTGAGATTTGACAAAGTGATGTAGTATTTCATGCAAAGTGACCCAAATTTATGAATATGGCCGAGATATTTTGAAACAGACATTCTGACCAAATTCAAATAATGTAGCCTCTGGAGTGTAAACAGGGTATTTCTAAGATTTGACCTAGCGACTTGGTTTTTTACCTCATGTGGCCCCAAAGTCAAACTTGGCCCAGATATTGTGGGGATACAGATTCTGACAAAATATCAACTTATTTGAGCCTCAAAAGTGCCTTTTACAAGGTATTTCTAATATTTGACCTAGTGACCTAGTTTTTTACCTCATTCAACCCAATATTGAACTTGACAGAGACATTGTGCAAACAAACGTTCTGACCAAATATAAAGACGTTCCAGGCAGAAATGTGCACCACAGAGTGCACAATAGATTATTTCAAAGATTTGACCTAGTGTTTGACTGCCACATGACCTGATATTAATCTTAACTGAGATATCATGCAGACAAACATTCTGACTAAATCTCAAAACATTTTAGGCAAAAATGTGCCCTTTAGAGTGCAAAAAAGGCTATTTCAATGATATTACCTAATGACCTAGTTTTTGACCCCATATGACTTAATATCAATCTTATCTGAGATATCATGCAGACAAATATTCTGACCACATCTCAAGATATTTGAGCTAAATATGTGACCTCTAGAGTGCACACAAGGTTTAAGATTTGAGCTTGTGACCTAGTTTTTGACCACAATGTGGCCCAGTATCAAAATTGACCAAGGGATCATGGGAGAGAATATCAGACAAGTTTCAAGATACTTGAGCCATAAAAATGGCCTCTAGACCTCACACAAGATGTTGATGTGACATAACTGTTGATGGACAAAGCTAGATCACAAAAGCTCAACAAGGGCATGTTGTGCTCAGGTGAGCTAAAAAGAGGATGGGGTCATGAACAGATCAAGATACATGGTGAAACCAATATACTTCTCTCCACTTCACAGAAAGATTTGTATTTTAATTTGCAGATAATTCATAATCAACATTACAAAACTTAAGGGTTAGATATTTGTTTAATGCTACTGCCTGCCAGTCCAACTCTGATCAAATATTATGTTGCTGACCTGGAGTAGATTCAAACAACTAAACAGGTCATATTAACTTATACACAGTAGTAAGTAAAGCAAACAAACCAGTCCTCATGACCCAATTTTCAATGGAACTATAAATGGAATTATTGGTCCATAATAAAAACAAATGAACAAGACGTGTCTGTGAAACAGCTTTTTTTGGACCTCAAAAAGTGCCCTTCACCTCGGTACATGACCTTGGTATCTGCAGATGTGTATGGATGAGATTTATTATCATGCTAATTATGATAATTGTATCTTACATGGGCTTAAAGTAGGTCATCCATCAAGGTGAAGGTCATTTATCAAGGTCATATTTCTGAAAAAAGACTGTGGCATGGTATTTCACAAACATATATTGTTTTTAACAGTTTCCAGACTGATGAATTATTATTAAGGCACAATTGGCCCCATATACAATGAACTTTTAGGGAGAAAAATAGCCTTACGCTACAACTGAAACAGGCATTGTTGACATTTCTGTTGGTTGAAATCCACACATGACTTCACCCAATACAGCTACTTCAGACACTGTTAAACCAGTCAGATTATTGATGGCATTGGCTGTCATATATCCATCTGCTATAGCATCAAGCTGAAATATAAATATATAGTGATATATAGTAAAGTGTCATCAATTGAATACAGACCAATCAGATAAATAAAACAATTGGGTACTTCCTTGAATCATTTGAATCACATTCTGGGCAATCACATTGCTTCAGCATTCAGTATGGTAACAAATATGGTTTTCTAATCAGCTATCAATCAATCCTTAAATAAAAGCTTTCAATCAACATCTTTAATTCATTACCATTATTCATATTGCTCAATCAGTTTTGGCGATTAATATTTTTGTTTGAATTTCGCAATTTATGATTGGTAAATTTTTTGTTAAAGTCGATTCCTAATGTTGTACTAATTGAATGAAATATTCCAATGAATGAACAGTTGCAAATTGCCAAGAAAGCATTCAGTTTGTTCAGAATGGAAAATCAATCATCATTTTATCACAATCATTCAATCATGCTTGTGTAGCGTTCAGTCATATTCCAATGTAATTGTCGAATTCATAATGTTCGATACTGTACCCCCCTTTTATTTCTTAGGTGGGGGATATCATTAATTGAAGTGTTTTGGTTGAGCACTGTACGACAATATTAACTAAGTAACATGCTAAATTTGAGTGCTCTAATGGCCTTATGGTTTGTGAGTTATTTCCATCTTTATCTCCATGTAAAATCACCTTACTCATGATACAGAGCTTCATAAAAATTTCCAGACCAATTAATTTTGTTGAGAACCATCATGCAATGTTGCTTGCAAAATTCAACCCTTTCTTGATTCACAAAATTTTAGACCTGTCCAAATTCAAAGATATTCCAGACAATTATTTAAATTGGATTTTAATTTGAAAAATAACCATTCAAAGCGTTAGAAAATATTGTGGAAAAAGAAGAAATTGCTTGTCACAAGCAATTTCTTCCTTTTTCTACAATATTTTTTCAATTATAAAATGGATTAATTCTCAATTATAAAAGGGAAGTAAAAATCAGGGATTGAGCAGGAAAGGGTTAAATGCTCTAGATTTACTGTTTTAGACAAAGAATATTTAGGACAGTGATGACCCTATGGATATTTTTCTCTGAAACAGTCCTGAGGACAGACCAATATAAAATCATTGTAATTTTTGCAAATTAAACATTGAAGGCTTATGAATATGGAAACCCTTACCTGTGTATCATTCCATCCAGAAAAACTTCCAAGAGATGTGATTACATCACTTTCATTCAGTGGCAAACACTGTAGATCCCCCGCATCTATTGCTTGAGAAATTATACCAAGTTGCCCAATATCTGTTCCTGTCATATTGCAAACAGTTGTGTTTAAAGTCTGAAATTACAAATGAAATTGCTTGTAATCCACTTTAGTTACAAAACTTTTGAATTAATGCACTGAATTATTGAAATACTTTCACTCATTTGAAAACTCAAGACCTGAATTTTCATGAATGCTGTATAGATGATGTGCCTTGTTAGTTGTCTTGGAAGTACTAAATAGATTGACAGTCATTTTAAGCTCTAATTGCTGAAACCTACATTATCAGATAATTTTGAAAAGATAAAAAAATGTGGTTGTTATGGGATGATTTCCATGTGTGATATAAAGTGAAAACTCTGAAAATATTCTTCTCAGAAATTTCAACAAATTACTTCAAAAACCCATTCCCACACAATAAACTTTTAGACTGGTCCAAATTGAAAGGAGTAGCAGATGACAATTTAAAGTTTGTGAAATGTTAGATTTTCTCAACTTTCTGGGTAGAAAATATTGTGTAAAATGAAGAAATTGCTTGTCACAAGCAATTTCTTCATTTTACACAAAGTTTTCCCAATTGCTTTTCTTGAAGGGTGTCACCGTGTGGGAATAGGTTAAATACTCTATTAATCATCACTTATGAAAATAAAATTAGTTATATAGATGAACTATTCTTACAGTAAGTGTTTTCTGCAGTAGAAGCTCTTTCTGAGCATCTGTCCATCCTTCCAACAATCCAATATCAGACAAACACTCTGTAAACTCACTAGTTTGTATGGCATTGATATCAGCATCTGCTATGGTAGTGAAAGCTTCACCCATAGTTCTTATATCATCACATGTAATGTTTCCTGAACAGAAAGAAAGATTAACAGAGAATATACCCAAGGGTATAATATGAATGTGAAACAGACAAACTGGAGAGAAGCAGAGCTGCAGATAGAATAAATTTCTGAATATTTTACTTAACTAATTGGCTGAAGATTAAATTTTGCTGGGTACAGATAGGCATAAAAGAAACAACACATTTTAAAAAACTTTTCCTTTCAGAGTAGAAAACAATGCGGGCAATGAAGAAATGACTTGTTACAAGCATTTTTCATTTTCATTTTTCCAGAGCATTTTTTTTTTTCAAGAGCATAAAAATCTGAATTGTATCAGAATGGGATATTCTATAATAATTGTCTCATTATGGTATGCTGAAGAACTAAAGTTCTAACAAAAATTTTAGGAAAAGAAAAAAATACAGGTAACATTTTTCAGTTAAATATTTTACAGATGTGGTCATAAAAAATGTTTATTCAAACTGTAGTTGCAACATTTAGGTCACCAACCAACCATTTTACTTTTGTGTTACATACTAAAGGCCATAAATTTTGCAGAATAACACTGTTGAAAATCAAAGCAGAACTTCCTGTTAGAGTTAATGGGAGGGGCCTAGGGAGTCAGTGGGCGGGGCCAGCGTTTGGTCAATTGCCTGGTCAAGGGATGAATTTTACATACCAGTTGATCTCTTCTTTCTACTATTCTGCATCCTCCAAATAACAGCATTTCTAATGGTTATCATGAGTGTTTTCTTTAACAGCTCCAGAGATGATTTATCCTCATCTGTCAGCCAATCATCACAGCATTCCTGTAGTTCTATATTCTTTTCATCTTTTGGATTTATTGTCTGCATTATTTCCTTGGCAATGTTGGCCAGTACTCCCTGCAGAAACAACAGTACCATGTGAAGATACCCGATGCTCAGGTGTTGACAGCTGCATAGTGAACAGAAATCAAAGTCAAACAAGACAAGTTTTTGGAATATCATGCCCACATTACAGTCTCTTTTTAAGATGTGACCTTGCTAAGTGACCTTGACCTGGTCAAATGACCTCAACCTTTGTATCTGCAGATGTGTATTGATGAGATCTATTATCATCCCTATTATATGAGCATTGTATGTTTTAAAGTCTAAAAGTAATTGTAAATTTACTTTACGTTTTAAGTTATATTTTGCAGACAGACAGACTGCATTAATATTGGTAGAAAGAGAATTATTAAAGAGATATGATAGTTGCATGTTAAGTTTAACCAGGAATTCCTAAGTCCAAAAAGGATTAAAATTCCACTGAAATGAATGTCAGATTAATGATTCTGTGTCTAGAGTCAGATATAATTGTCACAAAAACCTGTGCAAAGTTTAAAAGCAATAGCATTGGTAGAGAGACAGTTATTAAAGATATATAAAAGTTGCATGCAAAGTTTAACCAAGAATTTCTATGTCCGAAAAGAGTTCAACTAAAACTAATGACACAGTATTGAATCTGTGTCTAGGTATTATTGCCATGAAAGCATGTGCAAAGTTTCAGAGCAATAGCATATGTAGAAACCGATATAAGAACTTGCATGTAAGGCTTAATGAAAGCATTACTTCAAAAAGTCAAGCTAAAAATTGAGAATTATTGCGTGACATTTCCCACGACTAAATAATCCCTATATCTGGTGTACACAGTGATTTAGGGAATTTACAAGTTGTTAGAAGAAAAATTTGACCAACTATTACGGTTCTTATGCACCACCCCTCTCCTCATTATTAATGAAGTTTAATTTCATGTTCATAGCTATGACACTTTATAAAGAGTCAAGCTTTGAACAAACTATTCAGAAAATCATAATTATGTTCCTCAGGGAACTGTTTAAACATTATGCATAATCACTCTTAATTTTCAATAATTCGGCAAAAATCTAGAATATAACTTTATGATCACTAATTATGGCCATTTTATTTTATCTAATAATTCAAGATTTATTTTCTTTTGCTTGATAAAGGTAATTTTTCCAAAATATAGAAATTTAGGGTGATTATGTAAAGAATTTCAGAAAATATTGATATATTTTGGCTTTTATAGAGGACAGGTGTCTCTCCAAACTTAGAGAGACAGGAACTACAGAATAAAGTTCACTCATTACTTGAAACCATGTCAAGCAATTCTTCGCCATATATTACCTTATCCATTTGTTGTTGTGTACTTTCAGGAAAGAGCATGATTGCACTACCCAGAAGTCTCAAGCTTGTCTCATCTATAGTAGCACCATTACTATAAAGTGAAGAGGACAGAGGTTTATTTTGAATAGATATATAATCTAGAAACAGTGAACTGGGCTCTAAAAAAACAAGCATAACTTGGAACTTGTCTAAATTATTGCAAAATTTTAAAACTTTCCAAATTCGAAGTTTGCACATGAAAATTTAATATGGATTTAATTAGAACAAGATTTGTTTGTCAAACACCATGCCCCCAAAACAGGAATTCTTTAAAAACAGGTGATTTTTTTGTGTTTTTTTCTATATTTTAAGGAAAAGGGTTAAAATTTTGACCTTGACCTTGATGAAATGACCTTCCCAAGTTGCACCCTGTTGAGACCTATCTACATACCAAATAATAGCATTGTAACTTAATTAGGGATGAAGTTATAGGTAAATGTTTAGTTGGTAGGTTAAGTTTTTGAGTAACGTTTTAGGGAAAAGGGTTAAAATTTTGACCTTGACCTTGATGAAATGACCTTCCCTAGTTGCGCCTTGTTGAGACCTATCTACATACTAAATATTAGCATTGTTACTTAATTAGGGATGAATTTATAGGAAAACGTTTAGTTGGCTGGTTAAGTTCTTGAGTAACGTTTTAGGGAAAAGGGTTAAAATTTTGCCCTTGACCTTGATGAAATGACCTTCCCTAGTTGCGCCTTGTTGAGACCTATCTACATACCAAATATTAGCATTGTAACTTAATCAGGGTTGAAGTTAGAGGAAAATGTTTAGTTGGCAGGTTAAGTTTTGCAGACAGACAGACAAACAGACAGACAGACAGACAGACGGTCACCGGTAAAACAATATGCCCCCGATCTATCAATTGGAGGGCATAAAAATAACCATTCAGTAGGGTAAAAATATTGTGGAAAAGAAGAAATTGCTTGTTACAAGCAATTTCTTCTTTTTCTACGATGTTTTCTTTTTATAATCAAAGGGATGTAAAAAAAAGGAATTGAATATTAAAATGATAAAGAGTTTTTCAAATTAATGGCTGCTATATATGGTCGCTATATTATAGGCCATCTTGGAAAGATATGAGCTGTATAAATTTCAGATTCAAAGTTGTCCAAGAAGTTTATAGAATGATGATACATTAAGTTCAAAAGAAATCTGTCCCTTAATTAGACTAAGAATTGACTTATGGGTAATTCTTATACCTAAATTCATTTTTGCTTTATTTTTCATTGATCAGTATTCTGAAGTAACTTACGTTCCTAAATGTGTTTGAAGAGCATTGGAAACAGCAGTTCGAAAGTTTTTATCCATACACATATGTTTGAGTTCATGAAGTTTTAGTTTCACAGTCTCTCCAGGTACATACTGTTGTAATTCTTGTTGTGTAAATTGACTGATAAGGTTTGGGCCTAATGTATCGATGTCAGAGAAACTCATTCTTTGCCCTTGTATACCCTGAAAGACATTACAAGGCTTTTAGTTTTTTTAACGTTGTGACAATTTACCATCACAATAGGAGGTATTTTTATACTTTAGAAAACATTGTGGAAAAGAACAAAATGCTTGTAACAAGCAATTTATTCTTTTTCTACAATATTTCTACCCTACTGAATGATTATTTTTCAATCGATTTGACTTTAGATTGTCGTCTGCAAAACCTTTGAACTTAAAATTTTGAAAAAATGTAAAGGTTTATGGTAACATTACATTAAGTTCTGTGTTTCTACTGGTGTAGAAAGCATTGTTAAAAAAAGAGGAACCAACCTGTCCTTTTCTTACTAAGGGTTTCAATAGATCATTCAGTCTTCTGATAGTAAAAATGTAAAATTTTATGGTAACCAATTATACAAGGCTTGAAGCTACTTACCATGCAGGTCATACATGCTGACAGTAGTTCTCTCCGATGTTCTGGACGCATACATCTTAATCGGTTACAGTAGCCTATCTTCGAACAGACTGATCCACAGATTTTTGGTTTCATAGCAGTTAGTTCTGAGCCCCTACAAAGTAAAATGATGGTGTGATTATCAGGTACAGTAAAACTTGTATTAACCCATTCCCAGACAATTACGCTTTTTGCGTCCCTCGAGACAAACAGTTGGGAAAACATAAGTGTAAAATGAAGCAATTGCTTTCTACAAAAAAATTCTTCATTTGCAAAATGTTTTCTACTCAGATATGTGAAAATTTCAGAAAATTCGTAAAATTCAAATTGTCATCTGCAACTCCTTTGAACTTGGACCGGTCTAAAATTTTGCCATCTGGTAATGGATTAAGCGTCAACTCCAAAGACAACCAAAGAGTGGTCACTTGATAGAATGATCACTTGTTAAATGTTTTGCGACATATCATCTCGGTTTTCATGTCCAGCAAATTTTGGTTCCATTTAACCAAAACTGAATTTTAGTGTTTTTCCTCTACAAGAAAATAAATAATTGCACAGCAATTTTTGAAAATCATGTAAATCATTATCTCCCTTAGTGTGCAGATAGAAAGTCTGATAACAAAATAATAATAAAATAATGCCATTTATGCTTAAATATTGGACTAAATGGTGGTCATTTTTTAAGAAACTTTATGGAAAAAAGCATAATAAAAAGAAAAGAAATGTCGAACCTACCCTTGATGCTAATATTTAATTTGTTCCATAACATATAAATGCTTAACATAATGCCGATAGTCATTGAAAATAATTTAGATTTTCTGCAATTCATATGAAATAATTTGAAAAAGAAAGAAGTCATTTTTGTATCAATTTTGTTAAGTCTGACAACTGTGCCATTTCAAATGTTAATAACCTTAAATAATCACGCAAAACAATCAGGGGCGAGTCTTGATTGGTTTTGTTTGTTTGTTTGAATGGGGTTTTACGCCGCTTTCAACAATCTTTCAGTTATATCGCGGCGGCTGGAGCACCTAACAATGGAATCCTGGTATTTCTCACACCAGTACTACCATTACATCCTTTCCTAGCCTCCAGCTGCTATCCCACATAGGTCTACGATTATCGACCCATTGGTGAGAGACAAATAGTCGGAAAAGATGAGTGCCGCCGTCGGGGATCGAACCCGGGACCTCTAGATTTGCAGTCCGACGCGCTACCAACTGCGCTATGACGCGTATGTGACTGAAAGGATACAAATACTCAATTATCCCGAGAGGCGATTTTTTTTCTTTTTATCTATATTTTTTGCTAGAAATCATGTTTTTAAAGTTACCATGAAGATTTTTTCTTATTGTTGTATGTCACAATTGAAATTTGTAACAAACACATTTGCATCAAAGAGTTATGGCTTTACTTAATTAGCTTCATTCTTATAATTTCTCATAAGTTCTCATTCCCTTTTTTGTAATTTTGTTCAATTGATATAAAAACATATAATTTTCTAAAGATTTAGAGCAAATAGAATTTAAGGAAAAAAAAGAGGTTTCTTAACCCATTACCAGATGGCAAAATTGAAGACGACAATTTAAAGTTAATGAAATTTTAGATGTTTCAACCTTTTAAGTAGAAACATTGTAGAAAATGAAGAATTTTCTTGTAAAAAGCAATTTCTTTATTTAGACAATCTTTTTTCCTTGGGGGCGTCTAAAGGCGTCACTGTGCAAGAATGGGTTAAACACTACACTAATGCCTGGAAACAATTTTTTTACACAAGTTTGACATTCCAGCAAGTAACCTTGACCGATTCAGATGACTTTGAAAATGTGTATGGATGATATATATGGACTAGTCAAATTAGGCATTGTACCTTAAACGGTTTTGAAGTAATAAGAATTTGTTTAGTTCTTATGACACAGGTTTATGACGGACAAGGCGAACAAACAGATGGACACTGGTTAACAATATACTACCTATCTTATTTATGCAGTAGCATTAAAATTAACCCACTATTAGATGATAAAATTCTAAACTTGTCTAAACTGAAAGAAGTTTGAGATGACAACTAAAGTTCATGAAATTTAAAAACTTTGTTTCTCAGATTGAAAACATACTGAAACAAGATGTGTTTGAGAAACACTATGCCCCCAAAACAGGAATTCTTTAGAAACCGGTGGTTTTTGTTTTTTTCTTTGTTTTAGGGAAAAGGGTTAAATTTCGACCTTGACCTTGATGAAATGACCTTCCACAGTTGTGCCTTGTTGTGACCTATCTACATACCAAATATTAGCATTGTAACTTAATCAGGGTTGCAGTTATAGTAAAATGTTTAGTTAGCAGGTTAAGTTTTGCAGATAGACAGACAGACAGAGGGACAAACAAAGGGACACTGGTAAAACAATATGCCCCCGATCTTATCTATGCGCGGGCATAAAAATGAAATGTTCACAGCTATTTAATCATTCTTCAAAGTCCTTTCCCACACCTTTTTCATCAGAAGTGTAAAAAATGGGAATCAGATTTATATAAGTCAATACTTTCACATATCTTGTTACACCTGATTATTTGAGCCTGCATTTTACAATTTCAACAATTAAAGATCTGTGATACTTGACAGCCCTTGATCAGCATGATCTACCCTCTCTGCTCAGTCTTCACTATGCACTCTATAGAAAGGTAGCAACTCAATTATCATTTAGAAAACCAGTACCTGCTCATGGTCTACGCTTTACATAAATTTGATTTTGAGGTATTCCTGGCTAAGCCCTCCAATCTCCAATAAGATCCACTAAAATATCACACAATATCAGTTTGAAAAAAATATTGTCCGGGGGTTTGGAAATATGTGTTTTGTCCACTTGTCCCTGGACAAGTAAAATGCGATTTTCTACTTGTCCGTGGTCAGAAAGGACTTGTCTACAAATTAAGAGAATAGATAAATTTTGGAAAAAACATTGTTTTTACAGAAGAAATTGCTGAACTCAGCATTTTCTTCATTAAAACAATGTTTTCTACCCTTAGATACAAATATTATGCTAATCAATCTCTTATATCTATTAGGACAATTAGATACTATTCCAAGATTTGCCCTGATATTTACTTGTCCATGGACAAGTAGCCAAAAAGAATTTACTTGTCCGCAGGAAGAAAAGCCCAGGTCGGACAAGTCGGGCATGGGAATTCCTCAACCCTGGATTGTCATTGGTATAAAAAAGGTAAATCATTGGTTGGTGACCTAATAGTTACAGATAAGCTGAAATCTTCAAACCAACAAAACTGCTTTAAATAATTGTCAAAGGTCACCATTCACTTCTGGTCTAAATGGATGATTTGGTTGGTCAATTGATTTTTTGGATTGAGAGAAGTGATCTTTCAATAGTTGGAAATGTCAAGCATGTGAATGGCTCAATTCAATTATCAAGTTATTTTGTCAAAAATTATCTCACTTGAAATCCATCATACATTCACAGTCAAGTTGATCAACATCTGTTTCACTCAGATATTCAAATGGTTTGGACTCATTTAACAGCTCCAAGGATTTCGTTATCAGTAGTCTGTTGATGGTATTCAGCTGAAAAAGACTTGAAAGTTATCTAGGGACAACATGCCAAGCCCATAAACATTTGACCTTGACCTGTGACTTTGGAGCTATCCACACATTTGTTTTAAAAGGCAAATTCGTGATGAATGAAAAATTGTGAAATCCATCCATAAGAAAGAAATATGCTCTGGATAAATTACACATGAACATTTGACCTTGAGGCATCACCATGACCTTTGAGCTTTCTGAAAATTTGTTTATCAGGGAAAAGGACTAGCAGGGGCCCAGTCGCCCATGGCCCCTAGATTTTGGGCTGGGCTCCTAGACCTATTGCGAAAAATGCCTATACCTCTAATATTAAATATTGAATTATGGCAGGCTTGGCCCCTAGGTTGAAATTAATAGTTTTTTTCCCTGTTTATAATGGGAGATTTACTTATTATAGCGAACAATTATACCAAGCTATTTTGAAATCCATCCATAAATGTAAGAGATATGCTCTGGACAAATTAAGACAGAACCATGAGCTTAAACTCACTGACGCGCTTATACCCATTTATGAAAGTGGCAACTATGCCTTACTCACTGCATGAAGGCTTGACAAAAAAAATCAAAAATCATGTTACTAATCAATGTTTTAAAGTTTCTTTTACAATGTTAAGGTTAAGGCAGTCCGTGTTCCCTTAATGACAAAAAGTAACCAAATGTTAGAGATGATAATTTTCACTTTTTTTGATAGAATAATAACTTTTCATTTATTAGTTTGAGTGGATTAAAATGTCATAGAATATCAGAATCAGGTGTCTAAGAAAGTTCAAGGCTAAGTAAAAACATGTACTTATGATAATCAAGGAAAAAAACTCCTTTATCAAAAGGAATACAGTTTTACAAAGTAGAGCTATCAAAGAAAGGTAATGCTTTTAAAACAAATGCATACAAATGGCAATAAGAAATTGGAATTAACAGATTTATCAATCAGGAATTCTAATGAATCAAAATTATGGCGTAGAATTAATTCAAATGTCAGTTTCACAATCTTCACACATGTATACTCTCTTAAGCCTATAAACTGGCTACCAGAGGTCTGATAAAACTGTAAGCTTACAGATCCAAAAGGCCAGTGGGGTTGTTCACATAATGCTTTCGCAATCTGCATGTGTCTTGGATCACTTTGATTATTTTGGTACTCAGATATTTCTTCAATGTCTGAACGTAAGAATCCTGTCACTGCTGATGACATTGCTCTGTAAAAAGAAACAAGATGGCTCTCATCGACTGACTGATTTAATTGGCTTTAATGCCTCTTTTAACAGTTTTCAGTCATATTTTGAGGGTTGGAGCACCTAATAATGGATTCCTGGTAATTCTAACACCAGTACTACCATTGCATCCATCTGAGCCGCCAGCTGCTCATCCAACATGTTTACAATAATCTACCGATTGGTGGGAGACAAATGTCTGAAAGGATATTTGCCATGGCCAAAGATGGCTCACAGTAGAACACTCACCTGTATCTACTTTCTCCAGCCAAGTAATTGACTAAAATTTGATAATAATACAGATATTTGCACAAAGATTAATGGATGTAAAGACTAATGGTTGCCATTGGATAAAAAGATAACTAATTTTGCCACTAAGACCCCTTTTTACTTAATTGGGATCTTGCATGACAATACAAGCATTTTGAGCAGGATTGAGAAAGACTGAACCAATATTGTGGTATATGGATTGGTAACAAATAAATTGTCAATAAGGCCCCATGCCATGGGTCAGAATGTTACCATATTCACTAAGGTTCTTCCTCATGACCATGCTAACATTTTCTGTAAGTTTGAGAAAGATCAAGTAATAGTTGTGACTTGTAGAGTGTAACTAGTAATATTTCGTATAGGCCCCTTAGCTCTTGATAAAGTTGGTACATGGTTATTTTACTCATGATATTTTATCAAATCTATCTTTGAATTTAAAAGAAAAATATTCAGGAAGGGTCAACATCTGATCAAACTATCAAACGAAAATAGAATTCCAATTGAGAGATACCAACAAAACCTTATTAACTTTTAAATTTGATGTTGTTTTTTTTTATAAAAACAAGGGTGAAAATACACTATCAAGAAACACAGCTTCTATAGGCAATTTTGGAGGGTAATTTTCTCAAAATCCCTAACTCAGTTATCTTCTTTTTCTTTAACAATATTAAAGGATTGACTATGAGCTTCTTATCTCGCTGGGAAAAAATGATCCTGTGAGTTTAAAGTATAAGTGGTCATACAACACTTCCATGACCAGTAACAAATTAAAAAGTGCTCATGGTGAGCTTTTGTGATCGTTGAATGTCTGTTGTCCGTCAACCATCATGCGGCGTCAACAATTGGAGTGTTTACACTCTAGAGGCCACAGTTTTGACCCAATCTTCATGAAACTTGGTCAGAATAATTGTTAGGTCATGAGGATGAACCCTATTGATTATGGGAGGGTTCTATTTGAAAAGGGCCTTAATGACAATTTCTTCGTTTACACTCTAGAGACCACAATTTTGGACCAGTTTTCATGAAAATTGGCAAGAATAATTGTTTAGTCACAAGGATGAACAGTATTGATTATAGGAAGGTACTTTTGGAAAACACAGGAAAAGGGGCCTTAATGACAATTTCTTTTTTAACGCTCTGGAGTTCATAATTTTGGCTCAATCATCATGTTACTTGGTCAGGATACTTGTTAGGTCATGAAGATGAACCTTATAGATTATGGGAAGGTTCTATAGGATAACATAGGAAAAGGGGCAATAATGACAATTTCTTTGTTTGCAATAAAGAAGTCACAGTTTTGCCTCAATCTTCATGAAACTGATTATAGTAATTTGTCTTTTAACAGCAGACAGTTCAGGTGAGCGATCTAGGACCATCATGGTCCTCTTGTTTTAATCACTGTATGTTAGATCACTAACATCATATATATTTAAATGTTATTAAGCCTGACACAACAAATACCTCAATTTAGATTGACCCATTACCAAACAGCAAAATTTTAGATTGGTTCAAATTCAAATTACATTGAAAATTATCAACAATTTTGGGAAGGAAATATAGTGTCATGAACATCTTCCTCTTTAATCAAAATTCAGTGTACTTGCACTGTACATACTTTATTTCTGATGCAGAAAAATTACTTGGTTGTTTGTTCTTCTTAACTTCTTCCATAATCCATTTATTCTGAAAGTAAAACAAAATATCTTGTATAAATTAGAATCATTTTTTTTCCTTGTGACTTATTAACTAGCCAAGACATTTGCCAATTTTTAATACCCACTTGATAGAAGAAAATCTATTACAAATTACTTGTAAAACATTTATCTTCAAATTTAACTAACAATGAATAAAAACAAGATCCGTCAGAGACAGTTTATTCTCCCTGAATATAGCCGTGTCACAAAAAGTATAAACATGAATGGGTAAAAGGGTTTCGAGGAAGCAGCAGAAACAGATGCAGATATATGCTCACCAGGTCTCCGGAAAACCAATAAATAGCTGGTCTGGACCAAATTTTGAATTGCCTGACCGATTGGAATCCAAAAAATAGCACCAAACATCGGTCAGAAATCTTCATTAAATTTCATGTTGAATTATTGATAAACTCGACCACCATCTATTAAAATCTACTTGAAAATTAAAGGGTTTCACACGTTTACCCGCTGGACAGTCAGGTGTCAATCCGCAAGAGGACCTTATTTCCATTTCAAAATTTTTGTAGCCCTGATGCTCGCTATATTCTAGACAAGCTAAATTTTATATACATCCTAGAGCTGTGACCTTAATCTTTGAGCTACCTGAAAATTTGTTTCAAATGGCACATCTACTAACACCAGAGAACAATTGTGCAAAGTTATTTCAAATTCAATCAAGAATTTTAGAAGCTAGACATGCTTAATTTTCAAAATTTGACCTAAACCTTGACCTGTGATCTTGACCTTTGAGCTATCTGATTTTTTTTTCAAATTGCACTGAGAACATGTGTAAAGTTATATTGAAATCCATCTTTAATTGAAGGAGCTTTGCTCTGGACATGCTTCATTTTAATGTTCGACCATGAGCTGTGACCTTGACATTTGAACTATAGGAATAGATTTTCAAATGGCACATCAACTCATGATAGACAACAATTGTGTAAAATTATTTCCAAATCCATTTATAACTGAAGGAGCTATACTCTGGAAATGCTTTAAGTCAATGTTTGACCTTGAGCTGTGACCTTGACCGTGGAGCTATCTGATCTTTTTCTTTTTTACAATGGCACATCTATTCATGATAGAGATTAATTGTGCCAAGCTATTTTGAAATCCATCCATAATTGAAGGAGGTTTGCTGTGGACAAGGTCAATTTTAAATTCTGACCTTGAACTGTGACATTGACCTCGGAACTATAAAAAAAAAAAAAAAAAAAGGGAAAAAAACCTTTGGGCAATATCATAAGGAATTCACATGTGAAGTTTCATCCCAATTGGCCCAAGGGATGTGGAGATATCATGGCAGACGGACGGACAACGGAAGGATGGATGGACAGACGAAGCGACAGCTATATGATTGCCCTTAGGGAGCATTAAAAGCTTAAACCTGTAACTTTTACACATTAAGAACTATTTTGATACTAGAAAGTCATCCAGGGCAAACATGTCAAGCCCACTATACATTTGACCTTGAGCTGTGACATTTACTTTTCAAGCTATTTAAAAATTGTTTCATCTGGCATATCTATTTATGATGGAGAGCAAGTATCTTAAACAGTTCAAAAATCGATGCACAAGTGTTGGACATATCCTCTGAGTATGCTCAATATGAACATTTGACCTTGAGCAGTGACCTTGACTTTGAAGTTTCTGGAAAATTGTTTCAATTGGCATAGTTACTCATAATGGAGAACAATGTAGCCATGATATTTTGAAATCAATTTGCAAAAGAAGGAAATATGCTCTGGACAAGCTCAATTTGAAAATTTGAAGCTGTGATATTGATCTTGGAGCTATCTGAAATTTGTTTCAAATGGCACATCTACTAATGACGGATAGTCATTTTGAAATCTATCCTTAAATATAGGAGTTATTACATAGTAAAACTCAGGCGGACTGACCTACTAACATACATACTCCAACTTGTCAAATAGGAAAACTATGTCTCGCTCAATGGAAGAAGGCATGACAATTAAACTACAAAAGGCAATTGTTAATAAATAGATGCTCATAAATGATGTAGCCATCATCATCTTTTTTCTCATTTTGAGCAGAATCAATCTGGAAGTTCATGAGAAATGAAGAGGCCATAAATACAAACTGGCTTATTTAGAGAGAGATCTCTGGACAAACATGATGGCAAATATAAATGCCATGAAGTATTTGGACTAATAACATACAATTTTTTATTGAAAGATTTAAGCTAATTGTATCTAAAAATTCAGAGCTAAGTCTATGTTGAATGATTTGTAAAACCTTTACATATTAAGGTAGTAACCTGTAACAGACATACTTAAATTCCTATTAGTAGCAAAGGCATTGAAATTCACCCATATTTAGCAAGAACATGCCTTAAGCATACACAGGTTGACAAAACTTGATAAATTTGAATTAGAATGGTGACCTTTGACGTTTACCTAATATATTTGTTGTGACAAACTTGAAGTGAAGAAAGGTTTAGATTTGACACTTCTGGGATGGACCCTTAATTCATGATGGCTCATATATATTTCTTAAATGCAGAAAATTTTGGACATTTCTTGGTATATTATCAATTGAAAATGTCACTGATAGAAATGTGGAAATTTTATCAATACAATAAACTACCCCCTTTTTTTTTCCTTATGCAGAACTAAAGGAGCTTTGCCTCCACTGACACCAATTGGTTTTGAACATCATGCACATTTTATGTTTTACTAAAAAAAATAATATTTTATCTCTTCTTTGAATTTATGAAATGCATATTTGCTGGTTTTATGTGCAAGATCAACAAATCTTTCATTCAATAAACAACAAAGTGAAATTTCATGTAGCATTTGAGAAAATAAAGATTTTGTTGTCACTCAATGACAGATGTATTGATTTTACACGGAAACAAGCATTCTAACTCTTTCCTGTTTTCCAAAAATTTAGACCTGTCAAAATTCAAAGGTTTTGTAGGCGAAAATTGAAACTGGATTTAATTTGGAAAATGACCATTCAGTAGGGTAGAAAATATTGTGGAAATAGAAGAAATTGCTTGTTATAAGCAATTTCTTCTTTTTCTACAATATTTTCTAAATTAAGAATTTACAGGGACAAAGAAATCAGGGATTGAAATGAAACAGGGTTAAAAGTAACACTCTATATTACTGTTTATAAACTATCAAGGTCTGATACAAACCTGAGAGTCAGTTAGAGCCAGTGTAATGTTTGGATTGTTTAATCCGAACTCTTGTTCTAAATTAGAAACACCACTCTCTAGCTTTTTGATGGATACTTCTTTCATTATCTCTTTTGAGTCAGCTATCGCAGATACTTTTCCTGATTCTACCATCTGAAATGTTTTCATGCAAGATCTGTTTGAGAGCCTTTTTCTATAATGAAAAGAATTCTTATGTTTCTTTATGAACTTTATTCAAAACTCAAAATTAATGACCTTAATAAATTACCATTCAATTGATTGTTAAAACAAAAAGAAAGAATAATCATTATTAATGAAAGAAGGTTTGGTTTAACAAATAATCATCTGACGACAAAATTTTAGACACGTCCAAATTCAAAGAAGTCGAAGACCACAATTCAAAGCTTATGAAATTTTAGTTTTTCAACTTTCTTGGTAGAAAACATTGTGGAAAATGCACAATGTTTTTTCTGATTATTTTTCTTAATGTGGCGTCAAAAAGCATCATTGTGAGGAATGGGTTATATCTATCTATTTTAGAACAAATAGAAAAAAAGTTCTTAAAATGATTCCTCTTGATTTCATTTCCTAGAGAATATGCCATGCAGTATTTGCACTGAATGTGTTGCCCAATGAAAGACCAAAGATCAATAGGATGCAAACTCCAGGTATCTAGATGATAAAACTGAAACTCTACCTTAAAAACCACAAACATCACACACTTCAGATCACAGTGCAGGCTTTATTTAAATATAATTGTATTACTGGCTGCTGTTAGAAGCATGTAGTGCGAGTTTTTCTGACAGAAGAATACCTTTTCTCCTATTTGTGTAATAACAGCATGTCTTTGATGGTTTCTATCAACCCCAGCTGTCTCCATGTCTTTTTTGATATCAACAATATTTCTCTCTAAATCTGCAGCTACAACTTGTCCAAATTTATCTGGAGAAAGATCTGTTACCATAGCACCCAAATTGTCTACAGCAGTGGCATCAAGCACAGCACCTTGGCGTGAGAAGCAGGTCTTGGTAATAAACTTTTTCTGATAAAAAGATGTAAATCAATATGTCTCATGAAAATGTCTCATAAATTTGGATAGTACCAAAGTCTATGAACATTTTGGAAAAAAATAGCTCTAAGAGATTCAATCTGTGTATTATTTTCTATTTCAACTCTTTACCTATTGTAGGTCTTTAACACTGATCTGTAATAAGTAATTAACAAAATGAGAAAAGCCTCTTCCCCCCCCCCCAAACTCCCAAAGGCAAAACAACAACAAAACCTCCACAAATCTGTAACTGTATTTGCTATTCATTTGTAATTTGTCCTCTATAGATTAATTTCTTATACCTGCCTGACAGTCATTTTATCTCTGATATTACCTTTCGATTTATCATGTGTTGATAATGTACACAATCAAATATCAGCAGTATGAATTCCCTGAAGGTGGCTGTATATTGGTATCCAGCCACCTTCATTTTCTAAGGCCTAACTTTTGTAGGGACAAATAAATACCAGGGCAAATTTTGAAATGGTGCAAAAAATCTCAAAGATAAGGTATAGACAGTATGTTAGTCTTATTGTCGCGACTCGAGCATCTAGTCATAGATTTCTCACACAAGTACAGCCTCAACACCCTGTCCAAGTCTCCAGCTGCTCATCCAACTTATGTTTATGATTATTTACCCATTGGTGGAGACAAACATTGGAAAGGATATTTGCTGAAAACAGGGATCAAACCATGGACCTCATGATTGAGAGTTTGATGCACTACCGATTGCGCCTACTAGTCGCAGCCTTGAGTTAATTGAGATGAAAGATTTTCTGCCATGTTTAAACTCAGCTGAGTACAAAATGTTCACGGTGAGCTTTTGGGATACTTCATTTTCCATTGTCAGTTGTTACTAGTCAATAATTCATTGTAACCACTCTAGAGGTCACAATTTTGACTCAATCTTTCTCAAAATTGCAAAAAATGTTTGTATAGTTATAGAAAAAACAAGAGGGCCAGAATGGCCCTAAAATCGCTCACCTGACTAATGTAAGATGATTCAAAATTGAAATTGGCCCAATGGTTACTGAGGAGAAGATGTTTAAAGATTTCAAAGTCAAAAACTGCCACGCCCATATTTGGGCATAAATCAAAATTCTGTGAACAACTTTTAAAAAGGGTCATCCAAGGAACATTCATGCCAAGTTTGGATGAAATTGGCCCAATGGTTACTGAGGAGAAGATGTTTAAAGATTTCTAAGTCAAAAACTGCCACGCCCTGCCACGCCCATATTTGGGCATAAATCAAAATTCTGCGAACAACTTTTAAAAAGGGTCATCCAAGGAACATTCATGCCAAGTTTGGTTGAAATTGGCCCAATGGTTACTGAGGAGAAGATGTTTAAAGATTTCTAAGTCAAAAACTGCCACGCCCTGCCACGCCCATATTTGGGCGTAAATCAAAATTCAACGAACAACTTTTGAAAAGGGTCACCAAAGGAACATTCATGCCAAATTTGGTTGAAATTGGCCCAATGGTTACTGAGGAGAAGATGTTTAAAGATTCCGGAGTCAAAAACTGCCACGCCCTGCCACGCCCATATTTGGGCATAAATCAAAAATCGGCGAACAACTTTTGAAAAGGGTGACCCAAGGAACATTCATACCAAATTTGGTTGAAATTGGCCCAATGGTTACTGAGGAGAAGATGTTTAAAGATTTCTAAGTTAAAAACTGCCACGCCCTGCCAGGCCCATATTTGGGGGTCAATCAAAAATCCGCGAACAACTTTTGAGAAGGGTCACCCAAGGAACATTCCTACCAAGTTTGGTTGAATTCCGCCCAGTGGTTACTGAGGAGAAGATGTTTAAAGAATTGTTGACGACTTCCGACGCACGACGCACGACGGACAAAAGGTGATACCAAAAGCTCACCTTGAGCACGTTGTGCTCAGGTGAGCTAAAAACAACACCTTTTGAATATGGTAACATTCTGACCAATATCAAGGGAAAAGAACCCTCATTGACAATTTCCTTGTTACCATTCTAGAGGTCAAAATTTCTGCTCAATCTTTCTTTATCTCAAATTTGCTGAAAATGTTTTACAGATATTAGAAAGAACACTTTTGAATATGTTGGCATTCTGGTCAATATCAAGAGAAATAGAGCCTGATTGACAATTTCCATGTTACCACACTAAGGTCACAATTTGGCTCCATCTTTCTCAACATTGCTGAACATGTTTTTATAGTCATGAGGAAGAATATGGTGACATTCTAAAGAATATCAAGGGAAAAGGAGCCTCATTGACTCTTTTCTTGTTACCGCTCTAGAGGTCACACTTTTGTCTCTATCTTTCTTAAACTTGCAGAAAATGTTTGTATAAGGGTGAAATCTCAATGGATGGACATCTACACAGAGAATACGATACCAATATATAGCCACCTTCAGGGACAAATGATGCAAAACATTAATTCAAATTACAGTCAAACCTATAATTTGTTTGTTTGTTTGAATGGGGTTTTACGCCGCTTTTAACAATCTTTCAGTCATATCGCGGCGGCTGGAGCACCTAACAATGGATTCCTGGTATTTCTCACACCAGTACTACCATTACATCCTTTCCTAGCCTCCAGCTGCTATCCCACATAGGTCTACGATTATCGACCCATAGGTGAGAGACAAATAGTCGGAAAGGATGAGTGCCGCCGTCGGGAACCGAACCCGGGACCCCCAGACCGACAGTCCGACGCGCCACCAACTGCGCCATGACGGCAGTCAAACCTATAATATGCAGCCTGCCAAGGGACAGACCCAAACTGGCAATATACGCCAGTTGGCTACTTAACTCAAATCAGTTTTTATATAACCCCATTGACATAGGAGTCCTGATACAAGTACATGCCTTCTTATAAGACTGGCCGCATGAAATGAAGAAAATACAAGGAAAAACAAGTCTTGTAAGTGAAGAAAAATTAGACAATATAATTTTATTGCATTTATGTTTCAGTTCATAAACTCTGACAATAGTACAGTCAACACTTGTTATCTCAAATTTTGATGTCCATAGGAAAAAGCTTTAGTTAACCAAAGTTCCAGATAAAAAAAAAAGGCCCTCGAAATAGAAAGTTTTATGGGAAGTTACCGGAACAATTAAAGGTGACCCCTGGCAACATACAATAAATTACACGGGCAAATCACACGGTAGCACCAGGGATGATACGCAGATTGGCCCCTATTCTCAGGTGACAGCTAACACAGTTTCCATTGTATTTAAGTAAGATCTTGATTCAGTAAGAAAGAAGTCTCTGAAAATCACATAATCTGTCATATATGATGTACTGCAATCAATTTAAGAGTGAAAATACTTACAACAGAGGTGGGAATATCACTAGAACTTTTGAAAGCTGACAAACAGCTCCCATCACACAGTATGTTGGTTGGGATACTTTCATAGAATGACATCTTCATCTCAGAGAAATAGGGTCCAAAAGTATCAGAAATGTATGAGCAGTTCAGTGTAGACATGTTGGAAGGTAACTGTATGCAGTTTCCAAATGTGTATTTTACAAACTGAAATTAATATAGATCACTACATTATAATCATATAAGTGGTATAGGTCTTTCCAAAAAGCAATTTGTTGTATCCCTTTGCAGCATTACTTTCCTTGGTAAGATTCTATCCTGGAGAGCATATTCTAAAAAACAAATCAATTACTTGTAGATTACAATTGCTCCATTAGGGTATCAAAGCAAACATTAAACTCTTGAACTTGTCTATTGAGAATTTGTATTCACTGGCCATAAGTAAGAGCAACTTATTTTGGACAGATTGAACATAGATGTATGAAAAATGTAATCAACAGAGAGGCTTCAATCGACCAATGTACCAACCCATTATCTCCAATAGGAAGTCAACATTGGATTTTAAACTGTGTTAATTTGCAAAATTCATAAAACAAAACAGTAAAATGGTTGCTTGGTGACCTAAATGTCCTAACTACAGCTTAAATAAGCCAATGTTAAAGTTCAATTCTCAATTCAGGGCTGAATGAATAATTTGATTGGTTGATTGATTCCTTGATTGACAGTCACAATAGGTCAATTAGCTTGATGTACTGGTACCTGTGTGTAACTTTATCCCCAACCCTAAACAAAGCTTACATTAGATGATAGACTATCATAGTTTTTGAATGGGTATTTGACAAAACTGAAAACTTACAGATGGTTTCAAAAATCCCTTTAAGGCTGCATCCTTGGCCATGGCACATCCTGCCAAATCTATTGCAGTTCTAGCATAGCTATCGGGTATACACAAAATCAAACCTTTCATTCTGAAAGTAGATTAACAATTTATTAATTATGCTCTTTGACACACTGTCTAGATTTACTGTATGGGCTCCTTTTCTTAAGTACTCAATTTAGATTTGGTCAAAGAAAGTCAAAGTCTGTCTATCGATAATTTAGTTTCAACTAGAATTGTTGCAAAGTTGACTTATATCCCACACAAACACTTTGTCACTCAAGCAGCACTTTTGACCTTTGACCAGTATATGACCATAAAACAATAGGGTACTTCCACAGATCATTAGCAACAATTGTATGAAGTTTCACAGTTGCAGCTTCAATTGGAGTTGGCACACAAAAATGTCTAAAGATGGACCAAAGGAGATCAATAGACAGATGTTCTAATTTTTGGTACTTGTGTTGTTTTTTTCCTTTGATAAGTTAGACATTCTAAGCTTGTAATGCCAATTAAAGCCCTTATTGTCAACCTCTACGTAATGAACCTCATAATGTATCTGGACACGCACACACATCTAACATCATGTTGGTCAACTTTTGTTGTGGACAGACAGATATTGGCAACATAATTCCTGTGTGTGGGTATAGAAGTAAAAATTTTAAAATACAAAAAAAATGTACATCGATATCACATTTTTCCTATCTTCCTAATTTTCTAAATAAATGAATTATGAAAAGTTCTAGAAGTCTTTACTGTAATGTTACTTAAATAACTCCAGCTTTTATGTAGACTGGGCCCTCAAGGGCAAATTTCATAAATTTTAGAGGGCCCTTTTAGAAATTAAAGGGGCCTTTTATAAAACGTGTGACATCCCCTAATTCAGGGAACTTACAAAATCTACTAAATCCCTTTTAACTTTCCAGAACAAATCTATTGGGAATTTTAACTAAAAGAGCTTGATTATTTACTGAAATCAAACTTAAAAACTGTTTAACTAGTCAGTAAGTAGTAAGTGTAATGAAATACTTAACACTGGTCTTGGGTCTGATTTGTCAGACTCAGTACTCATTAGTTTGAACATTTTTGTTGGCTAAGGCAGTGATATTTACGTCAGTGGTAGGTGTTTCAGTCTTTTTATTTGCAGTTTTGAAATAATTGTGAATAAAAAATAAAAGATCGCAATCGATAATCTGAATCACACACTGTACCATACCTCTCACCTCGCTATCGAAATAAGCTGATTTCATTTTTAAATAACATACCTGAAATACACAATTGGACATGTGGATTCAAATATAAATTATTGATTATATTCTATAACAATTTTTTCTGTAAACTTGACGTAGTGCCTCAGCAGCATTTGATTAAAAAGTTTACCGTACCTCGTCCTCCACTTTGAAGCGCTTAGAATAATCCAATAATAACAAATGAGCGCCAAGTTTACCTGAAGGGATGTATAAATAATTGTTAATGATAAGTCAATTATATTTTGTCAAGATCCGTGACTAAAGTGAGTCTCGTTTTCGAATTCAAAAACATGGTGAAGTTAAAAATAGCAAACAAGCAGACATCCCCAAGACGGCCAAGACGATCTTTGATGGAATTTTAACTGCGCCCGAAAAGGCCCTAAATACAGTTAATTGTGCATCAAAACTAATTTAACTGTGCTAAAAATGCAAAACATAGGATGGAGAAAACACTGTATGAGGAACAATTGTTCTATGTTATTTTGTAATTCATGCACAATTGTGGAAATTATATGGTTTTGTCAAACTTGGACAGTCTTAGGACACAGTTATGTACCGACACATTTACACACACTATCAGAGCAACAACTATATTTGCTTCCAAACAAACAGACTAAAGTTGACATACCTGACAATATCTGCCTGTGAAGATAGGTTTAATGGATTACTTCCCCCTTCCAGAGTCTTTTGAGCAACATATCTACCACACAAATTCCCAGTAGAGTAGAGAGATGAAGATCTTCTAAACCATTCATCTGTGTCTCTTTTATAATGACAGTTAAATGGTAGATCTGCCATTATATCAATATTGTCCTGCACCTAAATTGGTAATTAAGTTAACGAGTATATCTCTTTGATCGGATTACATCTGCCAATTTCAATTTGAGGACAAAAACACAACTTTAGTGTTGAGTTTTAATTTTAGTTTAAATGTGAATCTCTGCATCCGAAGAATCAGCTTTTCTACAAGTTCTCCGCATTCTTATTCAGCATTTTTAAATTATTCCATTATTTATTTGACATTCCTGTTTCAATGCAGATTTTCACGCCTAATACTCAGCATTTCTTTACAGAAAAAAAAAACGTCAAGAGTTCATAGAAATCTGCAATATTTGATATTAGGAATGCAGCTCATCTTGATAAAAGGAACCTCTCCGAGATGTGAAAAGTATCAACCATGGTCATTAATTTATCAATCGGCAGATAGGGTCAGTAATAAAAAAAAATGTGCATCTATCAGTCTCCAAATTTGAAATTTGCTTAAAATAACATGGTAAAGGAATAGACACAAACAAGAGAGCCATTGGCCCTGGTGAGCTCACCTGAGATAAAGGCTCATTTCTTTCAACAATCCAATTTGATGTCAAGGTTAGAATTTTAATACAAGTCAGCCTAGCCATACTTTATACATATGCATGCTTTGTACCTAGGGATCAAATAATCAAGAGTTTGGTATGTTTGCAGAATTTAGAAAACAGATCCATAATGACTAATTTCAAGGCTTTAGGAGTTTGATTCTAGATTTTGAAAGTAGTCAGTAAACTGATTCTTATTACAAAATGTCAAGGCCAACTAGGTCTGATTTTTTTTTCTTTTTTAAATTAAACTTTTATTCCATGGCAACCATAGTTTTAAAGGAATTTCAATTCTAAAATGATTTGAAAGAGAGCCAATTAATAAATATTTCTGCCAAATTTATTTGGGAGGAGTTGTTGTTTAAAAATCACTCTTCATTTCTATCTAGGCCCCATCCCCCTGGGGATCGGCCCCTGGGTACCAGAAGATAATGATTTTAGCACTTTTGAGGTGAAGGTACTTATGCTTCATACAAAATATCAAGGCTCTATGCCCTCTGGGTCATAAGATGCAGATTTTTAAAGGTTTAGATTTTAATGTCATGGAAACCACAGTTTGCAACATATTTCAATGTTATTAGCTATTTTGAAAGAGGACCACCTAAGGTACATTTCTACCAAAAGAGGAAATCTAGTTTGGGTGGAGATGTTGTTTAAAAATCTTTATTTATTTCTATATAGGCCCATCCCAATGTGACACAGTCACTAGAGTTTTATTGGTAATGATTTAAGCAATTTTGAAAGCTGTCAAGGTATGTATTGCTTCATGCAAATATCGAGGCTTTATGCCTTCCAAGTCAAGAGAAACAGATTTTTAAAGATTCTTTTTAATTACTTTGCCATTCCAACCAGAAAGAGGATCACCTAAGGAACATTTCTGCCAAATTTGGTTGAACTTTGTCCAGGAGTTATGGGTAACATGTCATTCAAAATTTCATTTTTATTTCTAAATAGGCAACACCCTCCTGGGGGCTTCGCTTGTTGGGACATAAGGCACATAATTCTAGTAATTTTGTAAGAATTCAATTCACTGAAGCTTCAAGCAAAATATTAAGACTCTGCTCCTTCTAAGTCAGGAAGAGATTTTCAAAGTTAGTCTTTTTTTTTAATTTCAATTTTGTTGCCATGGTAACCAGTTTTCCAAGGATTTCATTTTTTTTGGCTATTTTGATACATGACCATCTAAGAAACATCTTGCAAGATTTGACTGATAATGACCCAGTATTTTGGGAGGAAATGTTGTAGAAATAAATTGTTGACGGACACTGGATATATGGCTATCACAACATGTCACTTGAGCACTTCATGCTCAGAAAACAAGAATGGGTTTGTTTTGTGTAATTCAGTTTTTAAGACTAATACAAATAAGTATTTATGACAATAGTGAATTCCACAATAAACACATGCAATTTGAGCAGTCCCCTTTCAAAAAGTCTAACCACCTTGTCTTTTTACTTTTCAATAATCTTTGAAGGGTAGTGAGCTAAGGGCCCCACGATTTTTGAAATGTCCCAGTTATTCCAAACTAAGTGAACCATTATGTGTTCCAGAAGATTTGATTCCTGGGCAGAACCCTACCAGCAGGTCATGTTATATCCACAAGGTTTCAAAGCGACAAATTTTCTGACCTCTAGTACTTTGAAAGAAATAGAAATCCTGATCTATGCTAATCTGATCCATATTCTTTTCAATTTTTTTTTTAAATATCACTCATAACTCCTGCTGACAGCCCCTTTGTCAAATGTTTAACACACTATCATCTCATACTGATGGATCACTGCTGTTTATCAAAAATCACCTGACTTATCAAATCAATCATTTAGACCAGAAGTGACAAATGACATAATATTTGTTGCCATTGTTGGTCATATATATTCTGCTGGGGGAAACTTTTTCAAATGTAGTTGCCACATTTAGGTCGCCAAACATCTATTTGTCATTTGCTTGATTACAGTCCCTGGCAGTATATTTTGCAAACATACATCATTTGATATCAGAGTTGAATTTTCCTGCCTGAGGTCAGTGGGTGTGGCCTACATTCCATCATTTGTGCCAAGACCCAGTTGTTCAGCTGTAATAATTATTATTAATTGGAGTAAATGTTCTTTAAACAATGGGTCACCCTTACAAATTCTTTGAATACTGGTCACTTCTAATATTCAAACACCATGAGTTATCAAGACTAAGGAAGTTCAAGGGCTTGTAGATGTTGCAGAGAGCAGTTTCCTATCTATGAAGGGTGTCATGGATTCAAAGCAATCTCATGTTTCAAGTCAACCACTAACCTTCGTCTTTATGAAATGTAAACACTAAATGTCATTGGCAATGAAGACATTTGAGTTTCTTTTATTGCTTGTTTCTCATAATCCTGTAGAAGACAGAGAAGACTAACAGTTTTTGTAAATGCTTTGTTTTTACATCACTTACCCAATTATTTGGTAGATGACTACATTCTGCTGGAGGCGCACACTGTATATGATATCTGACCTTGTCCAGATCTGTTGTTGTTATGTTGTTGAAATTCTTGTACTTTGTAAAAGCTCTTCTACATAGAGCTCTGAGTCTTGGTTGATCTACCCATACCAAATGATTATAGGTAACCCCATCAAAATGTTCTTTAGTCACATTGAATTGTGAACCATTCTGCTCCTAGAATAATAAAAGTAATTGATTAAATACCAGACAAAATTTTAGAATGGTTCAAGTTTAAATATGTTTCAGACAAAATAAATGGTTCCCATAGTGGTTCCTTTTGATCTTAAAGAAGTACAAGGCTCAATAATATGACTGCAATACTGTTAAAAGTGGTGTTAAATTCCATGCGATAATTCAATTAGAAAATTACCATAGGCAATTCTACATGCGAAATGTGAACATTTAAGGTCTAATGGCTTTAAAGAAGAAGAAGAATCTTAAAGATTTTCTCTTCATCTCTTATTTAAAGTTTTATTTAATTTTTTTAACAGTATTTCAGTCATATCGCGTCAGCTGGAGCACCGAACAATGGATTCCTGGTATCTCTCACACCAGAACTACCACTACATCCTTTCCTAGCCTCCAGCTGCTATCCCACTTAGGTTTACGATAATCCAACCATTGTTGACAGACAAATGTGAGAAAGGATATATGCTGCTGCCGGGGATCAAACCCATGACAACCCATGATTGAGGATTGGGAGTCTGATGCGCTACCGACTACACTATGACGGCGGCCTTCATCTCTTATTTTAAGAATGGGATCTGATCTATGAGCTATATTTTAATGTATATTGGTAGAGAATAATAAGCTTAACCCATTCCCACACAATGACGCTTTTAAACGCCCCTCAATATACATTGTGAACAATGAAGAAATTGCTTGTGACAGGCAATTTTATTCATTATCCACAATGTTTTCTACACAAAAAGAGAAAGATTTTAAAAATTTCAATGATTTTCAATTTTCATCTGCAACTTCTTTCAATTTGGACAGGTCCAAAATTTCACTGTGTGGGAATGGGTTAAGTTACATGCACATAATGGGAAGATGTAGGTGTCACAGTATTCCTACTCACTTTTTTAAAAATTTAAATACTGGATCCCACAACACAGGGAGTTTTTTTAATTTAAGATAAATAATTTGGGGTATTTGGTAGAGGACCATATGACAATACATGTAAGGTATCAAAGCTCTAGGCCTATTAGATTTCGAAAAGTAGATTTCAGAAGATTTCTTTCTTTATTCCTATGTAAAATCCAGAATTCTACAACATAGGGCCAGCTTTCTGAGAAAAGTAATTTATTTAATTTATTTTGGAAGAGGGTCATGAGGTGATGAATAAACCAAATATTACAGCTGTAGACCTAGGTTTAGGAGATTTTTTTAATTCCCTTCTTTAATCCTTTGTAAATCCAGGATCACACAACATAGACCTAATAGGAATGATCTTTGAACGAATCTTTTCAAAATTTGTTCATGAAATCTTGTTTTGTGAAAAAATGGAAGCATGATAGGACTGGGCTTATCAGACTTTGAGAAATCAAGAAATAAGTCTCTGATGAGTGAATTAGAGCCTTTTTTGACTCTTGATTTTTAGTAATTTTGAATGAAAGGACAGACAGAAAGACAAAAATGCTCGATCAGAATAGCTCACCTTGAGCACTTCCTGCTCATGTGAGCTGAAAAAGGGTTCATCAACATCCCTAGGTAAATATCTGCCAATTTTGGTATTGGCAAACTTTAATGGGATCTTTCAATCCATTAGCTGATACTGTACATTCTGAAATAAGCCCTAGCCTAAATCAAAATCTTAAACACAACAGTTATGGAAATTGTAAAAAAAATTGAGCTGGACAGCATTATAGGTTTTGTTGCTCTTGTTTCGTTTTGTGGATTTTGAAAAACATGGAAAAAATACATACAGCAGCTTTGTAGGCATCCCAGTAGATTCTGTGTTTGTCATTTTGTGTATCTTGCAGTTGGAGGCTGTAGAATAAATATTTAGTAACAGCATCTAGTCTACTTTGTAAATGTGTTTAATGACCAGCTAGGTAATATCTAAAAGGATCATTTTGAAACCTTTGTATTCATTAGCAGGGGAATGGATAGCCTTTATTTCAGAATTTCAATTTGTGGAGAAAGCATAGAAACACTGTTGACAGTGTAGTTGATATAAATTTGATGTGAAGATAAATTCTGTAAATTATTAACCCTTTCCTGTTTTTTGAAATTTTAGACAGGGCCAAACTGAAAGAGGTTGCAGACAACAATGAAAATTGGATGGAATTTCAAATGAAATCATCCTATCTGGTAGAAAATATTGTTGGAAAAGGTGAAATTGTTTGTTACAAGCAATTTCTTCTTTTTCCACAATGTTCTCTAAAGTATCAAATCAGTGACGTAAAATCAGGTTTGTACAGGAATGGGTTAAACCTTGCCTTACTGAACTGATTATTCCTGTTTTGGCAAGAAATAGAGGAAGAACAGAACATATGTGCAGTCTGATCTTGGTCTACACAGCCTTTTTCCACTATCAAGACAGTTATACATGAGATTTATTTTCAAAAAAAATATTAAACATACATTTAGTGTTTTCAGTACCGACAGCCCTTTCTTTTTAATGCAATTCTATTCATTACAAGGACAGACAATAAAGAGACAAATTTGTCACAGAATCAGGTTTACAATGGCTTGTTTTCATAAACCCTGCAATCATTATCCCTAACCAGGCAAAAGAATATATTCAAAATGTATGACTTTTAAATGCTTTCTGATAATGTGATTACAAGGAAATTTTCACTTTTGATTGAGAAAGCATTGAAGTAAAACAAAACTCATTTGAGCTGAGACGCATGTTAGAACACAAGTCAATGACCTGAAGCAATTTACTCTATTCATGAATAAAGGAGATGGTACACAAAAGAAACAAAATAAGTCTGTGGAAAATTAGCAAAAATCCACAATGTTTGGGAAAATCTAATCTAAGGGAGGATACATTATCTATAATTGTTGAAAAATGAGATAATTCTGGTAAAATGATCTCTCTTTTTTTTTTATTTCCTCTTACTGTCTCTCATTGCTTAACTCCTAATAGGATTGGTATTTTATTCATTTAACCCATTCCCACATAATCCCTCCTTTTTACAACCCTCAAGACAATAGTTCTTGAGAACAATGTTGAAAATGCAGAAATTGCTTGTTACAAGCATTTTCTGCATTTTCCACATTGTTTTCTACCCAGATAGACAAAGATTTTAAAAAAAAATCAACAATTTAAAATTGTTGTCTGCAACTTCTTTCAATTTGGACCAGTCTGAAATTTCACTGTGTGCAAATGAGTTAAATGTCAATCATTATAGCTTGTTTTCAGAAATTGTCTTTTGGCATTTTTTTTTTCTAATACATATTAAATCATACAATCTCTAGTAGAATAATTATTTCTTTAACCCGTGCAAGTTGGGGTTGATCATTTTGGAATTTGATTGTATGCACATATAAGACAGATCTTCATAAAGGGATTAGAAATTCAAACTATAATGACTTGCTTTAAATCATGATTCACTACTTTTTGGAACAAAATCAAATTTTCTGTTGAACAAATTTTGAAACATAACAAGAGTAATTTTTAATTGCGATAACTTATAAACATAACATGGTTCTCATATAAGAGCCAGTCTATGTACGGTGATGATTATGGTTAAAGCAAAATTTTGCTTTCTTCGTACAAAACTCCAGCAGTGTCTTGCAAAATGTTGATCATAAGAAATATTGTGTGATGTCTGTGGTCGAAAGGTAGAGCATCTGACTCCCGATCAAAAAATCTTGAGTTTGATTCCTGAGAGCGGCTATCGATCTTGGTCATGTCATTGGCCCAAATAATTGGTGTGAATACTAATGTATTTTCTAGGAGGCAGAAGTGAGAGGGATTAATCTAGGTTGGAAGAACTTGTTTCCTTATCAATGTAAAATAAATAGGTTTAAAGCATAAGTGACATGTACCCTTTCCTGTTTTTTTTTAAAATTTAGTCTCTTCCAATTTGATAGAAGCTGCAGACAACAATTAAAAGAGAGTGCAATTTGAAAAATAATCAAACAATAAGACAGAAAATATTTTGGGAAAAGAAGAAATTGCTTGTGACAGACAATTTCTTCTTTTTCCATTATGTTTTCTCAAGTATTAAATCACAGGTACATAAAAGCCAGGGATGGTACAGTGAAGGGTTAATTTGAACAGATTTAGGACTATCAAGAAAGTCGTCCATGGACAGTATGTCCAACCCAACAAATATTTGAACCTTGAACTGTGACCATAACCTTTGAGCTATCTGAAAACTTGTTTCAAACGGCACATCTATACTCATGACAATGAACAAGAGGGTCAAATCATTTTGAAATGCATTCACAAATGTAAGAGATATGCATTGGACAAGCTCAATCTGAATGTTTTAACTTGAACCGCAACCTTTACCTTGGAGCTATCCATATTTTAATTCAGTAGAATATCATTAATTAATTCAAAGAAACCTTTACCATGTTCACCCATTGCCACTCTATGACCCTTTTTGTTCAAAGACTAAACCTGTCTTTAAATTTTCAGTTGCAGTTAGCTATATAAAATCAGTTACATAATATCAATTTATTCATTTATCACTTACACATAATCAAATAGGGTGTCTGACATAGTCCCATAATAATGTGATGGTAAAAGGTACACAAAGTGAGGTCCAAACTCTGTGACATCAGAAATGGTCAGGTTGTCCAGGATACCCAAGCGCTTGAAATATGTTTCTCCTAGAGTGGCTACTGCCCCAAGTTTGCGGCTTGACTACATGAAAAGAGAAAGTTAAATGTAATGGCTATATACTAGGGATGGGGAAAAATATTTGAATATTAGTTTTTGTTGCCAATATTCAACTACGCTTTTTTAAATTTGAATATACTTATTTTTTCAAGACCCAAAACATATTTTCTTTGATTTCTTTTATATGTCTCATGGGACAATTTATAATGCAATAATCGTTAATGATATACTATCTACTTGTGACAAGAAGGCATAGAAAAAGTCAATAGTAATTACAGCGTGAAAATCTTCTCTTGTTTGATGTTGACATTGATTGTCTCTTACTGAAACAATGACAAATTTGTAAATTACAATGCCTTTTGAGGAAACCATCTGCTTAACATTCTTCTTCTTCAGTAATACAATAATAAAAGTCTGAGTCAAATTTGCTTTATTGCTGGTCAGAGTTTTATCTAATTATCCTATTTTGAAACTTTATATGAGTAAGGTCAGTCAAATCATTAATCAAACGTCATGGACTTCAATTAGCGTGTACAAATAGTATAGACACATATCAGGCTTTGCATTCCTTATTAGCTGCAATCAGCTTCAATCATGCCAAAGTTCTTGAAAGATTATTAACAAATTTGGAGGCTGACCAAATTGTAGTAAATACAGCTAATGGATAAGGCTGCATTTACCATATTCTAGTCACTGACCAACAAATTGTGTTTCATTGTGTCATGGTGAGTCGTGGGTAGCAAAGTCTGTCTGAGAAACAGCAAGGTTAATTAAAATTTAATAAAGCATTCTGATGTTGTTTTATTTTCATTAAATGAGCGCTGATTATCTCAATGTTCATCATAAGTATGAAGGACTTGACCTTGTAAAAAGCTTCAATGTTTATTTTTACTGTCAGTAACCAAGGTGAAAAAAGTAAATTGATTTAACAAGAAAAAAATATATTCAAAACACAAATCATCAAACATTAGAGGAATGAGTGATAACTTTTATTCAGATTTTTGGTCATTACCTAACCGAAGAGTAATATTCAAATAATGGGAATAAGCAAACTCATATTTGCATATTGATTTTGCTATAACAAAATGTTTCTATCCTGTAACAAATGTAAGATCAGTTATAGAGTAGTAGTTTTCTTCAATTGCAACTGTAGCCTTCTTTAACCTATTACCTGACGTCTAAATCTTAGACTGGTCCAAATTGAAAGGAGTTGCAGACGACAATTTAAAAACTGATGAAATTTTTAGATTTGTTCAACCTTTTGGGTAGAAAACATTGTGTAAAATGAAGAAATTACTTGTTGTTTTTTAACTGTTTTTCTTGAGGGGCATGAGAAAGCATCATTGTATGGGAATAAAGCCAAGTCAAAGGACTGTAACCAAAATGAAACATGCGCATCTTTAGTTGATACTGAGTGCATATGTGAAGTTTGATTCTTAAATGTCAATAAACAGTAGAAAGTTCAGTCATCAGCTGATTTAAAGATCATAAAAAATTAAAAGTAAACTTTGATGCAAGACCATGTTTTAATCATATTTCTTGTCTAACATTCTAACAAACATGGTGCTTGTGTAAGAAGGAAAATCTGAATCTTAATTTTGTAGTAAATTGCACATTTATCCACCTTAATTTTATACAAGTACTGAATAACCCTTATATAGGCATGGACTTGTCTTTATCTGCCCTACTTGGATATTGACATAGAGGAGATCCCATCAAACAATATGTTTCATATTCAATAACAAGAGCTGTCAGTGACGGGTTATGCTCACCGAATAAGTGGTTGATAATTAAGTATGCTTTAAATCAACAGTTAAAATTTACTGAAAATAGTTTACCATGACATCTTTTATATGTAGGTTATAATAGCATATGCTGAAGGGTTCCCAGGGTTGTAGAGAAAAAGTTTAGGACCAATAAGGGGAGAAATGTAAAGATATCACATCAAGTGACAATTTGACCTTGAATTTGACCAAGAGCCTTGTCCTAATTATCTACTGAAAGGTCTTGTCAAAAGTAATAAACATATGAAATATGAAGGTTATATTACTTACCATTGCAAAATTATGGCCAATTTTAAAGTTTTAATTTTCCATTTTTTACCTTGAGAAATGACATTGACTTTGACAGATGACCTTAAACTTGGTAACAACAAAAATATCTGTTCACAAAGAACAAACATGTGAAATATGAAGATTAAATCTCATTCCAATTGAAAGTTATGGACAAATTTAGAGTTTTTATGATGGAAATTAATGACCTTGACAATTTAACCTTGACCTTGACAAAAAAAAATTGTCTTAGATATCTACTGAAAGATCATGTCAAAAGTGATGAACATTCGAAATATGAAGGCTATATCACTTAACATTGCAAAATTATGGCCATTTTTTTCAAAATTTTTACCTTGAGAAAAGATGTTGACCTTGACTGATGACCTTGAACTGGGTACCAACAGAAAGGTTTCAACACAAGCAAAGCACATGTGAAATATGAAGACCCTTTCTCATTCCAATTCAAAGTTTTGGCCAACTTTGAGTTATTATTTTGGAAATTACTGACCTTGATAATTTGACCTTGACGTTGGGCGAGATCCTTGCCTTAGTTTTCTAATAAAAGGTCTTGTCACAAGTAATAAACATTTGAAATATGAAGGCTATATCACTTACCATTTCAAAATTATGGCCAATTTTTATGCCCCCATCTATCGATGCGGGGGCATATTGTTTACTGGTGTCCGTCTGTCCGTCTGTCTATTGTCTGTCTGTCTGTCCGTCTGTCTTCAAAAGTTAACTGCCAATTTTCCTATAACTTCATCCCTAATCTAGCTACAATGCTAATATTTGGTATGTAGATAGATCTTAACAAGGCGCAACTAGGGAAGTTCATTTCTTCAAGGTCAAGGTCAAAATTTTAACCCTTTTCCCTAAAACTTTACTCAAAAACTTAAACTGCCAACTAAATATTTTCCTATAACTTCATCCCTAATCAAGTTACAATGCTATTATTTGGTATGTAGATATGTCTCAACAAGGCGCAACTGGGGAAGGTCATTATATCAAGGTAAAGGTCAAAATTTTAACCCTTTTCCCTAAAACCTTACTCAAAAACTTAACCTGCCAACTAAACATTTTCCTATAACTTCATGCCTAATTAAGTTACATTGCTAATATTTGGTATGTAGATAGGTCTCAACAAGGTGCAACTGGGGAAGGACATTTCTTCAAGGTCATAATTTAACCCTTTTCTCTAAAACAAAACAATAATCAAAGCTCTGAAGGGCCTGAGAGTTGCGACAACAGACAGACTGTCTGGAATTCATTACTAAACATAAACTGAAGTCTGTTGGCCCTTGACTGATCAAATGAGATTGATCCACTTAAAAGTAAATTCTGTGTGTGTATTTTTGTTTATTTAATTCTGTGTTAGTCAGTTCTATTTTTAAAGCCTAGTGTGATTGGATCTTGCATTTAGGTAATATTTTCTTACAATTGACTTCATATCACACAGGTTACATAAAAGAATCATGGATTAAATTATCTGAGGTGAATTGTGTTTTGAAATATGAACAGTTTCCCAATATTTATAGACATCAGAGAATATTTCTTCTCAGTGTTGCACAACAAGCTCTGGAAAGCAGTATTTAAATCACCATAGCAAATTCAGAAGACAGATTTAATTGGGTAGAAAGTAACTTCTAGTTGTATAATCTATCTATCTATCTATATATACTGCCCAACTCCCCTTTTGGCTATTACTGGCAGATAGAAATCTGGTTTCTGTTTCTCATCAGAGGTACTTTCAGTACTTTGATTATACAAATTATTGAACTTCAAATCCCAGCTGAAATTTTAAATGAATACTAAAATAAATAGACCCCAATTCATATAATAAAAGGTTCGCACATATCATCTAGGAAAAAAATAAATAGGGTTTAGGTCGAACATTTTTGAGTACGCATGATGTAATGAAAATAATCTTTTCTCTGCTTTATATGGGTATGTAACTAAGAGATCTTCAGGTATCTTTAGAAAATATATGCCTTAATTAGCCTGAGCTTCACAGTTGAAAATATTTCAAACGTATATTTCCTTATAGCGCATTCAACACAAGAAGGTTCGATGGGAGAATGACAGAAAATCGATTCGAAAAATTATTTTACTAATCTGGGGAAAGCCCGGGCCAGGGCGGTACGATCACAATTTTTGTTCAAGACAAATCATATTTGACATACAATCAAATTATAACCTTTAACAGGAAGCGCAGAAATTGCAGTAGACGTCTTGAGAAAACCATGACCTAATTCGTCGTTTCCATCCATCTGGTAGGTAAGTCAAATCAGCCTATCTAAGATATGACATTAATCTCGGATATAACCATCGTCTCGAGGGTGAATGCCTTTACTCATCCTTAAATAATCTTTATTGATTGTCACGAAATCAAACAACATCTCGGATTAAAATCAGGAATCAACATTCTCGTTTGGTATCAGGGCAGAATATAAACAAGTGCGCGCGAATGCGTCGTAATCCAAATAGTGTTGATAATAATGTGCATTCAGTAGATTAGGTTTGTCCCAGTATATTTGAAATCATAACTTCACAAAATCAATATCTAATACATTGATGTTAGTATTAATGACAGATTTTAGCATTTTATCCTTAAAAATACCAAAATAAGTTAATATCATCTATGCAATTACCTACGGACCCATTTAATATATACAAAGCTGTACGGCCTATATCACTTATACGGCGTGTGTTCAAGTATCGTATGTATTTAAGCTCAATTTCGTTGATAATTTGTTTCATCGGAGGTAACCGATATGAGATTTGTATTGCATTTGCAGATATATTTCTAAGAAATATAAAATGACATGAAGATACACACTGTCCTTTCGAATTTATGGTCTTTTGATCAAAACTGAAGATCTAATTATTTGTATGTATCGAGGTTAATTACGCGTTGAATGTAGTTCGCTTGTAAAATCAAAAGTTTCGAAAAAAATAGGATAATTGTGTAATGAAACCTTTAAAAATGATGCCATCTTTGAAAAGGGTGTCCAAAAATTTATAAATTTGGCTGGTAACACAGAATGAGCCTATTTAAGAAACGACAATGTCGGGAGGTTATTCGTCCCGGGCCATCAAAGGAATACATGAGATAGTTAAATCGTTAAAACAACAATGAGTAGCTTCAAACCTTCCGTTTGCCGCAACTCAAAAATCACCCGTTCCTGAAAAATTCCTGTTTCGGGGGCATGCCGTTTCACAAACACATCTTGTTGAATTTATAATTTTCTTGAACTTGACACAAGACCTTGACCTTGACCTTGACTGATGACCTTGAACTTAGTACCAACAAAAAGGATTTGTCACAAGCAATGCACATGTGAAATATGAAGACTATATCTGTAACCAATCAAAAGTTATGGCCAATATAAGTTTTTGCAGGACAAAAGAGAGCTTAAGTAAAGCTTATAACATTTAGGCCCCTTTTCCAGTGACATGTTTTTTTAAACATAAATTTTTGATAGTTTCAGGTCAAGAGGCCTGATTTGCTACTCAAATTTGAAATTTCATAAAATTCGGACAATTAGACTAGGAGAAATTGGCAAAAAACTAATTCTTACTTAAAGGCCCCTTTTTCCATGATGTAGCCTTGAATTGAGAAAATTCAAAAAAGAAGTCTTGGAAATTTCCTAGGAAGATTATACATGAAGTTTCATCCAATTAGGCCCAGGGATTCCTGAGATATGACGTCCCACAGACAGAAGAACGGACGCTTGCACAAGCCGGCGACTATATGCTCCCCAAAAAATTTTCGGGGAGCATAAAAATGGCTATTAATGACAGACATGCCATAATTTTTTTCAAGCAATTGATGGACAATTTAAAGAATATTCCTAGGACATACCCCCAAAAAACCTCTTATACACACACTCGCATAAAGGCAAGCACACACACAAACAAGTGATTTCATATCAGCACTTCTGCCAACCAATCATAAAGATTAGAAAGTTAATGGAATAAAGCTTGAGTAGACTTGATTTATTTTTAACTTACTTTTCATAAACTTCTTATCCAATGTTCTTTTTTAAGATCAGTGATTTTAACTCAAACAAAGATCACATTCATATCTGTTTTCTTTCAATGCGAGCGTCTGTTGATGGAAAAACACAGTGTGATGTCACAAAAATGCCGGGTCTTTCCATTCTACCCTAGGGGAGCACAGGGTCATGACGTACATCAAAGAGGCGGACGAGAAAAACTCGAGAGGGTCACCAAGGTGTTGCAGTTTTTTCCCAGAGTAGAAGTTGTGCACAAAACTCGGTTATTTGTTAATTGTAGACAATTTGCGATATATTATTCAAAACTCTAACCTGGATTTATTTTCCACCCCTGAAGTAAGACTTTCTTATTCTTTGTTGAATTAAATTGACAAACAAACATTATTATCAAAGCGGCCGTTTTTGTTTATTTGATACCATAGATCAAAATTTTCTGCAATCTGCAGATTTCACTCCTTATTTGAATTATATGGCTTTGTTACTTACTGTGAATGAAAACTCTAGGCAAATGAGAAACATGTATTAATGTCCTAACTATTCTTTTTCTATAAACTGTGCAAGCCTGGTTTCAAACATGTGATTGTGATCAACTGATTTTAAAAATCCCCCGAAAATAGAAACATATGGGGACTAAGTTGATTCCAAAAGACCTGAGCATCGATCCTCGGGAATCTCCCTTTTTTCATAGAATAAATTACAAATCACCGCTGGACCTTAGAATTATCGTAACAACTAAACTCAGCTATTATTACAGTTTGGTATCCAAACGATCGTCTATGTGCAGAACAAACATATGTTCGACAAGAATATCTTATATCACCAATGTCTAGTCATCTGGTGAGTGCGAAAATGGCTAGTCTACATGAAATGTATAATGGTAAATAATCGCTGCAGTAGGTATCAGGTTTGATAAATGCAGACTACGTCAGTCATGATAAGGACCCTGCGTTTATCACCATTTATGGTTTAATTTCAGTGAAGGTGTGAAAGTCGTCGTCAAAGGGATGATTGGTGAGTGTTAGGTGCAACTAATAATCGATAATTACGTCATTTTTGACACTGATACATTAACTTTACCTATCAACACCATTTACTGAATTTTTGCTGCTGAAAATTTATGGATTTCTTCTCAAATTCCCAGGACATCATTAAAGAGTGAGGGATGCCAGGGCAGACTTTGAAAAACCAATTCAGTCCCACATAATCAAGGAAGAATGGCATATCTGTTAATAATTAATGGCCCGATCTCATAAAGACACAAGTTGGCCTGAAATATCTGGTCCATGAAAACCCTAAGAAACACTGGCTTGATGGAATTCCAACCAATATTCATAATTTGTCTCGATTAATTTATCAATTATATGCAACTCGTTTCGACACTACTAATATACCTTACCAAAGCATGTGGAATATTGGTTATATTAAGAATCAGATTCTTCAGAGCATCATCAGAAATTCCATCAGTTTCATCAATCAGCATTCGAACAGCTCCACTTTCACCATCAGACCAGTATATCCAGCGAAACATTTCCTCGGTACTGAGTTTACTCAACTGTGAATAATTGTTAGTTTCATCTGTCAAAAACATGTGTTCTGAGATTGGCACATAAAAATATTAATCTGATGAACAAAATTTTGTGCACACAGCTATTATGTATGCATGCCATAAAAATGTATCCAAATTTGTTAAAATTTTTTGGGGAGGGGGTGCTTGATGCCATCAAATTATAAGAAATGAAGAGAATATCTTTTCATGGAGGTAAGAACAGAAAAAACTTATCACACTATGTGTAAAACTGCTTCGCTTCGCATTTTTACCGTATACAGTGTGACTAGTTTTGTTCATTTCATACCTCAATGAAGATACATATGCTAATCATCTCTTTAAGGGAAGATCTTTGGTTGAAGTTACTGAACAACTGTGATGATAATGATAACCAGATGTTAATTTGCTGCTCCCTTGACATGTAGCTGAGCAGTTGAAATCCTCACACAATACCTCTTTTATTTAACCACCAAGAAAAGAATTGAGGAAAAGAATGTGATAAACGAAGGAATTGCTTGTAACAAGCCTTCATTTGCTTCATAATTTTTCTACCCAGAAAGTCAGGTATATTTAAATTTCTATCAATCTGAAATTGTCATCTGCAACTTTCTTGAGTTTTGACCAGTCTAAATTTGTGTTGTGTGGTTTATCACAAATTAGAGTTTCAATTTATTGAAAACTGCTATAAACCCTAATAATGAAATTATAGGAGAGTAATAACAGAAATATCAAATTCCTATCCATTTATTAATAATAGGAAATTATGTTGAACATCCACATATGTGAAAAACCGTAATTACAGTAAATCTCCTACTTACGACCACCCTAGAAATACGGGCACCCCGCTATAAATACAGATGTTTGACAAAACAGATTTTTATTTTATTTCAATGGTCGTAAACCCCTCTTACAGGCAACATATTATTCCTAATTATGGCCACTAAATTCAGTACTAATTCCAGAAGATACACTATTTGAACCCCACTAAAGCCACACAAGTAAATTCAGCGGCCATCTAAATTTCACACTGTATAAGAGCAACAAATTGGGTACAAATGTGTTGCCAATACAGTAGTTTTTTGCTTACTTGATATCGAACCTTTATGTTATGTTTGGTGGCATTTTGTTAATCATATTAAATTAACCTATCGGTTTTAGAAATTACAAATTGTTTAATTTTCTATTGGTATTCGTATTTGTCACAGATTTTCTCTTGAGTAATAAAATCAAAAGTGAAAATTTATCATATCAGTTTTAATCGGTTTGTTTACTGCGTTCTGAACAGTCTTAACCTGGATTAATTAGCAATTAAAATTTGATATCAACTTAATTTGTGTTTGCTATTCGCATTATAGTCTGAGGCTAGACTTCCCAATTAGATCAAAATGGAGAAACAAAAGAGAAAAGAGCTAACTTTTAAAGAGAAAATAGAACTTACCGGTATTAAAGAAAGCAGTGGCACATTTTGTTAAAATGGTAAATTTGAACATGACATTAGATTCTCTGTAATACACATTTCCATTTGTTTGTATGCACAGTAATATACATACGCCAGATAAATAACAAACATAGAATAAACATGCACACCTTCTTATGAATTAGCCAATTTAAACAGCTTACATGACAACAGCTAAGCATATAACCAAACCTCAGTAATAAGACTACTCCCTGTGAACTATGTCTAACTGTTCATGAAGTTCCAAGATTTGGACAGTAAATAATTGAAATTATGCAATTTTAGTCGAATTCTTAAACCATTTTATTTCCTATCTTCAATTGCTTTCTTTCACAATCATCATTGCAAACAGTTTTTCTGGGATCATTTTGGAGTGAGATATTAAAAGATTCTCCCATTTTCTGCCAGAAATCTCATTGAAACTGGGTTGGTGAGAGAAAAATTCAAAGCAAAATGTGATTAAATGAAGGATTTGGAAAATTTGCTCACCGAAATTCTTATTTTCTCATTAGATTTGGCTAAATGAGATATTTTTGCACATGATATTCTGAGCCAGAATTAACCCTGGTATTTTATGGATTCCTATTCTGATGAAGTATTCAAGTATGAAGTATGAGGCTCCAATGAAGTATTAAGGAAAGGCATGGTCTGTGAAGTTTGTTTGAAATATGATGGAAGAAGAAGATTTTTCATAGTTGTGGATGAACAGATATTTTTACTTGATGTGTCAAAAATAATGGAATGAGGACTTACAGTGAAATTATCAATGTATCTACATTCACTTGAATACGATAGTTCCCAGTCTTCAGGATGACCAGTACTGAAACAAACAAATTCTTGAACTTTACAAATAGTCTTTGCTTTTTTACTTACACCAGTAGGTGCTTTTGAGCTTTTGTGATCTACCTGGATGGTGTCCGCTGTCCATCATTCATCAACATCTTGTGTGCAATCTAAAGACTATATTTTGGTCTCAAATCTTGGTCATAATGTTTTTATCTATAAGCTCTTAGCCAAGTTTCATATTGGGTCACATTGGGTCAAAATTTTTCAAATTTTAGGAATGTTTGTCTGCATGGTTTCTTGTTGAAGTTTGACATTGGGTCAAATTAGGTCAAATCTTAGAAAAACCTTGATATCTTTGACATGTTCAAATTATGGCATATGGGGTTAAAAACTAGGTCATTAGGTCAAATCCTAAAAAAGAAACCTTGTGTGCATTCTAGAGATCACATTTTTTCACATAGTTCTTGATATATGGTAAGAATGTTTGACTCCATCATATCCATGTTTGATATTTGGTCACAGTTTCAGAAAGTAAAATACCAGGTAACATTCTAGAAAAACCTTCTAATTCCTTGCTATGTAAACACTTCACTTCTGGTATAAATATCTTAAAACATGACAAAAGTATCTTTCCACTTTTTGTTTCTGAGACAAGACTTTGATAACAGGTCTCTTTGGGGCAAAGTAAGGCCTCTTGTGCAATTTTCTGCTGTCATTGATTCATGTGAGCACCTAGGGCCATTATGGCCTTCTTGTTATGAATTTTCTTTTCCTACATTACATGCTCTTGTATCTAGTACTGAATATATACTTAAGGTTTGTCCAGTATGACATAAACTTCGTTAATTTGTCAAAAAAAAGCAAAGTGTAGTTCAGAAAACAAGTATTGTAGCTTTAACTTATTTAACCCTATCCCATTTTTTCAAATTTCTTTTTCCACAATGTATAAAATCACAGGGACGCAAGATCCAAAGTTTCTACATTTAAGGTTTAAAGACATATGCCCATTGCTTGACCTCAAGAATAACAAAGCTGATTGTTTTATGTCTCTTACCTGTTAGCATGTTCTTTATGATGTTTCATATCATGTGCACAGTTATCTGTAAAATATGAGCTCTGTATCATGTATTTTTTCTTCTTTTCTACATCTTTATACAACTAGTTACATTGCATCTTCCAATGAAATTTTAATAATCTGTCTAAGCTAACTTGAAGTTGACTTATCTATAGTATATTCATCTCCACTCAGGTAGGTTTACAATTGACAGATAGTGGCTGTCAATCAAAAAAATCAATAGACTAATCAAATTATACACTTGGACCATAAGTGAACTTTCAACTCATCATTAGTCGACATTAATGTGAAGCATTTTTGTTGGTATGGGACTTATATGTCACACGACGGGACTTATATGTCACACGACAGCTCAAACCTATTCAACCAGTTCCTAAGGGACCATTAACCTTTTCAGTCCTTCTCATACTGAATTAAATCTTCCAAAAAATTTTACTTAAATGAAAGGCTGAAAGCTTTGAAAGCACTAATTTTTTATTGATACTTATTTTGAAATTTGTCTTCTAAACAACTTTCATTTAAAAGATGCAAGCAAATGGTGTAAACTTAGAGCTGACTGCACATAAGTGCAAGCTGATCTTTGTCTATACTTCCTGCCAAAAAAGGAATATTCCTGGATCAGTTTGACAAAACTTTTTAAGATATACAAAATTTCTTTCCTAGTGTCGGACGGAGTTGTCTTAAATTGAGCTATTTCAGACAGGATGAGGTTATAAATAGTCATATTATATTTCAATAGGTATCAAATATACATTGAAAGCTACTGATTTTATCCCAGGACTATGAGAACTATTGAACTTCCATTCTTTTTGTTCCATAGGCTAAAGTTCAAATTGAAAATTATGTAACAATGCAAGCTGAAGCCTAGCATATATAGACTCTACAAAGACAGTACAAATTTACCTTTCCAATGCATTAGATCCCATCTTGTGTTTAATTCGACTCGAGTTTCATTGTAACTACCTGCTTTGGCTGAACTCACACATATCATCAATAAAACTGAAGAGAAACATTTCAAACACTGAATTAGTCTGAAAATCAACTCAGGTTTAAAAGTGTGGTTATCATGTTTTACAATTATGTGCATTTTTTTATGTATGATTCTCTTACAAATGTAAAATTGTCTCAACACGTGATTAAAAAAAGTATAGTTGGTATAGATAATGATGTTTACATATTTCTACACAATTGTAAACTTTAACAATTCTAATCTTTCTGCTTACATGCAATGAATAATGGCATCTTGCACTCCTTGAAATGCTTGAAAGGACACTAACTGAAAAGAGAAAAAATCAAAGAACTGAAAGCTAGAAAAGCAGTTTTGCTAAATAATTGTCTTTGTCAAAAATGATAAAGTGATAAATAAAGTAAGTAAGGAGTTAACCCTTTACAATATGACAAAATCTTAGACTGGTTCAATTGGAAAAAGCTGTAGACGACAATTTCAAGTAAGTGGAATTTAGAAAATTGTAGGTTAGAAAACATTGTGGACATTGACAAAATCAGCATGCCCATTGGGTTTTCATTTTGGGGGTTACCACATACCCCTTAGGTTTTGAAATGGGGGTACAAAGAAAAATCTGAGGGTACAGTGTACCCTTTATTTTCAGAGTTAAGGGTACACCATAATAAACTGAGCCCTTTACCAAATGACAATGTTATAGTCACATCTACTTTGTTAATAATCAGTAAATAAGTGCTACACTTCATCTGCCAGCTTCAGATAAATTTAGAGCAAAGGATAGCAAAGCTGCTTTTTGACAATTCACTTTTTCTTAATTATTGGATTTTGGAAGGGCTGAATGGGCGACGGCTAAACAACTCTAACTGGTTAAATAAGAAAGTGGGGAAGGCATTTTTGAGCCGGCCATACCAAGCATGTCAGCTCATTGTTAGCTCAAAGTCTAGTGTTGAAACAGTTCTGGTACAGAAAATATAAACTGGTCTTATTACAGTCCAAAAGTCACCATTTGCAGAGAAATAGAATAGGTTTTGTTGTGACATTTTAAATAAACAGGTACACTTTGTCACACCCAACTTACATGTACAACGGAACTCATGAAAGAGACTCAATTCAAATTCTATAGTAAGAATTATTGTCAGTTTCTCGCAAAAAACACATAAATATCTTGTGTTTTGTTTGAAAAATAGCAAAACTTCAGATTTATTTCAAAGCAAACTGGTCCGGCCATCAAGATCAGCATTATACGTCATTTTACAGCTGCTTGTTCCCCTATTCTCTATATAGAGGAAAATAGGCCGGAAAGAAGCGATGGTTCCCATCGAATGAAAGGGAAATCACTTGGGTCCAATGTGATTTTGGTCTACTTTGCTTGCAATTTTTGTTTTTTTAAGAGAAAATACGCATGTAGAGTTTCTCATTTTGAGTGCTAATCATTTTTCAAAGCACACACACGTAATGGCATTTTTGATTCTACGTTCATTTATTTTTCTGTACGTTCATGCATGTCTTGGTAAAAGATTTGTACGTGAACTGACAAAATTGTATGTGATTTACGTACTGCAGTAAATGAATGGGCACCCTGGAAATTGCTTGTTACAAGCAATTTCTTTCTTGTCCACAATGTTTTCCAAAGCTTTTTTTCTTTATATGCAGGCAGAGTTTGCAATTTTCCTGATATACATAAGAATTGCTTTCTATGGTGTAGGCGTTCATTAGATTTAGTGGTTAAGCCTCCAGTGGCAGTTTGCACTCGTTGAACTCTGAGAAGACCTCAAAATTTGTCTTGTTAACTTAAGCTTTGCTAGCTAAAATACAACACTATCACTATTCCTTAGTTCCAATTTCAATATGGAAATTTGATGAGGTCATAAAAAAGATAGTTTGCATATTGGTTTAACACGCATATTGTCAAGTAAAAATTTGATGATTGAAAGATGTTACCAAGAATCTTGCCTAGAATCGAACATTGCAGAATATTGCAGATAAAATTGGTGGCAATCTTCACTTCCAAGGCTATCTAATTGGAAATTGTTGCGAAAGTTTTTGAATTTATGTCTATTTTTAATCTCATCCCACTTGACATTGTGTCTACTAATCATTTATATGCAGGGTGAAACAAAATGTAAACTATTCTGCCCAGTGTCTTTATACATTTGATCTATTTTTTGTAGAGAGAAGGAAGCAAGAAATAAACCCGAATTCATTCAGGTGAAGAAGTAAATAGATAGGACCTTGACATTAGGCAGTTCCATGAAAACTTTTTGCAAGAAACTTGCACTTGTCAAGGGGAAATAATTTGCCAATATAGTTTAAAATCCATTAACCTTTGTCATGCTAAACCTGGAATATTCCTGTTTTTGCATAAGATATAGACAAAGATCAGTCTACACATACATGCAGTCTGATCTTTGTCTACACCACTGGTTTGTACCTTTCAAATCAGTATTATTTATCACATTGATTTTCAAAAAAATTATGACCAATAACTAATACTTCCAGTGCTTTCAGCCCTTTGACTTTAATGCAATTCCACATATGATTTTATTCAGCCTGACAAGGGTTAAATGTACAAGGTTTGTTGCTGACATGGTCAACTTTGTCAATTTACTTTCAAAGTGACCTTCAGCTTATCAAAAATAAACTTTTGCAAGACAATAGAACTCATCAGTGGGTAACTCTATAAAATATAGCACTCTGCTATTACGTGAAGGATAAAAACAAATTTGGCAAATTCTATTACTATGCAAAAGGTTGGCAAGGCTGGTCACAGCTACCAAGCAGACTCTAACTAGAATGTCTCACTAGTTTTAATGCCTTTATTTTATTGAACATGAAGTAAAAACCAAAATATAAAGAGCCAGACACCAGTTTGAGAAAAGAAAAAATTCTTTTCTAAAATCATATAGAATTGTGATTGTGTTTGAAATGGTTTAGTATTTATTTAGCATGAAGATGAAACAAACTATCATCAAGATTTGAACTGAGATCTCTGAAAAAACAAGATCTGATTGAACTGCAGCATGAAAATCTCTCACACCAGCCCCCCTCCCCTCCTCCAAAAAAGAATCAAAGACCTCAGGTCTGAGGACTTTGTGTAGTGTTAGATCCTGTACAGAGATTCAGATTAGCGTCTGCCATTGTAAAATTGCAGATAAAAATTCCAGATGGTCAAAAAAAGGAAGGCTGGTAAAAGTAAAATTATGAACATTTTGGCTGATTGAAATACATGCAGGCCTCCTAGCAGGCCAAAACAAAAATAAAGGTTTTTATAAAGGCTCCAATGTATGAAAATAAAGGCCTTTTAGTGTAAAATATGAAAAAATAAAGAGTGAATAAAGGCTATTTTCGTCAAAGTTCTCATTTCTTTATTAAACCCACAGTCATACCAAAGTCATTTTTTGATGTTATATACTGTTTGAATTATGCAATATAATACATACCTTATTTAATGTATATACCTATTTTCTCTGCATATTTATATCATACATAGCTCCTGTTTTACAGTGTAGGAAAATGCAGAACAAAATCCATTACTTGCTTTAAGCTAGCACGGCAACCAGTCAGAGCAAATATAAAGGTTTTGAGTGAGAATTACAGGCTATTTCGGCGTTTTAAAGGTTTTCTGGGGAAATGTAAAGGTTTTAAAGGTTTGTTCTGAAATTAAAGGTTTTTAAAGGTTTTAAAGGTTTCACTAGGAGGCCTGTACATGTAACTTAAATGCCGTACAAAAAAGGGGAGACAAAAAATATTCTAAAATTGATGCCCAGCAAAATTTTTCCCTTGACTTTTCAGCATCACCACATCCCAAGCTTCAATTCTATTCTGTTTTAAACTATTCCATTCCAGTAGGCTGGTACCACAGTCGACTATAAAACAAACCTTAGTAAAGTCTTGTATTTCTTCAGCGATTCTTCCCCTGATTATTTTGCACCATCGGTTCCTAGGGCACTGAATGGGTGACTCAGGCAAAAAATTGGCTTGATCTCATAAAACTTATCCTGAGTTGCTGATCAAAGCAAAATCATATATGGGAAAAATACGGGCAGTCGCCTGATTAGGATAGGCAATAACAGCATCTGGCCCAAAGGCTATCAAATTAGGGATCATTTTTTCATTTATACAACTGCTGACCTGAAGACCTTTGATCACATGTTTCACTTGACAACATGCTTACTTCATTAATACCTCCGCTATTTGGACTGTAACTTATAAGCCCTTGTAATTTTTACCATCGGCACCAGAGATCTTTTAACCCTTTTTCCTTCTGAAGATTGAATTATATCTATATGTTTAGATATCATCAATCTACAAGATTCTCACAATGAGAATAATGGCAGATATTTATGGACACCATATTATTTACCATAGTTCAGAATTCATTCATTATTTAGAAATTGAAATTTTGATAATGAAATATAGTTTCACGGATAACACAGTCTGTGTTTTGTGTACTGACCTGTAACTTTTACAAGGGGTCGACACTAACGGTGTCAGGGGATCCCAAGGATCCCTGAAAATTTGAAGGGACCCCAGCAATCTTAGGCTAGGGATTTGTCAGGATCCTTCAATATTTCTCCAGTACAATAGATCTTAGTGTATCAACTTATGATCCTGATTTTTTTGTTTGCTTGCTTTTGTAGAAAACATTGTGGACAATGAAGAAAGTGCTTGTAACAAGCAATTTCTTCACTTTCCACGTTTTCACAAGCTTTTTTTTCAAGTTGGGCTTAAAAAGGCAGGATTGCATGTGATTGAATTAATGTATATCAAGCAGGGATCCCTGATTTTTTGGAGGAAACCCTGAAGTAATAGGTAGGGATTCCTGTGGGATCTCATTGAATCAAAGTTAGTGTCAACCCCTGTTTACCCTTTACATATTATAACTAACTTAATCAGAATGGACTTTTTTTTCAATCCATTAATGAATGATTGATAGATTGAATGGACTTTAACACCACTTTTAGCTTTCAATCATATCGCTGTGGATGGAGCACCTAACAATGGATTCCTGGTATTTCTCACACTAGTACTACCACTACATCCTTAAAAGATCCTAGCCTCTAGCTGCTATCCCACGTAGGTTTATGATTATCCACCTATTGGTGAGAGACAAATGTCGGAAAGGATATGTTCCGCCGCCGGGGATCGAACCCATGTCATCTCATTATTGAACATCAGGAGTCTGATGCGCTACCGACTGCCCATGACAGTGGCTTCAATCCATTAATGACAAGCTCTTTTTATCCCTTTATGTATTTAACAATCAGGTATAGTTGACAGACTCAAACCTATTACCACACAAGTCCCAATTTTGACACCCTGAAACTTTTTGATGGAAAACTTTGTGAAAAAAGGTGGAAAACATATTTTCCACCTTCTTTGTCAGTTAATTCCTACTTTGAGCACACTTTGTAATTTCATCTTCTTTCAATTTTGACCAGTCTGTTTTTTTCTTTTCTTCTGGTAATGGGTTATATTGTAAGGAAATGATTACCCCACCCACTTACTTTACAATTGCCAGGAATAGTATTCGTTCCTGCCCTTAGTTACCATATTGACTGCCACCCATTTTACCATATTATGCGTTTGTAAGGCTAAATCAAGTGCTTAAGTACAATTCATGTGTAGGGACTGGTCTGTTTAAAGTAGTTAGCACAGGGAATTTACTCATTTTCCTATTTGTAGATTCATTGTTTACAAAGCTTAAGTGGTTATCTCCCTTGACTACAAACTACTAATTCCTGTATCATCTATTCTAGTTATCTATAGAGATCCTAATATGGTCACTAAAGCTGTATTTTGTCATCTGCCAAACCTTACAGTACTAGGTTTTGAGACCTATTAGTGTTTATCAAGTTATTGATTTCCTGGCTCTGACCTTCAAGTTTGAAAGGAGGGAATATTTGAATTCCTGGCCACCTCATATATTCAAAGATCAATTTTTAACTACTAAGAGTAATTTGATGAATATGTAGGGTATCAATGTTTAGGTCTTGTTGTATTCTACCCATCTATAATCATCATTGATTGATATTGTTCTCATATTTTAGTAATTTCACATGAAAGGATTTGCTCCTGGCAATATGGCTGTAGTTGCCAGGAATTGTTCTTTTACCTGCCAGGAATCCTGGAATCCTGGAACGCTTTGATTGGCTAGGTGAGACCTTCCACGACCTTTGATTGGTCTGTAAGGTTGTCACCATGGTGATCAAAAGGTTATATATAGGGGTAAATTCTTGCAGACTGGAGTTTCAGTATCAGATTCACCCATGTCAGATGTCTTTATTACTATGTAATAAGAGTTTAAATTACTTATAGAAATAAAACATCATCCTCATTATGAAGCTGAAATGTCCTTCTTCAAAATCCTTTAGTTAATTAACCAGAGTAACCCTTTTTAAAGGAAATATAGAACAGAATCGGAAGGCCATTAGCACATTGTTTACAATATAAAATACATTCTGTAATAATAATGATGTTTTCTTATTTTCCGTTTAAAAAAAAACAGTAATCATTTCTATTAAAAAACAGTAATCATTTCTATTAATTTATTTTTTTTTTCATTGTATATATGGGCCTATATATGAAATATTCAAGAGAATAAAATTTATGTAGATCTTTTTTTTCTTTCTTTTTGTAGTTTAGGCCAAACCGGTACAAGAATAATTCCCTACAGTCGAATACCTATACCTCTAAGTTCAGGGGACTTACGAGAAAACTTCGACGTAGAGAAAGTTTGATGTGCTGATAGTCTAAGATTTTCCTTGTACGACCAAAATGGTGGCGAAATACCATAGGTAAATAAGGCATTAAATGATTTGTACTAGTATGATTATCTTATAAAATGAAAGATATAACGTCGATGTATTTATCCTAATTTCTTTTATTAATATTCTTATTATTGTCACTCGTAGCTAAAGTTTTGTGTAGACTTCACTTTGTTGTTGTTAGTTTGTTTTTCTTCTTCTATTATTGCTTATTCTTCGTGTAGATTGCCTAGTGGACTATTGTCTCTTTCCTGTCGAAATACCCAAGTATCCATCTAGATTAGTTACCGGGTCCTTCCTTCAGCACGTCCCGTCGCTCGAAGTTGCTGACCATCCCCTTGGTAGGCAATGTCCGGCACCAAACAAGTCCTGCGTGGTGTGGGCGTTAGAGTCCCCTTTATTCATTGTAAAATTCCTCTGTAACATTGTCTCCACTTCACTCAATCTTTCAAACTGTTAGATCGTAGACAAACAATCAAACAATTAAAATCAAGTTAGCTATCGATACCCGATACTGTAATGCCCTTATCTCTTACCAGCGTTGACATGTCGAAATGTGTGAAAAACTTAGTTGATTGCAAATAGCAATCTCTATGATTAAGGTTAGTCTTAAAGAGGTGTGAATATGTCCAAACAATAGTGATGGGACTTTGCAATTGAATTGAAGTAGGGGTAATTTTCGGGCTAAAGAGAACGACGTATGGAGGTTCAAATACATAGAAGTAAAGAGTAATAAGATCGGGACTTTAGAATAACTTCAACGTAGAGAGAATTTCAGCTAAGGGACGTTCAAGGTTAAGGTATTCGACTGTATTAAGGTCATGTGTCTTGATGCTTAATCAATCTGAACCAGTTAGTACACAGATAAAAATCCAGAAAGACAAAGATTTTTAAATTATATCAACTAAAATTTTTCATCTTTCACTTTGGATCAGTCAATAATCTTTAGTCTGGTAATGCTAGAAATAAATGGGTTGAATAGAGGTTTAAGCCCATGAAATACCAGAGTTATTGAATATATATTGAATCCTGTAATCTACCTAAGTTTTTGGAGCAATGGGATAATGTCAAAATTGTCTATATGGAGGGGTCATACTAAAACAAGCCCTACAGAGATTTATAGCCCTACAGACACCCTTTGGAATTTGTACACTCCTTACGAGTTTATGAGCGATAATAGTGTATAATTTTTGGTTAATATGATTGAAATTAACATTTTTCTTTATATTTCAAAATATTTTCTGTGAATTTGTCTTATTTATGATGATTTTGATGTTTACAATTGCCGAAACCTGACCGGAAGTAACTTGAGGAAACATCCGACCCTTTAATTGGATACCCCTCAAATCTACAGTCAAATTTATGTTAAAATACTAATCCCCGTAGTTAGAAAAGGAATCGGTTTATTATATTAATTTTTTTCAGATTTATCTTCAGGTTTTAAATGATTATTCGAGTCGAAATTGCATAGACAAGGGAGGCAACTCAATTAAGCATAGGCTAGAAACCTACAGGATGGGAGATTTAGTTACCAAACGACAAAATTGCAAAGATGTTGCCTTGCCGAAGATAATTCAAAGCTTGTTCAAATTTCAAGTGCCTGATGATGTAGACAATGTGAGAAACGTAGAAATTATTTGTTACAATAAATTTCTCGCATTCTTTTCAAATGTAAAACCCCTTTCAGTATGTTGTTTTAAAACTAATCCAAATCGAAAGAGGTTGCTGATGACAATGAAAATTGGATGCAATTTGCAATGAAATGATCCTATATGGTAGAAATTATTGTTGAAAAAGGTAAAATTGTTTGTCACTAGCTATTTCTTCTTTTACCTAAATGTTTTTCCTTAATGTTTTCTCAAGTATAAAAGCAATGTAAAATTCCTGTTTTGTACAGGAAAGGATTAAGTTCCTGTATTGTTTAATGCGGGATTATGTTGAAGTAAGGAAAGAATTAAAAACCAGTATAAGTCAATATTATTTGATGAAAAAATACCAAACTAGGCTTAAATATTTTGATTGTCAAGTGGCTATACATTTTGGACAATATTTGCAATTGAATTAATACTGTGAAAAATATGATGGAAATATTTTTTTCTGTAGGACTATTAGCCATCAATCCACCAGTTTATATTTCCGTTTTTCAGAATTTCAGTTCTGTATGTGTTAATAGGTTTGAAATGTTCTCAGACTCAACGACATGGACATGGTTCTACTCTGAGCTACCCCTTTTTTTCTTATTCATCTGTTTTAAGAAATTGAATGATACTATATAAATGTGTTTATCAAATCAAGTTTCCTCAGTCTGTTTTGTTGTTGGATTTTGGAAATTGTCCACTTTCCTTAAGTAAAAATAGCCAAATAGTCCAAATCTAGCCATATCGCATGAAAATATAGAATGAGACGTGCAAAAATGATGAGCCGACAAATGAAAGTAAACATCTTCCCATTAAGTTTGTCGTGAGTTAAAACCAATTTTGCCTTCTTCTTTTGTGTCTTGTGGCGGAAATAAATTAGTTGCCTCAAAAGTCTTTTTTTGATGTTCTGATGAAACCTTTAACCAATTCTGCTAATTACGACCCCGAAAGGAATCGGCTTAAGAAAAGATTGTGGGAAATTAAGGAAAAGCTTGTAACTAGATTTTTCTTCTTTTCCCTTAATGTTTACCACTCAGATTTAATTTTCAAATTCCACTATATAAAAATGTCGTATATCATTTATTTATTTATTTCATTTCATTTATTATCATAATTTCATAAGGTAACTAATTAACCAACAGCGATGACAAAGATAGAAAAATGATGATTTTGGTTACAACGACAATATCAGTAGTATCAATAATACTACTATAAAAATAATATGTCAATGGGACAGCCCGAAACAGTAGTAACTACCTTTATTTGAACTTTTGATATATGATATACAAGATTGTATAGTACTGGGCTAAGGTGCACATCCTGTCAGCACTTCTTTCATCAACACTTGCCAAAAACAAATTAATTATGCTGCCTGTACCGAAATGCAATTAAATTCAATTACCACCATAATAACTAACTATTATTCCACTTAAAAAGTGGCTGCTACTATAAGAATATTAACTATGATGTGTACCGATCACACCAATATTATAATCATTAAAGTCTGAGTTAAATCATATTGAATTGTTCAGGAAGACTACAATTAATTTCTGTCTTTTGATGATAAACATTGAACCAAACCACACATTCTCTTATTTTTGCGACACCGAAGAATTTTGGAAAACATTGCGAAAAAATGCTTGTAACAAAAAGACTCTCATTACGCTAAACGTTCCATAAAAAGGACTTTCCAGTCTATTTTGATTGCAAATAAAGAGTTGCTTCCCTTGCATTACATTGAGATCCTTTTGTATATAAAAGTCTTTTCTAACCTGAAATTATACCAAAATAAAGATAAAAATCAAAACATGAATACTTTGTCTCTCAAAAATACTAATACATAGACAGGTATTTGCTTATGAATTTGTTGGGCGTTCAATTAAACAATAGGGCGTTTGGCAAGTATTTCGGGTCAAATTATATGATATTATAAACATCAATATTTTCAGAAATAAGCAAAATTCACATAATTCCTTTTGAAGTAAGAAGAAAAATGTTATTTTCAATCCTATTAACTAACAATGATTCACTATTATAGCTCCTATATTAGTAGGGCGTGTACAATTTCCATAGGGCGTCTGTAGGGCTATAAATCTCTGTACATAGGGCTTGTTTTAGTGTGACCGATATGGAGGGAGTGTATTTTACAAAGTTGCATGATGTATCAGAATCACAATTCAGCTGTCAGTCATTTTTTTTATGAAAGGGCACATTCATACTTTGTTGAGACAATGGTGCAAAAACTAAGCCATTTCCAGATCACTGTGCAGTTCACAGTAAAGTGATATTGTTCACAAGTGACCAAAAATTTCTTACTTGTGTCTCATCTATCTACCAAAAACAAAAAAATATCAAATAAATCATGCAAGATAAACGATAAAAAAGAAATCAACATTTTTATCACCGTACAGTTGAAAAATATAGATCTAGTATCTACAAGTTTGAAATTCGCCGCGTGCCAGACGAATTCATTCGGATCCCCGAGTTGAGCGAAAAATTGCGATTTAAAATCAAAGAACGCAAAGTACTTTCCGCGGTACTATGTTTTTTAATGTCACTTTTAATGGTATTTCAGTCATCTTGCGGCGACTGGATCACCTTACCATGAATTCCTGGTATTTTTTACACCATTACTATCACCAGACACTTCATCCTTTCTGGTCTCCAGCTGCTCATCCCACTTTAGTTTACTGTTATACATCCATTGGTCGAAGACAAATGTCGGAAAAAATATTAACCACGACTGAGAATCGAAACATTAAGAGAAACAAGATTAAAAATGAAGAAATTGCTTGTTTGTTACAGGCAATTTCTTCATTTTCATACTTGTTTTCTACCCAACATGACCGAGATATAAAAAAAATCTCTCAATTTGAAATTGTCGTCGCCAGATTCTTTGGATTTGGCCAGTCTAAAATTGAGTGTCATCATGTAATGGGCGAAACGAATACTTTTAAAATAACATAATTCGAGCACGCGTGGTTACAAGATAAACGAAAAAATAGCCTCAGTAGATGTCTATACAGGTCGCGTTTACTATTGTTTAACCTATTTCCACACAATAAAATTTCAGACAGGTCCAAATTCAAACAAGCTGCAGACGACACTTACAAGTTGACGGAACTTTAAATATTTTTGTCTTTTTGGATAGAAAACAACGGGGATAATAAAATATGTCTTCTTTTTCGACAATGTTTTGCTATTTTTTTTTTTTTTTTTTTTTTTTTTTTTTTTCTTGAGGAGCGTAAAAAGGGGGGTTCAATGGGAATGGGTTAAACGGGGGGATGTATATTAGAACGCGTTCACACACCTCTATCCTAATTTGAATATGTCGAGGTATTTGAAAAATGCATCGATCCGCGTTTCCCGCAACGTTTTATAGAAAAGCAAATGAATTATTATAGTCCCCTAGTGTTAAGATAACAGTATGCTAGTCTATGACAAAGTAGTGTGCGTTATATCAACTGCGGGTGTTTTTCTGGGCGATTGATTGGTTGATTGAATGGGCTCGGAAAGGATGTAGTAGTAGTACTGGTGTTAGAAATAACAGGAATCGATGGTTAGGTGCTCCAGCCAGAGCGATATGACTGAAATACTGTTAGAGTGGTGTTAATCCCGATCAAACAAACAAACAAAAAATATCTATACATATATATATTATGAAGATCCAATTTCTGTACAAAATTACTAAATTATACAAAAGCGATAGTTAATCAATAAGTGTATAGTAGTTACTCGGTTAGAATCCGAGTAAATAGCGTATCTTTATATTTGGTAGAAAGAACCATTTCATAAAATTTGTCTTACTACAAAATTAGATTATCTCCCTTTCAAGAGTTTACTTGTCTAGAATGTTGATTTTGTTTGTGCTTTTAGATCTATTAGGCTACCAGAGAGGATTTGTGGCGTATTGAGCATGAAATCACCGGATACGGGGATTCAAAAGAGCAGAGACGCTACATGTAGTTTGGTTATGTGTGTACATGTAACTTGACAAGAGATTACAAAAATATCCATCAATAAATCATGCAGGAGTTGCAGACACAAGAACATTTAAGAGTAGCCACACATTTGCCTGATAAAAATATTGTTACAAAATCCCCTTGAGGAATTATGACAAATATCACTATTTGGAAATTTCGTGGGTTTTTTTTTTGTGTGTGTGTGTGTGCGTGTGTTCGTGTGTGAAAAATCACGTGAACCTCATATTTCATCGATACACCTAAAACGTAACATGCCACAATGATTCTGTGAAAAATCCGTTCATACCTAACACAAAATACTTTCATAAGAAATTTTGCTTTATGCCTTGCTAAAAGTTAGGAGCGAGATAGATGCGAAAGGCCACATGATGAAGATTAAACCTGCCCATTTGCTAACAAAAAATGAGCGGATGAATAGACCTTTAAGAGGATACCAACGTCTACCTTAATATTTGAAGCACTGGAGCTCTTGTTGGTAATTGCGCTCCGTTTCCACTTGAAACATTTGGTTAATTATAGAAATATTGACATTATTTATTTCAATTAAGCTGTTCGCTGATGCATTTCTATGATTAATATCTACATTATGTTTTATCAATTTACCAAGTTTTGTAAAATGCCAATTGACGAATTGCCCCGCCCACTGACTCTGCTAGACCCGCCCACTAACTCTGCTAGACCCGCCCACTGACTCTGCTAGACCCGCCCACTGACTCTGCTAAACAAGGCCCGCTCACACCGACAGATGCTTCCACTTAAACATTAAACGACGTATTTTTTGTAAATTTATTGCAAGTCAGATTTAGAAAAAAAGTTTAATTGATGGTTGGCTTCTTACTTAAACCTCGGAACTACAGCTCAAATAAAGAATTCTCGAATCACCGGTCAACCCTCTAGGGTACCTTTAAGCAATACATATTTAAAAGGTTCGTTTCTTTTCAAATTCGCACTCCTAGTTTCAACACCTTTCCTAGTGGATATTCTCACCATGAAACAATCCCTTCTGGCACACGAAGATAATTTAGCTGTAGTTGTGTCCACAATTCAATTAAAGAGAAGGCAACTGTGGACGTTACAAGGCAACATTAAAGTGTATTGTTTTGTCCCTTGAAAAACAGAACACGCTGTATAGCTAGGTCAACTTTGATAGCTTAAGTTATCCGATAACGTTTTGAGGTCTTCTCAGAGTTCAACAAGTGCAAACTCCCACTAGAATTCATTAACAATATAAAATAGAGATCAAACTTCAAGATAAATTGTTTAAATTTTAATTCCCGACTAGTTTCGGTATAAAAAACCTTTTTCAAGGGACACCATTTTAAACAATAACAGATTATAATGACATCAACGTCACATGACGTCAACGGCAACAACGTCAAAAAATGGCAATGACTTTGGCGGAAAAATATTATAACATTACATTATATCAATACAACAGAGACAGGATCTCAAGAGATACAAAATTACAGGATAAATGCAAAATTTAAGCAAAATATATTAAAAAGCCTATAAAAACTGCATTGTTGAGATAGAAAATAATGCAATGTAATAAATATTAACTTTAAATCCCTTAAACCCCTCACCAAACAACCCAATTTCTGACTGGTCCAAAAAGAAAGAAATTGCAAACAACAACTCATATTAGAGAAAAAAATAATAAATAAAATGCCTATTTGGCAAAAACATTGTGTGAAAAGAAAAAATAATTTGCATTTTCCTCATTATCCACAATGTTCTCCAAAGTTTATATCTTGTAGTATGCAAACAATCAAGATTGTGTGGGAATGGGTTAAAGAAAGTATAAAATCCAATTTAAGGTACTATTAATCCATTATAATAAGACAACAACAAAATTATATACAGGCTGCATGTTCTGCAAAGGCTAATCAGGATTCATATCAGGATTAATGACCTGTGCTGGAGCAAATTCCATTTAACCTTTTCCTGTTTAATCCCTGGTTTTTACGTCCCTGTGATTTCATAATTAAGAAAACATTATGGAAAAAGAAGAAATTGCTTGTAACAAGCAATTTCTTCTTTTTCCACAACATTTTCTTCCCAAGTAAATGGTTATTTTTCAAATAAAATCAACTCTAAATTTTCGTTTGGACAGGTCTAAAATTTGCAAAACAGGAAAGGTTAAAAAAAAAAATTATTAAACATACCCCTTATATTAAAAGCTTTTATCTTTCCATATTTAAAAAAAAATATATAAGACTGGTCCAAATTCAAAGAGGTTGCAGACAAAAATGAAAATTGGATGCAATTTGAAACTAAATCATCCTATGCGGTAGGAAACTTTGAGGGAAAAGTAGAAAGCAATTGCTTCTTTTCCACAATGTTTTATGAAAAATAAAATCACATTGACAAAAATTCAGGGTTTATACAGAAAAGGGTTAAAAAGGAAAAGTTTAGAATAAAATCTTAGAATTCATTCCCTCTGGAGCTTTGGTACCAAGAATATGCATCCATCTTGATTCCTTAAGAAGCCTTTTCCAATTATTTGAAATTTTTTCGATCGGCATGAAAGAAAAATCATGAATGCTGTGTCCTGGAGAATTGAAATGTTCAGAAACATTTGTTAAAACATCAGGAAAATGCATGATATCAAATTTGTGGCTATTCATACGATTGGCACATTTTTGATGAGTCTGACCAACATACTGAGCTTTACATTTCTTACATGTTATTAGGTAAATAACATCAGTAGAAGTGCAGTTAAGATTTTGATTGATTCTATATCTTTGTGATGTAGTGGTGCTCATAAAACTATCAGATTCTTGAATCGTAGAACAATGTGAACAACGGCGCCTTTCACATTTAGTTACTTGAAAAGAAATAGGAGAAGAGTTCAATTTGGAATGAACAAGTCTATCATAAATATTTGGTGGTCTTTTGTATGCTACAATTGGTTTAGACTTATATAATTGACGCTCACTTTCGCTACCTGATATTTCAAGTAAGCCCCAGTACTGGTTTATTATTTTTCCAATGTTAGGAAGAGAAGGGTTATATGCACAAACAAAAGGAATAATATTTTGACTTTCACAAGAATTAGATTTGAGAGCTTCTTCAAAAGTCAATGTGGACGCTTTTCGAATGGCCTCAGTCAATATATCAGTTGGGTAATTTCTCTTCTGAAAATAAGATTCAAGTCTTACTAGATCTTGTTTAAAACAAATGTCGTTGGAAGTGATACGGCGGTATCGTTTAGCTTGGCTAAAAGGGATACCTTTTTTACAAGATAGAGGATGACAAGAAGAGAATTCTACATACTGATGGACATTTGTATTTTTCTCATATACACTAGTTTGTAAAATCCCTTCAGTAGTTTTGTCGAGTTTAACATCCAAAAAAACACCATGTGTTTTAGAGTAGGTGTAGGTAAATTTAATGGTTTTATGAAAATTATTTAGTTTTTCAAGAAATCTTAATAGTTGCTCCTCGCTGTTATTCCAGATCATGATAATATCGTCTAGAAAACGTAACCATAAAAAAGGCTGTAATTCACATGTCTCAAGGAAATCTTACTCAAGTTTTCCCATAAATAGAGATGCATAAGAAGGGGCCATACGTGTTCCCATAGCAGTTCCTAGTATTTGAAGATAGTTCTTTTCATTAAATTGGAAATGATTTTTTGTTAAAACTATTTCAATCAATTCAGAAATACAATTAATGGAATTCTCGGATTTGCAGTCCTGTTTTAGGAAATATTGGCATGCTTCAATACCATCTTGATGTGGTATGTTACTATATAAAGAACACACATCTAAAGTGACAATAAAGCTATCTTTTGGTAATTTGGGAAGATGTTTAATTCTATTGATAAAGTCAGTAGTATCCTTAATATATGAAGGTAAGGATTTCATATAAGGTTTTAAGGTACTATCAACAAAAGCAGATATATTTTCTGTCAGAGACCCACAGGCTGACACAATAGGTCTACCTGGGTAACCTAAAGGTAAATTTACATCATACTCTTTGTGGGTTTTAGGTAATATATAGAATTGTGGAATTCTATTTTCACCGACAGTAACATTGCAAAAAAATTTTAATATTTGTTTTTCTTGTATATTTGAAACTGTTGTTTGTATGTCTTTCTTGAAATTTTCATGGGGATTTTCATTTAGTTGCCTATAATATTTTTCATCACTAAGTTGTCTTTCAACCTCAGCAATAACTAGAATTCATTGAAAGTCAACGACATAAAAAGTATTTCTAAAGTATTTCGAGAATTTTGCAAACTCTTATCGTAAGTTCATCTCCTAGGTATTTTTAGCATATTGTGATCAAAACGACTCTGATCCTAGTCTTTACTATGCGCACTGCTTTGTATGGCCACTTTAATGAAATGGTAGAACACTCCTTCAAAGGCATGCTATTTTACCCTTTCCCTCTCATTCCAGCTTTTGAAACATCTCAAGAAAAAATCTTTAAAAACATTGTGGACAACAAAGAAATTAATTATAACAAGCATTTTCTTCAATGTCCACCGTACTTTCTACACTACATGGAAAACTTTTTTCTGAATTACACCAACTTTGAAATTGTCGTCTGCAACTGCTTTCAATTTGAACCAGCCTAAGATTTTGTCGTGTTGTAATTGGTTTTTCTCCTAGGGGTCTTTAATCTCTTCTATATACCATCATAAATTTGATAGAGAAGATTAGTGAACAAAAAACATGCATTGCTTGCTTACAGTACTTTTAGTACTTTGATTTCATCCGATGCCGATGTGACGTAACTTATTTTAAATTGTCATTTATAATTCTTTGAGATATTCTAAGTCAGTTTGTCGAAAAGCAGGTTAGTCCTTTAAGTCCTAAAGCAGTTAAGTTCTTCAAACATCTTTTGTTTACAATTTCATATCAAATTGATCTGTGCTGGAGCCCCACTCATATACATGTACACACATTGTACCCTATAATTTATGTTGTTAAGTATGTTAATATCCATGTATGCTTTGTATAATGTTTTGTATATCGACGATGAACCATACGTGTTTAAGTCGTTATCTTGAATAGAATTTCTGTTCTGTTCAGTTCTGTTAGCTACCACACATTAGTACTAGTCGATAATCAAAGTACTGAAGTATTGTAAGCTAGCAAAGCATGATTTTATTACGTAATCTTCTTTGCCTAAGGTCATGATTAGTGGAATTCAGAAAACATTCGATTGGTAGGGTAGAAAACAGTGTGGACAATGAAGAAATTGCTTGTAACAAGCAATTTCTTCATTGTCCACACTGTTTTTGAAAACGTTTTTCTTGAGATGCTTAAAAAGCGGAATTGAGTGGGAATGGGTTAAATAGAATGCTTTTGACAGAGTTCTCCACAATTTGAATATAGTTTGCAACATTCCTGAAATACATAAAAACTGCTTTTAGAGCGTAGACATTCAGTGGACATAGTGGTTAAGCCTCCAGTTGCAGTGTGCACTAGTTGAACTTTGAAAAGGCCTCAAAACTTCGTCTGTTAACTTCAGTGATCAAAGCTAACGCTTTGCTAGCTGAAAAGATTGTCGTTTACTGCAAATCGTCGCTGAATACGCTATACCGGCTGTATTTGGCCTTACACATTGAAATCGCCAATAAAGCCATTCTCTCCAATCCCCCCCTCCCCCCCGTAAGAATAAAAATGGAAAAAAACATTGTGGAAATGAAGAAATTTGCTTGTAAAAAATTTCTTCATTATTCCCATTTTTATACCCTAATTGACAAAGATTTTTTAAAATTTTCCTTAAAGTCAACAGAAATAGTCGTCTACAATTTCAACTTTGTATAGTCTAAAAAATCGTCGGTTAATGGATAGAATATAAAATCAGATCTGAATTATCTTTTTAAGTATGTATTTGCGGCAAATCCAATTGATACACTTTCGAAATGGCTTGGCTTGTGCACATTATATGGGAGGTGCTAGCGTGCATATTAACATAGTTTGCACTGATTGAATGGGGAAAAAAAAGCTCAGTTCATGATTTTTCTGATCCAAACATTCGCCATTTATCTTGCAACCAGACGTATTGGAAATGGGTTATTCTAAAACTATTCATTTACTTTCCAAAAGTTCTTGAATTGAAGCGGAAGATAATTACGTTATTATATTGCCATTCAGACGTCACATCTTTCAGATGTTTGCCAATTGGTGAAACAAACGATTCATATTACTGTCCACCAAACCGGGCTATTTGAGGAAGAAATCCCTGCAATCTGTTAAAGTAGGATGTCGTTATTTCTAAACCCAAACCAGAATTTGATGCCTATATATGAGTCAGATATGGTATTTATGGTTATTTGGTGTGCTTTTTCGATGTCTAGCAAAAGTTCAGTGGAATCAATGCGGGGAATCACGTGACCGACATTGATAGTGAACACGAAAAAATGGCGTCATTTTGACCGCTTCATTGGCAAATTTCAAACTCGCGATGTTAAAGACGCACGTAAAACATTGTCGTGGCAGATAAATTGACGGAGATATATTCTGCGAGTTTTAGACCTTGAAATCGTTTTAGCGTTTTATGGATTGCATCTTCAGCACGAACAAGTAATGTTACCCGGAGTTTTGACCAATTTTTCAAATCAGGGAAATTGTTTTGCCTTCCGAGTTCACATTCCTAAAAGAGCACATATCTGGTCGAAAGCATGCACAAAATTTCAATGTGCGTATGATTTCCGAAATACTGGGTACGCCCCGGTCATTATACCCAATTTGATTCTCTTCAGTAAGTATTAGTTTATTTCTGATAATCAACGCGATGTAACATAAGCGAAGCACAAGGATATTTCCTGTAAATTGTCGGAAAATGAACTATAATTGTTTTACTGGCAGACTTAATTCGTATCAATGATCCTGTGTCCATTAAGTTTGCGTCAAACGTTTTTCAATTAAAACGGAAAGCATCAAAGTTGATTACACGTACACGGTTTCATCGATATTTCATTATTTGGCGGGACAGTTTCAACCGTTCGGTTAGTCTTATATCTAGCTTGGAGAGCAAAACGTCGTATTTACAGCTTAAACAGTTTACATTTCGTGGAAAATAACTTTTATAATGTTTTTCTGTGAAGAATAAACATTAAGACTAACGCGAGACATTCATTTTCAATATTGTTTTGCAATATTACGTTGATGGGGGACCGAAATGTCTCTTTCATAAGCTGTAATTACCCCACTTTGGTCGCCCACAGATCCGTCACGTTAAATAGAATCATGTTACTTATTGAAACTGGTCAGATTGCACCAGCCTAACATGGCACGAATCGCTGTTTTTGTATTTTCTTTTGTTCATCAAAGTTTCCACGATTTTTCGTTTGTAATACTCAATATGAACATGTTTTGGTTCCTCTCTCTTTCGCCTATTATTTGTTCTAGCGAGATTTGTCACGAGCACGCATGGTATATTAATCAAGAAAAAGCATTGCATTGTACTTTTTCGTTTAGAAAAAATAACAACATTGAAGAATAATTTAACTCGAATACTTTTCAAAAGATCCAAAAGTATTCGCCTTACATTTTTAAGTTATATCGCCCCAACTCTCTCGTCTTCTCCTTTTCATGCCTCATCGCAATAAGATGTGTTGTATCTTTGGCTAAGGAACATACTGACCCTTATCAGGATTGTCACAGGATATCAATTAAAAATGTTTGTATGTAGGTGTATTGGGTTAATAACCAAGGTAATTATTTATATACAAAATAAAATACATGTAGAATAAAAAAAAAAAAAACATAAAAATCCTTTGAGACCTGACATTATGTCAGGCAGTACCATTCAAGCCTAAGTTATTGTGTTTTTCAACGCTCAACGGACGAAGCTCTGCATAGAGGGGATGTATAGGATCTTTTCAGAATGTCTTTTTCACTTTCCCTTGATCCCGGAAATATATATATATATAATTCATGAATTAAATTCGTGAATTTTTTTATATAATTCATGAATAGACCACGAAAATTTTGTCTTCAAGAGCCAATAACTGTAGTTTACCTAGTGTTAGAGCAACTATGTGCGTGTTTAACATCCCGTGTACTGCGATTTGGCGTGTCGGATATATACCAAATGTGCTTAACTACAATCAACAAAGTAATCTTTGGCGTTTTAAATCGCCTGTAGTGAAAAGATATCGATAAAAAATAGTCAAGAAATATAACGTATGAACAGGGAGTTCTTTGGCTAAGAAATACAGCCGTGAATATGATGCGCCGGAAGTTTGAGTTGAGATAATTGTGATAAACTATAATAGCTGAAACAAGATGGTTGATCGAGCAAATTAGACTGTATTTGTTATATACAGTTCCCGGATACTCTCTCGCGCGTGACGGGTCAAATATCAGTATCAATTAGCCGACAAATACTGACAATCTTTCGCTAAGATCCATTAGCCGATAAATACCGAAAATCTTACGCCAAGGTCCACTAGCCTACAAATACCGAAAATCTTACGCTAAGATCCATAAGTCGGCTAATTTTGTATTTTTCTGTCTGTTTTAAAACCCCAGTAACACTTTGTCTGCAAAAGAATGCATCTAATTTTAAAGACACCGGGCTCTAAAATCATCATGATTTTATGTTTTATCGACAACATTTAAATCAAAGTGTATTAAAAAGATCCATTTTTGGATTTACTGAAAATATTACATGATCTTTTGTCGGAATAACAAATAACCATTACGTGCTCGATTCGAACACTTGATTAAAAACGATTGATAAGAAGTGAATGCAAAACTGAAAGAGGTATGCTACCCAAACAAATAACCATTTTGAGTCGAATATTTTTTTGTGTCTGTGTGAGTGTTTAACTTTCTAAGATTCCTTTTTAACTTTAGAGCGGCTCTTGCACAGATTATGGAAGAATTTTTTCTCTCAATTTTCAAATCTCTTTCTATAATGCTTTCAGAATATCGAAAGAAGTGGATTAACCCATTTCTAAACAATGACGCTTTTAAATGCCCCCCCCCCGAAAACACAAAAAACAATTTGCTCAGAAGTTGTGTAAAATGAAGAAATTGCTTGTAACAATCTTTTCTACCCAGAAGAAATAAAAAATCTAAACTTTCATAAACTTTGAATTTATGTCTGAACTTCCTTTCAATTTAGACCAGTGTAAAAAATTGTCGTCTGGTAATTGGTTTAGCTGATTTTGCACTCAAAATTATTTCAAAAAGAAAAACAGAGAAGCATAAATATGGTAATTGTCGGGTAATCGCGTCATCAATTTCTTCATAATTGACAATATTTTCCAAAGCTTTTTCTTGAGAGGCATAAAAAGAGGGATTGTGTAGGAATGGGTTAAAGGAGGTACTGATGACGTCTTTGTAATGGCCCGATGCCAATTTGTTTAATTCTCTACGCATCCATTTATCGGTCAAATTGACCAATCGCTGGCTCTGCCCACTTACTCTATTGGCCCCAAACATTGACTCTAACGGGAAGTTCTACTTCGATTTTAAACGGCGACTTTATTTTACAAAATCTATGGCCGGTAGTATGTAACCAAAAGTAGAATGGTTGGATGGCGACCGAAACGTCGTAAATTTAGCTTGAATAAGCTGTAATTACGTCGACAAAAATCCTTCACATAAATGGATGCAAATGTCGAAGTTCAAAGTTTACTTCCAGTCTAAATGAATGAAATCATCGATCGATTGTCTATTTAATAGACAGCCAGGAATGATCGATAATTGTTTTAAATACAATATCCGCGTGATCAGACATGACAGTTTGAATTCAGTGACCCAATCTTTACCAATCTGAGTCGGTTCCAATTTATCTATTTCATTTTATTCATTTTCAACTTGATTGCACGATGCACCGATATAACACAGTCTCTTTTGAGGCGCCGAGTTTTGTGGCACCAGATAATTTTGCAATAAAAACTAGAACTTTTTATAAGATAAGCACTCACGAGCATGCGTAGAAGTGGATATTTCGGGAACAATTCCAGTTTTATCGTCTCCTTCAAATATATAATTGTATAGTCTAGATAATGACTGCAATTTCAGAAGACAAAATTGTCTTTATGACGATCCTGAGAGTATAATGCCATTAATTCTCCATTATCCAAGATGCCGGCGATGACAGGAAAATGGAAGGGCCACGAGGGGTGTATTGGGTGGCTTAAATATCACTGTATCTCTTTAAAGGAGGACTGAAGACGTCTTTGTACTGTTCCGCTGCCAATTAGTCTAATTCTGTATGAAGATAATAAATCTTGATCTTGTTTTCTCCTATATATCTGCACTTGAACTACTAAAAACACCCAAATCAATCGATTTTAAAAAGGAGAAGAAGTGTTTCGATCCTTTCATGAATTATATATGATCAGTAATCCAAGGAAAACCTGCCTCAATGATTTTTTTCTTCACTTTTTGCGATAATAAAGCATCTCTCTGATTAACATAGAATAGTAAAATGTCAATATCCTAAAAACTTACAAACTATCTTGTTCTTTAATCCATTGTATGTAGCAGGCGACAAAATTTTAGACAGGTCCACATTCATAGTAGTAGTAGAGAATAATGTTAAGTTGATTATTATCATTTTTTCAAATACACATGAATGTCTTTTTGGATAGAAAACATCGTAGATAATGAAGAAATTGCATGTATCAAGCATTTTTTCATTCCATATATTTTTGAGGGGCGTAGAAATAATCAGAAATTTATGACATCTTTAAGACATTGGTATTTTTAGTCGTTTCCTGAGTAACGGAGTTTATACAACTTCTACTCTAAACTCCGAAATGCATATTTCATTTATCATCACTATATTCTATCGTCATGGGAGTACGAGTTCGATCACCGGCGGCGGCGAGTTTTGTCTTTCACGAATAGTTGGATAATCATAATCCTAATTGGGACTAGTAGATGGAGGCTCGGAAAAGATGTAATGGTATTATTTGCATGAAAAATACCAGGAATCAATGGTTAGGTGCTCCCGCCGCAGCGATATGACTGAAATACTGTTAAAAAGCGTTAAACCCCATTCAATCAATAATCAATCAATCAATTTTAACTTAAGGTTTTATTCTTCAATTTTTGTCATGATTTAATTTTAATATCAGTAAGCACGCTACGGTGTCAGCACAGTTCTTTATATCCGAATCGACCAATCGCGGCAGTCAATCAAGGAATCAATCTACCAATCAATTCATTCGGCCTGGAATTGAGCTTTAAACTCAAACATCGACCGCCATTATGTGAAATATGTTTGATAGTTTAGCGACTTAAATGTCGTAACTATAGCTTGTTCATGCTGTAGTTACGACGTTCAGGTCGCCAAGCAACAATTTTAATTTTTGTTTACGTGGTTCCGGCTATAAATGTGGCAAAATGACGCCGTTTAAAATCGAAGCGTAACTTCCTGTCGGAGTCACTGGGGCTAATGGAGTAAGTCGGTGGGGCTAGCGATTGGTCAATTCCTGTATTCTTATTTCCTGGTAAAAAAAAAAACGATTTAATCTCCATGGGTAAAATTGGCTATTTTGTGCAGGTATGCTTGCTCACAAAGAAGTTTCATAAAACTGAATCAAACCACTACCAGACGGCACAATTTAAGACTGGTTCAATTTGAAAGGAGTTGCATGCAAAAATTTAAATTTGATAAAACTTTAGACTTTTCAATTTTCTGGGTAGAAGACATTGGGGGAAATGAAAAAAATGCGTATTGCAATGTTTGTGTGTATTGTTGGTTTTCTTGGGGGCGTCGGAAAAGGTCATTGTGTGGGAAAGGTTAAAGTGGTAATTGTTTAAATTGTTTGACATTTTTTAGATTCTATATATTATTTGCTGTCAATTAAATTGTCAATTAAATATGGAACTCATCACGCAGAATCACACAGAAACAGACACAAATACACCTGCCCATCCAACCACCTTTACCAAACCTTGCGAAGCAAATTCAAAAAAATTGTTTCTGTTTATTTCGTGACGTAAATGAAAACAAATAATTTAAGAATTATCTGGATCTCTTGAATGTAATATCATCTATATTCTAATATAGACAAAACGAAGGTAGACACATCTTCCTGTACAGCGTGCGTTGTAACTTTAGCTCACCTGAGCCCAGTTTGCCCAGTTTGCTTATAGTGAGCTTTTGAGGTCCTTATACATGTATGCCTGTCGTCCGCCGTGCGGCTTCAATAATATAGGTGTTTGTAACTCTATAGGGCGCAGCTTGGATTTATCTTGATTGAACATGGTCAGAATAATTGTTAAGTAATAAGGATGAAACCAATTGAAAATTGGAAGGTTCTATAAGAAAACACAGGGAAGTGGGTCTTGTTGACAATGTCTATTTACCCTTAATGGGCCATATATTTGGCTCTATCTTGAAGAAACTTGATCTGATTGTTTGTTAGATCATAATCAGCCCTATTGAAGCTAGTACCAGTCTAATGGAAAACGCAGAAAAGGGGTCTTGATGACAAATCGATCAACATAAACACATTTATATTTTTTGCACTATTTGTTTCCGAACAAATATAAGACTTACTTTAAAATGTCAGTTTCATGGTTCTTTGCAAAATGAGAACTCATGTGGGCGATTAAAGACCATCATGACCCCTTGTGCCGTGTAATCAAAGCCTCATCTAAACCTCTGACTATCCTCTGTAGTGGATCCAATCCTTTTCTCTCATCATTTCGAGCTGTTTTCCCTCTTCCTTGAACTGCAGAAAGGAGATGCTTAGATGGTCACTGTCATACTACATGTATATTTGTCATGGTTCATGCAATGATACTTCAAAAGGTTCCATATAGAACGAAGAGCTATACTTCACCGGGGATAAAAAAGTACTTGTTTACAAATAATTCGCTCAAAATCACAACAAAGGTGACTGCTTTACTATAACAATTAGCGTCTATCGGTCAATTGACCAATCGCGACTGTCAATCAAATATCCAGTTGACCAATGAAACTATTTCATTTAGGCCAGAAATGAGCTCCGCCATTTTGCTAACTTTTTTGTTGAATTTTAGACTTAAACGTCGTAACTACAGCTTATACAAACTGTAGTTACGACGTTTAGGTCGCTAACGAACTATTCTACTTTTTGTTACATGCTACTAGCCATAAGGGCCAGCGATTGGTAAACTATTCATAATCATTGAAACAGGAAAGGGTTAAATAAAAGAAAAACAACAACAACAAAAAAACCCAAACAAACACCTCAATTGTATAGGACCTTCCTGGAGATACCATAAAATGATGAAAAGACTGGATCAAGCAGAGGTTAATTAGGCGCACCATGGTAGAAACAACACTCAGAAATCTACGAATAGTGAACATGTAGATCCTGCTCATTAGGCGCACCATTCAGAAAATGTGGTAGAAATAACACCCAGAAAATCTACGAATAGTGAACAAATCGATCCTGCTCATTAGGCTCACAATTTAGAAAATGTGAACATGGCGATCCTGCTCATTAGGCGCACCATTTAGAAAATGTGGTAGAAACAACATCCTGAAAATCTACGAATAGTGAACATGTCGATCTTGCTCATTAGGCGCACAATTTGGAAAATGTGAACATGTCGATCCTGCTCATTAGGCGCACAATTTAGAAAATGTGGTAGAAACAACACTCAGAAAATCTACGAATAGTGAACATGTCGATCTTGCTCATTAGGCGCACCATTTAGAAAATGTGGTAGAAACAACATCCTGAAAATCTACGAATAGTGAACATGTCGATCTTGCTCATTAGGCGCAAAATTTAGAAATGTGAACATGTCGATCCTGCTCATTAGGCGCACCATTTAAAAAATGTGAACATGTCGATCTTGCTCATTAGGCGCACCATTTAGAAAATGTGAACATGTCGATCCTGCTCATTAGGCGCACAATTTAGAAAATGTGAACATGTCGATCTCGCTCATTAGGCGCACCATTTAGAAATTGTGAATATGTCGATCTTTCTCATTATGGGCACAATTTAGAAAATGTGAACAAGTCGATCCTGCTCATTAGGCGCAATATTTAGAAAATTAGAACATGTCGATCTTGCTCATTAGGGGCACAATTTAGAAAATGTGAACATGTCGATCCTGCTCATTAGGCGCACCATTTAAAAAATGTGAACAAGTCGATCTTGCTCATTAGGCGCACCATTTAGAAAATGTGAACATGTCGATCCTGCTCATTAGGCTCACAATTTAGAAAATGTGAACATGTCGATCCTGCTCATTAGGCGCACCATTTAGAAATTGTGAACATGTCGATCTTGCTCATTAGGGGCACAATTTAGAAAATGTGAACATGTCGATCCTGCTCATTAGGCGCACCATTTAGAAAATGTGGTAAAAACAACACCCCGAAAATCTTCGAATAGTGAACATGTCTATCCGGCTCATTAGGCGCAACATTTAAAAAATGTGGTAGAAACAACTTCAGAAAATCTACGAATAGTGAACATGTCGATCCTGCTCATTGGGCGCACCATTTAGAAAATGTGGTAGAAACAACTACAGAAAATCTACGAATAGTGAACATGTCGATCCTGCTCATTAGGCGCACCATTTAGAAAATGTGAACATGTCGATCCTGGTCATTAGGCGCACCATTTAGAAAATGTGGTAGAAACAACACTCAGAAAATCGACGAATAGTGAACAAGTCGATCTTGCTCATTAGGCGCACCATTTAGAAAATGTGAACATGTCGATCCTGCTCAGTAGGCGCACTATTTAGAAAATGTGGTAGAAACAACACTCAGAAAATCTCCGAATAGTGAACATGTCGATCCTGCTCATTAGGCGCACCATTTAGAAAATGTGGTAGAACCATCTACAGGAAATCTACGAATAGTGAACATGTCGACCCTGCTCATTAGGCGCATCATTTAGAAATCGTGAATATGTCGATCCTGCACTTTCTGCGGTAAGGGTCAATATTTGATGCTCTTCTCAACCCCAGCGTCTTTGCTTGGTAAGACCCATTTTAAATGAACATTCCCCAAGGGTTTCCGTCTTTCTAGTATATTTATTTTCATTTCTTTATAATTTAATTGTTAGTTTCGTCTATCAAAAACGAGCATTCTGATTGGTCGAAACAAATTATTCATAACTCCACGAACAAAATTTTGAGCACGCAGCGATTTTGTATGCTTCCGCACAAAATAGTTCCGTACAAAAAGGTATCAAAAATTGTAAAGTTTTTGCTTTTTTCGCTCGGTACTATTAAATTATAAGAAATGAAGAGAAAAGTTTTTGTTTTCATGGAGGTATGAACCGAAAAATCTAATCACACTTATGTATGAATCCGCTCCGCGTATTCATACAGTGTGATTAGTTTTTTCGGTTCATACCTCAATGAAAACAAAAAAATATTCTCTTCATCTCTTCAATGAACAATCGACGGACCTCCACTGTCAATCAAAACAGATACAGACCGGAAGTGAACTTTGAACTCAGACATTGGTCACTTATTTGAAGCACTTCCTATTCTTCTTTTCTAACCAAACTGTCGAACCTGCTTATGGTAGGAAGCAGGCGACAAAAACTATTTTTAAACTACGTACAGTAAAACGCAGATGAAATCAGGACGGACAAAACGACGAGTGGCCAACCCGCTAAACAACACCCCACCTTCTATTATCCAGGGAGAATAAGGTTAAACGGGTATGAAATGTGAGAAAGTCAGCCATAAGACAAAAAAAAAATGTTTCGACCTTGTTGAACCTGCGCTCATTGACCAATCGCGTCTGTCAGTCAATCAACTAAATGACCAATGAAATCATTCATTCAGACTAGAACTTCCAATTTCATTTTTGGCCCTCATTCAAGTTAAGTATTTTAGTTGGGTTAGTGACTTAAACGTCGTAACTATAGTTAACTCGAGAAAGAGCTTGTATTAATGGAACCTTTAAAAAAAACAGGGTATGGGCGAGAAGGTAGGCTTGAAATTGCCACTTTGTACACCTAAACGGGCATATCACTCTACTATGCCAACAAGGATGTCCACCATCAGTACTTTCAGTGGTTTGATTGTAAATTGTAACCGTTTAGAATAGAAGAGGAATTTCCTGACGGAGTCAATGTGCAGGGCCGACAGAGTAAGTGGGTCGAGCCAGCGATCGACCAAATTCACATTCTAATCCAGGTCGATACTTTTGGCACTTCCCTTAGGTTCCCTTTTCTCGTGACAGGTTAAATATTTCAGAGATCACGTGTCAACATGAACCTAAGATTCCCGTTCTAATGAATCCTTGACAGATAATAAAACTTATCAGGCACAAAAACACAGAAAGAACTCAAGATTTATGGTTCTCTTACATGCATAGTTTCTTCTCCTGAGTGTGTTTAATCCTCTCCAAAACTATTCAAAACCATGTTAAGGGCGTATATTGGAGCAAACTTGTTAGTTTGTCCGTTGGCTCGACGATCAGTAGCTATTTCTTTTCCAACTTTTTTCTCCCAAATTACTGGTTGGATTCTGCACCAGTATCAGCATTCAGTATCAATCAAAGATGTATAGGCTACGTACGTAGGTACGTATTTTGATTACATTCCATTTATTTTTGTCCAAGGTGTGGCCCTTTATTACAAAATAATAATAATAATAATAATAATCCGCTTATATCCTCTTCAATCTGCGAATGGATTTGATTCAAATTTTACATTTGCAGTCAGTATAAACGGAAAATGAAATGTGCATCATTTTTGTTACTGACTAGTTGTTTTCTCTCTGTGGCATGTTGTCGTGGGGGGGGTTAATAATCACATTATTTTTCTTCACGAAACAACTGACACGAATGTCACAACATCCTAAGTCTATCATTTATGAAATAAGTTGAAAAGAACTTTATTATATATTATGTTTTTGTGAAGGGATGTATAATACTCATTCACTAAACCCATCCCCCTAAAAAACAACAAACAACAACGGCAAACAACAATAACCCTCCAGGTCTGAGCTGACGATCAATTTTATATTGAAAATGATAGGAGATACCTGTACCTGTTACTGTCTTTAATAAACCCATTCCCATACAACAGAAAATTAGACTGGTCCAAATTGAAAGAAGCTGCAAACAAACATTTCAAGTTGATGGAATGATAAATTCTCTCGTCTCCTTGGATAGAAAATAGTGTGGGTAATGAAGATATTGCTTGATACAAGCAATTTCTTTATTTCCCACTATGCTTTTTCCAAAGCCTTTTTTCTTGAGGGGCGTAAAAGGAGGGATTGTGTCGAAATGGTTAAAATAATATTTCATTTGCGATTTTTTATGAAAAAAATGTTAAGAATGCACTCAAAATAAGTTCCTGACAAACGTTACTAAAATGAAAGCAACGGATCTTATATTGTTCCTCTCCAAAACTGTCTCTCGGGACCATGTTCGGATCCAGGGAAGGAGCCGGAAATCATTTAAACAGATTTCCCTGGAAAACGGGTCATATAACATGAAAAGTGAAGATAATGATTTGTTTTCATTTTAATATGAAATAAAAAAATCTTACAACATTTTAGTATGAATCTGCTTCACGCATTAACGGTTTTTGTTTTAAGTGACAGCAAAATATCTCTTCGTCATTTTACCCTTTCCTGGTTTTTTTTTTTTTTTTTTTTTTCAAAATTTTAGATTTGTCCTAATCGAACGAAGTTGTATACGAAAATGAAAAATAAGTGCACTTTGCTAAGTGTCCAAGCTACAGCGGAGTAGAAAAAATTGTGGGAAAAGAAGAAATTTCCCACAATGTTTTCTAAAGTATAAATCACAAGAACGTAATAACTAGGGATTGTACAGGAAGATGTTTAACCCTTTCCTGTTTTGCAAAATTTTAGACCCGTCCAAATTCAAAGGTTTTGCAGACGAAAATTTAAAGTTGATTTTATTTGAAAAATAACCATTTAGTAGGGTAAAAAATATTGTGGAAAAAGAAAAAACTGCTTGTTACAAGTAATTTCTTCTTTAGCCACAATGTTTTCTCATTTATAAAATCTAGGGGACGTAAAAATCCAGGGATTATCCAGGAAAGGGATAAGGCATCGATATAACATTTTAAAGTTGGTGTAAATAGGTAACCTATGATATCTCTCGACCGATTCAAATAGAAATCTTTTGACTCGAAAAGACCGATTACCCATGGGGGCCAAAACGGAGAATGTATATGAAGGCACTATTCTCTCGAGGAAAACATTTTTTTTTCTTTTTCTCTAAAAACTGCTGGTACCAGCGTAAATTTATTGAGCACATTTAGGAAGTTTATTGTCAACCAAATTATTTTCTCAAACCTTTCACTAGAAGAAGAAACTTTAGAGTCGTCAAATTTCAAAACATGAATATTTAGGCTTTACCCTTTCCAAACGACCAAATTTTCGACTGGTCTAAATTTAACGATATTCCAGACGACAACACAAGTTTTGTTTAACCAGTTCATGTCCATTCCTTGTTTCCTTTTAGTCCCTATGATTTCATAGTTGTGAAAAATTATAGAAAAAGAAGAAATTGCTTACAACAAACAAATTTCTTCTTTTTTTACAATTTTTTCTATCCTACTGAATGGTTATTTTTTTCTCAAATTAAATCCACTTTTAATTTTCGTCTGCTAAACATTTGAATTTAGGCAGGTCTAAAATTTGCAAAACAAGAAAGGATTAAATTTAAAAGGAAGGGTTTCATAAAGTCAAAAAAAAAAAAAAAAATTTGAAAAGCACGAAATTACTTTTATCAAGCAATTTCTTCTTTTAATATAATGATTTCCATAGCTATATTTCTTTTGCGGTGAAATTACAGGATTATGACGTAATTGGTTAAGTTAAATTTAAAACGCATTGCGATGAATTGCTAGCAACAAGCAGTTGGAACAAGGAGTTTTCTACAACCAAGATTGTGTCACACCAAGGCCAGTGAACATTCTACAACAGGAAAAGTTAAATTCAAATTTCATTTGTTTGATTAACCTATTTCCACTCAGTGACGACTTTAGACGCCCCCGAGGAAAAAAGCTTGGAAAACATTGTGGAAAATGAAGAAATTGCTTGTAACGAGCAATTTCTTTATTTAACAATATTTTCTACCCAGAAAGTTTAAAAATCTAAAATTTCACAAGCTATAAACTTACGTCTGCAACTCCCTTCAATTTGGATCAGTCTAAAATTTATCCGTCTGGTAATGGGTTAATATCCAGTTAAATCTCGATTGGCGGACCTCTGCTGTCTTACGAATCATGTATTTTTAATGGTTTGGCGACTTAAAAGTGTAAACACAGTTGATTCAATTTTTAGATACGATTGTTATGTCACGAATCAACGATTTACCTTTTGTTTAACACCTGTGATTATATATTTATCATTTTATATTTCAGTCGAACTGTCTTGATGGAGGTCAGCGGGAGTGCCCAGCGATCCGTCCAATAACGGATCACCGCTGTCAACAAACAACAACAACCCAAAACGACTGCCCGATGAAATCATTTGTGGAGACCGGTCAAATAACCACTGGTCTTGAACTATTATCGTACTTGTTTTACTTAGGGATACTCTAATATCAGTAAAACAGACAACAACAATAAAGAACATAAAAGTAAATAGAAATGAAGCTATGCGTTTCAATATAAAAACATTCTTTTATAATTTAATCTTTAGTTTCGTCTATCAAAAACAGGTGTTCTGATTGCCCCCCAAAATACCCCCATGAACACAATTTTGAGCACGCAGCCATTTTGTTTAATTGATTGATTGAATGGGGTTTGACGCCGCTTTTAATAGTATTCAGTCATATCCCGGCGGCTGGAGCACCTAACAATGGATTCCTGGTATTTCTCACACCAGTACTACCACTACCACTACATCCTTTCATAACCTCCAGCTGCTATCCCACTTAGGTTTACGATTATCCATCCATTGGTGGGAGACAAATGTCGGAAAGAATATCTGCCGCCGACGGGGATCGAACCCATGAACTCCCATTATTGAAGATTAGGAGTCTGCTGCGCTACCGACTGCGCTATGACGGCGGCGTTGCCGTTTTGTATGCTTACGCATAAAATAGTTCCATACAAAACAAAAGTATCAAAATTTGTAAAGTGCTTGCATTTTTAGCTCAATGCTTTTAAATTATAAGAAATGGAGAGAATATTTTTTTGTTTTCATGGAGGTTTGTACCGAAAAACCTAATCACGCTTATTTATGAATCCGCTTTGCGTATTCATACAGTGTCATTAATGTTTCGGTTCATACCTCCAGAAAACAAAAATATTCTCTTCATCTCTCCAATCAAATATTTGTAAACATCTTTTGCGTTCCCGGATATTAATAAAATTTTATAAGGTTCCGTTGTCCACTTTTATTTATTCCTACATAATCCAATTTGTGGATGCTCTCAAGAAAAAGGCTTTGGAAAACATTGCAAAAAATGAAGAAATTGGTTTCGCCACTATCAGTCGAGAAAAGATAACGTTGCCATTGCTTGAAATGGCACAGGTGTGAAGAAAAGAAGAGCAATAACGACGCAGGCGACAATCCGACCATAGCAATACCTCTGGTTTTCTCAAAAAAAAAAGCCAAGCAAAAAATGGAGTATGTGAAATAACTGATAGAATTGTGATCATGAATGTGGTTTTAACACTAACTATTATCGGGGTATGACATCATGTTTTGAATCAAAGCCAGTTTTATCCCATTACCAGACGACTGGTTCAAATTCAAAGAATTTGTAAACGACAATTTCAAGTTGATGAAATGTTAAAAATTGTTGTCTTTTTGGGTAGAAAATATTGAAGATAATGAATAAAATGTTTTTAACAAGCAATTTCTTCTTTTTGGGAATAATGAAAAAGCAGAAATTGCCTAATACAAGAAATGTCTACATTTTCCGCTTTGTCTTCGCGAACCTTACTCTTGAGGGACGCCAAAAAATGGGATCGACTCGGATTGGTAATGGGCTAATATTCTTTCATGTAAAATACAGGAATTAGAACTCCTTTCATTTCATATTGTATTTTGTAAACTGATAAGATCTTTTGCAAGGAATCTGGAACAAAAAATTAAGCTAAAATTGAAACCTTTCTTTGAAATAAATGCATGTAAAAGAAGCATATACAAGAAAACTTTACCAAACATTCTGCCAAAGACATTTTCAGTACTTTCGAAACCTGTTCGTTGCAGAGCCCTGGTAAATCATACTACTCAAAATTTGCTAAGGATCACTTTTTTCTAGTTATACTTTTGAATCTTGGGGTAAGAACACAAGTATTTTTGTGTTTCCTAAAACTCTAGTGTTTTAGGCATTGAGATTTTGTTAAAGAGCGAATGTTTTGGTCTAATTTTGAGGGTAAGGCTTACAGAAAGGACGTGATGGTAAATAAATCAACATCTTCGGTACTACTGTGGAAGACTTCAATTTTAGATTAAAGATGCATTTCTCCTTAGATCCTACGGTAAATGCATGAAAATAAATGATAATATTTGTACGTTGTTACCTACTACCTTTAATAACAATTAAAATTAGAACAAGATATTGATTCGAATTTGAAGTTTGAGTAAATTGTCAATTGAGTACGAAAAGGTTTTATAATCTCGGGCCCTGATGATTTGAGTACCTACGTACACATCGGTAATGCTTTGGAAGGCTCTACGTAATGAGGACCATTCCCGTGTTATCCCCCCTTGTGATGTTACCATTAAATTAGACGTGTGCCAAATTGTACATTGGTCCTTTCACTGCATTACCTTTGTTGTTATCTTTGATCAGTATAGGGAAGTTGCGATTTTTTAATCGCATTTTCAAGTTTGGTTACATATAATAATCTCTCAATAGTATAAGCTTATGGTTCAGAAATAGAATAGAAATGTATTTTTAGGATGAAACAGATATTTCCAGCTCTAAAGTTTCCATTAAACAGCCGACTTTAAAACTATGAAGTGCAATGAAATTAAGGATAAAGTCCAAGTAAAACACTGATAAGATCGAATGTATTTCTTGAGAGTATTCAAGAGAGATAACCTAAGAATCCCCACCCTTGTCAAATCGGTGACGCCGTGCCTTAAACACCAGAAATCGGTCTAGAACCTCATTGGTTGACCGTTCTCGCCACACAAGCATACAAATACCTAGCATATCCGGGCACAGCAAGGACAACATGCCTTTGGGATAACCCAAAATAGAGCGTCTCAATGTACCAATGCGCGTGAAGATACAAGGCAAAATGAAAGACGTTTTGGGGGGTATGTCTTTGCCCGAGATCCTTAAGCGTAGTACACACATCGATTCGACATTTTTTTTGCTACAGGGTTATTATTATATCCGAATATATACCTATCTTATTTTTCAAAAAAAATTAATGAGTCGATTTGCTTTCACCATTGAACTAAGAGGTGATCCTTAGCAAATTTTGAGTATTATATATCACAGGCAATAGCAACTAAACTGAGCCGAACTTTGAAAGTTCGTAGATTATTTTAACGGCATTGTCAGTACGCCCACCAAGAGAAAAGGTACTGGAAAACGTATCTATAGAATACAGAGGACTGACTGCACATTCTCACAGGAGCGAATGGATTATATTGTGTGGGTATAAGAGTACAAAAAAAATCTCTAGTCTGGATCTATGAAATAACGATCAAATTAATATTATGTAATACAAGAGTTTAGGTAGAACTATCATTATGTGATTAAGTATTATTACAAAAAAGCTGTTATTTTCGGAATAAGGACAATTATCGCATTTACTTGATCGTAGCCAAGCTAAGCATTTTCGTATTCTAAATGTAAAGTCCGGAAAGGTTCAGATGAATTAAAGTGGCTCACGAACAGATTTTCATGGAAATGATATAGGAAAATCAAATATCATAAAGAAAAATTATTTGATTTCCCAATAATTATGAATACCGTTTTTACAATGAATAGTCTTTATTCGTGTTATATCTACCAAATTACCCATAAAGTTACTTATAAAGATATATTCCTTATGTCCTACTTTGTAATTTCGGAATTTATCTGATGACGTTTTTAGTCTTCGGATAATGTCGATAACGACTTGCTAGCGGGGCCAATAATGTGGATGATTCGTTATGGAAACCACAAATAAGGCAATTTTCGATGAAATCATCAGATAGTGTATTTACCCGATGAATTCCGGTTCCATTCGGGTTGTACTTCGATCACTTATTTGGCGTCTCGTAACGCGAAATATTTTTGCTTCTTTTTTTATAAAAGTTATGAATAGTCATTTTCGTTACAAAATCAGTTTAGTCACCTTCTTTTAAATATCTGAAAGTATTACAATTAGAAATTTGAAAATCCAGAGCCATTACTATTCTCTCAAAATCTGTACATGAGGCGCTTTAAAAGTTTTCACACTATTAAAAAATGCAAACAGTCAAAATTTGTACACAAGATCGCACTTGTAGGACATGTCAATTATTTAATCGATAATGATAAACATTAATTGAAAGTGATTTGCTTTTCTGATGATGCAACACTATTGGGTGCTGTTTAAGTGACCAATCGCGGCTGTAAATCAAGGAATAAACCGACCAATAAAATAATCTATTCAGCCCGGACCTGGGCTTTTCAACTCTAACATTAGCCGCCCTTTTTGTTAATCTTTATTGATGGTTTGGCGACTTGAACGTCGTAACAACAGCTATTAACCTATATGTTACATGCTACTGGCCGTGAATTTTGCAAATAACACTGTTAAAAGTCGAAGCGGAACATCCTGTTGGAGTTAATGAGATGGGCCTAGGGAGTAAGTGGGCGGGACCGGCGATTGGTCAATTCTCTCCTACTTCTGAGTCGGATCTAAAGTAAAAAGCCGTCATAGAATTTAATTAATCGGTTGTTAATTGACGGATCGCTGGCCTCGCCCACTTCCTCCAACAGAAACTCCGACTAAGACATTAAACTGTGCTACTTTGCGAGTTACGGCTAGTAATGAGAAACAAAAAAGTCAATATGTTGGTTTGCGATCTCAACGTCGTAACAACAGCTTGAATATTTCGCCAAACCAGGATATTGCTTCACATAAAAGGCGCCAAATGTATGGAATACAAAAGTCACTCCCGGTCTAAATGAATGATTTTAATGGTTAATCCATTTTTGACTGACAGTCGCCCTCCGCCAAGTTTAGCTAATTTATTTACCCTTTCCTGTTCAATCCCTGTTTTTAAAGTCCCTTTGAATTTATAATTGAGAAAATATTGTAGAAAAAGAATAAATTGCTTGTACCAAGCAATTTCTTCTTTTTCCACAAAATTTTCAACTCTAATGAATGGTTATTTTTCAAATTGAATTCAAATTAATTTTTCATAGGCAAAACCTTTGAATTTGGGCAGGTTTAAAATTTTGCAAACAAGAAACTTTAAATTGATAAATAAATAACGATAGTCAGATACGTTACTTATAATGTGTCAACTGCTCGATGGGACATGCTCACATAACATTGTTAAATAAAGCCTAACAGGGTCTTCACTGACAGGAATGACGGATCTCTACCCACGTCAACTAACCTCTGGTCAAGGTAGTTTGACTAAGGTATCACACAGCATTTTTTTTATTAAATATATCTTATGGAAAATTAAAACAAACAAACAAAAAACAATAAATAAAAATAAAATAAATAAACAATCGTTGCGGGTAATCTAAACTTGATAACCATAGCTCGAATAAGCCTTGATTGCCGACACACAAAAATCTTTGACTTATATGTCTGAGGTCAACATCACACTTCCGGTCTAAATGAATGATTTGATTGGTAAATCATTTTCTAATTTGCAGCGGCTATTCTTCAATTATCTCAGAGTATGTTGAATATAATTCTTTTACAGATTCATGACATTTTGCGTGATAGTTGAAAATAAATTTGATGTTTAATGAAAGAGATAAAAGATTTCTGAGAGACAGAAACAAGATCCCGAAAAAACAAATAAAGGTATTGATTATGTTGTATGGAAAAGAAATATCAGAATTGTGACAAGTTATTACGCTGGTGACATGTGCTCTCTCAGGAATTAAACATCGGGACCATGAAGAAAGCATTGATATATGGATATTATTTCAAGCTGTGGATTTATATCTTATGTTATTTGCATTTGATCTCAACAACAAGCTGTAAGCGTGTAAGTAAATTTTTTGCTTATAATATACACTTTTGGACAATTACAAAAAACAAGTGATTTGTATAGTTTTTTGTAAAAAATATATATATATACTAAAATAGTTTTTTGTTTTATTTCAAGAGTGTTTGTCGTTAATCTCCCCCATTCCCGTACATTGACGCTTTTGGCGTCCCATGAAAAAAACAAAAAAACAAAAATGTATAAAATGAAGAAGTTGCCTTTGACAAGCAATTTTTCCAATTTATACAATATTTTCTACCCAGAAAGTTGAAAAAATCTAAAATGTCATACACTTTGAATTGTCGTCTGCAATTTCTCAATTTGGATGGGTCTAAAACTTTTCTGCCTGGTAATGGGTTAAGTGAACACTTACAATGATGCCTTTAGAAAATGAGTAACATTACCCTATCATATCTATGGAAGTATGGACACCTACAATGTTTGATTTGTCGTCTGTAACTCCTCTCAATTAGGACCGGTCTAAAATATTGCTGTCTGGTAATGGGTTAAGTGAACAATTTCAATGAAAAATGAGTAACATTACCCTATCATATCTATGGAAGAACGGACACCTACAATGTTTAGTCCTATTGACGGATTGCCGTTGTCAATCAATGAATCAATCAACGAATCAAATCATTCACTTAGACCGAAAAAGAACTTTGATCCCCAACACTGGCCAAGATCAATTGAAAGTATTTGTCGTCTGTTTGGCGACGGTTTTGGTTATGTTTGGTTATTCAAACTACTTTATTGTTACACGCTACTGACAAAAAAAATGAATAACAATACCTTGTGCATTCGAAGTGGAACATTCCGTTGGACCTCAGTGAGCGGGGCCAGCGTCAAGTCAATTATAAGCTCAGGTCCAAAACCAACCAATATTTGCCAAAAGTTAGATGTATAAACCAAAATTGATTGCATGTTCTATATACCTTGAAATTGTGCAGAACAAGATTGAAATTGCCTCAATTGTATTACCTTAATTAATAGTAGACAATAGTTATTTTAACGGCCAAAATACGTTGCAATTTTTGAAAGCTCAAAAATACACATAAAATAGTTCGTATATGGTTTTTGAAGTAGCAAACATGAACATATAGCTTTTCGTAAGCTCTTAAATACACATCAGAATTTTTCATATATACTTTGTGAAGTAGCATATGCAATAAGTTTTTTACAAGCTCTAAAATGCATATCGAAATGTTTCGTACATAGCTTTTGAAGTAGTAACTACTAACATGTAATTTTTTAAGATCAAAAATGCATAACGAAATATTTCGTATATTGTTTTTGAAGTAGCAAATGCTAACTATTATATTATATAAGCTCTAAAATGCATATCAAAATGTTTCGTATATGGCTTTCGACGTAGCAAATACTAACATATATTTTGTACGCTCAAAAATTCATTCCAAAATGTTTCGAATATGTTTTTGAAGCAGCAAAAACTACAATATAGGTGTTTGCAAGCTCTTAAAAGCATTATCAAAATGTTTCGTATATGGGTTTTGAATTAGCAACACTAATGTAAAGTTTTTTTATAAGCACTAAAAAGCAATTCAACATGTGTCTTATATGGTTTTTGAAGCAGCAAATAATAACATAAGGTTGTTAGTATGCTCTAAAATTCATATCAAAACATTTCGAATATTGTTTTTGAACTAGCAAATACTAACATATAGTTTTCTTAAGCTAAAAATGCATATCAAAATATTTCTTATATGGTTTTTGGAAGTAGCAGATATTAACATAGATTTTTAATCTCTAAAACTCATATAAAATGTTTCATATATGCTTTTAGAAAAGCTAAAACTAACATATAGCTGATTTTAAAGTCTAAAATTTATTTAAAATGTTTTGTATATGGTTTTTGAAGTAGAAAATACTAATATCTAGTTTAAGAAACAATCATATCAAAGTTACAATAACAACAAAAAATCTGTAATAAATGTTGCCGCAATATGATATTGCAAGTTTCAAAGACATATTCTCATACTTACATTAGGTTCGCTTGTATGGAAGACTGTCCAATTCTTTTAATTGTGTGTTTTTTGTGATTAAGTCGGGGTGTATAAGGCTACACATATCATTTCAAGTCGTTCTTCATATCATGTTTACGTATCGTGCCAGACGAGAAAGCCTTACTACCCAATAAATCGTCTCCCACACGTTAAAAGCTTTTTGACTGTCAAACACACGTTATTGGTGCCGACAAAGTCTCTTCTTTGACCCAGTACGCTGTTTGATGTCCCCAAGGAAAATGTTTTTGAAAACATTGTGAAAAATGAAAGAATTGCTTGTCACAAGCAATTTCTCCATTATCCACGATGTTTTCTATTCCAAAGAAAAAAAAATCAAACTTGATCACTCAAATGTCGTTTGCAACTCCTTTGGAGTCTGGGTCTTTAAGTCTTTGATTGGTGTTATTTTTATGTGTCCGAACTTCGCCATTTGATTATCAATATGTCATGTTTTTTCCACCATTGTGACCGTATTTTCCCAACCCTGTCCGAACTTACCAATTGAACAGTACTGTCAATATTCACGTTTTGATAAAGTTTTGGACAAAATTTACTAAAACTGTTTAAATGAAAAGCAAGGGTATTAATCAACCGAATGAATCGCATCCAGTTCGTGTCCGAGTTTCAACCAATCCATCCTAAATCGGGATGGTCGAAACTGTCGGATTTACCCGGTTTTTCCTACCGTGAAGATGATATCTAGCTCATATTTCAAGCATTAAATGCTCGTTTGAGAGTAATTTGGGACATTTGGATTTTTTTCTTTAAATTTCAGAAACACCGATACCTTTCTTTAAAGATTTCAAGGCAAGGAGACATACTAATTTTGAAAGTTCTTAATTCTATTGACCGATCGCTTGCCTCGCCCATCACAACACAACAAAATTTTAGACTTGTCCAAATTGAAAAAGCTGCAGACCACAATTTTAAGTTGATGGAATTTTAAATCCTTTTGGATAGAAAACATTGTGGATAATGAAGAAATTGCTTGATACAAGCAATTTCTTCATTTTCCACAATGTTTTCCAAAGCTTTTTTCTTTAGGGGCGTAAAAAGGAGGGATAAAGTTGGAATGGGTTAAACGGTGTTACTTTGCAAAATTTATGACCAGTAACATTTAACATATTAATTGTTGATTTGCGAACTAAACGTCGTCACTTTATTTGAGATAAGCTGCAGTTACTACGTTTAAGGAGCTAAACCAACAAAGATGTTTCAAACGAATAAGGCCAATGTTGGAGTTCAAAGTTCACTTCCGATCTAAATGTATGAAATTGATGATCGATTGATTCTTTGATTGACAATTCTTTGATTCAAGGCGTAGTTACGACAAACCATTCTACTTTTTTGTTACATTCTCCTGACAATAAATATTGCAAACTAAAGCCTTTGAAATTCGAAGCAGCACTTCTTGTAGAAGTTTGTGTTTGCTATTTGGATCCGTCAATAGTTCTGGAGATTTTTTTCAAAATTTAATTGGATTCTGATTTTTATATCGTGAATAGAAGGACAGTCGGACAGACGGACGGTCGTACGCCTGACATCGATTCATTCTACTACTACAAGTCTTTTTTCAGACGATTCGCCAAGAATGTGTTATTTAGATTCAATGGTGTATAGGTCAATAGGCAGTATTGAATTCCATTCGTGTCATTTAACATTTGTTGTTGCTTGATTAAAATAACAATCTACAGTGTCCTTGAGTTGTTGACGCAATGATTTCTTAGAGAATCAATTAACCAGTCTATCTTATTAAGGGCAATGTGAATATTTTCACAATAGCATTAACCCTTGTCATGCTGAACCCGGAATATTCCGGTTTTGGCAGTAGGTGTAGATCAAGATCAGCCTGCACATAAGTACAGTCTGATCTTAGTCTACACCTCCTGCTTGTACTTTCCCTGCAAGAGCTGTTTTGAAATTCATTTCTAAAAGCAATATTGATTTTTGAACAACATGTTCTATCAGTGCTTTCAGCCCTTTGATTTTACAGCAATTCAGCAAGTTACAACATAACAAGGGTTAAATTAGTCTGCTATTTGCTCGTTAGCTTTATAAATCAAATCACTCAATATACTGAAGAGCCAAGTTTCGTCAATCTGATTTTAATTGATTGATTGAATGGAGATTTACGCCACTTTTAACAGTATTTCATTCATATCGTGGCGGCAGAAGAACCTAGCAATGGATTCCTGGTATAAAAAAGTGTATTAAAACTAGTAGGTTATTTACTAGATAGCTTATAAATCAAAGCACTTAAAGTACTGGAGAGCTTTACAACAGCGGGATCGCTGACAGTTCCTCTTACATATTACACGGCATTAATTTGTAAAGTTTTTGGTTAATAATGGTTCGTTACTAAATCTTATGTCATTTGAACTCATTAGAATCGTCTCAATTAACAACATAGGATTGAACGAGATTTCTACACTTATATATGTGGGCCGTAATAATCATGTCACAAAATTGTAATAAGCGATCATTCTCTTCAGTCATCACTTTTGGTCGTTTTTAGAGTGGTAGCTAAATACAAGTTTTACTGTACCAACAATCTTAACACATTCCCACACAATCCGTCCTTTTTTAGACTCCCCAAAGAAAAGATTTTGATAAAAATTGTGGACATAGAAGAAATTGCTTGTTTAAACAATTCAAGCAGGCCTCGTGCTAATCATTCAGAGATAAACGTTGTGCTCTTGGCCCAATAATGATCTTCATTAAATCACAGATGAATTCCCTAGAGCCTAAGAGCAATTAGCCTTACTTTGTGAAAAGATGACTCCACAATCCATTTTTATCGTTTTATTGGCTGATAATGAGTGACATTGTGTTCTGATCTAGTTAAAGACAATTGTGCATTTTCAGTATATATTTGTAGATGATTTCTGGGTGTAAATTTGAATGATAGAAAAATTCCATGTATCTGACCCACATGTGGAGGTTGGTTCTATTGATTGATTGATTGAATGTGGTTTAACGCCACTCTTAACAGCATTCCGATCATATCGCGGCGGCTGGAACACTTTACAGTGGATTCCTGGTATTTCTCACACAGAACTATCACTACATCCTTTCTGAGCCTCCAGCTGCTCGTCTCACGTTGGTTTACCATTAACCACCCATTGGTGGGAGACAAATGTCGGAAAGGATATATGCCTCGACAGTGGATCGAACGCTGGACCTCTTGATTGAGAATCCGACGCGCCACCACAGCGCTATGGCCGAGGTAAGGCGTTTGGTTCGAACACACGAAACTTACAAAAAGCTAGTCTATAAAAGAACTTATATTAACATTAACTCGTTCGTATATACAAGCAACTCAAACAGATTATTTGATTTTATTATATACCTATTAAAGATATGGAGTAAAACCTGGCTGTCAAATACAACTCGACAGAAAAAAAATCAATATTCGGCGTGTAGCAAAAAACCGTATTCGTCGAGTACCGTTGTACACGGACTACTATTTTGTGTATTGACAATCCGGGTTTTCGGAAAGTTGGTTATTTCTTAGCCATTTAAGAGAATTTTCTTAATGTCATTTCCTAAAAGGTATATAATAAAAGGAATATTAAAACAGTGTCTTTTTCTATTTGTTGTTATCGTGTTCTCGAATCGTGTGTAGGTATTTTTATTGGATTCGACCTTCGGTCTCATCCATTAAAAAATACCTTCACACGATTCTCGAACACGATGACAACACATAGAAAAACACACTGTTGTAATATTCCCTATTTATTGCCATATCAACGAGTATTATTGTTCCTTTAATGATTCGACATAAACTCCTTTTTCCCTCAAAATATATTCAACAGTCGGGGTCATATGGTTCCTTGCTAAAGGGTTTGGAGTTCCGTTTTCAAACTTTGATTTTTGAATTAGCACCTTATTGTTCATATGTTGAGCTTATAGCGTTACACTCTTCAGTTCTTTCCTGAAGTAGAGTCTCAGGGGTCGGTCCATTGGATATACAGTTTGTTTTTTGAGAGTCTTGGCTTCTTCTTGTGATTCGCAAACCTGCGTCCGTTCTTAAAACCCTGCATGATACAAAAGAGATAGATAGAGAGAGATAGAGAGAGAAAGAGGGGGGAGGAGAGTGAGAAAGAGAGAGAGGAGAGGAGAGAGAGAGAGAGAGAGAGAGAAGAGAGAGAAAGAGGGAGGGAGAGAGAGAGAAATGACATCTTAATAGTTTACCAGTCATTTAGTATTGTAAACGGCATACATAGATCGTCAGCTAGATTTCATTTTAAACTTGAATGTGCGATTCAAACTGAGATAAAACAGTTATGTAAGAAAAATTGCAAAACCCGATCAAATTTGAACAAGTAGTATTTGGTCATGACTTGTATCAGAGGAAAATGGTCAAATCTTTTAATGACATCTAGCGAAAAAATAAAAATTATTTTTACAAATTTCGATAATTATTTTGTGCGGAAGCATACAAAATAACTGCGTATTCAATAATTTGTCCATGTCGATATGAATAGGTCTTTTTCGGCCAATCAAAATACTCGTTTTTGATAGAAGGATTTAACAATTAAATTATTTGTGTATGTGAGGCGCAATACGATTTCGAAATATAACAGGAAATATCCGTAAAATACGCTATCCACTATTTATCGAATCACTGATAATTAAGGTTTTTGCGATTCGTATAAAAAACAATTATTTCTCTTGTAGGCATTCACTTAAAACTTCAAACTTGTATATTCCTGTAAAGTATTAGATAAACGACTTAAAGACATGGGTTTATTTTCATTTTCATTGAAACTTGACAGGAAAATACTGTCCTCTGAGGTAAAATAAATCTCTTTCTTTCTTTTATATTACTGGAAATTGTAGATCAAATTCTAAAGAAAAATCCATTATTTCACCAACTTATCTCATGGTAGCACTTAACCCATTCTCATACAATCCCGCTTTCGGATCGGAAACCCCACAGAAAAAGTAATAATTCCAAATTATTCTAGGAAATGAGAGAATTGCTTGTTATAAGAAGTATCTTCATTTTCCCGCAATGTTTTCTACCCTTTGAGACAAAAATTTCAAAAATTCATCAACTGAAAATGTCGTCTGTATCTTCTTTGTATTTGGAAAGTTTAAAATTTTGTCTTCATGTAAATCTAATTTGAAATAACGGGTCTAGTAAGAGATACCCTGTCTTTCGGATTCAGTTAAAATTAGTAGAAATTAAACAAGCGTGAAATGGACAACATTGGATCAGGTAAAGGAAACCTTCGAAATCGGATCAGGTAAAAGAAATTGGCAACATTGGATCGGATAAAGGAAATTGTTACCTTTGGGTCAGGTAAGAGAAATAGGCAGCATTGGATCAGGTTAAAGAAAAAGGCAAATTTGGTCAGGTAAAAGAAACAAATAAATATTTAGGAGAACGAGATATAAAATATTCAAAAGCTTCTTTATAAACGAAATAGCGTCTTTATCAAATGATAACCAAAACACAAACCGTCGTTGGGCGTGCAAAATGTCGTAAATACAGCTTAATTCAAGCTAGAGTTAGGAAATTTTGCAAGCTACACGATGAAAACATTCCTTTGCGAATTTCAACTATACTCTAGCAAAACTTGAATGGTACAGCGATTATTTCCTCCCAGAGAAAAGGTATTGGAAAAAGTATCTATAGGTGACTGACTGTTCACTCTCACAGAATAAATTCCGTTGTGCGGAAAATAGCGTGCATATATCTGTAGTTGGGAAATATGAAATAAACGATCAAATTAATATATGTAGTACAGTAGGTTTTGTCTACCTATCAAATCGGATTTACAAAAAAAGAAGAAAAAACTCTGTAATTTTCTGAATGAGGAAAAGAAACTATTGTTTATAAGCGATTACAAGACAGTTCATTATCTTCATTGTCTTGAAGCATAGTAAATGTATCCCATAAATGTCGGACATTTTCTGTTGAATAAAAAATTTTCACGTTTTTAGAGAGTGAAAAAATCAAATAAATGCGCGAAACGTTACAAAAGCTCAACCTTTAGCCAAAGTTATTTGCAATGAATTAATGTCCGGAATGATAGACTGATATTCTTTTGAACATTAGTGCTTTTTTGTGAAGCAATACTTCTGAATGCTTACTAATTCTTTCATACGGACCACTTTATTTACGCTGTTCAGGTCTGAAAATGCTGAATGCTAGAACTACTAGCCTCATTCGTGCTTGATTATCGTCCTATTCTTCTAATGCAAACTATTGGGTAAAGTTAAGTATTGATAAATTCTAACGATGCTGATGATAATTTCAGTCGCGATAGAATTGAACAAGCTGTGATTGGTCAATTACAGTGGTTATGTATCTTTAAAGGAGTCCTAAGTGTATGCACTTTGGCACGGTCTAAGATAACAAATTTTGGCGTTTCAGAGAACACAAAGATATGTTTTTCTCTACAGGCCAACTTCTAGTGCCTACTGTTTCTATGACGGAAAATATAGAAAGTGTCTTCAAGAACATATTTAACCGATAAATGGTTTAACCTATTCCTCCACAAAAAATGGACTGGTCAAAATCGAAGAAGTTGCAGACGACAATTTTAAGTTAAAAGAATTTTGATTTTCTCTGTGTATATATATAGGAAATGGGGGTTCTACGATATATAATCTATTTTTCAAGCTCAAACGGTGTTTACACCGCAAAAAAATGAATATCCCCCGACAATACTACAATAAAAGTATATCGCAGTATCCAGGGTTTGTTTATAACGTAGAAAAAAAATAACTATTCGATGATTATTTTATTCATTCTTGCAATCTCTTGCCTCCACGGTTTAATCACGTTTATATAATTATGTTTCAACCTAAATTCTTGTCCACCACATTGAATGCAGATTTGATGTTTTGATGATGTGCCTTTACCACATCTTAGACATGGGACTGTTTTGCTTTTGTTATGTTTAATGATATAGTTATGAACTTTACAGTAAATAGAATTCTTCACTGACTTATTTTTACATGGCTTGTTTGACCCTCTAGGTAGCATAGAACATTCCATTTTGTTGTTTTTATATACTATTTATTTTTTTATATTTAAAAAAAAAAAAAAAAAAAATAGTATATAAAAAAGAAACATAATGAGTACCAATGTAGAGAAATTATTAAAATTGCATAGTGAAGGGAGAATTGATGATGCGGCTTTGAACAAGGCTTTAAACGCTTTGAATGAACCAGAGTCGTCTAAAGCCAAGGAAAATAAAAGGAGGAGACGTAAAAAGAGATCTCAACTGGCTGATACAACAGCTGAGTCAAATGAATTAAAACTTGTTGATAAACCATTATGCAACTACTTCAAAACATATGAGGTGGATGCACGAAAATACAAAGACCCCAGCATCTTGTTTAATGATAAAAAGTCTATGATAACAAATCAAATACAAAAAGATGTTAAAGAGTATAATGGCATCAAGTTCTCTGTCGGTTTGTCTATAAAATTCTATCACGATGAACTTGATGGTGAACGAAAAGAAGTCATAGGTCAAAAACACGGAGACCAGAGTGCTGTATTAGATGATGCTAAAGTGAATGAATTTTATGATGAACAAGTAGCATATCTACAAACGTGGATTGAGAAGTTCACAAATACAGTTACTGGTTTGGAGGTTGACTATTGCATCAAACTTTATCTGAATATTGCAAAGTACGAACCACTAAAGGGTTCATCTTACTTACCATTGCCTGAAGCACTAGCCAAGAAGAAAGCAATCATAAACGTGAAGAATAAAGATGACAGATGCTTGGAATGGGCATTAAAATCAGCCTTATATCCAGCCAATACCAACATGAATAACACATACAGTTACACTAAATGTCCAGATTTGAACATGACAGGAATCGATTTTCCAACACCCGTCTCACAAATGTCAAAGGTGGAACGACAAAACAATCTTGCAATCAACGTTTACGGATATACAATATCAAAGAAATTACAAAAACTAACAGTTTTGCCATACTTCATATCTGAACAACCGAAAGAATTTCAAAGAATTAATCTACTCCTTATAACAGAAGACATTGAAGTTAATAATGATTCAGATGAAGACTATAATCTTGATGCAGACCAGTATAAAAAAGAAACAAAATACCATTATTGTTGGATAAAGAATCTGAACAGACTGCTGTACGACCAAAACAAACACAAAGAGAAAACACACTTTTGTGACCGATGTCTTTATGGCTTCTCACGTGAAGAACTCCTAATCAAACACAAAGAAGATTGTGAAGGCATTAATAAATCTTCAATGCGAATTGAAATGCCATCAAATGACCATATCAAGTTTAAAAACCATAAAAATCAAATGCCTGTCCCATTTGTAATCTATGCTGATTTTGAAAGCGTAATAAAAACAAAAACAGAACAAAAAGGAGACAATACAGAAATAACAAGTGAACATGAAGCCTGTGGTTTTGGTTATCAAGTTGTAAGATATGATGGAAAAGCAGAAGAGCCAGTAATATACAGAGGTGAAGATGCGGTTGAAGTGTTTTTGAATCACTTAGAATGTGAAGTAGAAAATATCAACAACGTTTTCAAACACCCAAAACCACTGGTAATGACTGATCAAAACAACCAAGATTATGAAAATGCTACACACTGTTGGATATGTGAACAAGGAATAAAAAAAGATAAAGTAAAAGATCATTGTCATTTCACTGGTGAATACAGAGGTGCCGCACATAAATCTTGCAATTTCAAACTTGCTGTGAAGCCAAACAAAACTAAAATCCCTGTTGTCTTTCACAATCTAAAAGGTTATGACAGTCATTTAATAATGCAGAAGATACATAAAGCAAAGGGAAACATCACCTGTATTGCTAATAACACAGAAAAATATATCTCATTCAGAGTAAGACAGTTGAAATTCTTAGACAGTTTTCAGTTCATGGCTTCATCTTTAGAAAAATTAGTCGATGCAACAGACAAGTCTGATTTCAAACTAACAAGAGAAGTGTTTGGTGAAAAAACTGATATCATCCAACGCAAAGGAGTTTATCCATATGAATATATCGACAGCCAAGAAAGATTTGATGAGAAACAATTACCTACTATAGAAAAATTTTATAGCAGCTTAACAGACGAAAGCATTACACAAAAAGACTATGAACATGCACAAACTGTGTGGAAAACCTTTAACTGTAAAACACTTGGTGATTATCATGACTTATATCTAAAAACAGATGTTCTCTTGCTTGCAGATGTCTTTCAAACATTCAGAAAAACATGTATGAACACATATAAACTGGACCCTCTACACTATTACACCGCACCTGGTCTGTCATGGGATGCTCTTTTAAAATACACTAAAATAGACTTAGAACTTCTAACAGATTTGGACATGCATCTCTTCATTGAGAAAGGAATGAGAGGTGGAATCAGTATGGTATCAAAAAGACATAGCAAAGCAAACAATCCACACATTGCAGATTATGACCCAGACCAGGATAACAACTATATCATGTACTTTGATGCAAACAACCTATATGGTCATGCAATGAGTCAACCGCTTCCGTACGGTGGTTTCAAATGGTTAAGTGGTAAAGTAGGCAAACGAGAAAAAGGGAAAGGCCGGATATATGAAGTTGATTTGGAATACCCTAGACACCTACATGAAACACACAATGACTATCCACTTGCACCTGAAAAGCTTGCAGTGAAAAAAGAATGGCTTTCAGATTATCAAACAGACTTAATTGACAATAACAGTGTGTTAAACACTGAAAAGCTAGTGCCTAATCTTATGGACAAGAAGAAATATGTAGTTCATTACAAAAACCTACAGCTTTACCTGAAATTGGGCATGAAGATAAACAAAGTCCATAGAATATTAGAATTTGATGAAAAGCCTTGGATGGAACCCTACATTCGTCTTAATACAGAACTTCGTAAAAAGGCTAGGTCAGCATTTGCTAAAGATTTCCATAAATTAATGAACAACTCTGTGTTTGGTAAAACAATGGAAAATCTTCGTAAAAGAGTTGACATAAAACTGGTTAAAACAGACGGCACACAAAATGAAAGCTTACGCAAGATAATAGCCAAACCAAACTTCAACAGACGTGTGAAATTTTCTGATGAAATGTCAGCAATACACGTTAACAAAACAAAAATAACACTAAACAAACCAATCTATGTAGGGTTCTCTGTCTTAGACCTATCAAAGCACCATATGTACGACTGGTATTACAACAAGCTAAAAAAGAAGTACGGTGAGAACTGCACCCTGCTTTACACCGATACTGACAGCTTGCTTGTGGACATCAAAACCAAAGATGCTTACAAAGATATGTTTGAAATGAAAGATGAATATGACTTCTCTGATTATCCAAAAGAACACCCACTACATGATGAAACAAACAAGAAAGTTATTGGAAAATTCAAAGATGAATGTTCTGGTGTTGCAATAGCTGAATATATAGGTTTGCGTCCTAAACTATACTCAATAATGAGAGCAGATGAACAGGTAATCAAAAAAGCAAAGGGTGTAAAAAAATATGTAATCAAGAAGCAAATCAACTTTGAAAACTATAAACACTCACTATTCAACAAAAAAAAGTACACACACTCAATGAACATGCTACGTTCCATGCAACACAACATCTATGGATTAAAAATAAACAAAACAACACTCTCCCCACTTGACACAAAAAGATATATAACATCAGATGGAATTACGACATACGCGTATGGGTATCAGGAGGAACAATAAGTAATTCCTCCTTGACAAACCCTCTCTGTGGTGCAGGTGGTTTCAAATAATATACTCTTATTCCTTGTGTAATTATATGGTAATCAATCGTGTGTATATCAACACTCCATATCGGGTCTGTCGCTCGTCTTCTACTACCACCTTCTTGTTCACCTGGTTGATACAAATACCTCACACTAGCACAAATGGGTGCATCAACTTTTCTTGTTTTAACAGGGGGAGGTTTTTTCGTCTCCTTATTTAATGCCTTAATAACATCTGGCAACCTCTTTACCCATTCTCTGTTTCTTTTTTGTGTATCAATCTCTTTAGCATACTGATAACCAAACAATCTTTCTGCTAAAGTTCTATTGAACCTTTCAACCACAGCTTGATCTCTATGAAAATCCCTTCTACCTCTCCTTATTCGCACTTTATGTTTCTCCAACAGCTGTGTAACTACACCCATGAATTCTCTACCTGGGTCAACTTGCAATAGCTTTGGATATTTTAAATGTCTCTTATAAATCTTCTCAAATGCTTTAGCTACTTCTTTACTATCTTTAGATGTTAATGGTTCTGCTTCTTTATATCTTGACCCAACATCAACTAAAGTCAGAGCATATTTATATGTTTTGTTTCCAACTCTGTCATGTGGTAGAAACAGCAAATCTGCTTGATGTACTTCATTCTTTGCAGTGACATCGAATCTCGGTCTAATAATCTTCTTTGGTGCAGGCAAGTAAATTTGCCACACTGCTTGTTTCTTTAAAAATTCTAATGCCTGTTTCTTACTAACTTTTGCTTCCTTTGCCAACTTATTAACAGCAGAGTGTCCTCTCCAGAAACCTTTAGGACTGTAGTATATCTTCTCCATTGTTTATATTTAAGAATATTTTATATAATAAAAAAACAACAACAATGTCACAACAAGCAAAGTATGATACAATCACAGAAGCTGAATTCGAAGAACTGCTTAAAGCGCAGATTCAATATGATACAAAGAAATGGACAGATTTAGAAATCAGGAAAATTTATACAATCACTGAATACAGAACAGTCGACACGAGCAGTGGTGAAAGTTTAATTTTAACACTCAAGGACAATGGTGAAGTATGGTGTCCTGATCACCTCTCTAAAAAGATTGAGGGTAAAGAACCACCTTTTTACATTAGACCTCTTGGTCTTAAACCGTGCAAGAATAACAAAAAAAAATAAGTATCACGCATATGATTTGGTATTTCCAAAGAATGCATCATGATTATGTTAAAAACTGATTATTTTTTTTTGCCTACATCAACTTATAAGCCACATATCCAGTTATTGTCATTCCCATCACCACAAAAACAATCTCTCTATTCTGTTGGTCTGGTGAGGGTGTATAAAAATCACTTAACTTTGGTTCAGGAGGTAAAGCTTCCAACTGTTTTCCAGTCACATAATAATACTGCTTCATTGCTTGGTCAACATCATCAAATGTCTGTTCTGCGTGATGCTCTTTTTGCATCTGTTCATTTATGAAATCCAACCTCTCTGTTCTTTTTTTATTCCATGCAACTTGTGCTGCTTCTAACTGTTCAACTGCTTTATCATGTCTTTCTCGTTCTTCATCGCTATGACTCCCCATCTTGGAGAATAAATAATTGCTTCCCGAGAATGCTAATGCATTTACTAATGCACCACCTATCATCATTGCAACTGTACTTGCCATTTTTTATAAGAAGAAAAAAAATAATTACTTCATAATATCTGCAGGAATAATACCCTGCTTAATTAACATATCTCGTGTTGCCATTGCAAGTAAAATATCTAATGACAACATTCCAATATCCCCCATATTAAAATCAACTTTAGGTGCTGGTCTTTTAAATACCTTTCTACCAAGTTCTGAATAACCAACAGTTAAAACTGTTTCCACTCCAGCATGATATAGCATGTTAGCAATTTGTTTTCCGTCTATTGATGTCATTTTTATTATGTATTAATAAAAAAATATTTTTTTTTAAAATTCAAAAGGGTCATACTGTTTTGTATCAGTTTCTATAGGTTCATTGATTGGTTCATTGACCTGTTGAACAGGTTTGTTTCTATACATATATAGTACTGCAATACCTATTATAACTGCACAAGCTGGTAAATATGCATTAATCGTATTTTCTACTATTTTTTCTGGTTGTGTACTTTCAGGTTTTGTTATTTCCATGACAGGCTGCTTCATTTTTTTCAACCTTCTTGCTTCTGCACCTTTTTTTCCTGCTTCAACACGTTTCGGGTTTTTTGTTTTAATTGGTGTTTCAGATTGAATGTCTTCACTCATCATCTTTTATAATATTGTCAAAATTTTCTTTTTTCTTAAAATCAATATGTCTTGCTGTTGTCAGCATTGCAGTAAAAGGAGCCAAATACATACCATATTTATAATACATCTCACAACAAACATTAGTTAAAGCATGGTTGATAAAAGGGTCTTCCTCTAAATCTTCTATTAACTTTGGTGGGTTAATTACATTAAAGTACTTGGATACACCCATCACATACAAACTGATGAAAGAATTTCCCAATGTCTTTGTCATACTTGCACCTAATCGTGCTTCATACCTACAATAGAGTTTATTGATTTGCTCAGCAGACATATCATCTATATCTGAGAGTTGTAATTCACGACCTAAATATTGCTTGCTGCAACCTCCAGCAACAATGGCAGATAATCTTTCTCGTTTAGTGTCTTGTTCTACATGATTTAATTCTTCAGTGTTTAATAATTCTTCAGCGTTCATTTTTATAATATGGAATATTTTTTTTAATCTAAAATAATAAAATAATATCAAACATCCAACTGATATGTTTACACATGCGGATATAATTGATAATAGTTCAATTAACATGTTTTTTCTATAAGCATTATTAAAGTTTTATAAGAATTGCTAATAGCATTGCTGATTTTTGCTGATAGCATTGCTAATTTTGCTAATAGCATTGCTAATTTTATTGATATTTATCACAGATTTTACTAACAGCATTGCTAATTTGCTCAAAGCATTTCTATTAACAATGCTAAAAAAATAAGCATTACTAATCAACAAGCCAATACCCAGTAGGCTGGTCTGCTCTCAATATCAACTTACGATGCTTTACCTTCGATAATTCATCTTTTATTCTCTGTCTTTCTTCCAGTGTCGGAATGACATCATTCTCTCGAAGACAATTTTCAAAACTATCTCTGTCTTTAGTGTAGAACATACACAACCACTTGGTCTGCTCTCTCAAATCCTTCAACACTGAATTATATCTCTGTGAAATAACCCACACTGATTGTTCCGCATGTCTGCCAGAGAATGCCAACTCTGACAGCATGTCTTTTTTCTTTGTTAATTCTTTTGTAGCACTGCAATCATCAATGATGTACAGTGTAGGAGAACCAGCATATTTATTGAAAAACATTCTTAATAGTTCTTGTAATTTCTCTTCACCATTGATAACCGGATTTACAATTATAACATTCTTGTTCTTTGGTTTCCTAACATCACCAATCCACTCACGATTTTTATATGCTCTATTCCATTGTATAGTGGGACAGAGAATAACAATATGTTCAAACACACCTCTGTATTCACCTTCAAGCAAATCTAAAACAAATTCAGTTTTACCACAACCGGTTTGCCCACAAATGATTGCACAATGAGGATATTTTGGTAGTTCCATTTTTATTAATAGTAAAAAAAAATTAATACAAAACTTCTTTAAATCTACCATCTTCAAAATTAATCTGTGCATCTTGTATGACAAATAAATACACATTTATTGTTTCATCTGACCCTTGTTCCTTGGTTATTTGAATCGTGATGCCCTCTGATGCATTCTCTACTCTTCTTCCAGAACCGTGTAGTGTGTTATCGTCTGTCGTTCGTAAATCAAGCCACAATGCGTAGTTGTTAGTTAGATACTTTTCCAAGGTTGTATTAGTGAAATATAAATCTTTTGCAATCTTATCTGTTTCTTTGCTTCTCTTTGAAGTCAAAGCAAAGAATTTGTTAATTTCATCCCATTGTTGATATGCTCTCATTCCTTGACTGTAGAGTTGATTTGGAACACCTTCTATTGTCATTTCTACTTTTTCTATTTTCGGATTGTAATATGTTTCAGTGCTTGTTCTTTCTGGGTCTTCGAATAACATCAGGATACCTTTCATACTTCTTGCAGGAACATTCAAGTTGATGTTCCATAGTGTATCACCTTTATTTTTGGTTATCTTTCTGTGTCGTAATATGCGGTCGTAGAAGAATGTCATTTTCCCATCATATTGTTGTCTTATTTGTCTGACAAGTTCTGCATCGGAAACCATATCGAATTCCAAACATATATTCTTAATGATGTATGAAGCTGACGCGTCACTTGTTTTAATTACTTTGTCATAATCATTGAAAGTAAGTTCATATTCCAGTCTGTCACCAAGACCTGCTTGGTAGAATGGCATATGTGTTTCTAATAGTTCAAAATCAAGTGGTATGCAAAATCTGTTTTTGTATGCATTTGCTATGGCTTGGTCTTCTTTGTCTGAGGAAGCATTACCAGCACCAACTCTGTGTTTTAACATGTTATCGTTACCAATGCCTTGATATGCCATATTAATACGTTCAGAAGGGGACTTCCACAAATCAACATAGCAATAGTAAATATCACTATCATCGATTGACATCACTTCATTACCTGATATTCGTATTGTTGTTTTTTTAATGATGGCTCTTCCAATGTTTTGATACACAGTTGCATTAGCATCTGTGCTTTTTAATTCAATTTCAAAAGCAAGACGTGCAGACCTTGGTACGATAACATCGTTATTACTTAGATTGGGAAATCTGACTAGTAATTGTTGGTTCTGATCTATAGTGCTGGGGTTATTTGTTATTACTACACTCTGACGAATTCCTTTTACTCCTCGTGGTTCTCTTAGTTTTCTGTAAGGGTTGAGTTTATCTCCGTATGTTGACATGTTTTTATTTTTAGACAAAAATATTTTTTTACATAAATAAATAAATAATGGCTGAAGGTGGAATGGACTTCCACAACCCTGAATATGACAAAGATGACTTTGATAATGATGAAGCAGAAACATCTTTTACAGATGAAGAACAGTTTCAAAGTACACTCAATACTCAATATAAAGCATTAGATACTCTTACAGGAGATGATAGAAAAAATGCAGAAAATTCTTTACTGAAACAGATGACAAAAAGATTTTATGATAGAAATCAAGAAACATTACCTGATGATGTTAATGATTTTATTTGGATTTTAAAAAAAGATAAACAAGGCAGACCTTTGTTTGGTGTGGAAAGTGTATTTGACTTGAATGAAGATTACATTCTTTCGTATTACAAGTCAAACAAATTGCAATTTTATTCAATTGACACTCTTCAAAAAAAATATGGTGTTGATTTTGTTAGAGAAAATTTAGGAATAACTGATTATCAATCTCTTGCAACTAGGGTGAATCAAGGTAGAAAGGAATTTCAACAATTAATTGAGACAGGAAACAAAATTGCAACAGAGGAAATTCCTATGCAAGACATTTCTTCACCACAAGAAATACAAGATTTAACAAACACAATTGATGAAGTTGAAACCGCAGTTAAAACTCTGGAAACAGAGTTCTGGGATGTAGGGGAAAGTGGTGATGGACAAACCCAAACAGATATGACAAAGCGAGAAATGGATGGCATTATGAAAGCAATGACTACTGTGAAAGAGGAAATCGCTAATGAGTTGGTAAAACTTAATGAAACAAATAAAGAGTTAGCACAGGAAAAGGAAAAACTTGCTAATACAGAGGATGAAAATACAAAGAAACAGATTCAATCAAGAATATCTGATTTAGAATCAGAAAGAAGTGCAAGGTTGGAAGTGATAAATGTTAACAAAGAAAAACTGAGGAGTCAGGTTAATAGGATTAAGGAGACCATAAATAAGATTTTGAAAGAAGACACAACACTTGGTCAGAGGTTGAGAACATTATTCAGAGAACAAGGTATAACCATTGTCAGTATTTTGACTGCTATTGGTATGATTATTGGGGTTATTGTTGAAGCTGTTCTTCCTTCTGGTGGTGCAACAACTCCTCCAAGCAAACAACCAACATCAAATGCAAAGGACTGGATAAAAAACAACTTTCCAATCTTGGAAAGCTACTAGCTAATCTTGCTGGAAAATCTGCGGCTGCTTTACCAGGTGTAATTGGTTCTATTGTATCATGGTTGTTATCAACGACAGGTAAGGTTGTTAATTGGTTTGGTGAACATTTATGGGCATTAGTTGTTCTTGTTGTTGGATTGTTATATGCTGCTGCTAAAGAGTATTTTCATAAATAAATAAAGTGATAAGACCAACTGCTATGCTACCAACGATTAATGCTGTTTTGTTATCTTCATGTTGAATTGCTATTTTTTTTTCTGGTGATGCAACAGGGGTAATTTTAGGAATAGGAGCAGCAGTATGGTGTACAATGGTGCTAGATGGTTTTGTATTAACTGTGATATGAGGTTGCATAGCAACAGCATCAAGTAGATATGCGTGTTGTTTCACATATGAATTAAAAAATCCTGGTGTATTAGCAGCTTTTGTAACCCAATCTTTTGGTAAATAATGCTCTTTTGCATAGGTTGTAATTTTCTTATAATCTTCAGGGCTGACTTGTACTGGTTGTGTTTGCTTTGTTGGAGTTCCTTTTAATTCTGTAGTTTGTTTTGATGGAATTGGTTTTATATTTACATTATTATTCAAACCAAGTTCTTGGTCTTTTGTTGCTACTACAATTTTATTATTATAATCTTGAATTGTACCAATTCTTAATTCCATATCACTTGGTGACATATATAGTCCTATTCCATAGACATAATCAACTTTACTACGAGCATATTTTAAAGTTTCTTGGTATCTTGAAATTTGGCTTGGTAAATCTATAGGACCATTAATAGCATCTTCAACATTTGCAAGAAATTGTTTTTGTGCATCAAATGCAGTTCCAGTACCTAAAATATCTGTTCTTGTTTGTGATTGTGAGCCAAGTATAGCCCAGCAAAATGTTCTTATTGATTCGTTTATTCTTTCAACTCCAGCTCTTGTGAAGCCTAATGAGGAATCTAGTATAAATGTGGTCCAAACATTTTTAACACCATCTACTTGTTGTAAATAGTCAATGTGAATTTTTTTTGGTGGAAGATATTCGCATGATGATACTCCACATTTTCTTCCTCCTGATACTTCTGGTCCAAATGTCATTTTTGTCAAGTCTAAATTCGATGATGTGCTGCTTTGGATGTGTTGGGATGAATTGTCATGTCTAAAATCTGTTCTTTTCCAAGCAGTGTGGCTAGTTGTGTGGATTACTCCAAGACTGTCACCACTTGGGAATAATTTTTGTCTCCAGTCTGAATTTGGATCGACGTTAAATTCTTTACATATTCTTTCATAAGCACAACGGTCATAGCTATTGTTAAATGCATTCCAACTTTTATCTTGCGGTAGTGCAATTCCTAGTTCAAATAATATTCTTCTTGTTTGGTAGTAGATGTGAAATAGGAATAGTGAGCCAGTCATTCCACCAGCTCTTATGTGGTTATTATAATCTACACCACAACCTGTAGTTGCACACCATATTGCAAAGTTTAATTGATTTTGCCAGAATAATAACCATTTTGTATTCCATCTATCTACTATTTCTTCTGTTACTACTTGTGGTAGTAGGTAGTTTTCAAATATGTTTGGAAAATCTACTTGAAAACTTTTCTTTGCATCAGATGATATTATTATTTTTTGTTTTATTATATTAATTGATTTGTTGTTAAAAACACCAGCGTGTTGATAGTGAGCTGCATCGCTATATTTGAATTCTTTTTGTACTGACATTTTTTTATTTTATGATTTATAAAAAAAAATGTATCACATAATTTCAAACATTGATAACACTATTAATTTTCAACAGTATATTGATAACAGAGATGGGAACAAACGGGTTGGATTGAAAAGTTTCACATATACGCTGGGTTGGTATAATGTTGTTAATGAATATGTGCAAAAGGGTAAAGAGAGACCTCATCGCATTCAGGATGGTTATTACAGCTTTCAACACATTGTAGATTTTTTTCACAATTTAAACATTTCATTGTCTGTGAATGAAACTAATGGTATTACATCATTAATTACTGATAATGAAATAAAGATAAGTAAAGGACTCAAGTTGATGCTAGGGTTTGGTAAAAGAATATTTGAAGCAAATACTACTCATTTTGGTAATAAATGTCTTGATTTTGCAACAGTAAAGTCTCTATACATCCATCTAGAGCAATTAAACACATCACAGAACTATTTCAATGGGATGCCAAGCACAATATTAGCAGTTGTACCAATTGAAAATAAAGCGTATGGTGATATTGTGTCTGTAAGATTTGAGCATCCAGAATATAAATATTTGTCCAACGGAGCAATTACAGAATTTGAAATAACAGTTAGAGATGAAAATGGTAGTAAAATTAATAATCACGACCTACCTATGAGTATTGTTTTTGAAATAATTTAGTTTTTTATGCATATATATATAAAATGAGTATCTTTGGAATCAAAACACATAAAAGAAACGAAGACTTTGAAGTCTTAACACAACATGTCCGTGATTTACATAAGCGAGTGAGACCAATTACAGGTTTAGAGCAGAGGATTTCAGAATTTCAACAAAGCGTTCACGAAAGTAGAAACGTTTTGTTTCAGGAAATTAATACACAAGTAGAAAGGCATAATGGACTTCGGGACAAAGTTAGGGAACTGACAATAAACAACCGTTTATTACGAAATAGCGTTGACAATATGAAAGAGGTAATTTCAATATTTGCAGAAAGTAAAGGTGCTCTTGTGGAAGATGAAGTGTTATCTTTTGGGAATGGTGGTAGAGAAGACGGTGCTGGTTATGTGATGATGCGTCGTGGTCAGATTTTAGGAATTGGTCTTGCAAGTAAAAGACAGAGTGGTGATGTGTCGGTGTGTATTTCTGTAGATGAAAAAATATTGTCAGGTTGTGAAATAACACTTAACACTACATCAAGAAAGCATGTCAATTTTGATAAACCTTTTATTGTTGATGCTGGGAGTGTAATTAATTTTGTATGTAAGATAGGGAACGCAACAACAGAGAATACAGTTGCTTCAATGTTAATTGAATTGATTTAATTTTTTTTGTCTGTAATAATAAAATATGAAACAACCGACGGCACCGAGTTTGTATCCAGAGTTGGAAGATGGGCAGAATTATAGATTACAAAAAATATCAGAAATTGAGCAGACGTTAATTAAGGAAAGGGATAATAGGCAGTCATTGTATAAGAAATATAAAAGGAGTATAAATGCCACAGATGGAGTTGATACAACTCTCATTTCTGGAAGTGTGATTTTGGGTGGCATTGGAATTGCGATGCCTTTGATGTTGCCATTAGAAATTGCTGCAATTGTTTGTGGTGTAGCGGGGGTATGTGTAAAGTTTATTAGAAGGCGACTGCATTTGAAAGCTCAAAAACATTATGAAATTAAGACTTTAGCTGATGGTAAGTTAAACAGTATTAAAGATTTGATTTCTAAAGCATTGAATAATGGACAAATATCAGAGCAAGAATTTAATACGGTTATTTATGAACTTGAAAGATATAATAATCTCAAAGATAAGACTCGCTCAAAACAGTCAGATATAAGTGAAGTAGAAAAAAAAAAGTTGATAGAAGAGGGGAAAGCGCAGGCATTAAGTGTCATTCAAAAAAAGATAAGAGATGCATAATGTTGTTTAATAAGTTTATTTTTATAAACGATCCGCCTCCAAAGTATCATTAATTTTGCGCAGGGTGCGTTTATTACAATAAATACGGTAATCACAATTTCACTAGTCAAACCATTTGTGTCTCACTGATAAGTTTTATCAACTCGAAATTTATCAATGTAAACAGGTATTTCAGCTTAAAAGATTAACCCTTGTCTTAGCTAGCCAACATTCTTGACATTCCTTTGTCGACATATACCGACAATGGAATGTATTTTTGCTACATTCTATATACTGAGATTGGAGAAGACAACTCGTATTTGAAAGCAATGTGTGAGTTACTTCCCTTTGCATATATGAATACAAATAAGTTTGATAACAAGATTGAATAAAATAATCATCGAATAGTTATTTTTTTTCTACGTTATAAACAAACCCTGGATACTGCGATATACTTTTATTGTAGTATTGTCGGGGGATATTCATTTTTTTGCGGTGTAAACACCGTTTGAGCTTGAAAAATAGATTATATATCGTAGAACCCCCATTTCCTATATATATATCTGTGTTGTTAGGCAGAAAACAAGGGTGATATTAAATAAATTACTTGTAACAAGCAATTTCTTCATTTTCAACCTTTTTTTCTTTAAGCCATTTTTTTTCTTTTATTTGGAGTAAAAACGGGGGATTTTGTTGATTTCCGTTAAGGTGATTGTTTGACGATTGCATGACATCTTACGTGATAGTTGAAAATAAATTTAATGTTTAATGAAAGAGATAAAAGATTTCTGAGAGACAGAAACAAGATCCCGAAAAACAAATAAAGGTATTGATTATGTTGTATGGAAAAGAAATATCAGAATTGTGACAAATTATTACGCTGGTGACATGTGCTCTCTCAGGAATTAAACATCGGGACCATGAAGAAAGCATTGATATATGGATATTACTTCAAGTTGTGGATTTATGTCTTGTGCTATTTGATCTCAACAGCGGGTTGTAAACGTGTAAGTGATATTCATATTAAAATCATAAGTAAATATTTCAAGGGAATTAGATCGCCATATCAAATAAAAAAAAAAAAAAAAAAAAAGAAAGAATTTCGTTAGTTAACCCTTTCCTGTTCGATCCTTGGTTTTTACGTCCCTGTGATTTTATGGCCGAGAAAATATTGTAGAAAAAGAAGAAATTGCTTGTAACAAGTAATTTCTTCTTTTTCCACAATATTTTCTACACCATTGAATGGTTAATTTGCAAATTAAATCCGCTTTTAGTCGTCGTCTGTAAAACCTTTGAATTTGGAAAGGTCTAAAATTTTGCGAAACAGGAAAGGGCTAAATGGTGTTGATCACCAGGGATTTTTTCTTGATTCATTTCGATCTTGATTACAGTATAATAGATACGTTCCCTAGGAAGACCTGACTAAATGACGTTATATTATGATGTTAGAAATTTAAATGTTTTGATGACGTCACAATTGACCAATCGCTGTCCCCACCGAATGACTCTCTAGGCCCCGTCCATTAAATCCGACAGGGAGCTCCGCTTCGATTTTTAAAGGCGTTTATTTGCAAAATATATGACCAGTAGCGAGTAACAAAATAATAATAATAATGATAATAATAAAAATAAAATAAAATAGAATGGTTGGGTGGCGGTCTAAACGTCGTAACTACATCTAGAATTACTTTGATTGAATTGTTCAGTTGGACGGTCGATACCTGTGAACAACTAGAAGCACATTTTGGGAAAAAAAAGTAAATGAATCAATACAAATATATTTGTGATTACAAAGCAATGTAAAAAGTTCTAAAAGGTACACTAAATACACTATATATATGGAATATTACAACAGTGTCTTTTTCTATTTGTTGTTATCGTGGTCGAGAATCGTGTGTAGGTATTTTTATTGGATGAGACCGAAGGTCGAATCCAAATAAAATACCTACACACGATACGAGAACACGATAACAACACATAGAAAAACACACTGTTGTTATATTCCTTTTATTATATACCTTTAGGACATGACATTAAGAAAATTTTCTTAAATGAATAGGAAATAACCAACTATCCGAAAATAACCCGAACGTCAATACACCAAAAAGTAGCCTGTGTTTAACCGTACTCGACGAATACGGTTTTTTGGTACACGCCGAATATTGATTTTTTTTTCTGTCGAGTTGTATTAGATAGCCAGATTTTAATCCGTATCATTTATAGGTATATAATAAATAAATTTTCCAACGGGGGGGTGGGGGGTGGGGGGGTGTTGGAGACTTCTCCATGGACGGCTCCTGATCTGGGGAGAGCCGATGTACCTTCGTGCTCACTTTGGTTTATTTTAGTCCTCTACAAATATTTATAACAATCATTCCATACTTCATTTACCATTGATCAATGATTCAACCATGTACAAACGTACATACTTTTTCAGTTTACTTTTATCTTCGACACAATAATAGCTAACCAATTTTTTTAGGTGACTTTGAATTTTATATAAACTAGACATTCTTTATTCGTTTTAAGCGCGCTAAATGGCCTCAGCTGTAAACCCAATTCATTTATTTATTTATTCATTCATTTACTCATTTACACTAAATACAGATGCAATAATTAAATTTGGTATCGTTTTAAACACATACAGAACAGTACAGAAGCTACTTCAACAGCAGAGGGATAATTGATGCTTTGTTAGACCAAATGGTCATGTGTTTCAGCGACAATCCATGCCATTCCAATAGGTCTAAAAGCTTTGACACGAAGAATGCACATCAGACGATTTTACAGCGCGGTAGCGGCTAACAGATTCCTTTCCAGATTTGATTAGACTGTCACAATTTTACTGATAAAATAATCATAAAAAATATTTTTTTCTTAAAAAAGCGTTAAACGCCATTGTCCTGTTTTGCATTCGCTTTTAATAAATTGACACTGTGTACATGGCATGTAACTATTATATATATTTTTATACATATACTTACATAACACTGGTCTGGTCCGGTAAGGCTGTAGGAGAGATTTCGAACTGATCAAATCGTGTTCTTGCAGAATGACGGTGTTCAATCAAAACATCGTAACTACAGCTTGTTTCAAGCTGTAGTAACGGGGTTTTGATCGAACACCGACAAAATACGTTAATTACACGATGTCATGCAAAGAATTTGTACAGATCATAGCAAAGTTTTTAAAACTGTAAGATTATTATCTTATATACCAGACGACTGATCCAAACGTGTTCTTGCACACCGACGGTGTTCAATCAAAACCTCGTAACTAAAGCTTATTTCAAGATGTAGTTACAAGATTTTGATCGAACACAGACGAAATACGTTAACTTCACGTTTTCATACATAGACTTTTTAAAGATCACGTTAAAGCCAAGTCTTTAATAATGTAAGTCCCTAAGCCAGACGACAAAGGCTTACTGTCCCCGTAAATCGTCTCCCACACGTTAAAAGCTTTTTGACTGTCAAATATACGTTATTTGTGGCGACATCGTCTCCTCCTGTCAAAATACTTTTAGGCTGCGGTGTGTCATGTTTTGAAACACCGACAGTTGGTCTTGAATGTGTCAACTTTGTAAGCCTGTTTTTTCTAAAAATTCCAGACGTGCATAATATGCATGAGTTAGGATGGTATTTATACCGCGGAATGGCGGAATAAACGTTCTAATTACAGCGGTGGTACTCACCATAACGAGCCCGACTATCTTATCACAGATTTCGACAAAGTTTTATGATGGAATATAAGCATTTGTTTTCATTACATTTTCTTATGCATACTGTTTTAGGTCACCTACATTCTGTTGACCTAATGGAAGTTTACAATTCAATTATCGATAAAAAAGCCAACATTGCACTGCCCGTAGTGATGGGACAATAATCACGAAACATTATTTTGAGAAGGGTCCATTAAAACCCATTCATTTCGGCAACGTTTGGTCCAAATTGACCAAGCAGTTAAGAGGATTGGCTTAAACGTTCCCTTTAAAAGAATTACATCGAAATTTTACAAAATTATATTTCACTTTTTAAGCAGTGTATGTTTTCCCTTTCACATGGAAAGAATGCAATTTCCATTTTGCCAACTAAAATGTCTATGAATTGCTTTCAGATACTTAATTTAAACTCCAAGGAAAGGCCATATGGTAACGATGTCAGAATTGGCAAATATGACGTAAGCTAGTCAAAAAGTCAATCGGCCAAATTAAACCTTTCTTTCAGAGCGGAAGTGAACTTTCAATTCTATAACATCGACCGACATTTGTTTTAAGGGGGTGGGGGTTAGGGGGGGGGGGGGGTGGCGACCTACACGTCATCACTACGGCTTATTCAAGCTGTGGTTACGACGATAAGGTCACCAACAATTTTACCATTTTGTAATATGTAACTGGCAATTATTTCATTAAATAATGCCGTTTGAAATCGAAGTGGAACTTCCTGTCGGAGTCAGAGGGTGGGACTAGCAATTGTTTACATGACCAAAAAGCGTTCCCAATCCAAACCTGTTTTTTTTTTCAGTGAGCTTAGCTGAGGAATTAAAGATTTTGATGAAAAAGGATTAATAAAAATCTTTTTCGAAAAAACAAACAAACAAACAAAAAAAAACCCAAAACAAAACAAACAAACAAACAAACAAACAAAAAAAAAACAAAAAAAACACACACACAAAAAAAACAAACTACCCCCCAAAAAAACCTCACACACTAACAACAAAATCAGCATCCCAAAAGACCCCAAACAACAACAACAACAACAAATAAGCCTCATCCTACCACGCAATATTAATGGACCAGCTAATTTTTCATTGAGTATTTTCAAATGATCAGGCAATGAATATTCATTTGCTTAGCCAGGAGGAGATGAAGTTTAAAGAATGGAAAGTGTTAAAAAGTCCCGTCGCGCCACGCTAAAAAATCTGAGGGCAAATAATCTTTTATTTTCTATAGGAACATTCTTCAAAGCTTCACCATTACTAAATATTCGCGGTTGTCCATTAAATAATCAGTCAACCAACGAACTCATTATTTTAGACATGAAGTGATTTCTTGAACTGCAACATTGGTCGCCATTTTTGTTACAGCAAAAATGTTACATATAAATGGCGACCAATGTAGCAGTTCAAAGTTAACTCTTAGTCTAAATGAATTATTTCATTGGTCTACTGATTAATTGATTGACAGTCACGATTATTCAATTGACCAGTTGCTGGCCCCGTCCTCTTACTGCGTTGCCCACGCCCATTGACTCCGATAGGAAGTCACGCTTCGAATTTAAGTGGCGTTATTTGGCAAAGTTTATTGCTAGTAACGTGTAACAAAAAGTAGAATAGTTGGTTGGTGACTTAACCCATCCCCACACAGTGACGCTTTTAGACGCCACAAGGAAAAATGCTTTGAAAAACATTGTGGAAATGAAGAAATTGCTTGTTACAAGCAAATTCTTCATTATCCACAATGTTTTCTACCCCAAAGGTAGACAATATAAAAAATTTCATAAAATTTAAATTGTCGTCTGCAACTTCTTTCAATTTGGACCAGTCTAAAATTCTGCCGTCTGGTAATGGGTTAAACGTCATAACTACTGCTTGAGTAAGCTGTAATTACTACGTTTAAGTCGCCAGACTAACAATAAAGCTTAACAGCAAAAATGGCGGCCAATGTTGGGGTTCAAAACTTATTTCTGAACGATTTCATTGGTCGACTGGTTATTTGATTGACATGCGCGATTGGTCAATTGGTCGACAGTTCAAGATAAGATGTTTAGAGAATTGATGACGACGGACGTATAACGGCCCTTACAGCTTCCCCAAGAACACATTTGGCTCTGGTGAGAAAAGGGAGAAAATATCTCGTATCCATGAATAAACGTCACAGTACCTAATTTCCACTTGACATCGGAAAAAGGCTTCTTTTTTATAGATATTCTCCCCCATGTACAGAAAATGAAACAATTTCCAGAAAATGTCGAGGAATTTTGGAGTAGAAAGTGCTAAAATTCAGAGGGGAAAATCTCCGTTCATATTATTAAGTACTTGATCAAAAATTATTCGGGAAACTTAAAAAGGGGGTGTACAAACTAGCATTTCTTAGATTTGCTTAGTAATTTAAGATTTCCAATGTCGAGTTAAATGTGAAAGTAAAACCCACAAAGCCGTGTTCATATTTCTCAAACAATCGAAATTTCAAATAAGTAGACTAATTTAAGAGAAGACGCTTTAAGAATTGAAAAAGAAAAATAATTCCGTTCTGCCAAGCAAATATTTCCCTGTCCTTCAAAGCGTCACGGTTGGAAATAAGAATGGTCAACTAAAGAATATTTTGCTCAAACTGGTTGACATTGGCTCAGAAGTTTTGGAGAAGAAAATGTTTTAAGAATTAAAATTAATAAGATATGCCCTACCTTGCAATGTCCATATTAGATAACAGATTATATTTCAATATTTCGAGACAAAGTTTTGAAAATTACCTAGTTTGGTCACGTGGTTAGGGAGGAGAAGCTGATTAAATTAACCCATTCCCTGACAACAAATTTTTAGACTGGTCCAAATTGAAAGAAGTTGCAGACGACAATTTCAAGTTGATGGAATTTTATTTTTTTCCGTCTTTTTAGGTAGAAAACATTGTGGATAATGAAGAAATTGCTTGATACAAGCAATTTCTTCATTTCCACAATGTTTTCCAAAGCTCTATAATTGAGGCGCGTAAAAGGAGGGCTTGAGTGGGAATGGGTTAATAGTTAACGACGAACGACACACAATGAACGAAAGACACAGAAAACCTTAAAATTTCAACGTTAGCACGTTGTGCTCGGGTAATCTAAAATACCACAACGCAATAAATGGATGAGTTCTTCCCTCAACAATCTGTAATATGTAAACCAATTTATGGTGTACTGTTTGGGTCAAAAGTGTAACTGAAGTCGTGTAAGCAAAACAGAACATTATGTACTCGTACATAACACGGAGGCACCGGTAAAAGGTTTTCTTGCGAGCTCAAAAATTTAGCATGAACACGTAATTTAAACGCTCAATTTTTGAGGGTTGACTTGTAATTCTATGCGCTCACGTATATTTTTCGCGTCCTTTGCTCGGTTTTTGTGCATGTACGCCTACATTTTATCGATACGTCGGTAATTGTATGCGTATAGTCATTCTTTTAGTGTGCACGATATATAGTTGACTTTTGACCATTTTAGCGCGCCATACATATCATCAGCTACCGGCCTACCGTAAAGTCAAACATATGAAAGACGTTTGCAAGAAGCAATAAAAAATCAAAGTGCTGAAAGTACTGTAAGCTAGCAAAGCATGGTTTTGTTAAGTAATCCTCTTTGTCAAAGGTTATCGTGATAAATAAACTAGGTTAAAGTAACCCAGGAGTTAACCCATTAAAACATGTCAAAATTTTATACTTGATCAAATTGAATGAAGTTGCAGACGACAATTTCAAGATAGTGGGATTTTCAAGAAAACATTATGGACATTGAAGAGAGCATTTTTCTTGAGATGCTTAAAAAGTCGGAAATGAGTGGGAATGGGTTAGATAGCATGCTTTTGAAAGAGTGCACTACAATTTGAATAGATTTAGTGTTACTCTCAAAATATGTCAGAACTACTTGTTATGGTGTATGCATTCAATGGATTAGTGATTAAGTTTCCAGTGGCAGTCTGCACACGTTGAAATTTGAGATCATCTCGAAATTTTGTCTGTTAACTTGAGCTATCAAATACATATCTCATATCGAGTTTCATTCCAACCACTTTCGCCCTCCCCCCCCCCCGAGAACTATATAACAATTTAGGGATGCTTCTATCATTCCTAAATAGTTCCATGCAGATGCTATAATCGGATTAATTTTTCATTGGAATGTGTATCGTTAAGACGAACTTCATCGATATAATTACTTTCAAAGGATTTTTTAGATTTCTTGGTGGTAAATCGTTTAGTAATTAAACCTAAAAATTTTACACTGTGAAACTATATAAAAATCGATCGACCAGCACATTTAGACCGGAAGCGAACTTTGAACTGCGACATTAACTGACATTTATGTTAAGAATTTATTTGTTGGTTTGGCGACTTAAACGTTGTAACTACAGCTTATTCAAGCTGTAGTTACAACGTTTAGGGTCGCCAACCAACCCCTTTTCTTTTTTTCGTTACATGTGACTGTCCATAAATCCTTCAAAATAACGCCGTTTAATGTCTAAATTAAACCTTCTGTCTGAGCTCAGTTGACGTGAACTGCGATCCGTCAATTATCATTCACAAGCCATAATGTCCGGTGAAAGTCATATTGTCCGGTGAAAGCCATAATGTCCGTTGAAAGCCATCTATATATATAAATACGTAGGCAGTATTGAATTCCTTTCGTGTCGTTTAACATTTGTTGCTTGATTAAAATAACAATTTACAGTGTCCCCGAGTTGTTGACGCAATGGTCTCTTAGAAAATCAATTTACTAGTCTTGCTAATTAAGGACAGAGTGGGAAAGTTCACAAACGCTTTTTTACCGTCATTAGACAGTGGCTTAAAACATTCCTATGTGTAATCGTCCGTTTGATAAAGATGTAAGGGCGATTCTCTACTTCAATCTATCAAACAGGCTAGTAAAATAGTTGACGGATCGCTGACCCCACTGACCTCGGACATGACAGTTCGGCTTAGGTAACATCATAAATTCACAAATTGGTTGGCGACCTAAACGTCGTAACTACACACTGAACAAGATGAGTTACGATGATTTAACGACGTTTCAGTCGCCTATCCAGCAAAATCTCGGAGTTCTCATTTTACTTCTTCGTGTCTCTATATTTCATCTGGATTGTCAACCGATTGTTTGGTTGACAACGACGGTCCGTCACTTGCAAGACTAGACGCCCCTTGAATGTCTAAAATAGGCGCTTTTATTTTGCTTCTGTTTCTGGAAACAATTAATTATGATACATTCATTGCCTTAACCCATTACAAGACGACATCATTTAAGACTGGTCCAAATTGAAAGGAGTTGCTGACGACAATTTAAAGTTTATAGAATTCTACATTTTTTCTTCTTTCTGGATAGAGACATTAAGTAAAATCAAGAAATTGCTTGTCACGAGCAATTTCTTCATTTTACACAGTGGTTTCCTAATTGTTTTTCTACTTATTATTTTATACATTATTTCTACACTTTAAACTTGGGCATTCTACAGCCTTCCCTAATACTTTTTATTCACACTAAGATAAATAGTCAACATAAAATTGTTTAAATATAGATTCAAGCGTTTGTTTGGCTAATTTTTCAAACTTACACGACCAAAGTTTTGAGCAAAAAATTAGTTGTATGCTAGAAGCAGACTTATAGAATTTAACTAAATACTATAGTTAAACGTTTACTTTGTTTTGCTCGATGATCTCGAGTATTCATACGTTGTGATTAGTTTTCGAATTCATACTTCAAGGGAAAAAAAACAAATGTTCTCATGTCTTAAATAAAGCATAAAAATCTTATAAATAAATAAATAAATAAAACATTTTTACCATTTAACCCATGCCCACCCAATGACGCTTTTAGACGCCCCTAAGACAAAGAGATTCGGAAAACTGTGGAAAATAAAGAAATAGCTTGTTATAAGCAAATTCTTCAATATTCACAATATTTTCTACTACAAAAGTAAGAAAAAAAAAATCAAAATTTTTATAAGCTTGAAATTGTCATTTGCAACTCCTTTTAATTTGGATCAGTCTAAAATTTTGCCGTCTGGTAATTGGTTAAAAGATCAATCTGAAGTCTTTCTCATATAAACTCTGTTCCAGTGGTCCAATAATGAGCTTCATTAAATCACAGATGAATTCCCAGGAGCCATATGGCAATTAGCCTTACTTTGTTAAAAGATGACTCTACAATCTAATTTATTATTTTATTGAATATAAATGAGTGTCATTGTTTTCCGTTCTGGTCCTTGACCATGAATGTACATATTGTAATGTTCCCTTAACTATTTCCCTATCTATTTATGTCCCCTAAAGGAAGGTGTCGATATTTCTGAACCATTATTAAGAAAAAATTGCCAATCGCCAGGTATCGTAGTTTTTTTTCATGTAACAGATTTTGACTATTCTTATTCCATCTCGCATACTATTTTAACCCTTGTCATGCTGATCCCGGAATATTCCGGTTTTGGCAGGAGGTGTGGACTAAGATCAGACTGCACTTATGTGCAGGCTTATCTTAGTCTATACCTCCTGTTTTTAATTTTCCTGTCATAGTTGTTTATGAAGATGACTTCTAAAAGAAATGTTTATTTTTGAACAATAAGTTCTATCAGTGCTTTCAGCCCTTTGATTTGACAGCAATTCAGTAAGGTGGTTTATGCAGCATGACAAGGGTTAATACAATATTCTGAAAAGTAGTTTTGCTTAATTAGAGGTCGTATAACAGTTGAAATCGCGTATTCAATTTGAATTTCCTCAAACAACGTCATAAATATATCATAAATACGTCATCAGGAGTTATGTTCGCTAGCCGGTCTTAAATTCAGTGAAGATCAGTCCAAAAATGTCATAAGCGCCAAAACGAATTTAGACACATACCATAGTTTTGCGTCACCACTTGATGTGTAGGACATTGATTGTTCCGTTTGCCAATTTGTTATCTTCCGTTGACTTTGGGTCATATGCAAACCAAGTCATGCGATGTCGACAACTGAATTCCATGATATCTAAAAATAACCTTGAATTCCGTTGAACCTTTCCTATATAACCTTTAAGCCTATCAGATTACCGCCATGACAATATCTGACTCAATATTAAGTTTTAACGTCCGTTTTAGCGTATTTTTGGCGATTAGCAAATTTTTCTTATCTAGGTTTCACCTCCCTTCAACCAAAATACTCGTAAGAAGCAATTTCCAATATTTTCTGTCATTTAGGAAGTCTACTCTTTGAAATGTACTGACTTTATAGTGTCGTTTGCTTTCCCTTTGATGTCGGACAAATTTGAAAACAGTAAAGTGTTAAAGAGGTTAATGTCACTTTCAACAAATTGTGTAAATTCTAACCGACACTGACGTTTGATACGTTTGGACTATTTACACTCAAATAAAGAAATTTTCATTAAAGAAACAAGCTTTCTCATTCAAAATTACCTCTTTAGATCATTAAATCATATCACCTTGTGATAATTAAATAGTATTGGTCGAAACATTAAACGACTAACCATTAACTCTCCATAAGTAAAATAAATAAATAAATAAAAATCGCAGCTTCATTTATTCGAATGTTTGAAGCGAAGTACCGTCATTTACTTTTATGGACTTTTTCACATTAAGAAATAAATTGAAAAGTAACACATGGCAATATTATGTCCTTCTTTATGCACGTGCAGCCGCACTTCCCCCTTCTTGATTCATTTAATGTAATAAAAAACACAACGGAACAAATCAAAAACAAAACGAAACAAATAAACAAAAACAACAACAACAACAAATACAGGACCCCCCATCTAAAAATCGTCCATTGCAACTTTTTTTTCAATTTGAACAAGTCTTAAAATTTTACGTCTGTAAAATGGGTAAAATGTGACGAAAGTTAGCGATTTGAGAATTACTGAACGAATACGCCAGAAAGTTCCACTTCGATATGAAACGGCGTTATTTTGCAAAAATTATGACCAGTATCATGAAACAAAGAAGTAAAACGATTGGCTGGTGACCTAATTGTTAAAGCTGTATTTATGACATTTTACTCGCGCATCGACGATTTCTTCAAATTTCCTCTTGGCACTTCATATCGTAGAAACGATAAGTAATGAGAGTCTTTTTATTTTTCCCCCTAGCTCAGCGCCACCGATCATAAAATATTCAAGGATTTTTTACATTCCATCTATCTTAGTTGCATGTGTCACTCGGTAAGAAAAGTTCAGATCACTAATAACAGAGAAAACCGCGGTAGACATTTCTCATTTGTTGACTGTTTTTAGCTTATATATTGAACAATTTCATAGCAGGGGACACAGACGGTCGTAAATATTTACAAGCGTGAGGCGCAATTAAGAGTTGGAAATAAGAGGAAATATATAGAAAGTCGAATACCGTCAATTGCCTCTATGAGCAGCTGGAGGCTTGGAAAGGATGTAATGGTAGTACTGGTGTGAGAAATACCAGGATTCCATTGTTAGGTGCTCCAGCCGCCGCGATATAACTGAAAGATTGTTGAAAGCGGCGTAAAACCCCATACAAACAAAGCCTCTATGAGACTCGGTGGGTGTGTCAACTGACGCATCGCCCTATTGATAAAAAATTAAAAGAAATAAAACACATCAAAAGCATCCATCGACCAACTAAACTATTCAAATGAAATTTGATATGCGATATATTTGTTGAGCACTTTTGTTGGGTTGGCGACTTAAATGTCGTAAATACAGCGTATACTTATTTCAGTTACAACAACTATAGCTTATTTGTAACACGCTACTGGCCATATATTTTGCAAAATAACGCCGTTTAAAATCGAAGCGTGACTTCCTGTCGGAGGCAAAAGGCTTATCCAACGAAAATGGAAAACTGATTTCGCAGAGTACATTTCGCGGTTAATACGCCGACGCTGCATGATTTCAGTACTTGTAGTTCTAAGTATGTGAAAATAGAAAGCTTCGGTCCAAAGGTCTGAAATGTTACCCTTTCCTGTTTTGCAAAATTTTAGACCTGTCCAAATTCAAAGATTTTGCAGACGACAATTTAAAGATTATTTCATTTGAAAAATACTCATTCAGTAGGGTAGAAAATATTGTGGAAAAAGAAGAAATTGCTTGTGACAAGCAATTTCTTCTTTTTCCACAATGTTTTTTCAAGAGGACGTAAAAACCAGGGTTTGAACAGGAAAGGATTAATGTAGTGACCTATCATGTCACTTTACCTCCACTGATGCAAGTCGTGTGACACTTGTTTGAAATTCAGACCAAGACATTGACTAAGTACTCGTATACTAGAAACAGAGGTTTGATCGACGGCCTTTTAAAGTAAAAATATCCAAGACAGGGTTTTTTGCATTACCGCGACTTTTATGGTCTATCTATCATTTGTAACAAGCAATTTCTTCATTTTCCAGAATGTTTTCTTCGCAACAAGATAAATATTTTCTAAATTCAATCTACTTGAAATTGTTGCCTGCAACTTATTTCAATTTCTGTAAAATGTCGTCATGGTGTAATGGGTTAACTCCTATGTTACTTTAACCTCGTTTATTTATCATCATGATAACTTTAGCAAAGAAGATTATTTAACAAAACTAAGCTTTGCTAGCTTACAGTACTTTCAGTACTTTGATTTTGTACTTGTTACAATTGATAGACCGCTGTCAATCAAATAATCGTTAGACAAATCAATCCTTCATTTAGACCGGAAGTGAACTTTAAACTCCGATAATACGTTTTGACTTTTCGTTAGCTTGACGACTTCCACTGAAGAAGCTGTAGTAACGACATTTAGTAGCTAACCCAATTTTACTTTTTTTGTTACATGTTACTGGCCATAGGGCAATTACCAAGTCTTAAATTTTGTTGAGCGGTAATAGGTAAATAGAGATTTTAACCCATTCCCACACAGTGACGCTTTTGGACGCCCTCAAGCAAAGCACATGGGAAAACATTATGTAAAATGAAGAAATTGCTAGTAACAATTTTTTTGCTGGTTGACCCATTCCTGTACAATCACCGTTTTTTACGTTTCTTTAGAATTATACTTAACAAATATAGTGGAAAATGAAGAAATTGCTTGTGACAACCAATTTCTTCTTTTCCCACAATATTTTCTACCATATAGCATGGATACTTTTTAAATTGCACTTACTTTATAATGCAGTCTGAATACCCTTTGAATTTGGATAAGTCTAAAATTTTGAAAAACAGTAAAGGGTAAAGGATCGGTTGCGGTATATAAGAAATGTGTCCTCTGTGTGTTTTTCCTGGTAATTCAACGTTCGATACCTTCCAAATTGAGACAGATGAGATGCGGAATGACACGAGTGAAATATTAATAAGAAATGTCATGGCGCGACAGTAATTGTTCCTATATAAGACCGTCGTCCATTCTATTAGACTGGAAATTGATCGAAATGTCTGCAAGTTTAACACTTTTTCTATAAATGATACTCTTGTAAAGATCGGTATACATAAGCACAGTGTATTATAACTTTATTGTACTGAAAGAAAATATCACAATAAATAACTATTAATCACAATTGAAGAGTTGATACTGAATGTCAAACGAGAGAGGGTTAATGGAAAGTGTTAATAGTTGCGTTCTATTTCTTTTCTTTGCTTTTTTTTGTTATACTAATACTAAATATTTTTGTTTTCATTCATATATAAACCTAAAACCTTAATCCCACTAATGTATGAATCCTCATTCAGACACTGAGTTACTATCTTTCTACAGAGAACACGATTAAGACTGACAAGATTCTGTGGATGCGCCATCGCTTCCCTGTACAAACCCGGGATCTTATGTTTCTTCAATTTTATACTTGAGAAAACAATGTGGTAAAAGGACAAGCAATTTCTCCTTTTCCCACAATATTTGTATTATGTACGTTTTAGTCGCCAAACCAATACAAATGCTTTATACAAATTTCAGCCAATGCTGGAGTTCAAAGTTCACTTCCTGTCTGATGAAAGATTTGATTGGTCGATTTATTCTTTGATTGACATCACAGTCCGTCAATAACAATAAAACATCCTCGTTTCGGCGACAAAGTCCATAAATATTGGGTTTTCTACAACAATGCACAGTGTGTTTGTAGCGTCACAATGACGAATATCGAAATTCCGTTTTAAGCATGAAAAAGTCTCTTTCTCCATTTAGATGCCATTTTTTATGTAACCATCATATCTTAATTTCCTGTTAATGTAAATCTAGCAACATGTTAATCAATAACCTTCATTCTACCGAAAGCATTATGCTTCTTTTAAATAGAGCCTAATTATGTGTTATAGATATAAAAAAAAAAAATATAAATATCACGAGGTTTTATTCCATCGTGGCTGCCTAACTTGCAGTTTATGTTGCACTCGATCGAAATATAAAGCGTCGTTTCAAATACAATGAAAACAACCAATTATAATTTTGAGACTTCTCTTACAACATAACAGGAAGACCATTGTCGTTTTTGATGATGATTAATGCTATTTAAGAATTGAAGAGAATATTTTTGTTTTCATGGAGGTATGAACCGAAAAAATAATCACACTATATGAATACGCAATGACCAGCAATGTCGTTTTTTTTTTTTTTTTTTTTTTTTTTTCTTTTTTTTTACGGTGATCCGTCAGTTGACACATCCACCGGGTCTCATAGAGACAATTGACGGTATTCGACCTTCTATATATTTCCATTTATTTCCCACTCTTAATTGCGCCCCACGCTTGTAAATATTTACGACCGTCTGTGTCCCCTGCTATGAAATTGTTCAATAAATAAGCTGAAAATAGTCAACAAATGAGAAATGTCTTCCGCGGTTTTCTCTGTTTATTGGTGATCTGATCTATATTTTTTACAGCTTGTACTGTTCTTACTCAGTGACACATGTAACTAAGATAGATGGTAAAAAATCTTTGAATATTTTATGATCGGTGGCGCTGAGCTAGGGGAAAAATGAAAAGACTCCCAATACTTATGGTTTCTAGTTTCTACAATATGAAGTGCTAAGCAGAATTTTGAAGATATCGTCGATGCGCGAGTAAAATGTCATAACTACAGCTTTAATATTTAGGTCACCAACCAATCGTTTTACTTCTTTGTTTCATGATACTGGTCATAATTTTTGCAAAATAACGCCGTTTAATATCGACGTGGAACTTTCTGTTGGAGTCGGTAGGCCTGGTGTAATCGTTCAGTAATTTTCAAATCGCTAACTTTCGTCATATTTTACTCATTGACAGATGTAAAATTTTTAGACTTGTTCAATTTGAAAAAAAAGTTGCAATGGACGATTTTTAGATTGCGGGTCCTGTTTTTTTTTGTTTTGTTTTGTTTGTTTTTGTTTGTGTTTTGTTTTGATTTTTTAGGTGTTTCGTTGTGTTTTTTATTAGATCTTTATTTCGGGTCAGAAAGTATCGTGGATAATGAAGAAGTTGCTTATTTAGCATTTTATTATTTAGATGGTAAAATAGCGGGATTTGTCGCAATGGATTTACCATTTCTAGCTACAATATCCATGCCACTCTATCCACGTGCAATTCAAACATGTTCGATTGCTCATGGTATTACAGATTATTGTATTTAGGTTGCATGACAACGTAAAAATTTGATCTTTCGTTCCTCGTTAGTCGCCGGCCTATGTGTGGGCTTTCTTGCATGTTGCTGTTGTTTGTTTCTTTGTTATTGTTGTTGTTTGGGGAGTGTTCTTGTTGCTTTTCCTTGCAGAGTTATTGCTTTACCGAGTGAATAACAATATCTTAATATAAATGAATTTTCCAAATTCGAAATGTATATTACACAAAAATGCCATTGACAGATGAAGTTTTCTTTTATATGTAAAACTTGCTCTTAATTGAACAATCGCTTGTCCAGCCCACTTACTCTGTTGACCGAGTTCACTGACTCCAACAGGAAGTTCAGCTTCGGTTTTTAATGACGTGTCCCCCCTTATGGCTAGTAAAATCTAATGGAATAATTCGAATGGTTGTTAGCAACCTTTACGTCGTAACTACAGCTTGAATAATCTGAAAAGTCCATGAAAATCAATGACGATACTTCGCTTCTAATATTCGAATAAGTGAACTTGAGACCTTTTTGTACTTATGGAGAGTTAGTCGTTTAATGCTTCGAACAATACTATTTCACTATCACAAAGTGATAAAATCTAACAATCTAAAGAGGTATTTTTCAATGAGAAACCTTATTTCTTTCGTAAAAGTTTTTTTTTATATGAGCGTAAAGAAAATATTATCAAACGTCATATGTCGGTTAGATCTTAGACAATTTGTTGAAATTTAATCTTCTTAACACTTTACTATTTTCAAAATTGTTCAAATTGCTTTTTACAAGCAATTTCTTCTTTTTCCACAATGTTTTCTCAAGTACGATAGAACATGGTCATAAAAATAGGGAAATTGTTAAGGGACATAAAAATAGGAAGATGGTTCAGGGACATAAAAAGATAGGGAAATAGTTAACCCTTTCCGGTTTCGTAAAATTCAAAGGTATTGCAGACAACAATTTATGTCAATTTTATTTGAAAATTATCATGTAGAAAGGTAAAAAATATTGTGGAAAAAGAAGAAATTGCTTCTTACATGCAATTTCTTCTTTTTCCACAATGTTTTTTCAAGTATAAAACCACAGGGATTGAAAAGGAAAGGGTTAAGGTAACAATACAAAATGTACATACATGGTCCAGAACGGAAAACAATGACACTCATTTATATTCAATAAAATAGTAAATTAGATTGTAGATTCATCTTTTAACAAAGTAAGGCTAATTGCCATATGGCTCCTTGGATATCATCTGTGATTTAAAGAAGCTCATTAATGGGCCACTGGAACAGAGTTTATATGAGGAATACTTCAGATTGGTCCCTTAACCAATTACCAGACGGCCAAATTTTAGGCTGATCCAAATACAAAGGAGTTGCAGATGACAATTTCAAGCTGATGATTTTTTTTTCATTTTCCACAGTTCCGAAACTTTTTGTCTTAGGGGCGTCTACAAACTCTCTTATCGCTCAGACAGTAGAAAAACAACGACACTTACTGGATATTGCTGGTATATTTTTTACGTCACAAAAAGAAACAAAAAAACTATTCTAATTCACAAGTATCCACTTTCATTTATGTACCCCAATCCTGATAATCCAGCCACTGAGACACCATTCCCATACAACAAAATTTTGGTATAGCCCAAACTAACAATTCAAAGCTGAAGAAACTCTAAATATCCTTTTCCTTTAGGATAGAAAACATTGTGTACAATGAAGAAATTGCTCGATACAAGCAATTTTTTCATTGTTCACAATTCCTTTATAAGCTGGTTTTTGAGGGGCGTAAAAGAGCGGGATTATGAGGGAATGGGTTAACTGAGGGATAGGGTTAAGTTTGAGGCATAAACATATTGTAGTGGAATTTTCAGACCAAACGTTTCATCTGTAGAGCGAATGAAACCTTACTCCTATCCTCGTTTCTATACAATTATAAGTTGCTGAGAAAATGCATGGTTCTAGCCCGTCGGGTCAACCATCCATCACTCTGTTTTCCACTATCTATCATTGACCTTTACGTGTTAGCTATACATCTTGCCACTTCCCAATAGAAATAGATACAGATTTGCCAATTGTAGTTGTAATTATAATTATATTTATAATTATATTTATAATTGGTATTATTGTATTAGTAAAAAAGGTTGCTTTCAATAAGTAATTTGTTATTTTCCTACAATAATTTAGCTATTGAAAAAAGGGGATGAGAGTGAAGTAATAAAAACAAAACAAACAAAACAAAACAAAACAAAAAAAATGTTAATTACTTTTGGTTTTTCGGTGTGGTCGTAATTTGTTTGATATGTATGAGTGCTGTTCGTTTTGATATCTACGAGTGTTGTAAGTTCGATACCAATGAGTACACTTTGTTTGATATATGTGAGTGCTATTTATTTGATATATTTGACTGAAAGAATTATTATATCTTTGAGTGCTGGTTTTTTATATCTATGAGTGCTGTTTGTTTGATGTATATAATTGTTTTTCTTTGATTTCTATGAGTGTGTTGTTGGTTTGATATATATGAGTGTTTTTGTATGATTACTATGAGTGCAATTTATTTGACATCTGTGAGTGCTGTTTGTTTGATATCTGTGACTGTTGTTAGTTTAATATTTATGAATGTTGTTTGTTTTATATCTATGAGTGTTGTTCGTTTGCTATCTATGATTTTTGCTTGTTTGATATCTACGACTGCTGTTTGTTTAATATCTATGAGTGCTGTTTGTCTAACATCTATGATTGCTATTTTTGGATATATGTGTGTTGTTCGTTTGTCGACTTTGCATCTCTACAATATAAATATCATCTGTAATCAGAAATTGTTTGCAGTTCAAGATACTAAAATGCAAATTTTCTCGAAAATCCTAAGATAATGGGAACTGACTCCATTTGATGAAGCGGGGAAGAAAAATCGTGGAAAATGAAGAAATTACTTGTTACAATCAAATTTTGCATTTTCCACAATGTTTTCTAAAGCCTTAAAGACAGATGATGGAGTTGAAAATCTTCAGTTTATAAATTTTTGGATTCTTTAAATTTTTTGGGGGAGAAAACATTGTGAAATAATGAAGACACTGCTTGTAACAAACAATATCTTCATTTTCCACAATGTTTTCCAATGGTTCTTTTTTACTTGTGGACGTCGAAAAAGCCTCGTTATATTGAAATTGATTAGGCGGATATTTTCCAGAATTTTGCTTTGGGAAAGAGGCGTTTATCTGGGCTCAATATGGACAATGGCCAGTTAAAAATGCGGATTGCACAAGGAATATTGACTATAGTTTCTTTAGATTAATAATTTTGTATGCCTTTTCTCTTTTCAGTATCGATATTGCTCAGAGGGTTGTTGTCCCGAAGAATACTGCGCCTATCACCTGATCTGCTATCCAAAGATGCATTGCACATTCGGTTGCCCGGATGGTGATTGCCAGAAAGGGTTGTGTATGCCGACAGTGCCGTGTACGTCAGACCGACAGTGTAACCTTGCTCATATATGTACCATGAACTTTAACCTCGGATACAGCACGTGTCAATATAACCTTGACATTGGCAAAACATTGTGTGTGGATAGAGACGGGAATTCATTAATTAAACCACTCAATTAACACCAAACATGTGCCCGCATCATCCTTTATAATGTTGTGTTTGCGTGAATCCGATACTGCGTTTCGTGTTAATGGTGTATTGCATTTTTTCTCAGTCTGTAATGGCATGCAATTTCTGTTGTTAACTAAACGTGAAAAATGATTTTTCAAAGCAATTTCAAAAAGCACCATTTAAGAAAAAAACATTAATTACGAGTTTTTAAAAGTACAAACATGAGACGTTCAATGCAATTTTAGTCGCTTTTTTTTTAAATATAGCATATTCACCCTTTCACCAGACAATCAGCCATTTACCATTTTATTCACTCTAAGCATATTTCAATTGCAGCCGAAAACTTATTTAGAGAATCTTTGATATGAGGTTTGTTGGAAAAGTTTCGGAAAAGCAACAAAGTCAAAGATAAATCGACACAAACAAACGGTGGATCACTGATCCTTCCCATTGACTCAAACAGGAAGTCCTATTGGTATTAACCCTTTCCTGTTTTACAAAATTTTAGACTTGTCCAAAATCAAACGGTTTGCAGACGACAATATAAAATTAATTTTATTTGAAAAATAATCATTCAATATGGAAGAAAACATCATGGGAAATAAAGAAATTGCTTGTCACAAGCAACTTCTTCTTTTTCCACAATGTTTTTCAAATTATAAAAAACACAGGGACGTAAAAACCAATAATTAAACGGGAAAGTGTTTAATGGGCTATTTGCAATATTTATGGCCAGTAACATGTAGAATAAAAATAAAAACAAGTTTGGTTGGCGACTTGAACATCGCAAGTACAGCTTAAATTAGGTGTTATTATGACTTTGAAGTCGCCAAACAACGAAAGCATGCCAATGTCGGAGTTCAAAGCTCACTTCAAATCTAAATGAATCATTTGATTGGTCGATTCATTCGTTGAGTCTTCGTTTAAGCTTACAAAAAGCAAACAGTCAGTGTTCCAATTTTCACAAAAATAATAAATCAATACCTTACAACGAATGAATTGCGGCATTCGTCCAGATAGTTTTCTAACACCCCGCGTACCTCTTAAACACTAGCCCAGCTAAAACAACAATTTTCATATACGTTTTTCTTAAACAATACAAAATCGTGTCATTTTTTCTAATCGACGTATCGCGAGCGTCTAATCAAATTATATATTTCGATATGTTGAACTCCGACATTTATGGATAGCATTTAAGTTTGGTTTGGTGTCATAAACGCCGTAAATACAGCTTATTTAAGCTATAGTTACGACGTTAAGCCGCTTACCAACTTGTTAATTTTTTATGTTACATGTTATCGGCCATATATTTTTTTAAATAACGCCGATTAATATCAAAGACAAAGTTTCTCTCGGAGTCAGTGGGCGGGGCAAGTAATCCGTCAGGTCTAGGTACTTGCAATGACATGTTTCGGTATAAGGAACCATTACGCGTGTCCACAATCTTACGTAAGGCACGTTTTGCTTTTGTTTCTTTGTTTGTTTGAATGGGGTTTTACGCCGCTTTCAACAATCTTTCAGTTATATCGCGGCGGCTGGAGCACCTAACAATGGATTCCTGGTATTTCTCACACCAGTACCGCCATCACATCCTTTCCTAGCCGCACGTTTTGCACGTCAACAGCAATTAAAAACTACCCAAATAAGTTTCAAAGACGTAATTATCAAAATAGATAGAAAGCATTTTTTTGGAAAAAGAAGCCGTAAATTACGTGTTACAAGCCACTCCTCACATTTCCAAATTTTTCTTTTATAGTTTTCACACTTTGTGGTAATTGAGAGGTCGCTGGTCCTGCCTTCTGAGCTTATATGGGATGTTCGACTTATATGTAACAGCGTTATTTTTGCAAAATTTACATGTAACAAAAAAAAAGAAAAAAAGAATGGCTGCTTGGCGACCTACTCGTCGTAACTATAGCTTAGATATGATGTAGTTCCGACGTTTAAGTCGCAATGCCAACAAAAAAATGCTTCACATTCAAGCAAACCAAAGTCCGAGTTCAAAGTTCAATGGGCTACCGACTTTTGACTGACAACCGCGCCAATCGTTAAATCGGTGTCGTATCTCTCTCGTATAACACGATAAAGTTCTAAATTCTAGAGCTTAAAATGAACATTACAATAGATACATAAACCTTCACAACACCCTGAGGAATACTTTTACCATATATGTAGCACAACTGAAAACTTTTACACTTTTTAAATGATGATTTATAGGGCAATATTTAGGTAAAACATGTTTGAAGGCACCAGGTTGTCTGGCATGTATAACAGTGATAGATATTTTGATCAACATGTGTGCTTTACGGGACTAATTTTCTTAACATAGATACATTCTTGTGTCGAAGGCTGATCGATTGGTTGATTGAATGGGTTATTACGCCGCTTTTAACAGTATTTCAGTCATATCACGGCGGCTGGAGCACCTAACAATGGATAACTGGTATTTCTCACAACAGTACTACCATTACATCCTTTTCTAGCCTCCAGCTGCGATCCTACATACGTTTATGATTAACCACCCAAGGGATATGTGCCGCCGCCTGAGATCGAACCCATGGCATCCCATTATTGAAGATTATGCGTCTGATGCGTAACCGACTGCGCTATGTCGGCGGCCTGTCGATCGGTGAAAGGTTCCTCAAGAGAGAACTAAAATTCTAACAAGTCATATTTGACACCTAGTTTCACCTAATTGCCTTTTGTGATGACAACTCTTATCAAGAACGTATTCTGTAGTCAACAAGTTTATTTAGACAGAAAAAAATGTCATACAATTAGATTCTTTTCTTTTTGCTAAAAAATAAATGTTTTCCAAGTTTTTCTCAACGATATTCGAGTAGAAACCTGTATTCTTCATGCCTTGGGTAAAGACGGATGCGAATCACATGTTTCAATATGGGCATACGGAAGTTTAAGTTGTCGGTGTAATTCTAAAACCTATCAACTACAGAATCAATCAATCTGCAGTTACGAGGTTTCAGAAAAAAATGTTTATCATATCGGTGGAAACTATTCTAATTTTGGTCGGGCAATAGTTTTAGAGAATAGAAATTGTTTGTTAAAAGTTTGTCTTTTTTCTAAAATTCTTCAAAGCTTCTGGTCTTTAAAAAGTCGTATTGCGTAGTAATAGATTAAGATCATATTTATTTTAGAATAATACTCCACCGCTTCGGCTATTCTATTTCTGTTTTTCTTTTGAAGAGCGTTTGGACAAACTCGGCCAATCAAATCATTCATTTGTATCTGGTGGAATTTCACCCCGGCATTAGACGCCATTTACATGAAGCAATTTGTCGGTTTGTCGATCTAGACGCCGCAACCAACCATTCTTTTTTTTTTGTTACATGCTACTAGCCACAAACTTCGCAAAATAGTATCGTTAAATATCGAACGTTACTTCCAGTTAGAGTTGATAGATGGGACCAACAGAGTTACTGGGCGGGGTCAGTGATTAGTCAATTGGCTGATCGCTGTAACCGCCCACTAACAAGGTGCATTCTAATTCGCTGGGATATCAGATGCCTTTATTCTTCATGATTCAAGGTCAGGAGTATAAACCAGTAAGAGGTCGTTCTGAAGAGGATGTGGTAACGACGTTTTAACTCTCAAACCAACAAAAATGCTGAACATTACTGTCGGAGCTCATCATTCTCCTTCGGTCCGAATGATTTGGTTGGTCAATCGATCTTTTGACTGATAGCGCTCATCTGTCAATTTCCCGATACAGAAATGTGTGTAGCTGCAGCTTTTCTTTTTCTTTTTTTTTTTTTAAGTATCACATACTTTTTCTCTTTTTTTCATATTTCGATTGAATGCGCCACTAGTATATGTTAATCAACATGATTTTACAGTTTTGTGTGAATAAATGATTAAAACCTACACACTAAAGAAAACCGCGTTAGAATTGGAATTGCATTAAGTAATTCTGAAAGGATTTGCTCAAAACTGACGGATAGCTAGCAAATCCCGCTGAGCTCTAACAGGAAGTTCCTAAAAGAAAACTAACGGTGTTATATTTGCAAAATTGAAAGTTTTAAATGCAAAAAAGTAAACTGGTTGGTAGGTGACCTAAAGGTCACCTACAGCTTGGATGTAGTCGCGACGTTATAGTCGCCAAAACCAACAAATATGCTTCACATAAATGTCGATCAATGTAGGAATTTTAAGTTCAGTTACTGTCTCAATGTAAGATTTGTCGATTTATTCTTTGAGCTATGGTCCGCCAATTTAGTGATTGTGAAATCAAAAATAATATTAATATTTTTATCAATTACCCTTTCCCAGACAGTGACGCTTTTGGACGCCCTGCAAGAAAAAGAGGTCTAAAAAATTAATCAACTTTGAATTGTCACCTGCGTTTCAATTCGGACCAGTCTACAATTTTGCAGTCTGGTAATGGATTAAAGAACATATACATCATTCTTTTTATATAAATGGTTGTGAATTCGATTGAATGTATTAAACACGATTGTTTTGATAGAAATATGATCCTTTAAAACAATATTTATGTTTGTATTGGAACCACGCATTCCTGATTGTACGCGTAATTTTACATCTACCCTGCATAGTTTTTGGTATTCGTGCATCCAAGGACTTAAACATGGAAACAAGAGAAAGGGCGGATGGCACTGAGAGAAATTGATACAAACAAGCAACTTATGATTTAGCGGTTTTTAATATTCAAAACCGGTACATCAAATCTATGAAACGGATATTGTTCACGTTTCCACGCATGCGCATAAACTTGAAGTTAAAATGCTTCTAGCTTGTTTCATCGTTTATTCAGAAAATAACATACTTGCTGAATGCTCACAGCATGATTTTAGTCATGAATAATAAGGAAAGTGGTTTAAAACTTCGGCTTAATATAAATGTTAAATGTGAATTGCCCAAATGAGTGTGATAATAGAATCTAGGTCAGCTGCCAGTCGAGTTAAGCGAATAAATGTTAACAAACTCCGGATATTTCAGTTAGGGTTTACCTGGTAAGGTCCCCGCTTGAATACAGTATCGGTTACAGCCCTGTCATATTTGCTGTTCAAACACATATATAACAGCGATTCCACCGAATCAAACTCTCTTTCACCTATCGAATATGAACGTTATCATTTCCAATGATAATGATTATGCTAAAAAAATAATGAAAAAAATCGAGTATTATTCTCGATATTCTTTTTCATTTGTTATTTAATCTATTGCCTCGCAACCCCAAATTTCAAGCGCCGTTGAAATAATGTGCAGGAAACCATTGTGATTAAAGCAAAATAGGCAGTACGGATCAAACAGTATATCTCGCATACAAAAAGAAAACAATTTACAATTTTTCATTTTAGGGATTTAAATATTCTTTTGTGAAGGGGGTCATAAAGAGAGTCTTCCTGTGTGTATAAAGGCTCTATATTCTTCAACAAAGTGGCGTAGAAATTTTTCCCAGATCAGTCTTTGATTCACCACTTACCGTTTAAAATTCGGTTTCTTTGATTCATTCTCGTAATGACCATAACCCATTTTTCACCCCGTTCGTATCGTGGTGCAAAAATCATCCACATCTTATTATACCACAAGTATTACTTAAGGTCTTTATTTGATATATTTTTTTTAAATTTTGTTCGAATTACGTTGGAGGTCCTGCCTTTGTTTCAATTCTCTGTTGCTTCATCTTTTGATCCCCATTGCTTACGATTCTTTGTTCCACAATGGTGAATTCATTATGCAGGAAACCTTTGTTCAGTACAAAATAAAAAATTAGTAAAAATACATTTTTGTGTATGCTTTTACTTACTTTGATCATGATGATACACGTTGGCATGTAGAAATAATTCTTGAATGCGGTTACCGATAAGCCAGCAAAGCCGCACTAAGGACTTTCTGTCCCATGATTTCTTAAATAATATCCTGTAGTTATTTTCCGGCGCATTTTCACTAGATAATTTCATCTAAAATGCATTGAAATAAACTAACTGATAAGGTCGTTGTTTTGGTGAATTTACTCCATTTCGAGTTCCTGACTCTCATCTCAGCTGTAGCAAATCCTCGTAAACCGCAGAGACAATAAATACGAAAAAGTAGTCATACAAAAGGTGTACCAGAAATCAAATACTCTAGCCACAACAATGTACCGAATGTACTATGTGACCTTAACGAAATGAAGAGAGTAAATTTGGTTTTCATTGAAGTATGAACTCAAATACTTAATCACAACTTATAAATATTCGAAACGGTTTTCATACATGAGTGTAATTAAGTTTTTGGGTTCATGCCTCGAAGGAAACAACAGCAATAACAATAAAAATATTCCATTCATTTCTAAAATTAGTCCTTACGCAACGCAAAACGAATATTATACTAGTTTTGAGTTTTTGAATTTTTTATAGATCTACTTTGTGCACAATCATACAAATAGCTACGTACCCAAAACTTTGTTGATGGAAGTATGAAAAAAAGATTCAGTCAATCAAACGCTTCGATCTTGATAGACGAAATAAGATTAAATATGTAAATTGAAACAAACAGCAAAATAGCTCGTGTGGCAACACGTGTAAGATTCACTATGTCACATTACATAGTTCTATTGAGATGGATAATGTCTATTTTTCCTTACATAATGTGATTCCAGTTTTTAAACATGCACGGTGCATTAAGAGACCAGGCATTCAATTCAATAAATAGATGGATGACACGCTCGTCCTGTCAGGTCTAATGACGCCAACCATTACTTAATTCTCATGTCATGTGGGGAAAAAGTTCTCGATGTCGAGTGTAAAAATCTCTCTTCTATGCCTCACGTATTATTCAATGTATTAACCCTTCAGGATTTTTATAGCAAATTTTCCTTAGATGTGTAAAGCAGAATAATAGGTGTTGCGTTATAAGAATTTAGAAAATACGTGCAGTCAAACTTGTCTTAGCGGCCACCTGTATTAAACAATCTGCACACAATTCAATTTAGTCAAAATATAGCTTTTTCGTTCACTTAATTGAAGAAAAATGATCCTACAATGAAACAAACAATAATCCCGTATAAATGAATAAAAAGGTGAAAAGTAAATAGTTAGTAAACAAAAATATCGTTAAATATTCGCCCTTGACTTCTTTTTTACTTTCGAAACTCTCTTTTAAAAAAAAACATCTGAACTTTCAACGTAACAGAGAGAAATTAAGATGTCAATTTAATCTGTTCTTGAAGAAAATTGGCCTTTTGAATTAGGAACCTTATTTCATTAACCCTAGGCTTTCAGTAATTACTATCTGATAGACTCTAAATAAATCCGCCCCTATTCTAAGCCGTGGGTTATCTTCAGACAATAATATACTCTTTAAGCGCAATAGGGCATTTTACCCTACAGCGCTCACCTGAGTAAAAGATTAAAATGTTAAACAAGGGACTCATTATCTCGAAAGTGACCAGTTGATACCCCATGCAATATACGAATCCTTTAAGTTTCTTTAAGTATATAGAGCCTAATTATTACCCATAAGGCATCACATGAACAAGCTTTGTAGAAGATCACTAGTAAGTTTTTTCTTTGTGTAGTACCCGGACGGAGCCCAAAACTGAACCAAATGAAAAAACTTGACAGAGATCAATTGATAAGTTTTTCATATCATTTATCAACTCCTCCGCCATCTAGTTTCAGAGAAAAAAGATTTGTGTTCATTATTTTCAACCTTTGTGTTGCCATTGAAACCAGAGCTAAGGCTGGATTGTAATAATTTTAACAACTTTGAAAGAATTTTAACCAAAGAAACAACATGCCAAATTCTATCAAGATTATTTCACTGGTTCAGGAGGAGAAGAGGATAAGATGTTTAAAATTGTTGACAGTCGCAGGCACAATGATGACGGACACTGGGCGATCGAAATAATTAAGTTTGAACACGTGAGCTAAGATGAGCTAATGATTCATAGGGGTTTCTATGTTTTTTGCAGAGAAAGGCACATCTATACCGTTAGTTTAAAAGAGGTCCTATGATTGCCCTTTTGCTCCACTGGATAGATGACCCAACGAAATATATCTACATGTAACTTCATGAAGCCTTATTGTGTTCATAAGAAGCAAACATGTGCATAACATGTATAAATCAATTTCTTACAAAATATTCTTACAAATTAGTTTGCCAAGTATGGTTTATTAATTTCAACTTCGAGGACAGTTAACACACGTTTATGTAAATCATTTAAAAAAAAAAATACTCTATATTTTCGCGTTATTTTTGTGTAAATTATTCGTATCAATAGTAGCAATAATCAAAACCTGAATTTTGTCTTTTCATTTACTAATATTTAGATATTTCTCATATTATTAAGTATAAAACCTGAATATGTTTTTGCTTTATTTAAACAATTTCTTTATACATAAAAAAGAAGAAAATGATTTCAAAATTTACATGTCCTCGGAGATTTCTAAAACATTTCGAAGAATTTGCTTTTTTTATAGTTCATGTAAGTTTAATTTGAAAATTGAAAAAAAAAATGAATAAAATTAAAAACAAACCGAAACACACACACACACACACACACACACACACACAAACTCAAAAACAAAACAAAACAAAAACCACCCCACCAGCAACAAAAACCAAAGCAAACAAGAAAAGCAAGAAAACAAAACACTTACATCGTTATTGGATAAATGCCTTTATCCTAGTTTTCTTCAAAGTTAATCGTTCTAAGAATATATATAGCAAGACAACACGTCGATAAAAATAAAAATAAACTTAAACCTTTTGTTACAAAAAATAATAAGCGTTGATTCCATTTAGAATCAAAGTACTGATAGTACGAAGGCAAGGAAATTATTTAAATTGTATGATACGAATACTTAGAATTGCACAAATAGGCATAATGAAAAGATTTGAAATTTGAAGTACAATAAATGGTTTTAGAAATGGTCTAATTTTTGTTTGTACAACCAGAACCCAAGATTGTAAAACTTCTTCGTACTCATGTGACAATTTACTCAAACTTTGATTTCAGATCAATGATGCATTTCTGCAGAAATAATATCGTAAATGCGTGAAAATTAAAAGGGTGGAAAAGGGTTGCATGAAAGACTTTTTGTAAATTAGAAATGGACAAAATTTGATTTCAAAGTTAACATGTCCTCGGAGATTTCTAAAACATATCGAAGAATTCGCTTTTTTTATAGTTCATGTAAGTTTTATTGGAAGATTGAAAACAAATGAATAAAAAATAAAAACCAACCGAAAACACACGCATACACAAACATAACAAAAAACCCACCAGCAACAAAAACCAAAACAAACAAGAAAAGCAAGAAAACGAAACACCTACATCTTTATTGGATAAATGCCTTTATCCTAGTTTTCTTCAAAGTTAATCGTTCTAAAAATATATATAGTAAGACAACAAGTCGATAACAATAAAACTAAACCTTAACTTTTTGTTACCAAAAATAACAAGCGTTGATTCCATTAAGAATCAAAGTACTGATAGTACTGCAGGCATGGAAATTATTTAAATTGTATGATACAAATACTTAGAATTGCACAAATAGGCATAATGAAAAGATTTGAAATTTAAAGTACAATAAATGGTTTTAGAAATGGTCTAATTTTTGTGTGTTCAACCAGAACCCAAGATTGTAAAACTTCTTCGTACTCAAGTGACAATTTACTCAAACTTTGACTTCAGATCAAATATGCATTTCTGCAGATATAATATCGTAAATGCGTGAAAAATAAAAGGATGGTAAAGGGTTGCATAAAAGACATTATGTAAATTAGAAATGGACAAAATTTGATTTCAAAGTTAACATGTCCTCGGAGATTTCAAAAACATTTCGAAGAATTTGCTTTTTTTTTAGTTCATGTAATTTTAATTGGAAGATTGAAAAAAATGAATGAAAATAAAAACCAACCGAAAACACACGCACACGCACACACACACACACACAAAAACAAAAAAAAAACCCAACAGCAACAATAACCAAAACAAACAAGAAAGCAAATCACTTACATCGTTATTGGATAAATGCCTTTATCCTAGTTTTCTTCAAAGTTAATCGTTCTAAAAATATATATAGTAAGACAAAAAGTCGATAACAATAAAAATAAACCTTAACTTTTTGTTACCAAAAATAACAAGCGTTGATTCCATTAAGAATCAAAGTACTGATAGTACTGCAGGCATGGAAATTATTTAAATTGTATGATACAAATACTTAGAATTGCACAAATAGGCATAATGAAAAGATTTGAAATTTAAAGTACAATAAATGGTTTTAGAAATGGTCTAATTTTTGTGTGTTCAACCAGAACCCAAGATTGTAAAACTTCTTCGTACTCAAGTGACAATTTACTCAAACTTTGACTTCAGATCAAATATGCATTTCTGCAGATATAATATCGTAAATGCGTGAAAAATAAAAGGATGGTAAAGGGTTGCATGAAAGACATTATGTAAATTAGAAATGGACAAAATTTGATTTCAAAGTTAACATGTCCTCGGAGATTTCAAAAACATTTCGAAGAATTGCTTTTTTTTTAGTTCATGTAATTTTAATTGGAAGATTGAAAAAAATGAATAAAAATAAAAACCAACCGAAAACACACGCACACACACACACACACACACACACAAAAACAACAAAAAAAAAACCACCAGCAACAATAACCAAAACAAACAAGAAAAGCAAACCACTTACATCGTTATTGGATAAATGCCTTTATCCTAATTTTCTTCAAAGTTAATCGTTCTAAAAATATATATAGCAAGACAACAAGTCGATAAAAATAAAAATAAACCTAAACTTTGTTACCAAACATAATAAGCGTTGATTCCATTAAGAATCAAAGTACTGATAGTACTGAAGGCAAGGAAATTATTCAAATTGTATGGTACAAATACTTAGAATTGCACAAATAGGCATAATGAAAAGATTTGAAATTTAAAGTACAATAAATGGTTTTAAAAATTGTCTATTTTTTGTGTGTTCAATCAGAACCCAAGATCATAAAACTTCTTCGTACTCAAGTGACAATTTAAAACTTTGGCTTCAGGTCAAAGATGCATTTCTGCAGAAATAATATCGTAAATGCGTGAAAATTAAAAGGGTGGTAAAGGGTTGCATGAAAGACTTTATGTAATTTAGAAATGGACTATTTGTCGACATTGAAGTTTTAGTAAATTGTCGATTGAGTAAAGATAAGATGTTTGTGTTGAACACCAATGTCCTCGCCACTACCATTTTTCAGAAACGGTTGTTTGATAAAATATAGAAATCAGTAGTAAAACCAATGTTAAGGTTTAAAATTTGCGCGTATTTTACATTCAAAATGACCTTGACTGATGACCTTGAAGTTGGTACCTACAGAAATGTCTTGTCCTAAGCAATAATCATGTAATATATTAAGGCTCTATCATTTACCATTCGAGAGTAATGGCAAATGTTAAGAGTTTTTGGCGGGCAAACAGAGTAACAGACAAATAGATTATCAGACTTGGAAAAAACAATATGCCATCGATTTATCGTTGGGGGGGTGCATAAAAAAGTTTAATTATCAAGTGATGACTGTTCTGTGCCACCATAGTTTGGGCTTGGAAAATTAAAAAGCAGTCCCAAACAAAGGTAATTTTGATTAACATCCACAACGAGAAGACCTTTGCTGAAATAGGTGTATACAAAATGATGGTTGTTCTTTGCCACCTTAGGTTGGGCTTAGATAGTTCACTAAACAGTCCCCAAACAACAGTAATTTTAGTAACCTTTGATAGTCGCAATACCAATTAGTGTGACTAGATTTTCTTGAATAAAGCTTTAGTTACGACATTTTGCACGCCAAACGACGATATGTCTCGGATAACACTCTTTGCGTTTGAGAAGTGCGCCAAAGGGAGGTAAGCAGTTTTTACCTCGCATCGAGTTTTGGTGGTTGTATTGATGGGGAAAAGATTGGAAGACTAAGCTAAGAGCACCAACCAAGAGGATATATAAGGAATATTATAAAATACAGTGATGACCCGACACCGTATGTCTAGCTGCTGAAGACTACTTTAGTAATTTGCGAGATCGAAAATCAGCGTAATCATATCAAATGACTGAAGGTATGTAGGATCCAATAAAATGGTTCATTTTCAGTATTCATTTCTATGAAAAGATAATAATTAAACTCATTTGCGCGTACCCCGATCTTATCTGCAAACTAAAATACTGAAATGGAACAACCTTAAAATATATACTCTTGACCTCAATTATCGTGCATGTAAGGAACCCGGAGTTCAGTACCAATCAAAAAATGTTTTTTATCTGATGAAATAGTTTTTATATATCTTACATACATTTAATTTCTTTTAGTAAAGTTTTTGTCCAGTTCTATTCTAAACTTCTACATGAAATTTATGTTGAAAGTTGCCTTGTTGACCCTTTAGAAATTTTGGATTGCTTCTGCAGTTATCATGCATCTTACAAAGGAGAGTGTCTATGACAACCAAAAAGAAGCAAATTAATTGTTTCAATTTTTGTCATCTGTCTTTTCTTTTAAACAATTAATCTAGAAGATTTATTTGATGTAAGTTTTAGTTAAGAGTTGTGAAAACTCATGTTAAATTTATCCCCTGTCCCCTTTTTTGTGAAATTTATTATTTGGGGGTCAATTTTGCATCTCCTTGGGTTTAAGTTAAGTGTGCTGTATAGTATGGGTGTTTCTCACAGCAACAGTTACGGGCCCCAAAAAAATTAAACATCCTGTGAAAAAATAAGGTCACCAAAGTTCACTGGGGCTCCTTAGGGGCCATGCACGATAACATAGGTATGCATGATAATTGAGTTTTGACAATATGTGGAAAGTAGTATAAGCTAGCAAGATTGTTTGCCTTTCCCCCAAATTTGGCTTGAACAAGATATGTTTTTAGAAGCATTCAATATAGGCACCAGCTAGTTTTCGTTCTTTGATTAAAGAAAGTTTGATTCAAGTCTAGGTTTGTTATTGTCCTTAAACGGACAACAAATTTTGACAGGACATCAGTGGACCAAACGTCTATTATCTCTTCATGACATACTTATTTACCTTTGCGAACGAAAGTTCTTTTTACCTCGAAAAGAGGACAGTTTCCATGTAAACAGAAGGACTATCAGTAAGAAGAATAAATGGTTCATCTGAATTTGCGAAACTTTGAGAAACAGGCAGAATATTTCTACCGTTTTCAATTATAGGCTAACACTCATAGTTGCATTTCGCACCATTTGTCACGGAGCAATTTTGAAATGAAAGCAAACTCTTCTGTCAAAGACACTTCAAACTTAAGCGCCCTGATCAGCGCGTGCGATAGAAAATGCTTTCAACTTAGAAATTCAAAAACCGTACATTACAGATAGAGAATAGAATGACTCATGGTCTGTCAAGATCAACATGAACGTCGAGTCTGTACTCGCATTGAGACGGGGTAGTATACAAACTCTATGAGTTTATAGTCATTGAGTGTACGCTGCTTTCCCCGAAAAAGTCTATTTCTCTATGACGTTTTATATCAAGAATAGTGGTGCAATTAGATACCTGGCAACCCAGGTGGAACAAAGTTAGGACTCTACATTATGTGTCGTTGCTAAATATTAGTTGTCCAAGAAGTAGATGAAAAATAGCCGATCTAAATTTTGTCAGCGACATACATGACTATTATATAAAGATTTCAAACCCTTTAATTCATTATAATCAGTTTAAACTAAAAATAGATCTGAGCAATGGCAGCATTCAAAATCAAGGTTCGATTTTAAGAAGGTTTTACAAAAAATGACTTGAAAGAAATCTGACTGAGGAAAGCTACAAAGGTGTCTGTCTAACATCTGGATGCTAAAAGTAAGTAATAGTGGTTTCTGTTGGACAGAGTTTAAGTCGATGATGTATAGCTTGATAACGATTGTGTTAATTCCCTCACTAATCGAGAACATTAAGTCTTACAACCAGTTGTTCCAAAGAAATTGTACTTCGTTACATATTTCTCTTTCGGGACATTGCACGTTTACGAAGTCGTTTCTGTTGATGAAGATATAAACGTGGTGTATTCAAATTTGTCGAGTGTCATGAATCCAAGACACGCAAGATGACTTCAATCATATTTTCCATCCTGGTTTGAATGATTACCACAACCGCAGGTGTTCCTCTTTGCAATTGGTATATTTGGGAAGTTAGTCGTTTTTTAATTTACGGGTACTTTAAGTTAGGGATATTGTGTTTGAGGTTCATGATGATAATAGAGTATTTAAGCTAGTTTTGGCCTAAGTTTGGCGTAGAGTAGTTTGATATGATTTAGCATCGGCTTAATGTAGCACGACTTTCACGAGATAGATAGCATATAAGTGATATGAAAACTAGATTTTAATTTCAATTTAATAACTTCATTTGTTCTGTAACTTTTCAGTTTATAGTGTTCAAATCTCTGGAAAGAATATTAAAGTTTATGAACAGACAATTGGAATTATATTTGCAATTCACATAAAAAAAAAAAAAAAAAAAAAAAAGCCCGAAAATATAAATTTATTATCAATAACTCAGAGGTCATAGTTATCTTTTAAGTACACGTTTAAAAACAAACATGACTCGACTCCAAAATACAAAAAGTTTTTGAATTGCTAGCGAAATTCGATGACGTAGTTATTTCTCATTATTACGTCAGTTAAGTTTAGTATTTTTAAATGTACGGAGTTGTGTTCATAATCTTCGAAAATATGTTTATGTACTTCTTCTCATTTTATTAAGAAATTGAAGCAAAAAAGAACATTCAAATTCATCTGGTATTACTGTCATTCCTTAGGCATTGCAGCTTAACGTTGATAACGTGATACTCTTCTTTCAACGGCAATTTGTGTGTAAATATGATTTTAATGTAAAATGTAACTCAATGAACGAATTTAGATTAAAAGAGGGCCTAGAAATATAGGAAAACAACTCAACTCAGATTGTCTAGGCCCAACTAATCCTGATATCCGCCTTGATTTTAATCGTCTTTGGATTGCTGGTATGTCTCTCACGATTACTACCACTAAATCCTTTCCTATCTCCAGCTAATCAACCAACTTAGGTTAACGATTATCCATACATTGGTGTGAGATTAATATCAGAAAGAACATTTGTCGGGATCAAACCCTGGACCTCATTATTGGGAGTCCGACGCACTACCGACTGTGCTATGGAAGCGGCATAGTGAAGATGCATAGATGTGCAAGTAAATCTTCAAAGAAAGAATTTCCTTTTTAATTCTAACGTTATGAAATATTGCATAAACTTTCGAATTTTATTGATCGAATGGGGTTTAACGCAATTTTTAACATTACTTTAGAGATATCGCGGCGGCTGGAGCATCTAACAATGGATTCCTGTTATTTCTCACACCAGTACTACCACCATGTCCTTTCCTAGTCTCTAGCTGTTATCCCACAAATGAGCTACCCAAAGACGGCCGCGAAGGTCCAGTTACATATACCCAGCCGAAATATTTACACAATCGTCATATATGTGTTTAGTAAAGAGGATGTTTGAAGTCGATAGGATTCGGGTCAGAGTATGGATTTAGCAGTATGATGAAAGGTTATTCAGAGATTACGGGCAATAAGTAAACTGGTTCGTGAGGGTGGAAGGAAAGTTAGAAATGCTCAGGTAGACATCGTTATTTTTAATGGTTTAGCGACAGAAGGACGACAGCAGTTAGAGTTACAGGTAGACAGCTGTATGCTGAAGCGCAGCGACAGTTTATAGCCAGTGGAGATCTGTCATTAAAAAAAGTTACGGAGGCTACAGAAATGGATGAAGCGGCTTTCAGTATCAATGAAGAGAGAAGACGACGGACGTTCAGAAAATGCCATTACATATCGAAGATGAGATATTGCCATTCCATTCATGAGACAGTTGCGCGACTTTCCATTAAGCAACATTAGTAATATGGACGAGACAGCAGGTTTTTTTCGATTTGTCGGGAAATTCTACCCTACACCACAAGGGCGGTAAGTCCGTTATCATACGTACCACTGGAAATGAAAAATAAAAGGTAACTGTAATGCAGCTACGGTAGACGGGCACAATTTGCCACCTGTTGTTGCTGTTAAAGTAAACCAGAAGCTGCAGCTTTTTTGTTATAATTTCGGATAACGGATGGGTTAACAAATGTATCAGCAAATGGTGGATAAAGCAGGTTTTACTGTGCTTAGAAAGCCGAAAATGCTCGTGTTGGATTATTTTCGGGCACATAGAACGGAAAATTTGAAAGCGCTCATTTCCCGTAGATGTGAATTTAGGACTAATACCGATATGGTCGTTATACCTGGTGACTGCGCTGGTCTTCTACAGCCAGCTGAAACAACTTTTTAAATCTTATCTTCAAGATATATGGGATAACTGGATGGTCAATCGAAATACTTTCACTCCACGTAGAAAGATGAGAAAAACTACGAAATCTCTTTCACTGACATGGGTTAAGGAGGCTTAAAAAGTTTAAGAAGGTGGGGTTATCAAATGGAATGGATAGGACGCAAGACTAAATGCTGTAGAATGCTATAATGACAACAGCGACGACGAAGAATAATTGGAGTTTCAAAGTAAAATCAAACCAGGTTTTTCCCTTTCCTTTCTATTTACTTATCCCTTTACCATCATGCGACACATGTTTAGACCGGCACTAATCCGAAGACGTTGTAGGTGTCAATTTGGGTGCAAATTGATGTGCGGTAAATTAATACACCGCAAGCAATTTCTCAATGTCCTAAAAAGGCTGATCCAAGTTGTAGATGTAATAATTTGATTGATTGTTTCGTCTATCAAAAACGAGCGTTCTGATTAGTCGAAAATTTTAATTCATACAAAATTTTGAGCACGCAGCCATTTTGTAAAATAAAATAGTTCTATACAAAAAGATATCAAAACTTCTAAAGTTTTGCTTTTTCGCTCGATGCTATTAAATTATAAGAAATGAATGGAATATTTTTGTTTTTATGGAGGTATGAACCAAAAAACTAATCACAATGTATGAATACGCGAAGCGTATTCATACATAAGTGTGATTCACGCGTGTGATTAGAGTTAGAGATTAAATATTGGAGTTTATATATCCCGGCGGTTCCTGCACAGAATTTGAAAGAAAAATGTTGGCTGTTAATTTTCAAACTTTAATTTCAGACATTTGTAAGTAGGTTATTAAGCTGAATTTGTAATGAAAATGACAGTCAATAACTTAAAAAAGCATAAGTATTTCACATAACGAGACAGTAAAACCCAAAGTGAACCGGAATTCGTCGAATAAATGCATTATCTGTCGATTGCACCGAAAATTACATTATCTGTGGTTTCTATGACGTATCATTTACGTCAGTGGCTTTCGCTATCAATACAGTTGTTATCGATCGACATCACCCGAAGACTAACAACTTTATCCGATAAATTCCGATGTTTTTTTCGAGGGCTTTGGGAATATATTACATTTAATAAATTCAAGGTTAATTTATTTTATTTAACACAAACACAGAATATTCACCTTGAAAATGACATTACATTTGTTATAACAATTTGAAAAGTCGATAATTTTCCTATACAAATTTTTCGTGAAAATCTGTTCAATGTGCGCGTTAAGATTATATGCTTCATTTATCGAAATAAGACAAATGATACGACAAACTTGCTTATATACTATCTCAGGGTCGTTAATCAATTTTCTTAAGGATTCCACCAAGTTGACGTTGAAACTGCCCAGCAGACATTTGTTTGTTTGTTTGAATGGGGTTTTACGCCGCTTTCATCAATCTCTCAGTTATATCGCGACGGCTTGAGCATCGATTTGTCGGGAATTTCTACCCTACACCACAAGGGCGATAAGTCCGTTATCATACGTACCACTGGAAATGAAAAATAAAAGGTAACTGTAATGCAGCTACGGTAGACGGGCACAATTTGCCACCTGTTGTTGCTGTTAAAGTAAACCAGAAGCTGCAGCTTTTTTGTTATAATTTCGGATAACGGATGGGTTAACAAATGTATCAGCAAATGGTGGATAAAGCAGGTTTTACTGTGCTTAGAAAGCCGAAAATGCTCGTGTTGGATTATTTTCGGGCACATAGAACGGAAAATTTGAAAGCGCTCATTTCCCGTAGATGTGAATTTAGGACTAATACCGATATGGTCGTTATACCTGGTGACTGCGCTGGTCTTCTACAGCCAGCTGAAACAACCTTTTACATCTTATCTTCAAGATATATGGGATAACTGGATGGTCAATCGAAATACTTTCACTCCACGTAGAAAGATGAGAAAAACTACGAAATCTCTTTCACTGAATGGGTTAAGGAGGCTTAAAAGTTTTAAGAAGGTGGGGTTATCAAATGGAATGGATAGGACGCAAGACTAAATGCTGTAGAATGCTAATGACAACAGCGACGACGAAGAATAATTGGAGTTTCAAAGTAAATCAAACCAGGTTTTCCCTTTCCTTTCTATTTCCTTATACCTTTACCATCATGCGACACATGTTTAGACCGGCACTAATCCGAAGACGTTGTAGGTGTCAATTTGGGTGCAAATTGATGTGCGGTAAATTAATACACCGCAAGCAATTTCTCAATGTCCTAAAAAGGCTGATCCAAGTTGTAGATGTAATAATTTGATTGATTGTTTCGTCTATCAAAAACGAGCGTTCTGATTAGTCGAAAATTTTAATTCATACAAAATTTTGAGCACGCAGCCATTTTGTAAAATAAAATAGTTCTATACAAAAAGATATCAAAACTTCTAAAGTTTTGCTTTTTCGCTCGATGCTATTAAATTATAAGAAATGAATGGAATATTTTTGTTTTTATGGAGGTATGAACCAAAAAACTAATCACAATGTATGAATACGCGAAGCGTATTCATACATAAGTGTGATTCACGCGTGTGATTAGAGTTAGAGATTAAATATTGGAGTTTATATATCCCGGCGGTTCCTGCACAGAATTTGAAAGAAAAATGTTGGCTGTTAATTTTCAAACTTTAATTTCAGACATTTGTAAGTAGGTTATTAAGCTGAATTTGTAATGAAAATGACAGTCAATAACTTGAAAAAGCATAAGTATTTCACATAACGAGACAGTAAAACCCAAAGTGAACCGGAATTCGTCGAATAAATGCATTATCTGTCGGTTGCACCGAAAATTACATTATCTGTGGTTTCTATGACGTATCATTTACGTCAGTGGCTTTCGCTATCAATACAGTTGTTATCGATCGACATCACCCGAAGACTAACAACTTTATCCGATAAATTCCGATGTTTTTTTCGAGGGCTTTGGGAATATATTACATTTAATAAATTCAAGGTTAATTTATTTTATTTAACACAAACACAGAATATTCACCTTGAAAATGACATTACATTTGTTATAACAATTTGAAAAGTCGATAATTTTCCTATACAAATTTTTCGTGAACATCTGTTCAATGTGCGCAAATGATACGACAAACTTGCTTATATACTATCTCAGGGTCGTTAATCAATTTTCTTCAGGATTCCACCAAGTTGACGTTGCAACTGCCCAGCAGACATTTGTTTGTTTGTTTGAATGGGGTTTTACGCCGCTTTCATCAATCTCTCAGTTATATCGCGACGGCTTGAGCATCTAACAATGGAATCCTGGTATTTCTCACACCAGTACTACCATTACATCCTTTCCTAGCCTCCAGCTGCTATCCCACATAGGTCTACGATTATCGACCCATTGGTGAGGGACAAATAGTCGTCAAGGATGAGTGCCGCCGTCGGGGATCGAACCCGGGACTCCTCTAGTCCGACGCCCAGCAGACGTACGATAACGTTCAATATGATTAGAAAGTTGGGGAAGAGGGGGAATATGCAATAGACAAGGAATAGAGTTAGAGTCAGCACAGTTGAAAAGTTCCATTGCTCTTTTTAGGACAGTTTAATTAAAATGAATTACTTTAATCTTTTATTTTCATTATACTTTCAAATTGGTAACGTTACTTTCAGAACGGTGTTACAGAAAACGATCAAGTTTTATACTGATGCTTTTGTTTTCATTATTGTTAAGTTACCGCGAAAAGAGTTGCAGACAATAATAAAAAGTACAAGTCAATCTGTAAATCAAAGTGCCGTACGCACTGTAATTGGTCGTCACTGAGAAAATGGACATATCGTTGCATTCCGACTTTAGAATTAGGGTAAAACGACTTTAATTCCTATTACTTTCACAACACGTAGGTTCTATCCTAGTGTATGAATTTCCGTGAATGTTAATTAGATCTAAAATTATTTTACACGAACGTAAGACCAAGATGCAACATGGGTACCGACAAAAAAGCAACTTTTTGTGAAAACTAAATTTTAAAAAATTCTCGATTGTTAAATAGTCATGGTTAGATCATCCATGCAAGCTTTTTTTATAAAGCCAAAACAGAAAAATTGTGGAAATATGATAACTTAAGTTTAAGAGCAAATGCTGACAGAAGGTTCATGAAATTTCAAAACCCTCTCTTTTTCTGGGCAGAAATTAACAAGTTCCTAAACAGCGCTGATTATAAACAAAGGAAAAAAACAATTGATACTATTCTTTATGCGAATTCTTTAGACAGCTTGAAAGCATAATAATCAAATTTGATCTCCAGAAGAACTTTCAGTACTTTGATTAACTTATGGCTGGAAAATAATTGAGTGGCAGTATTATCTTTGTTTACACTTCGATATGATTGAAAGAAACGGTTGGTTAGACGCGTTCATCACTAGCGGAAAATCCTGGAAGCATTCATCTTTAAAGCGTGTGACCGTCCAGTTTTCCTTTACTCCTTTTGATAATTCTTAACTTGTAAAATGAAATGATTTTTTTGTGTTTTCCCGTCAAAATATACGTCCAGTTGGGCTAAAGGCAGTTTTGGTAAATTGCAGCGACACAGCGACTCGAATTTATGGTTATATAAATTGGTCTACGACCAATTAAAAAACGGTTACCCACAGACATACATTATCGCGAAAAAAGCTATCCACTCGTTTGAGGTGATACAAATTTAGTAACTACGGCTTATGTAAACTAATGTTCGGCCTTTTGGCCGCCAACCTGTGAATTTCTTATTTCCATGCACATTTTTAATTCAAAATTTCTCCATGGTTAATGATTTAAGAAAAAAAAGAGTATAACCGTTTTCTTATCCATATAGCAATTCACAGTTCTGACATAATGAGCACCACGCTGTACAATTACCAGAACTACCCGTATTTTTAGCTCCGATATCTTGATTTGTTTTGCTCGAAAAATCAAATTATCAGCTTCGAAAAAATTGATATGACATCTCCCTTCCTGGTTTGACGGCGTAATTTTAGCACGTTAACAACAACGTTATGCAAGCATACCAGGATTTTTTAAAGAATTTTTCAAGTGAATGCAGAAATATAGGCCTTGTACTGATTACAATGCTTTGTTATCATCAGATTAGTTACTTTGGTGGAATTTGTTACCTAATAAGCAGAATTAGACATTTTATATTACCAAATACCCCCAATAATTGACTACATCCTACGTCGTCAACGGGCCCTTTTCTTATAATGGCCCTGGCGATTATTAGACGGGTATTGTGGTAATCATCTAGATTGCAATAGTAGGGAACTTATTTGCGATTACCTGTAAAACTCCCAAATGCCATGGTTACCGAACGACATATGTAAAGGTTTTATTCTGTAAGTATCGCACTATGTAATAAAAAATCAAATGGCACTAAAAATTCTCTGTATGTGTTCAAGGGCTCATAATGATTGATTGATTGATTGGTTGGTTGGTGTTTTAATACGCATCGACAGATTTGGTCAATTGGTTCGCAAGAAATTTAAGAATAATATAACATAAAACATACAGAACAATACAAAGACAACCAGAAGACATAAAATGATAGATGAGGAATGAAACACAAATGATGAATAAAGACCCTTTATTCACCTCTTTTGTCATGCCAGTTGTCACGTTTGTTCTGCTGGATGAAATGGTAGATGTGACAGTGATAGGCCTGCAGTGGTTTTATCTTGTATCCCGTTTAATCACACAGGGGTTTCATATACAGGCTGGTGATTATTATTCCAAATCTTATTTAAATCGAGATTAAGAAATGTAAACTTTGGAATAAAGTTCGGCATTCTGCTGCCATCCAGGTTTTACAAGGAAATCTGGTCTATGATTTCAGTCGCATTCTACGACAGGCTAGGTTGCAGGCTATTACATCCTGTTGCACTACGCTAATTGGTAATCGCAAACACACACAGACAGAACAACACAACATACATATATATCACTTCAAGTTGTCATCTTCAAACTAATTGTTTGATTCATGGAGTTTCTAGACAAGTCAATTTAACTACCTCACTTTATAATTCTATCATTAAACACGTGTTTCAATGACATATTTACCTTTTTTAATTAGATTAGAAGATAAGTGTAAATTCACATATGTTGGTTCATATAATCTTATTCAAAATCAGACAAAGCGGGTGTTGTTTTCACCAACAAGGGTATAAAGCGATTTGGATCATTCAGGCATCTTCTTTCTGGCCTCTAGTCCCCTCGATTGATTTAATCTCACTTAAATACGGTTAGTTACACGGAATGCATATACGTTTATAATGATAGTTTTTACAAGATGAAGAAATCTTGAAGGCTAAAGCAATTTTCCTAAAAGCAAAGAAACTAAATGTTGAGCGTACACATTTTTGAGACATTGCTGGCGTTACCAGGCAACATGATGCAACTATTTCATTATATTATACAGTTTGTCTTAATTAACTATATAATTGTATTTGTATCTCCGCGAAAAGTAACTTATAACACTTTCTGGTTAAATTTAATAACTTTTCCAAGAACCCTGCACGTATTATAAGATGAACTTAAATATTCGCGAACAGGCCTTCGCTCTGATTTTCGTATTCACCGATCGATCTTAAACACCTTTTTGCCTTTAAACTTATATGTAGAGCACTGTTTGGTACAGACATGTGTCTCGTCGGCGGCCTTCTTAACATCGACACGCAAAAGCAGGGTATAAGTGCTGTTCCTTAGTAAGAGTATTTTGTTGTCTTATTGTCGATTTCAATTCGTGTTTGTTTACATTTTGAAATCGAGACGATGCCCGATCCTTCAACGGAAATCTTCGTTTATCTTCGGCATTGACTGTTATATGCAAAGACGCTGATAACTAACCTTTACGGACGGTTTCGTTAATAATCGTGACCTAGCTATTTGTTTTAAATGACTAGCGAAAGTGAAAACGGCATCATTGACGTCATTTATTTAACAAACCTTAACTTGTGGTGGGTTACAATTTAAAAAAATATCGACACTTCTGTTTGATCTGTAGACATACCGCAGAGAATTAATTTCATGTTATAAGTTCAATCGGCTGATTGGGGGGAGGGCTATTTGAATCAGGTTGTGCGTCCGTCTAGCCGTCCATTCGTGGATATAATTTTGTGTCCTCATCTCAACCCACATTTCCAGACCAATTTTGCTGAAATTTTACCGAAATCTTCCTTGCAATGGGAACTTGTGCGCCTGTAATTTTCATAATGATTAATCAGGAGTTATTCCCCTTTAAATTATTATCCTAAATAGAATATATAAAATGGTGTTCTCTCTTCAGCTAAAACTAATGGACAGATATTGATCAAACTTAGCAGGAATGTTCCTTTGGTCAAGCTCTTCCAAAGTTGTTCAAAGAATCTAATTCCATGCAGAACTCTGGTTGCCATGACAACAAAAAGGGCGAATTTCAGAAAATCTTTAAAAATCTTCTTCTCTGAAACCATAAGGCCAACAGCTTTAATATTTGGTATTTAGCATCATCTGTGGACCTCTATCAAGATTGTTCAAATCATGGCCACAGGGTGAAATTGGCCCATCCCCAGGGAGCACAAGTTTTACATATGCTTATATAGTGACAACTCAAAAAATCTTCTCAAAATCCAAGGCTTACAACTTTCACATTTGGTATGTAGCATCATCTGGTGGATCTCTATCACGATTGTTCAAATTTTGGCCCCAGGGTCAAAATTTGCCCGTCCCTAGGGATCACAATTAATTGAAGTTTTACATAGGTGCATATAAGTGAAAACTTTTAAAAAACTTCTTCTCCAAAACAGAAAGGCCTACAGCTTTAATATTTGGTATGTGGCATTTAAAAAGAGGCGACAGTGTGGTGTATTCGTCAGGCTTACAGGCGACAGTTCAAGTTTATTTACGCTTTTGGGTCTGGAGAATGCTTTTCTTATTAATCTGGTAAATGTTTTTGGGGAAGATATGGCTTTGTAAGTAGAACCCACCCCATCTGTTCCCTTACCAATAAAACCCACCCCAGCTGGTCCCTCTGCTAGTATATCAAGAATTAACCTGCATGCAAACAAAAACGGGTTAGTATAAGGCATCTGTATATAAATTATTGATAAAACGGTTAAAGCTAAAAGATCAAATAGATTGGTTAGTACTAAGTCTTAGTATGCCATGGAAACAATCATTGACTAGAGATTTAGGACATAGAGTAGGGTGTTCAATGTGCAAATGTATTTGGAACTTAAACTCTTGTCCTCTAAGTTCGTGTTTACACATGGCACGTTAACAGTTTTTCACTACATGTTGTGGCATAGTTTAGTATGACCATTCTAATAATTTTGAATTTTATGTTCTGCTTACCATTATTTACATCGATTTTATATTTCAGATCAAATCGGAAATACAATGTTGACGACTTTGTGTCTGTCAGACTTTGTAGATATTTATATAACGGCCAGATCGTTGAACTATGATGAACTAACGTAATGACAACTTAAAAGTAATAGTGTATTATGAATATTAAAAATGGTTTACATCTTCTTTACAACTAGTTTTCTTCTATGACTCCCATCTCACTTGAAATAAAAAAAGAGAAACACCCATTCCTGTATAGTCTGTATACCAAACAAACATAATTATTTTTAGCCTCTGTGTATTATTTTAACAAGTCATGCAAGAGTACAATTAAGATATCATGTTAATTCCCTGATTTTATGTGATACATTTTAGATTTAATAATAAAACTCATCATCTGATTCGATGCTTTTATCATAAGTCTAGATAAGAGATACCTTTTTTCTTCAAATTTTTTCCGAGGTAACCTATGATCATCTGAAACTAGAAAATATAGGCATACTTTGAAAGAAATTTAACCCGGACAGATATTAATGTAACACCAAACTCTACTTAATCTTTGTTAGTATTGTTTAATGATGTTTGATTTCAGTATGAATTTTGTCCGTAGACTTTTCAGAACTGGAATTCTTGAGCATATTTTGTAAACACACTGTTCCTTATACATGTTGATTAACATGTATTGTTGAGCCCACCCATCATGCAATAGAGGCCATGCTTTATTGGCAATATTGACATCCGAATGGCGTGATTTTTAAAGAATAAAATCTGATTCCGCTGATCCTTATCTATGACCCCTTTCAATGGCAACTCAGGGCACCATTGAAAAATTGCTTAAGAGAAAAGTTTTTTGCGAAATATGAAGTGTCGATTCAGTTGTATACTAGTACACAGTAGAATACTTATTCCATCCCTCATTGATGGATCTCAATAAAATACATCCTATCATTGGCTTAAATAGCTTTTAAAACAAATACGTCAACGTCCTAACATTTGTTTTTGCAAGGGACTTTTGGTGGTTGCTAAATTAAAATGGTCGCTTAATAGGAGTGATAGCCTGAGAAAGGTTAACGTAGTTTTAACGTATTTTTTATTTGGACATCGTAGAGATGCAGCTTGACACATAACTGCAGTATGATCTCGACTACACAACATGTTTTTCACTATTAAGTCAGAACTGTTATAAATTAGATATTGACCCAAAACTAGTATTTCGAGTGTTTTCAGCCCTTAGATTTCCCTGCTGTTGTGCAAAAATATATGACAAAGGTTAAGAAATATTTTCATTAATTCTTCACTTTGCGCGAAACTACAACCGATTTTAATGAAGTACATAAAGTAACCGTAGTAAATATTTGAATTGTGCTAGGTACTGTCCATTAAAAGTTCATTTAAGCTCTCGTTTAAGCTCCAATTTCAAGCTGTTAAAGTATTGTTGTCTTCCCATTTATCAAAATAAATGTCAGTGTAAATCTTACAATCTCGATTGCCACTAATTTCATGGGATAAAAGGTTTCATTCCTTGTTCATGAATATTTTATAAGAATTCCATTTGCTTTAGGCTTATATTGAGATTTTGTGAAACAAAACCCTTTTCATTTTTTATGAAACGCAAATAGATCTGTTAAAGGGTATTTAATTTTTCGTTAAAGACTGTGCAAAACTGCGATTTAGATGAATAAATCTATTACCATGCTTTAAAGGCACCCTGATGAATCGAGTGTAATCCTACAAACATTCCGAGCCCCTTGCAAAACAAGAGCTGTCAGAGAGGGAGTTTGCTCTCCGAATATAGCCCTGTCACTAAAAGTATACGATAAACGGGGAAAGGATTCTTGTTTATTAATATTTAGTTTGATTGATTGGGGTTTAACGCCGTTTTTAACAGTATTTCAGTCATATGGCGGCGGCTGGAGCACCTAACAATGGATTCCTGGTATTTCTCACACCAGTACTACCACTACATCCTTTCCTAGCCCCCAGCTGCTATCCCACATAGGTCTACGATTATCGACCCATTGGTGAGAGACAAATAGCCAGAAAGGATGAGTGCCGGCGTCGAGGATCGAACCCGGGACCTCTAGATTGACAGTCCGACGCGCTACCAACTGCGCTATGACGGCGGCGTTATTAATATTTAGGCTCAGGAATTATGTTCACGGAAGGATGGACGAACAACGAGGCAGCGAGATATGCTCACCCTTCTTCAGGCATGCTTAAATTTAACGTTCGACCCTGAGCTTTGACCTTGACGCTATCTGAAAATTTGTTTCAATTTGCACATCTCCTCATGATAAAGAACAATGTGTAAAGTTATTTGAAATCAATCCATAATCTTAGTAGCTATGCTCACGACATGTTTAATTCCAAATTCTGACATTGAACTGTGACTTTAATCTTGAAGCTATCTGAATATTTCTTTCAAATGGTGCATTAACTCGTGATAGAGAACAAATGAGCTAGGTTACAAAGAAATCAATTCATAATTGAAGGAGCTTGGATCTGGACAAGCTCAATTTTAATGTCTCACCTTGAACCGTGACCTTGACCTTGGAGTTAAAAAACGGGGGAAATGCGTTGGCGCAATTTCATTAGGAATAAACAGGTGAAGTTTCATCAAATTTAGTCCAAGGGTTGAGAAGAAATCGCAGTGGACGAACGGTATGACGAAATGACGGACGGATAGACGGAGCGTCGGCTATATGCTCGTCCTTCGAGGAGCATAGTGAATAAAGTTAGAAACGGAAGTTGTGACGTTGTTTCATCCGTTCTTAAACCTTTTTTAAGGCCGCGGGCATCACACAGTTGGTGGCGCGTCGTCCCATTCATTGGGTCTCGAGTTCGATTCCCAGTCGTGGCAAATATAATTCCGATATTTGTCTCCGATCATCGGTGGATTATCCTACACCCAAGTGGGATGAGCAGCTGGAGAGGATGTAGTGGAAGCACTGGTGTGGGAAATACCAGGATGCCATGGTAAGCTGCTCCAATCGCCGTGATAGGACTGAACTATTGTTCAAGGTGGCGGTTACCCCAGTCAAAAAACATACAAAACATGTTTTGTACAGATCTGCTCCTATATTATTTGCCGATTTGGACCAAACTTTTCCGGAATATTCCCTAAATGACTCATTTCGAAAATTGTTCATGACATTTTTATTGGCCTATAAATATTGTCGTGTGAGGTCGTGGCAGCTTTTCACTTTGAAACGACAGTTGACCACGGAACTTATTTTGCCTTACTAATGAAGAAGTGGGTGACACTACTGAAAATAAGATCCTGGAGTTTTGAATAACCGATAAAATGGACGTGGTATGTTTAAACTTTGAATTCTGTAGACACCATCTTCTCCTAAATTACAGGTGCAGGTGGACCAGACTGTACAGGTTTGTCAATTTTTCACTTTTATTTATTTCAGAGACAAGCTCTCCTAAATAACTTTACTTATAAGAACCAAAGTATATGGTAACGTTTCTAACGTAACCACATTAGAGATTTCACGTGACGTTGCGTGACGGGTAGGGTTGCTTTTTAAACTACATTTCCTGAACTGCTTGGAATATTTTACCAAAAACTATGAAGGAATATTCTTTGGTGGCCTTCCTTATAGTTGACCCTTATAAATTTTCGTGGCAGGGCTAGAGTATACCTTATCTGACAGTCGTCACCTGTTTAAAAGGACATTAACCCATAAAAAGTAGCAGATACGCTAAGTTTGTATATGAAATGTAAGATAAGATGAATACGAATTTGACCAAAAAACCCTTAAAAAATAAACAGTATGTAAAAATGCGGTACACATAAAATGGGTTTTCAAATCAACTACTGTACTAGTAAATTCAACCCTATAAATGGCCCTGTTTGATTAACGGTCCTTTAAATCGATTGTTTCACCAAATAGTGCATTTTATGACGTCATATCAACAATATAATTCTATGAAAACCATTCGTTGGCTTTTAAAATCATAGCGCCGAAAGTGCTGAAAGCCTGAGATATGTATACAGGAGATATATAATCTGGGCAAAAAAAGTTTGATGGTCGGATTATCGGAGGTGCCACTTTCTACCTAAATCTACTGTTGATTATGCACAGATCTGTCAATTTGTGCGCTAGGGGACACAACCTGCCCACAATAATTTGCATCCCGTTGAGGTATTGTAACGATATATTTACATGTATATATCGTTACATATTTTTCACCCGATCAAAATACTTTGAATGGATCTGATAAAGGACACCCAAGGATCATTCCCGTGAATTTTGGTTGAGTTTGGTTGAATTATGTTCAGTACTTTCTGAGAAGAAGATTTTTAAAGTAAAAGTTTACGGACGGACGGACGACGGACACCACATAATGACAAAAGCTCGTTGGCTCTCAGCCAGTCGAGCTAGCGAGAGAGAGCTAGAGAGTGAGAGAGATGGGGGAATGGAGTGTGTAGCCAGGTCGAACTAGGAGGCTTTTGCGAGCGATGTGAGTATTCTACCACACAGACCAATTTCGTTATGTAAATATGCGCTTTATAATCTCCAGATAAAGAGAGCGAGAGAGAGCGGGATATCTTTTACCAGGTTAACCTGATTATGTACACCTCTCAAAAGCGGTATGTAGACGTTGCATCCTTTGGGTATAAATATATATACACAAAGTCCGAGCACGACCAAACTTTTTTCAGACAGAGCGAATATGATCCTATGAATGACCAATTAATTTGTTAAACAAAACATTGCAATCGTGCGTAAAACCGACAGCTTCGCTTATCAGCTTTATACAGCAACTTCGTCTAACATTGATACTCTAGTATAAGTAATATTATTTTGGTATGAAATAAACACCTTATTTTTTCTTAACAACATGATATGATTATACATGTTTAATAATTTCCAATATATTATATATCTCCTTTCTTTCTTTCTATTCATTCGTCAAGTTTTGATAATTTTTCCAAATTCAGAACACTCACACGAAATTACTGTGCTTCAAGCCGACAGCTTTCAATGAGTCATATCTCTCCTCAATCCTTCTCGCCTCAATCAGGCGTATTAAATTATGGTCAGATCCGATCTACTTTTCATGCGAAAGAAGATCACATTGATTGCGGTAGATGTTTTTACAGTATGTTTTCACATTAAACTCTGCATGGGTTTGAATTTTTAGCATAGTAGCTTTAGCCTCAGATTGCTTACGCAATCTCAGGCTAAAAACCGTTAGGTAGCGTATTGATCTTGATTTTCCAGCATATATGGTTCATAGATAATCGGATAACAAGAGCTTCGAAGAGCAGCGCATTTACGCCCGAATTCTAGGAATAAAGGGTGTAATGAGAATTCTCATACACAAGGACAACATTTAGATTCACTCTATTCACTCTGGGCAAATTGAAAATAATTCTGATATGATCTGTAGTAGGATCGATGTCCACTCGAATTTCGTAATGTAATTTTAGACTCTTTTGCTTAGTCATGGACAGATCAGTCCAAAATCGCTTGAGGTATCCAAATAAGAATGGTCCCATGCACGTCTAGATATCATAGAGATTCATGGTGGAAAGTGTCAGTTTATTCCAGTTGAAACTGTAATAGGAGTTGCCCAATCAAAAAAGTGCCAGCGGACGGACAGATTGTCAGACAGAAGAAATGACAGATAAATAGACGGACAGACGAAAGGACAACTAAGGTCAGGATAATACGACCCATCGGGGCTTTAAAATGCAACAATACTGCGAAAATTCTTATTACATTTATGTGCTAGTCGCGTTTACCCTTGCTTCGCGGACGAAAAAACATGGACAGTGCTCAATCAGTCCGAAATAAGGGCATGTATGTTAACACGCATGCTTTATCCTTCTATTTTTTTTTTCATGGGTCGAATTTACAGAGAATATTACTCTAACAACCGTTTCAGAGTATGTAAAGCCCTTGTTACTTATTTTTGGGGTTCGATTGTACCGTTTTCAGCGGTTTTTTTTTTAGGAAAAACCGGTATTTCATATCGATCAACCGGAAACAAGTTCTCACACATTCCCGCTCATTTCCACGCATGCTCATAAACGTGAAGTGAAAATCTATGTGATCGCCTCCATCTTGTTTCATCGCTGATGAAGAAAATAACTTGCTTGTTGAATGCCAACAGCCTCCTTTTAGTCATGAATATCCAGGAAAACGGATTAAAACTTAATATATCCTTGGTAAATTGTCTAATGAATTGTCTAAATGAGAGAAATAATTTCCTCGCGTTTCAAGATAGAATCTAGGTCAGTGGTTGACGGAGTAGGCGAATACATGTAAACTGTTTGTTAGTGATTTGACCTGACAGGACTGGGCAAATTTACACCCCGTATACACAGTATATGTAACACGTTAAAACCCTGTTATAGAGGCGATTGAAGCGCCTATTAACCCCATCGAATAAAACACCCTTTAGACTCTCGAATTCTACTAAATCTTTGAAACGTAACTACTTCAATTGTGATAATAATATACTCAACGTTAAAAGAATTGAATGATAGCTTTGATTTCTTGACCTGTTATTATTTAACCTTTTACCACCCAACCACAAATTTTCACGCACTTAAGAAGACAACTTTGCGATTAATTCAAAATAGCGATTTCGGTAAACAGTAATGGGTCATGATTGATTGAATTGGCTTTAACGCAACTTTGATAGTATTTCAGTTATATCGGGGCGGCTGGAGCTCCTAACTATGGATTCCTGGTAGTTCACACACCAATACATCCACTACATCCTTATCGAGACTCCAGCTGCTCCTCCTACTTAGGTGTACGATTTACTCACTCATATTGATGAAATATGCTCGAATTATTGAGCGCGATTACTGAGAAACCAGCAAAACCGCTCTCAGGACTTTCAGTCCTTTGATTATGGACAATATTTCTAAGAAGGGGGTGTAAATCGAGAATACAACTGTAAGGAATTTTTTGTCTGTCCCATTGATTATTCTTACCGATTATTTCCAGTGACGCGATTTATTCGTACATCTGAATAATTCTTGATGGGGAGGAGTTATATGCAAAATGTAAAATCCGAGGACGGATACTTCATGGGGAGGAGTTGTATGCATAGTGAAATCCGCAGACTCCGCCCTGGATTTCTTTTTCCCCATCAAGCATTATTCAGGCACACATAACGAAAAAAAAAAAAAAAAAAAAAAACCCAAAAAAAACCACACTATTATTTCATAAATAAAGCAAGTTACTGGATTGAAATACATAAATCTCGTAAGAAAGATATAAAACATACTTACCTGCAATTGGCAAAATGATTAAATACCTTATTTCAAGACGGCTGGGGTGAGATGTTATGAAGAAATTCTCCCTGACGTCAATATGACGTGTGAAGTGACGTCATTAACCCGATACGCTCATGTCCTATTTTGGATTTGGCATTATTGCATCGGTTATAAGTATCATATGTACTATATATCCCACCCTCCCGTTCGAATATTGGGAGTCTTTGGGTAAAATAACGTCGGGATTTCGTTTTTACATGAATGTTATGATAAATTTACGAGATTATCGAAAGTTATCGCATGACTAGATCTGTTGCCACCGTTTAATCACTTATCATATGACCTTCAGGTATGACCTCGAAAATGAGAATACCCAAAACAAGGGAAGTATTTTTTGTTTGTTTGAAGGGGGTTTAACGCCACTTTTAACAGTGTTTCGGTCACATTGCGGCGGCTGGAGTACCTAACAATTGATTCTTGGTATTTCTGCCAGCAGTACTACCACTAAATCATTTCCTAGTCTCCGGCTGCTATCCCACTTAGGTTTACGATTATCAGATTATTGGTGGGAGACAAATGTCGGAATGGGTATGTGCCGCCGTCGGGGATCGACCCATGTCACCCAATGTTTGAAGATTGTGAATCTGATGCGCTACCAAATACGCTATGAGGGCGGCCTTCAAGGGGAATAGCTGTGCCAAGTTAATTAGAAATCCGTTAATTAATTCAGATGATATGCTCCGGATAAGTATAAGACACATAGCCACGCAAAGATTACTCTTTATGTCCCTCGCTATTACATGGCGGGGACAAAATATTTATCTTATATTTATTGTTTGATTACGGTAAAAAATATATATCTTATATTTGTCTTATGATTACGTAAAATGTTGTCATTGCATACATTGGGATATAAATGTCTACATATATATTGCTATAGGCTTAAAGGTAGGTATCGATGTTTCTTTTCATGTCATCGATTTTAATTATTTTTATTTCCTCTTATAAACTATTTGAATACAATATGCCGCAAAGTAGCTTTGCAAAAATATGAGGTCGATTATCAGACAAAAGCTGGGTATATATCCCTAATAGCCTACGTAGGCTATTAATCTATTTTTAGATTAATCCGAGACAGTTACGACGATAACAGGGCATTCACGTGGCGCAAATAACCGTTGGAACCTTGCATTTAGTTCAAATTACATCAAACCAACGTCATCGTTACGTCATCCGGAGTTATGTTCGCTAGCCGGTCTGTAAAGATCAGTCCTTTCATGTGACATGTAATAGGACGTTGGCTGTTTCGCTAGTAAATTTGTTACCTTCATTTGACTTTGGGTCATATGCAAATGAGGTCATTCGATGTCGACAAATGAGGTCATTCGATGTCGACAGCCGAAGTCCGTGATATCTAAAAATAACCTGGAATTCCGCTGAAACTTTCCGATATAACCACAAAAAGTCACTTTCGGTCTATTAGATTACCACCAAGACAATACCTGACCTAACTTAAGGTATTAAATGTTCGTTTGAGTCTATTTTTCGGTACTTGGTAATTTTTTCTTATCTAAGTTTCAGAAACATCGATACCTCCCTTTAAAGAGGCTCTTGTACAATTAACGAAAGAAAAATTTTGGCTCTCAGTTTTCAAATTTCTAACTTGAATGATTTCAGACATTTGAATGAGCATGATTAAGCTGATTTTCTGATGAAAATCACTGTTCGTACTTTTAAGGAAAAGAAAGAAAAGAAGCAAAAATATTTCGTGTAACGATACGCCATATAAATCAATTAAGTACAACCCGAATGGAAACGACATTCATCCAGTAAACACGTTATATATAGTTTAAATGAAATTTACCTTATTTTTGTTTTCATGACGTATCAATACGTCATTGGTTTCCGCTAGCTGTTCTGTCGTTATCGACATTACCCTAAAACAAACGACCACAACCGCACAAGTTAAAGGTTACAGAGTAGGACATAGACAATATATCACATTAGATTAACTCTTTAGTGAATTTAGTTGATTAATCACGAAAAAAGAATGTTTATTTTGAAAAAGACATTAAGAACTTTTTGAAAATCATGTAATTTTCCTATACCTAATTTTAATTAAAATCAGTGCCAGAGCCGCTTTAATATCTCTTGCAAGGTTATTACAATATTATTGCAATATTAAAACCATTCAGCGGGTTTGTTACACACCCGTCAAGGTCACACCATAATGAAAATCTAACTTCTTGCAAACCGTAATCAAACGATCACTAGTTATTTGATTTCTATCCAGACATAATAGAAATTCACTGTTGTGTGAAATTGTAACATCTATTTGAAGGAATTCAAACTGACAGCAAAATATTGAGAAAATGCATAATATGTCTGAAAGTTGGTTTCTGGAATTCATTCTCCGGAATATTCTTGTCTTCTTTAACATTACAAACAATTTGATTTTACAAGGTGAAGATTGTTAAGGTCATATATTCCCTCTGAGTAGAGAAATATAGTTTAAACATGTACTGTTTATTTGGACACTAAATCAAAGAAGAGCCTTCTTGATATCAATATGCAAAAGGATTGTATGAGTGAAATTCTCTTGAAAATTACTTTGTGTTTATTATCGTTTTCAACTGGTGTTTGTTTGAATTTTGATATCGAGTCAAACGCACATGATTCTTCACCGCAAATGTTTGCTAGTATACGGCGTTGATTGTTCCTGATGACTAAACTTTAATGTCGATTCGTTTATCCTAGTGACCGAAGCAAACCTTAAAGCTATATTTCCCCCCAAAACACACAACAATTTTTTTTAAGAAAAACATCCTCGAGGCCCAAAAACATAAATGATTATGGCCATTGAAATTATTAGATTAAAAAAAAAATGTACGCTGTAAGCCCTCAATTATGGAAAAAGTTTTGATATTTTGAATGTAACCCACCACGATTTAATGTTTGTTTCCACAAATTCTGATGTAAGTGATGGCGTTTTATCTGTCGCAGATTATAATCACTTCTATTTACCCCCTAATTGTTTGAATACAGTGATATAGAATTACTAAAAAAGTAGAGATCGTTTATCTAAATGATAATACAAAAAAAAAAAAAAAAAAAAAACACAAAAACATCTTAACTGACTTCGCATCCAGTTAATCTATTTTTAGATTTGGTTCTAAGAGTTGTAAATAATTTTTTGACTATCACGTAGTGACTAAAACTGTTTCACCTTGAAAAGAGTTTGAAAAAGTTTGGTCACGCCTCATATCAAAGTACTGAAAAGTACTGTAAGCTAGCAAAGCATTGTTTTGTTCAGTGATTTTCTTTGTCAAACGTTATCATGATAAAGAAACGTGGTTAAAGTAACCAAAGAGATAACCCGTTCCCACACAGCCCCTCATTTTTAAGCCCCTTAAGTAAATAATTGTGGAAAACAATGTAGAATATAAAGAAATTGCTTATTATTTTCAACATTGCTCTCTACCTAGAGAGATAAATATTTTAGAATTTTCAACAATTTGAAATTGTCATCTGCAACTTCTGCTGAACTTATCATTGTCATTTTTAACACAGTGTGATCAAGTGAGCGAAACATACCTAGGAGCTGAACTTGCGGGCAGTGTATTTCCGTTTATTTATCGTCGCTACCGTAGCACATGCCCATATGAGCGACGCCCCCAGAAGACGGTTAGTTGTTACGGGGGATAGTGCAAGGATACAGGACGAAACTGCTGAGAGGTCCGCCTGGTTCTTTAACGTGCCCGGTGGATAGCATCGTCACACGGGGCATCGGTTTAACGTCTCATCCGAAAGACAATTAGTTGAGTTAGTTGATATGATCAGCCCAGGGCTCGAACCCGTGATCTTGAGGTTTGAAGTCAAGTGCTCTACCACCTGAGCTAATCGGGCTGACACTTGCGGGCAGAGTTTGCAATACTCCTTAAATACATAAGAACTATTTTTTATGGCGTAAGCATTTAACGGATTTAGTGGTTAAGCCTCCAGTGGCAGTTTGCACTCGTTGAACTTTGAGACGACCTCAAACTTTGTCTGTTAACTTAAGCTATCAAAGCTGACGCTTTGCTAGCTAAAAATGCGTCATCGTGACGTTACTATGTTTTACATTCGCAAGTCGATTTTCGAAACTGAAAATCTCAGTTCAGAACTCCCACTTACATTGAAACTTTCAACGGTTTCGTGCTAACCCCTTGATATGGCGAATTTCGTTGAGATAGTTGTTTTCTTCGAGTGAAATTGGGTCAAATTAGGTCAGGCGGTGTCGACATCCAAATAGCGTGAATTCTTTAGAATTATGCTTGAAAGTTAGGTGTCAAAAGCCCGTTAAAGTGTTTTGGGGGTATTATAGGTTTAGAAATATCGACATTAAGTAGCATCGCATTTCTTGTAATTTGCCAATGGCTTGTTCGTAGGTAACAGAAATATACCTACAAATTAAAGAATTAACGTTCTTTCGTGATAACAGTAACATCTCCCTCCCCAAAAGTTATTACCTTTCATTGCCGACGCATTCGTAACCTCACTGAGATTTTTGTTTGCCTGCGAATTAGGAGAGGAGTCGACTTAAAACAGTCTCTACTCTTTATACGCCCGATGTATCATATAGGGCCTTGCCCCAGGTAGGACTGGCTGTCCGCTAGCCATTTCATTTGTGCCCAATTCCTACATAGGCTGAAATTTGCCTCAATGAATTTGTTTATTGTCTAGTTGTGTATTAAACCGTAATTATATTCATCCAATAAGTATTTTCGGAATTATCTCTCCTTGACTTAGCAAAAAAGATTAAATTTGTTTTGATTTTGTTTGCGCAACTCCTCCTACAGTATGACTTTGAGAGAACCGAAACTTTTCATAGTGGATTCTGTGATGTTTGTTTTAATGGACCATCATTATTTTGACCCCTAAAATAGTTTCAGAATTTTCTGGCCTTAGCATAGCAAAATAACGCAAATCACAGTGCTTGTATTCCATCAGTTCAAATTAATGAATTAATAAAATCTAGCTACAATGAATCTACCTGTCTTTCTATTACGTCCAGTGGTTCTATTTTATATGATCAGGATAGTGTTTTATAACATATTGGCGAATATGCGCCCCTCTGTGGAAGCCCTCGTTCTTGATTCAAACGCATAAAATTCTTAAATATATCACATTTGTTTTTCTCAAGGTTTGAAGTGAAACGATTTCCTTTTGATGAACATATCTTTAATAGTTTGTGGATATGGACAACTTTGCTTTCATCAGATTATTTGATTATCATATTCATCATTTAATGCCTTTTTCGAAGCAAGATAATCTTGAAAACAACATCTTATCAACGCAACTAGCCCGAAATAATGCAATCCCAAACTTCGATAAGATTTTAAGACTGAACACAATTAAACCCCTCACTTGCGCGAAAAGAAATGTTGTACTTTTACAATTTAAAAAGTAGGCTTTAAAGACAAAATACTACATAAATATATAATAACATTTTGCTCTGTATGTCAACTTGCAGGAAACAGACATTATGCATCGAAAATGATAGTTTCAGGACTTTAGGAAGCATGCTGTTATTCAGTATAGACAGGTAATGATTGGTGTGACGCAGTCTAAAATGGCAATCCCTCCGAAGTTTGCACAAGATTAGATGCCAAGAAACATTCTTTAAAAATATCAATCAAATTCCTCAAATTTAGAAGGTGATATATTGAGATGTTGACGTACGTACGGAAGACGGGCGGACCGAAGGAGAAAATGATACAAGTAAACTTCCAACTTCGGCGTCGTATAAATTGAAGACTTTATCTCTGCAGTAGTTTTTTTTAACACACACACACACAAAAAAATTCCTTGGCGCACATACGAAGAACGCAGAAATTTACCCATTCTCCCTTTTCTCTAAAATATTTCGCACTTATAAGCATAAGATCAGTCTGGAGACACTGTTGCATCGAATCTCTATCATATTCTTCGTAGGTCTACGGTTCCCAATTTTGGCTTGTTAGACTGTCTGTCAGACGACAGACAGTTGGCATTTACATGTCACATAATTGCAATACTTCAAAATAGAGTATTTTCATTGGCCCAAATCGTATCACGTGATCAAATCAATGGCACTTTATACCTCAATAAAAGACAGAACTATTTTCGACAAAAATAGAAACAAACAAGGTCAGGGATTTCCGATATTGGGAATTCACTTCCAAGAAATACCAAACTTGTTTTGTTACTATTTATAGTCATCACCTTTTGAATTTCGATTTCCTCGAATTCCTTTATACTTCCATGGATTTTCAATAAATAGCTAAACAAATAGTGTCCTTATAACAATTATAATGTTCGTTTTAAACATGAAGATTTCGAAAAACTCACATTTATTAGCCGTAAATCCGAGATGTCGAATCGGCTTCGTCACATCAGCATGCATCGTGTCCATGTGGTAGGTTTATATTTCTTGTCTATTACAAAGCATCTATTCATAATTCTAACTGTTATCGACCCAGATATCATAATTTACAGAGTTTAAAGTTAGTATTTCCTCATAATAATTCCAAATAAATCCAACGAATGTTCGAATTTCCATTTCAAAAAACCCAAGCGACGAAACAAAATGTCCGCCGTTACAACGACTCGAGCGATAAACTGTGTCAATGTATCCATACGCCTGTCAAATAAAAGTAACTCCGCCCACAGTTCGTTTATTTGTTTTTATTTTCATCTCTCTATCCGTTTCGGATTTGAAAATAGACGTATTGCAATTATATGGGCTGAGTGTATTTTTCACTGCGTTTATTGGAGTAAAAAGTGCAATTACCTTAGCACATGGCTTAAACATAACGCCCTACGGGCGTTATTTGCCATGTGCTAAGGTAATTGCACTTTATACTCCAATAAACGCAGTGAAAAATACACTCATCCCTATATTGCATGTCAAGAAACCTGATCGTTATCGTAATTTAGACAGACGGCGGTCGTTGCACAAACGTTTCGTTTTGAACATAGCTTAGCATTATTTGCGACCTTTTCAAATCATCCAAAATGTTTTTTAAGATTCAAAGACCTTGTTTTTCATTGAAGATAAAAAATAGTTAATAAATGCAATGTTTTAACGCATATTTATGCTGACGATAACAAAGACAAATATAAAAACATCAAGGTGATAGATCCGTACGTTGCACATTTAAAAACATTGTGTAGAAAGGATTCATTCAAACTTTTTGTAGACCGAAAGAGTTGTATGTAGATATAACTTTTCCATGAAAGGTAGACAATTATCATGAGTCATAACAATTCTTTGAAACAATGCATTTGAATGCAGGTTGAACAAACAGTTCTATTATACCCCCATTACTGATGGACTCGGTATCAAGCAAAGATGCGCATACTGTAATTAAGTTAAGTTCCGTTCACATTTTGCACAATTGTGGCCATTTAATAAAAAATCTCGTCCGCTCATTAGTGAATGAATTTGATTCAATTTCACATGTGCACTTGGTATCAACCAAAGATATGCAGGTTCAAATTTGGTTATGGCACTTTGTTGAAAATGCCTCTTTACTATTAACAAAATATGTTTTCTGCGGCATAGACCCGTTTGGGTTTGTTTATCACAGTTAGTGATAATCAATTAGTTCGCGGAATATGAAGCACTGGTTTGGTTTGTAGATTAGCGAATTCGTGCGAAAAGAAATCCGGATTCGAAATAGTTAGGGTCGATTAAATAAAGAGAAAAAATATGCATCTCGCGAAAACCTGGTTTATATTTTAACCAAACAACCGAAAACTGTGAACTAATAAAAATCATTTGATTGAAGACAAAACAAAACAATAAAAAAACCAAGAGGACCATTGGCCCTTAAGCGCTCAGAAATCAGAAACAAAAAGACGTTCTCAAAAGATTCATTTTTTTTGTGCCAGAAAAATAGCTTGTATCTTGCAAGGCATACATTGATTAATGAACTAGATTGTGAATTAAAAATAAAATAGGACGGAGGGTTAGTTATGTTCTATAAGATTTTTTACTGTATTTTTATGAAAAAACTAGGGTCCGTCGTGCAGAGCCATAATATGTCCAAAGGGTAAACACATTAACACATTCCCACACAATAACGCTTTTTGACGCCCTTTAAGAAAAAAAGCTTTGGTGAACATCGTAACAAGCAATTTCTTCATTATCCACGATGTTTTCTTCCCCAAAAGACAAAGGTTATTTAAAGTTCATCAACTCAAAAATGTTGTCTGCAACTTCTTTGAATTAGGGCCAATCTTAAACCTTATTGTGCGGATATGGGTTAAAAACCTTTCATAGGTTTACATGGAGGTTCTACATCTTAAATATCAACGCTCTAGACTTTCCCATTTCAGAGAAATTTTTTTCGCCTTTGTCTCTACGTTAAAATTGGGTGCGGCTGGGCGGATCCTAAATATAACCAAAAGGGTATCGCGTAAAAATAATCTGTACCTATCGACGATAAGAAATATCAACAGTCTAAGTTTTCTGGTTTCAGAAAAGTAGATTTTTCAAAGTTTTCCTCCTTTGTTTCTATATTGAAATAGGGTGAGCCAGGGCGGTGCCCAAATATAACCCAAAGGCATCATATGAACAAACATGATAGAGGTCTCCTATTTTGGAAGAGCTTCACTCAAGGAACATCTCTGTCAAGTTTCACCAAGATTTAATGCACATGTTTCTTGACGCACATGTTTCTTGACGAAGTCTTCTTCTGTGAACAACCGAATTTAAAATTTTAGAATTATATTCTTAAGCCGTATCTAGTATAAACGAAATGAATTGTTGAGTTTACTGTAGCTTCCTTTAGTTTATCCTCCTTTTAGTTTAAAAATGCAGCTGTATCCAGAATTAATACAATATGATTTGGGTAATATATTATCAGCAAGCAAGAGGCAATCGGGTTGAAAATGTAATACGTATTACATGTTGACAAATCAGTTTGAAAAAAAAATCAAATTATCCTACAGTTGAAACATGACTAATATCATATTTACAAATGGTAATGGTTCGGGTAACGTATTCTCTATGTTGAGAATTGGTTCTTACAATACATTTACATCAATTGAGCATCACTAAACGACTTATATTTGTATTCCTTGATCAAATTGATTTTAAAGACCGATCTTCAAAAACGTTTCCAAACAGCAGACATTAACGGTTTTACGGTAGTATACCTAACTTTAACCTTACTGTAAAATGGTTTCTCAGCCTCACGATAAGAGATAATTTCGAAAATATCTGAAAGACAATCGAAAGAAATTAAAAACACAATAATATCTTCCAAATAAATTAAGCATGTGATTCAAGAACGCCCAACCAGAATTGTCCCCATTAACCGCTCGAACGCAGTCAGAGAATTTGATAAAGCCAACGACATGACCGTTAACTGTTATAATTTACTACTAGGGATTGAGAACACTGATTTACGTCGATTTTCAGTTAGACCCTATTGTCAAAACCCCGCCTTTTATGAATAAAGAACCAAACCTAACTGACTTCGAGAATTAAGGTTGTCGTTAGTTCTAGATTATTTTTGCCAGTCCTTTATTTATTTAAAGGTAAACTATTCTGAAACGAGTTCATTTTTACGAAATGTGAACTTGCTTTGTAATCAGGAAATTATATAAAAAAAAAATCAATTTGTGAACAAATTAAAGATCTCCTCAAAGGAATGTAAAATATTAAATCAATTTTGAGAACATGCGGAACATCTGTCACCTTAAGTTTTCACTTTGTGTCCATACTTTAAAAGAATAATAATAAGATCTTCCATAACTACTACTTATAAGACGTAAATACAGATGATAGATTATCATTATCAGTGCATAAGCCTTGTAGTGGTGATACCAATGTAGTACATGAATGAATGAACTCCACCATGATTTAATTGAAAGGTTGTTAAAAGCGACGTTAATCCCTTTTCAAATAAAGAGATTGTTAACACAAAGGCCTGATACAAAGTAGTTAAAGATGGTGCAACGTTCTTCAGATTGGGTGCAGTTAGCTCTAATGACATGATTGGTTGTTTTTTGTTCACTTGAAAGTTGAAAGAGCTATAATTTTCTTTAGAGATACCAATTAGGGTTATTTCGATTGAATACCAAGGCAGCTATTAAATTTGAAACAAACTGCGTATTATTTTAGGAAAAAATTATTTTGGAGAAAATCTGAGATATATTCATATCTTTTCATCGAACATTCTTTGACGAGTCAGTATCCGTATTAATTTTGATTTTCTACACGGGATTTCCTAGATGTACAAGGTGAAATGAGAAGTAAATTCGACATGTATTTGATTTAAAACCAGATTTACGTTAGAGGGGTCATCGAATGTTCTTTTTCTTGGATGTTTTCTGCGAGTAAAGATCTGACCTACTACTTGCTCTCATCGAAAAGTAAATATATTCTTCGCCATTAAATTTAAAATAAGATCTCCTTCTTTCTTCATTAGATGATTTTGAAAAAATATTACCTTATGTTCTCAAAACCGTTATTGTTTCGTTTAGTCACCATAGATATATGTGTATAGTGCTTTATATGCATTGTCAATACTTTAAACTGCGATATATGTTGGTGAAATGTATTTAACCTCAACTTAACAGGTGAAACACCATTAAACTTCTGTTAAAGACCAATTATTCAGCTTAAATTTCAGTACTGTGGAATTTTTGGCGATTTTCTCCGATAGCACTTCCTTAAATGATAAAGAGAAATGTCGATTGATATGTCTACTAGAAATAATTGATAAATAGCTACGTACGCTGGCTTAAAGATAGAATAGTCAACCGTTATACGAGGGGAAAAGTTTTTAATTCAGTCACTGCATGAATAAAATATAATTTCCATCTTTGATACTAGGAAACTGATATTTTCGGTGTCAAATCGTATGTATCTGTAAAACAATATTTGATGATAAAGAGGTCATGTTCGGTAAATTAACGGTTTAACAACTGTTAGCTTTACTGGACAAAGGCCGGTGGGGCTTATGTCATGGTATGATTTTGTGTACGTCAGTCAGTCGGTCCGTAAAGTTTTTTATGTAAACATCATCTCTTGAACCAATGAGAAGCAAACAAAATGTGGCCGGGCCTTGGGACATATTCTGTCAAATTTATTTATGAATTTCGTACCAACAAGGCCATTATAGGCGGTCAAGTTAGCATAACATTGTACAAATGGACCAACATAAAAGTTTTCTTCACTTGAAGTCATGGAATATGAAAGTTTTTTTCCCCACAGGAATGATTCTTTGGAAAGGCCCCTTTGAGGCTTTTTTCAAGAAACTCTGATCGGGCTCGATACATAGGTGCTTTTGCCGAGGCTTGATAACACCATATGATAATCAAGTTAAATGGTTAAAAACCTTCTTCTTCGAAACTTGTGATGGGGTATTAATACTATTTGGTAGAAATGCTCCCTGGATTATCCCTCGTGGCTGCACATATCCTTTCCGATATTTGTCTCTCACCAGTGGGTGGATAATCGTTAACCTAAGTGGGATAACAGCTGTACGGATGTAGGAAAGGATGTAGTTGTAGTACTGGTGTGAGAATTACCAAATACCAGGAATCCATTGTTAGGTGCTTCAGTCGCCGCGATATGACTGAAACCAGACTCAGATGTATTCAAGATTTTGACCAGTCATTATTAGCGGAGCTTATCAACAAAATATTGAACATGTAATGAAATATAAAATATAATTCTCTTAAACTACTAATCGAGTACAAATGATATTTGGCCCGAATGATCTATCAGTTGAACTCTTGTAAAATTCTATAAGAAATTGTGTTCGGGCGAGTGTTATCAGTGGGGCTAATAAGCAACATATGGAACGAAAAGTGATGTAACAAATAACTTCCTTGAACTTAGCGTTTGATTATATGTTTTTGGATTATTCCTTGGAAGTACTTTTTTAATATTTCTTCAGAAATTTGTTAGGTGAGGAAAGCCGTACTGCATATGCGGGGCATATCAACACCATATTAAAATGTTAAAAATATTCTCTAAAACTGATTGACAGTCCGACGCGCTACCAACTGCGCTATGACGGCGGCGTTATCCCCGATATGAAAGCAAAGCCAATAGTAATTGATTTTTCCTCAGTCATTGGTCGTGAACCTATCTTTTCCTAATTATGAAGTCTTAGACTATTTTGAATAAAAGTAATTGTTGTAAGTAAATAGGTCATCCTATCTCTCTTCTTTCCAAAGCGATTGAATACAAGTAAGCTAAAAGTGGCGTTAGAGTTAAAGGTCCAGTCAGGTCTTTTGATTTAAATAATAATATGGATTTTTTAATGCAATCTCATTATATTATACACGTAGTATCGCCGCCGTCGTATTCTAAATAGAGCCAAGGAAAGGCAATGGTTCACTAACCTTGTCAATTCGCCACTAAAATTTGAAGAAGAAAAAAATACTGATTTTAATTGGTGTTTGTCCCTTAAATAGCTTTAAAACCTCATGAAAATCCCACTATATGTAGTTTAAGCAAGTAACGCATATATATTAATTTTCACCTATTTCAGACCACCATTATTAAAGAAAGCTGTAATTTTTCATCATTTTTCCACATTTGAACTTTGTGTATATTATGAAATATCAAGTAGTACGACTTGAAATATTTCTAAACTTAAATTAGATATACAAAGATGTAAGATAAGGCTTTATTTACGATAATCCGGTGTTTCGAACTGGTTCGTGATCTTTAAAGATCATAAAATCCATTTAGAATACTATTAAACATGCATAATTGGCTCTGAAGTTACAAGTAATCCTATGGCATTGGTTAATTTTGATAAAATATTTATCACTAATCGAGTTTGTCTATAAACGAGGGAAAAGCTTTTGGTATTATGTTGTCGAATGACAGTGTATACTTTTAGACACGAATGTTTTATCTACTAGTAACAATTTGATAATTTTAACCGCCCCATAGCGATGAGGTAAGCCACAGAACTTTGAACGCAAAGTTCATGAGTTTGAGTCACCCTAGCGCAATATATATAATTATTATATAGATATATTATTTTTTCCCTTTTTATTTTATTTTTTAGGTCATCTGAGCATGAAGTGCTCTGGGTGAGCTATTGTGATCGGCCATCGTCCGTCGTCCATCCGTCCGCCTGTCCGTCCGTCCGTTCAGAATTACAGAAGAAAAAATCTTCTCCTCCTAAACTAACCATAGAAATTCAACCAAACTTCACAGAAAGGGTCCTTAGGTAATACTCTTCGAAGATACTTCAAAAAATTTCAATCCATGAAGAACAGTGATTGCCATGGATACCGAGTGAAAAACTTAAAAATCTTCTCCACCAAAACCATAATGCCCAGAGCTTTGATATTTGGGACAAATCATTATCTATTGACCCTCTACCAAAATACTTCAAAGCATAACCGTATCTTAAAAATTGGTCCTTTTCTGTGCGATCTCTGACTTTACACAGAAATAAAGAAGGAAATCTTCGGCCCAGGGCTTTAATATTTTGTATAAATCATTAGCTATTGATCCACTACCATACTCTGAAAATTAGCCCTTTTCTGTGCTATCCCTGATTTTACTTGGGAATAAAGAAGGAAATCTTTGGAAATCTTCTTCTCCCAAACCATAAGGCCTAGGGCTTCAATATTTTGTATGTATCAATGTCTATTGACCCTCTACCAATATACTTCAAAGAATTACCATACTCTGAAAATTAGCCCTTTTATATGCTATCCCTGATTTTACTTAAGAACAAAGAAGGAAATCTTTGAAAATCATCTTCTCCCAAACCATAAGGTCTAGAGCTTTATCATTTTGTATGTAGCAATGTCTATTGACCCTCTTCCATTCTACTTCAAAGAATTACCATACTCTGGAAATAGCTCTTAATGGTAGGATCTTCAATATACCTAGGATTAAAGGAGAAATACTTTAATTTGGTGTAGGGCTTTTATATTTTGTTTTATATAATAAAGCCTTGAGATATCATACTCAGGTTAGCGAAATAGGACCATCATGGTCCTCTTGTTTTACTGAGGGAGGATTGTATTATATGTGGGAAGAAAACGAATTTTGATGCCCTTAAACCCTTGATGCCCTTAAACCCTGAAATGGTTTAATTTCAAAGAAAGCAGTTGGCTGAAGTTTGGAATATAGTCAACATTTTTTCCGATTCTTACACTCTTTAAAAATATTGAAACTGTTACACAAACATATAGAAATAGATATTTTTTGTGTCACAAATTTACAGGAAATCCTTAAAAAATACCAGACGCCAGGACAGACAGATCTGTCTCGTACTGACCCGGATAATCTGGGACGCATGGCATGTCTTCATTAAATCTAAATAACCAATGCAAGAAAAATGCACGTAAGGTTATTTTTACCGACGTCAAAAACGCACCGTATTTGCGCTTTATTGTGTTTAAACCATTTTATGACGTTCATGGTATTTTTGAGAAAAAAATAATAAAACTAGTGCTAGGAAGTATATAAAGTGCCCTTAAAATTTTGAAAAATAAAGTTTTGACGTTGGTTTATTTTCGGCACTTAGTGAACCAGGTCCTTTAACATTTTCATTTAAAAAGTTACGTCATTTTTTGTGATTCAAGGCAAGGGCTATAATTCATCGAGGTATCATGGCAAAACAACGACACCGACTAAAGACAGTGAACGAAATATCAAACCCATCAATAGTTTGGTGTTGGCTAGGTTTTAAAATAAGACATTGTCGGCGTCATAAGACCTCTATGGTACACCATCTTGAAAACAAGCACCTTTTCTTTGAGAGGTTGAGTGTCAAAGTGATAGATGCTGTTATCAAAACCACCAGGCACTAGAGTCTTCAAGGGATTTAAAAGATTTTGTTATCTCGAATCAGACATCAATAGAGTTCTGACAAGTTTTACCGCAGATTAATTATCTTGGTAAATGATTCCATAGAGGATGTATAGTAAATTGAATCTTTATTCTCAAAAAGTGACTCAGTTAAATCTATTCGAAAATGTTTTAAATACCTTTTTCTTTTTATAGCATTTGAACTAGCTTGAAAAGAATAAGATAATGATACTCATATGTATAATCATATCAGAAATAAAGAGAAAACCCAACTCATAATTACAGCTTTCGTTAAATGTCATCAATAAACACTGTCTCTCTGTCTATCTGTTCTTCCGTCAACAATTACAAAAAATCGCCAAAACTTACCATCAGATTACAACCTTATTTGAGATAATTCATCAATAAATCATGCTATTCTAGAATAATTTACGCAATTTGAATCTAGGAAGAACTCTGGTTACAATGGCGACCGAATCAATTAAATAAAAGCTCCTCCAAAACTGTATATCATAGAGAATATAACTTCGTACAAAAATGTTCTACCACAATACTACTGATTTTTGCTTAGCTTATATTGTTTAATGGTTGTCTGTAATTTCAAATAATCTCATTAAGAGATAAATAGATTTTTTTGTTTTGTTTTCATGGAGGTATGAAACGAAAAACCTAATTACTCTGTATGAATACGAGAAGCAATCTATTCACACTGAGTAAATAAACGAAGCGGACTCATGCATAAATGTGTTTAGTTTCTTCGTTTCATACCTCCGTGAAAACAAACAATATTTTATTCGCCTCTTATAATTTAATGACATCAAGCGAAAAAAGCTAATTATTTGCAGATTTTGATACGTCTTTTTTCGAATAAGTTTCGTATGGAATCAAACAAAATATCTGCGTGCTCAAAATGTTGGTCATGGAGGTTTGGATGTTTTTTTGTTGTTTTTTTTTGTCAATCAGAACAGTCGGTTTTGAATTAATAGACTTCAAGTGGTCGGTTGCTTTTGGTATTTACACCTCACGAGTTACCTACTGAACTGTGGTTCCGATGATTTAATTATCAAGAGGGATTTATCGCTGGACTGGTACTTTCGATCTAACAACACCCGTAAAAAATGTGCTGGAATAAAATATGATTTATGGTACGTACTTCTACATTAATGAGCAACCCTCATAATGGCCAGATTTTTTTATTTCGCCGTTTTATGTGATGCTGATACATGTCAATCAAATTCTTAAAAACCATGCTTAAAATACCATCAAAGTGTCTTGAAGGAATCTGAGACATGTCTACAATTGGAATAATTCTGTTAAATTATACATTTGAATCGAGTACTTTCAGAGAAGATTTATGGAAATGTTTCTCTTTTTCGTAGATAAGGCCCGTTCAATAAAACCAATGTTACTCATTTTTTGCAGGAATTAAATAGAAATTTACGAATAGAGTATTCTAGCTAAAAAGCTGTCAAATCAAATATATACTCTCAGACAAGATGCTTTAGGACTTGCAAGATCCCACGTTCCATAAATTGCCGATTATCTACATCAGTAGAAGGCATAATTATTATGCGATCAAAATTTTCAAAAAGAAGTTTAAAGTTTTCAACCAAAGGAGCATTCTTGCTATACATTATGCAAAGTTCTACAATGCATGGTTTGAGAAAAGATTTTTTATGCCCGCAAAGAGAGACATTTAATAATCGAACTGTTCGTCTGTCCGTCAGTCAGGCCCTCTGTCCGTCCCCCTTTCGTGTCCGCTCTGTCACTTCTACATGCAATAGTGGATTACAATATAACGTTCAACGCTATAAGACGACGTGTCGCGATAAAGACCCAGGTTCCTATCTCAAAGATAAAGGTCACAATCTGGAGTCAAAGGTCAAAAATGGGGACTTTTTGCCGTGCCCGCTCTGTAACTTCTATAATCATGCACGCAGGTACAAATTCCTTGCATACAAATGTTCACCACCTTCAGACGACGTGTCGCGAAAAAGGCCCAGGTTCCTATCTTAAAGGTCAAGGTCACAATCTGGGGTCAAAGGTAAAAAATGTGGACTTTTTTCCGTGTCCGCTCTGTAACTTCTATAATCATGCACGCAGGTACAATTTCTTGCATACAAATGTTAACAACCTTCAGACGAAGTGTCGCAAAAAAGACCTTGTTTCCTATCTCAAAGTTAAAGGTCACAATCTGGGTTCAAAGGTCTAAATGGGGTCTTTTCGCCGTGTCCGGTCAGTAACTTCTATAATCATGCAGGTACAAATTCCTTTCATTCCAATGTTAACCACCTTCAGACGACGTGTCGCGAAAAAAGCCCAGGTTCCTATCTTAAAGGTCAAGGTCATAATCTGGGGTCAAAGGTCAAAAATGGGGACTTTTTGTCGTGTCAGCTCTGTTACTTCTATAATCATGCACGCAGGTACAATTTCTTTCATACAAGTATTAACCACCTTCAGACGACGTGTCGCAAAAAAGATCCAGGCTCCTATCTCAAAGGCCAAGGTCACAATCTGGGGTCATGGGGGCGTCCAGAATGGTTAAAATGCGCCCAAAATGGTTAAATTGTATTTACTCTCTTATTCTTCAATGGATTGCTTCCATATTTGGACAGATGCTTAATTGGGTGGACCACTTTACATGACCTTTACCCAGTGACCTTGACCTTTGACCTACTTTTGACCTGAGAAAAATGCATTTCTCGATTTCATTCTGTATTTATAGAAATTTCTTATATGTATTAAAATTTCATTTATTAAAAACCCAGACGTATAGATCACAAATGCATGTGGTTGTATTTACAAAACAAATCAAAGTGCCACATGCTTGACCCTGTCCTTTGGGGGCATTTGTCACACGACTTCGACCAGCTCTTGTTGAAAAGATATTTTTAGATTTCCCAAAGTCCCGATAAGCCCAGCCCATTAAAGTCATATTTATCCTCCGATCATTTTTTGGGAGGAATCTGAGGGGTTTTTACGCACAAAATATCCCGACAAATAACCATTTAAATCCGGTGAATGGTTTTAGAGAGAAAGATATTTAAAGATTCCAAGATTTTATACCAATAATTGCTGATAAGTCCCCAGTTAAAAGCCACATTTAAACCAAATTATTTTTTAAAGAGTATAAGAGACATTGCCCAAGGATTATTTCTTAATATAAATCCAGTGAATAGTTTCAATGGGTGATTTTTGAAGATAGGTGCTAATACCCCCTCCCCCATTTGGCTTTCTATACAAAAGTCTGCTTGGCTTTTGTTAATCTTTGTTTCTTTACTACGGAAGAATCTGAAAGAAAATCGGTTCGTTATCTTAATGCTAAGTATAACTGATTACTTCATTATCAGGTGCGAATTCAATGATTGCTCTAACATTTTTGTTAAAAATCACAAAATTTTCATGCCATCTGTGGTTGAAAGTTGAAAAGTTTGAAACATTATAATTGATGCTGGATCATCTTGAAAGCCAGACAACGAAAGCATTTTTCTTCCTTTAATAACAGATATAATATAAAATTCTTTCAGCGAGTCCCAATGACTTTTTAGGTTTAAAGGGAGGTTGAAAGGGAAATCCAGGGACTTTGAGACTAAACAAGCCTCCAAAATTGTATAGCGCCCATCTTTTTCCTGAAACACAACAATTTTCTTCATTTTGTTGTAGAGCCGCTTTTATATGTGTCACATAGTTGCGACTTTGCTGTACTCGCATTAGTTTGTGCTTACGTTAGTTCTTTCTGAGTTAGTCCGGAACAGAATTCCTGCTTTGAAGGATACCACACCAAAACCACAAATAATGCAAAATCAAATGCTATATACATGTGATGGAATTTACATGCTAATTAATATGAAACAAGATTATATCACAAAAATGTTGTAACCTTGAAATTTTATAGTGATTATGCTAAAAAAAAGATTATTTTGTCGATCGTTAAAAATTCTTGTAACTTGTTCGATATGATTTTTAGAACACACACATGTTTTAGGTTCCTTATAATCTTAAGCAAAAATCTACAACTAGGAGTTTTAGACCCGATTTAAAACTGTTAAAAGGAGCACTCTAAAATTTACTTGCATGTCATTTGCCAATGATATGGTTTATCTAAGAGAGTTTTTTTTTTATTTCGAATTTGATTTACTTTTAACAATTGCTAACATTCTTGTTATCCGATTGATTTGCTCTTTTCCATTTGCGTCTTCTGAACAATAATGGTATTCCATTACATAAAACTGTTTTTGGTTCTTCACTGCATTCCCAAACTTGAATCTACTCTATGGGTTTTAGAAATAATTTGATTTTGAGAATACGAGAACTCCTTTTTAATCTAAAATATCAGCTCTGAGAGCTAATTTCATTCAACAACAACAAAAAAAATCAACATTAATTCTGAATCGGCTGAGATAAGTTTATTGATTGAATGGTGTTTAACGCCACTTTTAACAGTTTTTCAGTAATATCGCGCGGCTGGAGCACCTAACAATAGATTCCTGGTATTTCTCACACCAGTACTACCACCCTTTCCTAGCCTCCAGCTGCTATCCAACTTAGGTTTACGATTATCTACCTATTAGTGGGAGACAAATGTCGGAAAGGATATGTGGTGTCGCCATCGCGGATCGAACCCATGACATCCCACGATTGAAGATTAGGAGTCTGGTCAGCTGAGATAAAATCCTGAGCTCTTCTGATAATTTTGTAAACTTGTATTTGAATATGAGAATGAGACTCAAACGACAACGCATTGAAGTTGTCGTCTGAAAAACTAGAATGTCACATTCGTGTAAAATGTGAATATCTGTTTGAAGGATACATTTTCACATTCCCACGCAATCCTCATTGTTTACGCGCTACAGGAAATTGACATCGGAAAACATCTTGATAAAAGGAGAAATCGCTTGTAAAAAAACAATTTCTTCTTTTCTCCCATATCTAGCACTTATTTTAAAATGTTCTTTAAATTCTCGCTAGCAACCGCTTTCAAGTTGTGAAAGATAGGGGGATGTAACTCATTTCGTCCGCTTATTTCGTAGCCATATCAGTCGTAAGTGCCCGGAATTAGGGAAAAGACATAGACGATAATTTCAGCATCAAACAAAAAGATCTAGCTTATCCCACCAAACTTTGTATGATTACGAGTTTAGCATTTTGAAAGTGTAACGCTCTTCAAATATTTGTGTTTGTTAATATTAAACATGAAATCTTTCCCTTAGAATTACAGATAAGTCAGTATGAATTCTACAAATTATAAAGGTAATTGTCCCGCAAAGAATTAAAAATTGGTCTCACGAAAAGTCTAAGTGTTAATTATAACTTTTTACTAATATAGTTCAATATTTGAGTTAGTTTGTACATAGAGAGTCGTTAAATCACTAAAAGAACAACATCATCAACAACAACAAAACCCTACAAGATACCTTTTAAAAATTTACAGGTTAACTTGGGATTGGAAAATGATCTATACAACGTCGTGTACAAATACTGTCTAGTAAAATTCTTTCGGTACGTTGATATTCTACAGGTATACCTAAGACTTAACAGATAATGTATGTCAACAAAATGGTGTTATCTCGGCCTCTCTCTCTCTCTCTCTTCCCCCCCCCCCCCCCCCCCCGAAATGGTGGAATTTGTTTGACCATCAAAGTAAGATATCCAGTTTACTGTCTCCAATACTCTCTTTCGTCCACTTTTTCGCTTTTCGTTTTTCAACATTTTCTATTTCTATAATATATATGTATATATTTAATCGTGTGCATAGGTGCATCTGTGATATTATCCCTCTCCTCGGGGGAGTAACATCGTAGCTTAACAAAATAGTTATAGAATTTCTGTAGAGACAAATTATTTTATCCTAAATATCTTTATAAATATATTTTCATAAGATTCTTTTGGGCTCTTTCAAAGTTGATCTATCAGGAATTTGATCGATACGTCTTCTAGAAAATGTTGACGAATGGCGATCTACGCTAGTTTAAGTATATACTGAACAACCGCTATACCAGGAAAAAGCGAGAACAATTGGTTGTAATTCAAGGGAAAACATGCGCCATGAGAGAGTCGCTTTTTACCCTTTGCATCTCAACCATGTCATCTTTTAAAAGTTTTGCACAATCAAGTAAAATGTATTTTAGGTTAACTATTTCACATTTTTTACGCCCGAAGGGTCATACTATGTTATGGATCCAATCGTCCGTACACATTTTTGTTAATATAATGGACTTAAAAGTTCTACACTTGGAGACTAGGTTATATGAAAACCTTGTTCTTAAAAGATTAATCTGAAGAAAGTATATAATTTTAATTACATTTTTGTCACCAGTTGCTCTACATTTTTTTCGAAGAGCTTCATTTACATGCGAGATGCCATATAATTGTGCTATATTCATATTAGAGCGAATCCTAACTGTTTGGATTAATCAGACATGGTTTTGGTTATTCAAGATATCAGTCGCATAGAACATATTTTCGTTAATAATCAAACGACAGTCTACCGGACACGTACAAAATCGGTTAAAAAGCCAAGATCACAATCTTTCATACATTTAACCCTTGTCATGCTGTATAAATTACCTTTCTAAAAATGCTCCCAAATCAAAGGGCTGAAAGCACTGATAGAACTTGTTGTTCAAAAATCAATATTTCTTTAAGAAATCAACTTGATAACAACTCGGGCAGGAAAATTACAAGCAGGAGGTGTAGACTAAGATCAGCCTGCACATAAGTGCAGTCTGATCTTAGTCTACACCTCCTGCCAAAACCGGAATATTAGGGTTAAATCTATGGCCTAATGACGCTACTTAATAACGTTGGGAAATGACATTTCTTTGATGACGTCACAATTGTTGCAAGCAATTATTCATAATAGACAGTGTTTCAAAAAGATTTAGGAATTTCATCAACTTTTAGACACTGACTAATTTTCTTTTTTTTAATCTAAAGGCTTATTATTTTAAAGTTAAGAAAATGAAGAGAATTAATTTTATATGTAATATTAATTTCAGTTGGGTAGGTTTTCGTGGACATCGGATCACATTTCCCCGGAGCATAACATATTCATATTATGCCTACCATCCACGGTAACATTGTGTGCAACAGTCTTCCGCTTAAAAATCAGTTCTTTTACCCTTAATTGTTTAAAGAAAAAAATACCCCCCAACAAACCCCGTTGTTGTCGTTTTGTGGTGAACAGTGTATTCAGGTGTCCGTTGGTTGGTTGGTCGGTCGGCCTTTCGGCCGGTCGGTCGGTCCATCAGCAGCTGCATTATGGATTCAATTCAAACTGTAGAGATAGACCCGGTATCAAACAGAGATGTTCATATTGTAATTTGGTTACGGTCCATTTACTTTTTACAGAGTTATGGTCCTTTGATTAAACATCTTGTCCGCCCATTCAACTAGTGAATGGATTTGACTAAAATTTTACATCAGGATCGAGAATTGACCAAAGCTATGTATGTTCTATTTCGGTTACAGTCCAATGACTTTTTGAGTCCATGGCCTTTTGTTGAAAAATGGTTCTATTCCAGTGACAAAACGTATATTTATTTACATTGAACCGTGGGTGTAATAATTTTATTCACTGATAGTATAGCTTTAAAAGTTTTATAAAATTACCGTTTACAATACATCTCATTTTTCGGATACAACCATTAAACGAAATCAATAAAGTATTAGAAGCTTATATTACTTCAGAACATATCATCTTCCAGGAGTTTTCACTTAGAAACAATTTTAAAATTACTGACTTATATGTTTTTCCATTAGCAAAGTTTCAATTTCGGTAAATAGGAATGACAAAGGTTCCTGTTACACGAATTACGTGCCTAGCGCTTCTTGGAAATTACCATCGTTTTTCTCACTAAGATGAAAACTATAAATATATTGGGTGCTACTTTGTATATCCCTCCTTCAACCAGATATTGACCAATCGCGGCAATAAATCAAATAATCAGTCGACCAATTAAATCATTCATTTAGAGTGGAAGTTCAGTTTGAACTCAGCCATTGGCCGCCATATTGGTGATTCATTTTTGTTGGTTTGGCGAATTAAACGTCGTAACTACGCTTATTCAAGCTGTAGTTACGACGTTTTGGTCGCCAACCAACCATTCTTCTTATTTGTAACATGCTACTGGCAATAATTTTTGCAAAATAACGCCGTTAAAATCGAATCGGAACTTCCTGTCGGGGTCAATGGACGGGGTTAAGGGAGTAAGTTGGTGGGGCCAGCGATTGGTCAATTCCGTCTGATCTAAACATTTCACGGAAAGAGATAAGACTTTAGATACGAACTCTTTATGATATCGCGCCGGTAGTTTTCTCCTTACAGTGTTTTTCCTTTTTTATGTTTCCTACCTCCACGAAATAGATATTTTTTACATTCTCTTCAAGCGGCTATTGAACAGATTTTCATGAAAATTGATAAAGGGAAAGTACCTGCCTTTCTATGTTTTTATCATATTTACTGTAAATGAGCGTTCAGCGTGTTAAATATACTACATTCACTCTAAATTACAATTTCATGAAGTGTGCTTCAAATGCTCTACTTTGAAAAATCAGAATGTATAGGATCTTCGGTTACATTCGGATTGTACTTTGTTAACTTTGAGTTCAAAATTTTGGCGCCAAATATATTTGTTCTTATTCTTTCCTGTATCAAAGTTTTGAAAAGTATTTGATTACCAAATCATCTCGACCCTCTTCTCTGAAATGTTCGAAAATATTAAAGTTAGAAATTTGGAAATTTTCAACCATTATCAACCATTATCTCTAGGATAGTCACTTTAATCTATTCCAAAACAATCCCGCTTTTTACGCCCCTAATGAAAACATAATCCCGCTATTTTACGCCCCTAATGAAAAATGTTTTTGAAAACATTAGCTCGAAATTGTCGTCTGCAACTTCCATGTATTCGAACCAGTCTAAAAGTTGTGTGGGAATGAGTCATTAAACCAAAATAGAACAAGTGCAACATTCTTGAAATCAGGTGCAGTTTACTTTACGACTTAATGGTTATTTCTCCACAAGACAGTCGAAAGGGAATAATTATCTAAAGAGATACCAATTAGTTTGGATAAATTTGGTGCCTGGAAGAATCACCAAGGTAGTTATTAAAAAGAAAATAACTCGAGAAGTATTATAGAAAATTCCCATAGAAAAATATAAACTTTTAATCAATAATCCCTTATCAAGTCATTTGAAATTATACAATGCAATATTTTTCTAAAGAATGCTACCACGATGATTTGTGTATGTTTCTTTCTCTCTCTCTCTCTCTCTCTCTCTCTCTCTCTCTCTCTCTCTCTCTCTTTCTCTCTCTCTCTCTCTCCCTCTCTCTCTCTCTCTTTTAATTAATTTAATTTTAGTTTTGTCTTTCAATATTCAAGTATTTTGATTGGCTAATTTTTCTCATACTACCACGAACAGTTTTGAGCACACAATTTTTTTAATGTTTGCGCACAATGTAATTCCATAAATTTTACTCAAAACTAGTAGAATATGTGATTTGATTTGCTTGATTGCATTAACTTCTTCAAAACGTAATATTCCACAGGGAATTAATGTATAACATATTATTACAAGAACACTCTGTCTCAAATTTTTTGTAACTTGACCTTTATCAAGAAACAAATTAAAACTTAGAGAATTAAATACTACTAGATCTTTCCTCCATTACTCAATACATAACGTCAATGACAACGTAACGTCATTTCCAGTATGGTAAAAAAGCATATGCTCTAACCCGACCGCCAAATTACGTCATATCAACATACACATTAGATTCCCATTAGAAAAGATCTTAATAAGCCTATTAGTTATATCATTAACATAAAATTATTAATCAAAATAATAGTGAAAATAGATAAATAGAATCAAATGAATAACAATAAAATTGATAATGATAATTTTTTTTTAAAATTAAGATGCACAATACTGGTAGGAATAACAATAATGATATTACCACTATCATCGTCGTTATTATCATCAAATGATGGTAGAGACAACAGCGGCAATAGAAGCAAATATATTATTCTTAAAAACTAAAAGGTATGAAAATCATAAATAAAATCATAGACAAAAATAATAATGTTAACAATAAAACTTATAATTTAAACAAACAAAAAAAATAACAACACACAATTAACCACTACAAGCCATAAAAAAAAAGAAAGAAAGAAAAAAAAAAGAATTGGAGGTAGGGACTAGGGAAAAAATTAAGTTTTAAGGAACGAGGAGAATGTTTTATTTTTTCATTTAGGTAGGAACTTAAAATCTTAATCACACTTATACATGAAACCTCAGATTTCTACAGATCTAGGTCTGGTGTAACCAGTATTCATAGGCTTATCGAAATTCTGCGAACACTTTCTGTCGAGCCCGCTTGCGGTGATCGAGACATAGATGTCACTATGATAAGTCGGTGTATGTGTGTTAGTGCGTTAGTCCGTCCAGGCGTCCGTCCGTCCGAATTTGTCCGGACAATTACTCCTACATATATGGATGGATTTCAAAATAACTTGGCACAACTATTCTCCATCATGAGAAGATATGCCATTTGAAAGAATGTTTTGAAGAGCTTCAAGTTCAAGGTCACAACTCAAGGTCAAACACTAAAATTGTGCTTGTCCGGAGCATTTCTCCTACAATTATGGAAGGATTTCAAAATAAATTGGCACAATTGTTCTTTATTATGAGTAGATGTGCCAATTGAAAGAATTTTTTTGGTAGCTTCAAGTACAAGGTCAAAGCTAAAGGTCAAACACTAAAATTGTGCTTATATGGAGCATGATACCTACAAAACTTTGCGGGCTCGACCGCAGTAGTCCTGAGACAACCATCAAGTTGAAAGAAGGTCTTCTCAGGAAAATTTCTCCAATGTTTAGTCAAAACTGGTCGGTAGTTTAGGAAGAGAAGATATTTAATTTAATGTATTGGCTAAAATTCCCTTTAAAGGTTGGTATCGGTGTTGTTTGTTTTTTGTTTTGTTTTGTTTTGTTTTTTTGTTTTGTTTTTGTTTGTTTGTTTGTTAGTTTTTGTTTGTTTTGTTTTGTTGGTTTTTTTCATCCTGAAAATCAGATATCGTTTACCAGAATAAACCGAGGTATTCCCCTAATACCTGTGAAGGCTGTTAATCTATTTTTAGATTAAGCCGAGACAGTTGCAATGAATCTTTCGTCATTCACGTGTTACTTATTACCGTTGGAATCCCGCATTTAGTTTGAATTTGCTTAAACCTACGTCATCGTTACGTCATCGGGAGTAATGTTCGCTAGCCGGTCTTCAATTCTGTGAAGATCAGTCGAAAACTGTCGTAAGCATTAATACGAATATAAACACTTACCCTAGTTTTGCAATAACCATATGATGTGACATAATTTAGGACATTGATTGATTGTATCGCTTGACAATTTGTAATCTTCCGTTGAAAGTGGGTCATATGCAAATGATGTAAAGCGGTGTCGACAATCAAATTCCGTGATATCTAAAATAACCTGGAATTCCGCTGAAATTTTCCTATATAACCACAAAAGCCACTCTAAGCCTATTAGATTACCGGGAAGATAAAGTCTGGCTAGAATTGAAGTATAACGTGGTTTTTTTAGCGTATTTTTCGGCATTTTGCAAATTTTTCTTATTTTGGTTTCAGAAACATCGATGCCTCCTTTTAAGTAATGCTCACTTAACAGGACATTTGCAAGCGTATCTGATACATATGCATCTATAAGATTTAGCCGTGTTCGCTTAAAACTGCAACAAATCTTGTGTACGCAATGAATTAAACGTTCACATGTAATATGCAGGTACGAAATTTTACTCATAACGCTCATATTTTGAAAATGTCAGCCTAAAATTGCACACGTCCAACCAATAACTTGTACGGGTTCATCTGTATTTTATATCATGCAAACCTTGTTTTAGAAGGCACGACATTAAACTGACCTTCGATCATGTTGACAAAGTTGTACTTAGTAGCTTAAAAAAATGGTTCACGTACAATGCACCCAGGTTGACTTTAAGAGCTCATTATGTGTACACTGGGCTCCTGGGGACTAAAGATCGGCTTTAGTTCGATAGAAAAGACTGGGGGGGGGGTCGTAGAATTTTATGGATGTACTCAATGTCTGGCAACCATTAAAACAGACCGCGATTAGATTTCGAAACCTTTTGGATAGGGCCTTTATGTTGAAAGATAACTCCAGCATCAGTCACCAATCAACATTATAGAAAAATCAAAATTGCCGTCATTACAATACAACAACAACAAAGGTTGTCCAAGGTTTAAAGTAACGGATAGAACGTAGATCTCGGAACCATTGAGACACAATTTCATAAAAAAAAAATCTGCTAACGATGTTCAGTTTCAGTAATCGATCGTTTTTAGAATAAACATAATGTTATCACGTTTCGAAAGTCCAAAAGGATCTTTTTATATTACAAGTACCATTAGGTCAATTTATCAATCTTTTAAGCTTTCGCAAACCAGCTGTATATTTAAAAATATCAATATATTTCATACATCGCGTAAAAATAGCTTTTGTTTATAAAAAAAAACCTTTCTTTATTTCTCGCTTTATCCAGTTTTGGCCTTGTTCACAATATAAATTGAGTAATTTGCCGATCTTTGGAACGCTACAGCTCACTTCGCTTCTCATATTTGGTCTAAAAAGTCGGGATTCGCTCCTCCTACCAATTGTTGGATTTCAAATTACTGCATGCATTCCGCTGGGGTAATTACTACACGACATTGAAATTTATAAGCGCATACGATTTTAGTTTGTTGTACATGTGGTCGAAGAGGTTTCGTGGATGTTTTTTTTTTTGTTGTTTTTTTTTTAATTACTTTATAAAATTTCTGCTGGGTCGCAGAAAGTAAAGAAAATATACATTATCTCCCAATTGTTTCTAGTAAGGAATAATTCGGAATGAATTGTTCATCTGGTTTCGTCCAAGTTACTTAAATGATATCTTGATTATTTGTGGACTTTAATAGGAGAAGGATGAGTCTCGGTAAAGTTAAAAAAGTATTGATATTTAGACAAATATCAAGTCAATTTGGTTTAACGCCACTTTCAGTAGTATTTAAGTAATACCACGGTTCGCAGGTGCACCTATCCATAGTTTCCTGTCATTTTTCTCATCCAGACAAGAACATGTACTCTCTGCCAACATACCTATTCTGTTTCCATTCGCGAGAAGGTTAATGAAGTGTGGGGTAATAGCAATATGTTGTGCTGTTTTGTTGGGGTTTTTTTTGCAACTAGGGATCAAGCTCATGGCACTAGAATTGAAAACTTCGTGTATAGCCTATTAAGCTAGCCGAGCTAAGCGAGATGCATTGCTTTAACCCTTTCCTACACGACCCCCCTTTTTTACGCTCCTCAATAAAACAGTTTTGGAAAATAATTTAGAAAATGAAGAAATTTCTTTAACAAGCAATTTCTTCATCATTTACAGTGCTTTCTATTCCTATTTCTACCCGTAAAACCCCAAATAATTTCAAAAGTTCAGTAACTATAAATTGTTGTCTGCAACTTTTTTGAATATGGACCAATTGTTCTTTTGTGGTTATCGGTTAAATAGATTATCTGTACGAAAAATGCCACTTTCTACACCCGATTAGACAAACACTCCACTATGCCTACCGTCAGTACTTTCGGTGTTTTGATTTTACAATGGGTGCAATTTTCAAAAATGGATGCCGAAATTAAAAGAAAAAATTTTGACCTTAAATATCGGAAACTTAGGAGTGAGTTTTATCAGTTTTGTGGATATTTTTCGTTCATCAATCGATTGTTAGAAAAAAAACACTCTTTTTTCATTTACTATAGTCTGACCCTGAGGTGATTTTACCTTTTCCACACAACGTTATCTATAATTGTTTAAATTGAAGAAAGCTGCTGACATTGATTTTTATATTATGAATGTTAGAATTTTATTTGACTTTTGGTGGACAGATGAAAACTACCTACAAATAGCACTTTCTTAATTTTCCAGGATGTTTCAATAACTTTTTGAGGGGCGTCAAAAAGCGTCATTGTGTGGGGATGGGCTGAGAGGCCACTCATACACTATTATGAAATAAGATTGCTCATTATAATCTCAATAGTTTTAGCTAGCTAAGCGTCAGCTTTGATGGCTTAAGTAAACATACAAAATTTTGAGGTCTTCACAGATTTCAATGAGTGCAAACTGACACTGGAGGCTTAACCACTAAATCCAATGAATGCCTACGCTATAAACAGTAGTTCTTATGTATTTATGTAGCAAGTTCTGTGCTAATTGTAGAAAACTCTTTCGAAAGTATGCTTTTTAACCCATTCCCACTCAATACCGCTTTTATGCATCTCGGGGAAAAAATTCATAGAAGAAATTGCTTGTAACAATCAATTTCTTCAATGTTCACAATATTTACTACTCTACAGCGCAAATATTGATCATAATAACCTTTGTCATAGAATGTAACTTAACTAATCATGCATTTCTAGCTTACAGTATTTTCAGTACTTTGATATATGTTTTCCTGGGGATGATTTCCATGTGGTGCGTTTTCAAAGCGTGTGAATATACAGTAGCAAATGCGTCAGGCTAAGACAAAGAGTGGATAATCCATTTTTTTTGGGGGGGGGGGGGCGCTACCTTTACACTTAACATTGTCCGAATAATAGTTAGTACTGTCAAAATATTAAGAAGGATTTAAACGAGGAAAGTATTACTGGAAATTTATTTTATCCAGTCTTTTATTTATTTTCTCAAATTCGTGACAAACAAATCGACCCTTTGCTAAACTGCTCAAATCAGAGAGAGCAATACTATCTGCAATGACGAATTGCTTTTATTCAAATTTCATCTTCGACCGGATCTATAAGAATTTTATTCAACTACGCGATCACATTTGATATAGATATGTCTGCAAAAAAGTATTAAAGAATAGCTTAGAACTCTGGATTTGATGTCGAATGGTATTTTATGATGCGTAAGAAAAGCGTGAATAACCGGTTGGTCCTAGAGGTAAAAGTCTATTGGACAAAAATCCCACATCAAAATTGACCTTTTCCGTATTTAAATTTGCGTATAGGTAATCTATAGTGACTGTCCAAATTTGGATCAAAAGATTGTCAAGTTTCTGGTATTAATTCGAGAGCTAATCCATAAAAATTCTTCTATGTTTCTTTTTGTTCAAGTTCGATTGCGGCGAAAGATTTAGGCTTATAGGTCGCCCCATCACAATTCATATCCCAAGGCAGCGGAACAAAAACTTTCAAAGTTACAAGTTATTCTTTTCAGAGGTAAAACGATCAAAAAAGCATTTAACAAATCAAATCATTAAAGAGATGAAGAGGAAAGTTTTTTTTTTTTTCATTGAGGTATGAACCGAATAAATTAATCACACTGTATGAATACGGATTCATACATTGTGAGATTAGGTTTTTAGGTTCATACCTCCATGAAAACAAAAAATATTCTCTTCATTTCTTATAATTTAATAACATCGAGCGAAAAAAAAAAAAAACAAATGCTTTACAAATTTTGATACCTACTTCTAACTTAAGGGACTATTTTGTGCGGAAGCATACAAAACTGCTGCGTGCTCATAATTTTGTTCATGGAGATATAAATATTTTTTTCGACCAATCAGAACGCTCGTTTTTGATAGACGAAACTGAAAATTAAATTATTTAGTCCGTAACTGACTCGTGACCTCCGTCATTTATGCCAAGCGTTACTTACTGCATAGGCAGCTGTAGTTACGACGTTTAGATTGTCAATCTACCAATCTTTTATGTTGCTCACGATATATCTTTTAATTTTCGTTTCGTATCTCAGTCGAGCTGCTTTATCGGAGGTCAATAGGCGTGGTCAGCGATTCGTTAATTTAGAACCAAAACTAAAACCTTTAGACTCACAATTTCAAAAAAATGACAGATTGCGGATTCAAACGACCAATCAAATCATTTATTTTTACCGAAGTGAAATTTTTACCGAAGTGAATTTTGAACACCGACATTTGCCGATTTGTTTGAGAAGCAGTTTTGTTGGTTTGGTGAGTTAAAACGTCGTAGGTAAAGCCTTTTCAATCTGTAGTTACTAGAGGATCTATATCTGGGTTGTTGGTGTGCTTCCAAATGAGTGATACATGTATGCGGGATCTGCCTGTTTTTATACTTTTTTAGAAAAAAAGAAGAAAGCTTTTAAAATTATCCTTGTGCAAATCAAAAAGACAGCTCTTATCGCCGTTAAAAAGGCCATTCATAATAAAGAAGAGCGAGAAAATTGCTTCGTTTGATGTCACTGTCTTTAGTATATGCCATTCTCGTTGAAACACAATTTACAGCCAAAATAAACGAACTATTAAATCTGAAATTACTTCCAAACGTATAACCCTCCAAGCTACTTTCACTTACAGACAACTTAAATTAAGCGCTTTACCATGAAGTGAATTAATCCCATTCTACGAGTAAATCCGGATTATCAATTTTTTGGGAGAAAAACGAGTTATTAGACTTTGCAGAAAAAAGTTTTCTATTATATACTGTGGCATAGGGGTGACATGCGCAATGGGCCTCTACCGATATACGGAGTTGTCCTGAAAATTGACCTTTAATTAACTCCCTTGACTTGACTGGGTAGTTCCGGTTTCAATTTGCTATATAGAGAATATAATAGCTGAGACTAAATGCTCCTATTTTGCGTAGAATCTGATATTTTATCAGAATTTGATACAGAGAAATGTTGAGTACTCTTAAAATACTCTTAGAATATAGAATTGTTGTGGTAGTTTATATCAACGTTGACACGTTTTAATCGATTTTCTCTCCCGACCTAGGAACCAATTTCATTCTCGTCCAGTTTTCATATTTTACTTCTCATTTTCGAAACAAAATTACCAAAGGCGTCTTTACCTGTTAATGTTTTCTTTTTCGGTTTTGGCAGGAGGCGTAGACTAAGATCAGCCTGCAAATAAGTGCAGTCTGATCTTGGTCTACAGCTCCTGCCTGTACTTTTCCTGCCAGAGTTGTTTATGAAATTGGTGCCAGTCGAAAAAGGCCAATGATGTTTTCTATATTATTGTACTGTTTAAAACCTCCCAGAATGTAGGTATTTAGGAGTCAGCTTGTCGATCGATTGGCTGCAGTCGGTAGGTTGATGCTTTTCCTAGTTCACTCAATTTCTCAGCAATCACGGCATAGATTTCATCGAAACTTTACAGATAGATTTGGTGTCAAGTACAGATATGCACATTACAATTCGGTTGCGGTCCATTTACTTTTTTTTTTTGCGTTATTTGCGGCTTTTTGTTCAATAAAGGCTCTATACCCTTGATAATATGCGTTTTCTCTGACATGGAACAGTTAGGCTATACCGTATACCCCATTCAGTTATAGTCTAGTGTCATTTCATCTTCTTATTCATATTGCATTTCTATAGTTTATGATCGGTGCATATGTGACACTTTCCATTTATTCATACTCTACGTTTCCAAGGTTTTTGATAGAATATATGTTTTCCTCTATTAAATTGATTAGATATACACCAGAAAGTCTGTAAAGACAAATTATTTTCTTTAGAAATTCTTTTCGAGTACAACTTGAACGTTTCCTGCCACAGCAGTTTCACAGTTGATATAACAGGGAGTAGATTGATATGTCTGCCAGAAGCTATTGATGAATGACCGCGCACGTTAGACTTAATATAAAATGGTCAACCGTTATACGAGGGAAGACGTGAATAATTGGTCGTTAATTTCGGAACAACATATGGGACTCGAGAGTTCATTTCATTCCTAGACTCAAATACTTAGTCTATGAAAATATGCATGACCAGTTCAGTGGTAACAAAGGGGATTTGTATGAAATGATAGTCCACAAAAATGACACAAGACATCCGTTTAAGAGTTGAAGAGAATATATTTTTGTTTGTATACAAGTTTGAAACGAAAAAAACTAATCGCACCGTATGAAAACGCGAAGCGGATCCATACATAAGTGTGATTAGTTTTTTTTCTTTTCATACCTCCACGAAAACAAATATATATATATATATACATATATTATCTTCATTTCTTATTTTTAAATCGAGTGTAAAAATCGATTTTTTTTTACAAATTTCGATGCTTTTTAGTATGTAACTATTTTGTGTGGGAGCATGCAAAGCGCATGTAAGGCAAAATTATCCCATTTAAATACGACAATCTATTGAAATTGAGTTTATTTTTATATAAAAATCTTTGAAAAGTATTTGCTTTTTGAATAAGAGAAGCCGCTTTTTCAAATAGAAATAAAGCCACAAGAACAACAACATCAAAAAAGAAAAAAAAAAAATACAAAACAAACAGACACACAAGCCTTCCAACCATTAAACTGAAGTTGTACGTCGATTTTTTTAAAGCAGAAATTCAATATAACGATTTCCCCTTTAATTGGACAAAAGAAATTCGTATCTGGTTATAGTTGATATAACACGTAGTTCGGACAATGTGTAAAGTATTTCTGTAAAACTGGAGAAAACAACAACAACAACAACAAAACACAAAACAAACAAAAAATGGTAATTGGAAGTACACACGTACGTTTAAAATCACAAAGTATTGTTTTCCTACAGCCTTTTTCAAATCACAGAAAAGGCACAATATTATAATCTTTTCGTGACAAATGTTTTGAAGGAAATCTATTATTGCCGTAAATTGACGTAACTTTTTTGCATCTTAGACGAATAAAAGAATTTCATATAACGTCTTACGGGTTATGTTAACCCCTTCTTATTTTTAGACGCAATATTTGAAGGATATTACTGTGGACAATTTCAAAAAAAGTGAAATTTGACAATAGATGCATTTCAAGTGTAGAAAATATTGTGGAAAAGAAGAAATTGCTTGTTACAAGCAATTTCTTCTTTTCCATCAATGTATTCTTAGCATAAAATGACTTGGGCGTAAAAAATAGGTATCGTGTAGGAAAGTGTTAAAAGATTTGTACTTCTAAACAAATTACTTTAATTTGAAATTAAAAATTCAAATGATCACAGTCTCTCGCAATTACTACTATTCAATAAAATAATGGAACCATTAAGATCCTATTACCTCCAAACATATTATCTTGATAGCTATTTTCACTTACACAAAATTACTATTTTAATTCTCATCGCTCCATTTGCACGGTTTCAAAATTGGAAAATAAAATGAAAACGATCTAGAATAATTCACTGGGGCAAATTTTGTTAGTACTGGTTATAATATGTTTGTATGGGTTAAAAAATCGAGTTTTATGGTTTCAAGGTTTATCAATGCATCATTTCTTTGTTTGGTACAACCATGACTCTGGCATGTTCTGTCAAAGAACCGTGGAGTGGATTCGAATCGTAATAAGGCTATCAATTCTTCTCCGATAACGGCTGCGACCATAGCGGAGTTGATAGCACGTATGAGTCCTAATGCTCGATCTCCGGCAGCGACGAATATTCTCTCAGACATTTAGCTCCCACCATCGGGTGGATAATAGTTAGCCGAAGTTGATTGAGCAGCTGGGGGCTCGGGAAGTATGCAGTGGTAGTGCTGGTGTGAGAAATACCAGAAATATATGGTTAGGTGCTCCAGCCGTCGCGATATAACTGATATACTTTTAAAAGTAGCGTTAAACCCCATTCAACCAATCAATCCTCTCCAGTAACGAGTCAGTCAATCTCAATCTAATAGTGAAGTACACACGTTTGAATAATTATTGCTTCAAAGTTGCGTCGTAAAAACATAATCACCATTTCATAACACCCTATTTTATTCACGTCAATATTCATATGGTGAAGTTTTTAAAAGGGTGCTTCATATTTACATTTACACACACATATATATATAAAGTGTGTCTACACCCAACTGAGAAAAACCGCCCTTGGAAACTATGATGTATTGCGGCTGAACGGACATATGCTAATCACCAGAATATTGTAGTGTTGACCAAATGTCAACTTCCTAGAATCGATGTGTCCGGAATAACTGGCAGGCCAATCCGATATCAGTTGACAGCAGATAGCGCATTCTGAAGTAACACCAAATCGTCGATGGACGAGCAGACCTTTGTAACTTCGACATGAATAAATGTTTCAGTTACCCCTAGAGGATGTCTTTTTTTGTTGTTGTTTTTTTAACCATTTAATTTCCCTCACATTTTGAATTACCGTTTAGTGTGTGTTTCCCGAATATTCTCTATCTTATAAACCACAGATACTTTTATCTCTCAAGAAACTTTAACCAATTTCTACACAATCCTCGCTTATAAAAAAAACCTGGATAAACATTGTGAAAAATGAAGGAATTCCTTGTTGCAAGTAATTTCTTCATTATCCATTTTTTTCTGTCGAGAAAGACAAAGATTTTTTTCGAATTTCAATATCTAGGAATTATCGTCTGCGACTTGGCATATTGACCAGTTTAATTTTTTGTCAAGTGGGAACAGGTTAAAGCGGAAACTATCATTTTAACTTTTAAGCATAGTATTAATTAACTTAGAAAATAATATATTATTCCTTCATGTTCTTTAGTATTCGATATATATTTCCTTATTCATTTATTTCGATTTATCTCGAAGTCAATAGTTATTTGTTAGAGATATAACAGATTTGGTATGCTAAACACGATAAAGACTGATCCCTCGTAATGCGATGGAAGTAAGAACGAAAGAGTCAATTAATGTTTGTTAATGTAGACAAAAATAACGAGGTCAGTCTTACTATAGATGCTGTTCGAAAGGTAAAATGTATTTTAAGGCAAATATATATTGTGTAAAACATCTAATTAACCCTTTCCTGTTTTTTCAAAATTCAAAGGTTTTGCAGACGAAACTTTAAAGTTGATTTAAGAAGAAAAACAATTATGTAGTAGGATAGAAAATATTGTGGAAAAAGAAGAAATTGCTTTTTACAAGCAATTTCTTCTTTTTCCACAATGTTTTCTCAAGTATAAAACCTCAGGGATTAAACAGGAAGGGTTAAAGGAATTTATCACTTTTATCGTGTATCCTACTGAAGGAAATTGGGGGATTCTCCTATCATTTTCAATGACCCCCATATTTTCAAAATTGGTGGTTTTTTTTTGTTTTTTTTTTCTTTCTACAAATAAAGAACAGAAAATACAAGATATTTCTTAATTGCTAAAATCTCCATGTTTCTGAAATCTGAGAATAAACGCCGCTCTTTCCAAAATTCAGCTAGATATTTTGTATGAGATTTGAAGCCATAAGGAACATACGCCAGACAATTCAGGCTGTAAACGATTTCTCTATCCATCATGTTCATACAGCCATAGTCATAGAGTGATATCCCTTTTCATGCCGAGAACAGATAAGGAATATCACGTTATGTTCGAGCCGCGTCGGATATTTTGATACTTCACTCGACCTTAGATTTCGCTACATCACAACTATTTCAAAGTGTTCCGTTTATCATATACCGACAAATTATGATTATAAAAGATAAAAGGAAGATACCGAAATTGTCTTACGTCAACCTTTTTTTCAATAACGTTATTCTCGACGTGACGTTGTTTTACCAGGAAAATCTTACCTTTCTATATGTTGAGTCCGAATTTGTCCGCGTGAAATGAGTGTATCTAATAAGGAAATCGTCATATACCATGGTCAAGACACCGTATAACGAATTTTTTGTACTGCATTGTTTTCATCTCGCTTTCAATAATTTTCGTTACTTTTTTTTCCACGAACGGTTACCGTTACAGAGTTATATCTATGCTTCCAGAAGGTATCATGTGCGTCGTGTGTCGTACGTCGTGCGTCGTCCGTCAACAATTTCTTTAAACGACATCTCCTCCCAAACCTCTGAGCCAATTTGAACCAAATTTGGCAGAAAGGTTCCTTAGGTGGTCCCCTTCAAAAATAGCTAAAAGAATTGAAATCCGTTAAAAACTCTGGTTGCCATGGTAACAAAAGTGAAATTTTAAAATAATCTTTAAAAATCTCCTCCTCCTGACCCAGAAGGCGTAGAGCCTTGATTTTTTGCATGAAGCATCAGTATATTGACCTCTTTCAAAATAGCTAAAATCATGATCCTCGGGTCCCCAGGGGCAGAGCCCCCCGGGGGGGGGGGTTATATAGAAATAAAGAACGATTTTTAAATGACAACTCCACCCAAACCACTGGACCAATTTGAACCAAATTTGGCAGAAATGTTCCTTAGAAAGTCCCCCTATAAATAAGCTTAAAGAATTGAAATCCATTTAAAACTCTTGTTGCCATTGCAACAAAACTGAAATTTCAAAATAATCTTTAAGAATCTTCTCCTCTGACCAAGAAGGCGTAGAGCCTTGATATTTTGCATGAAGCATCAGTATATTGATCTATTACAAAATAGCTAAAATCATGATCCTCGGGTCTCCAGGGGCGGACCCAGGGGATGGGGGGTGGGGTTATAGGTATGAAGCATCAGTTCACAGACTTCTTTCTTATTTCTTAATTTATAACCCATGGAAAAGGTTTTTTCCTTCTTTCAAATCAGCACTAATGCCTTGGAATTTGTAATTTAGACTTTTGGATCCCCAGGTTCATAGTCTTTATATGTAGTTGTGGCCCACTTGTTTCATAATCCTAACCTTAACATGAAATTAGACTCTTGAAAGAAAAAGAGCCTTTATTTCAGGTGAGCGCCCCAGGGCCAACGGCCCTCTTGTTTATTGACGTAAAACCATATAAACTTTGGAGAAGTATTCCTTTTAATTCAATCTAGTTAACCCTTTCCTGTTCGATCCCTAGTTTTTACGTTCAAGTGTTTTATACTTGAGAAAACATTGTGGAAAAAGAAGATATTGCTTGTAACAAGTAGTTTCTTCTTTTTCCACAATATTTTCTACCCTAAAGAATGATTATTTTTCTAATAAAATCTACTTTAAATTGTCGTCTGCAAAATCTTTTAATTTGGGCAGTTTTAAAATTTTGCAACACAACAAAGGGTTTAATACACTTTAAACAGCATAATTACAAAAATTAAACCACAAAAATAGCTTTTTAGAGGCCTTATCCGCGAAAAGCAACTGACATGTATACGGTAACCCGCATTGAAGTATGCATTCTCAATCTCAAAGCACACAAAACGGTTTTCACTTTCATTTACACGACACTAACAACGTTACTTCAGCGCATGTTACCATAGTGGCATTCCCCGAGGTGCCTTCTTATCATCGAGATTCTTAACATTCAGAATTATTTAGATCTTTAAGATAAAGTTTTCCTTAGATCAAGATTTTTAAGTCGCTGGATAATGATAACTATTGGGGAATTTAAACTTAAATTAAATTGGCTTAATCGAGTAGCATTAACGACATTGGATGCTTTCATTAAATATAACAAAATTGTTCTTTAATGCATCCTAAATTATTAATAAGCGGGAATATAACTGAAATACTGTTGAAACCAATTACGAAACGTTACAAGGGATACTAGAGGGAGTATAAGTTTCGATGGCTTCATTGATGGTCGTAAAACAACAAAAGATCATTAGCTAGCAAAGCGTCAGCCTTGATAGCTTAAGTTAACAGACAACATTTTGAGGTCTTCTCAGAGTTCAACGAGTGCAAACTGCCACTAGAGGCCTAACCATTAAATCCATTGAATGCATTACACAATTAAAAGTAGTTCTTATTTCAGCAATATTGCAAACTCTGCAACTGCTTTTTATGGCCATGTGAATTAAATTTATTCAAATTGTAGATAACTCCTGTAACAGAATGCTTTTTACCCAATTCCCCTCAACTGAAACATCTCAAGAAATAGCTTTGGAAAACATTGTGGACAATGGAGAAATTGCTTGTAACAAACAATTTCTTCATTTTCCACACTGTTTTTTCTACCCTACAAGACAAAGGTTTTCTAATTCCACTAGTCATGAAAACCTTTGACAAACATTACTGCTTTGCTAGTTTACAGCACTTTCAGTACTTTGGTTTTTTCTCTTGTCTAATATATTTGAAAAAATAAGAAATATTTTTATTTGGGTCGTGAAAAGAGGATATGAATTGGAATAGGTGAACCAAATCAACAAAATATGCAATCTTCTTTTGGTTATAATGAAGCAGAATAAATAAAGCGAGTTTTTTTTTTCGAGTTTCGAGGCTCACGGTGAATTCGTTAAACAACAAATTCTTATTTTTCTCTCATGCAATGTTTGAGTAAGTGAAAAGATATTCGTAGTTCTTTTCAAGCGTCATGACGAAGCTCGTTAAAACAACAACAACAAAAGCAGCAATTCTCTCAAGAAAGAACCAACCAGCAATCATTTTACTTCAGGAAAAGCAAACTGAATCTGGTTACAGGTTGATGATACACTGGCATACGACAGTAGTTTTAATCTGTCAAACATTGTGTCAAGAAAAAACATCTCGAAGGGAGAGTCGTCAACGTAAATCTGAAATAATGAAAAAATATACCGTATGACTAGAATTTGTTACGATAGCGTATTACATGCAAAATTTTGCTTATTGTGAATGTATGAATACAATTTATTTGCGTGATATTTCCAACAATTGACGGACCAATGGCTGCGCTTAATGAGCTCCAATAGGAAGTCAGACTTGAAACACTTGATATAAAAAACCGTTATTTTTCCAGGAAAAACACAGATATCAGAAAATAAAGGAATACCATGAAGTAGAATAGTAATGTATTTAGGAAATATTTCCTATGGAACGGATTCTTTAGGAATTGACCGGTCGAGGCTGTGAATCAAAAAAAAAAAATCGATCTGTCAAACCATGCATTTGGAATGGGAGTGTAGTTTGAACTCCGACATTGGCCGCCATTTATGTAAAGCCTTTTTTTTTTTTTTTTTTTTTGGTTTGACATATTCAAGCTGTAGCTACGACAGCCATCTATTCTACTTTTTTAGCTAGCAAATCGTCAGCTTTGATAGCTTAACCCATTCCAACACAAGACAATTTTAGACTGGTCCAAAGTGAAAGAAGCTGCAGACGTCAGTCTAAATTTGATGGAATTTTAAATTTGCCAGTATTTGCTTGATCCAAGTAATTTCCTCATTTTCCACAATGTTTTCCAAAGCTTTTTTCTTGAAAGGAGGGCTTGAGTTGGAATGGGTTAAGTTAACAGACAAAAATTTTGAGGTCGTATCAAAGTTCAACGATTGCTAACTGCCACTGGAGGCTTAACTATAAAATCCGTTAAATGCCTACGCAATAAAAAGTAGTTCTTATGTATTGCAAACTGTGCATACAAGTTCATCTCCTAGGTATTTTTAGCCCACTTGAGCACATCGTGTTCAAATGACTCCTGATCAGAGTTTTCAGACGACAATTTCAAATTTTTGAAAATTCTAATATGTTTATCTCTTTAGGTAGAAACCAATGTGGAAAATGAAGAAATTGCTTGTAACAAGAAGTTTCTTCATTTTCCACTCTGATTTCCTCAATTATTTTCATGAGGAGGAAGAATTGTGTGGGAATGAGTTAAATCCATGGTTACTTTAACCTCGTTTCTTTATCATAATAATGTTTGAAAAAGAAGATTACTGAACAAAACAATGCTTTGCTAATTACAGTACTTTTCAGTACTTTGATTGTTAGGTGCTACTGGCTATAAATTTTGCAAAATAACGCCGTTTAAAGTGGAACTTCCTTTCGGAGTCAATAGTGGAGGCCAACGGAGTAGGTGGGCGGGACAAGCGATTGGTCAATTGTTTGAATGGTGTTCAACACCTCTTTACATTTTTATCCTTTCCGGAGAAGAGTACTTTCCGGATATCCTCGGTATCGTGCTGGAGATTGCCCAAGGACATACTGACATAATCGGCGCTTTGGGAAGGACTCGAACGTCATCTAGCTGAACACGCGGGTATGAATACTAAAGAACTGGGTAAATTGTTCAACCTACCAATACGACTTCCGGTCCAAATATGAACGTAAACTTATAGACCCTGTTGACATCTGCTAGAGGATTGTTATTGCGGGTCTTCTCCTCTCCCCAGGTGCCTCCGTCAACAGTGTTGAGACTAAACGTGTTCAATTCATCTTCAGCTTTAATATAGACGGTCTTTTCGGGTATTGAGAGGTCGACAAACTTGATCTTAAACCTGAAATTTTGACAGGTAGTGTGGTCTGAGTTAAGACAGCTCTTTGTGTGTAATCGAGAGTTATTGCTTAGACTTATTCAAGAAATAAAGAGATTAATGTTTTATTTTATCGTGGTATGAACGTAAAGACTTGAGACTTAAGTTTTTAGGTTTATACCTCAATAAAAACAACTATGTTATCTTCATGTCTTATGATTCTATGCCATCAAACAAAATAAAATAAATGCTTATTTATAAGTTATAGATCAACTTTATGCGCAAAGAAATGAAGAGGATATTTAGTTCTCATTTCGGTTTGAACCCAAAAGCTTAATATCACTGTAGTAATACAATATGGTGAAATTTTTAGGTTCATACCTAGACAAAAAATAATCAAAAACATTGCCTTCTTTTCTTAAATAGTTGAATTTGTATTCGTTGTTTTCCCTGTTAATTTGACAACATTATATCACTGGATACATCTTCTTTGACAAAGCATAGAACGCCGGTAATTTCATGTGACCCAATATGTGAAAATAGGTAAATTCTTAGCTCCTGTCATGCTTAACTCGGAATATTCCATTTTTGGCAGGAGGTATGAACAAAGATCAGCCTGCACTTAAGTGCAGTCTGAACTTAGTCTACACCTCATGCCTGTCCATTTCAAACAAGAATATTTTATGGTATTAATTTTCAAAAGAAGTATTAATGATCGAACAACATGTACTATCATTGCTTTCAGTCCTTTGATTTTTATGTAATTCTGAAAAAAAAAATATATATATATATATACTCGGCATGACAAGGGTTAATTTCGCAATGTTTTCGATTCACGCCTGACACAGCGAATTGCAAAGTCTGTCCGAGATCGAATCTTATTGCATTTAGCCGATTTTTACATGTAAATTTATGATTCTATCTTACCTTACAGCCCATTTTTCAAATACATGTAGTTATCTGACTGACCTCTGATTGGTTCGACCATTATTCCAAATATTGGCTCTATACTAAATTCCCGGGATCCGCGGCAATAGCGCAGTTGGTAGCGCGTCAGAATATTTCAGACATTTATCTTCCACCAATGGATGGATTATCATAAACATAAGTAGGACGAGCAGCTCGAGGCTCGAAAAGGACGCCGTGGTAGTACTTTTATACCGGGAACCCTTGGTGAGTTACTCCAGACGCTGTGATATGACTAGAATACTGTTAAAAGTGGCTTTAAACTCCATTTAATGAACGAAACAACTAGATTCCCGGTCAATCCCTTTTTAGAGGACTTATCTCTTCATTATAACTGAGAAACAAGAGAACTGCATGCGGTCGATGGAGTTACCCATTACCAGACGGCAAAGTTTAGACTGGTCCAAATTGAGAGGAGATGCAGACGACAATTCAAAGTTTATGAAATCTTAGGGTTTTACAACTTTCTGGGTAGAAAACATTTTGTAAAATGAAGAAATTGCTTGTTTTCTCAATTGTGTTTCTTAAAAGGCGTCCAAAAGCGCCACTGTGTGGGAATGGGTACAATCGGAGAGGTTAGAGGGTATTTTCTTACATAAAACATTCTAGAACTATTCCCCTTGATAAAACTGATAATAGTGAACATAAATGTAAAGTGAGTGTGTATTGTCGCTACCGTAGCACATGCCCACATGCGACGCCCCCAGAAGACGGTTAGTTGTAACGGGGGAAAGGGGAACGATACAAGGCTGAGAGCTCCGCCTGGTTCTTTAACGTGCATAATGGATAGCACCGTCACAGGGGCCTCGGTTTCACGTCTCATCCGAAAGACAATAAGTTTGTTATTTCATGTGGCCAACCCAGTACTCAAACCCGTGATCTTGGGGTTTTGGCCAAGATCTCTACCAACTGGTCCAATCGGGCTGACGGCAAAGTTTGAAGCAAATAGCTTGAATTATAACAGTTTGTTTGTTTGAATTGGGTTTAACGCCACTTTTAAAAGTATTTCAGCCATAACGCATAACCATGGTATTTCTCACACCAGTATTGCCACTTTATCCTTTACAAGCCTCCAGCTGCTCATCTCACTATGGCTTACGATTAGCCACCCGTTGGAGGGAGACAAATGTCGGGAAGTATATTTGCCGTAACAGGGAACGAACCCTAATAAGAAGTCCGATGCGCTACCAAATTCGCTATGGTCAAATTATAACAGAGATGTGACCAAGCTTAAAGTTTTTCACCCCATCGACGCCGAGTCGATACCATAAGCACGGATTTTCGATCCAACATAGCCGAGCTAATAATCAATTTGTTTGAAAACCTCGTAATCACAACTTGTTACAGTTAAAATGATGATACAATTGAAGCTCATCCTACTCAATTTTATTAAAAATCACTCATTCACCGTTAAACAAATTCCCACACAATAAAATTTTAGAATTGTCTAAATTGAAAAAAGCTGCAGACGAAAATTTAAAGTTGATGTAATAGTAATTTCTTCTCTTTTTTTTCTTTTTTTTTTTTTTTTGTCCTTTCGGATAGAAAACAGGATGGATAATGAAGTAATTGCTTAATACAAGCAAATACTTCCTTTTCCACAATGTTTTCCGATGATTTTTTCTTGAGGGGGGTAAAAAGGAAGGATTGTGTTGGAAAATGTCAATTCATAACATTCAAATAACTATATGAAATCGCACTAGACATTCCATAAATTCATTCAAAACATTGGCTCACCTGGATTCGTAGATATCTGATTGGTCAGAGTATCTGAATGGTCCAAGTTAATAAATAAATCTATTTTAAGAACGATATACAGATTCATTTAAAGGCATGTAATTTATTCATTTCCTTGAAGATGCTCATTTCGTTTAAAAGTCGCTTATTCTGCTCATTCTAATCTATTTGACTCCTAGATCATTCACAATCCAACTTCCCCACGTTCCTAACTGAACGAGTTTTTGTCACCCACTGCTTAAATATGTCGCTGGGCGCGCTAAATGTCATAACTACAGCTAGAATAAAGCTGTAGCTACGTCATTTTGCACGCCCAAGTATGTTATTCTTACCCTCCTCTGTAGACAAATGTAGCCGTCTGGATGTAAATTATAACTGAATGTCCAAAACCAAAATATGTCGGCAAGTTCATCTCGATTCTTGAGGTCTGAATGCAAATAGAAACAAGAGCTCTGTGAGTATTGAACGACAATATAAGGCCCCTTCTGGTCATAGACTTACTTTTCTAGAAATCTGTCTTATCCAAACACTCGTTGCTGTTTATTTCCCCAGGATCAACGGACCGGAACAAAACTAAAATAAATCTGTTACTCATGATTGATGAATCGCGATGGTCAATCAAAAAATCAATCGACTAATCTAATAATTCATTTAGTCCGGAAGTGAAATTTGAACTCCGACATTGTCCGACATTTAAAATAAGAATTTTTTGTTTGTTGGGCGACTTAAGCACCGTAACTACACCTTATTTAAGCAACGTTTATGATGCCAATCAACCATTCCTTTTATTCTATACCCACACATTCTGAAGATTTAAAGTAATGTTTACGTGCTGATTTGTTTGGAAATTTTCTCTATGTATCTATAACGTTCTTAAAAACAAACAAACAAACAAACAAAAAGAAAAAAAAATCACACACAAACACACGCATAAACGTGAAATCTCAAAATGACGTTATTTTCTTAAGACAATGATATTAATCACTACCACATGATTCTGTAGCCGTATTCTGCGGAGATCCTTACCCCTTTCCTGTTTTTGGCAAAATTTTAGACCTGTCCAAAATCAAAGATTTTTCAGACGACAATTCAAAGCTGGATTCATTATAAAAAGAATCATTCAGTAGGGTAGAAAATATTGTGGAAAAAGAAGAAAATACTTGTTACAATGCAATTTCTTTTTTCCCCACAATTTTTCCCAAATATATATATATATATATATATATATATATATATATATATATATATATATATATATATATATATATATATATATATAAAAGGAACGTAAAAACCAGGGATGGAACAAAAAGGATTAAGTGACATTCTAGACTTATGCAAATTAGTCAAATCATCTCGTTATTACGAAATAACATTAGTAATAACTAAATAATTTGACTAATTTGCATATCAAAGTCTTGTGTTTCCTGGGCCCGTATTCACCAACACATTCTAAATTGATTTAGCCGGCTAAATCCAAAGAATAGACTAAATTGAATTAAGTACGTATTCACCAACCTATTCTAAACTTTAGAATGAACTAAATTTAGGGAAAATTCTTCATTATCCAAAGTCTAATACCTACCGTACTAAATACGCATTATTAATGTAAAAAAAATGACCCCCGTTCGCTGCATTATAGTCCTAAACATATTTGTAGACAGAATAATGTAAAATAACACGAAGAGAGGAAAATTATTTCCCCTTGGATAAAATAAAGGTTGTCGGTCGCATCTGACATGTATGACGTCACTGATATTTCTGACGTAATATAAGATAGTGTTTACATTGGTGACAGAAAATTCGCTCTTGCAGCTCTTCTCATAGTAATATTTATCGATGATTTCAAAATGGATTTAAATTTTAAGTGAAAAGGATGCTAAAAGAGGAAAGTCTTCGCCGCGTTTTCAGATTTTCAGGTGTTCTTCAATGAACTCGGAACCGAAAATGACAGGATGGGAGTTCAAAGAAAAAGCAGATTGTCATTTCATCTCAAGCAGTGGAAAGCTTGTGCATTTTCAATCAAGATTCTTTTGCTTGGGTGCTGATACTAACTGCAATGCAACACGGATTTTACTCAAGTTACAATCAACATCCTCAAAAATATCTATATTGTCTGGAATATTTGGAAAGATTTCGACAGAAGATTGAGGTGGGCCATGTTGAATTTTTGTTAAAAGTTTTATTCGTCTTATTGTGTTTTGGTCTTTTTATTTCGACTCAAAATAAAACTATTATCAGAATTAATGCTAGCATTGCACATCCGCTGCTTGTTTTTCCATTGCCGTCTTCAATTCGAACCGATGGGCCGCGGCAGGTTTATGATTGATGATAATAATGAAAATAATAAAACGCCACCAAAAGGTTTCTACGTAGTCATAGACAAATATGAATAATCAACAAATTTAGAGATGCTATTTTATTTTTCATTTCATCTTTAATCACTGTAGTGCAACCCTTTCGTTTTGCCGATCGACTAATCTTCCTATCCCCTCCCACCCCCGGCCACAGCGATCAATCCATATAGGATTTCGATCAAGGATAATAATCCGTCCTAATTAATCGATTTCGATCCATTTTTTTGTTAAAGACTAAAGATTTTGCAATATATATTTTTTAATTTGGCTATATGATGGGTTTAAGGGTTAAAAGCTGGCTACTGTTTTGAAATGCGCTTTTAAAAAGTCGGGAAACCAGTGCAGGTGTGCGGTCGCTTATGCAATATACAAACCGTTCTAATTGAAGTCTGTTCTAAATTGTGTTGGTGAATACGAACTTTAGTCTATTCTCGGAATAGTATGAACCTTACTATTTAGCCTAGACCATATTCTAAAATTTAGAAAAGTTTGGTGAATACGGGCCCTGTAGTATTCGGTACTCTCACAATCATTTTTTGTTCCGACGTGACCGATTTAGTCCCTACCTTGAGTCCATTGTCAGCCGCCGCGATATGACTGAAATACTGTTAAGAGCGGCGTTAAACCCCAATCAATCAATCCGATTTTTCCGCGTGTATTAATATAATAACATCATTCGCCTTACCTTTTCAAAAGCGTGTTCTATAAGCCGTGCACTAAAATAGTTGTATGAAGTATAATAACTTGGGTCGTTGTACCAGCCATCTGACAGTGTCGTGCAAGTGTTTGTTTGTGGATCGAACCTGAAACCTCTCGCAGATTCATACCGTCTAAACACACATTGCCAGCCTCCTAATCTGGCGGTTGAAGCTTGAGTGTCATAGTACATCATGATTTTAAATCCATTGCAATAATTTATAACCAATAACGTCAAAAGAAAGAAATACTTGCTCAGAACCTTCGAATCAGACATTGTGTTATTCATTAAACTAACTTTTATTCAGTCAAGGTTATCCATTCATTTAACCAACGGGGCATCTAAAAGTCAGCGATTTCACAATTTAATATTATTTTATTTCTTATATCCTTCAATCCACGGATCGCCGCTGTCAAATAATCGATTGGCAATGATTAAACGCGACTGTCAATCAAAACCCAATAGAATCGTTTATTTAGCCTTGAAGTGAACTTATAACTCAAACACTGGCCGACATTTATGTTAAGCACAATTTTTTTCGGGTTGGCAACTTAAACGTCGTAACTACAGCTTTTTCAAAACGATGCTACGACAAATAGGTTATTGACCATAAATTTTCGAAAAAATAAAAAGGCCGTCGTTCTGTCGGAGTCAGTGAATGTGACCAGCTGAGTCAGTGTGTGTGTGTGTGTGTGGGGGGGGTGATCAGTCAATTTTGATAGTTCATTTGTATATAATACATTTAGGGTAGCCGGAAGTTTCAACGGCGTTACAGCTTATTCAAGTTGTGATCACGACGTTTAGGTTGTCTTCAATCGATTTACCTTTGTCCTATGTCCCCGACTATCTGTTTTCGTCGATTGCGCACGGTTTCTCTCTTTAAGAAACTAATTTTAATGCTTTTCAGCGGATAATTGGGATTTCGCCGTAGATTATCACTTAAAAATAAGCAGTGAAATATCAAAATGATAAACTCACTGTATTGAAAGAATTAGCCATCGTTTCGCTCAATTGAGCAACTGAGAGCCATCTAAGCAGGACTAGAGACACCAAATGGCGCCATCAGCTTGCTATGTAATGACGCGCTTTGAGAGAATTTAGACGAAAAAAATATATATCACTTTTTTTGCATTTAAGAAAAAACAGACTAATTGTGTATTGAGTGAGGCCTGTTAACCTTTCATTTCGTGAACAACTAAAGCAAGTTTCACAGGAGGCTCCGCTACTCGTGAAATTATAGCTTTTTTGGTAACCCAAAGAAAGATACGTAGATCTTACACCGAATCCAATGATTAACCTCTATATAAAAGTTCAAAAGAAAACACAAAGATTTGTGCAAACTTTTCGTCTTTCGATATCCAAAATCGAGTTTCGAGTTGACGAAAGGGCGTGAACAGCGGAGTTTCCGCGTGTTCCCTTTTCCCTTGATTAATCACAAAGTGGCCCCGAGTTATTATATCGTCAATGAACTAGTTATGGGAAGTTTACAGTTGCAGTATTTATTAAATATTAATCAGCCCTATTGTTTAAATCCAAATAAAAGTTCAGAATGAGTCTTGTGAAATTTTACCCGTAGGACAAAGTACTTTAAAAGTCTGAATAGAATTATGACCTGCCATGCTAAAATTGTCCATTTTGGAGAGATGTTAACTAATCAATAAAAAGAAAGGGGGTGCTCGAGCGGCTTTATCGCTCTATCGTCCACAAAGTTCTTATAATATAGGTAATTTAGGTTTCTTTAACCCTTGTCTGCTTTGCAAAATTTTAGACCTGTCCAAATTCAAAGGTTTTGCAGACAAAAACTTAAAGTGGATTTGATTTAAAGAATCATATTATAAAATAATCATTCAGTAGGCCAGAAAAATTGTGGAAAAAGAAGATATTGCTTGCTACAAGCAATTTCTTCTTTTTTCTACAATGTTTTCTCATTTATAAAATCACAGGGACGTAAAACCAGGGATTGAACATGAAAGGGTTAACAGTGAAGGCAACACATTACTTTTTTTTTGCAATTTCCTAAAAGTGCGTGAATTCCTTTCATTCAAAATTATTCTATAATATAGTAATATCATTTTTTCCATTGAATCACTATTCGATCTCTATTCGAAGTAACACCAATCCTGTGAAACGGATTCTCGTAAAGGGTCACCAAAAGATCATGCCTATGAAATTTGGTTGATACCATCCAGTTTGCAACAAGAACATTTTCAAAGTTTTAACACTATATACCACATACGGAATTTAGACCCGCCCATAAAAGCATTTTTTGTGTCACATCAAAATCTTTCGAAGGAATCTAATAAAGAGTTATCAAAGGACCATTTATGTGAATTTCTGTTGAAATCCATCGGCTAGTTTCTGAGAAGAACATGTTTTCCCTATATACCATATACGGAATTAAGCCCTGCCCATAAAATCAACTTTTAATCCTTTCATTGTTAATGGATTCTGATCAAAAGTCAGCAAATGACCATTTCTGTATTTTTTTTATTGGAATCCATTAACTGGTTTCTGAAAAGAAGATTTTCAGGTTTTTCACAGTATCATGAAAATTAGCCTATCTAAGCAATGTTGACTGCCTGGGTGGTCGAGTGGTATAGGTGCTTGGCTCGTGATTTGAAGGTCACAGGTTCGAGCCCCACCGTCATCGGGGTGTGTTCATGGACAAGACACTTAGTAGCCAGTCCCATTCTACCCAGCTGTATAATTGGGTAGCAGTGGGTTTAAATCACTGACTCTCTTTCAGGGACGTGAAAAGATTTGGGTTGTGAGTATTCGAGAGCGACTATAAGCCAAAGGCTTTCGTCGCAATCGAACTAAAATAGATTAGTATAAACTAAGCAGTGTTTTAGTCCGATAAAAATCTTTGGAAAATCTGATAAAGGGTCATCGAAGATTCCTGTGAAATTTGGTTGAGATCTATGCAGTACTTTCTGAAAAGAAGATTTTTCAAGTAAAATATCAACGGCCACACAGACGCATGGGCGCACGAACAAAACGCCACGACAAAAGCTCGCTGGCTATCAGTCAATAGAGCTAAACTCACCAAAAACGTCTTTTTCCGAAAAGTAAAAATGTAAACAGATTAATAAAATACAATATATACCGTAATTGATATAGGAATAGATAAAAAAAAAAAAAAAAAAAAAAAAACACGATAAAACAACAATTAAAAAACTAAAACACTTAAGTAACGTTGTCATAGATTTTTTTTGAAATCGGCCCAGTGATTGTTTGAATAAAACTGCTCTTATTGATGTCCCTAGGAACAGAGATATGTTTTTAACACTTTCAAGCATGCCTATTTTCCACATAGTTTATAAAATTAATGTTCTTGGCCAAGGCCAGAAGAACCGTTTTTCCTATTTCACCTAAGTTGCCATGGTAACCAGTTTTTTCCATAGACTAATTCTTAAACTACTTGGAGAGAAGACCACCCAAGCAAGATTCCCACCGGCTGCAGTTGTATCACTCCACAGGCTTGAATTCACTAATAAAGAGAGGACTTTGCACAACATTCTATTATGCAAAAGTAGCCTCGCCTTTTTGAATGAATTTTAAGTCGACATACTGGCTTGCGGATCAATGCAACCTCTAAATCGGTTATAGATAATCGCCTGTCGTTTTCCTTACTCCTTTGAATTAATATTCTTTTTTACTAGAATGCCCATAAAGATAAAATTTATATGGAAATAGGCTTCCATGCTCATAAAAGCCTTTTTTTTTCATCCGACTATTTTTTCTTGAATCGATTTGGTAAAGGGTAACAACAAGTTGTTAGCGTGAATTTCGGTTGAATTCAAACTAATATTTTCCGAGATTTACAGTATTTTCAATATATACTAAAATTAGAAATTAGCTCCGTCAATAAAATCCATATTTTCCATCTAATCAAACGTTCTTGATGAGATCTGGTTAAAAGTAATCAAGAAATTGTACCAGTAAAGTTTGGTTCAAATTTAGCTTATAGTTTCTGAGAAGATTTTACAAGCTTTAGGTATATACCTGTTATCTTTTTTTTTTTTTTTTTTTTAAAAAAACGAAAATTGGCGCCTATGAGAAAATTAGTCGATAATAAATTTCTTCTAATTCCCATTTTAAAGGTAGGTATCGATGTTTTTTTTCATGTCACATTGTTAATTATTTTTATTTCCTCTCATATAATATTTGAATACAACATTCCGAAAAGTAGTTTTGCAAAAATCTGAGGTCGCAGAAAAAAGCAGGGTATTTCCCTAATAGCCTACGTAGGCTATTAATCTATTTTTAGATTAATCCGAGACATTTGCGAAGGATATAGGACATTCATGTGGCGCGAATAACCGTTGGAACCTTGCATTTACTTTAAGTTACATCAAACCAACGTCATCGTTACGTCATCAGGAGTTATGTTCGCTAGCCGGTCTGTAAAGATCAGTCCAAAACTGTCGTAAGCGTTATTACGAATATAAATACTTACCGTAGTTTTGCGCTTAGCTTTTCATGTGACATGATTAACAACGTTGGCTGTTTCGCTAGTAAATTTGTTACCTTCATTTGACTTTTGGTCATATGCAAATGAGGTCAATCGATGTCGGCAGCCGAATTCCGTGATATCTAAAAATAACCTGGAATTCTGCTGAACCTTTCCGATATAACCACAAAAAGCCACTTTAGGCCTATTAGATTACCACCAAGACAATACCTGACCTAACTTAAAGTATTAAATGTTCGTTTAAGTCTATTTTTCGGCACTTGGTATTTTTTTCTTATCTAGATTTCAGAAACATTCGACACCTCCCTTTAACCATCTTTTTGGTAAGTTTACCAGCACCACCGGAAGATTTCATCAAAACCATCAATAACAACTTGTTTATGAATTTATTTGGAACGACAGACAAAAAATAAAATTAACAGTTGCCATAATTTTTTTTGTAAAGGGGGAGGGGGCTAAAGATACCGAATCTAAGGAACTTTATTTACTTTATGAAAGTATGATTGAAAAACTTGATTGATTCTAACGTTTGACCTTGAGCTCCGACCTTACCCTTAGCGCTAAATGCATATTTTTTTTCGAATGGTACATCTATTCATGATAAAGAACAACTGTGCCAAGTTATATAATAAACCACCCATGATTGAAGGAGCTATGCTCTAAATAAGCTCAATTCTAATGTTTAACCTTGAACTTTGACTCTGACCGTGGAGATTTTAAAAAAAAACAAAAAAAACTTGAAACCACTTCGGTGCAATATAGGGAAGTCACATGTGAAATGTCATCAAATTTGGCCCAAGGGTTGTGGAGAAATCGAGGCGAACGGACGGACGAATAGACGAAGTGGCGGCTACAAATCGTCCTTCGGAGAGCAAAAAAATAACGAAAGCAAAACAGATACAATAAGATGGCAAGCGATATTTAACGAAATAGATATCAACTGGAAATTGATCTTTTCAAATACATTTAAAATCACAAACGACACAAACCGTCAATGTCTCCAGGTCCGTATCGTACATCGAATACTTTTTCTGTAAAATAGGACTATCTGATTTACCTTTATGTACCTTTTGTATTTCGAGCGAGGAAGCTATAATCCTAATATATTTCTTAATAAGACAACGTTTAACCTCTCTTTCGGGACATACACCTTAAAATAAGAGAATTGTATGATCAATTTTAGCTGAACCGTTCAGAATTTATATTAGACTAGGATCACTGACGACTTAAACAAATCCTTTGTTAACCCTTTCCTGTACAATCCCTGGTTTTTACGTCCCTGTGATTTTATACTACAGAAAACATTGTTGGAAAAGAAGAAATTGCTTGTGAGAAGCAATTTCTTCTTTTTCAACTATATTTTCTACCCTACTGAATGGTTATTTTTTCAATTTAATTTCACTTTCAATTTTCGTCCGCGAAGACTTTGAATTTTGGACAGGTCTAAAATTTTGGGTTAAAGTCGATGGTGGCACCAGTCTAATACTACCTTAGGTTGTGAAAATCGCAGTCAAGCTGATAATTTATGTCTTATTTTAAAGCGTTTACTACTAGTATATAAGTGCAAAAAAAATTAAAAAAAAAAAAAAAAAAAAAAAAAAAATACACCATTGAATGGTTTGATACCCTACGAATACAAGAAAAATCAAATTCCTATGAAACTGCTAAGGAATTATGAGCATTATATTCAATATAATACAAGAAAAATCAAATTCCTATGAAACCGCTAAGGAATTATGAGCATAATATTCAATATAACACAAGAAAAATCAAATTCGTATGAAACTGCTAAGGAATTATGGGACTTATATAGAAAAATCAAATTCTCATGAAACTGCTAAGGAAATATGGGCATTATACACAATAGAAGAAAATCAAATTCCTATGAAACTGCTAATGAAATATGGATATTATACACAATAGAAAAAACTCAAATTCTTTTGAAACTGCTAAGGAAATATAGGCATTTTACACAATAGAAGAAAAATCAAATTCCTATGAAACTGCTAAGAAATTATGGGCATTATACACAATTGAAGACAAATCGCTTTTGATAGACGAAACTATCAATTTTATTTTATATAAAGAAGGTAGCGAGAGAAACTGCTCATGACAAGCGATTTTTCCCGGTATCACGATTGTTTTTTTGGTTTTTTTTGTGTGTGTGTGTGTGGGTTTTTTGTTGTTTTTTTTTTTTTTGTAATTAAAATTATGCATTACAACTTATATCCACTTTTGAAAATAATATGACGGAATCCTGCCCTTCTAAAAACTGTGGTCCAACATTTCTAGCAAAGTAGCGTTAACGTTACATTGCAACAAGAAATTCTAGCTTTACCGAACAGCGAGAAACACGCATCAATATGCTTAATTTTTCATGCCACCCACTTTGAGAGTTTGCCAAAATGAGTTTATTCAAACGGAAATTTACATATTCAACAAAGACAATTAACATATCTTGTATGAAATATTGTGAATGTATAAATGAATTATGGAAGAAGAAGAAGAACAACAACAACAAAAGAGGCCCAGGCTCTTCTGTCTATTAGAATTTGATCTGATATTCAAAGAAGTTGATTACATAAACAAGAGTTCATAGAACGAAAATAACATATTGGACTTCGCTTTTATTCCCCCTTCATTATTATACGAGCAACAATTCTAATGGCACCTTTTGCTATGTTTTCTGACAGATCCACTTCATTTTCTGAAGGAACTATCCTTATGACTCTACAATAAACTGTACAAGTGTCAAAAATATTGAGTAATAAATCGTGATTTTATCACATAAACGAGAATGTTTTGAGTGAAAAAGCAAAAGACCACTATTCCGGTGTTTTGCAACGGATCAACTCCATAATTATCCAAAGGGAGGCTTTCTTATGACCTTACTATTGATCAATCGCGTCTGTCAATCAAGCTATTAACCGGCAAATCAAATAATTTATTTAGCCCGGACCTGAGCTAATCCGCTCCGACATTGGTCGCCATTTTGTTTACCTTTATTGCTGGTTTGGTGACATAAACGTCGTAACTACAGGTTATTCAAGCTTGAGTTACGATGTTTAGGTCACCAACCAACCATTTCACTTTTTTGTTTCAAGCTAATGACCATAAATTTTGAAAAATTACACTTTTAAAAATCGAACTAGGACGTCTTATGGGAGTCGATGGGCGTGGCCAACGACGTAAGTGGGCGGGGCCAGCGATTGGTCAATTATCCTGTAAAAGATTCAAGAAAACAAGAAAAATGATATAGGACATTATTGCTTAAAATTGAATAATTTGAGTGAAAATCAAAAAAGCTCCATTTTCCGCGTTTTCAAACGGATCCACACACGGACAGGTACCTTCCTTATGATTCTAAAACCACCCTGTGACAAATTTCAAGAGCATTAGATAATAATTATGGACTACATGTATCTCGCTTAATTGAGAATAACGCAAGTGAAAATCCATAAGGCCTCTTCCCGTGATTTAGGATGGGTCCACTCCTTCACCGAAAGGAACTTTCCATATGATCAAACAATCATCATGTGAAATTTTCAAGAGAATCCGACAATAACGTAAACGAGATAGACTGGTGCGGCCATCGACTTAAACAAAGCTGCCTTTATTAAAGTCGACTGTTGTATCAGCCTAGTAAACGAGAATATTTTGAGAGAAGACATAAGGCCTCTTTTCGCGTGATTTTGTGGGATCCATTTCGTCTTCGATTGGAACTTTCCTTTCATTTCTACAATCGACCTGTTAAATATTAAGGACAATCTGCTAATACATGTGGACTTCCTCCCGCAAACGAGAATGTTTTGAGTGAAAATTTGTAAGGTGCCTTTTCTTGTGTTTTCGATGCCACAGTTATTCATCTCTGAAGAGAGGCGATAAAATCTGGACTTTTTATGTCAACGAGGATATTTCAATCGTGTTCTCATGAGGTCCCCTTTCCTGTGTTACTTTATGGATCTTACCCATTTTCAAAAGAATCAACCCTTAGGATTATACAACCGTTCTATAAAAGTTTGAACAAAATCCGACGAACACTTTGGACTTTATTGCGTTAATGAGGATTTTTCATCAAATTTTCATAACACCCCCTTTCCCGTATTTCTTTACGAATCGGACTTAATTTCGGAGGGAATGATCTTTATGATGACAACCATTCTGTAGAAGTTTGACGATAAGCCAGTGAAAAATGTTGAATTTTTTGCGTTAACGAGGATCTTTTAATCATAAGGCCCCTTTTCCCGCGTTTTCTGGCGGATCAGACCCGATTTCGAAAGGCAATATTCTTATGATGGTAAAATGATTCTGTGAAAGTTTGAATATAATCCAACGAAAACTATGGACTCTAAGAGTGTTATCAATGAAAAGCTGACGGACGGACGAACGCCGGGCGGGAAACACACAATCCCTATATCTCTTCTAGCCAATAGAGCTAAACAAGAAGGCCATGATGATCCTGTTTCGCTCTCCTGAGATGGTGCAAAAGTTCATGTATTGTAAATGTTTTTAACTTTTTCCAACAATTTTTTGGCCGCATTGCTTTCTTTTTATTCAACTTAACTTCATTCTGAATTCAATGATCTCTCTTAATTTCTCAACTGAAATTATAAAAATTGAACAACCTTTCTTAAAAAAACTTATGTCAGTATCTTTTCAGCAAGTTTGCCTTGAATACTACAACAACAACAGGTGCTCACAACATAGGGCTCAAAACAATATAAATCACGTAATCATAACCCCAAGGCCTCGTGGCTTCAGAGAGACTTTCTTAGACTCCATAAGAAATTCCATTTGGTTGCTATATCGACCAGCGTCATTCCTAGATTATTTTTAAATTTAAGTTTTTTTGTTTTTTTTTTTATAAAGAATATAATCTATGAATCCCTTTTTGTAAAGTTTATGTAATGATTTTTAAAAGAATTTGTTCCTATGTGAATTCCATGTGCCCACACATAGGGTTTAGATAAATTGCATAACCATAACCTTAAGTGTTTTGGTAGAATACCATAAGATGGTTCTACATGTAAGATTTTGATGGCTTAAGGTCTTGCAATTTAGAAAATCTATGAAGAATGCCCTAGAATTTTTTTCCGATTGCCAAAGCAACCAGAGTTATCAACCGACTACAATTCCTTGAAGTATTGTGGAAGGCCATCATCCAAGGATTACTTCTTTAAGATTTTATTGAAATCTGGTGGGTAGTTTTTTTAGGAGATTTTTAAAGATTTGTTCACAGGCGGACGACGGACAGGTACTGATCACAATAGCTCCCAAGAGCACTTTGTGCTCAGGTGAGCTTAAAAACAACTATATACCATATATGGTAATTAGCAGTTTCTGAGAAGATTTTCAAACTTTAAACTATATGCAATATAAGAAAATTATCTCTGCAAACAAAATCCTTGTTTTTCATCATATCAAATTTTTAATAGAAATTTGACGAAGGATTACATAGGACAGTTGATGTGACATTTGGTTGAAATTCATCCTGGAGTTACTGAGTAAATTTTATAAGAAAACTTTACATAAGTATGAACGGGCGAAAGCATGAACAGATACAAGGCGAGGGCAACAGCCCCCTATCTTCTTCAGCTTGTGGAGCTAAAATATCATAACGATGGATCTGGTTGGATGGGAAATATGTTGTGAAAAACAAGAGAAACCAATGACATAGACTAGAAGGTGAATATGTACCCATGTCCTTGCTTTCAGCAAATCAAAACTTAAATATGCTATAACCCATTCCCAGATGACAAGATCTACACTTGTCCAAATTGAAATCAAAGGCCTGAACAGCCCTAAATGCAGTCAGGACTGTATATTAAAAATTAGTATGATAATTGAAGCCATTCTCTGATTTTTCTGTTAAGTTCCCCTTCTTATGAAATCACATCTTAAGACTTCTATCTTTTCTTTAAAAAATATTTTGACAAGGGAGCTGGTTTCTGACAAAGAACATGCTTGAATATAACATTACAGACTCAATATAAAATATATTTGCTTAAAACATTGCAGCTGTGAAATCTTCACATGTGTTTATATGTAGAAATAGAATTCCTATTTTTAAGTTCTGGAAACCAAGCGTGTTTTGGTCAACACGAGAATAAAATCTACAACTTCGAAGATAAAAGTCGAGTGCTCTAACCATTTTAGCTAAAGGGGCTTACTCGAATGGGGATCCACTTGTATGATCCAGTATGAAAAACATACTTGTAAACATATTCTGTAATAAAGAATATGTTGAGCCTGAACAGAGGAGGTAAAAATAGTAACTTAGGTAATTCTTGTGAAATGTGTCAAAAATAACACGAATGGATTATATCTAACCTTGCTTACTAATGCATGAAGAAATACTATTAAAATTCTTGAATTTTGATTAACCTTATTATCCGGTTAATAGAGCTCATGATGGCAGGTCAGACTATTATCCAACCAAACAAAGGAAAATATCCATTAAAAGTACAAATCCTCTCTGGAGTGAAGTACCTTCACCCAGCGTGTTCAGTCATTCATTTTTCAACAGGGCAAGTTTGACTAAAGTTCCTACCATTATTGACAAAATTGACATTTAAAGCTGCTTGATTGTAGCCAGTTTACTACAGTTCACAAAGGTAAAGACAATTGCTTGGCAGCTTATACTTGGTTAGCTGATGTTCCGTTGACTCACTGTGATGTTCGATACAATCAATTTGGAATTTTGACGATCCATCGTCAGCATAAATATTTCTTACTTTCTTCTGTCCACAAATGCATCATTTCAATAACTTGTTTTTTCCTTCGCCAACGATACGAAGTCACTGAAATCACATTTTTCATCTGCAAACCGTCCTGCCAAACCTCGGAGACGGAATCTCCACAATGTTCCTCACCCATAACTAGCTTGATCAACGGCGTAATAGTCAATTTCGGACAAAAACACGAGGGATAGTTTTTGTAGCATCGCCCTCAGATATTTCGAAAGCTTTCAAAAGAATAAAGGTTTCTGGGTAGAATTTTCACGTCAGAATTCCTGCGAGTTTAGAAGCAATTAATTTCTCAATATTTTGTTTGGGAATCTTTCGACCCGCTTCATACATTGATTGCTGGAATCTAAAAGCCCGGGAACCAATTCATGTGTCGGGATCGCGACTTTTTTGAAATGGGAATAAAATCGGACCTCGAAAATGTTCATTGAAAATATTCGAAATGCTGATCGGTGATTTTAAAAGCAATGATTATTTTCAAATTGCCTTTTTAGTGATTTGTAATACGTTTTACGCAAAACGTATCTTATCTGTAGCTCTGTGACCCAAATCGGAACACACTCGGTCTTTCCCGTAAGCGACCGAGAGATATTCCGAATGTTGTGACCCTTGACCGGTCAGAATCTGGTAGACATAACGATACTTGTCTAAGATATCGGTTAGAATGGTAAAAGTGAAAGTACCCAGTCGAGGTCGAGACCTTAATCACTGCGCACATAAGTGATTCGGCTTTTCGCGGTCATTTTTTCATGAATGGGCTTACATTTTCAAATAGAACTACGAGAAATGATGAATCAAATCGGGGTCAAGGATAAATTTTTCATGTCGCCGTCAGTTTCCTAAAAGCAAAGGGCGAATTCGACCGATTCCTAGACTACAGTCAGTATCCTAACTGCAATAAGAAAGATGCAGACAGTGTTCTTAATTTTGCTAAATTTGGTAAATAAGTGCCAATACATTGTGAGAAAAGGAGAAGTTGTTTGTTACAAGTGATTTCTCTTTTGCACAAACTTTCGTCAGAAAGCGTCATTGAATGGTAATGGATTGAATAGGCAATGTTCCCTATGTCCTTCTCGACTTCGAAAGTAGTAGATACTCAAAAAAAGGCAAGAAAGATCTGGACATTCGTTCCCATCAATAGCAAGTTACAAATGTTGCATTTAATGCGCCTCTGCAAAAAGTTACTTTAATTAGGATTTGAAATAAAGCAAACAAATATTCTTGACGTAGAATTTTACTACAAAATGTATATCAATACGTAAAAATTGTCAAAATATAACAAAACATTACAAATACTTCCGGATTAGAATAAAACTCAACAAAAGATTAGATAAACTTTCTACTCTATCTCAATAAAATTCAACAAAACAAGTTTCATTCACACAATAAATAAGTCTAAAGATTCTAAAAAATGCAAAGGACTACAGAAACATTTAAGATAACCATTGAATTTCGAATGGGTTTTACCTCGTGTAAATTAACCTATTCCCACACAGTATCACTTTTTGTTGCGCCTTTAGATGAAAGAATTAGAAAAAAAATCGTGGGTAATGAAGAAATTGCTTGTTACAAGCAATTTCTTTGTTATCCCAAAGTTTTCTACCCCAAAAGACGCATATTTTTTCAAATTCTATCAACTCAGACTAGTCCAAAATTTTGTCATTTGGTAATAGGTTAAATGAATCAACTTATAAAGAGCTGTACCCATAAAAGATTCAGTAAAACAAATAGACTCTGCGGGTCGATCGTTCTGCATATATCTTAATAAGAGCTCTCCCCTCACAGTAGCTACATCTTTAACCCATCACAAGATAACACAATGTTAGACTGGTCTAAATTCAAAGATGTAACAGACGACATTTCAAAGTCTACTTTAGACCTGGCTATAGAAAATAGCCGAGCTAGAAATAACCAAAAATTCTATATGGACAATTGTAGAAAATTGCTTTGGAAAATTGGAAAATATTCTTCCCAGTTGGTGTTTTATATAATAACTATTCTAGCGGTTTCAAGTAATTGAAATTATCGCCTAAAAAGTGTATCAACAAAGTGCAAAAAGCATGCATGTATTTCCCAGATTGATTGATTGATTGGGGTTTAACTCAACTTTAAGCACATTTTCAGTCACATCGCGGCGACTGGAGTAACTAACAATGGATTCCTGGTATATCTTGCACCAGTACTACCATTAAATCCTTTCCTAGTCTCCAAGCTGCTATCCCACTTAGGTTTACGATTTTCAACCCATTGGTGAGAGACAAATGTCGGAAAGGATATGTGCCGCTGCTGGGGATTGAACCTAAATATGACACCCCATGATTCTCAGATTGAGCAAATACTTGTAGACTATGAAAATAAGGAAGATGCCTCAATCGATTATTAACTTGAATATATTGATTTTAGCATTTTCCTCGGTAGAATATTTGCCAAAATTGTAAATTATAAAACATGATTAAGTGCTATCTATCTGGCTGGTAAGTACCAGTTCATTATAAGTTGCATGACAAGAGAACAAACATTTTAACCAGAGAAATTTGAAAGTAGACTCAAGTTAAAATTAAAAGTTAACAAAACTTAATGATTTTCAAAAAAAAAAAAAATCGTAGAAAAGAAGCAATCACCTGATTCAAGCGATTTCTTTATTTTCAATAAAAAAATGATACTTTTGTCTTAAGGGTCGTAAGAAAAGTGGAGTCAGGGGTATTGGGTTAACCCATTCCCACACAATAACGCTTTTAGATGCCCCTCAAGATAAACATTTAAGAAAACAAAGTGTAAAATGAAGAAATTGCTTAAAACAAGCAGTTTCTTCATTATAGTCTGATAATGGTTTAAATGATCAGGAGGGCTTAATCTGGGTCACTTCATGAAGAAGCATCAAGAAAAGATTCTTTCTGAGTTTCAAACCCAATTCCTAAAAGTAAACTACACAGCCATGTAAAACACAGAACATAAGTTTTTAATCTTCAAGAAAAATGTAATTCTTGTACATTTTATGCAACCAAAACTTATAGTAATCATTATTTACTTTCATTTCAGTATCAACTACAAAAAGACGGAGCCTGTACAAAAAAGGAGGAACTTTGCATACTACATTAATCAAATCAAAATGTGGACTTTCCTGTAAAATAAAGGAAATACATTCATTTGATAATTTCATACAGAATGATCTTTTTTTGGATGGCCCTTAAAAGGCAAAGCTTTCAAAGAGTCACCAAAGTCCTAGAAGTATTCCTCTTTGATATTTTTGAGTAACACCAAGTTTTGGTTGTATAAAAAGCGAGTCCAATTTCTTGATAAGAATTTTGTGTTTTTGAAATGGACCTTTCACATAAGTCACTAATCCAATTCCACACAATGACACCTTTTGACATCCCCTAAAAAAAAAGTGGAAAAACATTGTGTAAAATAAAGAAATTGCATGAACCGATGGGGTACCTAGTGTCAAGATGGCACAAGTATAAACTTTTGGTCATTACAGACTTTAATATACATCTTAGAAAAATTTGGGTAAAGATTTTGTCTCTGAACATTAAAATCCTATCAATCCTATTGACAATATTAACATAACAGATGATCTGGCTTTGTTTTCCATGTAAACTAAAGTTAAAATCATTGTTAATTACGGCAGGTATGCGTAAAGCATTAATTCAGGTCAATACTTACTTGGAACATTGGCGAAATTTATGTGATGTTTAAGATTTCTTTTTTGTATGGGGCTTTAAGTCCAAATTAACAACTGAAGTCATATGGTGACAGAGCTCTGGCTTTTAGTCTCATCTGAAGACAAAAGGAGTGGAGGAACAAACCAGCGACCCCTTATACTGGAGTTTATACTTGACCAAATCCATCCAATGTGATGTTTCGGGCCACTTTTTCTTTGTGAATAAAAGTTTGGACAACAAGTTTCAATACGGTCATCCAAGTAACATGCTAGCCAAATTTGGTCAATATTGGTGAAGTGGTTTAGGAAGGAAGATTTTCAAAAATTGTAGACCTCAGGATGATCCACAACGGACATGTATTGCTCCTAAAAGCTCCAAATGAGAATTGTTGTGATCAAGCGAGCTTACATTATTAATCTACTCTGTTCCCATAACACTTTCAAATGTTTGCAAATAATGTGAAGAGTGATATACTAGTACACTAATAACATAATGAGAAGATAATGAGAACACAAGTTCCTTGTCAAACTAACATTTTACAGGGAATGATTATGCAACTAAGTTAGTGGAAAATTTACAACAGGAACTGAAATATATAAATGCATATTTTGATTTCAATTTTACAAGGTAAAAGATGTTATACATATTAAACACAATAAATAAAACATAATTTTGAAACAATCAACCTATTTAACCCATTTATACAAAATCCTACCTTTGACATGCTATAGAAATAAAATAATAACAAGAGGCCCATAGGGCCTTATTGGTCATCTGATTCCAGAGAGCATAAAAACAGAAAAAGTGCTACATACCAGCCATTCCTGTTTGGGAGAAGATTTTTTAAAGTTTTCACATACAAGCCTATGTTAAGCTTGTGACATCCAGGAACAGGCTAATTTTGATCCTGGGACCATGATTTAGACATCTTGATACAAGTCCACCAGATGATGCTATATACCAAATATCATAGTTCTAGGCTCTCCTGTTTTGGAAAGAATTTTTTTTCAATTTTCACTATATAAGCCTATGTTAAATTTGTCAAGTTGGGCCATCATTTATATAATCTTTGACCCTTAGGCGGTATTATACAATCTTGATAGAGGTCCACCAGATGATGCTACATACAAAATATCAAAGCTCAAGACCTTTCTGTTTCAGAGAAGATTTTTAAAGTTTTCACTAAACAAGCCTATGATAAAATTGTGACGTCCAGGAACAGTCTAATTCTGACTCTGGGGTAATAATTCATACAACCTTAATAGAAGTCTATGAGATAATCCTGTATACCAAATATCAAAGTTCTAGGCCCTCTCATTTGGGAGAAGTTTTTTTTAAAGTTCACTATGTAAGCCTATGTTTAACATGTGATGTCCACACCTTTGTCCCCCCCTTGAGCCTGGCAATATCTTGACATATTTTTATTCTTGTACAAAGTTCTTGCCTTAAAGACCCTAAATACCAATATGAATCCAATCTAATAGGCAGTTCAAGACAAGATGATTTTCAAAGATGTACCCTTTTTTGGCCCCTTATTTGGCCCACAGGGGGAGACAACTCCATGACATGCACAAATCTAGAGCCCCTTCCCATTGGGATGCTTCCTGTATAGTTTTGTTGAAATCCGTCCAAGGGTGCTTAAAAAAGATAATGTGTGACACATGACAACAGACAAAACACGATCTCAATAGGTCAACATGACCTTCGGTCAGGTGACCTAAAAGCCTTGTTAGAAATTGACAAATTGCTACATAAATCCATCCACAGGGATGCCATTTTTTCCATTGACAACAGTTTTTAACATAAAAAGAGACAAATGGACAACTTTACTACTACTATTTTAACCTGTTCCCTAACAGTCCAGCTTTTTTATGCCCCCTCATGAAAAAGTTCAAGCAAACAATATGGAAAATGAAGAAATTGCTTGTCATCAGCAATTTCTGCATTTTTGCTATTTGCTTTCTAACCCAGAAAGACAGAGATATTCCTAATTCTATCAACTTGAAAATGTTGTCTGCAACTTCTTTGAAATTAGTCCAGTCTAAAATTTTACTGCCTGGTAATGGGTGAGAATATAAATGAGCCTATGTATGAAGTTTTTTATGTGTCCCAAGAAAAAAAACATTTTAAACATTGTGGATAATGAAGAGAGTGCTTGTAAAAAACAATTTCTTCATGTCCACAAAGCTTCTACCCTTTAGACAAAGAAATACAAAATATCACCAACTTAAAATTGTCTTCTGTACCTTCTTTCAATTTGGGCGAGTCTAAAATCTTGTCATCTGGTAATGGGTTAATATAGAATTACATACAAATTAACCCATTACCAGACATAAAAAATTTAGACTAGTCCAAAATGTAAGTTTTTAAAATAGATTTTTTTCAATTTCCTGGGTAGAAAACATGATGGTAAAAAAAGAAAGTACTAGTTGCAAGCAATTTCTTCATTTTACACATTGTTTCTTTGGGGCATCAAAAAGCATCACTGTGTGGGAATGGGTTAATTGGAAGCTAATTCTGTGACAATCTAAATCAAAAGGAGATGCTATAAAGAGTCAGCTACCATGAAATTTTATTCTTGTGAAATTCCTCAGCATGAGCAATCCATCCTATTTAACAATTTATTAAACTACTTGCCTCAGATTTCCAAATAAATTCATGGTTTAATTATCAATCAAAACTGAAAATCAGATATCTACAAGTAAAGAATTTCATAGTATTTTTCACAAAATACCAAGAATTTACTGTATTACAGTCTCCTCTTTACCCGTTACCAGACAACAAAATTTTTGACTGATCCAATTGAAAGAGGTTGCAGACAATATTTCAAAGTAGTTTATTATTGAAAAATAAAATCATACGGTGCAGAAGCATTAAAGGAAAAGTAAAAGCATTTTTTCACCATGTTTTCTTAAATATAATTCTTTGATGGCATAAAAAGCTGGAATTGTGTTTAAATAGGATAAAAAAGCAAAGATGCTCTATCCATTATTAGATCTTACACTAATCAAAATTGAAAGTTGCTGTAGACTGATAGAATCTAAGTATCTTTGTCTTTCTTTGTAGAAAATAATATGTAAAATAAAGAAGTTGCTTGTAGCAAGCGAATTCTTCATTTTCCACATTGCCTTCTCAAACCCTTTTCTTGAGGGTTTTGAAAGAATCAGAATTTTGTGTTCCTGGGTATATTATTTACTGTAAGTATTTAAGAAACAAAATTATATTTCATCGTTATTTCTCCTCTACTTAAACTTAAATCAAGCATTAACCCATTCCGACACAGTGGAATTTTAGACGGGTCCAAATTGAAAGGAGCTGCAGATGACTTATTCAAGTTGATGGAATTTTAAATTTTTTCGTCTTTTTGGATAGAAAACATTGTGGATAATGAAGAAAGTGCTTGTTATAAGCAATTTCTTCATTGTCCACAATGTTTTCCAAAGCTTTTTCGTTGAGGGGTGTAAAAAGGAGGGATTGAGTGGGAATGGGTTAATCATTTAAAATATCTTTATATACATTTGCTATGAATTTGGGATAACTTTGTAGTTTATTAAGGGGTTAAGATAAATTGATATATAAGTTTCTCTTTAAAAATTAACTACTTAGTTTTTGAGTATTTAGTAAATAAATATAAATATTGCTTTCACTCTTATTGCATTTACCCAGGTTTTCAGATACTAAGGTATAAATAATCCAGAGGTGTTCCAGCCTCACTTGGCTCCATTCCAAAGGCCTTTTCTTTACTTTCTATACAGATATGTATTGGTTTGGGTTTAGAAAAAAATAAAATGTAATCCCAAGGGATACAACTCATGTCAGAAATCATTACTTCCCTTGTAATCTGCTGCGGGGAATGCCACTTCTTTATGCAACAAAGTCGCTCAGCCAAGACGTGTTGATTATCTCCCTTGCTGTACCGGTAGTGTTTTCTACCGGAATTAGGCGTGATGTCAAAATCAATATTATTTGACCGATTCATTTTTCAAAGAATAGAATTAATGGAAGCTTGTAGCAAGCAAATTCTTCAATACACACAATGTTTTGTAACCTGCAAGACAAAGATTTTTTTACTTTCACCAACTTGAAACTGTCGTCTGCAACACCTTTCAATTTGGACTAGTGTTAAATTTTGTGTGGTACATGTATGTTTTAAGCAAATTTTTAAATGATAACTGATATTTTGAGCATACACACACATCCACACTTTCGATGCCCCTCAAGTAAACACTTTGGAAAACATTGTTGAAAAGAAGAAATTTCTTATAACAAGCAATTTCTTCAGTTCCTAGGTTGATTTCTACCAACAAAGACACACACACACTTAGATTAACCTCTAAAAAACATTAGCAACTTCTTTCAGTTTAGACCAGTCTAAAAATTTTGTCATCTGGTAATGGGCACAACACCACTGCCAACATCAATACAAACTTTTTGATTAAGGATATAACCTGATGACATAATTTCAGACTTCTATAATTTAGATAAGAGAGCATATAAAAGAATGGGTAAATTGCAAAATAGGTATAATAAAGGAAATACAACATTACAAGAAAAACTAGACATTGTCGCAAAGTGGACTAATACCCCCCAACAGCGCTTGTCCATATACAAATGCTATCTGCAAAGGGCCATAACAAAAATGGACTTTTTTAATTAAAGGGCCATAAATCCCATAAACGATATTGGATATTCACATGTCTGACTTATACCGAGTGTTTCTGTAAAATTTGAATCAAATCTGTCCAATGGTTGCTGAGAAATTGAGCGGACACGATTTTTCACCAATAGGCCATAACTCCGTGGAAAATCAATGGACCATAACCAAAACAGAATATGCACATCTCTGCTTGATACTGATTTTATCAGTGAAGTTTGAATCACATCCGTCTAAAGGTTGCCCAGACAACGAGTGGACACGAAAAAGCTACAGACAGACGGACAGACGGATGGACGGATCAACCGACCGACAAGCTGACTCCTATATACCCCCCTAACAAAGTTAAGAGGGGTAAAAAGAATCTTATGTAGCACGCAAATTTCTCCTGAATTGTATTAGTTTAACCCTTTCCTGTTTTGTAAAATTTTAGACCTGTCCAAATTCAATTCATGCAGATGACAATTTAAAGCTTACTTCATTTGAAAAATAACCAATCAGTAGGGTAGAAAATATTGTGGTAAAAGAAGAAATTGCTTGTGACAAGCAACAATGTTTTCTGAAGTAAAAAAACACAGGGACGTAAAAAACACGGTTTGAACAGAAAAGGGTTAAGAACATTTTACCAGACTAACATTTGAATCATGATAATATATTACAAAGAATTAAACAAATGAACAAAGAAAAACATTGCTGAGACCATATAATATCAATCACATCATGTTTGTGTCCACAATAAGTGAAGTGTGTTTACCCTCTCAAGTCTGCAGAGAATAACCACAACCAATGATTTTTGTACATTTTTGGTATCCAATACATCAAATGACTTTTTTTTTAAATATGCCTGATGAGACAGACATATACTTTATGTCATTAACCCATTACCAAATAATAAGACTTATACAGATTATAAATTGAAATCATGAGAGAGATTGATTGAATGGGGGTTTGACGCCTCTTTTAACAGTATTTCAGTCATATCGCGTCGGCTGGAGCACCTAACAAAGGATTCCTATATTTCTCACACCAGTACTTCCACTATATCCTTTCCTAGCCTCCAGCTCCCATCTAGGTTTACGAATATCCACCAATTGGTGAGAGACAAATGTCTGAAAGGAAATGTGTCGCCATTGGGGATCAAACCGATGGCATTTTTGAAGATTGGGAGTCTGATGCGCTACCGACAGCGCTATGATGGCAGCCACTTAATCATGAGAACCACATTGGGATGATAAGACTTGGCTCTTCTAGTACTTGATAGTAGGTACGACTTTTAAGTTGAAAAAAGGGCAGAATTTGTTCAAACTGCATTAAGAGTCATGCTCCCATAGAGATAGATTGCTCTTTTTGATATCTTCCGAGTTGTATTCTAAGTTTCAAGAGAATGACTTCAGTAAAACAAGAGATATTACAAATGTCAAAGTTTCTGACACAGACAAAAACCTGGCTATGGCAATACCTTGTTTTTCTTCTGAAAACAGTCAAGCCAAAAGTCAGTTCTAGACAATGATTTATAGACCAATCACTGGCCCCGCCCACTGACTCCCTAGGCACTGCCTATTAACTTCGACACGAAGTTCCTCTTCGATTTTTAACAGCGTTAGTTTTCAAAATTTATGGCCAGTAGCATGTAAAAAATAGTAAAATGGCTGGTTGGTGACCGAAACGCCGTAACTACAGCTTGCAAAAGCAACAAATAAGGTTAACAAAAATAGCGGCCAATGTTAGAGTTGATAAGCTCAGGTCCAGGCTTGATAAATTATTTGATTAGTCGGTTTATTCCTCGATTGACAGCCACAATTGGTCAATTGTGACCAGACGTGTACTTCTTTTTGCTTGGAAGGTCAGTTTGCATGACCAGTGATTTTTCAGTATGGCATAACACAGTATTGTGTGATTGTGGGCTAAGATAGCGTAGTCCTTAAGCATAGAAATTGAAGAGTTAAACAAGATGTGTTTGTGAAACACCATGCCCCCGTGTGAAGCACAGGAATTTTTAGAAACGGGTGATGTTTATTTTTTTTCTTTGTTTAAGGAAAAAGGGTTAAAATTTTGACCTTGACCTTGATGAAATGACCTTCCCCAGTTGTGCCTTGTTGAGACCTATCTCCATACCAAATATTAGCATTGTAACTTAATCAGGGTTGAAGTTATAGGAAAATGTTTAGTTGGCAGGTTAAGTTTTGCAGACAGACAAACAGACGGACAGACAGACAGACGGACACTGTAGAACAATATGCCCCGTTCTTTTCGATGCTGGGGCATAAAAATTAATAAAGTTTGCAAAGAAAACTGGATTTACTTATCACAGATAGTTTATACATTATTATAAGTTGTATCCCTGTTAATGTCAATTTCCATATTTTTACAGAAATCGGCGGTGAAGGGTATACAGTTAAAATACTCGCATCCTGGACAATTATACAAAGGTAATACATAAAACAGGATCACTAGCAGTATAAACAGTAAAATAGCTCCACCCAGAGACAGTAAAATACCAATCAACTTTCTCCGTCTGTCCCATTGTCCAAATGATACATAGGGTAACAAGGCAAATGCCAAAAGAAATCCAAACAAAAACCCGCTTAAATGCGCCCAATTATCAATCCAGGGTAGGAGTCCGAGTAAGAACAATAATACGATGGGTATTGTGACCTTGAGTAAAGCTATACTAGGTTTTTCCAACATCTGCCAGCTTTGTAACACCTCTACTAAAAGACAGGCTAGAATACCAAACTGGGAGCCAGCAGGACCAACCTGAAATTATAGGAACCAGTCAATAACTGTCTATAGTTACATTCTTAAAAACTTTCATTCCAACTTTTGTTAACTGAATTATGCCAGAAGAAACCTATATAAAGTTTGTAATTACATGAGGTTCAACCCATTCCTGTACAATCCTGCTTTTTATTATCCCGGGACCCTGACAATGGGGTCTGAGTGTAAAGAATGTAACTATTAGACCTATTCTACAGTATCTAGTATTAAGAGAACAACACATCATTTGAGCATCTAACATGTTTTAGAACCCACCTTAATAATCAAACAACTTGTATATATAAGAAATATTATGTAATATTTGTGTTACAAAATCTTGTATTGGATTCAAGATGTGTGAGAAAATGTGGATATCTAACAACATCAAAGGTAGAGTGGAATATCAAATTTTCTGCACATCAAGAATGTAATGCAAGGTTTTGTATCACTATTACATCATAGTATTCCATTTATCATATACCAACACATTTTGATGATAAAAGATAAAATGAAGCTAACAAAATTTGTCTGAACAAACCCTTTGTTAAAATTGTAACAACATAATTCTGTGTTCATTTCATTTCATTATTTATTCAACCATATTAAACACTTTCTTGTTTTTTGAATTTTAGACTGGACCAAATTCAAAGGTTTTGCAGACGACAATTCAAAGTTGAATTTATCTTATAAATAATCATTCAGTAGGGTAGAAAAAATTGTGGAAAAAGAAGAAATTGCTTGTTACAAGCAATTTCTTCTTTTTCCACAATGTTTTCCCAAGTATAAAAACACAGAGACGTACGAAACAGTGATTGTATGGGAAAGGGTTAATCAGTTCAGTACATGAATGATATGGATTTTTTATTCTGTTGAGACAAATTTTGTCCATGTGCAATGAATGTATCTAATAAAGAAATTTGGTAGGTATATAATGAAACTATCTAAATAAACTTGTATGTAAACTTACCTCTACTAAATAAGGCACAAAAATACAGCTAGCCAGGTTTCCACACACCCCTGCACCTATATATATGATGGCCATCCTAGTTGCACCAGTCAATTTCTCCATATCTCTCATTATCAAGATTTGGAATCCAAGAGTAATAACCAAGTGGAACAGTCTAAAAGGGAAGATAATTCTTTATATATAATCCAGGTTGTTAAATATCAGATTTTTCTCCCATGTCAATGGACAATTTGACAGCAAAGTTTGACTTGCCCGACCTAAAAAATTAGTCGCCTTAATTTTCAGACATGTGTCTTTTTATAAGGAAAGAGAATACTGTTTTGTTTTCAATTAGGTAGGCTCTGTATGAATAAGCTGTAGTTACGACATATAAGTTGCAAACCAACCATTACAATTTTTTGTTTCATGCCACTGACCATATATTTTGCTGTCAACTTGTCCATTGACATGTGAGAAAAATTGGGCAGGACCAGGGATCTGTAAATTCCACATCATCACTGTAAGAGGTGTAGATATACTATAAGTTAACATTTTGGATAATCAAGCTCTCTACAGATAATGATTTTAATCCTTGTCATGCTGAACCTAGAATATTCCTGCTTTGGCAGGAGGTATAGACAAAGATCAGCCTACACATATGTCCAGTCTGATCTTAGTCTGCACTTCCTGCTTGTCCCATTTACACCTGAATTGTTTATAAGATAAATGCATCCTCTATTAAAGAGTTAGATGAAAGAACTTAACTCTTATCATAATGAACCGAGAATATGCCTGATTTTGCAGGAGGTATAGAAAAATATCAGCCTGCACAAGTGCACATGGGTGGAGTCTGCTCTTTGTCTACACCGCATGCTTGTCCCTTATAATCAGGTTTGTTTATGAAATTAAATTTTCAAAGTAAATATAAACCTAGAAAAAATATATTCAGTACTAGACCTATGATTTTTATGCTGCTTTGAAAAAGGATTTTATTCAGTATGACAAGGGTTAAAACTTATCACGAACAAGAGCACCAGCTACAGGTGCCTACTTCCGACTGTTGGGTGCTGGATAATGGATAAAAATCTAAATCGAAAAAGGGGCATAATTTGCACAAAATGCATCTACAGTTATCCTCCTTGATATTATGGGCTCCTCTTTTAATAGTGGACATGTGTGCCAAGTTTCATGTGAATGCCTTCAGTAGAACTAGAGATATCACAAAATGTCAAAGCTTTCACATGACAACGACAACAACGACACCAAGGCTATCGCAATACCTCAGGTTTTCTCTGAAAACAGCCAAGCTAAAAATGATAGTTCAGACAAAATAGGGCAAAATTTGACCAATGATCAAGAAGAATATTAAAGAGACAGGATTGCCAGTATAGAATGATGTCACCCTTGTGAAATCTGCTCTTTTTGTAGAATATTTCACTTAACCCTTTCCTGTTTTGTAAAATTTTAGACCTGTCCAAATTCAAAGGTTTTTCAGTCAACAGTTCAAAGTCGATTTCATTTAAAAAATAATCGTTCAAAAGGATGGAAAACATTGTGGAAAAAGAAGAAATTGCTTGTATCATGCAATTTCTTCTTTTTCCACAAAATTTTCTTAAGTTTAAAAACATTGGGACATAAAAACCAGGGATTGAACAGGAAAGGGGTAATTCTTTAAGTTTTTGACCTATTACAGACAAAATTTTAGGCAGGCCAAAATTCAAGAAATCGCAGATGAAATTTTTAGTTGAAGAAATATGAGAATACCTGATTTTTTTAGGAAGAAACATAGTAGATAATTAAGAAATTACTTATTATTTTTTTAATTTTACAGTGTAATATATATAGCTATTTTTTTTGGGGGGGGGGGGGGAGTCAAGTGTTAACTATGATTTAAGCATGATTATTCATAAATGAACAAAGTAAATAAGCAAAAATATCAAAAGTAATAGAAAAGTGTCAGACATGGAGGCCCCTCAATAACTGCTAGTCACATGATCTTCACTTGTGACCTTGAACTTAAGAGTATCCAAGAAAAGTTTAGGCATAACACTTATACTCTTAAAGGGAAACAACTCTGCCAATTTATTTTGAAATCTATCAATTAATGTCTAAGATATGCTCCAGACACACACATACTAACACCCACACATGCACCATCCACACAATGCAGGTTACTCTGTATGCCAATAACCATTACATGGTGGGGGCATAAAAGTGAAACATTCAAAATTGAGGGAGATGTACGATAGTAAAAGTCAGTTTGTACACAAACAATGTCTCTTATCTTTTGCATGAATTCTACTCGTCTACTTTATTCATAAGTGATAGTGAGTGATCTAAGGTCAAAGTATAGACGGAATTGACCATTGATTACCATCTGCCTATTGTGGATCTAAAAAATCTTGTATTTATATCTCAATACTATCTTATTTAATTAGATCACATACCCTCCATGGAGAAAGAGTGAAGTCCATAGTCTATAAAATTGGTCCGGATAATCCTCGTTTGTAAATGGAATCATTCCACAAATGTCTTTCATACATGGTACCTGTTTGTAAAAATCAATACAATAAGCAGTCAATCTTGATTCAATGACTACCCTTTATCCATTAACCAGACGGCAAAATTTTAGAGTGTTCAAAATTGAGACGATTTGCAGACAACAATTTAAAGTTGATATTTAAGATTTTTTCAACTTTTTGGGTAGAAAACCTTTTGTAAAATGAAGAAATAGCTTTCACAATGTTTTCTGAATTGCTTCTCTTGAGGTGCCTTCAAAAATGTCACTGTATGGGAATCGGTTAATAAACAGCAATATCTAATCAGCAACGAGTATCACATGTTGGTTTTACCCTAATCCCCCCTCAATACCACTTCTTAATGCACCTCAAAGCATATAAAAACAACATAGAAAATGACAAGCAATTTCATTTCCCAAAACTTTTTCTACCCTAATATATAAAGATTGTTGAAATTCACCAAATATTAATTTTTCTCAGCAATTTCTTTCAATTAGGACCAGTCTAAAAGATATTTTCATATGGTAATGGGTTATAAGGACAAAGCCGATAACAAGAGGATATAACCATATGTCTACCTGTGGAAAATTAGATAAAAGAGGCATACTCTTATTTCCAAAACTGTCTTGACAAATACAAGATGTGAGTACGATTTCATAAATGTATCTTAACCGTTCTCATGCTGAACCCGGAATATTCCTGTTTTGGCAGGAGGCATATACAAAGCTCACACAGCACATATGTGTTGTTTACACCCTCTGTTTGTCCATTTCAAGGTAGAATTTTTTATCAAATCAATTGTTAAAAGAAATATTGAACCACAATTAGAGCCTTAAAGTGCTTTTAGTCCTTTGATTTTAATGTAATTCTCAATAAAGATTTTATTCAGCATGACAAGGGTTAAAAACTTTTGGTGTACTAGAATTGGTCTCTGCATGTCTTGCCCAATGGCATAGCCAGATAACCAGTGGTATGGCTAAGATTCAAACCACCGATCTTCGACACTTTCTGGGTCCAAGTCTACAAGCCTAAACAAAAGTATCTAATACAATCCATTATGAATAGATAGCAAAAATATAATGGTGCAGTTATTTTGTCATTATGACAACAAATATTGCACCACTTGGTGAAAAAAATTATGTAACCATCAACAAATTGAGATAGTTCTGGGACAAAATCCTACAATTTCAAATCAGCGCCTTTCAGTTTTGCACTGGTAACATTTATGAAATTCTATGTGTCAAATCTAAGAAAGAGATGTTTTATTTACCATCCAAAAAATAAAGCCTATAGGCTTACAAGGCTTACAGAGTATACTCTTGACTCAAAATCTCTTCAAATCGAAACCGCAAATGATCACTTACCAAAATTTTGTGTTGAACTATTATTGATTTGATCCCTGTTAAATCCCTGGTTTTATGTGCCTGTTTTTTCACACTAAAGAAAACATTGTAGAAAAAGAAGAGTTGCTTGTAAAATGCAATTTCTTCTTTTTCCACTTTTTTTCTACCTCACAGAATAATTATTTTTCAAATAAAATCGACTTTGAATTGACTTCTGCCAAACCTTTCAAATAGGATGGGTCTGAAATTTTGGAAAACAGGAAAGGGTTAAATGTTTACCTGAGCACAAAGGAAAGCATCTTCATGAAAGTATCCTCGAATAAAATCACAGTGTTCTCGGGTAGTTATAATACATTCTCCCTGTATCCCATGACAACATGGTCGTCCGGATATTTTACAGGACATGTGACGATCAATTCTCTCCGTAATGTTGGGAGTGGCTGTGTCTGTACAAATCTATCACGGAAAAAAACATTATGACAATTATGATGAATTCAGAGAATATTTTTGGTTTTCATGGATGTATGAATAATTGATTCAATGGGGTTTAACGCCACTTTTAACAGTATTTCAATCATATTGTGGCAGCTGGAGCACCTAACAATGGATTCCTGGTATTTCTCACACCAGTACTACAACTACACCCTCTCCTAGATTCCAGTTGCTATCCCACTTAGGTTAACGATTATCCATCCATTGGTGAGAGACAAATATCAGAAAGGATATGTGCCGGGGCCATAGAGGTATGAACTGAACAAACTAATCACACTGTATGAATACATAAGTACATAAGGTTCATACTTCTATGAAAACAAAAAAAATCTCTTTTAATAGACTCAAGCTAAAAAGGCAAAACTTTACATTAACCCATTCCCACTCAAGCCCTCCTTTTTACGCCCCTCAAGAAAAAAGCTTTGGAAAACATTGTTGAAAATGAAGAAATTGCTTGTATCAAGCAATTTCTTCATTATCCACAATGTTTTCTACCTAAAAAGGCGAAAAAAAATAAAATTCCATCAACTGAAAATTGTCGTCTGCAGCTTCTTTCAATTTGGACCAGTCTAAAATTTTGCTGTGTTGGAATGGGTTAAAAGAAAATGAATTTAGATTTAACACCCTTGATTATAGAGGATAAATTTCCACTTTTCAAGAAAAGGCTTTAAAACTATAACAGAAATGTTATGAAATGTCATTAGGCTCAAAAGTAACCCTTGTCATGCTGTGCCCGGAATATTCCGGTTTGTGCAGGCTGATCTTAGTCTATACCTCCTGTTTGTACTTTTCCTGCCAGAGTTGCTTATGAAGTTGATTTCTAAAAAAAATATTGATTTTTGAACATCAAGTTCTATCAGTGCTTTCAGCCCTTTGATTTGACAGCAATTCAGTAAGGTAATTTATACAGCATGACAAGGGTTAATAACATTTATTTCAATGACAGGTTTGGTTCAAAGATTATGGATGTTGATTGTCAAATTAAGTACATGCATTTAAATTTCAATGCATAAAGGAATACTTCATCTATTTTTAGAATTGCATGAAAGAATAATTTTTCAAAGTCTATGAACACAAAAAATATGCAATACCAGTTAATTGTAAATAACTAAATAGCGCATTCTGAATTACAACAGTTATCCTTTGAAATTGGGTGTGATCCATTGATAAGAAACACCATGAAGTCTAAGAAACCAACTATCAATTTCATACTTTAGCACATTCACCCTTGTAAGAAGACAGCAAAATATCTGCTATTTGAGAATGGCAATTATAAAGTAAATGTTTGTTTTGAACTAAAAAATAATTACTACAGCTTGAACCAACAAAATTACTTCAAATAAATTTCAACAAGTCCAAGTTAAAAGTTCGCTTGCTGTCTAAATGAATGATTAGATTGGATGATTGATTCTTTGATTGACAGCCGCCATCTGTCAATTACTACTAATATTATGAAGGCTAGATTATCTTTAAAAGATTTACCTCCCATTGTAAAATATCATTTGCCCATTCAAATGGTGCTGCGGAAGCTGGATCTCTACAATACCTGAAATAATTAGATAAATCCAAGTCAGAAATAAACCTTTGGATTAATAGATTGTATACGGTTTTCAGAACTTTCAGCAGTAGTTCAAGTGTTTCACAAGAGCTAGTGCACCTAACCAGGGCTTGCTGTCGCTTCTCTCATAGGTTTAACCATCATTTCAACCTTGATAGATATCTGTAGACATATATCACTGAGAGCCATCCTGTCAAATATTAGCATCATTAATCAAGTAGTATGGAATGATTAATTCATTGATTGAATTGGTTTTAATGCAACTTTTAACAGTATTTCAGTCTTATCATGGCGGCTTGATCACATAACATGAATTCATAGTATTCCTAACATCAGTACTACCACTACATCCTTTCCAAGCCTCAAGTTGCTCATCCCAGTTAGGTTTACAATTATCCACCTATTGGTGGGAGACAAATGTCGGAAAGGATATTTTCTGCTGGGGATCGAACGTAGGACCTCGGGACTGAGAGTCTGTGCCATGGCCACAGCTGTATAGAAATATCAATGGCTTAGAGCAAAAACATAGTATGGCTCTATACAATGTATAGAGCCATACTATGTTTTTGCTCTAAGCCCTCGATATAATGAATATTTTAGTCTACATACCAATGGAGTCATCACAAGATAGTTAGACTTACTTAGGGTCCTGTCCACACACAGTGCCAGATGTCCATTTACCATGACCAGGGTTTGTTGAGTTCCATTTCTCCCAGGTGTTCAATGTATTCTGAAATTTACAATAAGAATATATTGAATTTTTATAGAACAAAAGTCCTTGTTGATATTATTTTAAGATGAGAAGAAATTTATTATCTTTTTACAACATTTTCTTTCATATTTTGATACTTAACTGTATGCAACTTTATGCACTGATTCAGTTTCTACGCATCAAAGAAATATAACTTTGGAAAAAATTGTAAAAAAAATTGACATTGCTTGTTACAAGCAATTTCTTCTTTTCTCACTATGTTTTCTACCTCATGTGGCATTTATTTTAAATTTAAACAAATTTTGTCTTTTGTTTGCAACCACTTTCAATTTTGACCAGTCAAAAATTCTGTCGTTATGAAATTGATTTAAAGTTTCATACCTCAATGAAAACAAAAGTTATTCTCTTTATCTAAAGAAGAACTTTTAAGCCCCTTTTGACACGTCATGTTTACAAAGACCAACTCACAGAACATCTACTCTCTGTTGTTTGAACACATCCTGACCCGTCATCCCTGATACAGCACGCTGAATCTCGCTCCTGGGCCCGATCCTTGTCTAGACCCTTCTGTATACCCTGATCTTTTCTCATACATGGGGAGTACTTTGCACCAAGATGTATCAAGTCAGCCTTAAAAAAAGTAATTTAACCCTTTTCATGCTGAACCCAGAATATCCCATTCTTGGCAGGAGGTATAGACAAAGATCAGCCTGCACTTTTGTGCAGTATGATCTTAGTCTACACAGCCTGTTTGTCCAATTTAAGTCAGAATTATTTATGACATAAATTTTGAAAGAAATACTGAGCCACAACTAGTGATTAATGTGCTTTCAGCCTTTTGACTTTTAATGCAATTCTGAACTAGGATGACAAGAGTTGATAACCAAATATGGATAAAAAAATATATGAAGCTCGTTTTAATGAGAATTTACTCAAACATTGTACCCAAATAACTTACATGTTTCTACAAAATCAATGCAGCATATATCTAGAAGATAAAGCTGCCCAAAACATGGTTTGTAAATAGTCTAGTATGTGACCGTTTACCAATCAAGTTCTTATAAGACCCCTTTTCCTGTGATACTTTATGGACCTTATCCATTCTGTGAATGTTTGAAGAGGATCTCTGATGAAAACTGTTAAAACCTTTATTTCACTAGGTTGCCATGGCAACAGTAGCTCTTCATGGATATTAATTCTTCGAAGTTTTGACCGATGATAAAAGCTCACCAAGAGCACTTTTTGCTCAGGTGAGATTAGAAAAAACTTCCTTATGATGGTACAATCATTTTGCGAAAGTTTGAAATCAAACCTTTGAAATCTGGGGACATCATTGTGTTCTTTAGAAAATCTAATTAGGATCACATTAAAATCAACAATCCTAAAGATGGAACAATTATTCTTTAAAAAATTTAAGAGAACCCCAAAAAATCTGGGGATATTATTGTGTTAACAAGGATTTATACATGAAATCATTATATGGCCCCTTTTCTTGTGATACTTTATGGAACAAACCAAATCAAAAAAAGATTCTTATAATAGTACAATCATTTGAAACAAATCTATGAAAACTGTACACTTAATTGTGTGAACCAAAATATTTTGTAATGAAATTTTCATAAGGCCCCTTTTACCATAAAACTTAACTAATCAGATCCAATTTACAAAGAAACAATGGCACAATCATTCCTTAAAAGTTTGAAAAAAATCTAATAAAGCCTGAGGGCTTTATTGTTTTTAAAAGAAATTAGTACTTGGATTTTCATAAGGCCCCTTTTCCTGTGAAACTTAACAGATCCACTTTAATTTAGAAAGAACCATCCTTATGAAGGTACAATCATTCTGTGCAAGTTTGAAGGTAATCAAATACAAAGATGGGACTTTATTGCAAAAAACACATTCCAAAATGACAAATTGAAAGAAGCTGCAGACATGACTTTTGTTTAACCAATTATTAGACAATAAGTCTAAAATTCAAAGAAATTGCAGACGTCAATTTCAGTTGGTGGAACTTTAAAAACCTTTGGGTTTTTTTTGTAGAAAACATTGTAGATTATGACGAAATTGCTTGATCTCTTTTTCAAAAATTGGCTGAATTTACCTCCTTGACTGCTCTGGATTATAATTGACAGGTTCATTTCCACCCCACCCCCCTCCAGTATCTCACCTGCCTGGGTCCTATCCAGAGGTTATCTGGCTCCAAATATCTGGTATGTTCATAAGCCAGGTTTGGTTTCATTATCTGAAATGAATAATTATTCCTCTGTATTTAAACTGCAGATTTCTCAAAGAGATCATTACACATCTAATTCTGATCACACAAATAATAGCATTAAGGAAATATACAAGGGGTGATTGAAAAGTTCATGGTCTAAGGCAAAAACAGACTTCTTTAGTCTTATTAACCCATTCCTACATAATCAAACTTTTTACACCGATCAAGATAATATTTAAGGAAAACAAGGTCGAAAATGAAAAAAATTGCTTGTTATAAAAGCAATTTCTTCATTTTCAGCCTTGTTTTCTTCCATAAAAGACAAATATATTTAAAATTTTCTCAACTTGAAATTGTTGTATGCATCTTCTTTGAATTCAGACCAGTCTAAAAAGACAACATTTAGATTAATTCTGTGTATTCAAATTAATTTTAATATGATCTGTAGGAAGATTGATACCCATTTGAACAATACTGTAATTTTCAGCCATTTTGCAGGTAATTCCAAAACCTCTTGAGGGATCCAAAAACATTGATGGTCTCATGCACAACTAGATAGCATAGAAATTATTGTGAAAAGTTGCAGCTCACTGCAAATGAAATTGTAGGAGGAGATGCACACACAAAAAACTTCTCTGTAAGATATATGGCTAAGTCATGGGTAGATAATTCTAAAACTGCTTGAGGGATACAAATACATGTAATTAATCCTTTCCTGTTTCAAAATTTTGTGCACCTGTCCAAATTCAAAGGTTTTGCAGACAAAAATTTAAAGTGGATTTAATTTGAAAAATAACCATTCAGTAGGGTAGAAATCATTGTTACAAGTAATTTCTTCTTTTCCAACAATGTTTTCTCAAGTATGAAATCACAAGGTCGTTAAAACCAGTAATTGTACCGGAAAGGGTTAAGGTCTTATGCACAACAAGACACCTTAGAAATTCATTGAGGAAAGTTTCAGTTCATTCTGATTGAAACTGTAGGGGGAGTTGAGGACACAAAAAGTACTCTTTAACCCATTCCCACTCAATCACGCTTTTAAACGCCCCTCAAAAAAAAAAACAATTAGGAAAACATTGTGAAAATGAAGAAATTGCTTGCAACAAGCAATTTCTTCATTTTCCGCAATGTTTTCAACCCAGAAAATTGATAAAATCTAAACTTTAGAATGTAATCTGCAACTGCTTTCAATTTGAAGCAGTCTAAAATGTGACCGTCTGGTAATTGGTTAAGAAATTTTGCCAAATCAGTGGGTAAATAATTCCATTTCCAGAGGCCCTTGACTTTTCAATCCTTTTCACAATGAACATGTACATGTAGTTTTTTCTGTTCCCTTAATGTATTTTGTAAATCAACACTTGTCATGCTAAATAAAACCCTTTCTTAGAAAAGTATATAAATCAAAGGAGGCAGACCAATAAAAGACCCTGATGTTGGTCAGTTTTTTCTTTTCTTCTTCTTTTCTTATGTTAACAAATCTGGCTTGAAACATCAAACAGGTGGTGCAGACTAAGATCAGACTTCACATACGTGAAGGCTGGCTGATCTTTGTCTACTACCAGACCAGGGTTGTTCAAGCTTCAGTCATACAAGGGTTATACATTTAAATGATGCAATCTTATTTTATCAGAATTTTATAAAATTTGACAAGAGTTTGTTTATTTGAATAGGGTTTAACAACACTTTTACGAGTATTTCAGTCATAACTTAGCGGCTGAAACACCTAACCATGGATCCCTGGTATTTCTCACACCAGTGCTACCACTGAGCCTCCAGCTGCTCATCCCATATAGGTTTATGATTATACACCCATTGGCGGGAGACAGTTTGTCAGTAAGGATATTTGTCCCGACCCTGGACCTATACAAGCATTGGCGGGAGACAGTTTGTCAGTAAGGATATTTGTCCCGACCCTGGACCTCATGATTGAGAGACCGACACGCTACCAACTGAGCTATGGCCACAGTCCAATAGACAAGAGTAGAATTTTTTAAAAGATAAGATTATGGCATTTTCTTACTGAAAACCTTCAAAATGTACATTAAATATTTAACCCATTCCCACACAGCAAAGTTTTAGACTGGTCCAAATTGAAAGAAGCTGCAAACGACAATTTCAAGTTGATGGAATTTTAATTTTTTCATCTTTTTGGATAGAAAACATTCTGGATAATGAAGAAATTGCTTGATACAAGCAATTTCTTCATTTTCCACAATGTTTTCCAAAGCTTTTTTCTTTAGGGGCGTAAAAAGGAGGGATTAAGTGGGAATGGGTTAAGTGGAGATATTTTCTAAAAACAAAATTAATTTTGAGAAAAGCAAGATAATGACGCTCACAATCAATACTTGACTTTTTATTCACCATATTTCTTGTATATATTTTCATTCAGTTTCATGATGCCAAATATACTTACAGCTTTTGAGTATTCAGTTTGAGAAGAACCTATGGGGGCTATTCCATACACAGCCACTGACACAATAAATATAACAACTTGTACGAATGTCACCCAGTATGTGAAATATGGTCTGAAATGACGAAATAATTTAATGAATCACTTAACCCATTCCCACACATTCACTCCTTTATTGTTTGTATCAAGCAATTTCTTCATTATCCATAGTGGTTCCTACCCAAACAGACAAAAAATTTAAAATTCCAAAGACTTAAAATTGCTTTCTGCAGCTTTTTTCAAGTTTGACCAGTCTAAAGTATGCTGCATGGGAATGGGTTAAGAGATGAAGAGAATATTTCTTGTATTCATTAAGGTATGAAACACAAAAACTAATCAAACTGAAGTGTGATAAGTTTTTTTCGTTTCATACCTCCATGAAAACAAAAAATATTCTCTTCATTTCTTTTAATTTATTGACATTGATCTACAAAAACAAATATTTTACAAATTTTTACATTTTTCATGAAACTTTATTGTCCGCAAACATACAAATAGCTGGGTGCTCAAGATATTGTTCATGGAGGTACAAATAATTCTTTTCTGCAAAACAGAACAGTTGTTTTTGATAGTTGAAACTAACAATTAAATTTTTTATTTGAAACTGATAAACAAGTCCATTTCCAATGCAGGTGTAAAAAACGTTTGTATAACTGATTAGGAATGGCCACTCAAAGCATATCAACAACAAAGACTTTCACTACAAGATGTACCTGTTAAACATAAACACCCCTAAAACAGTCCTATTTTCTGAATGTGACTTAGATATTTGACCATGAATTTGTCCCGAACAGAGTAGTCTTGCCACAAAAAATACATGTGTGAAATATGAAGGCCTTGGCACTAACTTTTCAAAAGTTGCACCAACCTTTATCTCTTTAGGGACGTAAAAAGTGACATTGTGTGGGAATAATCTAGGACAATACAAATAAAGGTTACCTGTGGTCGTCAATTTCATCAATCTGTTTTTTCACGTATGAATTCATTCTATCTGGACGATAGTTTCTCTTCAACAGTCTCCCAACGAACCCCATCCCAACCCCTCTCTTGTCCCTCTCTGTGATGGAATTCACCACCTCTTGTCGGATTCTCCTCATACCAAAATCTGGGAGGTCAAATCCAGGGTCCGGTGTGCCTGGGGCTGGTTTAGGCTGAGCCCCTGGTCTTCTCCATCCACCCTGGGGACCAGTTCTCCTGAAATAAAGATATGTACCAGCATTCAGCATTTAACTATTGTAGTTTATTTATGATTACAAATTGTGCAGATTGAGATTAGCAACAGCAAGGCCCATTTTGATAGACAAAACTAAAAATTAAATCATTAACAGCTATCGAGAATCTGAGGATAAGTTCCATATCATTCTCCTCAGGCACAAAGATTTTACAGAATTCTAGATCATCAGTACATGTACCTAGTACGTCAGAAATATGTTTAATCCCTTCCCACACAACAAAATTTTTGGACAGGTCCAAATTGAAAGGAGTTGCAGAAGACAATTTAAAGGCTATGAAATAATGGATTTTTTCAACTTTCTGGATAGAAAACATTGTGTAAAATGAAGAAATTGCTTGTAAAAATCAATTTCTTCATTATCCACAATGTTTTCAAAGCTTTCTTACTTGGGGGCGTCTATAGGCGTCATTGAGTGGGAAGGGGTTAAAAGGTGAAATTGGTTGTAACAAGCAGTTTTCCACTTTTACCAGTATGTTTCATGCAAACCATCTTAACACTTAAGAATACAGAACAAGTCTTATTTATACAATTCATCTCTATTCTATAAGAAATATTTTTGGTATGAAGAACTATTGTACAATGTTATCAATGATGTTATCTATGAAGACTTGCATTTTTAACACTTGTCATGCTCAACCCGGAATATTCCAGTTTGGGCAGGAGGTGTAGACTAAGATCAGCCTGCACTTAAGTAAGAAATAGTGACTTTTGAACAACAAGTTTTTTTATAAGTGTTCAGCCCTTTGCTTTTACAGTAATTCAGTAAGGTAATGTATAAAGCATGACAAGGGTAAGGTGGCAATAATCTACATTCTATATACATTCTAAGGCTTGTGCTAGACTATGTAATAGAGGAGTCATTGATTCCTCAACCATGAAATTTAGGGGTCAAAACTGATTTAGAGCAAAAGTCAAGCAAAAAACATAACCAGTGAATCATGGGTATCAACTTAAAGGTTTAACCCTTTCCCGTTTTCTGAAATTTTAGACTTGTCCAAATTCAAAGGAAAATTCAAAGTGGAATAAATTTGAAAAATACCCATTCTTTAGGATAGAAAATATTGTGGAATTGCTTATTACAAGCACTTTCTTCTTTTCCCACAATGTTTTCTCAAGTATTAAATCACAGGTATGTAAAAAACAGGGATTGAACAGGAAAGGGTTAAATTTCCTATTTTAATTCATTCTCTTTTTTAAATCTATAATAAAGAAATGAATCTAGCAATAATTCATATGATTTCCGATGGTACAAAAGATGCATCACTGAAAATTAGAAGATTTGAAATATCCTCTTTTGAACCTTGGCAATTTCTCTCAGTGGGGCAAAATGACCTCCTTGGGACAAATTTCCAAAGGTCAAACAGGTCTTGTTCAAATTTTTGAGATTGTTTTACGAGTCAAACACAAGTCCTACAGACAACACTTGTCCAAATACCTAGTAATATAATTTCACAACAAGTAGAGGAATCTATCAAGTCCTTATTTTGACCCTTCTTTTATTCATATAAATCTTCCTGTTTTTGTCAAACTTTAAACTCCATGATTCACAATAAAGGTGAGTTTATTGGGCCAAATTTACGTTTCACTTTAAAATTTATCTGATCAAAAGGCATTTTACCAAGAATATATATAAATCCTAACTCAAAATACTATAACACAATTTGAGATAAATTGATTGCCAATGACTAAAATGTGGAATATATCACATGTCATTGTCAAATGATTGATTAAATAGGACTTAACACCACTGTTCTGTATGTCAGTCATATCATGGAGACTTGAACACCTAACCATGGATTCCTGGTATTTCTAACAACATTTGCTGAGTAGACAGACCATTCCATCCCCTCGGCTTTCTCAACCTGGGTTTGATACATATCTGAACTTCTGGTTAACTTAGTTCTGATTACAAATTTTCCAGTTGAACTTAAAAAATCCAGAATTTTTTTCCAAATGGCCAACAAAAGTTGAGGCGAGGATCATCTGTAGTGAGAAAGACTTTTGTCATTTTTACTTACGAGACAGGAGAAGTTTCAGCTAGTTCAGCTGTAGTTTCCTCCCGTATTTTGGCCAACTGTTTTTCTTGGTATGCGGTTGGCTCATCATAAAATACGTCATCAACCAGACTGACTTGATCCTCGTGGCACTGAAATATAGGATAAATGACAAGCTAGTTTGACCATGACAAGCTAGTTTGACCAAACTCATTATCACAAACCTTTCAAAATTGATTCTAGGATTTAAAAAATGTGGGGAATATCAGTGCAAAATCTATAGAATTGAGAAATGTTTGGTTTTTCATGCTCTTTATGGAAAGAAAAAAGTCTCCCTCTATTGTTGAAAACATTGGGCATGTTCGAAAAATCTAGGCCAATCCCCCTACCTAGAATACACACTGCCTTTACACATTTCCACAAAACCTGCATTTTCAAGCACTCAAAAAATCAACTGTTGAAAACATTGCGGGAAAAGGAGAAATTGCTAGTAACAAGCAATTTCTCCCTTTGTCACAATGTTTTCTACCCTTTTTTGTACTTATTTATCAAGGTCAACACACTTTGGATTATTGTCTGCAATATCATATCATTTGGACCAATCTAGAATTTTGTTATTTGGAGACCGGACTAGGTAAGAGAGTGACAATAATCTGTTATTTCTCATCCAAACCATACAGGAATGTGATGACAATTTCAATTAACCCATTTTCACATGAGTCCACTTTTTATGCCCCTGGTGAAAAGAGTTTGGGAAAACATTATAGTAAAAGAAGAAATTGCATGTCACAAGCAATTTCTTCATTTTTTACAATGTTTTCTACCAAAAGACAAATAATTTTCTAATTTTGCTGACTTATAATTGTCGTCAGCAACTTCTTTCAATTTGGACTAGTCTGAAATTTTGTTGTTTGGGTATGGGTTAACAAAATCTTGAATTTAAAACTAGAATTGCCCGTTTTAGTTTGATCCACATTAAAAATGTTTGTAGACGATAAAACTTTTGGCTAAATCAGTGAAAACAAAATAATAAGATAGAAAAAGAACATAATGCCAAAATGTATAAGTACTTGTTACTATCAATACAGGATTTCCCAATGGTAAACTTTCTTACCATGTCTGGATGTGTCAAATTACCTTAGTTATTCTAACAAATGCCCATATTCTAATAAACAGCCATACCCAAAACACTTCGCAAAATTGGCCATTTTCTTGCTGATTTTCAGACAAACTAGCAATTCTAATAACTGCCCACACCCACACCTGATCAGAAAAAAAAAGAATGTCTGGGTGATCTATAGTTGCCATTAGCATACCCCTCTTTCTGATATGCTGCTGGCGAGCCTCTGCATATATGATCACAGCGAATCAAACAATTTCTAGGGACATTATTGAGCCCTATATAGGAATTCCGAGTTATGCCATTTCAGAATACCTCTAACAAATTGCCCATTCCCTACCATGTAAATCATGGCTATTCTTCTTAATGCCAGACAGTTATTAGAATCAATACAGTACCTTTTTTTTAAATAAATTCTTCTAGCTTTGAGTTCAAATGAGTAAGAAAAAAACTATAAACTGATGCAGAGTTGTAATTTCTTTTGAGAATGAAGAAATGAAAACTTACAGCATTAAAATAGCTATCACCTAGATCACTTCTTGAGTCAGGTACATCCCCGACCAGACTAGCTGGAGCATAGCTTCTGGCACTTTGGCTCATCTTGTGGGTTCGCAACTTCTTTCTAGTGCCCTAGAATGATACAATATTCAGATGCTCAAGATTTCAATAATATATATAATTACTCTTTATTCATAGTGATTTGCTCTACGTAGATAATTGACCAATCACTGTCCGAGCCCACTTACAACGTTGACCCCACACATTGCTTCCAACAGGATACAATATTCAGATGTTCAAGATTTCAATAATATATGCAATCTTACTCTTTATTCATAGTGATTTGCTCTACATAGATAATTGACCAATCACTGTCCCAGCCCACTTACAACGTAGACCCCACACATTGCTTCCAACTCCTGCTTCCAAGTCCTGCTTCGATTTTTTAATGGCGTTATTTTGCAAAATTTATGGCTAGAAGCATGTAACAAAAAAGTAAAATGGTTGGTTGGTAACCTAAACATCGTAACTACAGCTTAAATGAAAATGTTTCACCGAATGGTGGCCAATGAGAGTTCAAACTTCACTCCCTGTCTAAATGAAGGACTTGACTGGTTGATTGTTTCTTTTATTGACAGTCACGATTGGTCAATAATATAACTATCTATTATAATCCCGCAGCATTGCATGCAGATGTTCGACACTTGGTTTTGGGGTACTGGACAAAAAAAATTACTTGAAGAAGGGGCATTGTTTATTCAAAAATACATTTACAGTTGTCCACCTAATAGTAAAGATTACTCATTTTGAAATAAACATATGTTCCAAATTGCAGGTGGATATCTTCATTAATAGCAGAATTATCATAAAATCAAGGGCTTAGAGCAAGAACATAGTATGGCTCGATACATTGTACAGAGCCATACTATGTTTTTGCTCTAAGCCATCGAAATATCATAGTTTTGAACGCCACCTTTACCTATCGTTATTCACACAGCGCATTCAATCAAAGTTATTAACACATTCCCACACAGTGAATGCCACTCAAGAAAACGTTTATAAAACATTGTATAAAATGAAGAAATTACTTATAACAAGATGATGTTTTCTACACAGAAAGTTGAAAAAATCTAAAATTTCATTAACTAAGTTGTAGTCTGCAACTCCTTTCAATTTTGACTGATCTAAAAAATTTGACGTCTGGTAATGGGTTATTTTGTTCAAACACATTATTTTATATCAATGTTTTCAATGACAAGCAAACATACATGAAAGACAAAGTAAGAATTAGTCTAGTGACAAAATAAGAAGCCCTATAGCAAGTCAACTTGAACAAGGATAGTTTCTTTGTTTACAACAACCAAACAGTTTTATTCACAAGAGATGAAGAGACGATGCTTCATTTGTGGGTGTGTTTGTTTTAACCCTTTCCTGATTAATCCCTGGTTTTTGCGTCCCTGTGATTTTATAACTGAGAAAGCATTGTGGAAAAAGAAGCAGGGATTTAGTTTCATCTTAAATTTTGGGGGTCCCTGGGACTCAACATGTTTGGTTTAGGGAGTCCCTGGTTAAGTTATGAGGGTTGCTCATTGGTTTGGAAAAATAGATTAATAAGCATAACTAGAGTATCATCAATTAACCTTTATCATGCTGAACCCTGAATATTCCGGTTTTGGCAGGAGGTGTAGACTAAACGAGATTTTCTTTGCCTCGGGCACAATAATCAAAAAAGCAAATCTCTGGAGCAGTTAAATGAATATTTACCCTATTACAGAAATATTTTTCTTAATCAATCAACTTCAAAATTTCAGATAGAGATTGTGCATTATTTTGTAAATGAAAGACAGGGATATTCATAAAGACCATTGTATCCACTGTTAACAGTTTCTCGCAATTTGATTGGCTGTCAGAGAATGTAAAAAGTTGTTACCCTCCTGCTACTTTTTACTTATCAAAATATAAACAAGAGGGCCCTTGGCCCTGGGGCGGTCACCTGAGATAAAGGCTCTTTTTCTTTCAACAGTCTAATTTCATGTTAAGGTTAGGATTATGAAACAAGTGGGCCACAATTACATATAAAGACTATGAACCTGGGTATCCAAAAGTCTAAATTACAAATTCCAAGGCTTTAGTGCTGATTTGAAAGAAGGAAAAAACTTTTTCCTTGGGTTATAATTTCAGAAATAAGAAAGAAGTCTGTGAACTGATGCTTCATGCCTATATCGACCCGAGGATCATGATTTTAGCTATTTTGTAAGAGATCAATATACTGATGCTTTATGCAAAATATCAAGGCTTAACGCCTTCTGGGTCAGGAGGAGAAGATTCTTAAAAATTATTTTGAAATTTCACTTTTGTTGCCATGGCAACCAGAGTTTTAAACGAAGTTTCAATTCTTTTAGCTAATTTTAAGGGGAACCACCTAAGGAGCATTTCTGCCAAATTTGGTTCAAATCAGCCCAGTGGTTTAGGAGGAGATATTATTTAATAATCGTTCTTTATTTCTATATACCCCCCCAGGGCTCCGCCCCTGGGGAACTGAGGATCATATTTCAGTTATTTTGAAAGAGGTCAATATACTGGTGCTTCATGCAAAATATCAAGGCTCTACCCCATCTGGGTCAGGAGGAGAAGATTTTTAAAGAATATTTTAAAATTTCACTTTTGTTGCCATGGTTTTTAACGAAGTTTCAATTCTTTTAGCTTTTTTTGAAGAGTACCACCTAAGCAACATTTCTGCCAAATTTGGTTCAAATTGGCCCAGTGGTTTGGGAGGAGATGTCATTTAAAAAATCGATCTTTATTTCTTTATTTACTACGTGCTCAGGTGAGCTAAAAGAAATCGAATTGGCAGCGCAAAAGATCATTTTTTGAAGTTGCATTTGGATATCTGACTTGATAAATCATGACAAAAATTATCTGTCGTGAATTTAATAAAAGAAAACAATACACTTAAGGGGTTCACTTTAATAAATAATCGCCGTTAAACATCGGGGACTGGAGTTACTCCAACAGCTATTCAGAATACTTGGTGTTTTTCATTCTTCGCATTGTCCGATTGGCACGTTACGCAAGCCTAAATACCGTAGTGTATTGGTATTTGACGTAGAGTTAAGACATTTGTACCACCTGGTGTAATCATCGACAATGGAAAAATTTAAAATTTTCAGAATTCTATTATCATTAATAAATATTTTGATTTTGAAACTGCGTCCCAGGGGATGCATGTCTACCAATTTTGTGGGTCCTGCTAACATGATTCTGCGTATGAGACGCAGGTTTTCTGCGTCCGTTAAAACCCTGAGAAGAAATTGCTTGTCATAAAGGTATTTCTTCTTTTTCAACAATATTTTCTACCCTACCAAATGGTTATTTTTCAAATAAAATCAACTTTAAATTTCCGTCTGCAAAACCTTTGAAATTGGACTGGTCTAAAATTTTGCAAAACAGGAGAGGGTTAAACTAATAAGCTCTTTGAACGTTTAGTTGTTAATACACCATGAAAACTCTCAACAAATGAGACTGTCAACATATAAACAAACACCTTAACATTAGCCTGATCTACAAAAGCTCAGCACCATTCTAGCAAGAAATGTCTGCAGACAATGTAGCTTGCCTTAATCCTTTCCTGTTTAATCCCTGGTTTTTACAACCATGCATTCTTATAATTTAGAAAATATTGTAGAAAAAGAAGAAATTGCTTTTAACAAGCAATTTCTTCTTTATCCACAATACTTTCTATCCTATTGAATAATTATATTTCAGATGAATTCGAATTTAAATTGTCGTCTGCAAAACCTCTCAATTTGGACCAGTCTAGAATTTTGCAAAACAGGAAAGGGTTAATGACTGCTTGTCACAAAAGTTGCTTGATTAATAATCAAAGACCAAAGTCAAGATCAGAAAGTAAAGATCAGTCACATATTGAAGTTTTGTGTGATAGGTATAACAATGAATTATATCAGGTATATCAAAATATAAGTAACATCTTTTTAGTCAGTCCCTAATGGATTAAAGGTTCTTGCAGTCCCAGAGTCCTATTTTATTATACTTACAGCAATAGTCTGCATTCCTTTCCAAGTCATCTTTAACACAGAATCCTTCCTTGTCCTTCTCTGGGGAAAACCCCTGGTACTAGCAGTGTATGTACTGGTACTTGATAGCGGAGTGGTACGTCGAGACATACCCCCGGCACTGTACCGACTTCCAGGTGGTTTGAGGGGGTCATGAATGTACCTCATCGATGAGTCCAGCTCATCAAAGTCAGTAGTTTTACTCAGATATCCATCCTTGACCTTTCCTTTGTAATACCTCATATGACGGTTCTGCCATTTTGACTGGTTCGGACATTCTTCCTCACCAACTCCAAAGAAATCGGCAACACTGTTCTTCATGGCCCTGAAAGATTATCCACAAATACCTGTATTAATGGGCATTTCATCATAACATAACGTCAAGCATAATATGTTTAACCCATTTACAGACAGCAATATTTAAAGCCAGTCGAAATTGAAAGGAGTTGCAGATGACAATTAATATATAAAATTTTAGATTTTTTTTCAACTTTCTGGGTTGAAAAAAAATTGTGAAAAAAATAAAGAAATTACAATGTACTTGGTTCAAGAGATTTCATCATTTTACACTGTTTTCTCAATTGCTTTTCTTGAGGGCCTCATAAATTGTCATTGCGTGGGAATGGGTTATGTGAAGAGGAATTATGGCACCGCTTTCAAATAGAACCAAACGATCTGCTATTCTCTTTCATATATTTACCCTATTACCAGATGACAAAAATTTCAGACTGATCAAAATTGAAATTGGCTTTGAGATATCTTTTCATGGAAAATAAGAGCCAATTAGGAAAGAAGAAAATGTGAGAAAACAAGAAATTGCTTGTTGCAAGCAATTTCTCCTTTTCCAAAAAAGTTTTCAACGATTATATTACATCAGGGTGCAAAAAAGTGGCATTGTGTGATAATTAGCTAACAAAAACTGAAAACAAATCTATTGTGACTGCAATTGTGTGGTGTCTGTGGTCGAGAAGTAGAACGTCCACTTCCCGATCAAGAAGTCCTGATTCCAATTCCCGGGAGCGGCATCAATCTTGGTTCTTTCATTGACCCACACTTTCAGCGCGAGTACTGGTGTAAACTAAACGCTACATATCTATTTACGAGCCTGCTGTGCACACATCAGTAACAAAGTACCAAACATAAAAGTTTGAGACTACCTCATCACATGGTCTGGCCACAAAATTAACCCTTATCATGTTGTATAAATTACCTTAGTGAATCGCTGTAAAATCAAGGGGCTGAAAGCACTGATAGAACTTGTTGTTCAAAAATCAATATTTCTTTCAGAAATCAATTTCATAAACAACTCTGGCAAGAACAGTACAAGCAGGAGGTACGGACCAAGATCAGACTGCACTTACGTGCAGGCTGATCTTGGTCTACACCTCCTGTCAAAACCGGAATATTCCGGGTTCAGCATGACAAGGGTTAAGAATAGCCACATTAGAGTTCAATTAATCTAAGTTTGATAAAACCATTTACATTTGTCTAGAGAGAATTTTGAGATACAGCTGTCTAAACCCATGATTACCAAATGACATGTTTAAACCAGTTCAAAATGGAAGAAGTTGCAGTTATTTTTAAGTTCATTTCAATGAAAAACAAGAGGACCATGATGGTCCTAAGTCGCTCACCTGAGGCATCTTTTTTTATAAAAAAGACACAACTTGAGCAAAATAAATAAAACAAAGACAAGATTTGGGGCTTTGTACAAAACAATCCAGTAGGTCACAAAGGAGTGACAAGCAATTTCTCCATTTCTAGAATTCTTTCAATGCCACTTATGCAATTTTCGACCCCAGGAGCAGAGACGTTTTTTATCCTAAGAGCATATTTTCCTGTAACATAGTACAAAATTATTTAGTCATGCCACATACCAAATATGAATGCCCTTCACCTTATATTCTAGAAGGAGAAGACTTTTGAAATTGCTCTAATTGGGCGTTTTCCAAAATTTTGGACCTCTTGGGGAGTGCCATGTTTTATCCCAGTTTATCCCAGGACTAAGATTTTAGCTAGCATGGTAGAGAACCATCTGGTTATGCTAAATACCCAGGGGTTTTCCTACCTTTTCAAAAGAGGGACCTGGGACCCATGATTTTGGGAAAAATAGCGGATAAATTGGCCGTATTGGGAAATGTCAAAACATGTTGTCTCAGGTGGATTTTAAAGGTAGATATCGATGTTTTTTTCATGTCACAGATTTAAATTATTTTTATTTCCTCTCATAAACTATTTGAATACAATATGCCGCAAAGTAGTTTTGCAAAAATATGAGGTCGCTTATCAGAAAAAACCTGGGTATTTCCCTAATAGCCTACGTAGGCTATTAATCTATTTTTAGATTAATCCGAGACAGTTAGGAAGATTATAGGGAATTCATGTGGCGCGAATAAGCGTTGGAACATTACATTGAGTTCAAATTACATTAAACCAACGTCATCGTTATGTAATCAGGAGTTATGTTCGCTAGCCAGTCTGTAAAGATCAGTCCTTTCATGTGACATGATATCGGACGTTAGCTGTTTCGCTAGTAAATTTGTTACCTTCATTTGACTTTGGGTCATATGCAAATGAGGTCATTCGATGTCGACAGCCAAATTCCTTGATATCTAAAAATAACCTGGAATTCGCTGAAACTTTCCGTAATAACCACAAAAAGCCACCTAAGGTCTATTAGATTATCACCAAGACAAAACCTGACCTAACTTAAAGTATTAAATGTTCGTTTGAGTCTATCTTTCGGCACTTGGTAATTTTTTCTTATCTAGGTTTCAGAAACATCGATACCTCCCTTTAAGTACCATCTAACACATCTCAAGGTCAGTGAGGTTACCCAAACTGGGTTTCAATGATAAGTATTTCAAGGTTGTATTACAGCCTTAAAATACTTATCATTTAACCCATTACCACACAGTGACGATTTTTGAAGCCCTCAGTTAAACAAATTTGAGAAAACCTTGTTAAGAATGGAGAATAATAAGCAATTTCTTCATACTACACAATGATTTCTACTGAGAAAGTGAAAAAAAATCAAATTTTTCTTAAACTTTGAATTGTCATCTTCAACTTCCTTGAATTTGGACTGGTCCAAAATTTCGGGAAATGGGAATGGGTTAAACCCTGTTTGGTAATAAGGAGTATCATAAAATTTGACCATAAATATTTGATCCGACAATTTAGCTCATTCCCAAACCATGATGCTTTTTGACACCCCTTGAGAGAAAGGTGTGAGAAATCATTGTAAAATTGGGTGAATAGCTTGTGACAATTAATTTCTTTATTTTCTACTATGTTTCCTAAGACCTTTACAAAAAGATAAAGATTTTTAAAAAATCTGAAACAAGAAATTGTCGTCTGCAACATCTTTGAATTTGGATCAGTCTAAACCAGGGTTAAACAAGTGAAAGTGTATCACAATGTAATCTACGGTTGAAGGGAAAAAACAATCAAAATGTAGTCACGAAATTTTGGTCCATGTATTTTTCTTTAAAATCGGTAATTAAATCATTTTAATAAGGAAAGGTTGTAACTGAAAAGTCGTTTCTATCATCCTCTATATCTTTTTGACCATGAGAACAGTAGATGATCGAAATCGCCGGTGTCGACATGAATGCATTTTGCCAATCTCGATCGATGTCTGCTGTTACTAGTATTTGTTACAAAAAAATCAAAAGTAAAAAGAAGGTTCATATTTTTCGTTCAATGAAAGAAATACCCTGAAAATTTTCCGAAGATTGTGGTTTGCTGCAAATTTAAAGTTTGGCCGTTCATAAACGAAAATACGGTATCGTAGAAGGTGGGAATCAAAATAAATTGACTTTATAACATTATAATTTAATATTTGATTATATCCTTTATGCAGTTTTATAAGATTGACCAGTACACTGGAGGAAAGTGTGTCACTGTGAGAACACAACACGGTCGCCTAGACAGTCGGCCCCTTTGAAGTGAGTTGAACCTTAGGGAAATTTACAGAGTGATGTCACATTGAAAACAAGTGGGGCAAGGAATCATGCGATTTTTTTTTAGCTTAAATAATATTAGATATTATCTCCGATATGATTTGATATTAAAAGTAAGTAATTAAAGCTAATTTTCTCGGAAGCTTTGAACTTTAATCCTTTAAATTTCATCTGGCTTTGTTTATAATATACGCGCGCTTACAATAGCCTTATCCAATTATCGCACGCGCGAGTGACACAATCTCGTTGTCTGATAGATAAACAGCGGTCAATAAACAGTATCTGTGTGTTTTTTGGGTTTTTTTTTAGAAGTATTGGAGAAATCGGCGAGCGTAACCAATATTATACAAACTCAAATGATGGCCCCCCATTTTACCAGTTTTCGGCAGCCGGAATTGGGGGAATTTCACTCATAGTTTGGGGAATTTTTACCTGAAAATTGGGAAATTTTATACGTTTTTGCGATTGGGAAAGGGTCCGGTATTCGGCCCCAAAATCGGCGTAGGAAAATCCCTGATACCAAATATGAATGCCTTAGACTTTGTAGATTGGGAGGAGAAGACTGTTGAACATGGTCTAATTGAGCATTTTTACGAACTTTGGACACCCAGGGAAGGGGTGTTTTTTAACCTACAGGCTTAATTCAATAAAAATTGATAGATAACAGCCAAGCTATGCTACACTAAAAATATAAATGCCCTCCACCTTAAAAATGAAGATTCTTTATTTTTTAACATACTCAAATTTTGCGCTTTTTCCAATTTTGGACCCCTAGTACAGGGCCGTTTTAAACCCTAGGAGGATAACTTTTGGTGATATAGTACAAAACCATCTAGATATGCTACATACCAAGTATGAATATCCTAGACCTTATAGTTTAAGAGGAGAGGTCTTTTGAAATTGCTCTAATTAGGCATTTTTCCAAACTTCGGACCTCAGGGGCGGAGCCATTTTTGACCCCAGAGATTAAATATTTTAAAACTTGGTAGAGAACCATATGATTAAGCTCTATACAAAATATAAGACCTTTGGCCTTGTAGTCTATGAAAAAAACAACAACAAAGATTTACTAAAATTTCCCATTTTCATATGCCGCGGTTACAAGAGTTTTTTACGGAATGAAATTCTTTTAACAACTTTTGAAGAGCTTCAACCAAGGAACAAGCCTACAAAGTCTCAGCTTGATTGGCCTACTGGTTTAGGTTTTTAAAGACATTTGAAGAATTACTAAAGATTCCCATTTTCAAATGTCTTCTCAACCAGAGTTTTTGACAGAATTAAACTCTTTTAGCAACTTTTGTAGAACTTCACTCAATGAACATCCCTGCAAAGTTTCAGCTTGATTGGCCTACTGGTTTAGGAGGAGAAGATTTTTAAAGAAATTGTAGACGCACAGACAGACGGACAGATGGAAAACGACCAATCACAATAGCTCACCTCGCACTTTGTGCCCAGGTGAGCTAAAACACCTTTTAGAAAACTTCTGAAAATTTCTCCTTTACCCACAACATTTCTAGCTTGTTACAAGAAATTTTTCCTATTCCCACAATATTCCATATAACTCTTGCCCTATAAGTTAGGTCAAAATACAGAATTGTGTGTTAATAGATTAAACATTAACCCATTAACAGACAACAAAATTTGATGCTGATACCAAGTGAAAGAGGCTCTGGCTCTCAAAATCATATAGATAAAATTGTCTTTCAGGGTGGAAAGCATTTTTGAAAATGAAGAAATTTCTAATGTAAATTTGTAGACTGTTTTTCTTGATGTTCTTAAAACTCAGGATCATGAGGAAATGGGTTAGGCTCTATAAAATGTTTTTCACTCCGAGTCTACTCATACCTTCCAATTCTTCCCAATTTGGATGTGGGTTGTTGTTGCTTTTTCTCCCCATATCTTGTCATGCCAGCAGGGGCACTGTACTGTCTATCCATGACTTAGTCGTCTATGATTACCATGTACACTGTTTACCTGCAAAGAGAGGTAAACAATCAGTTTAAAGTATCTCTCCTCTTTTATTGTTTTCAAAAAGCAGCACTAGATTGATTTAGGTAGATTACCCGTATTTTGCTTTTTTGGAATGAACATGACACCGTAACATTTCAGTTCCACTATGATTACTATAACCACGTTATTCAGCTACCTAATCAAAAGGTAGGAATTCACCCAAAGATTTGCAACGTTCTAAAGTGGTGTATTAGGAGTAATCTACCTTAACTCATGAGGCATTACATTCAGAGACATCCGAAACAAAAGAAAAAGCCAAATAGAATAGACAAAATTATGGCAAGAGGGGAAATTACTTTTAATAAGCAGTTTCAACCTTCGACACAATCTTTTTTGTAGTTCTATTTCTTCAAAAATTTGAGATTGTGTTACAATAGATTAAATGACTAATTCGATATTCTGTCTGTAATATTTGTTTATAAAACTTTGTACAGATAAATCTTAAAGTTGCTCCTCTGGATTTTCATTGAAATTTTATAGAAACCCTCTAAGTACCCGATGCATACCGGTGGCCGATTTAGAGATGGTTTGGGGGTTTGTATGAGCCTGTCTCTGTAGCCTAATAATTTCAATTTTATGGGAAAACTCAACAAACAATTGGTAATACATGTAATAAGAAGACAACCAACCCTTTGGAAAGTTTGAACCCCCTTTACAGAAATCCTGGATCTGCTTTAGTACACTTTCCAGCTTGAAGACACAATATCTAGATAAGAGATGTGGAAATAAAAATTTTACTGCTTGTCCTAGGGAAAAAGACTTACAGGGGCCAAAATGCCCAAACCCCTAATGTTAAATATCAATCTTGGCCCCTAATTTCAAATTGTCACTCTTTATCCCTGTTTTCCCGAGACAAGTAATAAGTGTTTAGGCCAGGATTTGGATAAGTGGGTCATTTCGACTCATTGCCAGACAAGGAGGTCATTTTTCAGAATTGTGGGTCAATAAAATTAGACATCAAACAAGCTGTTTCAAATTATATTTTCTAATATCTAGACAATTAAGCATTTCCCACTCAGTAACGCTTTTAGACGCCTCCAAGATAAAAAGCTTTGGAAAACATTGTAGATAATGAAGAAATTGCTTGTTCTAAGCAATTTCTTTATTATCTACAATGATTTGTTACCCCAAAGACGAAAATTCTAATGGTTTCATCGACCTTAAATTGTCGTCTGCATCCTCTTTGAAATTGGACTGGTCTAAAAAATTTCCTGTGTGGGAATTGGTTAAGACAACCAATCTGCTAAAATGTACAATGACATTTTGATTGCTACTAGATATAAATGTACTTGATTGTCAGTGTTGTGCCGAGCAAAAATATTTTCCTATTATCTAACTGACTCAAGGTAAAAAACTTGCAATTTAGTATTGAATGTTAACCAGACATAAACCGACATATTTTTCTGAAAATCATTTTCTGATGAATTTTTGAGTGTGTTACCGTTTTGGCTGAGTTTCACCTGTTCTATTCCCAAAAGAGGAAATAATAAATTGACCACATGACTGAATCATCAATATTTTTTTCTCTAGGTGCACATTAATAAGGAGGAAGCATCTTGAATCTAAAATCATCCATGGACCAGCCTAAAATGTGTTTAGTCTACAATCATCACCTGGAAGCTTATTTGGTAATTTTTGTTGTAAACAAGATTAACATTATTTCGCCAAAAGACCCATTAATCTACATTTCTATGCGCCATTCGAGAAAATTGCATAATATTCAATTTTTGGTGCACTTTCCGACAATAGCGACCGACAGAACAATCCCTGCAAATCATTCAGCAGCCTAAACTCTGAGTAATACATGATTTTCAACTTGTCAAAATTAAAATGAACTTGTCTGTAAAAATTTGAAGAGATAGAATAGATTCAGAGGAAATATGGTTGTTGATGAAGAAAAATTTGGAACCCAGAAACATTCACTAACTTCATCTAAAGATTTTGTTTTCTGTTTGTCAAGTCGTTGGATACACAGGAAGTATCATCGGCGCATGCGGATATGTTTATTCTACGGCCCCCGTGGGCCAGCGCGTTCTATAATGAAGGTTCACGTAACAGATTCGCTACTGTTACCAGGAATTGTTTGTGATACCTTACCCGATTTTGTACGTGGAAGAGCCAACAAATCGTGTCTCGTTTAAGGTTGATAGACAAACAGGTGGCATATAATGTTAAATTTAGAGAAGATGTATCTTCTGGAAGCGTACATTTTCTTTAAGGCTGAATATACATACATGATGCCCTGTTATATTATTTAACCCATTCCCCAATAAGAACATTTTAGAATGGTCTAATTTGATAGAAGTTGCAGAAGACAATTCAAAGTTGGTGAAATTTTCAATATCTTTCTCTTTTTGGGTAGAAAACATTGTGGATAATGAAGAAATTACTAGCCTAACAAGCAGAGTCTTCATATTCCACAATGTTTTCTGAAAGCATTTTCTTGTGTGTGTGTGTGGGGGGGGGGAATTAAAAGGAGGGATTGTGTGGGAATGGGTTAAACTGTTACCCATTTTTTTTACTTTTACAACTGTTGGTTACCGAGTTTGTTGTCTGGTTTTTGTTTGTTTGTTTGTTTGTTTGTTTTTTGTTTGTATTTTTTTTTTTTTTCGGGGTTTTTTTTTTTGGGGGGGGGGGGTATGTTTTGACCTTTTATACAGTGGATTTATTCATTTCTACACGTTTGTTTTCTTGACAACGATTGAACATTAATTTTACTGACCTGCTAACACAGAAATCATACAAACCGATCAAGTTTGCGAACATTTAAGGATTTAACGGTTATTACGAGTATTTTGGCGGCCACTCTAAAGATGGCCGCCATTTCGTAGACTTCTTTTTTTAAAAAAATGCCAAAGATGCTTTAACTGATAGTATGTTTTTCCAGAGACATAGAATAACATGTATATTTATGTCTCTGGTTTTGCGAACCTACAATGAAAAAGTACTTTGTACAGACATTGTAGGTTATCTTAATTTGAAGCTTATACTCGGCACCCGGGTGGAGTGTTTTATATGTTTTACCTCGCAGTTTATTACCCCACGAATCCATTAGATAAGAAATCCAGCTGATCATTAATCAAATACATGTAATCTAGCATAACCCCGAGGAATGAAACAACCGTAAACTGTAAATCCAAGAAAAAGACGGCCAATCAAATCAATCATTTTGACCGGATGTAAAATATGAGCTCTGGTATTGACCGACTATAGGTAATGAGAAGCATTTTTGTTGTTTTGGCGACTTAAACGTCGTAAATACCACTTGAATAAGCTTTCGTTCCGAAAAAAAAACCTAATCAAATTTTTGTTGCATGTAACTGGTAATATCAAAGTTAAACTTCCTGGCGTAGTCAGTGAATATTGAGCCAGCGGAGTCAGTTGGCGGGGCCACAAATCCGTCAATTCCGACCATGTTTAAATCAAATGAATATTGTTTGATTGTATGTAGTTTAATATCACTCTCAACATTATTTCAATCATAAAGCGGTAGCTGGAGCACCTACCCATTTGTTCCTGATGTTTATCACACCAGAGGTGCGTTCTTTTCGTCAAGATTTTTAAGATTCTTATTTAGATTTTTAAGAAAAATCGTTCTTCAGATTAAGAGTTTTAAGCGGTTGAATAAGAATCCTAAGAATTCTAAATGAGGAATTTAAGCAAACTCAGCATTGGCTGAAACGAGTAGCCTTGACGACGTCGAATATTTTCACTCGAAATAACAAAAATCGTTCTTTAAAATGTCTCAGAAATCTTTTCTATTTTTCATCTCGACGAAAAGAACGCACCTCAGTACTACTACACAGCCCTAATCGAACCTCCAGATTATCATCCCATTTAGGCGGTTATTCGACCATTGGTGAGAGTCAGGTGGCCTTGTCAAGTGTCGGGGAGAATGTTGGCCATGTCGGGGTTCGAACAAATGATTTAGCTACTTTTGTTCAAAACCCTCTGCGAAGCACATTTAAGCTATGTAAATGAGGAAACAGTCATTTCTGTATTCTTTGTCAAAATGTGTATATTGTGAAAGAGAAACAATGGTTTGCAACTCAATATCCAGAATAATAGAAATGTCAACACTTGAAACAATTCATCCAGAATATTGGGAGAATCTCTGATTCGATGTCATATCTCTGTTTTCTAACTGCCCTACGTAAAACAATAATTTCTACTCGCTACAGATAATTGGAACTCCTAGCTAGGGAAGTGGGGCAAAGAAAGGAAAGTACTGCGTAATGGTTGGTTAGTGATACTAAATTAAATGGAAAATCACAGTAAGTAAAAGCTGCTATTTCTTATGAGAGAATCTACTGAAGCAAGTAGTAATTAATTGAAAAAGTGCTTATTCTTTTACTCATCGTCTTCAACTAATTACATTGAATTATAGGGGTTTTATTAAAATTGGAAGGACTATATGCCTAACAAGATTTCTTTGTATAATTTCATATATAAAAAAAAACAACAAAAAAACAGAACTTACGAACTATATAAGAAATGAAGAGAATATTTTTTTGTTTGTCTGTTTTTATGGTGGTATGAAACACAAAAACTAATCACCATAAATGCGATTTCCTTCATGGAAACAAAACAAAAAAATTATCTTCGTTTCTCTAAACTTAATGACATCAAGTGAGGGTGTTTTTTATTTTTAACAAAAGTTGATGTATTGCATACAAACTAGCTACGTGCTCAAATTAATGTCCATGGAGGTATTTGACTCTTATTTTTATTTTGGTAAATTAGAACGCTCGATTTTGATAGACGAAACTAACATTTTAATTACTCTTTTTTTAAAAAAAAAGGGGGGGGATTTGGGATTATTGGATAAAAATAAAACAGTAAATATTCGAGTAAAGAAATCAAATGAATGGTAATGTCAAATTGATATGATCTTAGTGCAGATTTCAGTATTCTATCCGTATACAATATAAAAAGTACTCTTTGAAGCCATTTCGTGCATAAGAAAGGTGGGGTTAGAAAAGATTGTTGAAAGCATCAATCGATTAGTTAATTTTCTCGAATAACCATATTTTTCTAACGCTTTTTCCCCCGAAGATTTCCAATCTTGTTTGGTATGACTGAAAAATAGTTACATAAAAAGTAATCAAATTAAACCAAATCTATTGAACGGTCCCCATGCTAACTGACTAATTGCAGCTGTCAAACAAAGAATCAGTCGGATAATCAAATCATTCATATACACTGACAGTGAACTTTAAACTCCGAAAACGACCGACATTTACGTGAAGCATTTTTGTTTGTTTGGTGACTTAAGCGACGTAACAACAGCTTATTCGCCAATAAACCGTTTTACTTTTTTGTTAATGTTCCTTGGCCATATTTTTTTCTAAATTACGCCGTTTTATACCGAAGTGGAACTTCGTGTGGGAGTCAGTGGGTGTGGTCAAGGGTGTCAGTGAGCGGGCCAGCGATCCGTCAATTTCGTAAACATATACATTGTATATCAAAACGAGACAAGATCAATCAGAGATAAATCAGAGGTGAAAATACTTTTTCAACTGTATTATGATTACTATAGTTTCGGAAAATCTCGGCGCAAAGATTCGACCGTGGTTAGTCTGCACAGAATGCGCAGTATGGCCACGGTCGATTCTTTACGAACTTATCAGGTTTTGGCTCTGACGGATCACATTATTGTCGGTTACCAGCGGTACTTTTATTACGGTACGTCGATCCATTCTCTCTTAACTCTGTTTATTCCCTTCAGATTTAATTTCGTCTATCAAAATCGGGCGTTCTGATTGGTCGAAAAATTATTCGTATCTCCATGAACAAATTAAAGCACGCAGCCATTTTGTATGCTTCCACACAAAATAGTTCCATACAGAAAAGTATCAAAATTTGTATTTTTTTTTTTTTTTTTTATTTTTTCGCTCGATGCTATTAAATTATAAGATATGAAGAGAATAATTTTTTTTTCGTGGAGTTATGAACTGAAAAACCTAATCATACTTGTGATTAGTTTTTTCGGTTCATATCTCTATGAAAACAAAAAATATTCTCTTCATTTCTTAACACGTGATTGGTGAGAGTGGGTCGAGACGGAGAAGTTTAGTGCGGAGGGCGAAACAACCACAGGGGTGTCGCACATATACTTGTACCTTTACGTAGGAAATAACACACTCTTTATTTTTGCAGTGCCTAATCTTTATAGGTAGAAAATTTAAAAAAATATTTGTAATGTTGAAACTAACATGATCGTCTTTTAAGTGTGTGTAGTTCATGGCTAATAGCTGTAAAAATGTTCTTTAGCAAGTACGCGACAATACTGTATCCTAACAGTTTTACCTATTCCAACAATATTTCACCCTTTTAACCCATTCCGTATTCAAAAAATCTTAGACTGGGCCAAATTGAAAGAAAATGCAGACGACAATTTTCGGTTGATGAAATTCTAAAATCCTTTGTCTTTTGAAGTAAAAAAACATAGTGGACATTGAAGAAATTGCTCGAAACAAGCAATTTCTTCTATGTTCACCATGTTTTCCAAAGCTTCCGTTTTTAAGGGCGTAAAAAGAAGGGATTGTGTGGGAATGGGTTAACACCCGAAAGACAAAACATGTTATTTTAATAACAGTATGGGAAGACAAAGACATTTGTTCTCTCCACATTTTAACCATTTCAACTGTTTTCATATTGTACGACAAAGATTTGTATTTTTTCTGTCGACTTAAAATAGTCGTCTGGAAACTCCTTCAATCTGGACTCTGGACAAGTCAAAACTGATCTCTTTTTCTTACATATATAGGGTTGGTGAAATTGAAAACATGATTTTGAATTAGTTCCTCTATTATCAAAAGGATATCGGAAAAGCAAAAAATCTATCGAGGTGTTTGCTTGAAAATATTTTCACTTTCTTTACATTGCCAAGTAAATCAACCGTACATATGTGTTGTTTTTATTTCGTTGCAGAGCCATCGGATTTAACTATTTATTAGCGTTAATTGGTAGTCTGGGGAGAAATAATTAGGAGACGAGCTAAGGTTGTGAGGGGGTTACCATATCATTAGCATTAAACACGTGTAGTGTATAATCGAATTATTTGTACTTTATTTCTCTTTTCTGAATTATACAGTAAGATAAATACCGGTATCTTTCATTTTTAAGCATGACTGTATACTGAGAAAACTCGACTTTAGTCAGGACGTAATCGTGTATTTGTCGTCATCGTTCGATCCCCGGCGGCGGCACATATTCTTTCCGACATTTGTCTCTCACCAATGGGTAGATAATCGTAAACCTAAGTGGGAAAGCAGCTGGAGGCTAGGAAAGGATGTAGTGGTAGTGCTGGTGTGAGAAATACCAGGGATCCATTGTTAGGTGCTCCAGCCGCCGCGATATCACTGAAATACTGTTAAAAGTGTCGTTTAACTCCATTCAACCAATCTATCGCATTTGAGAAAAATTTGTTACTTCTCCTTAACCCTTTTCCTGTTCAATCTCTGGTTTTACGTCCCTTTGAGTTGATGATTGGGAAAAGATTGTGGACAAAGAAGAAATTGCTTGTAACAAGCAATTTCTTCTTTGCCCACAATATTTTCTACTCTACTTATTGGTTATTTTTCAAATTAATCCACAATAAATTTTTGTCTGCAAAACCTTTGAAACTGGACAGGTGTAAAATTTTGCAAAGCAGGAAAGGGTTTACTCATTACCACACACAATTTTAGCCTGGTCTAAATTGAAACAAAGTGCAAATAAACATAAAAGCTGAAAATTGCTGCCAACCCTTTCCCGCTTTTCAAAATTTTGGACTTGTCGACATTCAAAGGAGAAGAAGACGACATTATAGACCAATTACACTTCAAAAAGAGACCATTCTACATGATAGAAAATACTGTGGGAAAGCAGAAATTGCTTGTGAAGAAATTGCTTTTGACAAGCATTTTCTTCTTTTTCCACAATCTTTTTCAAGTATCGGGTATTCTACAGGCAATGATTAAGGTAGAGGCATTTTGAGAAAATGAGGAATTGCTTATTTCAAACAATTTCTCCTTTTCTCACACTTTTTTCAATAGTAATATTTCTTCAGGGCGTCCAATAGCGACATTCTGTGGTACTATGTTCACCCGTTTTCCACTCAGTGACGCCTTTAGACGCCCCCGAGGGAAAAAGCATCGGAAAACATTGTGGAAAATGAAGAAATTTCTTGTAATAGAAAGTTGAAAATTTCATTAACCTTGAATTGTCGTCTGCATTTTCTTTCAATTTGAGCCAGTCTAAAATTTTGTCATCTGGTAATATTAGACCGGTACCACTGTCGACTTTTACTGTACGAATTATTCCCCTTTTCGACTGATTGCTATTTACTGTTTTATCGCCCCGAGGGTCGGGCTTCGCAAGAAGCGATCTTGGTTTATTGAAATACTAGACTGAAGCCATGTTAATGCATATCTTTAACTTTGCTGCGATAAATTCGATTTGGGGAAAACATCATAGTGTAAAAGGTGTAAGCATATTTTTGTTTACGTTATTTGAAACATCCTCTTGAACTCTTGAAACTTTCTTATTTTTAGCTAGCAAAGCGCCAGCTTTGATAGCTTAAGTTAACAGACAAAATTTTGAGGTCGTCTCAAAGTTCAACGAGTGCAAACTGCCACTGGAGGCTTAACCACTAAATCCGTTAAATGCCTACGCCATAAAAAATAGTTATTATGTATTTCAGGAGTATTGCAAACTCTATTCAAATTGTAGAGAACTCTGTCAAAAGCATACTATTTAACCCATTCCCATTCAACTCCGCTTTTTAAGTATTTCAAAAAAGGTTTTGGAAAACATTGTGGACAATGAAGAAATTGCTTGTAACAAGCAATTTCTTCAATGTCAACAATGTTTTCTACCCAACAAGGGAAATTTCTTCTAAATTCAACCATGCTTTGGTAGCTTACAGTACTTTCAGTACTTTGATTAAATGCAGTAATCGCAATGTCAACGATGAAATTAATTGACTAACAAATCACCCGTTTAATCCGGGAAAAAACTTTGAACACCGACGTTGGGGTACATTTATGGGTAGCATTTTTGCTGGCTTGGCGACTTAAAAGTGGTATCTACAGCTTATTCAAGCTGTAGTTGCAATGTTTAGGCCGCCAATGAGCCATAATAATTGTTTGTTACATGGCCATGTTATGATTTATTTATTTATCTATATTTTTTTCAAACTGACGCCTTTTAACATTTGAGTTGACCTTTGCGACGTGTTGGTGGGGCAAGCAATATGTCAATTTCTGGGAATGATATAAATAGCATTGGAGCACAAAGTGTGACCCCGTTTTACAGTGAAAATATATATGCCCAAAGGTTGAACAGCCAGTTATATAAGAGAACCTAATTACATATTTTGATGTCAATACTTAACGCATCGTTTAAATAACAGGGGCACAGCTGTTGGCACGTTCTCAGAGATCTGTTTTTCACCGATAACAAACAGACAACTTTGATATAACCTCAAGTGCGATGAGAGTGGAAATAAAGAAATAGCAGCATGATTCTGAGAACACAGATTTTATCTCTAAGAGGATCTCGTCTTTTATATAATTTAATTCGATTTTCGCGAGAAAATGGGAACTTTTAGTAACCGTTTTTTTTTTTTTTTTTTTTTTTCATGAAAAAACCCCAAAACATTTCGCTTAAGCTAGGAAATTTATCGAAAAATATTTCGTTAATTCATTATCGCTACAAATTGCCAAAATGACGAACGCACCAAGAAAACGGTTTTTTGTTATGGAAGGTAGAAAAAAATACTTAGAGTGTCCCCAGGTTGTTTAACCCATTCCCACACAATGACGCTTTTTAGACACCCCCAAGAAAAACGATTGGAAAGAAACATTGTATAAAATGAAGAAATTGCTTGTGTTACAAGCAATTTCTTCATTTTACACAGTGTTTTCTATCCAGAAAGTTAAAAAAAAATTTTAAACTTTAAATTGTTGTCTGTGACTCCTTCAATTTGGACCAGTCCAAAAAAATTGCCGTCTGGTTATGTGGGTTAACGTGCTCGGTGTAAGGTACCGTCACACGGATACTCAGTTTCACGTCTCGCTCGATGGCTTTGTGTGGATCGAATCTACAACCACTAAGTTTGAAGTCGTGCGACTTACAGAGCTTTATCGGACTGACAAACGGTTTTACTTAAACCCAAGCCCAAACGACGAAATGTTAGACTGGTCGAAATTGAAAGAAGACGTAGACGACAATTTCAAATTTATGTTTTTTTTTAATTTGTTATTTTTTTTAATTTTTATTTAATTTTATTTATTTTTTTTATTTTTTTTTTTTTTTTGTATTTTCGGATAAAACAAACATTGTGGGTAATGAAGAAATTGCCAGTCATGAGCATTATTTTCATTTTACACAGTGTTTTCCTACTTGTTTTTCTTAAGGGGCGTGAAAAAGCGTCATTGTGTGGAAATAGGTTAATGCCGGAGATAAATACGATGTTAATGTATTATAGCTTCGGGCTTTTGATATGATTGGTAAACTGATAGATTGATTTATCGATCGATCGAGTCTGTCAATCAAAAAATCGATCGATCAATCAATTTATCTAAACATATTTATTGGTTTGGCGACTAAGGGCTTATTCAACCTCAAAAGACACATATTTCTGTAACTTCTTCATCAGAAAATTGTTGTCTGCAATTTTTTTCAATTTGGACCTGTCGTCTGGAAATGGGTTAACCCATTCCCACACAGCAAAGTTTTAGACTAGTCTAAATTGAAAGAAGCTGCAGACGTCAATTTCAAGTTGATGAAATTCTAATTCTCTTCATCCTTTTGGATAGAAAACATTGTGGATAATGAAGAAATTGCTTGATACAAGCAATTTCTTCATTTTCCACAATGTTTTTTTAAAGCCTTTTTCTTGAGGGGCGTAAAAAGGAGGGATTAAGTGGGAATGAGTTAAATCCAATTTTCCATTTTAACTCTTCAATATTCGAGGCAAGGAAATGATACTTAAAATTATTCGTCGTTTGTTCATTGACAATGCGTTAACAGAGATGGTTTCTCCTAGAATATCAATTCTATTTCATGCAGTGAAATGTACAAGGTCGGTTATTCATGGTTCTCCCCCAAAATCAATGGTTCCAATTTGAAGAACATGCTAATTGCTAGTTAACGCCATGTTAATTGATTTTGTTTAGCTAATTCAGAATACAGTTTGTTCGATTAACAGCTTTCCTTCTTTTTTTTAAAAGATGAATTGGGTACATGAATTTATGCGTGGAATTTAGCGTCATTGGAAGACAATATCTAGCCAACAACATCTATTCAATCTCTTCGAATGCTCAGTGGGAACTTATATATTCATTCTAAATATTCTTTATTATTCAAGTCCTCTCTTCCAGGAATTGACCAATCGCGAATATATCTATCGCGGTATATCGACCAATCAAATTATTCATTCAGCCCGGAATTGAGATTTAAACTCCAACATTGGCCGCGAATTTGTGTGAAACATTTTTTTGTTTGTTTAAATATGCTGTAGTTACCATTTTAAGGTCAACAACCAACCATTTAACTTTATTGCATATTACTGACCACAAATCTTGCAAAAATACGCCGTTTAACATTGATTGAACATTGAAGTGGAACTTCCTGTTGGAGTCAGTGAGTGTGACCAGAGGCGTCAGAGCCGGGGGACAGTGAACCGTCAATTCAACCAATGACCTTATGAGAAATGTTAAGAAACGCTCAGTTAAAAGAGTTTAACCTTTTCCTGTACAAACACGGGATTTTACGTTGCTGTGATTTTATACCCGAGAAAGCATTGTGGAAAAAGAAGAAATTGCTTGTATCAAGCAATTTCTCCTTTTTCCACAATATTTTCTACCACATAGGATGGTTTCATTTCAAATTTCATCCAATTTTTATTGTCGTCTGCAACTTCTTTGAAATTGGACCAGCCTAAAGTTTCAAGAAACAGGAAAGGGTTAAGACAACAGGAAATATATTTGCCCTAGTGAGCTAACCTGAAACAAAGTACCTTTTCCTTTGGCATCCAAGTTTAACTGTAAATTGAAAACGACCCGACGCTTAATTATTAATTTATATATAGTACTTAAACCAACATGCCTGTACCTCTCGTCCAAATGTAAAAAAAGCAATGATCATGGGATTCTTCTTTATGAAAATCAAGGCTCTATATGCCTACTTGGTCATGGAAAAGATTTTTTAAATCATTGCCATGGTTACCAGGGCTTAAAATGAATTTCGATTGTTTTCAGCTATTCAAACAGAAAGATTTCTGCCAAATGTTGCTCAAATTGGCTCTATGGTATGGGAGAAGATGTAGATTAACCCCTTCCCACACAGGAAAACTTTAGACTGGTCCAAATTCAAAGATTTTGCGCACTACAATTTTCAGTTGAAGTAACTTTAAAACTGTTTGCCTTTTGGGATAGAAAACAATGTGGACAATGAAGAAATTGCTTTAGGTAAGCAGTTTCTTCATTTTCTACAATATTTTCTGAAGCTCTTTATCTTTGGGGTGTCTAAAAGCGTCATTGAGTGGGAATGGGTTAAAGAAATCCATCTTAATTTCAATATAGGTCCATCACCTTTTGGTTTCGCCCTTAGTTAATGATTAAAGTGATATTGAAAATGGTCAAACCACCGAAAATTCGTACAAAAGATTAAAGCTCTAAGCCTAATGGGCCAGAAAAAGACCTTTTAAGACTTTAAAGAATATTGCCACAAAACGAAAAATTTCAACCCAGTGAAGTCCGGAGAAACTTCGGGGAGGGGGTCTGTTGTATAGCTTTTTCGAATAGGATCCGGCAGTGGTCATGTAGATTCATATCAAGCCGTTTCGTCCGTCATTAGTTGAGGCCCTTTTTTGTCTAACCGAAGAAGACAAATTGAAAAAAAAAACAACATTGTGTCAAAAAGCGAAATCGCTGTTTTCAATTTGTTTCCTGTCCTATTTGGTAGTTAAGTGAATTTTATTAGCACAAGTTACCCAGTCCTTTCCAGCGTCCTTGAATTTGGACCAGTTTTAAATGTCGTGATCTTAAAATGGGTTAACCCATTACCAGACAACAGTATTTTAGACCGGTCCAAAGAATTCAAAGAAGCTGCATACAATAAATTTTAGATGGTAAAAATTTAAATAAAGTCTTCATTGTCTTTTGGATTAGAAAAAAATGTAGATAATGAAGAAATTGCCACTATTGTTTCCAGCTTTTCTATCTTCTTGTTTTATATTTACAATCATTATTTGTTTAAGGGAAATAAAAAAAGCTCTACTATAGGTAGGAACGGTTAATAAAAAACAATGAAAAAAGATAAGACATGAAATTAACTTTGTATATCCAAGTTAAGCGCAAAGTAAGAATCGGTAAAATTCGGAATTGTCCAGCGCGAAGTTAGAATTCCTTCTTTGTTCGCCGATTCTAGAATTTTGCCGGACAATTCTCGAATTACGCAAGAGGTTATAGTTAATATAATTCAGACACCACAAAACACTTTGTATTTCTTACGTGCATGTATCCATCTATCAATAGATATAGATGGAAATGATGAAAATTGTATGTGGAATTAATGTTTTGTCGTTTTGCATCCCAGTTCTGAGATTCATATATTGGTAGTTCCATTAACAGATTAACTTGTCATATGTAAGCCAGGTTGGCGCCATGCTCAGCTGGAATGAGGGGAAAATAAGTGATTTGTAAGATAGATTTCGTATTATTTAGAGGTTTATAGCTTAAATAAATCAACGTCCATACATACGTAAATGACAGATCGCATATGTAAATAATAAACAATAACAAAAATAAAATCGATAAAAATATAGAGGTGTGAGTCTCGAGAAACGGTGTTCGACTATCAATGTAAAATTGGTCTTTGTCGGCTCACTAAAACTCGTTTTTTATATACTTCACCGAGGATATGATGTTATTTGTTTCTCCGTAGCTCAATGCAAATACAAGATGTTGTAACGCTACCGTAACAAATTATTCCCTATATACACCACGAATAACAACAGTTGTTACGAGAGAAGAGTCGTGATAAAAGGTTGAAATTTCTGGATAATTGTATGTAGTGAATTTTCAGGATTTTTTTTTATTGAGTGCGACGATTTCAAAAAATATCGGGTACCTCTATCTCTTGGCAGAAATGTGCCACCATGCAAATCGTATTTGATAATCATAATGCTAATTTTCATATAGTACAGTAATAACAAAGCACCGCTATCATGTCGACATAACCCCTGTCAAATCGGAATTGATTGCTGATTATGTTCCATAAAGTGCCGAAGTCAAACAACATCATTGAAAAGAAATCGTGAAGTAATGATCGATTGTGAAACAACACGTTCCGGCAACGTGAAAACGATTGTCTATTTTATCCCCCAAATGACCTATCGCTCGCCCCGCCCACTTACTTCGCTATCCCCGTCCATTGACTCCTACAGGAAATCCCGCTTCCATTTTAAACGCCGTCATTTTGAAAGACTGATGGCCCGTAGCATGTAACAAAAAAATAGTATAGTTGGTTGGCGACCCAAAAGTCGTAACTACAGCTTGAACAAGCTGTAGTTACGACGTTTAAGTCGCCAAACAAACAAAAAAGGTAAACTCAAATGGCGGCCAATGTCGGAGATAAAAACTCATTTTTGGTCCCAATGAATGAATTCATTGCTCGACTAGTTATTTGATGGACAGTTGCGATTGGTCATTTTCTAGGTATAGACTTTTTTCTAGGTTTATTGAAAATTGAGTGGCCTAAGGCATGGCGAAGCGGTTTAATCTGACAAAGCTGTAGTTACGACGTTTAAATCGCCAAACCAACAATAAAGGTTAACAAAAATGGCGGACAATGTCGGAGTTAAAAAAACTCATTTCTGGTCTAAATGAATGGTTTCATTGATCGGTTGGTTATTTGATTAATACTCGCGATTGATCAGTTACTTATATCATTATGAAGGTTAATATATCGGTGGAATATATATTTGTATTTCGTCGAAGTGAAAATCTACGTTGAGTAACTTACAAGATGTTTCAGTTAATTTAGTTGATATCGACCAATCTTTCCACCAAAAGCTACATTTTCACACTCAGAAAACATACTAGTCTAGAGGATTTACATTAGCCCAATGCGGGGTTTATGCAGGAAAATTTATGCGGGTTCGTTTATTAACATACGACGAATCTAGGCAAATTGCTTTCGCTTGCAGAATGCAAACGGCCTTTTTAACAACGCTGTTTCTTTTTGTTTTTGTTTTTTTACCCTAGTTTTGAATAGATTTATTTATTTTACAAATTTTACATGACGAGACTTAATCTCACAAACCTCTCTGGGCGACAAAAAGTCGCAATACAGCTTGATCTTGGACTTGGTTGACCTAAAGTCAATCAAGGCATTATATTCAAAAATGTTTCGAGGTGCTATGTCAAATGGCGTTTGAGTCTAAATCAAAGTACTGAAAGTAATATAAGCTAGCATAGCATCGTTGAATTTAGAAAATATTTCACTTGTTTGGTAGAAAACATCGTGGACATTGAAGAAATTGCTTGTTACAAGCAATTTCTCCATTGTCCATAATGTTTTCAAAAGCTTTTTCTCGGGGTGCTTAAAAAGGAATTTAGTGGGAATGGGTTAAATAGCATGCTTATGACAGAGTTCTCTACAATTTAAATAAAGTTTGAAATATTCCTGAAATACATAAGAACTATTTGTTATGGCGTAGGCATTTAACGGGTTTAGTGGTTAAGCCTCCAGTGGCAGTTTGCACTCGTTGAACTTTGAGACGACCTCAAAATTTTGTCTGTTAACTTAAGCTATCAGAGCTGACGCTTTGCTATCTAAAAACTGTTTTCAACAGGTGAAGCTCATTTGTGTGCTTGGCCTTACCCCTATGTGACCAAAAAATCAGCAGGATAACTCTTTTGGTCATAGGCAACATTTCACAAAAAATCCTGGTTTTTGGTCAAATGACGTAAAGTTAGAACTCGAAATCGAGAAGAAGTCTACGTCTACGGACGAATGAAGAATCAAACATTATCAATTCCATATCTCACCGTCTGTATTACTCCGTAGTACGAGGCATAAAGACAAACCACACAGGCCGCCGTCATAGCGCAGTCGGTAGTAGCGCACAAGACTCCTAATCTTCAATCATGTGATGTCATGGGTGCGATCCCCGGCGGCGGCACATAACCTTTCAGACATTTGTCTCTCGTCAATGGGTGGATAATCGTAAACCTAAGTGGGATAGCAGCTGGAGACAAGGATGGGATGTAGTGGTAGTACTGGTGTGAGAAATACCAAGAATCCATTGTTAGGTGCTCCAACCGCCGCGATATGAATGGAATACTGTTAAAAGCGGTGTTAATCCCATTCAATCAATCAACAAGGCCGATGAAACAAGGCACATGCAGTATAGTTCGATGTGATGACAAGAAGACACACCTACCTTTTTTTATGAATGGGTGCGACAAATAATTAGCACGTGTTAACACTCTTCTGGTTATTGTTAGCGAGAACAAAGAGATAAACCACGAATTCAATATCGAATATTGCATTTAGTGCATCGGTTACAGTTTCTGCTAATTGCTTGTTTTATATTTCTTTCGACACAAAAGTGGGTAGGCTAAAAACAATTTGTACGTATTAAGTCAAAGAGTGCGTGAAGGCAATCGAACCTTTTTACGACATTGACGCAGGCTAAATTCCATTGACGTATCACAGCTGTAAATCAAAGAATCGATGGACCAATCAAACGCTTCATTTATACCGAAAGTGGGCCTTGATCTCCGACATTGGACTACATTTATGTGAAGCATTTTTTTTTTGTTGTTGTTTTTTTTTTTTTTTGTTAGGCGAGATAAGAATATCAACCATTAGTTAACCCATTTCCACACAACACTTTTGTTGACTTTTTAAACCCTTTCCCGTTTTTGGAAATTTTAACTAGTCCAAATTGAAAGAGGTTGCAGACGACAATGACAACTGGATGCTATTTGAAATGAACCCATCCTATGTGGTAGAAAATATTGTGGAAAAAGGAGAAATTGCTTGTTACAAGCAATTTCTTCTTTTTCCACAATGTTTTCATAAATATAAAATCACAGGAACGTAAAATCCCGTATTTGAACGGGAAAGGGTTAAATTTAAAGAGGTTGCAGACTACATTTGAAAGTGTCATTAAAGTGGATATTTAGTGAAGAATAGTGTAGACAACGTTGTTAGAATCGGAGAAATTGCCTATAACAAGAAAATTCTCTTTTTCAAACAGAGTTTTTTCACAATTTCATTTTCTCTAAGACGCAAAAAGCGGGGTTGTATGATATTGGGTTAATATTTGTATGAGTCCCATAACAAAAATAGCACTATATTAGAAGAACAGAAGGTATAGACCCTGATCAAACTTTAGGGACTCAGCAGGATGACCCGAGTCGAATCTTTTCCAACCTGGTATATTTTCTAAAAGTAGAATAGCAATTCTACGAATATCAATGTATCTTGAGTGACAACTATTAGGGTTCGATCCTTTTCGCAGCTTTACCACAGAATTGACGAATCGCGGGGTCAACCAAAGATTCAATCAACCAAGCAAATAGTTCATTTTTACATGAATTTACAATTAAATACCGCCACTGACCGACATTTACGTGAGGCATTTTTGCTAGACATTTCCGTTCTAAGTGTATGTTTCGATTGGTATATCGATTTTTAGCTAGCAAAGCGTCAGCTTTGATAGCTTAAGTTAACAGACAAAATTTTGAGGTCTTCTCAGAGTTCTCTTTATGAGCATGCTTTTTAACCCGTTACCATTCAATTCCGCTCCGTATGCAATTCAAGTAAAAAGATTTGGAAAACATTGTGGGCAATGAAGAAATTGCTTGTAACAAGCAATTTCTTCAATGTCCACAATGTTTTCTACTCTATAAAACCATGCTTTGCTAGCTTACATTACTTTCAGTACTTTGATTAATTGATAGTCGAGATCCGTCGATTGACCAACCGCGATGTCATTTGAGGAATATATCGACCAATCAAATAATTCATTCAGCCCGGTATTGAGATTTAAACTCCGATATTTGCCGCTATTTGTGTGAAACATTTTGTCTTTATTTCGGCAAAATTTACGTCAAGTAGCATGTAACAAGAAGTAGAATGGTTGGCGACCTAAAGGTATCGATGTTTTAAGTCGCCAAACCAACAAAAATGTTGCATACAAATGACGGTCAATGTTAGAGTTCAAAGCTGAATACGGGCTGAATGGATGATTTAATTGGTCGATTGATACCTCGATTGAAAGCCACGATTGGTCAGTTGCCAACGCACAGTCCTCTTCAATAACTTAATAACTATATTTTAATTTTATGATTTATTCATTATTATAGCTAACATTTATTTACATCGGTTTCTTTACTTAGTCTGGTACGTATATTCATTTATCTTTTTCATAACAGAACATTTATTTTTATCAAACATATTTCTTGTATGTATTATCCAAAATGTTTCTTTATCCAAAATATAGGTATCGTTATCGACTAAAAATTGTCGATTGCAACTACAGCCAAACTCCAGTTCTCGAACAACTCGGGGACCGGCTGATTTGTTCGAGATTTCAAAAGTTCGACTGATCCGAACTATTTTGTAGACAAGCATACAAAATTTCTGGGTACGCAAAATTTTGATCATGGATGTATGAATATTTATTAGGCAAATCAGAACGTTCGTTTTTAATAGACGAAACCAACAATTAAATGATTTATAAATGAGGCAAAATGACGCGCCACTCTAGATTTAGGGTATCTGTCTTAAGCGAAAAGTTTTTACCCTAATCAGTTCGCTTAATCGGACCAAGATTCGTCATTGACCAATCGCTGGCCCCGACCACTTATTCTGTTGGTCCCGCTTATTGACTCAGACAGAAAGTTCAACACCGCCTTTAAACGGCGTTATTTTATTTTTCACAAATTCTCACCAGTAGCATGTAACAAAAACGTAGAATGGTTTGTTGGCGACCTAAACTTCGTAACTACAGCTTGAATAAGCTGAAGTAACGACGTTTAAGTCGCCAACCTAACAAAAATGTTTCAAATAAATGGCGGCCGCTGTTGAAGTTCAGTTCACTTCCTTTCTAAATAAATGATATGATTGGTTGATTGTTTCTTTGATTGACAGCAACGAATGGTCAGTGTTAGCGATTCCAAGATGTTTCACTTTCGCTGTAGGGGTAAAAGGAAATGAACCCATTCATACAGAATGACGCTTTTGGACGCCCCTCACGATAAACGATTGTTAAAACATTGTGTAAAATGAAGAAATTGCTTGAAACAAGCAATTTCTTCATTTTACATAATGTTTTGTACCCAGAAAGTTGAAAAAAAAAGAAATTTCAAAAACTTATAATTGTCGTCAGCAACTCCTTTTGATTTTGGCCAGTCTAAAATTTTGTCATCTGATAATGGGTTAAAACATTTCATTTAGTCCGGATTTTAGTATGTTCTCTCTTTTTTTTTTATTTTTTCAGGTAACCTGGTACCACAATCCATCGTCATCAAGAGGGACCAAGAATGAATTAGAGTCAATATCCTATTACGGAGATTCGGGAACCTATCAGCCGAGTAAACAGTTTTATCTCGGAATAATTAAAACAATGTACACAGAGACCAAGTCGATGTAAATCACCATTGATTATTCACCATGGCTGATCTAGACGAATACATGGTGAGCTATGATAATGGAGAATACGAGAGAGATGTTAATCAGTTTCAGTTTCACATATTGTTGCCCGCGTTCGTTTTTATCTGTATTCTGCTAATCCTTGGCATTCCTGGCAATATAATTTCCATACTGGTGTATGGATTACAACTGAGATCGGTGACAGGGCGTTATGCTATAATAACCCTTGCAATCTGTGATCTTATTAATTGTTTTACGAGTATTCCTATAGAACTGTACATCATGACGAAATACTGGAGCTTTGAGGCTGCCGAGCTTTGCAAAATGTCCAGATATATAACTTATACTATGAACAATTCCTCAGCTCTGATCCTCATTGCCATTGCCTTTGAACGATACCGCACCATATGTACGCCCCATAAACCTAGAATCATGAAGTATTATATAAAACTTGCTTGTGTTTGTATTGTAATAATTGGTGCCATCGTAGCGTTACCAGCACTATGGGTTTATGGTATACAGACAGATCTGCTGATTTTAAAGGATGACATTTTTATCGAGGACCATCACGTAAATCACAGCCATCTTAGTTTTGTCCTGGGTAACTTGAATAGCACTGTGATAACGAACAAAACGCAATTCATGTGGAAGAAGATGGATTCATTACGGGCGATGCAGAGGGTAGGCAACCTGACCGTGACTAAAAGATGCATGTTGGACGATCGCTACAGGTATAACTGGTTCGCATTTCTACATTTCTGTATTATAACAGTGGGAAGTGTGATCATTCTATTCGTGCTCATTGTGATATATATACGCATAGCTAAAAAGATCATTGGACTTCGAAAACTTGCCAGAACAAACAGCGAGATCGCTAGAAACGCTAGGGACTCGGCCAAGAAAAGACAGGCAACTTTAATGTTATTCCTTATTACTTTAGCGTTTGAATTCACATTTATTCCATTCCTTATTATATCAAATATAAGATTCTTCGCCATGCCGGGTTGGTACAATGCCCAGCCAATAGTTGGTAAGATGGTGTATCATTTCTTTTTGCGGTCCTATCTTTTCAATTGTGCAATCAATCCTTTCATATACTGTGTCAGTTGTCCCCAGTTCAGGAATGCTGTATGCTCGCTGAATAAACGATTACGACAGAAAAAGACTCTCTGTGGAATGTGTGATACTTAACAAATATCGTTTTGTAGGAGAACTTGTGATGGTTCAAAAATCAAACCGAGTGAACTACTTAAAGCTGTCAAGAATATACTAGTATAAGATTATTGTTAAACACGTCAATGTTTTCTGCCTCGAAAGTGACAAAAAATCTAAAAATTCATAGAATTTGAATTGAATTGCAACTCTTGAATTTGGACCAGGCTAAAACTTTACCGTCTGGTAATGGGTTAAAGGCCAACCCGATCATTCTTTTTAATTTATACGTCTGATGAATACGGGTCTTAAATCAATATAGCATCACACCCGATACTTCTACATATGAAATCTATTAAACAATCAAAGGAATTAGAATTTCAAATTTCTTCTTCTAATCTGTTAGGATATTGAAAAAAATTGCCATATCACACTTTTCCTCACGCCGCCGTCATAGCGCAGTCGATGGCACGCCTAATCTTCAATCACATGATGTTATGGGTTCGATCCCCGGTGTCGGCACTTATTCTTTCCGACATTTGTCTCTCACCAATGGGTGGATAATCGTAAACCTAAGTGGGATAGCAGCCGGAGGCTAGGAAAGGATGTAGTGGTAGTACTGGTGTGAGAAATATCATGAATCCATTGTTAGGTGCTCTAGCCTCGGCGATATGACTGAAATACTGTTAAAAGCGGCACTCGATTCCATTAATTCAATCAATCAACCAACTTTTCATACATTTCATCACGTGAATTACGATGGTTACTTTAACCCATTATCACACAATGGCGTCCTGAAGAAATACGATAATTAAAATTGTGGCAAAAGGAGAAATTACTTGTTTTGTAATTACGAAGTACTATTTAGTTATACGAAATAACATACCGTTTTTGGGGAATATTATTTCGTTGTAAAGAAATACTTTGGAGACTCCTTCGTTACTATGAGCTACTTATTGTAATTATTCAAATTATCTCCTAATAACAAAATATTGTTTCGTAATTACGAAATAATATTTCGGAATAACGAAATGAAATACCGTAATTATTTCGAGATTAAGAAATACTTTGGAGACTACTTCGTAACTACGAACTACTATTTCGTAATAACAAAATATGATTTCGTAATTTGCTAATAATTTGGAAAATATGCATATTAAAAAAAAGAGTTAATTAAGGGTTGCTTAGTATTCTTATCATTTGAGTTGTTTATAAATGAAAGATAGTGTCTTTTTGAAATCTTCGATAAAACAGACACTGCAATCTAATATCTCCATTCTTCAATCCAATTAGACCAAATGACATTCTAAATGATGAGATAAGGGATTTCAAAAGGCACTTATTCGTCATTGATTCCGCCTCGAGAGTTGGGTTTCTAATTAGAAGATATCCTAGGAATATTTTAGTTCCACGAGAAACATCCTAGTCTTGTGAATATGCTTGCTTCAAACGGGACAGAGGGCAGAGGGCAGAGAAAAGGGGAAGTTAAACGAAAACCCCACCATAGGCCTGACTAGACATCGATTGATTTAACCCTTGTCATGCCGAATAAAATCCAAAATACAAAACTGTATCAAAATCAAAAGACTGAAGGTACTTGATGCAACTATATTGTGAATTAATAATTCTTTTGAAATTTATCCATATAAACAACTATGGCTTTGATGCGACAAGCAGGAGGCGTAGACTAAGATCAGATTCCATATATGTGCAGGCTGGTATTTGTTTATACCTCCTGCCAAAACAAGAATACACCGGGTTCAGCATGGCAAGGGTTCATTAAAACTGGCCCGTATTGCGATTGTATATCAAAGTAATAACCGACCAATCAAATCATTCATTTAAAACGGAAGATAAACTTTGAACTCCGTCATTAGCCGATCTTTATGTTAAACATTTTTGTTGCTCTAGAGACTAAAACGACGTAATTACTTCTTGTTCAAGCTGTAGTTACGAAGTTTAGGACGCCAACCAACCATTCTATTTCATTATTGCATACTACCGGCCATAGATAACGCCGTTAGATATAGAAGCGGAACTTTCTCTCGGAGCCAATGAACGGGACCAACGGAGTAAGTGGGCGGGGCCAGCGATCAGTTAATTTGAAAGAGGTGAAAGACGACATAGATGTAATAATAGAAAGATTAACACATGTTATTGGAAAATGACAAATCCGGTAGCCAGCATTTTCATTTTTCCCATTATACTTTCAATAACTAGATCTAACCCATTCCCACTAAAGTATTTTTTAGACGGCTCCGATTTCAAAGAAAACACTATTTCAAAATGTATGTAAACTAGATAATAACTAAAATTTATGATAAAAAATATTGTGGGGAAATGAGAAATTGCTTGTAACAATACCCATTTCTTTTTCCCACAATATTTCCAAACTATATTTCTTCAGTGCGTAGTAAAGAGACAATGGCTGGATAATCGTTAACCTAAATGGGATGAGCAGCGTGAGACTAGAAAAGGATGTAGTGGTAGTAATGGTGTTAGAGATACCAAGAATCCATGACAAGATGCCATAGCCGTCGCGGTATGACTGAAATATTATTAAATGGTGTTTAACCCAATTCGAGCAAGCAGTAAATTGTATTACATTGAAAATGAAAAAACAAAAACGAAATATGTTCATTTCATTTCGAGCCCATAAAGCTTTGGGTTCTGATGATTTTGTTGTTCGATCGGTTTTTCTTATTGACACCGGCGATTCGTAAATTTGTACACTGATTCTTTATTTTTTACGTTGCTACGATACCTGAGTAAATATAGGTGATTAAGGTGATTATGGCGGATGGGGTGACACGAAAGTACCTTCGGAAATACCAGCGTATCATTACACCAAATCTATGGTATATCATTGCTGGAAATCCTACTAATGAGGGAAATAAAGCCGTTTTCTCTATGTTCATGACTTTTGACCATTTTTTGTGGCCTATATTACCAACCGACCAGAGACATTACCGGGACGCTCAAAAAGATGTCACTGAATAGAAATTTTTGTGATACCGATTTGCTTGCATACATAAATTATCTCAGAATTCTCTCACAATCCTATGTTGTTCGAACTCGTAAGAATCGTTTCACGGGGACGATTCTAATGAGTAAATACAACCGAGAATATAGCTATGGTATTTTTTAACGACAATGTACTTACGAAAATCACTAGTTTTGGAATGTTCGATCCTTGTCGCAGGGTCCAAAGAATGACAACGTTTGAGCCTTTTAAAGGTACCAATGGTCCACCTTGTCGAATTCTGTCTCGAACATGACGTTACTTCTCTTGCGTATTTAGTGTAAACTTAACTACATTAAACTTTAATCTGCTATAGTATTTAAAACATGTGTCGAAAATCCGGTGGAGTCTTACCAGCAGCGATCGTCTAAGACGTAGGCAATATATGCGTTGTGTAAAAGACGTAGGCAATATATGCGTTGTGTTAAAGACGTAGGCAATATATGCGTTGTGTAAAAGACGTAGGCAATATATGCGTTGTGTAAAAGACGTAGGCAATATATGCGTTGTGAAAAAGACGTAGGCAATATATGCGTTGTGTAAACGACGTAGGCAATATATGCGTTGTGTAAAAGACGTAGGCAATATATGCGTTGTGTAAAGGTCTTAAAATGTAGGACAAACAATACAGCATTATTTACCTTGTCTTGGAAATAAAAAGCGAATTGACTCCCCCTTTCAATTGGATTTCAAAATATTTCTGACATGAGTTTCCGTTCAATTTCCATTAGTTATAATAATCATATGGTAGGTCCTATTTTCTTTATTTGTAGTAACAAATCTCTCATACGATCGCTGCTATCTCCGAATATCGTTTAAAGCGATGTCTGTTCGTACAGAACCAACTCGACGGAACAATGAAATAAGCTACGTTACAAGCGATGTATCGTTTTAACCCATTGCCACACAGTAAAATATTAGACCGGTTAAAATTGAGAGATGTTGCGGACGGCAATTTAGAATTGTTGAAATTTTTGAAATCTTTGTCTTTTGGGGTGGAAAAAGTTGTGGATGGTGAGGAAATTGCTTGTAACAAGCAATTTCTTCATTATCTACAATGTATTCCAAAGCTTTTATGATGAGGGGCGTTTAAAAGAGTCATTGTGTAGGAGTGGGTTAAACGATATCGTTGTAAGCGGTGTTTACTGTGCAAGCCTAAACACACCTGACTGAGAAAAAGGAGCATTATGGCGATGCTTAGGGTAGTGTCATTCACAAAGTTAAACACGGAGGAGGATTTTGTTAGATTCAACTATTTAAAAAAAATACATAAACATTGTATTGTGGATACACATTGAAATTGTCTCGATTCGAGTGAGAGCCCATAACAAAGGGTTGAAATAACGATTTTAGAATGGTGTTACCCTGTCTAAGCCATTCAACCGCTCATACTCATTGGTCTTGAATACAGAAATATGTAATTGTTTTCCGAACTGTCTATATTTTTCCAGAAATAATTGTTTGAATAAACTGATATCGGGACCATGTGATTGAGTTTCTATTTTGACTGATGTCAACCAATTATGGTTTGACAAATGACGGATCGTTGGCCCCGCCCACTGACTCAACTGGCCCAACCCACTGACTACACTGGCCCCACCCACTGACTCCACTGGCCCCACCCACTGACTCCACTGGCCCAACCAACTGACTCCACTGGCCCCACCCACTGACTCCACTGGCCCCGCCCACTGTCTCCACTGGCCCCACCCACTGACTCCACTGGCCCCATCCATTGACTCCACTGGCCCCGCCCACTGACTCCACTGGTCCCGCCCACTGACTCCACTTGCCCTTCCAAATGACTCCGATAAAATATTGAACGGCGATATTTTGCCAAATATATGCCCAGTAACATGTTTTTCGACAAGCTAAACGTCGTTACTATAGCTTGAATAGGCTGTAACTAAAATAAATGCTTCACATATAAGTCGGCCAATGTTGGACTTCAAAGTTCACTTCTAGTCCAAATGCGTGATTGGTCGATTGAAATTTTGATTGACAATTGGCCACTTACAATTTTGACCATGATTGACTATAACATTACAATAAGCATAAGATGGAGGTTCGTTTATAATGCATATATACGATACAATACAAGACAGAGAAGCTGTGGCTTAATCCATTGCAACCATATTTTATTGCTAGATATATTTGGCATTTCTTTTAATTAGCCAATCGCTCCCCGCCTTCTTACTCCCTTGTCCACACCCAAAGACTCCAACAGAAAGTCCCGCTTAAAATTCTATACGGCACTGTTTTGCAAAAATTATGGACAGTAGCATGTATTAAAAATGTTAATTAGTTGGTTTGCGACCTAAACGTCGTAACTACAACTTGAATAAGCTGTAGTTACGACGTTTAGACCGCCAAAATTTAAAAATGATTCACACAATTGGCTACCAATGTTGGAGTTAAAAAATCTTAAGTCCGGGCTGGATGAATATTTTGATTGGTCGATATATTCCTTGATTGACATCCGCGATTGGTCAAATATCTTGCCGTTAAACACGTCCCGTGATTCTGTGACACTGTATCAATAAAGTTAATTAGGCTAACTCGATCTAAAATAGCAAAATATTTTAATCCATTCCCACACAGCTACGCTTTCGCTTTCAAGCTTGGATGGGACAAACAGGTAGTGAAGACTATGATCAGACTGCACATATACACATGTATACATTTTCTGAACCAATTACCAAACAGCTGAATCTAAGCCTTGTCATGCTGACCCAGGAATATTCCGTTTTTAGCAGGAGGTGTATAAGTGCAGCCTGATCTTAGTCTACACCTCCTGTTTTGTATTTTTCCTGCCAGAGTTGTTTATGAAATTAATTTTCAAAATAAATATTGATGATTGAACAACAAGTTCCACCAGCACTTTCAGCCATTTGATTTTAATGTATTTTCAAAAAAGCAGTTTCTTCATTTTCTACAATGTCTTTAGCCAGAAAAAATCCATTTAATAAAATTTTAAATGTGGTCTGCAACTCTTTGAATTTGGACCAGTCTAAAATATTGTCGTCTGGTAATGGGTAAAAACAGAAATCCAAACATTCAGTACTCTATGTGTTTTTATAATCATATATGGTGCTTAAACCGAAATAAAGTTCCCTGTCGTTCATTATTTCAGAAAAACTATCTTGAGAGTAAACTGAATATGAATTCTTGTTAAAAATGCCTGCGAGCGCTCGCAAGTACGTTGTCATTTTCAGACAAGAAACTAAAGCCACTTTCTTTGACCGTGATTATTTTTTTCCCCGATTGTAAGGATTTACCCCACCTTTGTGTGCCATTCTTGTTTTATTCCATATTTAGACATGTGTTATATAAGAACAAGTACAATAACGTCAATACTGTTACACAATAGACATAATGACGTCACACGTCATCTACAGGTTCTGTCGGAAATCGATAATAAGCTGTCGTAACTACAGTTTCTAGGGGAAGGGGAGGGGGCACGAGAAAATGTATTTTACATGTACTGGCATATTTTTCCATGGATATTTGACGATGTGCAAAAAAATCAACAATCAAACCTGGAATTCACCTTTACACATTCCAACACAATCCCGCTTTTTGACACCCCTCGAGAAATAAGGGCTTTGGAAAACATTGTGAAAAATGAAGAAATTGCTTGTTACAAGCAATTTCTTCATTATCCACACTGTTTTCTATCGTAAAGATATTTAAAGTATCATCAACATAATATTGTCGTGTGCAACTTTTTTTCAATTTGGACCACTTCAAAATTTTGTCGTCTGGTAATGGGTTAAAAGAAAAGAAAGTATACTATCAATTCGAGTACGTTGTGGAAAGTAGCATTCTCCTTTTCAACTTTATTATATTCGCTCTCTGAAACATCAAGAATGCATCGCCTCTAATCGTTAAAAAAATGAAGCATCTCTCCAGATCACTCCTGTAATTTCGCCCTTCTCCAAGGGAACCGACCCGCCAATCCCCACGGGTCTGATTCCGGGTCCATCGGCAGGTTACTCGGGGGGAGGAGGGGTACTTTTTTACCCTCGTGCTCGGTATTTGACCACTTCACGAGCGGCAATGGCTATGCAATTTAAGATTAAAACTATGTACTGTGGAGAACTCTCCAGATCAACCGAGTATGATTTAATTTTTAGTTTCGTCCAATAAAACAAGCGCTCCGATTGGCCGAAAAAATATTACTGCCACGAAAAATTTTTTGAGCATGCAGCTATTGTGTATGCATACGCACAAAAAAGTTCCACGAAAATATGTATCAACATTTGTCAATTTTTTTTTTCGCTTGGTGTCATTAAATTAAAGGAAATGGGGATTTTTTTTATTTTCATTGGGGTATGAAGCTACAAACTTAATCACACTGTATGAATCCGCTTAAATACTTGCCAAGTAAAATACTTGAATGTTGACAGACGAAATTAGAATCACATTTTGGAAAGCTATGATCTCTCTTTTCGACTTCGCGAATTCATACAATATGATCAATTTTTCAGATTTATACCTCAAAGAAAAAAGATTCTCGTAATTTCTTAAAGTCACAGATTGGATTGACCTGCGCTGTAGCCGATCTCTTTTCCAAATATTTGTTTTCGAAATGTCTCTTTCCTTCTTTCCTTGTGATAGGCTGCATATACCGGCAAACGTCTACTAGATGAAATATAATGTATATATCGATGACTTAGAGCAAAAACATCTATACATTATATAGAGCCATACTATTTTTTTATCTTCCGATAGGTGGCATTTTTCAAATACTGACCTATCTAATTTGAGCATTCTGGGTAGTGTCATTCTTGACAAGTCGGCCGATTCCGTCGAACTACATTCAAAATGTCAGCGCCCATGAAATGCACGCTTCATATTTTTGATGTCTGTTCTTGGAGCACAGGCAAGACATAAATACTTTCGCATTTAAAATAATTATTTTTCTAATCAATTTGAGGTGACAATTAAGTTTGATTCTCCAGAATTGTAGTTTTTATTGCAATTATCAACTTGCTACTTTTTGGCGATATATTATGGAGTTATGCGTACGACGTAGTAATATTTATCCCTATCCGGATAAGTGATACGGTCCCGAAGACAGGTCAATCTTCGGAGAATATGACATGCGCAGACAACGCTAAGTCCTCGATATGTCATGATGAAGGGGGGGGGGGGTGTTCAAGGTTTCCTTATAATGAAATTATCTAGGTAGAGATAATTGATAAATTTTGCGAGGCGTTATTTGCCGAACTGTAGACTCAAGGGTATCAATTGGCATTTTTCTGACAGATTCATTATATCTCGTGATAAAAAGAATGTTTGGTATAAAATCTAAAAAAAATTCTGAAATAAAACTTGTCATCCAGAGTGTTCAAATCAAGGTCACATCAGAAAAGATTCATAAAAGGCTCTATAACTCGCGTACAGACTAAATTTCTGACAAAAATTAATCATGAAATCTTCGTAAAGTCGTTTACAGACCCTTCTATAAATGATTTAAGTTTCAAAACGTTTCCGAACGGAAAACGAAAATATATGGGCAACATAAAATTATTTTGAAAATTATGTCCGTTTTTCTTTTCGGCAACGCTTTTCAAAGCGGGTTTGTGACCTTTTCTTGGTTGCCTGTAAACAAATTTAACGCGGATTTCAGGAGTCCTGTAAATGAGAAATGTTTGTCCCTACGAGAACCATAGAGCATTTAACATATAAACATGTCACGCAAAGCATTTTATCTTCTGGGATAAAAGATGACATTTTTTAGAACAAACTTAATTTTTCTGATGCGTAATCTAATTCTAATGATAACGATATAATTCTAGGGAATTTCGGATTTATCTATTATCAAATTATATCATATCATTTGACCTATTCAAAACGAAAAAAAAAAGAAAAAAATGAGCTAGAATTCTCTAATACTTTCCCAATACAAATTGAGTTATCGGGATAAAAATCAATGAAAGTAACAAAAGCACTGGGAAGTCAAGCGATGTCTGATTTTTTAAGCGTGAGAATAGTTTCAAGTAATAGAAGAGTGTTGAGAAAGACGAATGGACGCAAGGTGAAATACATGTATACTCAATGTTTGTCTTATATACTTCATTATGTTCGGTATAAGAGAAATATCGTACTGAACGATGTCGTGAAAAGCCGATTTTACGGAACATATTTGAACTTGTTTAGACAAAATTAATCCTTCATCTTGTCGTTATACAAAGGTGTTCTGTAAGTGAAGAATTGCGCAGAAGAACGCTTTCGATAAAATACTATAATTGTCAATGGATATGTGTTAGCGTGGAATTAAACTTCTTGTATTGAGTCAGGTTGGCTGTTTTTGTTGGGATTTGTGTGTATGTGTGTGTGTGTGTGTGTGATTGTTTGCTGTGTGTGTTTGTGTGTGTGTTTGTATGTGTGTGTGTTTTATTTATTTCATTAATATTGCTTTTCTTGTGGATTCATATATTATTTATCTATCTTTTCATTTTATTTATTTACTTAAATAACCAAGAATGTTGGCCTACTAAGCTTTTGCCCTCGGTAGACATAGTAGAATTATGCAATTGTATGTTACATTTCCAAATGACAAAATTTAAGACTAGTTTAAATTGAAAGATGCTGCACAAGACAATTGAAAGTGTTGAAATTTAGAAAAAATGCCTTTTACGATATAAAGAATTGTGGACATTGAAGAAATGGCTTGTTTTCGTTGCTTCTATTTTGTTGTTGTACATGCTACAGGCCACAAACGAAATAACGCCGTTTAATATTACCTAAGTGGATATCTAAGTTCTTGTTGGGACTCAGTGGTCTGGGACACCGTTCCATAAATTTCTCCCCAAAGATCATTTTTGGAGGCTGGATTCATTGTAAAACTACTCCTAAAGGCTACTTGTGCTCAGATAAAACGCTACACAATCAAGAGATGAAAAAGTATTTTGTGATTTCATGGAGGTATGATCCGAAAAACTAATCACACTTCGCGTATTCATACATAAGTGTGATTAGGTTTTTCGGTTCATACCTCCAGCAAAACAAAAAATATTCTCTTCATTTCTTATAATTTAATAGCATCGAGCGAAAAAAGCAAAAACTTTACAAATTCTGATACCTTTTTGTATGGGACTATTTTGTGCGGAATCATTCAAAATCAATACGTGCTGAAAATTTTGTTCATGGAGTTAAGAATAAATTTTTCAATCAATTAGAACGCCTGTTTTTGATAGACGAAACTAAAAATTAAAGTATAATAAAATGCTAAAAATCAATTATTTGAACTTCGTGAACGTCATTTAACCCATTCCAACACTACACCGCTTTCAAGTTTACGCCCCTCAAGATAAAAGTTTTGAAAGCATTGTGGACAATGAAGAAATTGCTTGTGACAAGCAATTTCTTCATTGTCAAAAATGTTTTCTGGTAGAGAGTTGTAAAATTTCATCCCTAAAATGTTCGTCTAAAACGTAATTAAATTTGGACAATTCTAAAATTTTCTTGTTTGGTAATGGGTTGGGTTTGGTAACATGACCGTAGCATTGCGAATACTGGCTCTTTACGACTTGAATAAGCTATAGTTACGACGTTTCAATCACCCTCAGACGATATTTGTCCTCTTCAATAACTTATAACATGTACTTATTCAAGGGGAATTTTGACGTGTGTGTTGTGAAACTATCCATTAGGTTTTATCATTGACCATCGTCAAATGCCCTGAGAACGCTGTAAATTATCATAACATGACACGTTTATCCTAAATTTGCCGTGATTTCCAGGGAAAACAGCAATGATTGGTCCCTCGAAGGAATTAAATGACCTAGTAATACACGTTACAATATAGTTTTCTCTGATACTATGTTAGCAAAGGTCATAGCGCTGTTGGTAGCGCGACGGACTCCTAATCATGGGCTCTGGGGTTCGATCCCCATTCGCGGCAAACATCCTTTCCGACATGTGTCTCCCATCAATGAATGGTTAATCATAAACCTAGGTGAGATGAGCAGATGGAAGCTCGGAAAGGATGTAGTGGTAAAACTGATGTGAGAAAATACCAGAAATCCATGGTTAGGTGCTCTATCCGCCGCGATGTGACAGAAATACTGTTAAAAGTGGCGTTGAACCCGGTTTAAACAAACCGATACTACGCAAGAAAACGCTAAAATCATAGTGTTAAAAATACTTAACTTCACTTTTTCATCTTTATTCCTGCGAAATTGACTCGGTCGTTTATCGGATCCCCAAACAAACGCAATAAATCCGGAAGACAGTTTGATGACGGCGTTCTAAGTGAATTTTGACACCGTTTTCCTTTTCCGACGGAAGTTATTTATTCGACTCTATTGAATAAATCTCTGCGACGAACCTCAATTGTGTCGTCTGGTGCATCTGTACCAAACTACACAATCAAGGTTCGTCCAAGAAAATTAGAAAGTAACTTGGAACTTGTCAGACTTTGACCACCGACACGCAATGGAGTGGATTAATCGACAGCTGTGTTAACTGTTCTTTAGAGTTGGACATTGCTCTGGTATATCGTATAAAGGTTACCAGAATATCGTATATACAGCTTCAATAACGCTGTATTTACGATATTTGGTCGGCGTCTGACGATGTGGTACGTATATTGGTGTCATCGCTAGTGCGCAAAGCCATGTCATCCTTTAAATTTCTACAAATCAGTACTTTTAAATCTATGCCATCAATTTCTTAGTACATTACAGTTTTGGTTCCCGAACCATCAATTTCTTAATACATTACAGTTTTGGTTCCCGAGCCATAGGCTTCTAGATAGATGCCACTAACCCTTCAAAACACTTTGACGCAGGGGAAAAATGATAAAGAAAGGTGTGAGACGGAAAACAGCTGGTTAAAAGTTATCTATCTATGTTACAAGTGTTTCTACCTAATATGGTTATCAATTTTCAGTTTACAATCACTTTGAAATAACAAGAGCATTCTCTAATAGTACGTTTAGGGAGATAAGTCGCATTAATGTTTGCGTATTTTGCCAGAACCCTTTCCTGGTTTGCACAATTTCAGACCTTATCAAATCCAACGGTTTTGCAGACGAAATTTACAGTGGATTTAATTCGAAAACTAACCATGCAGAAGGCTAGAAAATATTGTGGAATAAGAAGAAAGTGCTTGTTACAGGGTCTTTAAAACCAGGGATTGAACAGGAAAGGGTTAAACGTTGCCTGTCTGGTATTTCTGCCATGCGAGGGTTATTCAAAAAGTTTTGAGACAACGCTAAATGTTTGAAGACAGAACGTGGATCATTACATGAAATTTTTAATAAACATGTAACAATTATACTCACTAACATTCACTTTGTTCTAAATAAAAAAATAAATGTGATTGATGACAGATTGACAAATCAATTTTTGCGTATATATTTCAACCACACTTCTGACTTTAGCTATTAATATAAGGATTCGTAAGCTGTAGTTACCACATTTTGCAAGACTAACGACAATATGTAGAGCATTACCGTTCTCATTTCGAAATTGTGAGAAAAAAAACAACTTTTTTAACGACCCTCGTCAGCTGTACATTTCTCAATTTTCAGTTTACAATCACTTTGAAATAACAAGAGCATTCTCTAATAGTACGTTTAGGGAGATAAGTCCACGGACGGATGAAGAATCAAACATTATCAATTCCATATCTCACCGTCTGTATTACTCCGTAGTACGAGGCATAAAGACAAACCACACAGGCCGCCGTCATAGCGCAGTCGGTAGTAGCGCGCAAGACTCCTAATCTTCAATACAGTAAAACCCCTCTAATACGACCACTTGCGGTACTTTCAGAAAGTGGTCGTAATAGCGGGGTGGTCGTATTACCGAGGTTTGGTCGTTTGTTGTCAAGTAATGAATGTTTATTTTATTTTTGTTCTTTGAATATATTAATACTATACATACAAAAATGAAACTATAAGAACATGTATTACAGCGGAATCTTATGTCATTTTCAAATTTACGGTCTTCGATAAGTTCTACTTTCTCTATTCTCCATTTGGTACTCCGACCTCAGATTATTTATTCGTAAGTACAGGTTCAAAGTGTCAAACTGTCAATATCATATCTTTTACAATGCGAATACCAAGCATAAATTAAGTTGAAATAAAAATTTAATTGCTAATTAACTGTTCGGAACGCCGTAAACAAACTAATCGTAACTTCTCGGATACGTTTACACTTTCGAATTTATTACTCGAGTCAAAACCTGTGAAACTTTCAAATAACAATTAAAAATAATACAAACTATAATTTCTAAAAGTGATCGGCCACTTTAATCATAACACATATTATAATTAGGGTTCGATATCACATAATCAAAAATCCGATAATGTATTTACAATGTATTCGTACCCAATTAGTGTCGCTCTTATCAAGTGTGAAATTCGGGTGATCGGTCTCAATGTGTGAAAACTGGTCGTTTTAGTGGGGTTCAAAATAGTGTATCAGCTATGGTTGGTACTGAATTTAGTGGTCGTAATTCGGAATAGCGGGGTGCCCGTTTAAGAGGGGTTCGCGACCATTGAAATAAAGAACAAAAAATTCCGTTCTGTAAAAATTCGGTCGTAATAGAGGGGTGCCCGTATTTCCGGGGTGGTCGTAAGGAGGGGTTTTACTGTAATTGGATGTCCTGGGTGCGATCCCCGGCGGCGGCACATAAACTTTCCGACATTTGTCTCTCGTCAATGGGTGGATAATCGTAAACCTAAGTGGGATAGCAGCTGGAGACAATGAAGGGATGTAGTGGTAGTACTGGTGTGAGAAATACCAGGAATCCATTGTTAGGTGCTCCAGCCGCCGCGATATGAATGGAATGCTGTTAAAAGCGGCGTTAATCCCATTCAATCAATCCACAAGGCCGATGAAACAAGGCGCATGCAGTACAGTTCGATGTGATGACAAGAAAACACACCCACCTTTTTTTATGAATGAGTGCGACAAATAATTAGCACGTGTTAACACTCTTCTGGTTATTATTAGCGAGAACAAAGAGATAAACCACGAATTCAATATCGAATATTGCATTTAGTGCATCGGTTACAGTTTCTGCTAATTGCTTGTTTTATATTTCTTTCGACACAAAAGTGGGTAGGCTAAAAACAATTTGTACGTATTAAGTCAAAGAGTGCGTGAAGGCAATCGAACCTTTTTACGACATTGACGCAGGCTAAATTCCATTGACGTATCACAGCTGTAAATCAAAGAATCGATGGACCAATCAAACGCTTCATTTATACCGAAAGTGGGCCTTGATCTCCGACATTGGACTACATTTATGTGAAGCATTTTTTTTTTTTTGTTAGGCGAGATAATGGTCGTAGCTACAGCTTATTTTAAGTCGCCAACTAAGCAATATATTTTTGTTTCATGTAACTAATCATGAATTTTGGAAAAATATCCCTGTTTAATATCGAAGTGGAACTTCTTGTTGGAGTTAGTTGGAATGGCCGGCGGAGTCAGTGGACAGGGCCAGTTATCCGCCAGTTCGAAGGATTATCGCAACAATTCCGTAAGTGCGTACATTGATAATGGCCTTTTACGACAGTATGGCACTAAGCCAGTGAATTCATGTAATATATAGCCCCAAAGAAATTACGGGGGGGGGGGGGGCAGGGGAGGGGATCGACTGCAACAACACGTCCATGTCTAATGAATACTGAAATGGGTTGTTACATGTTGGGTGTTAATGAAATGTGATCATATCTACGAGTTCATTTAGTGGAGGAAAGATATTATTGAAATCTTACCTTATGTAAGGATCTTTGCAGAAGTGTTTCAGGAAAATGAATTAAATTAGTGAGATACTGGAACATCCTTGGATATCGGATGTCAGAAGTTTTGTTAGTAGAATATCAACCATAAGTTAACCCATTTCCACACAACAATTTTGTTGACTTGTTTAAATTTAAAGAGGTTGCAGGCTACATTTGAAAGTGTCATTAAAGTGGATATTTGGTGAAGAATAATGTAGACAACGTTGTTAGAATCGGAGAAATTGCCTATAACAAGAAAATTCTCTTTTTCAAACAGAGTTTTTTCACAATTTCATTTTCTCTAAGATGCCAAAAAGGGGGATTGTATGGTAATGGGTTAATACTTGTATGAATCCCATAACAAAAATAGCACTATATTAGAAGAACAGAAGGTATATACCCTGATCAAACTGTAGGGAGTCAGCAGGCTGACCCGTGTCGAATCTTTTCCAACCTGGTATATTTTCTAAAAGTAGAATTGCAATTCTACGAATATCAATGTATCTCGAGTGACAACTACTAGGGTTCGATATTTTTCACACCTTTACCACAGAATTGACGAAGACCGATGTCAATCAAAGATTCAATCGACAAATCAAATCGTTCATTTAAACATGAATTTACAATTAACACTTTCCTGGACAATCACTGGTTTCTACGTTCTAGTATTTTTATTATTCGAAAATATTGTGGAAAAAATAGAAATTGCTTGTAACAAGCAATTTCTTCTTTTTTCCACAATATTTTCTACACTACTGAATGGTTATTTTTCGAATAAAATCAACTTTAAACTGTCGTCTGCAAAACATTTGAAATTGGACCAGTCTAAAATTTTGTAAAACAGGAAAGGGTTAAATACACGTGACACCTTTGACCGACGTTTACGTGAAGCTCTTTGATAGACATTTCCGTTCTAAGTGTATGTTTCGATTGGTAAATCGATTTTTGATTGAACAATAACTGGCTCCTCCAATCATCCATTGTCGCCGACAGGAAGTTCCGCTTCGATTTTGAACAACATGTTTTTCTTTCTTTTATTTATTTTCTTTTTTTTTTTTTTTATCTGTTTTTAGCAAAATTTACGTCAAGTAGCATGTAACAAGGAGAAGAATGTTTGGCGACCTAAAGGTCGTAACTACAACTTTAATAAGCTTTTGTAACGATGTTTTAAGTCGCCAAACCAACAACAATGATGCTCACAAATGACGGTCAATGTTGGAGTTCAAAGCTAAATCCCGGCAGAATGAATGATTTGATTGGTCGATTGATTCCTTGGTTGAAAGCCGTGATTGGTCAGTTGCAAACGCATAACCCTGTTCAATAATTTTATAACTACATTTTTTATAATTTATTCATTATTATTTCTAGCTTTTATTTACATGGGTTTCTTTGCTTACACTTGTACGTATATTCATCTTTTTTTTTTCATAGCAGAACATTTATTTTTATCAAATATATTTCTTGTATGTATTATCCACAATGTTTCTTTATCCAAAATATAGGTAGTGTTATCAACTATAAATTGTCGATTGCAACTATAGTAAAACTTCAGCTCTCGGCAAATTTGTTCGAGATTTCGAGAGTTCGACTGATCCGAACTATTTTGTACGCTAGCATACAAAATTGCTGGGTACTCAAAATTTCGCTCATGGATGTATGAATATTTCTTTGGACAATCAGAACGTTCGTTTTTGATAGACGAAACCAACAATTAAACCATTTATGAATGAGGTAAAAGACCTTGACTGGCGAGCCTGTCCTAATCTGACGATACAAGCCAATACCGGAGAGCAGCGCAGATGGGACAGGTTTACCAGTCTAGTAAAAGACCATGCCAATCTAGATTTAGAGCATCTGTCTAAAGCGAAAAGTTTTAATCCTAATCAGTTGGCTTAATCGGACCAAGGTTCGTAATTGACCAATCGCCTACCCCGCCCACTTATTCTGTTGGTCCCGCTTATTGACTCAGACAGAAAGTTCTGCCTTGGAGGTGACTAAATACCCCCGCCAGAGCTTTGTTTTGAAAAAAAGTGTCTAATTTTAAAGGGAGGTAATTCTTGAACCAGAGGGAATTAAGACTTAAAAATTGCGTCTTGCAAAACTTCAACATGTGGTTAACCTTTGTATAAAGTTTCAACGGTACTGAAGCAAAGCTGTAGAAGGAGTTTGCGACATAAAATTGGTATTATTTTGTACACAGACAACGGGACACACGGACACACAGGTTGATTCCAGTATACCCCCGAAAACATTCGTTTTGCGGGGGTATAAAAAACGTAGAATGGTTTGTTGGCGACCTAAACTTCGTAACAACAGCTTGAATAAGCTGTAGTAACGACGTTTAAGTCGCCAAAGCAACAAAAATATTTCCAATAAATGGCGGCCAATATTGGATTTCAATTCACTTCCTTTCTAAATAAATGATATGATTGGTTGATTGTTTCTTTGATTGAAAGCCACGAATGGTCATTATTAGCAATTCCAAGATCTTTCACTTTCGCTATAGGGATAAAAGGAAGTTAAACCATTCAAACATAATGACGCTTTTGGACGCCCTTCACGATAAACGATTGTGAAAACATTACATAAAATTAAGAAATTGCTTGAAACAAGCAATTTGTTCATTTAATATAATGTTCTGTACCCAGAAAGTTGAAAAAAAAAAGAAATTTCAAAAACTTATAATTGTCGTCAGCAACTCCTTTCACTTTTGACCAGTCTAAAATTTTGTCAACTGGTAATGGATTAATACATTTCATGTAGTCCTGATTTTGTTCTGATCTCTCTTTTTTCAGGTTACCTGGTACCACAATCCATCGTCATCAAGAGGGACCAAGAATGAATTAGAGTCAATATCCTATTACGGAGTTTCGGGAACCTATCAGCCGAGTAAACAGTTTTATCTCGGAATAATTAAAACAATGTACACAGAGACCAAGTCGATGTAAATCACCATTGATTATTCACCATGGCTGATCTAGACGAATACATGGTGAGCTATGATAATGGAGAATACGAGAGAGATGTTAATCAGTTTCAGTTTCACATATTGTTGCCCGCGTTCGTTTTTATCTGTATTCTGCTAATCCTTGGCATTCCTGGCAATATAATTTCCATACTGGTGTATGGGTTACAGCTGAGATCGGTGACGGGGCGTTATGCTATAATAACCCTTGCAATCTGTGATCTTATTAATTGTTTTACGAGTATTCCCATAGAACTGTACATCATGACGAAATACTGGAGCTTTGAGGCGGCCGAGCTTTGCAAAATGTCCAGATATATCACATATACTATGAACAATTCCTCAGCTTTGATCCTTATTGCCATTGCCTTTGAACGATACCGTACTATATGTACGCCCCATAAACCTAGAATCATGAAGTATTATATAAAAATTGCTTGTGTTTGTATTGTAATAATTGGTGCCATCGTAGCGCTACCAGCACTATGGGTTTATGGTATACAGACAGATCTGCTGATTTTAAAGGATGACATTTTTATCGAGGACCATCACGTAAATCACAGCCATCTTAGTTTTGTCCTCGGTAACTTGAACAGCACTGTGATAACAAACAAAACACAATTTATGTGGAAGAAGATGGATTCATTACGGGCCATGCAGAGGGTAGGCAACCTGACGGTGACAAAAAGATGCATGTTGGACGATCGCTACAGGTATAACTGGTTCGCATTTCTACATTTCTGTATTATAACAGTGGGAAGTGTGATCATTCTATTCGTGCTCATTGTGATATATATACGCATAGCTAAAAAGATCATTGGACTTCGAAAACTTGCCAGAACAAACAGCGAGATCGCTAGAAACGCTAGGGACTCGGCCAAGAAAAGACAGGCAACTTTAATGTTATTCCTTATTACTTTAGCGTTTGAATTCACATTTATTCCATTCCTTATTATATCAAATATAAGATTCTTCGCCATGCCGGGTTGGTACAATGCCCAGCCAATAGCTGGTAAGATGGTGTATCATTTCTTTTTGCGGTCCTATCTTTTCAATTGTGCAATCAATCCTTTCATATACTGTGTCAGTTGTCCCCAGTTCAGGAATGCTGTATGCTCGCTGAATAAACGATTACGACAGAAAAAGACTCTCTGTGGAATGTGTGATACTTAACAAATATCGTTTTGTAGGAGAACTTGTGATGGTTCAAAAATCAAACCGAGTGAACTACTTAAAGCTGTCAAGAATATACTAGTATAAGATTATTGTTAAACACGTCAATGTTTTCTGCCTCGAAAGTGACAAAAAATCTAAAAATTCATAGAATTTGAATTGAATTGCAACTCTTGAATTTGGACCAGGCTAAAACTTTACCGTCTGGTAATGGGTTAAAGGCCAACCCGATCATTCTTTTTAATTTATACGTCTGATGAATACGGGTCTTAAATCAATATAGCATCACACCCGATACTTCTACATATGAAATCTATTAAACAATCAAAGGAATTAGAATTTCAAATTTCTTCTTCTAATCTGTTAGGATATTGAAAAAAATTACCATATCACACTTTTCCTCACGCCGCCGTCATAGCGCAGTCGATGGCACGCCTAATCTTCAATCACATGATGTTATGGGTTCGATCCCCGGTGTCGGCACTTATTCTTTCCGACATATGTCTCTCACCAATGGGTGGATAATCGTAAACATAAGTGGGATAGCAGCCGGAGGCTAGGAAAGGATGTAGTGGTAGTATACTGGTGTGAGAAATACCAGGAATCCATTGTTAGGTGCTACAGCCGCCGCGATATGACTGAACTATTGTTAAAAGCGGCGTTAAACCCCATTCAATCAATCAATCAACCAACTTTTCCAACATATCATCACGTGAATCACGATGGTTACTTTAACTCATTATCACACAATGGCGTCCTGAAGAAATACGATAATTAAAATTTTGGCAAAAGGAGAAATTACTTGTTTCGTAATTACGAAGTACTATTTAGTTATACGAAATAACATACTGTTTTGGGGGATTATTATTTCGTTGTAAAGAAATACTTTGGAGACTCCTTCGTTACTATGAGCTACTTATTGTAATTATTCAAATTATCTCCTTATAACAAAATATTGTTTCGTAATTACGAAATAATATTTCGGAATAACGAAATGAAATACCGTAATTATTTCGAGATTAAGAAATACTTTGGAGACTACTTCGTAACTACGAACTACTATTTCGTAATAACAAAATATTGTTTCGTAATTTGCTAATAATTTGGAAAATATGCATATTAAAAAAAAGAGTTTATTAAGGGTTGCTTAGTATTCTTATCATTTGAATTGTTTATAAATGAAAGATAGTGTCTTTTTGAAATCTTCGATAAAACAGACACTGCAATCTAATATCTCCATTCTTCAATCTAATTAGACCAAATGACATTCTAAATGATGAGATAAGGGATTTCAAAAGGCACTTATTCGTCATTGATTCCGCCTCGAGAGTTGGGTTTCTAATTAGAAGATTCCTAGGAATATTTCAGTTCCACGTGAAACATCCTGGTCTTGTGAATATGCTTGCTTCAAACGGGGCAGAGGGCAGAGAAAAGGGGAAGTTAAACGAAAACCCCACCATAGGCCTGACTAGACATCAATTGATTTAACCCTTGTCATGCCCAATAAAATCCAAAATACAAAACTGCATCAAAATCAAAAGATTGAAGGTACTTGATGCAACTATATTGTGAATTAATAATTCTTTTGAAAGTTTATCCATATAAACAACTATGACTTTGATGCGACAAGCAGGAGGCGTAGACTAAGATCAGATTCCATATATGTGCAGGCTGGTATTTGTTTATACCTCCTGCCAAAACAAGAATACACCGGGTTCAGCATGGCAAGGGTTCATTAAAACTGGCCCGTATTGCGACTGTATATCAAAGTAATAACCGACCAATCAAATCATTCATTTAAAACATTTTTGTTGCTATAGAGACTAAAACGACGTAATTACGTCTTGTTCAAGCTGTAGTTACGAAGTTTAGGACGCCAACCAACCATTCTGTTCCATTATTACATATTACCGGCCATAGATAACGCCGTTAAATATAGAAGCGGAACTTTTTCTCGGAGCCAATGAACGGGACCAACGGAGTAAGTGGGCGGGGCCGGCGATCCATTAATTTGAAAGAGGTGAAAGACGACATAGATGTAATAATAGAAAAATTAACACATATCACTGGAAAATGACAAATCCGGTAGCAAGCATTTTCTTTTTTCCCATTATATGTCCTATAACTAGATCTAAACAATTCTCACTAAAGCATTTTCAGACGGCTCCGATTTCAAAATTGACACTATTTCAAAAAAGTATATTAACTAGAAAAAAGCTAAAAATTATGATAGAAAATATTGTGGGAAAATGAGAAATTGCTTGTAACAATACTTTTTTTTTCTTTTCCAACAATATTTCCAAACTATATTTCTTTGGTGCGTAGTAAAGAGACAATGGCTGGATAATCGCCTTCAGTGAAGTGAGCAGCTGGATACTAGAAAAGGATGTAGTGGTAGTAACGATGTGAGAGATACCCAGAATCCATGCTTAGATGTCCCAGCCGTCGCGATAAAACTGAAATGTTGTTTAAATCGTGTTAAACCCAATTGGAGCAACCAATCAATTGAATTACATCAAAAACAATATATATATATATTCTTATTGACACCGTCAATTCGTAAATGTGTATACTGATTCTTTATTTTCTACGTTGCTACGATACCTGAGTAAATATAGGTGATTAAGGTGATTATGGCGGATGGCGTGACACGAAAGTACCTTCGGAAATACCAGAGTATCATTACACCAAATCTATGGTATATAATTGCTGGAAATCCTACTAATGAGGGAAATAAAGCCGTTTTCTCTATCTTTATGACTTTTGACCATTTTTGTTGCCTATATTACCAACCGACCAAAGACATTATCGGGAGGCTCAAAAAGAGGTTGTTGAAGAGAATGGCCGATATATATATATTTTTGTGATACCGATTTGTTTGCATACATAAATTATTGCAGAATTCTCTCACAATCCTATTCTGTTCGAGCTCGTAAGAATCTTTTCACGGAGACGATTCTAATGAGTAAAAACAACCTAGGATAAAGCTATGGTATTTCTTTTAAAGACAATGTACTCACGAAAATCACTAGTTTTTGGAATGTTCGATCCTTGTCGCATGGTCCATGTCACGTTTGAGCCTATTGAAGGTTCCAATGGGTCACCTTGTCGAATTCTGTCTCGAACATGACGTTACTTCTCTTGCGTATTTAGTGTAAACTTAACTACAATAAACTTTAATCTGCTACAGTATTTAAAACATTTGTAATTTCATATTGAACAAAGAAGGTCGAAAATCCGATGGCGTCTTACCAGCAGCGATCGTTTAAGACGTAGGCAATATATGCGTTGTGTAAAAGACGTAGGCAATATATGCGTTGTGTAAAAGACGTAGGCAATATATGCGTTGTGTAAAAGACGTAGGCAATATATGCGTTGTGTAAAAGACGTAGGCAATATATGCGTTGTGTAAAAGACGTAGGCAATATATGCGTTGTGTAAAAGACGTAGGCAATATATGCGTTGTGTAAAGGTCTTAAAAGGTAGGACAAACAATACAGCACTATTTATCTTGTCTTGGAAATAAAAAGCGAATTGACTCCCCCTTTCAATTGGATTTCAAAAATATTTCTGACATGAGTTTCCGTTCCATTTCCATTAATTATAATAATCATATGGTAGGTCCTATTCTTTATTTGTTCTACCATTTTGTAAGCGAGGGGCGCATGTGCCAAGGTTTGTTTCTAATATTAGAAACAAATCTTTTTTACGATCGCTGCTATATCCGAATATCGTTTAAAGCGATGTCTGTTCGTACAGAACCAACTCGGCGGAACAATGAAATAAGCTACGTTACAAGCAATGTATCGTTTTAACCCATTGCCACACAGTGAAATATTAGACCGGTCAAAATTGAGAGATGTTGCGGACGGCAATTTAGAATTGTTGAAATTTTTGAAATCTTTGTCTTTTGGGGTGGAAAAAGTTGTGGATAGTGAGGAAATCTCTTGTTACAAGCAATTTCTTCATTATCCACCATGTTTTCCAAAGCTTTTATAATGAGGGGCGTTTAAATGCGCCATTGTGTTGAGTGGGTTAAACGATATCGTTGTAAGCGGTGTTTACTGTGCAAGCCTTAACACACCTGACTGAGAAAAAGGAGCATTATGGCGATGCTTAGGGTAGTGTCATTCACAAAGTTTAACACGGAGGAAGTTTTTGCTAGATTCAACTATTTAAAGAAAAAATACATAAAGGTTGTATTGTGGGTACACATTGAAATTGTCTCGATTCGAGTGAGAGCCCACAACATAGGGTTTTATTGAGAAATAACGATTTTAGAATGGTGTAACCCTGTCGTAGCCATTCCACCGCTCATACTCATTGGTCTTGATTACAGAAAAAAGTTTTCCGAACTGTCAATATTTTTCCAGTAATAATTGTTGGAAGAAACTGATATCGGGACCATGTAATTGAGTTTCTCTTCTGACTGATGTCAACCTATTTTGGTAAGACAAATGACGGATCGTTGGTCCCGCCCTCTGACTCCACTGGCCCTGCCAACTGACTCCACTGGCCCCGCCCACTGACTCCACTGGCCCCGCCCACAGACTCCGCTGGCCCAGCCCACTGACTCCACTGGCCCCGCCCACTGACTCCACTGGCCCCGCCCACTGACTCCACTGGTCCTGTCCACTGACTCCACTGGTCCTGCCCACTGACTCCACTGGCCCCGCCCACTGACTCCACTGGCCCTGCCAAATGACTCCGATAAAATATTGAACGGCGATATTTTGCCAAATATATGACCAGTAACATGTTAAAAATGTTGTTCGACAAGCTAAACGTCGTTACTATAGCTTGAATAGGCTGTAGTAACAACGTTTAAGTCAACAAACTAACACAAATGCTTCACATATAAGTCGGCCAATGTTTGACTTCAAAGTTCACTTCTAGTCCAAATGCGTGATTTAATTGGTCGATTGATTTTTTGATTGACAATTGGCCAATTACAATTCTGACCATGATTGACTATAACATGGAGGTTCGTTTATAATGCATATATACGATACAATACTTAAAGACAGAGAACTGTGGCTTAACCATTGCAACCAAATTTTATTGATAGATAGCTATGGCATTTCTTTAAATAGCCAATCGCTCACCGCCTTCTAACTCACAACAGAAAGTCCCGCTTAGAATTCTAAATGGCGCTGTTTTGCAAAAATTATGGACAGTAGCATGTATTAATCAAAGGACTGACAGTCCTGAGAGCGGTTTTGCTGGCTTATCAGTAACTGCGCTCTATAATGCTAACATGTATCATCAAGATGAGTAAATAAATCGTACCCCTAAGAGGGATGGGCAGCTGGATGCTCGATAAGGATGTAGTGGTAATACTGGTGTGAGAAATACCAGGAATCCATGGATAGGAGCTCCAGTCGCCCCGATATAACTGAAATACTATTAAAAGTTGCGTTAAAACCCCATTCAATTAACCATGACCCTTTTAATGTTTACCGAAATCGCTATTTTGATTTAATCACAACGTTGCCTTTAATATTATTTCATCAGTGCGTGAAAATTTGTGGTTTTGTGGTAAAAGGTTAAATGATTAAAGGTTAAGCAATCAAATCTAACATTCAATTATATTTGCTTTTGGCATATTATTATTCTTGGGGGTTAAATAGGCGCTTGAATCGCGACTATAACAGGGTTGTAACTTGTATCATATACTGTGTATACGGGATGTAAATTTACTCAGTCCTACCAGGTCAAAACTAACAGACAGGGTTAGGAGTTTGTTTACTCCACTAACCACTGACCTAGATTTTATCTTGAAACGCGAGGAGATTATTTCTCCAATTTAGACAGTACATTAGACAAGTTATTATGGATATATTAAGTCGAATTTTTAAACTATTTTCCTCGATATTCATGAATAAAAGGAGGCTGTTGGCATTCAGCACGTAAGTTATTTTCTTCATCAGCGATGAAACAAGATGGAGGCAATCACATAGATTTTCACTTCAAGTTTATGAGCATGCGTGGAAATGAGAAGAAAATTCGTGAAAACTTGTTTCCGGTTGATCGATGTGAAATACCGGTTTTGTCCTACAAAACCGCTAAAAATGTTAATTAGTTAGTTTGCGACCTAAACGTCGTAACTACAACTTAATTAAGCTGTAGTTACGACGTTTAGATCGCCAAAATTTTAAAAATGATTCACACAATTGGCTACCAATGTTGGAGTTAAAAAATCTTAAGTCCGGGCTGGATGAATAATTTAATTGGTCGATATATTCCTTGATTGACATCCGCGATTGGTCAACTATCTTGCCATTAAACACGTCCCGTGATTCTGTGACACTGTATCAATAAAGTTAATTAGGGCAAATCGATCTAAAATAGCAAAATATTTTAATCCATTCCCACACAGCTACGCTTTCGCTTTCAAGCTTGGATGGGACAAACAGGCAGTGGAGACTATGATCAGACTGCACATATATACATTTTCTGAACCAATTACCAAACAGCAGAATCTAAGCCTTGTCATGCTGACCCAGGAATATTCCGTTTTTAGCAGGAGGTGTAGACACAGATAAGCCAACACATAAGTGCAGCCTGATCTTAGTCTACACCTTCTGTTTTGTATTTTCCCGCCAGAATTGTTTATGAAATTAATTTTCAAAAGAAATATTGATGATTGAAAAACAAGTGCCACCAGCAGTTTCAGCCCTTTGATTTTAACGTATTTTCAAAAAAGCAATTTCTTCATTTTCTACAATGTTTTCTAGCCAGAAAGTTGAAAAATTCCATTTCATAAAATTTGAAATGTGGTCTGCAACTCTTTGAATTTGGACTAGTCTAAAATATTGTCGTCTGGTAATGGGTTAAAAACAGAAATCCAAACACTTAGTGCTGTATGTGTTGTAATCATAAAGTCCCTGTCGTTCATTAGTTCAGATAAACTATCTTGAGAGTAAACTGAAAATAAATTCTTGTGAAAAATGCCTGCGATCGCACGCAAGTGCTTTTTCATTTTCAGACAAGAAACTAAAGCCAGTTTCTTTGACCGTGATTATTTTTTTTTCCCGATTGTAAGGATTTACCCCACCTTTGTGTGCCATTCTTGTTTTATTCCATATTTAGACATGTGTTATATAAGAACAAGTACAATAACGTCAATACTGTTACACAATAGACATAATGACGTCACACGTCATCTACAGGTTCTGTCGGAAATCGATAATTAGGTGTCGTAACTACAGTTTCTAGGGGAAGGGGAGGGGGCAAGAGAAAATGTATTTTACATGTACTGGCATATTTTTCCATGCCGGATATTTTTCGATGTGCAAAAAAACAACATTTTGCAATATACATGTCCTTTTATTTTTTTAAGATGATATCTATAAACCTTGAATTCACCCTTACACATTCCAATACAGTTCCGATTTTTGACACCCCTCGAGAAAAAAAGGGCTTTGGAAAACATTGTGAAAAATGAAGAAATTGCTTGTTACAAGCAATTTCTTCATTATCCACACTGTTTTCTATCGTAATAGACAAAGTTATTTAAATTATCTTCAACTTAATATTGTCGTGTGCAACTTCTTTCAATTTGGACCACTTCAAAATTTTGTCGTCTGGTAATGGGTTAAAAGAAAAGAAAGTATACTATCAATTCAAGTTCGTTTTGGAAAGTATCATTCTCCTTTTCAACTTTATTATATTCGCTCTCTGAAACACCAAGGATGCATCGCCCCTAATCGTAAGAAAATAAAGCATCTCTCCAGATCACTCCTGTATTTTCCCCCTCCTCCCGAGGAACCGACGCGCCTATCCCCCAGGGTCGTATTCCGGGTCCTTCGGCGGGTTACTCGGGGGGAGCAGAGGTACTTTTCTACCCTCATGCTCGGTATTGGACCCCTTCACGAGCGGCTATGATATATATGGCTATGCAATTTAAGATTAAAACTATTAAATGTGGAGAACTTTCCAGATCAACCGAGTATGATTAAATTTATAGTTTCGTCGAACAATAAAACGCTCTGATTGGCCGAAAAAAATATTACTGCCAGGAATAAAATTTTGATTATTTTTCATACGTTTCTGGCTGGATCTAAAAGAAACTTGGTGGATGGTATAACCTAAATTGGTAGATGTGCATGAAATAAGGATTTTATGGTTCATTAACTTTTCCCTGACTTATGCCCCCATAAAACTTAGTATCTGGGGCTTATTGAAATTGCAGCCTTGTGAACGCAACTCCTCCTAACCTTTTTTCTTGATTTAAATGAAACTTAGTCATTCTCATCACCATAATTTGTAGGTGTACATGGATCAAGGATTTTATGGTTCATTGATTTTTGCAAGAGTTATGCCCCTGGGCCGATTCAATCAATCAAACATAACAGGCAGTTTGAACTTGACAATTCAAAGGTGGCAGACTACAGTTTTAAGCAAAATATTCGAAATGGCCATGGTCAAAAATGTAGATATTAGGAAAATTTGAGATTTATCTGCAGATTTGAAGATAAGGATTGATACTGGTGCCCTAAATGAATTTTAAAGGTGAAATAAGGCCTATTAGCAAATGCGAAACTAAAAGGTCACGACCTTCCTACAGCTTACTGGTACCCTGTGTTGCTAGCAATGCAAGGTGGTGGAGTTGCAGATTTTTGCTGTTTTTGCAGGCGACTTTTGAAAGGCAGGAACATGTGTTGAAATTGTGGAAAAAGTAGCTGGAATCGTGGTATTTTTCTACGTTTCCCCAGATTTTGAACTGATTTTGCTGTCCGGAAAGCTTGTCAGGTAATGGCTATCGGTGCAAATCTGGCGTCTGCTGCATTTTGATTTTATCATAAAACCATGTGATTTCGGCCATTTTCCGCAGCCATGCCAAAATGCCGCAAGCGATAGGTTTTGTGCCTTCTTACAGTATACATGAGATTTGTTGTGAGTTCTTAGTAGTTAAATAATGCATTTTCATTTTGAATATGTTTCTTTATTGACAGGTTGGTGTTTAAAGGAAATTTTCAAGTCAGAGTCTTGGTTATTTGTCGACGACCCAAGAATTGTGCTATTAACTGTATTCTGACGCCAAAAAGGTAGTCTGCAAATGTTTTGAATTTGGTTCTGTCAAAATAAGTAGTGTCTACAATCATTTTTCTTGAAACAGCAGCAAAATGGCGGCGTAAATTGTGACGATAGCACTCTTGTTATGTTCATACTTCAATAATTCAATTGTTAGTTTCGTCTATCAAAAACGAGCGATCTGATAGGTCGAAAAATTTAATTCATACCTCCATGAACAAAATTTTGAGTACGCGGCCATTTTGAATGCTTCCGCACAAAATAGTTCACTACAAAAAGGTATCAAAATTTGTTAAGTTGTTGCATTTTTCGCTCGATGCTATTAAATTATAAGAGACGAAGAGAATATTTTTTGTTTTCATGGAGGTATGAACCGAAAAACCTAATCACACAATGTATGAATCCGCTTCGCGTATTCATACAGTGTGATTAGGTTTTTCTGTTCATACCTCCATGAAAACAAAAAATATTCTCTTCATCTCTGAAATGAAAAAAGATGATTCTTATTTCCTTTGATTTAATGCCCAAATGCAAATTAGGCAAACATTTGATAAGTTTTGAGTAGATATTTATGGATCAACTCTGTACACATGCATTCAAAATAGTTGAGTGCTCAAAATTTTGTTCATGGAGGTAAGTAAAAACAACAAACAAACAAACAAACAGCCAATTAAAATACTTGAACCTTGATAGACAAAATTATAGTTACATTTCGGAAAGCTGTTATCGCTTTTCGACTTCGCGAATTCATACAATATGATCCATTTCCAGGTTTATACCTCAACGAAAAAATATTCACTTAATTTCTTAAATCAACAGATTGGATTAACCTGCGCTGTAGCCGATCTCTTTTCCAAATATTTGTTTTCGAAATGTCCCTTTCCTTGTGATACATTTTCTTGCATGCACACACATTTAAACAATGTATTGAAAGACAATTTTTTTGACATAGATTACATTACACCCTCAGAGGTTTGTCAAATGATACATAAACTTGACATAAAAAAACTGCTGGTATTGACGGAATAAGCGCCAAAGTTCTGAAATCGTGTGGTGATCCAAATAACTACCGCCCAATATCAATATTGCCAACTATTTCAAAAATTTTTGAACGTCATTTATATAAGCAACTATTTTCATTCCTAGATAAAAACAACATATTATCGAAAAATCAATCAGGTTTTAGAGAAAAACATTCTTGACAACAGCCCTAATTCGGCTAATCGATGAATGGTCAAAAGAAATTGATTCCGGGAAGATTGTCGGTTCGGTTTTCGTCGACTTAAAAAAGGCATTTGATTTGGTAGATCATAAAATTTTATTATATAAGCTCAGGTTACACAATTTCTCAGAAAAAGCCTTAGCTTTATTTGAATCTTATTTATCTAATAGGAAACAGTACATGAGATATATTGATATTTATTCTTCTCCGCAAATAATATCTAGTGGTGTCCCGCAAGGCTCTATTTTAGGGCCTCTGCTGTTTTTAATCTGCATAAATGACATAAGTTTGCATGTTAAAGCGTCCAGGTTAGACCTGTATGCGGATGATTCGACACTTTATACATCTGGCATCAACAATGACGAAATACAAGCCAACTTACAAAATAGCTTAAATTCAATACTCACATGGTGTTCTAATAACAATATGCTTGTAAATGCGAATAAAACAAAGTGTATGCTTATTGGACCTAAACATAGAATAAAGAGGTTAAAATTAGATTTAAAGATAAATGACGTTGGTATTGAAATTGTTGAGTCCCATAAAATTTTGGGTGTTCACGTTGACAAACACCTGTCATGGAATGTGCATATTGACAAAATTAGCTCTATAATGAATAGTAAAATCTCTCTTCTAAAAAGAATTTCGGCTTATCTGTCGTTTGAAATGAAACAATTGTTTTACAATTCTTACATATTACCTATTTTTGATTTTTGCTGTACAGTTTGGTGGAAAAGTGCTAAATGTAGGATCTCTAAATTGTTTGTGCTCCAGAAAAGAGCAGCCCGTGTTATACTAAGCCTTTCAGCAAGAACAAGTTCGATTGATCTTTTTTCTACACTTAATTGGTTAACTTTCGATAACCGATGTAATTATCACACAGGTCTTTTAATATATAAATGTAGAAATAACCTTTTGCCATGGTATATGGCAGACGTCATTTCTTTTAGTAATAACACTTACTACAATTTACGATCAATTACTCATCATGACATAACTAACTCAAAGTTTAATACATTGTACAAGAAAAACTCATTTTCGTACTACAGCATGAGTGTGTGGAACGAAATTCCTTTTTCAGTTGCAACATCTTTATCCAGTTTTAAAAAACAGTTTAAACAATATTTGCTATTGAAACAATTCTAAAGTCTCACCAGAAGATACCTAAGTAATTAACCTAAAGGCGTATCTGTCCGTAGATTTACTATCCTTTTGAGCATTTCCCTCCATGTTTTTGTTGTTGTTGTTAATCAAACTCTATACGCATGTTTTTATCATTTCATCATTTACAGTAATCATTTTCATAATAGCGAAGGCAACATTCAGGTATTCTAATTTGAAAATGTCTTAATGTTCTACCTTCATGAAATAAAGCTGTTATTATTATCAGTATTATTATTATAGGCTGCATATGCCGGCAAACGTCTACTAGATGAAATAAAATGTATGATGAAGGGGGGGGGGGGTCAAGGTTTCTTTATAATACAATTATCTAGGTAGAGATAATTGATAAATTTTGCGAGGCGTTATCTGCCGAACTGTAGACTCAAGGGTATCAATTGGCATTTTTCTGACAGATTCATTATATCTCGTGATAAAAAGAATGTTTTCTATAAAATCCAAAAAATCTTCTGAAATAAAACGTGTCATCCAGATTGTTCAAAGTCAAGGTCACATTAGAATAGATTCATTGAAGGCTCTATAACTCGCGTACAAACTAAATTTCTGACAAAAATTAATCATGAAATCTTCGTTAAAATCGTTTACAGACTCTACTATAAATGAATTCAGTTACAAACCCGCGTTTCCGAACGCAAAACGAAAATATATTGGCAACATAAAATTCTTTTGAAAATTACATGTCCGTTTTCTTTTTTAACGCTTTTCAAAGCTGGTTTGTGACATATTCTGGATTATTTTTAAAGAGGTCTGTAAACAATTTTAACAAGGATTTCAGGAGTCCTGTAAATGAGAAATTTGGTCCCTACGAGAACCATAGAGCATTTAACACATAATCGTGTCACGCAAAACATTTTTTCTTCGGGGATAAAAGATGACATTTTTCAGAACAAACTTAATTTTTCTGATGCGTAATCTAATTCTAATGATAACGATATAATTCTAGGGAATTTCGGATTTATCTATTATCAAATTATATCATATCGTTTGACCTATTCAAAACGAAAAAAGAAAATAATGAGCTAGAATTATCTATTACTTTCCAAATACAAATTGAGTTATCGGGATAAAAATCAATCAAAGTAACAAAAGCACTGAGAAGTCAAGCGATGTCTGATTTTAAGCGTGAGAATAGTTTCAAGTAAAAGACGAATGGACGCATGTGAAATATACTCAATGTTTGTCTTATACTTTATCGTGTTCGGTATAAGAGAAATATCGTACTGAACGATGTCGTTAGAAGCAGAATTTATGGAACATGTTTAAAATTGTTAAGACAAAATAAATCCTTCATCTAGTCGTTATACAAAGGTGTTCTATAAGTGACGAATTGCGCAGAAGAACGCTTTCGATAAAATGCTATAATTGTCCATGGTAATGTGTAAGCGTGGTATTAAACTTCTTGTATTGAGTCAGGTTGGCTGTTTTTGTTGGGATTTGTGTGTGTGTGTGTGTGTGTGTGTGTGTGTGTGATTGTTTGCTGTGTGTGTTTGTGCGTGTGTTTGTATGTGTGTGTGTTTTATTTATTTCATTAATATTGCTTTTCTTGTGGATTCATATATTATTTATCTATCTTTTCATTTTATTTATTTACTTAACCCATTCCAACACTGTGAAATTTTAGACCTGTCCAAATTGAAAGGAGCTGCAGACGACAATTTCAAGTTGATGGAATTTTTAATTGTTTCGTCTTTGGGGATAGAAAAAAATGTGGATAATGAAGAAATTGCTTGATCCAAGCAATTTCTTCATTTTCCACAATGTTTTCCAAAGCTTTTTTGTTGAGGGGCGTAAAAAGGAGGGATTGAGTGGGAATGGGTTAAATAACCAAGAGTTTTGGCCTACTAAGCTGTTGCCCTCGGTAGACATGGTAGAATTATGCCATTGTATGTTACATTCCCAAATGACAAAATTTTAGACTAGTCTAAATTGAAAGATGCTGCACAAGACATTTGAAAGTGTTGAAATTTAAAAAAAAAAATGCCCTTTACAGTATAAAGAATTTTGAACATTGGAGAAATTGCTTGTTTTCGTTGCTTCTGTTTTGTTGTTGACATGCTATAGGCCATAAACTTTGCGAAATAACGCTGTTTAAAATTACCTAAGTGGATATCTAAGTTCCTGTTGGGACTCAGTGGCCTGGGACACCGTTCCGTAAATTTCTCCCCAAAGAACATTTTTTTGGAGGCACGATTCATCGTAAAACTACTCATATAGGCTACTTGTGCTCAGATAAAACGGTACACATTTAAGAGATGAATAGAATATTTTTTGTTTTCATGGAAGTATGATCCGAAAAACTAATCACACTGTATGAATACGCGAAGCGGATTTATACATAAGTGTGATTAGGTTTTTCGGTTCATACCTCCAGGAAAACAAAAAATATTCTCTTCATTTCTTATAATTTAATAGCATCGAGCGAAAAAAGCAAAACATTTACAAATTTTGCTACCTTTTTGTATGGGACTATTTTATGCGGAATCATTCAAAATCACTGCGTGCTCAAAATTTTGTTCATGGAGTTACGAATAATTTTTTTCAACCAATCAGATTGCCTGTTTTTGATAGACGAAACTAAAAATTAAATTATAATAAAATGCTAAGAATCAATTATTTTAACTCCGTAAACGTCATTCAACCCACTCCCACATTACACCGCTTTTTTTATGCCCCTCAAGATAAAAGTTTTGAAAGCATTGTGGACAATGAAGAAATTGCTTGTGACAAGCAATTTCTTCATTGTCATAAATGTTTTCTGGTAGAGAGTTGTAAAATTTCATCCCTAAAATGTTCGTCTAAAACGTCATTAAATTTGGACAATTCTAAAATTTTCTTGTTTGGTAATGGGTTTGGTAACATGACCCTAGCATTGCGAATACTGGCCCTTTACGACTTAAATAAGCTATAGTTACGACGTTTCAATCACCCTCAGACGATATTTGTCCTCTACAATAACTTATAACATGTACTTATTCTAGGGGAATTTTGACGTGTGTGTTGTGAAACTATCCATTAGGTTTTATCATTGATCATCGTCAAATGCCCTGAGAACGCCGTAAATTATCATAACATGACACGTTTATCCTAAATTTGCCGTGATTTCCAGGGAAAACAGCAATGATTGGTCCCTCGAAGGAATTAAATGACCTAGTAATACATGTTAAAGTATAGTTTTCTCTCATACTATGTTAGCCAAGGTCATAGCGCAATTGGTAGCTCGTCGGACTCCTAATCATGGGCTCTCGATCCCCATTCGCGGCAAACATCCTTTCCGACATGTGTCTCCCATCAATGAATGGTTAATCATAAACCTAGGTGAGATGAGCAGATGGAAGCTCGGAAAGGATGTAGTGGTAAAACTGATGTGAGAAAATACCAGGTTAGGTGCTCCATCCGCCGCGATGTGACAGAAATACTGTTAAAAGTGGCATTGAACCCGGTTTAAACAAACCGATACTACGCAAGAAAACGCTAAAATCATAGAGTTAAAAATACTTAACTTCACTTTTTCATCTGTATTCCTGAGAAATTGACTTTGTCGTTTATCGGATCCCCAAACAAACGCAATAAATCCGGAAGACAGTTTGATGACGGCGTTCTAAGTGAATTTTGACACCGTTTTCCTTTTCCGACGGAAGTTATTTATTCGATTCTTAATTGTGTCGTCGTGTACATCTGTACCAGAATACACAATCAAGGTTAAGAAAGTTACTTGGAACCTGTCAGACTTTGACCACCGACACGCAATGGAGTTGATTAATCGACAGTCGTGTTAACTGTTTTTTAGAGTTGGACATTGCTCTGGTATATTGTATAAAGGTTACCAGAATATCGTAAATACAGCTTCATAACGCTGTATTTACGATATTTGGTCGGCGTCTGACGACGTGGTATATTGGTGTGTTGGCTAGCGCACCGAGCCATATAATCCTTTAAATTTCTACAAATCAGTACTTTTAAATCTAAGCCATCAATTTCTTAGTACATTACAGTTTTGGTTCCCGAACCATCAATTTCTTAGTACATTACAGTTTTGGTTCCCGAACCATAAGCTTCTAGATAGATGCCACTAACCTTTAAAACACTTTGACGCAGGGGAAAAATGATAAAGAAAGGTGTGAGACGGAAAACAGCTGGTAAAAAGTTATCTATCTATGTTACAAGTGTTTCTACCTAATATGGTTATCAATTTTCAGTTTACAATCACTTTGAAATAACAAGAGCATTCTCTAACAGTACGTTTAGAAAGATAAGTCGCATTAATGTTGGCGTATTTTGCCAGAACCCTTTCCTGGTTTGCACAATTTCAGACCTTATCAAATCCAAAGGTTTTGCAGACGAAATTTACAGTGGATTAAATTTGAAAACTAACCATGCAGTAGGCTAGAAAATATTGTGGAATAAGAAGAAAGTGCTTGTTACAGGGACATTAAAACCAGGGATTGAACAGGAAAGGGTTAAACGCTGCCTGTCTGATATTTCTGCCATGCGAGGGTTATTCAAAAAGTTTTGAGACAACGCTAAATGTTTGAAGACAGAACGTGGATCATTAAATGAATTTTTTAATAAACATGTAACAACATATACTCACTAACATTCACTTTGTTCTAAATAAAAAAAGTAAATGTGATTGATGACAGATTGTAAGATATTGGGAGCTGCCAAGGGCGTATGAACGACTAAAAATGAAACAAAAATAAGGACCATTCTATGAAAAAAACATTTTATTACGCCGGCATAGACATCGGCTTCTTTCAAAATTAGTGGTAGTGTTTTCACCTAATGCACTGTCTCTAAACATGTCGTTTTCAAGTTGTTTTGTGTGTTTAATAACCCGGAAATGGGATGAAAAGTCCAAATTGCCCAAAGCGATCCCCCTGTTTAAATGAATTTTTATAGCTTTTCGAGTTGCATTTGAATTAATGTGAAAAAAGAATAATTAATGATTTTCTTCTCAAAGCACCCAAAAACTATTTTTTTATTTTCTTTAATAATAATGAACACCTTGCATGAAATACATCCTTTCCACTCTTCAAACGTGAGAGAAAATTATCCCCCTTTTGCACAAAATCAATTTTGGCGTATATATTTCAACCACACTTCTGACTTTAGCTATTAATATAAGGATTCGTAATATTAAGTAATTTTCTTTTCTAGATTATTTTCTGGCTAGTAAACGGACTGAAAACACCTATTTTGTAAACATAAAACAAACAAATTAATATCGTCGTTTGGCGTGCAAAATGTCGTAACTAATGCTCTATTCAAGCTGTAGTTACCACATTTTGCAAGACTACCGACAATATGTATAGCATTACCGTTCTCATTTCGAAATCAGCAGCATTGTGAAAAAAACAAACAAAAAAAAACCTTTTTTAACGACCCTCGTCAGCTGTACATTTCTTGTCATTTGTGATTAATGAATGTTTGAAGCCATAGAAAACCCTCTAATCCTTGAATGATTGTGTCAAAAACAAGTTTACATCTAAAGGCCGTGCTAAAGTCTTGAGGAGAGAATAAAAGATTGATCTAAGCTATATATACATGTACGTAGACCGTAAAGCGAAAAGGACCTATCTCGGAACTGCGGAAAGTAGTAAACATTAACGGATCGCTGGACACGCCCTCTCAGCTCCGACAGGAAGTTACACTACGATATTAAACGGCGTTATTTTGCCGGATGAGTGGTCAATTACACGGAACAAAATAAAGCAAGTAGTTGGTAGGCGACATAAACGTCGTAACAACAGTTTAAATTAACTTTATTTACGACGTTTAAGGCAACTAAGTCAACAAAAATGCTTCACAAAAATGTCGACCAATGTCTGGGTTCGAAGCTCACATCCGGTGTAATTGAATGATTTGATTGGTCGATTGTTTTTTTGTTTTTTTTATTTACAGCCACAATCTATCACGTGTAGTCCTAGCTAGACCTCGACCATGTTGACCGCGCAGGCTTACTGTAATCGAAAGATGTCGTTCTGTCTAGTTTTTTATGAGTCTTACACATCAAGAAAACAGAGTAAATAATCAAGGTTTAGCTTTGTCTATCCAAAAATTGACCCTTGACCGCTAGCTTTAACTTTTGGTATATACTGTTAAGCATCTTAAGAAAATAAACATGGAAACATTTGGATAATGAAGAAATCCCAAAAGACGAAAAATTTTGAAACGGTCCCTTTAACTATTTAGAAATCATTTTTTTGTTCACCGGTTAGAGTATATATCTGAAATCATAACCACATTTGGCTTTATTACTTGATTCTGTGTACAGTTAAAACGTTCAAGATTTTCTAACAATATCTAACATAAGTCCAGTGCAATGTAGCCGGATGGTTTGACCTAGTGTTTTAAATTATGTATTCTATTTTCAGACTGAGTTAAGCCAAGATAATGCAAAAATAAATTGAATGATATTCCCCAGATAACCGAAATATCGTCGGTTTAATTCTAAAAGAGCTTGACTACATCTTTAATCAATCTGTAGTTACGAGGTTTTAGAATTACACCGAAGATTTATCATCTAGGAGGAGAAATGAACCCCCACGAGTATGGAAAAAATGACGCCACTTCAGTAAAATCAAATCTGGTTACACCCCTGTCCGTTTTTGCCTCATTAAATAAAGAGCAAAAAATGGCCCATTTTTGCAATCTGTAGCTCCTCCCAAAAGTATCGATAGTCCGCCTTAAAGAGTGGTCTTTGGTCTTGAATATAGGCCAGGAAAGTGGTATCATTAGGAATAAATTTTCGCAAATTTTCATTGAACACGTTGAATTTATAATTGATGAAAATTTGTAGTAAAAGAAGAAACTGCTTGTAACGAGCAGTTTCTTCTTTTTCTACGATATTTTCTACAATACAGAATAATATTTTTTCAAACTTTTGTCTGTATAACCTCTCAATTTGGACAGGTCTAACATGTCTGACTAAACAATTTCAGAACAGGAAAGGGCAAATTGCTACTATTTCATCAAAAATATGTGCTCTGGTTGTTCCGTTTAACAAGAAGATAAAAAAGAGATGTTTGTATTTCCGTTTATTTATCGTCGCTACCGTAGCAGATGCCCATAAGAGCAACGCCCCCAGAAGACGGTTAGTTGTTACGGGGGATAGTGTAAGGATACAGGACGAAAATGTTGAGAGCTCCGCCTGGTTCTTTAACGTGCTCGGTGGATAGCACCGTCACACGGGGCCTCGGTTTAACGTCTCATCCGTAAGACAATTAGTGTTTTAGTTGATATGGTCAGCTCAGGGCTCGAACCCGTGATCTTGAGGTTTGAAGTCAAGTGTTCTACCAACTGAGCTAATCGGGCTGACTAAAACAATCGATTCCAACTCCTCTTTTTTAAGAACTGTGTTAAAATCAAAGGACTGAAAGTATTGAAAGGACTTACTATCGTCGATCAACAATTCTCCTGTTTATTAATTCTATATACATGTACAATTCTGACTTAAACTGCGAAAGAGATGGTTTGACTAAGATCAGACTGCACATATGTGCAGGCTAACCTTAGTCTTTACCGTCTACATAAACAGAAATTTCCCAGGTTCAGCACGACGAGAGCTAATAACCTGTTGTTATCTGATATCACGAAAGAAACAGAGCAAGGATGGGGAGTAACATTGAACACTTTCAAAGAGATAATCGAAGTACTGAAAGTACTGGAAGCTAGCAAAGCATGGTTGTGTTGAGTAATCTTCTTTGTCCAATGTCATCATGAGAAATAAACGAGTTTAAAATAACCCTGGAGTTAATCGACAGGAAGTTCCTCTTAGATATCAAACGACGTTATCTTGCAAAATGTAAGGTAAGTAACATCTAACAAATCAAAGACTTGAAAGTACTGCAAGCTAGCAGAGCATGGTTAGGTTAAAGTAACCAAAGAGTTAACTCATTCCCACACAATTCATCCTTGTTACAAAACTTAAGAAAAAAGTTCTGGAAAATAATATGGAAAATGAAGAAATTGCTTGTTACAAGCAATTTCTGCATTTTCCACATTATTTTCTACCAAAGGAGATAAATACATGAACAGAACTTTCAACAATTTGATATTGTCGTCTTCGAATTCTTTGAAGACTCTTGTGAGAGTCATTTTGAACACGATGTGCTAAATTGAGCTAAAATATCTTGGAGATAAACCTGAATGCAGACTTTACAATAATACTGAAATACGCAAGAACTACTTTTTATAGCGCAGGCATTCAATAGATCAGTGGTTAAGCCTCCAGTGACAGTTTGCACTCGTTGAACTCTGACAAGACCTCAAAATTTTGTCGTTTAAATTTAGCTATCCAAGACCTTGAATAAACTTTGTGGTCAGAGACATAAACTATAAGGCTGTCAAGTGGGTCACGAATGATTGATTACAGTTTATCCAAGGTCAGTGGTCGGGATCAGCGATAGAAGCGTGTACACCCATGACATAGTCTCAACATTTATAGGCAGTAATAATTTCCATATATTATGATGTTTAGTGAAAACCTTTGAACCTTTTCTTTTCTGAAATCGGCTGCTAGTTTTCAACCATAGTTAGCATGAAAGTTCTTTTGACCTTTAATCGGATTCCTTCAAGGAATTTTGATTTGGTAAAAAGAACAAGGTTCCTATGGGCGGGGACATTTCCAAGAAATCCATGAAAGTTTGCAAGAATCATCCTCTTTATCATATTCCTAAAAAAAACAGACAAAATATTACTTTGATGGGCGGGGCTAAATGAGATGATGTCATAGGAATACTTCGAAAATCTTCTCATAAAACAGCATGTGTATTTTAACTAAATTTCACCGTAATATCCTTTAGTCATCATTTTACGTATTCATTCGATCAATGTCATCCCGCTGACAAATCATGGCTTCAACCGGGGAATTTCTTTGGAGATTATCTTCTTGTTGGATGGTTTTCAACGAATTTTCACAGCTAATGATCTTTTGGTGACCCTTTATCAGATTTCTTGATTAACTTTTTTAAGGATTGATAATATTTCTTTGAAGGACTGGAACATTTTCAGGCTCACATAGTGATGCAAGGGAAATCATTTTTACTTCTCGACTGTGCATTTTTGTTGTATACAAGAAAGTTGCCTCCCTTTAAGAAAACTAAATTACCTATACGAGAATTATGTCAGGCCAGTGGAGCGAATCAGGCGCTAATGTGCCTCTAGTTCAACGTCCTTTGGGTTCATAGTGCTATTAACTCATTACCACACAATGCCGCTTTTTTACGGACTGGAGAAATGCTATAACGTGAAACATTGTTAGAAATGGAGAAATTGTTTGTAAAGGCCGATTTTTCATTTTTTTCACAATGCCATCTATCTTATTTTGCACTTTTTTTCCAACTGTTGTGCACTTTGAGGTATTGTCTGTAACTTCTGGGAATTTGGACCAGTCTTGTCGTCTGGTAAAGGTTTAATCACATATACCAACCGAAAACAATTCAAGACAATAGGTATCCAAATTTGAAATAAAACAATGTAAAAATCATTTAAAATAATTCAATCATTTTTATTGAAATAATTTGTCTGGGGGAAATCAAATAACTTCTTCTCTAGATCCTGGACAATAAAAACGAGCCTACATATATTAGATTTGCCTGCATTATTTTCAGTATATCGTCGATTGGAGAAAACATGTCGTAAATGCAGGCTTATTCAAGCTGTATTTACGACATTGTGCACGCCCAACGACGGTATGAGACCTTATCATGCATCAATTAACCACCCGAGCTTATTAATAAAGAATGCCTGCTCACAATAGGGTATATTCATATTTATTTATTTTCATTTATCCTTCTATCTTTCTACCCAATCATATATTTTCATAATCTAATGCATAGTAAATATTACCATCTCCCACTCAATCCCGTTTTTAGACGCCCCTCAAGAAAACAGCCCGAGAAAACATTGTGGAAAATGAAGACATTGTCTATAATAAGCTATTTCTTCATTATCCACAAAGTTTTATAAACAGCAAGATATTTTTTTAATTTCATCATCTTGAAATTGTCGTCTGCAACTTTCTTACAACTTGGATCATCCTAAATTTTTGCACTACGGTAAATTGCTTAAATGACCTTTCACTAGCACTTAAAGTTTCTACTAATGTCAGCCAGCACAACTCTCGCGTTCCCATTAGACCCGATAAGATTCAAACTTCTAATATGGTCCCTTTTTTCGTGTTAACTCTCACATATACATTATCTGATTTTACATCACTGTGATATTGTACTTGAGAAAACATTGTTAGGGAAAAAGAAATTGCTCTTAACAAGCAAGTTCTTCTTTTCCAACAATATCATTTAGGGTGGTTACCTTTTGCAATATACTTACTTCATGATATTGTCTGTTAGCCCTTTGAATTTGGATAAGTTCAAAACATTAAAAAAAAAGTAAAGGGCTAAGAGTCACCTTTCACTAGCACTTAAAGTTTTGACGAATGTCAGCCAGCACAACTCTCGCGATCCGATCAGACCCGATGAGATTCAAACTTCTAATACGGTCCCTATTTCGTGTTAACCCTCACATATACATTATCTGATTTTACATCACTGTGATATTGTACTTGAGAAAACATTGTTAGGGAAAAAGAAATTGCTCTTAACAAGCAAGTTCTTCTTTTCCAACAATATCATTTAGGGTGGTTACCTTTTGCAATATACTTACTTCATGATATTGTCTGTTAGCCCTTTGAATTTGGATAAGTTCAAAACATAAAAAAAAAAAACAGTAAAGGGCTAAGAGTCACCTTTCACTAGCACTTAAAGTTTCTACTAATGTCAGCCAGCACAACTCTCGCGGTCCGATCAGACCCGCTAAGATTCAAACTTCTAATATGGTCCCTTTTTCGTGTTAACCCTCACATAAACATTACCTGATTTTGACATCACTGTGATATTATACTTGAGAAAACATTTTTTAGGAAAAAAAATTGCTCTTAACAAGCTAATTCTTCTTTTCCAACAATAATATATGGTTACTTTTTGCATTATACATGTACTTACTTTTTGATATTGTCTTCTAGCCCTTTAAATTTGGACAAGTTCCAAACTTCGAAAACAGTAAAGGGTTAAGATTTACCTGTATCATGCGTAAAGTAACCTTCCTGTTGTTCCGTACAACAAATACTTGATAATTTATAAATTCCAGCAGAGGTTAATAAGAGAGTTAGGTAGAAATTAACCCATTCCCGCATAGTGACGCTTTTGACATCTCTCGAGAAAAACAATTGGGAAAACATTGTTTAAAATGAAGAAATTGCTTTTCACAAGCAATTTCTTCATTTTAAACATGTTTTCTACCCAGAAAAATGATAAAATCTAAAAAAATTTAAACTTAAATCTGTCGTCTGCAACTTCTTTGAATTTGTATCAGTCTAAAATTTTGGCATGTGGGATTGGGTTAAGAAAATCTACATAGAGCAGACAATTTCAACATTAGTTAGCTTTCCCTGTACTTACGGGGTCCCTGGGTCACACATATATAAATATTTCTAAACCGTTTCTTTAAAACGCCTCGAAAGCGACCTTTGGGCTGATAATTGATAGATTGCTGAACACGCCGCCTGAGCTCCGATACGCCGTTAATTTGCATACTTTACGGTAGTAACGTGCGACAGAGAAGTAAGACAGCTGGTTCGCGACTTAAACGTCGTAGCTACAGCTGATAAGCTATAATTCCGACGTTTAAGTCGCCAAACCAATATAAATGCTTCTAATAAATGTCGACATATGTTGGGGTTCAATGTTCACTCCCAGTATAATTGAATGATTTGATTGGTCGTTTGACAACTGCGAACCGTCAAATACTGACAAGGGAATGAATTAGAAATCTTAATGTAAGGTTAGCGAAATTTATTCCGTCAAAAAAGAGACCTGTAAAAGAAATAGAATCTAGCAGAATCCATTTAGAAATAGAATTTCAAAAAATAAATCTTAAGTGAGGTAGATTGACCATTCTTTTTTCATAAAATCTACAAAAAGAGAAAAGTCTTGACCCCGGTCAGCTTGTACGTTACGTGCAATCTAACCAGGATCGATACTTTCGCATTTCAAGGGAAGCCCTATTGATCTTATCGGATCATTTCAGTGAAAGCCATCTTAACTATTTTTTCACACGCCTCACTGACAAGGGAATTAATAAGAAATCTATGTGTTAAGTAAACACGAATTATCTCTCTTCAATACCATTTTACGCGCTAATTTCACTATAATTATTTCAAAAATTAGAAGAAAGACTTTGAATTCAAATAACAACTTTCTCAAGGATATACCCCCCTCCCCGAAATGTAAGGATAACGTTGTAGATTTTTCTTTTTTTTTTTATTTATTTATCTTTTTTTTTATGAATCGTGGTTTCAATGAAAAATGGTTCGCTTACTAAATGAAAACTTTTTACTGTTTAAAGACACTAAATCGCTAAAAATTGATAAAGTCATTAATTTCTTAACGGTAAAATTTAGTTGTGTGTAAGAAATTCCTTTATTATGAAAGAATGTGTTTCAAATGCAAAGAAAACTTAATACGGAGAAATTTTGAATTCTAGTACTCAGAGTATATGTAGTTTCATAAAAAACTGTCTCAAATGGGCAATTCTGTGATTTTTGCGATTTCATGATAATAATTCTAATAGGTGATGTTTTTTCATGGTGGTATGAAAATAAAACCCCACACATTACATCTTTATGAATCCCTCCATATGCTACTGCGATATTTTATAGAAGCATATCACTGAATCCAAATTTCAAAATGGAAAAAAAAATATTGCATCTAATATAAGCAAGGCATTAAGAGTCGGTTTGACTAAACTACATTTCATGTTTTAAGACTGGATACTGGGAAAGTTGCAGGACAAGAAATCGCTCGAAATGTGCGTTTTTTTTTAATTTTGTAATCTTAGGGAAATAGAGGATGAATTTCATCACGCGTTTATCTGCAATTTCAATTCGGATATTCGGAAACAATTTATTAAAATCCCATACATAAGAAAATCCAGTATTTATTTTTTGCTGAAGAGAATTTTTTTTTTGTTGTTGTTTTCATGGAGGTATCGAACCTCCTTGAAAACAAAAAAATATTCCTTTCAACCAAAATCTGCAGTAGATCTCCTTTAAAATCACAATTCGAGGTCGTATCAAAATACTGAAATCAGTGTACACTGTCCACAAGATTTAGATTATCTGCACGAGGTCTTTCGGCATACATCGGCATCTTTTTCGTCCATTTCGTCTCTCCTGTAAAACACATGTACCGTTGGTCTGCGCACATTTCCCTTGAATATTCGGGCACAGTTCTCTAATTTTCTCTTTTCTGAGAGGTTTTGGTATATTATCTATACACGTGTCTGTCTCTTTGTGATATCTACAAGGATGTCTAGGTCTCTTGCCTCTCTTCTTCCCGTCTATTTCTACAACTAGTAATATAGATATTACTACACATAAAACTGCAATGTTTGTAACTGAAGCCATTCGTATACGTCATCTGAAAATAAAAATAACTTCATTGAAAAAAGAAAACAAATGAAAATAAATGTATCCTCATGTTTTTATTATTATTTTTATTATAATTATTTTATGTGGGGGGGTTGTTGTTGTTGGTTTTTGTTTTGTTTTTTGTTTATTTGTTTGTGGGGTTTTTTGTTTTGTTTTGTTTTTGGGTTTTTTAGATGAAATTCATTTGCTAGACTTAAAATTGCGGGAAAAGAAGAAAATGCTTATGATAAGCAATTTCTTCTTTTCCCACAATATCATCTACAGTGTAGGGCTGTAAAATGTTGAACAAGTCTCATTTTGATATGTTGTCCGAGACCTCTTTCAAATTGGACCAGTCTAAAATCCCTTAAAAAAGGAAAGGGTTAAACAGATCATTGCTGATTTCTAATATTCAATTCAGTGTTGTATTCACAGCTGCATATTACATTAAAGATAAATGTTTCTAGCAGATCGAAGGCATCTAACAGTAAAAAAAAAACAAATTAAATCCACGTTAAAACATTTTATACAATTTGAAATGAATAAGGATTACAAAGTCACGAATACCAATTAAGTTATCGGCTGGTCTTGTGACCTGTCGTACCGCAAATTCGAAAATAAATTTAGAAAACGTTAAGAAGATTTTCATGCGAATATTGCACTTTATAAAGTTTGTGATTATCCCGTTACGTAATTTTAATTTCCGTCTCCGAGTCTCAAATTTAAAAAAGCAAATGAAAAATCGCAACTTCCCCATACTGAACGTGGATAAAAGCAAAAATAATGAAGTGAAAGGACCAATGTACATTTTGGAACACTCCGACTTAATGGTAACCGGACAAAGAGAAGATAACACAGTAATGGTCCTCATTTGTGATACGTTGCATAAAATGAAACAACTTTAAGGCCCTTTCTTTTCGTCGGCCAAGATAAATTCTGTTAAATTCGATTTTGAGGTGCCCTTTAGAACTATGTTAATTATTTTGACGGAAAAAAAACAAGGCTACTCGTTTTACCCATTCCCATAAAATTACTCTGTTGACGCGTCTCAAGAAAAACAAATGGGAAAAAATTCCTGTAACAAGCAATTTCTTCATTTTACACCATGTTTCAATCAAGCTCTTCATTTTACACAATGTTTCCTTCTTAGAAAGGTGGAAAAAAATCATAAACTTAAAATTTTCGTCTGAAACTCCTTTCATTTTGGACCAGTCTAAAAGTTTGTCGTGTGGTAATGGGCTCTCTCTGCTATAATTCATCTATTTATCAACCAATTTATCATTTATCCATATGTTCATTCGTTTATCTATAAAAACAATTTAATATTTATCCATGTATTCTTTTATTTATCATTTATTTATTCATTAATTCATTTATTATTTATCTATATATTCATTTATATATTTATCTATCTACTTTTTGCGAACCGCCCTTCTAACTAATTTTCTCCTGAATTGTTTTTGTTCTAAATCTATCTATAATATATTCAACCATTTACCGGACGATAAACAAATATTAGACTTATCAATATTGAAAGATATTGTCAGACGGCAATTCCATATTTATGAAATTTTGAAAATCATCGTCGTTGTAGGTAGAAAACTAATTGGTAATTAAGACCATGGTTGTTATTGGCAATTTCTTCATTTTTCCCAATGTTTTTCAAGCCGTCTTCTTCAGGGGCGTATAGAAAAGCTTTGCAGTGGGTAAAACTAGAAACTTATGCTGGCAGGTATTGATTTAACCCTTTCCTTTGCGATCAATTGCTTTTGCTATCTTGTGTTGAAACAAGCAACTTCTTCTTTTTCCACAATATTTTCTACCCTGCTGAATGATTATTTTTCAAATGAAATCAACTTTATATTCTTGTCTGCAAAACTTGTGAATTGGGATAGATCTAAAATGTTGAAATAGGGTGAAGGGTTGTTACACAATTTCTAGTAACTTATTTTTTAGTTCTGGTTGACTTTCAAATTTTTTACAATATTTTTTACACTAGCACTAAGAAAATCAGTGAACAAATTCATCTATTAAACTTACACAAAACAAAACACTTTATTCTCTCAATGCTCGGTTTAATTTCTGGCCTAAGTTTGAAGACAAACTTGTATATATATCTTTATATCGCCGTTAGGGAAAATACCAATTACGGATGGAAGATTTGGGGTCAAGAATAATTTTACATTGTTTTGGAATCTAATTCCCGATTGGTAAATTGACTTGTAAACAATTAGTACATTGGTCCTTCGGAATTCACTATGACAAATGAATGGGTTTTAGTTTTCTATCATCAATACACTATCTGACCCTTTTGGACAAAAACTTTGGAAATTGGTAAATAATTCAGAATCGTTATATCTGAATATCAAGATTTTAACAACATAAATAAAAATATTGTAAAAAAAAGAACCCCAATAACAATCATTTCTATAAAAACAAAAACGACATTTCCCCCGCCGATGAAGAGCTTTCATTTTACTATAAATTCATACTTTTATTCTATGATAAAGTCAATAAAACGAAGTCGAGTGTTTAACCTGAAATAATCATTGTTAAAGTAGGAAAGGAGTAATTATTGAACAACAACGAGAAAAGTTTTACATTCACAACATCTCACTCGACCAATCAATTCATGACATGAAATCTAGTAACATTCATGTGATTTATACATAATATGGCGCGTCACGCGTAACGGGGTCTTGTTAGGAACCATGTAATGAAAACATGTAAAAAGAGATCGGATCTAGCAGAGGTCATACATGATTGGTATGATGAAAATAGGTGTATAATGATATAACAGTTAAACGTTTTGAAATCGCTAAATCCGAAAAGTTGAGACCCTGATTAGTATGCACATGCCTCATCGCCTGACAAGAATCCGGAAAATTTTCGCTCCTTAAACCTATTACAAGACGACATAATTTTGGACTGATCTAAATTTGAAAAAGTTGCAGACCGCGATTTCAAGTCGGCGGATTTTATAAGATTTTCATCTTAACCCTTTCCTGTTTTGCAAAATTTTAGACCTGTCCAAATTCAAAGGTTCTGCAGACCACAATTTAAGTCTTTTTTTATTTGAAAAATAATCATTCAGTAGGGTAGAAAATATTGTGGAAAAAGAAGAAATTGCTTGTGACAAGCAATTTCCTCTTTTTCCACAATGTTTTCTAAAGTATAAAAATACAGGGACGTTAAAACCAGGGTTTGAACAGGAAAGGGTTAAAGGGTAAAAAACACTGTGGACTTTGAAGAAAATGCTTGTAGCAAGCATTTTTTCATTGTCCACAATGTTTTCCAAAGTATTTTCTTTGGGGGGAGTGCGTTACAAAGCGTCATTGTGTGGGAATGGGTCAACCCATTTCCACTCAGTCCCACTTTTTTACAACCCTCAGGAAAGAATCGTTTGAAAACATTGTTGAAAATGAAGAAATTGCTTGTATCAAGGATTTTTTTCATTTTCAACAATGTTTTCTATTACCAAATACTTTTTTTAATTATTACCATTACTTGGAATTGTCGTCTGCACATTCATCAATTAGGACTAGTCTAAAATTTTGTTGTGTGGGAATGGGTTAAAGAAATGAATGTCCAATATTTGCCGTTGCTTCAGATTCAAGGTTATTATAACAAAATAAAAAAAAGTTCATTCACTGTGGACTATTTTCTCTCACGTTTTATGTCATATCTCCACGATCAGCAATTTGATTGGAGGAGAACCTGCTATCATCCTCACAAATCAGATATCTTGTCAAGGAGAAAGTGTTGTAACATCTGTAATACGGCCTTGAGAATATCGTATCAGTGGAGGGTGATTATTGCATCGTAAATACAGCTTGTTCAAGTTATAGTTACGAGTGTTTAGTCTCTCAGGCGACTTGCTTAATGGAGGAAATAAATAACCATTATTCTTATGAATGAAAAAATTAGATATTAATATGAAGACGATTCAATTCATTTGTAGTTTGGGATCTGATTTATACATGCGTTTTTTTTTTTTTATTTGTTTGTTGGTTGTTTTTTTTTTTTTTTTTTTTGTTTGTATGGTTTTTTTTTTGTTGTTTTTTTTTTTGTTTTGTTTTTGTTTTTTTGTTGGTTTTTTTTTTTTTGTTTTTGTTTTTTGGGTTTTTTTGGGGGGTGTTTGTTTTGTTGTTGTTGTTGTTTTGTTTTTTCAATTTAGTTAAGAAGTGAAAAGATTATTTGATGTTTTAATTGAGCTGTGAAACAAAACTTAGACACATGAATACGGGGAGCAGGTTCATACAATAGTGTGACTAAGTTTTTCGGTTCATGTCTAAACAAAAATAATCAAAACATTCTCTTCATATCTTATAATTCAATGCTATCAATCAAAACAAAGCATATTTTACGACTGTTAAGTAAATTTTATGGATCAACTTTGTGCAAAAGCATACAAAATAGTTGCGTGCTCATAATCTTGCCCATCGAAGCATGACCCCCCCCACCCCCCACCCCCCAAAACACACACACATAAAAAATAGCCAATCATCCAGTCAAAAACGCTTTTTGATTTCTTGATAGACGAAGCTGAAATCAAATTATTATACTATGAGCACGAATTCAATATTATATGAGCCTGTGCGTGACATTTCCGACAATTTTGCAGGTGCGTGACTCGCACACATTGAGCACCCTGGACAGCCATTCGGTGCAATTAGAATATTCGCTGATTGTTTAATGAAGCTTTGGGTCAGTATCTATCTACAGAGCGCAGAGTGAAGACTCTGATCAGACTGTATGGATGCACAGGCTAATCTGAGTCTTTACTTGGCGCACATGTGTAATGGTTGGAAATGTCACGCACGCGCTCATATTATTAATTTACATAATAATTGATCAATCACTGTCCCCACCCACTTACTTCGTAAAGCCGCACATTGACTTCGACAGGAAGCTCCGCTTCAATCATGCCAAGAAAAGTAAGTACCAAAAGTCCACTTTAAGAAACCGCAGCAATAAGATCCTATCTAGCTATTTGTCTGTTAACATCTCATTAAAAGTCGGCAGCGAATAGCTAGATGCTCCCTCAAAATAATGGATTCAATTCTAATTACCTGCAGGCTCATAAAGGAGCCGTTAACCCAAGTCTGGTTCTAAGTCAGGTATGTAGCACTTGCGACTGAGATAATTTTTCTACCATAACCCGTCTCAATCCAGATCTAGCGCGATGAATATTATTATAACAATATTTGCCTTATTCATGTATTATTACTATTATTATTATTTTATTTTTATTATCGATGTGGTCTGTCACTAAGCTCAAACAAAAACTATGATAGAAACGGAGAGACAGAGATTAGAACTGAGACAAGTTTATTATCAGGCTGCGCTAATTACGAACCTTATTGACCTCTGCTGAATATGATATCTTTTTAATATTTTTTTCATATGGCTTTTGGACGGTCCTTTTGATTCTGATCACCCTGCACATTTAGTGTCGCACCAAGGGCAGCGAAGGTTCTACTTATCTGTATTAGAGAAAAACTTGGTCTCGATATCCCTTCACTCGTAAGGATGATAACCAACCGACCATATTTTTATTGACCGTTTTATTGATCTGAACATAGAAAATTCATTTACAGTTACTTTCTTCGGGAAATTTCTGGTTGGGTGTGACTAATATGAAAATAGTCCATTTCATAAATCACTTAAAATGGTAAGACAAAGTATTGTAATATTGTAATTGTTGTTTTATCTTATTTTTATTACGCTTTGTTATGTATTACATGTTATTGTACTATTTGTACAGCTGTTAGTCAGCAGATCAATTCTAAAGTGTTTAGAACGCAATTTCGTCCTATAGAAAGCAAAGGTGGATGGCAAGTCATGATATTGAACACTTAAATCCGATTTGCCATGAGTACCCAAATGCGCCATCTGTGACGACACGACTAAAAAGATTGCTATTTACTTAATTTTATACATCTATTACATGTTCAAATAGAGGTAATTTTTGTAGAACTTATGGAAAGAAAGTAACAAAAGAAACATGTTACTCTTCACTATCCAAGTTATTCGTTCCCACGAGAGAGAGAGACAGAGACAGAGAGACAGAGAGAGAGACAGAGAGAAAGAGACAGAGACAGAGAGAGAGAGAGACAGAGAGCGAGAGCGAGAGTGTGCTTTTAGCATTTATTTAAGTGGTATGTAGTGTTTCTATTAAGAATGTATTATTCAATGGCAATAATCTTGATTTTTCTTTTAAGACAGATATACATACAGATAGACAGACTGAAAAGGTTAATATCTTAGAGAAAACGAGAAGATTTAGTTTAGCGATCAAGGAATGTTACCATAGAAACTCATCTTGGACTGGCACTTTGCACTGATATACACAAAAATAATGACCATTAATTACCAATTTTCCAGGCAGCTGGAAGTTGGAGCATTCACAGACAATGACTGGGGTTTGGGGATATAGTGGTACCTAGAGAAAATGTGTTTGGCTTTCAAGCTCTTATTTCAGTCATGAACGAGTATGACAAATATTGCGAAAAAATGTATCATCCATGAATATAGCACTTCAAACTATAACCATCCGGGGTGCTGTTCTTTTACTAAATAGCTCTCATGATGAGGGGACATATGATAAATCAGAAATAAAGAAGACAACCACCAGCCTTCATAGTTCGCTCAGTCTGATCAGATCGTAAAATTTCGCAACTATTTTTTTCCGTGAAGATTCACACATCTCTATATTTTCAAATAATGTTGTCCAGATGTAAAATAAGTTCGTGTAGAAAACAACAACAGCAACAACAATTAAAGAAAACACGGCGAAAGTTGACTCCGGTCAGTCTGCGAAGTGTGACCATACACGCCGTAAGTCCTTTAGATCCGCCGCCGGCCAATTTATGTTGGCTTTTTGAAGACAAAACTGGATAAACTCGCAAAAAGTTTCCATCGCATTCAGAGGTACTCTTGGGAGTGCGCAGGCTTACTAGGATCGAGACTTTCCCTATCGCCTAATTACAATTTTAGAATGGTTATTCTACCTTGATATATACTCATTTCTGAAATACCACCTATGTGATTGGTTTGTGCTGGGTTCGATCTATTTCCTAACCCATCTGTATGTCTGTCTCTCTATCTCTGTCTTTGTCTCAGATTGTTTGTTTGTTTGTTTGAATGGGGTTTTACGCCGCTTTCAACAATCTTTCAGTTATAACGCGGCGGCTGAAGCACCTAACAATGAATTCCTAGTATTTCTCACACCAGTACCGCTATCACATCCCTTCCTAGCCTCCAGCTGCTATCCCACATAGGTCTACGATTATCGACCCATTGGTGGGAGACAAATAGTCGGAAAGGATGAGTGCCGCCGTCGGGGATCGAACCCGGGACCTCTAGATTGACAGTCCGACGCGCTACCAACTGCGCTATGACGGCGGCGTCTTTGTCTCAGAGCAACTGTAGTTACGATGTTAATTTGGCTGAAGAGGATATATGATAGTTACGATGTTAAGTTGGTCAAAGAACATACATGCTAGTTTAATGTAGATCAAACAGACTCACAGACATACATGCGGGAAAAGTTATGATTTTACATGGTTAGGAAAAATGTGTAAATATCTCTATTGGTTTGGTAATCAAAGAATGTTACCATAGAGCCCCGTTACCATGGAAACACCTCTAAGACTGTCCCATTGCAATGGTATACGCTAAAATAATAAGTGTCTGACCATTGAATACCCATTTTCTAGGCAGCTGGAAGTTGGGGCAATGTACATTGAGAATCAAACCGAGCAATATTTGAAAAATATGTTTCGTTTTCACGCTCTTATATACGTGAACGAGTATGACATTAATTACTTCCAATCATAACCATCCTTTTAGTATAAAGTCCGAGTAATTTTTAGACAAGAGTTCGGCCCGAAGATTTAATGTTTATTTGCCATTCGGTAGATTTCATGTTATATTTTAAAAATTTTGAATTCAATTATTAAACTTTTTGATACCTATTTATCAAATATTGGGGTAAGACGTAAAAATATGAAGCATTTTCCAAATTATTCCATCCGAGCCAAAATGTCACCGGGGCTTTAAAGATTGAGGGACGGAAAATAAATCAAGGATAAAAAAGACAACTTTATTTCTAAGATAAAACTTACACTGCTTCAAAAAATTTCCCGCTGCATCTATGATCGAACCACAACAAAGATTAATATTATAAGTTTATTTCTTTGCTTTTTTCTATATCAGCCTGTCTACCCCTCTCTTTCCCTCTCTCTATCTCTAATTTGCAAGTGAGCTTCCCTACGATTGTTCAAAGTTATATTAAACCCGATACATACGCTCAGCCTGCTCTCTCTTACACCATATCCTTTTCTCCTTTTGTGACCAAATCCATAGGGCAGTGTTAGCGCGTATGACTCCTAGTCAAGGGGTCCCGGATTCGATCCCTGGTCGCGGCGAATATCCTTTCCGACATTAGTCTCCCACCAACGGCTGGATTATCGTAAACCTAGACTGGATGAGCAGCTGGAGGCTCGAAAAGGATGTAGTATTAGTACTGATGTGATAAAAATACCAGAAATCTATGGTTAGGTGCTTCAGCCGCCTCGATATGACTGAAATACTGTCAAAAATGGCGTTAAACCCGATCCGCCCAACAATAACAATTTTAATAACTTTCTTTGGGGCATTTCATCTCTCATGGCCGATATCTATCACTAAATAATTTAATTTTTAGTTTCGTCTATCAAAAACGAGCGTTCTGATTGGTCGAAAAATATCATTCAGAACTCAATGAAAAAAATTTTGATCACGCAGTGATTTTGTATGCTTCCGCACAAAATAGTCCCATACAAAAAGGTATCAACATTTGTAAAGCTTTTGTTGTTTTTTTTTCGCTCGATGCTATTAAATTATAAGAAATGAAGAGAATATTTTTGTTTTCATGGAGGTATGAACCGAAAAACCTAATCACACATTGTATGAATCCGCTTCGCGTATTCATACAGTGTGATAAGCGGTAAATACCTCTATGAAAACAAAAATGTTCTCTTCATCTCTTAAATGATTGGACGATTACATTACAGAACTACAGCCGGAAATCGTTTGAAAAAGTTGCGTGTGTGTGTGGGGGGGGGGGGTTCAATTCAAATGATTTTAGTCTGAGATTAAAATAAGAACCCGAAATGAACGACTTTTGCTAAGTAACATGCATTAGAACTATCTCTAGACTCTGCGCATACAAAACCAGATGCTTTAGACATTAGAATTTAATGATCTTACAAACATACATCACTATCAAAATGACAGTCGTATTTGAGTTACCATGGGGACCAACTATAATGTCCGAAATAATTAGGTCCATTCTCAATGTTTAACATCTTCATATGTCCGCCTGTCTTAGTCGATCTATCGGGATAATTATTCTTACATGATATATTCTTAGTACAAGGAGGGGTGTAAAGTGACGGACCGCGTCTGTCAATCAAAAATGGATTACCAATGAAATCGTCCAATTATGCCGGGAGGGAACTTTGCATTTTTGTTGGTTTGACAACCTAAACGTCTTAACTATAGTACATTCAACCTGCAGATACGACATTTAGATCGTCATCCAAAGGATCGCCTGTTCATAATTCATGTCCAAGACAACATATTTTACAAAGTAACGCACTTAAAATAACCTTTCTTTCATTATGGCTACGATTTAAATTATATGTAGGCCTTACATGTGCACAGACTATTATTCTTTAGATATTATCTCTCTGTTTTGTCTGATTTTTTCAATTCGCTCATCTACCAAACTGCGAAGACAATCAAACAAAAATGATTTTTTAGTTAAAAGTAAGGTGATTTAGAATCACAATTATGAAGAAGGTATAGTTAATCATGTTTCATTAGAAAGAAGCATTGACTAGGCATCAAAAATTAAAAATGATTATTGTCGAAATATACATATATAGCTTGTCAATGAACTATATCTAGGCCTCGGAACCTTCCACAAGCCAATCATAATTGTTTCCTTTTCAAAATTGAATGTATATCAAGGAAGAATGCCCTTTCTATGACTGAAATATTGAAAGAGAAAAGTCTACACTATGGTCAGTCTGCGTACCCAGAATAGTAGGTCAGAAAACGATAGAAACTTTTTGCATTTCCGAGATGATCCGATTTGTGATCCGCCAAACCGACATATCGGGACTTTGAGCTTTAAAAATCGTCCATGGTCAATCTGCGCGGACTTACCGGTATCAAAAATTATAATTTTTACCGAGTTTTTCCACCTACCTGACTCTGTTTTCAATTCGGATTGCATTTCCTTTTTCACGTGCGCAAAACCAAACTTTTTCCTACTTATTAGTATTAATCTTTATTTTCAAAATAGAATAAATAAAATAAAGTGTAAAGTGTTCAGTTGCCCCGTGGATATGGAGAAATGTGAATCGTCCAGGAAAAAAAGATACAAGATATGAGTTGCTAAATGTTCTGATCTGATCAGACTGCGCAAAATATAAAGGTTGACGGTGGTCGAATCTTTGTTCTTTTTTCAGTTTCTAGGTTGATCGATAATCCTACCTCTATTCAAGTTTAGGATCTCAGAGCTTATGGATCTCATTTCACCTCTAATGTGTTCTTTTCTTTATGCACAAGTAGTTACTTTTTTGTCAGAGTGAATATGATATTATCAGTATGCGACCAAAATGTAGTAAACACAAGTTGAATAAAGCTGTATTTGCGATATTTTGGATCTCATTTCACCTCTAATGTGTTCTTTTCTTTATGCACAAGTAGTTACTTTTTTGTCAGAGTGAATATGATATTATCAGTATGCGACCAAAATGTAGTACACACAGGTTGAATAAAGCTGTATTTGCGATATTTTGGTTGCACAACTACGATATTTGATACACTTCTGAACAGATTCAATAAGATCCACCCTTTCTATAAAATAAACAAAGACCAAAGACTATGAACTACGATTTGTATTTGACTATTTGAGTGTTACGGGGCACCAGTTAATTAGCAACTCACACTTCTCCAATCCCTTTGGGACTCATTTAAAACATCCTTTTAACTAAAACTTCTATTTACACAGAACTATCGAATTGTCAAATATCCCGCCATTCAATATAAATAAATTTTTACATTTTTATTTATTCATTTTCCCCATGAATTTCAGACGATATGTTTTATTATTATTATTATTTCACATTGGTTCAAAATCGGCGATTAAGCCATTGTCATTTTTTCAGATAGAATTAAACTCGTTTTTATTTAACAGTCATTTCATATCCATTTGGTGGGCTAATGAAACCACGTAACTACAGCTGAGCAGAAATTGGATAAGATTTAAACCTATTCATTTTACATCTATTGGAAACAAGCTTTTCAAGCCTCGATTCTGCTTCCTGGAGAACATACCAGTACCCGCACCATTTATGTAGGCCAATGACAAATTCAGTATCGATAGATGCTAAAAGGAATCGAACTCTTGATCTTTTGATCGTGAAGCCAATGCTCTACATCTTAGCCACGCGTTAAAATTCGCTGTAGTTAAAACGTTTCGGAGGCTCATAGACCGTTGGTTTAACTAAATAATTCCTTTTCTGATCATGTTTATGTTTTATCATTAGTCCGAGTTTGAAAAAAGTATGCTAAGTAATGTCGGCATACATATTCCAATCACTAGCTCAAAATAATTCTGATAAAAAAAGCATAAAATGTGCGTTGTGATGTCGTTAATTATTTTGTAAAGCATTCAGAGTTCTGCGAGATTTAAGTCACTCCCACACAATCCCGCCCTTTTTTAGAATTATATCAAGGAAAAATTGTGAAAAGGGAGAACTTGCTGTAATCAGGCGATTTCTCCTTCCTTCACAATGTTCTTACGGTGTTTAGCCCTTTCTTTTCAGCTCCAAAGCAATTTGTATTTATATCTGCTACTTCTTTCAATTTCTATCAGTTCTTTTTATCGTGTGGTGATGGGTTAACCCTGGTCATAATTGTTTTCGAATTACAGAAGAATGAAAACGGAATCATCCACCGATTCTATCCCTTTAGCGAGGTGGTCGTCTACTGACCGTTAATTAAAAATTAATTTGTGTCTGGTTTATTTCACACTGACTGGCTGCTGCAAGAAAGGTGTATCGATTAAGCTTAGTCCGTTAGCCAATGCAAACTTAAAGTGGAGGAGATTTCTTGGCATGATTTAATGGCGTTATTCGCATTGTGGCATGTAAAAAAAAAAGAATGGATGATTGGAGACCTAAACGTTGTAGCTATAGCTTGAATAACCTGTAGGTACGACGTTTAAGTCGCCAAACCAAGAAAAATGCTTAAAATGGCGGCCAATATCGGAGTTCAAATTAAACTTCTAGTCTAAATGAATGGTTTCATTGGTCGACTGATGATTTGATTGGCATCCGCGATTTGTCTACTTTACTAGTGTAATACAACCATGAAATTTTAAAAGATAGTTCGCGCCTGAAACGTAGTTCCATACTATAATAAATTGGCGAAGGAAAACCGATATTCTAAGAAGAATAGAAATAGGGAAAGCTAAATCCCAATAGTCCCTTGAACACAGTCCGCGTGTTTGAAAATGCATTCAAAGAGAAGAAATTTATGTTTAAACCCATTAGAAGTTAACATTTCCTATATTTGTGATTACGACCTTTGTTCGGTTAAGGATACGGTTTTGTTAAAAAGCGGAGTTTATTTCCGCTTAGTATAAAGTACGTCCATACCGTAAACCTTGTATTAAGCGAACACACAATGGACGTCCAAAAAGTGCTTGCTTAGAAAGAGAACGGTCGCTTATTGCACTTTTTGTGACATAAATGGAGAATTGAATCGATCGCATGCAATGATTATTGCAGAATTCTCTCTTTATACTATATCCTCAATGAGACTTTTCTAATGAAGTCTGACACATGGCTTTGTTACGATATATAGTTTTAGCAAACGTTGACTGTTGTTTCTGAAAAAGGGAATTTCGATTGTGATCGATTAATGGAAGTGGTCCCTTAATAGAGGAGGTCGCTTGAGCAAGGATGAGCAAGGAATTCTCATTTAATCCTATATTGTTTTAACCATGATATTAATCTACTGACTTTCAACAATGTATGACTTAGTTTCGATATATAGTTTATTTCTTTGATAAACGGAAAAATTCCAATAAAAAGTTCATATACTTAAACGACGATGAACATTCTACTTCGAAACATATTATTAACTTATTTGTTTACTTTTCAAATAAAAAAAAAATATTGTATATGAAGGGGTTGTTTCTGTTTGCATGAAAGGTCCCGTGTATCTAGTTTAGGGACCGAAATATCTTACACATACTACTTGAATAAGATAAAGTAACAACGTTTCGGTTCCAAAGCGAAACCAAAACAGAATTTTAACACATCGTCGTTCGGCGTTCAAAATGTCATAACTACAGCTTATAAAGCTGCAGTTACGACATTTTGCTCGCCCAATGACGAATGTTTCATCCTGTGTATTGTGTAAACTAAAGGGAAATCTGTGTCACGCAACTATTTATGGTTTCGCTATTGTTTCTTGGGTGAGAATTTTTGAATCGTTATGTGAGGGGAGTACATAAACCATTACCAGGTGACTAATCTCAGACTAGTTTAAATTGAAAGGAATTGCAGACGACAATTTAAAGTTATATAATTTTAGACTTTTTCAACGTTCTGGGTAGTAAACATTGTATAAAATGAAGAAATTACTTGTTCGACCAATTGACCATTCGCGGCTGTCGATCAAGGAATCAATCGACATATGAAATCATTCATTCAGCCCGAAATTTAAGTTTGAACTCCGACATAGGCCTCCGTTTGTGCGAAACATTTTTGTTGGTTTGGCGACTTAACATCGTAACTACACCTTATTCACTGTCAAAGAGCCTTTTTGCCTCGACAGGAAGTTCCATTTAGATCTGAAAAGGTATTATCAGTTTAAGGTCGAAAATAAGTAACACAAAAGTAAAACCCGATTTTAGTAAAAGAATTATTTAGATAGCGACAGGATACGGTAGAGTAGAGTTGAACTAGAGACAGAATGTTGAAAATAGATATAAAAATAAACAGGATAAAATGACCTTTCTCGATTCAGCAAATCTATTAGGAACGAAAGTCTCGACCTCGGTCTGCCTGCACAGTCCGCGCAAGCTGATTAGAGTAAATACTTTTTTCAACACCTTTGAGGCCAATATTCGCTCAAAAGGTCTTTCTTTATTTTGTTTTACATTGTATGCAAAATGTTGATCCTACCATGAATTTCACATATTGCCTTTAGATTTGGACCATTATCACCCTACAATCACCTTACAACTTAACCCTTTCTTATACTAACTGGTGAGTTACCGTTACTTTGATTTCATACTTGAGAAATTGATTGATTGGTTGATTGGGGTGTAACGCCACATTTAACAGTATTTCAGTCATATTGCGGCGGCTGGAGCACCTTACAATGGAGTCCAGGTATTTCTCACACCAGTACTACCACTACATATTTTCCTAGCCTCCAGCTGCTATCCTACTTATTTTAACCCATCACCAGACGGCAGAGTTTTAGAAAGGTCCAAAGTAAAAGGGGTGGCAGACGACAATTCTTAAGTTCATTAAAATGAAGATTTTTCCCCAATTTTTGGGGTAGAAAACATTGTGGATAATGAAGAAATTTCTTATTACAAGTAATTTCTTCATTTTTCACAATGATTTCTAAATATTTTTTCCTAGGAGGCGTCAAAAAGTTTCATTGTGTTGGAATTGGTCAACCAATGAAGTTATTCTCATCGTATGGACAGATTGATTTTGACTGATAGAATGTAATTCCACGGTTTTGGTAATAGTTAATACTTTCAATTGCCAATCGACGAATCAGCTTGAAACAGTTGTTTTTATAGACAGTTACAATTGTTTCGCGCTGACCCATCGACATGTGAAATTGCAGTTTGTAAATCGAGAAACAAACGGGATTACGTCATTCTGTGCCAAATCCCCCATTCTTCTCAATCAAATCGATGAATATTCTCACGACACTTCAGAAACTTTACCCTCATTGTTTGATTGGGATTATTTAGGTTATTTCTTAATGCTCGGCCTAATCTTCAACATTTAAAGACTTTGCGCGCGCGCGTGTGTGTGTGTGTGTGTGTGTGTTTTGCTGTTGTTGTTTTTTAAAAACGCTATCAATGAAATTAACCCATAACCAAACAATGTCGCTTTTTCGACGCCCGAAGAAATATGGTAAAGGGAAACTTTGTAAGAAAAGGAGAAACTGCACGAGACAAGCAATTTCTCATTACCGCACAATATTTTCTAACCTTTTCTTTTCTTCTTTTTTATTTCTTTCTTTTTTCTTTTTGGTAAGTATTTCCAATTTTGGCTTTATTATAAAGATCGCCTGCAACTTTTTTCATTTCGGACCAGAGTAAAATTGTGGAGTCTGTTCATGGGTGAACTGTTAAATATAATAAACTTACAAAATATTTTTTAGCAAATTTCAGTCCATCTAGTACAGATGAAGTTACTCTTAACGATTTTAAAAAAATATTACATTCATTAAAAAAATTAAGGCGTAAAAATGCCAAAAAGTAATTTTCGTATTTCCTCACATACACACACACACGCGCGCGCGCACACACATACATACATATAAAATATACACCATAGTTAGCGAAACATTGTTACAGTAGGTAAACCATTATGATTTTAGAATTTCATGTTGATAATTCATTTGCTGAAATTGGATAACGTTAGACAAGTGGTAAAAAAAATAAGGAAAAAATGGTCTTTCTACTGCAGCAATTTCCGTAAAAATGGTTGACGTTAAAGGCTCCATTGCTCTTGAAGGGACAATAATTTCCGGCTCACAAAAGTAAGTCCTGAAATCTTCGTTGAAAATATTTACAAATAATTCTACTCATATGTTCAGATTAGGTCACGTGTCCGCTATGAAAAGCTTTGCTGAACAGAATACGAAATCAAATTTCAAAGTTATTTCATGTTTAAGGTTTCCTTATCGTGAGAAATTTTGATCCTGCGAGAGCCGTAGATTTAAGATTTTTTAACATGAGAAAGGCAGTATTAGCGTACACTTAAAAGTCTGATGAAAATCGAATGCCTTTTCACAAGCAATGCCAATCACTAATATTGTCTTAGTATTTTGTATACATTTGACCCCCACGAACGGCATTGACCTTGATACATAACCTTGAACTTCCCACTAACAGGAATGCCGTTCGACATTCTAGCATGTTTGAATTGTCCTATTAATCGATTAACCGATTACCAGACAAAAAATACTGGTCCAAATTGAAAGTAGTTACTGACAACTATTTCAAATAGATTTAATTTTAAAAGTCTTTTTTTTTTCTTTTTGTCCAAAAGCATTATGGATAATGAAGAAATTGCTCGTAACAAACAATTTCTTCCTTCTCCACTGTGTTTTCAGGAACTAAGGTTGTAAATAAGAAGAGCTGTGTGGGAATGGGCTAAAACAATTAATGAAACGAAAAAATCCCCAATCCGTAGGTCAAAAGACCTTACTATTACGAACTTGTACTGGATAGACAACTGATTGACCTATTTTCTATCACCCGTTCAAAACAAACTGGGTTATATGATCAAGAAATTTTAAGACAATATTGCTCATCAGATGAAAAGGCGTTATCTGTAAAAAAAAAGGGGGGAGAGAGAGAAAGAGAGAGAAAGAGTGAGAGAAAGAGGGAGAGAGAGAGAAAGAGAGAGAGAGAGAGAGAGAGAAAGAGAGAGAGAGAGAGAGAGAGGAAGAGAGAGAGGAAGAGAGAGATTGAGAGAGATTGAGAGAGATTGAGAGAGAAAGAGGGAGGAATGGAGAGAGGGAGAGAGAGGGAGAGAGAGAGAGAGAGAGAGAGAGAGAGAGAGAGAGAGAAAGAGGTTATTGACCAATCGCTGCTGTAAATCAAAGAAACAATCTACCATTAGACCGGAAAAGTATGAACTCCAACATTAGCCGACATTCTTGTAAAGCACTGTTCTTGGTTTGGCGACTTAAACGCCATAACGACAGCTTATTAAAGCTTGTTTAGGCTGCAGTTGCGTGGTTTTGGCGATCAATCGAAATTGAAATACATTTACAGTAAAGAACATTTGAAAAATAATTCTGAATGGCACAGAACTATTTGACAATTTATACATGAGACTCCACAATTTCGCATTTGGGTATAAAATTATCATTTGCTATTGATAATTAATATTTTATAACAATTCCACCACCTTACTTATTTAGATAGACTAGAAAGTTATATAAACATTGGTCTCATGCAAATACATTTTACTAATGCATGAGTATCTTATCACTCCCATTGCTCACTGGAAAAATAAATTTTAGGAATTTGCAGTTTACATTGATATTTGGTTATTTCGAATATTGTCTGTGATCATTATATATCTGCTATGTAATTTTATTGTAACAGGATGTATATCTAATAAAGAGCAAATCGTTCAACAACTCTCGCAATATGCCAAAATCCTGCCAAAATCACGGTGGACTATTTGACCCTGCTGAGCTTGCCCGAGGCATAGGTCCGTTATTCAATCTTATTCTCTCACAAAGAGATTTAATATTTGATGCTACAAAACAAGAATATATATTTTTTAACTTTTGTTCGCGTAGTTGTAGATGATCAGTCTTAAACACTAAGGTAAATGTATAAGGATTTCTGGTTCAGAAGAAAATGAGTATTTTTAACCCTTGTCATGCTGAATTGAAATCCTATGTAGAATTGTTTTAAAATCAAAGGAGTGTCAACACTAGAAGAACTTAATGAGAGTCAATAATTCTTTTGAAAAATGATTATTAAAACATCTCTGGCTTAGAGGGACAAACAGAAGGTGTAGACCAAGTTCAGACTGCACTTATGTGCAGGCTGATCTTAGTCTATGCCTCCTGCCAAAACAGGAATATTCCGGGTTCATCATGACAAGGGTTAAAATTATTTTGTCCTTTTTCGTGACTTTAATTACAATTCTATTTTGTGGATTTCAATTGTTTTTGTTATTTTCAAAAGGAGACAGCATACATGGAACATACCTGATAAACTTGGTTAAATTTGGAACAACAGTTCTAAAGAAGATATCTTTACCCCGTTTCCACACAATGTCGGTTTTACGCCCCTCAAGCAAAATGTTTTGGAAAACTTATCGCAATGTTTCCTCAAAAAGACTAAGATTTTATAAATTTCACGAACTTGAAAATGTCCTCTGCAACCTCTTTCAATTTGGACCAGTATATTTTTTTTCTTTCGTGTGGGAATGGATAGAAACCATTCTTAATTTCTCTAAAAGACTAATCCCATTTGGATTCCGCCCCTGGGGAACAATCTAGCATTTGGTTTAACCCATTCCCACTCAATAAGATTTTAGACTAGTGCAAATTGAAAGAAGCTGCTGACAACAAATTCAAGTTGATGGAATTTTATCTTTTTTTTTTTCTTCATCTTTTGGGATAGAAAACAATGTGGATAATGAAGAAATTGCTTGATACAAGCAATTTCTTCATTTTCAACAATGTTTTCCACGGCGTTTTACTTCAGCGGTATAAAAAGGAGAGATTGTGTAGGAATGGGTTAAAATAATTTCGAATCTAGCAGCACCCTTATTCCTCAGTTGATTTGCAAAACGGTGTACCAATCTTGGAAGGAAACGTCCCCCTTTATCCCTATGTTTGTATGACATCTTCTAGCCACATCCCCGCCCCTTGAGCTCTCATCTGTGGACTCCATGGTTATGGTTCAGACAATTTTCACAGTAGTGAATAAGCTTATGCTTCATGCCATATATCTTAATACAAGGCGTTCTTGTACTAGAGAATATTTTCAATCATTTTTCTTGCCATAGTTTTCACTTTTGTCGGCATGACGGGCGGTTTTCGATTCCTTTATCAACTTCCAAACGAATATTATTAGATTTAATTGGAAATGGCTTTATGGTTTTAGGGAAGATTGATCGATGATTAAAGGTTTAACACCACTATTAACAGTATTTCAGTCATATCGCGATGGCTTGAGCACCTAACAACGGATTTCTAGTATTTTTCACACCAGATCCATGCTCATCCTTCTTTTGTTTACGATTATCCACCCATTGGTGAGAGAGAAATGTCGGAGAGGATATTCGCCGCTGCCGGAAATAGAACCCGATACCCCATGACAAGGAGTCTTACACGCTACCACGGTGCTGTGGGCGCGGCCCGGTTTTACAGGAGAATGTTTTTAAATAAATTTGAACACAAGATGACGAATAAACACATGTATTACAGGCAATAAATAAAAGTTTTGTAAACCGAGGGTAGCAAATTATCCAACAATATGAGCCTCGATCTCTAACTTTTGATGGTGCATAAAAAGAAATTAGATAAAGAATGAAAATTCCATTAACACTGTTTAAAACATTAAAACTCTACTATAGGTGCCACGTTGTGAGAACCCTAAAACCTGGAGTTCATCGTATTTAAATACTCCTGTAAGTACGTCCAACCTTTCTTAAGTGTACTTGGACATAATGAACAAATTCGTATTTTTTGGTGAGTTTTCAATTTCACTTATTTAACTCTTGTTATGCTGAACCCGGGATATTCCTGTTTTAGCAGGAGGTATAGATAAATACCAGACTATGCATAAGTGCAGTCTGGTCTTCAAGCCTGAGTTGTTTATGAAATTAATTTTAGAAAAAAGGATTGTCCTTCACGTGACTAGAATATCAAGTGCTTTCAGTCCTTTGGTTTTAATGAAGTTCTGATATAGGATTTTATTAAGCATGGCAAGGGTGAAATTGCTTCTAGCTGACAAATCGTATTGTGAATTAAAATATCCAAAAAGCCGAAAATACTCGGGATTTGTTATACCGTGCCCATATGAGTGACGCCCCAAACGAAGGTTAGTTGTTATGGGGGATAGTGCAAAGATGCAGGATAAAACTACTGGGAGTCCCACCGGGTTTTTTAGTGTGCAAGATGGATGGCACCGTCACACCGGGCCTCTTCCGAAGGATGATTAGTTTGTTAGTTTGGTCTGCCCGTGATCTCGACGATTGGAGTCGATCGGTCTACCAACTGAGCTTATTGGGCATTCATGATAAAACAGAATGATGTACATGTACATTTTAGCGGGCAAAATATCGTAAATACAGCTTTATTGAAGATGTATTTTCGACATTTTTCTCGTCCTCCGACGATGTATCCTTTTTATATGAATAAATTGTTTAAAGTAAGCACTCGATAATTCTCATGTCTCTATTTCGATTAACACCCAGTTTTTGAAAAGATCATCTGCGCGCCCCCCTTAGTCTTCCACGGAAATGGTGATAGAGAGCCTATAATTTCCAGCAATAAATGTACCCTAGCATTGCTTTTTTAGGTATGGATCATGCACTCAAAAATTTTAATGTTCACTAGATTATCTTTTTACAAAAGTTTAACCCTAGTCATGCTGAATTATAAATCCTCTACAGATGTTCTTTAACGTCAAAAGGTGGAAAGCCCTGATCTTTGTCTATACCTCCTGCCAAAGCAGGAATATTCCGGGTTTGCCATTACAAGGGTAAAGCTCTCTTCTTTTATCTTACGACGTTTTAAGTCTGAAACGGCAAATGGCAACAACTTATGTTTAATCGCCTAGTAAAATGGAACCATTCAGCGTCTAGATATATACTCGCTTAATTTGTAATGTAAATGGAACCAATCCTCGTCTAGATATGTTAACGATATTAGAACAATTCTTATTTTTGGTTGTAGTGGTGTTTTGTGGGATCTCATCAGTTGAAGGATTGGCTGTAGGCAAGAGAGGATTAGCCATCGAACATTCGAGAAGAGAATTATGTGACATCATCTGTGACGATGCGTTTGGCGATCAACGTGTTTGTGGACGAAATGGTGTTGAATACAGTCAGTACCCTTATTTCGTGAATATAAGATTATTATTGCACATGTATATCACATTTATAAAGCGATTTTATCATACACATGAAAGTTCAAAAGCTCTTTTTAGAAATAGACTGAAATGAAGTATACACGTTAAGAGAATATGGAACATATTAGGTATATATGAAAAAGACATCTAAAAACATAAGGAGAAGTTTTCTGGCCAAGAAACAATAAAATTCGTCGAATAAGATATAATTTTAGTTTTGGTTAAATTTTGGTAAACTTTTGTATATATCTGTGAAAGTAAATAAGTTTTCGGTGCTTTCTTCAATGATGTAATTGTGGGTGAGCATCTGATTATGGATAGCAGAGCATTCCACAGTGATGAGGCTACAGTCATTGAACATACATCTTAGTACGGCTTTTAGGTACCACAAGATGAATAGATTTTCATAGAGTTAGTATAATTGTTGCTTTAATTGCGCACCTAACACTATATCATGCGAAGTAATAAAACCTAATCTAACATTTCTATCAGTTAAATCAATCACTTATACAGTAACATTTTAACAAAACAAAAACTTTAAATGAACACGACTATGCTGAGAAAAATGTCTCGGTTAAGTATTGGACAACAACTGAGAACAAAATGCCTGAAAACAACAGAGAGTTAAACGTTTGAAAACAGCTGAATCTCAAAAAATGCTTCGAAAACATCCTAGAAGAAAACTTCTTTAAAAAACTATGGTTAAAAGCTTAAAACTGGGAACAAAATTCTTAATAACAAAAGACAGTAAACTGCTTGAAAACAACTAAATCTATAATGCTTGAAAAAGACCAAAGATAAAATTATATAAAACAACTATGGTTAAAAGATTAAAACTAGGAGTACAATTCTTGATGACATAAGTGATTGTGATGCTTTAAAACAAAAGAGAGTAAACGCTTGAAAGCAACAATGTTTTTTCCCAAGTTTAAAATACAGGGTCGTAAAAAGCAGTCATTAAATAGGAAAGGCTTAACCTCTATAGTAGAGTTTACCTCTTTAGTCGAGTATCGTCGGGTGTTATCACCCTGATTTTTTTGTTTGTTTTGTATTGTTTCAAATATCGACCTTTTATATCCCTAGAAACCCGATGTGAGTTCGACAAGGCGTTGTGTTTAGCCCGGGAGTCCGGAAAAAACCTTGGTCTAGAGAATACCGGTCCATGTATCACCTTTAACTCCACGTGTACAGACGTGGCGATGGCACAGTGTCGATCTTATGGTAGCAGAAACGAAAGTCAACTTATCTGTGGCTCGGATAAACGCACTTATAGTAAGATTTATTTCAAACAAATATATAACAAAACAGTCTAAGTGATGGCAAACTACAACTTTTCATTGCGATGAATACACACAAACGTATGTTCTTTTCGTGGTCATGTTCGACCGTCAAGGGCTAACAGCAAGAGAAATCCGTCATCGATTGGAAAATACGTCACCAATTTTTATGTGACCAACTACCAGAAGGCAAAATTTTAGACCAGTCCAGATTGAAAGGAGTTGCAGACGACAATTTTAAGTTTATGAAAGTTTTAATTTCTAAACTTTTTGAACAGAAAACATTGAGTAAAATGAAGAAAATTGCCTGTTACAAGACATTTCTTATTTCACACACTATTTTCGTAATTTGTTTTCTTAACCTATTCCCACTTATTCCCTCTTTTTTACGCCCCTCAATAAATCAGCTTTAGAAAACGTTGTGGAAAATGAAGAAATTGCTTGTAACAAGCAATTTCATCATTTTCACACTGTTTTCTTCTCAAAAAAGGAAAAAAAATATTTTTAAAATTTCAACAATTTTGAACTGTCGTCTGTTTCTTCTTTCAATTTGGACCAGTCTAAAATTTTGTTGTGTTCGAATGGGTTAAGAGGCGTCATAAAGTGTCATTGTGTGGGAATGGGTTAAGCGATCACTTTTATTAAGCGACCATATTCAAAATTTCTTTTCCATCAAGTATAAGCTTTAGGGAAGTTGAAGAATTTGCAAAAAAAAAAAAAGAAAAAAAGGAAATGCCGCAGCTAAATCATATATTACTTGAATTCTTTAAAATCATCTGTAGTGAGTTCGAACAATAGAAGATTGAATTAGAATACTGCTATTATTTATGTATGCAAGCAAATCGACCCATTATAACGATGTAAAAAATTTTATTAAACGGCAAATCCTTTCATATACAGTAAACGTTAACCCCGAAGCAGAGATTTGCAAACATGAAGGAAAAATGTATCTTGTGAGAGCGGTCAATAGAAAAGAGATGTTATAGAACTTTGATATAAAAGGATGTTTTCAATTAAGAAATTACGAGAATAGTTTATGTTTTCGTTGAGGTGTGAACCTAAAATCTTAACCACACCGTATGAATACACGAAGCGGATTCATACATTAATGTGATTAAGGTTTTAGGTTCATACCTGAATGACAACAAAAATATTATCCTCATTTCTTGTAATTCGGTGCTAATTCAAAGCCAACCACAAGCGATTTTTTTACTGGTTTTGAGTAAAATTATATCTACTAAAATTAGATCTACTTTGTGTTTAAGCATACAAAATAGCTGCATGCTCAAAATTGTGTTCATGGAAGTATGAAAAAAAAAATTATCAGACGACAAAATTCTAGACTTGTCCAAATTGAAAGAAGTTGCAGATGATAATTCTTAGATAAAGAAATTTGAGATTTTTTTTATCGTTCTGGTTAGAAAACGTTGTGAATAATAAGGAAATTGCTTTAAAATGGCATTTTTTTCGTTTTCCACATTGTTTTCCAAAACGTTTGACTTGAGGGGAGTTTAAAAGCGTCACTGTCAGGGAACGGGTTAAGCCAACCAAACGCCTGAATCTTAACAGACGAAACAAAAATTAAATGGTTATATAATAATATGTGCATCTTTCAGGTAGTGTATGTTCCTTCATGTATAGTAAATGCCAAAGACTGGCTCAGGGTAGAGACCTGCACATAGCACGTAATGGATCTTGTGAGACGGCCAATGGAACGGTCAAGGTAAGAGGTTAAGAGTTAATCGAAAACATGGAAAAAGGGACCTACTGGCAAGTGCAAAAAGTATCAACTCTGGTCAGACTGCGCGGAATGCGCAGTCTGATCAAGGTTGGATCTTTTTGCTCTTTGTATACTTTTTAGATATTATATATTTCACAAGTGGTGTTTCCGGTTGACCTCTGCTGGGCCCATTCTCTTTCCGAAATATCAAATTAACGGAACATTTTGGAGGTATCATTATTTTGGCGTGTTGCATAAATTATGACAATAATAACTTTATCTAACGAAGTTACTTACTAAGATTGCATGTACATAACACAGTTAAACACAATGAAATACTTTTTTCTATGAGGCCCTCAAAAAGAAGAAAAAAAAAAAGAAAGAAAACACACACACACACACGCGCGCGCTAGCACCCTCTTTTTCGTCTCCGATAAATTTACTTGATACTGAGTAATCATTTTGCCTTGCTAATTATATAATTTTGAAACAGATGTACATACATCGAATATCATTTGATTATAATATATTATTTTAATGGTGGAAGTCTTAGCAGAAGACTTGATTGGTTCCCGTCGTTAAAGGGCTGAGTTCTCAAGCCTGCGGTTTTGAGATCGAACACCCTCCTAACTAAAACGCCTTTGAAGCCTGTGTTAAACCCATTGACGGGGTGCGGCTGTCAAACAAAAAATCAATCGACGAATCAAACCATTTATTTGGACCGGGGGTGAATTCGAATTCAAACATTGGCCGCCATTTGTGTGAAATATTTTTGTTCGTTTTGTAACGTAAAAGTTGTAACTAACGGCAATAAATGGACGATTTTATCGGTCAATCAGTTTTTGACTGTCAGTCGCGATTCATCAACTTACAAATCGTTGTTTAATTAACAGCAGAGACTCTCGTTAAACAAAATTGAAAATCAACCATATGCAGATAAATAGTGTTTTACTTTGATATTTAACATACTTTTCATAACAAATCTTCAAAACTTGTAATTTCAGATTGACTGTACACCCCACGTGGTCGACCTGTCGGGTCTGGCTCTAGAAAGTGGACCAGACACTATAATTATGCAGTCCTGTCCACGTAAAGACCACAGTCCTATATGTACTATAGAGGGGTTTACATACAAATCGGAGTGTTCATACTGCGGCTATTTAGCACACTACCATAAACTTAGTAAGTGATCAGTTTACGAAGATTGGATCGACGAGGCGCATTAATGAAATTCACGGACTAGTGTCAGAAATGTATCTATTTAAAAAAGTCGAAGGGTACTTTTATACATTATGAATATACCAATGGTAGACTAAAAAAAATAAGGTTTATTTGCTACAGTCTGGAACCTGTGTAGGCCAGTTGGAAGCATTTTAATATTCGGGTAGCTTAATTTTAAATATTTCAAGATTTGGAAGGGAGGGCGCTAACTTAGGATTTTGGAGATTTTTTATAATGCGAATGATATCAAAATAATACGCCGATATGCAATTTTGTCATAAATTGTGGGTAATTAGCTCGCCCATAGCGGTTCCGCTGTAAGATCGGTGGCTTCGGACAGAAACAGAACTCTTACAAACATGCTTATGCAGATAAAGTATTATAATCACTCTACAGTTACAGTAGAATCTTTTCTCTCTGTTGTTTAACAGAATTTGATTCTTCAGTCTACCGACTGGGTAATCCTAGACAAATGGAAATTTTAGTCATCGCCCAAGAATATGATAGCAACATTAGGAGAATATTGCCCTTGTTATGGCATCGGGCTTAATTAAAACGCGGTAATTGTCACATCAAAGTACACCACCTATGAAATCCGGTAGATCGGAGCATTGAAAAGCGGTAAATTGCTGAACAGGTAGGATCTCACAGGTACGAGCACATGCAGATTTGCCATAATGATTTGTAAATTACAAAATTAAGGTTTCTTCCTGATAGGTCTAAAAGCTTCCGAGTGATGACCAAAAACGAGCTCGGTGTAACATGTCTGAGGAGAAACTTGCATAGGTTCAGTGGTACTGGGAAAATCACCATGTAGTTTGTATTTGCTGAAGACAAATGCGTTCACTGCTTAGAACCTTAGACAAAACAACAGGATTATAAATGGCTACAACCATGATCACCGACCCCGAAAGGTACTAAGTCAATAACAGCCGCTGGGAAAAGGATGGTCACAGTTTCCTGGGATGCAAAAAGTGTTCTACTAAGGGACTGTGTTGAAAATGATAACTGGGGTGTATTATGCTGACCGCATGAGACTGCTACGAGAACAGAGCAAGTTGAAAAAGGCATGGACAACTGTCAACAGGCGTGCTCTTCCACCAGGACAATGCTCCGACACACAGGTCAATTGTTGTCATGGCTGCTATTCAGAAATGTGGTTTAAAACCGATTGAACCTTCTTCTGTTTTAGCACACACAAACTATAAGACATTTTTATGCCTAATATGATACCTTTTACAGGGAAGGTATAGATTAAATTTATTGACCTGATCCTAAATTTCATGCTTAATAGATTATCAACCTAGTAAATACCATTTCGACTATACCTCGATAAATATCATTAGAATTTGCCCAAGTTTCGGAACCTCTGACACTAAACAAAACACTTGCAAACTAGTTCCAATAGCGAAATAGATAGAGCGTCTGCCTGCAAGTTGTTCGATTTTTTTTTTTTTCGAAATATGTTATTTAAAATATGTTATTTACACTCACACAAGTCACATAATTTCTACAATCAACCACTATCAAAACATCTTTCACAGCATTTTCCAATCTCCTTACAGAGTTGTCGTTCGTTACTCTCACCATGCCCTTCTGCAAACGGATAAATGACAAGATGCTTGTCAAACCATGTAATGGAAGATATATTATTATTTTTCTTTTGATTCGCGAAAAATAAATCGTTTTGGACTTAATAAATATGATTCAATATACATTATAATTATGTGCATTAAAACTTGATAATTTACCTTTAAACAAACGAACTGCTTTTGTTTTAAAATCATTTGAACAGCTATTGGAAAAACCTGTCATATTCATGCTCCAGTTTTAAAATTGTAAAAACAGTTTAGGTGTAAGAAGTCACGTGATAAAATGATGACGTATTGGGGACTATTTACCAAGCCCATTTACTTTTTTTGATGGGGTTTTACGCCGCTTTCAACAATCTTTCAGTTATATCGCGGCGGCTGGAGCACCTAACAGTGGATTCCTGGTATTTCTCACACCAGTACCGCCATCACATCCTTTCCTAGCCTCCAGCTGCTATCCCACATAGGTCTACGATTATCGACCCATTGGTGGGAGACAAATAGTCGGAAAGGATAAGTGCCGCCGTCGGGGATCAAACCCGGGACCTCTAGATTGACAGCCCGATGCGCTACCAACTGCGCTATGACGGCGGCTACCAAGTCCATTACAGAGGTGATTGGGAATGAACCGAGTGCAAGACAGAGGGGGTTTTCTTTTCTCTAAATGTGTCATAACAGTTCTTTTCGAGTTATAAAATGAGAAGAGGTCGCCGTCAAATACTGGTTTTAATTAAAGAATAGATCAATAATGATAAAAAAAGATTAATATCAAACTAGATAAAATCTCAAATATCGAATGAGATAGAAAAATGCATACACATAATTCCTATTTAAGCATACCAAAATACATATTTTCAACAGCAAAAAGACGGTGTGTGTGAGACTCGAACACACTTTTCCATTGAGCAATATTATTGACCCCTGTAATGCTGATCCCGGAATGATATTCCTGTTTGATTATAGCTGTGGCACGTGTATAGACTAAGATCAGCCTGCACAGATGTGCCGTCTGATCTTTTTCTTTACTACCTATTTGTTCAGGCTTTCATCGTTGACAAAACATTTGGTCACGTAGTATCTGTATTTAAGGAAAGATCTGTATTTAAGGAAAATTTGAAATTTTGTGAAGAGAGGATGAATATTCAGCATGGCAAGGGTTAAGTGGCAAACTTCTGGTTAGCTGCGCTATAAAACCGATGCGAGATTAAGACTTCGATTTTCACGTACAAACGAGAAGTATCCGATAAACCCAGCCAATTCCCAGGACAGCATGTGCTTTGCTGAGGGAGAATGATAATTTTTTATTTCATTTAAAGGACAGGGATCAGGATCAGCATAAATTGTATCCGCTTTATTCAAATACTTCAACATGATACACAAAGCGTGAAGGCCCGCAAGGTGACTTTGTTACAAAAATTAATTATCTTTTATAATGAACCGCTTCCATCTGTCTTATATCACGGACATTTTAATCACCACTCGTATTTATTTGTTTATTGTTTCGGGGTGATTGTTGTTGGTGTTGCTATTGTTAATGTTCCTGACCAAATATTTTGAAAATAAATATCGGCTTATTTAAGAGATGAAGAGAATATTTTTTGTTTTCATGGAGGTATGAACCGAAAAAACTAATCACACTGTATGAATACGCGAAGCGGATTCATACAGTGAGTGATTAGGTTTTCGGTTCATACCTCCATGAAAACAAAAAAAAATTCTCTTCATTTCTTATAATTAAATAGTATCGAACGAAAAAAAGCAAAAAACCTACATCTTTTGATACCTTTCTGTAAGGGACTATTTTGTGTGGAAGCATACAAAATCACTGCGTGCTCAAAATTTTGTTCATGGAGGTATGAATTCAATTTTTCGACCAATCAGAACGCTTGTTTTTGAAAGACTAAACTAACAATTAAATTATAACCCAATCAAACTAAGATATGGGAGGTCAGTGGACGTAACAAGTTTAAAATGCGGGACAGTCGGGTAAATTCTTGTGTTAGCGAACAGATCGTCAATGCATGCTACTATTGTATATATAAATGAAAAGGTAGTTACGATATTTTGATAAAAAAGGCGATTAAGATGTTCTAAGAAAGTCTAATAAGCGGTTTGGTTTTAAGTTTTTTACAGCACTTTCGTTTAGAAGCTGAAATTGCCTGTATCGTGACCTGTTCTAGAATCACCTCCCTTTATTTTCCAGGAAGGCCCGATTTGACCGTACAGATTGCACATCAAGGAGAATGCAGTCGAGGATAATGATATTTGTCTTCTTTGCTTAGACAACTTTGTGAACAGCCTTCGAAATGTTTATGATATTAAGAAAAGAAAAGGAAGAAGAGATTTATTGAAATTTTCATCTTTTTTTTTTTTAATTATATTCATCTCTTAAACCTATTACCCCACAATCCTTTATTTCAATCATTTCTTTTTTATTTATTTATTCATTTCTTTTACCTATTCCAATCGATTTCTTTTTTACGCCCCTCGGTAAAAGAACTTTCAGAGCCTTTTAATCAGGAAACAATGTGAAAAATGAAAAAAAAAATGCTTGTTAAAATCATTTTTTCTTTGTTCAAAATGTTTACTATCCCAAAGGACATACGTTTTCAAAATTACATTCAATCTAAATTCCGTTGATTTTCTTCCTATTTGGACAAGTCCAACATTTTGTCGTCTGTTGATTGGTTAACGAGTCTCTAATGACATGCTTGTGCACGACCCGCCATGCGCAATACGTGAGAATTATCGACCTTGAAAAGCCGGACTGATCAGGGCCGATACTTAACGCCTTGATACTTTTTTTTTGTAAAAATCGTAGTGGCCATTTGGCAATAATTGATTCGTTTCTTCAATACCGACCCTGACTGACCTCAGTTGCATTCGAGACTTTTTTCATCTAATAATAGATAACTCTAACCAGTCAGTGGTGACTCGAAAAAGTGGTAAAAGGAAACAATACTGATAAGTAAAAGCAGTGGGTCGAATAAGCTAGTTAGGTTACCTACGGGTATTAAAACCCATTCCAAAACAACAAAGTTCTAGGCTGGTCAAAATTGAAGGTTTTTTTTAGACAACTTAAAGTTTATGAAATCTTAGATTTTTTTTCAACTTTCTATGTAGAAACATTGTGGATAATGAAGAAATTACTTTTGACAAGCAATTTCTTTATTGTCCACAATGTTTTCCAAAGTTCATTTCTTGAAGGGCGTCGAAAGCGTCATTGTGGGGGAACGGATTAGAGGCGAACACTATGAACCATGGCCATTCTGCACAATCCTTGCAGTCTGATCAGAATCGGAATTAAATTCATTGACCACGAGATTTATATTTGCATGACGAAATAAGACTGGGTTTAAAAGTTGATGAAGATTTCAACACAGGCTAGTTAGTTGTTCACTTTAACACGAAAAAGATAAAAAGAAAATAACTTAAAGTCTTACCTGAATTATTTACAACTTGGGCTCTTAAATTTTCAGTACACGTTTAAACATTGAAATCTTGTCTCGTGGCGAAATTATAGCTACTTTCACTTTAGAGTAAAACAATAAATTTTCCACAAGGCTGTCAATTTTAAAATATTTCTTTTGAATAGTCAACTTTTGGGTGAAAGAAGTGGGTCAAGATTTTGTCAAAGTCGTGCATTATATAAGACAAAAAGGATATGAACTGAAATAAATAAATGTATACATGAAAATACAACGAAAATACAAAGAATAAACAGGTGCATGCCCTCAAGAAAACAGCTTTGTAAAATATTGTGGAAAATGAATGAATTGCTTGTTATAAGCATTTTTCTTCATTATCCAAAATATTTTCTACCCCAATAGTAAAAGTAATCCAATATTTCATAAGCTTTAAATTGTCGTCTGCAATTCCTTTGAATTTTGATCAGTCTAATTTTGCCGTCTGGTAATGGGTTCATTGACGGATGGCAGCTGTCAATAAAAAAAAAACGACTGCCAAATCAAATTATTAGTTTAGACCGGAAGTTAAGTTTGATTTTCGGTATTTGTTATGGACATTTGTTTGTTTTCGTCTTAACCCTTTCCTGTTTAAATCCGGGTTTTTACGTTGCTGTTATTTCATACTTGAGAAAACATTGTGGAAAAAGGAGACATTGCTTGTCACAAGCAATTTCTCCTTATCCCACAATATTTTCTACCACATATAGGATGGTTTCATTTCAAATTGCATCCAGTTTTCATTGTCATCTTCAACCTCTTTCAATTTGGACCAGTCTAAAATTTCAAGAAACGGGAAAAGGCTAAAGCCATATCTTCCCTCCGAGGAAGAAAAATGGTTGGATCAGTCTATCGTTTATTTGGTCTCTAAAGCATATAATGACATTCTGTAAGTATATGTGCATTGTTAGAATAAAACATGTATCTGAAGTCCTTTTCGAATATTAATGAAGGGCAAAAGTAATATCATATGATAACAAGAATAAAAGATGTGCCGTGCATTGATTGTTTGTTTGTTTGATTAGGAGTGTCATTGTCCGAACCGAATATTTATTGACAGTTCGTAAAACAATTCCCAATCATAAGTAGACGTGCCATTTGGTCCGCCCAATAAACACTGAAGAATATTTCTAGAAGGGAGATTATTTGTTCCTCGTTCCTAGTATTTCAGTCGGGTTTGTCTACCTTCTTTTATTCGCCTTTGGAAAAATGTATCGGTCACAGACATTTAACCTTGACGCAATATACCACGCTTGATCTTTTGTATGTAGAAAATCATTCTGGGGGAAAGGAGACATTCGTAAACATTTGCCTTATCCATGATGGTTTAGAGACCAAATGATACATTTTTGTTAAAACCTACTTTGAATTGATATCTGCATCTTTTTTTTTCTTTGTTATATGGCCATTTATCATGAAATAGGTTACCCGTTGGTTAAGAAGGAACATTTTAGAAGGTGCGAAGAGTAACGAACCTGGTGAGCCTGCGCAAACCGCGCAGGCTCAACAGAGTCGAAACTTTTCGCGCTTTAACGATTATCTGAATCTAAAATGACCATTTTCTCTAGCAATATATTTAATTTTTGACAGCGATCTTTGATTGGCCACTGCTGGATATAATTTTTTTTTTTTTCGGATATTTGTTTTTTTGGAACATTCGAGTGGTCACTTTTTGTCTTGACTGATTGCGTATTTCTGTAAATCTCCCAATACAAGTTTGCAATAAAACATGTACCGTTTTCCAAATTGTTTAATCGGTGGTTTCTTATACCCTGAGAGGAATTATGGGTAAAAGATATTTGCTTGTACGTGTTTCAAGAAAAAACCTCCAAATTACTTTCAAAAGAATAATTAAGTCGCGGGTTAGTTTTAACTTTATATCTTAAAAAAATCGTTGAAATGTCAAAGCGTTTGAACTTGAAATATAATGCAAACGTGATCAAACTTTAAAAAATGAGACAGAAATCCTCTCAAACATGGTTAAAATGTCTTAAACGCCAAAATTTGCGTTTTCAAACCCGCGTAATTTAAGCCAAATAACGTGACGTCATTTCCGAAAAATAAGTTATTGACGCCATGGAAGAAACGAAGTTGTGAGTTTTTCATCTTAATTTCATAATTCGTGTTTTACTCTTTTTTTTTTTTTTTTTTTTTTTTTGATAATTTAAATAATATTGTATGATGAAATAGTTTTCCGCGTTATAAATAAAACTAATTACATTGTGTAAATGTGCTTTTAAGTTTAACACTTTACCATTTAGCGACGCTTTTAGACGCCCTTAAAAATAAAAACATTATTAAAACAATGCGGAAAATGAATGTCACAAGCAATTTCTACGTTTTCAACAATGTTTTCTTTCTAAAAGACGTAAAAATCTTAAAATTCACAAAGTTTAAATTGCCGTCTGCAACTTCTTTCAATTTGGACCGGTCTGAAATTTTGTTTTGCGGAAATGGTTTAAGAAATCTAATCAAATTTTGTACACAGCATTATCAGTTTTGAAAACTGTTGGAATCGTCAAGAATCGGGAAATCTTCTTATTAGGTGTCCCCATCAGTTTCTTTTTCAAGTTTAGAGCAGATTTCTTAAAATGAGTAATAATTTGCTGGAATAAATTCAATGGGGTGTGGAGGCATTATAACCCACGATAAAGTTTACAAAAACTGAAAGAATCTTTATATGGACAGACGTGTAATAATAAAACATTCTTGAGGGAGGAGGGGGCGCTAAACTGGAAGTGGTCGTGTGTTCTGTTCGTCGAGATGAAAAATTCCGAGAATAAATTTTTAACCCACACCATAGAATCTTTGGCTGGACGAAATTGAAAGAAGCTGCAGACGCCAATTTAAGTTGGATGGATTTTAAATTTTTTCGTCGTTTTTAGATAGAAAACATTGGGGATAATGAAGAAATTGCTACAAGCAACTCCTTCATTTTCTACAACGCTTTCCAAAGCCCTTTTCTTTAGATGCGAATAAAGGAGGGATTGAGTGAGAATGGGTCAATAAGATTTATTTAGCCTCTTATTTAGCGGCTTAAGAATCTTAATCTAAAGAACGCTTATAAATCTAAATACGAATCTTGACGATACGAATCTTGACGAAAAGAACGCACCTTTTTACTTACGAAATGAAGAGAATGTTTGCTTGTTTTTCTTTGAGGTATAAAATGAAAACTTAAACACACTGAAGCGTGAATACAGAATAGTTTTCGTGACACTCAAAAATTTATTCATGGAAATATGAAAAAAAATCAGCTAATCAAAACGATCGAAAATGGACAGACGAAAGTATAAATGAACTTTTATGCGATATCTTCTATAGTCATGACTTTATAGTTAAATCCAAGCGCGTCCTTTAGTGAGAATCTTATTGAGAATATTTCGATAAAGATTTCTTTAGAATGCGATTTCGGGCCGCTCATTGAAAATCTTCATTATTGTTTTTGGGGAAATCACAGATTCTTCAGTGTAACCTTTAGGCATTGTTTGCGACGTCGAATGTGTTGATCTAAAAAGCCACAAAATTATTGGTTTAAACTTCCTCTAAAGTTGATGATTGAAAGAAATAAAGTCATGGGCATAAAAGTCATAGACGCTGTCGATTGTTATATGAACAACTTTTTTTTCTTTTTTCAGTATTCAATATTGCGAGGACTAGAAAAAAATGTGAATAAGTTAAACATGCAACAAAGTGGAATGATTTAATAATTTACGAGTGAGACATTTTAGTCTTATTATGAACCACGTGGCCATTTCTTTTTTCTGGATCATTTTCAATACATTGTACGTATTTAGATTAACAACCTTATTGAGTTTTCTTCATTTATTTATTTTTCCCACGAAAACAAACATCTTTTTTTTTCATATAAAACTTTCATACGGCAACCGGTCATTGCGCTTCAGGTCTTGGTAAAATCTCCTTTTTTACATTTATAAATAGTACTGGGATTTGGTGAAGGTAAGTTATCTTAATAACACCTCAATATTCTGACCTATCTATCTACCTTTTTTCCCACAAAAGATTTCCTTAAATCTATGAACCCAATCCCTGCCCAACTCTAATTCATTTAGAGTCATATCGAAAGGAATCACAGAAGAAACGGTGGCCGTGATGTAAGAGTACTCCAGAGGTACAGGTAGCGGGTTCGTGCACCACCGTGTGATCATTGGCAAGTAAAGAGCCCGATATAATGTATAAGTTTGTCATGTGAAAAAGTACAACCTGAGATCTACAAGAAAAATATCTGGGAATTATCAAGCAGAAACAAATGAGATTTTGTTCAAAATACACCTAAAGTAAGGTAGAATGACCGATCAGGATCCTATTGAATCGATTCAAATATGGCGGACTATGCTAGGACTTTTTGTCAGCTCAGGTGAAAAAAACAATTTAATAAATCCACCAATTGCTAAAAGACTCGACATTGGTTAGTTTGCGCTATATATAGTTCATCCTTAGCGTTTTTTTTTTTGTGTTTTTTTTCGGACCCTATATTTAACAAAGCCAAAATCTATCACGAATATGATGTCTACAATATCGACACATTCTCTGAAACAACACCCATCTTTTGTAAAGCAGCAACAACAACAGGCTTTCCCCACTGGTAAAAAATGATTCTAGATATCCCTGTAACGATACCCAGTAGTATTATCATTACTTTTCAGTTGGACCCTTGGCTAGAATGAGAAGCGTCTGTATAGAATACTACCTAGATAATACCAAACTTCCATTCGAAGTACCTTTATACCGGTCTGTGGACAAGGACACAGAATTTCAACGTTACAGCGCAACCGAACATTTGGAATCTGAGAACAAGTTAACCAGTAAAATAGGAATGACAATTCTAGACCAAAGTTCAGCTCTCGACGATGATGGTAGTGATCATCTCTGCTATGATGGTTTTGGGAATGTAATAACTGATGACAGACTGGAGAGTGTTGAACCTGGAGAGAGTGTCGACAATTCTATAATGATCCACGATATCGGCGAGGACACTTCTGACAAACTAAATGATTTAACATGGCTTTGTGATCACGAACAGTCTGCAAAAATAACTCTCTATCCTGAAGACACAGGTCTTAGCCAATTAGACATTCCAGATGATCAGCCGAGTCTAAATTATACCGATGTTTATCCTGACGAAGAACGTCTGGAAATTGAGGAAGAGATCAAGAGAAAATTCGCTGAGTTAGAGGAGTTGATGGATAAAATAAAAGCTGTAAAACACAGGAAGCGAAGAAAGAGATACGAAAAGAAGCGTCATGGAACAAGATTTGAGGGTCATGGTGTGTCCGGATTTATCAATATCATACCAATAGAAAGGGAGAGAAGGCTCGCCCAGCCTATCAGAAATGCATTGCTTATCAGGTCTGCCATGAAGAAGACCTGGAAGGGGTCGTTGGGGTCCTGCTGTGGGCTGGGGTGTTGGGCTAATTGGAAATGGGTGAATCTTCGTCACGTGATGTCAGATTACGAATAGGCTTATCAGTCATCTGTTTTAGATATCATTATTTATTTTTTTAGAATTTTTACCGTTTGACATTTTTTATGACATTTACACACGGAACGTTTAAAACTGAGCAAGCTCTACATTTATGAACTTCAGTCAATTGACAAGAAAAATGGAGAAAAATCGACAGAACATCCCAGTAGGAGGAACACGAAAATATTTTCATAAATGTACTTCAAGTAAAGATAAACATGTAAAAGTAAAACTTATTAATATTTTTAAAAAATGGTTAGATTGAATATTTATATTAAAGATACTAATAAATAATTTCTTATTTTGAGTCTTTATCCCGGCCAAATAATGCATATTAACTGTGATGTTAAAAATACCGATACAAAATGATAGTATGCAAACCTTTAGCCATGATCAGTACAAATCAATTACCCACAACTCAAAGATCGTAAATGCCTATATATAGAGGGGTTAGTGCAAAAAACATAGTATGGGTCTATACAATGTATAGAACCATACTATGTTTTTGCTCTAACCTCTCGAATTATAGAGAGATGGTATATACCATATATACGTTTTTACGATCTTTTAGCACTAGATAATCGAAATATACATGTATACTTTAGTCGGCGGTGCGTTCTTTTCGTCGATATGAAAAATCACACTAAATGAGAATTTTGATTGTCGTAAAAAGATATTTTTGATGTTTTGAATGAAAACAATTGACGTCGCCAGGGCAACTCTTTAAAGCCAATGCTGAGTACTTTTAATTCATGAATGTGATTTTTTTAGGATTCTTAGAAATCTTAATTTCGAAGAACGCTTTATAATAAATAAGAATCTTATGAATCTCTATGGAAAGATAGCAACATTTTGGAAAACGAAAACATATCTTGTATCAAGCAATTTCTTCATTATCTACGATGTTTTCTATCTAAAGAGACGGAAATATCAAAACAACTTTAACCCATTCCCTTACAATGACGTTTTTAGACGCCCCTCAAGAAAAAAAATGGGAAAACATTCTGTAGAATGAAGAAATTGCTTACAACAAGCAATTTCTTCATTTTTCAGAATGTTTTCTGCCCAGATAGTTGAAAAAATCTGAAATTCCGTCAACTTAAGTTGTTGTCTGCACCTCCTTTCAATTTGGACCAGGCTAAAATTTTGTGTCTTGTAATGGTTTAAATGGTCGTCTGCAGATTCTTTCAATTCGGACCAGACTAAAACTTTGTTGTAAGGGAAATGGTCAATTGGCGATTTGTTGTCCTCGAGTTTGATGAAAAACCGTAGTCGTTTGGAAAACAGTAGAGGTGCGTTCTTTTCGTCAAGATTCTTAAGATTCTTATTTAGATTTTTAAGATAAATCGTTCTTTAGATTAAGATTTTTAAGCGGCTAAATAAGAATATTAAGAATTCTTAATGAGGCATTTAAGCGTATACTCGCTATTGGCTTAAAACAAGTAGCCTTGACGACGTCGAATATTTTCACTAAAAATAACAAAAATCGTTCTTTAAAATGTTTTTTTTTTTTCTAACGTTAAATCTTATTTAGTGGGATTTTTCATCTCGACGAAACGAACGCACCCCAGAACTTGTTTACGGCAGCCTACGACGCACATAGCGAAAAAGATGTCCTACACGCGAGACCGGCTTTTACTATTTCTAGTACAATATATAAATTTCACACAGAAAAAAAATCAGACACGTTAGAAAAAAAACGTAGCTTATCTGATAGCGTCAAATACGGTTCAAAATAAGGTAGTCTACAATTACGTCATTTTCATTCTATATATGACGTCATAATGCGAATAAGTAAAGCAGTAGGGAAATACTTGTAGAAATAGTTTTTTGTTATTATCATATCATTGAATTTATTTAATAAAAAGAAAGGCATATAATAAATGGAATATTATCTTACGATAGCGACCCGACATTTTGCATTTACTTCTCGCTGCGGATGGGAAAATTTGATATTCCACTCGATCTTCGGTCTCGAGAAATATAAACACAATCTTTCGCGTCTCAAAGCAAACACAGGATGTTGTATCTCTATCTTAACCCTTGTCATGCTGAACCAGGGATTTTCCTCTTTTGACAGGGGATATAGACAAATATCAGCCTGTCCGTTTTGCGACTTAAAACGCTCAGGTCGCCAACTAATCATTTTACTTTTTCGTTACAATTATTTTCCATTAAATTTTGCAAAATTACGTCCTTTGATATCTATGTGGAACTTCCTGTCGAAGATTGGTGGGCGTGGCCAGCTATCTATCAATAGAACAGGGTTCACATCGCTAAGGTGAGCGACACGCACACAGTAAAACTTGTTCTTAGAGACCACTCGGGGGGGGGGGGGGCAACCAAAAGTGGCCTCTCAAGACGGAACTAGTTATCCCGCTTTAAGTCCTGATAATAGTTATGCAATTTTAAATAACTCTTTTCCCAACATTCAATCATGGGGTGTCAATGGTTCGATCCTCGACGATGGCTCATATCCTTTCCGAAATTTGTGCCACACAATTGAGTGGATAATCGTAAACCTAAGTGAGATAGTAGCTGGAGGCTAGGATGGCAATGGTGCGAGATATAGGGCCTACCAGGAATCGATTGATTGGTGCTCCATCCGCTGCTGTATGACTAAAAAAACTATCAATATCGACGTTAAGCCCCATTTAAACAAACAAACAAAAAATAATTATATTCTCCAAATCATGAAAAATGTGATAGGCATTTCTCTTTTAGTTTTAAATACAATTTTATCAATATTTTAAAATTTGTTCGGCTCGTGCATCTAATGTCTATTCAAGTGCCTATTGTTATCATTTTCTTCTTTTCCAAAAATAATTACCATTTTACTTTCAAAGCGTGAACGTCTCCTCAAAATCTTTTAACCGTCTGTCGAAAAATAATTAAAAAGGGAAGCGGCCAAAACGATCTTGCATTCCATAATGCTTATATCGCCGTTTGGCGTTCAAAGCCCCGTAACTACAGCGTGAATAAAGCTATAGTTACGAGGTTTGTTCGCCTATCGACGACATAGCAAGGCAAACTGGTTATTCCAAACTTGAGAAGGTTTCGACGTGGTCAACCTGCACAATCAGCGCGGTCTGGTCTACATCGGTTCATTTCGCAAGTCAAAAAAAGGTTCTCTTTCGCCAGATGGGTCACGCATTTTGTATTTATCACTCGGCGTTGAGAATAAGATATCATGCGGTTATAGAATACAATCATTCTGCGACTTTAGAATGATTCAAATGAACAAAGCGAAAAAAAAGTTTTATTCAGGTCAGCGAATATAACCTGCTGATAAGCCCTTGCAGGCTTTTATTTACACACCTGGTTTCTAGACATGACATACATCTTCCCGAGTGTAAGAAGCCAATTACCGGGTACCATCTAATCCAATCATATTCCAGCAGAGCTATCAAGTTTCCCGTGTAGCTGCCAAACTTCTATCTGCATATAACTTGGCTGCAGAGTGCTTCTTCTCTTTGTGGAATATTTTTAAGCCTTGTTAAATTTTTCTTGGTTTGAATTAAAGGGTAAGTAATCTTTTTTATTCATTTTCATTCTATAACTGATTATTTTGATTTATAGGTATAATCTGTAAGGTACAAAAACCAACCTGTACAGGTTGTCAGGTTAGAGAATGTGTGTTGGAAACTTTGAAGGTGTAGCAGTAAATTTCGCTTTAGCACTTAAACATTCAGGTATAATTTAAAACCTGTTTTTTGTGTACCTGCTTGTTTTTTTTTTTTTGGTTTTTTTTTTTTGGTTTTTTTTCTTTGAAAGTGGGCCCATATCTTGATAAATTGATGAGAATTAGGTTTATTAAAAATTAAGATTCAAAGATGGCATACAAAGTCTTGCTATATTTTGACATATATATCTTATGCTGGTTGAAATCAATAAACTGACAGAGGTCTAGATAGGAGGGGGTAATAGCATTCTAAAATCAAACGAAAATTCAACGAAATGCGGTAATGAGTACTCCTTTGATTCATCTCAGTGAAATGATTCAAATGCGTACCCACAACATAGGGTTTGTGATAGTATTGGCGAAATAGCTAAGTCTAAAATACGAATTACGCACGCTATCTGTAGATATGTAAATAAAACTATTCATTTGTTCTTGCTACAAAGATAGAATGCATCTACCAGAGGATATTTAGTTCATCTTTTGCAGGAAAACTTTGTTGAGGGGGGAAAAGTGTATCGTTCAGAGACACCTCGCGCAGTAACATGGTTCTTGATAAATCGCTATTCTTGAAAGTCAGATTTATTACAATTTTTTTAGTAGAGTGGAGTATGTACAGGGGTAATAAGTTGATAGTTAGTTTCTGAGACTGCATGGCTTTAGTGTATGTATACATGTATAGACCGATTAACGCCCTATTTACTTACATACTTTCAACTTCCTTAAATCCCTCCTTTTTACGCCCCTCAAGACAAAAACTTTGGAAAACATTGTGGATAATGAAGAAATTGCTTGTATCAAGCAATTTCTTCATTATCCACAATGTTTTCTATCCAAAGAGACGAAAAAAATCAAAATTCCATCAATTTGAAATTGACGTCTGCAGCTTCTTTCAATTTGGACCAGTCTCAAATTTTGTTGTGTTGGAATGGGTTAACCTGTCAATCAAACCAATGATATTGTAACAAATGTGAATTTCAAGCTTATAGTTTATCCCATTTCTACACATTGAGGCTCTTTGACGCCCCTTTAGAAAAACATCACGGAAAACAAATGTGTAAAACGAAACAATTTCTCCATTTTCCACAATGTTTTTTACACAGAAAATTAAAAAAATAAACTTTAAATTGTCATCTGTAACTTCTTTCAATTTTGAACAGTCTACAATTTGGTCGTTTGGTAATTGGTTAAAGATGAAAGTATAAACTCTACAATCAAGGATAGTAACTCTAAATTCATTTTCATTGGAATTGTGTGACTACACAAACATTACAACCAAGGTACTGGCATCTGCGTACAAAATAAGTAGAAGAACTATCATATTAAAATTTCAAACAACTGAAACGACGCAACACTTACATATTGTCATATAATCCCGCTCTTTTAAAATAAGAAGAAAAGTACTTAAAGGAATACATTGTGAGAAAAGGAGAAATTACTTGTTACAAGCAATTTATTCTTTTCTCATGCTGTTTTATACCCTATGTGACACATATTCCCATTAAAAAATAAAATTGTTGTCTTGACATTTTTTAATTTTGGACCAGTCTTAAAATTTTCCGTCTGTTAACGGGTTTTAAGATAGATGTTGTACAGGTCCCAGGATTTGCATTTCTTCAACACCTTTTGTATGGTCTAAACGTTAAAAATGTGGCGATTTTCAGGACCTACTCACTGAGTACAGTCCTTAGATTTTATGTTAATGTTATGTCAAAATTGAGATTTGTTTACGTTTCTGTTCGGCAAAGCATACTATGGCGGGTCTGTAACCTTTTGTGAAATTGGTCTGAAGACAAGTTTAACAAAGATTTCAGTATACCTTTTGATAAGAATATTTGTCGCTACGAGAGCCATAGAGCCTTTAAGATGCAGGCTTACCAGAGTCGAAAGTTTTCGTTTTTGTAGAAGTTCTGAATCTAGAATGGTCATTCTACCTTACCAGGTATTCATAATTTTAACAGCGTCTCTGATCGACCTCTGCTTGACCAATTCCGATTTTGGCCTCTTAAATTTTTCAGATGGTTCCTTTTCCCGTGATTGGTCACATTTTTAGCTCACCTGAGCCCAAAGTGCTCATGGTGAGCTTTTGTGATCGTTGAATGTCTGTCGTCCGTCGTGCGGTGTGCGGCGATTACACTCTAGAGGCCACAGTTTTGACCCAATCTTCATTAAACTTGGTCAGAATAAATATAGGATGAACCCTACTAATTATTGGAGGGTTCTATTTGCAAACAAAGGAAAAGGGGCCTTATTGACAATTTCTTTGTTTACACTCCAGAGGCCACTATTTAGGCTCAACCTTCATGAAACTTGGTCAGAACAATTGTTTGGTCATGAGAAAGAACCCTATCGATTACGGGAGGATTCTATCGGAATACACAGGAAAAGGGGCCTTAATGACAGGGACCTTAATGACAATTTCTTTGTTTACACTCTTGAGGCCACAATTTTGGCTCATTCTTCATGAAACTTTGCCAGAATAATTGTTTGGTCACAAGGGTGAACCTCATTGATTATAATAAGGTTCTTTTGGAAAACACAGGAAAAGGGGTCTTAATGACATTTTTTTGTTAACACTCTAGAGGCCTTAATTCTGGCTCAAATCTTCATGAAACTTGGTTAGTATTATTTTTAGGTCATTAGGTCATAAAGATTAACCTTATAGAATATTGGAAGGTTCTACAAGAAAACACAGTAAAAGGGGCCATAATGATAATTTCTTTGTTTACAATATAGAAGTCACAGTTTTGGCTTAATCTTCATGAAACTTATTATAGTTACTTGTATCTAGTTGCATTCTTTCAACAGCAGACAATTCAGGTGAGCGATCTGGGACTATCATGGTCCTCTTGTTTTGAAAAGAGATGATCAAAATAGTTCAATTAAAGTTTGCGGAGCATTCATCTAAAATGTCAACATTTTTCTACATATGTCTCTCACCAATGCATGGTTGGTTAAACGTAAACCTAAGTAGAATGACCGGTTAGAGGTTCGGAAAGGATGTAGTGGTAGTACTGATGTGAGAAATACAAGGAAATCCTGGGTAGGTCGCCGCTAGTCGCCGCGACAGGACTGAAATCCTGCTTACATGTGGCGTTGAACAGTATCCAAACAAACAAATCATAAGATTGCGTCCTAAGCCAAAGAATGATTTGGGGTCAGTCCACGGGTTGGTTCTTTTTTCACACAATACGGTTTACCATTCACGCCTGTCAATCAAAGATACAATCGACCAATCAAATCAGTCCTTTCGATCGGGAAAATGAGTTTGAACTCAGACATTGTCCGACATTTATGTGAAACTTATTTGTTGGTTTTAGTGTCTTACACGTCAAAACTACAGCTTATTCAAGCCGTAGTTACGTAGTATAAGTCACCAACTCACATTTTTTCCAGAACTATTTTTCTTCGAGGCCTGAAAACGCTTGGTTGTGCGGATTAATCGCTTGTTCGAATCACTGACCTTTACATGAGAAGTTAAACAAAGGATACACTATACATTTGTGATATGTCCGATCTATCTTGTGGATAGGTTCAGGCTGCACAGTCGGTCCTTCCGGCTCTATCTGACGTGAACCACTGGCTAGAATCACTGACCTTCCAAAAGGAAGTTGAACACAGGATACGGCATACATCTGTTATCTAGTAGATCTATCATGTCAGAATCTCTTGACTAATGTGCCAATGTTCTTCACCCTTAGACCGGTTTTTAATCAATATCGGTATGTATGCACACCTTCTGGTAGAAAAACACATCATCCATTGAGAACCTTTGTTGCAAAGTTTTTTTATGTTCATAAGAAAGGCAGTGATTGGATTAAATATCGCTATTGTCTAATTGGCGTGTCAAACCTATCAATCAAAAAATCGATAGAACAATCAAATCATAAATTAAAAAGAAGTTTATTTCTAACATTGGTCGCCATCCATCTGAAGCTATTAGTTGATGGTTTGGCGACGTAAACATCGTAACTACAGCTTGAATAAGCTGTAGTTACGACGTTTAGGTTGCCAATCAACCATTTTATCTTTTGTTACATGTAAGGACAGTAAGTCTTGCATAATATCTAATCAGTTGGTGTGCTCAGCGATCCGTAAATCCGTCCTTTTACGTCGACGTAAGGAACCTTTGACGTCGACGTAAGGAACCTTTGACGTCGACGCAAGGAACCTTTTATGTCGACGTAAGGAACCTTTCATGTCGACGTAAGATTTGCGTAAATTTTGATTAATCAAAGACGCAAGACATATTTTATACAAGAAAATATTATACAAGAAAACGCGAAAAATAAACTAACTGAATTTACAACAAACCAAGCAATATGTTGGTTTTTCGTCTTTTAAATCTTTATACAGAAATATGTGAGACAGTTTAGATTTGAATTAAGAAGCAAGATCTCAAATGTGGAGTTGAATACTAATTTTAAAGAACCACAATTTTCTCCGTTACAGTTTTCGCTCCACAGACGGGCGTCAGTCAACAAAGATCAGCTGTTTTAAATCAGCAAAACGTTAGATCAAAACCACATGGGTGTTGCTTCCGTTTAAAACCCTGGTTTATTTTTAAGACATTTGGACGAAAGAATGGCACCTAATGGCTTAACCCTTTCTAGATTTTCAAAATTTTAGACTTGTCCAAATTGAGAGAATTTGCAGACGACAATCAAAGGTGAGTGCAATTCAAAAAGTAACCAACCGATAAGGATAGAAAATATTGTGAGAAAAGAAGAAATTGCTTATTACAAGCAATTTCTTTTTTTCCCACAATGCTTTCTCATAAACAAAATCACAGGGAGGTAAAAGCTAGGGAGTGTACAGAAAAGAGTTAAGGTAACTGGGGATTGTAAATGTGAATAAGTATAAATATTTTAGTTCTAAATTATATCTTGTAACCCACTGTAGACATTTTTAGCTCACCTCAGCTATTGACCCTCTACCAAAATACTTCAAAGAATTATCGTACTCTGAAAATTAGCCCTTTTCTGTGTGATATCTGATTTTTAAAAGGAATAAGGAAGGAAATATTTGAAAATCTTCTTCCCCCAAACAATAAGGCCTTGAGCTTTGATATTTGGTACATATAATCATCTATTGACCCTCTACCAAAATACTTCAAAGAATTATCGTACTCTGAAAATTAGCCCTTTCTGTGTGATTCCTGATTTTTAAAAGAATAAGGTAGGAAATATTTGAAAATCTTCTTCCCCCAAACAATAAGGCCTAGAGCTTTGATATTTGGTACATATAATCATCTATTGACCCTCTACCAAAATACTTCAAAGAATTATCGTACTCTGAAAATTAGCTGCTTTTCTGTGCGATCCCTGATTTTACAAAGGAATAAAGAAGGAAATCTTTAAAAATCTTCTCCCAAACGATAAGGCCTAGAGCTTTGAAATTTGGTACATATGATCATCTATTGACCCTCTTCCAAAATGCTTCAAAGAATTACCGTATTCTGAAAATTAGCCCTTTTCTTTGCGATCCCTGATTTTAAAAAGAAGTAAAGAAGGAAATCTTTGAAAATCTTCTTCTCCCAAACCGTAAGGCCTAAAGCTTTGATATTTGGTACATATGATCATCTATTGACCCTCAACCAAAATACCTCAAAGTATTACCGCATTCTGAAAATTAGCCCCTTTCTGTGCGATCCCTAATTTTAGTTAGGAATAAAAGAACGGTATCTTTGAAAATCTTCTTCTCCTAAACTGCTAGGCCTAGAGATTTTATATCTGGTATGTATTGATGTCTATAATTTAAAACATTACCATATTCAGGAAATGAGCGCTATCTGGTGGGATCATCGATATACCTAGGATTAAAAGAGAAAATATTTAAACACCATCTCCAAAATAATTAGACAGAGGTTTTTCTATTTTGTGTGTATCATAAAGCCTTGAACCATCATACTCAGGGGTACGATTGAGGACCATCATGGTCCTCTTGTTTTAGACTACTACGAATTCAAAGAAGTTGCAGAAGACAAATTTTAAGCTGGCGAAATATAAAAATCTTGGGGGAAGTAAATATAGTGGAGAATGAAGAAATTTCCCTGAATCAAGTAATTTCTTCATTTTCAACTAATAAAGCCGGCTTTGTTAAAGTCGACTGCGGTACCGATCTAGATAAACCCTTGTCATTCTGAACCCGGAATAATCCGGTTTTAGTAGGAGATATAGTCAAAGATAAGACTGCACAAAGTGCAGACTTATCTTACTCTACACCTCCCGTCAGTCCTTTTGAAACCAGAGTTGTTTATGAAATCAAATTTTAAAAGAAGAAATGTCAACAGAACAACAAGTACTACCAGTGCTTTCAGCCCTTTGATTTTTATACATTTCTGAAAAGGATTTTATTGAGTATGACAATTATATTGTTCAATCTCCAATACCGCCTACATAGTGTCAATAATATTGTCAAAAGAAGGAATAAATGAATGAAAGTAGGGACTTTAGTTATTTTTTTCTTGTCTTACTTTTTAATGCGATTATTGACAAAAATATTGATTTAATCTATTTTCGATCTTCAATACCGTCAGCACACTGTAATCAATTTTATCAACAGGCTGCATAAAAGTATAAAGTATGGAATTTAGTCTATTGAAACCTGATTATACATTGGAATTATTGATTATTGACAAAGATATTGATTTAATATATTGTTCAATTTTCATTATTGCTTCAATCTGTCAATAATAATGCCAATAGACAGTTTACTACTATGAAAGTATGGAATTTAGTTAATTTGTTTCTGTCTTTTATTACGATTATTTACATAAATATTGATTCAAAATCTGTTCAATTTTCAATACCGTCTACACACCGTCAATGATATTTTCAACAGACTTAATAAAAATATGAAAGTATGGATATTAGTTTATTTGCCGATTTTACTTTTTAATGTGAAAATCAATGATTATTATCATTTATTACTTATATGATTATTATATTTACTTTTTAAAGATAATGATAGTAGTTATAAAAATGATATGAATACAAGGGGAATATTTTGTTAGACTTCTCTTATAAACCTAGTTATGAGAAAGAAGGATCTTGGTGTAGGTTGGTGGTAAAAAGAAAAGCAATTAATATCCGCAGGATATGCCAAAATGTTTATCCAATCTGTTTATATTTTTCCTGTTTGCATTAGTCATAATGTGCACTTAATATTTGCATAAACCTCACGTCTGCACTCTTAATTGTGTTTTCATACCCAATAGCCGCGATTTCATTTAACTTTTGATTTACATTTCAAACATCTGGACCAATTTCTATTGTCCAAACTTGTGTGCATTAAAAGTTGCATTAACCCATTACTATACAATTCCGCACTTTCACGCACTGAAGAAAAATAACTTCGACCTTGTCATAGGCATTTTCCTTTTTTTCACATTGTGTTCTATCCGATTAGAAATTGTTTTTATTATTATCATCATTATGTTATTTGAATTATTCTCTGCAACGTCTTGCAATTTGGACCTATCAAGAATTTTGTCGTGTCTTTTTTTGGTTAAGCGACATTAGCGCCACAGAGCAATTGAATTGAAAAGCGCCACAGAGCAATCGGATTGAAAAGCGCTACAGAGCAATCGGATTGAAAAGTGGTTGCTGGGGAAAACAGAAGCATTATAAAGACCAACCGCAATAAATAGCAAGGATCGATGGTAAAGGAAACATCAATTATCATACATTGAAGAGATTAAGAGAATATTTTTTTCTTGTTCTCATGGAGGTATGAACCGAAAAACCAAATCACACTTATGTATGAATCCGCTACGCATTTTCATACTGTATGATTAGTTTTTCGCTTCATACCTCCATGAAAACAAAAATTATTCTCTTCATTTCTTATAATTTAATAGCACCGTGAGAAAAATAAAAAACTTTACAAATTTTGATACTATTTTCCATGGAACTATTTTGTGCACAAGCATTCAAAATAGCTGCGTTCTCAAGATTTTGTTCGTGGAGGTATGAATGATAATTTCGACCAATCAGAACGCCCGTTTTTGATAGACGAAACTAACAATTAGATTATTACTTTCTAAACCGTATGCTGCTCGTGATCGCTACCCAGTACCAACAACAGAGATTTATAACACACGGACTTTTAGGCAAGCGTAAAGGGTTCTATGTTTCTCTAGGAGACCTTTTGTTGTGGCTGATTATTGCAAATTGTTGTTTAATAGGGGAGGTCGTTCGAACAGGATCTAGGTGTAATTTCGTTTTTAATTCTTAGTGAGATAGAGAGAAGAAACTTTTTAAGTTTGTTTTTTAAAACCTAATCACTTCTTCACTGCGATAGTTTCTAGTAAGGATGACAATGCATCAATGGCTAATCGACCTCTAGCTAATTAAATTTTGAGCTCCACTAATCAAAGGTCGGCTGGACAATCGAGGTATCGCTGGATAAACGCTCGGTGTCTCCAACAGGAAGTTCGACTTAGACTTTAATCGGCCTATTTTGCAAAATATATGTTTATTGACAATGTTGTCAGTTTGGGACTTTAACGTCGTACCTACAGCTTGAATGTTTTTCAACTAAGAAGTCTGTCTGTCCGTAAACCTTGTCGATCTACTTAAAAACTACATGGCAGATCTTATTCACATTATACATAAATTATTTTGGGCGGGGTTTTCTTTCCTGTTATAGTGTAAATAGTAAAATCGTACTATATATTCTCATAAGAATGTATTTGTTGTATTCGTCCATTTCTAGATAAATTATTGCAATATTACGCGAGGAAAATGTCGTAACTACAGCTTCATTGATGCTTTAGTAACGATATTTTGCTCGCTCACCTGCAATTTAAAAATGTATTTGGCTTTGATTTTAATTATGTGTTTCAAAATCCTTTGAGATTTATTCGATTTTAATTCTTTACATTCAAAGAAAAATGCCAATTTAGTTTGTTCTGACATTTAATCAAATGTCGAATGGGGAGAAAGGACTTATTATCACATTTGAAAATCCAGTTTTAAAAACATATCTCACCCGTCGAAGAGGAACCTCCAAGGTGTTCCGTTTTACAATAATTTGAAAGATATTGGCAGCTCAGAAGTCAAGCAGAGGACACATTCCGAAAATAATCATATGGTAAGGTAGAATTACTATTCTAGATACAGAAAAACAGCAAGGCGCAAACACTGTCGATACAGGTCAGTCAGCCCAGTCAGCGCAATCAGACCATGGTCATGCAATGCTTCTCGCACCTCTCGGATGGCCCATTTTCGTCCCATTGCCCACATTTAAATGTTTGGCCTCCATTTTTCATATGTCAAAATCGAGAGGGCGTTCTGAATTCCCTCGCAATATCTACAGTTCGTCTTACTATATTTATATTCTTGATATATAATTCCGTCGTATAATTATCTTTCTCCTTGTTGTTGGTTGATGTTTTTATTACTTGAGGAGAAATCGACAGACAAACTCTTATTTCCATCATGATCCTAACTATTACCATGCGCATTAATCACCTATTTATACATGTGGGTTTTACTTAGGATCTGTGTGTTTGTGCCTCCCGAAATATACAATCCTCTGCCGGTAAGACTCGAAGCTGCAACCCTCCTATTACAAGTTGAGAGCACGCTGGCCAAAAAGCCAGAAAGTTAAGTTTAAGATTTCATGAAAATACAAAAGATAAAGGACGGAAATATTGATGGATTTGCATTTGGATTAGCTCTAAAACTTTGTCGTCTAGTAATAGATTCAAGTGGCCCATTTAGACAGGTGGGGCCTTTTTAAGGTGGCTGGTCAAACAGGTTTGGTCACTTCGTGTCAATGGCATCCCTTTACCTATTTTAAGCATTCAAGTTTCAAACGGTAACCAAATTTTGAACAGTTTGATTTCATTTCTTGTCTTATCGCTGACAGCTTTCGAGGATTTACTTTACGTTTGTCCTTATGTATATTGTATTACAGTCAAGCTTGCTCAAGCGGCCATCTCTATTAAGCGGCCACTTTTATCAAGCGACCGGTCCAAAATTTCATTTCCAAAATCAAATGATCGTCATATTTGAACGTTTTTTGGCTCATAAAATTATCAAAACTAAATCCTATTTCGATGGATCTCATTAGAATCGTCTCAATCAACATAAGATTAAGTTGAAATCCTGCAATAATTTATGTATACAGTCGAACAGATCCCTCATATATGTCTAGAAAAGCCTATAAAACGACCATTCTCTTTAACGACCAGATTTTGGCCGTCCCGAGAATGATCGCTTAATACAAGTTTAACTGTACTTTCATTTGAAACTATCTAAAATAAAATTCTGCTTGACTTGCTGACAGAAGCTATTTCCTGTATATACCTGTTTCTTGTCTTTATCTTTTCGCTGGAGGTTTTTGTTTACATGGTGTTGGCAACCAATTAGACAGTATGTAGAACATTTACACGGTGACTCAGAAATATTTTGATGTGTATTGAGACAGTATTCATATAGCTACAAATTTTATATATACAAAATACACTAATTTGGATTATTAAATATTCTAAAATCGTAGAGTAACAAAGTCTTAAATTCAGTATTCTTACTTGACCTTATTCCACTGAACTATACTACAAGCATCCACTCGTCAACAGCCTGGGAGAGTGACTATGGCAATTATTAAATGTAAAGACTTAGTCCTTTTACTTTCTCCCTAAATCGAAACAGAAGTTGTGTTCTTAGGATATTCCGTACTAACTCAACTACCCCATCCTTTAAACAGCAGTATACCACTAAACCCGTTCGATATGCAAAATGCCAATAGTTTTAGTAAAATATGGTCTTGCAGACAGGTGCAGAAACGGTTTGTTTTTTAGCTCAACTGGGTGAAATCCGGTGAGCTATTGTCAAAGCGTTGTGTCCGTCGTCGGTCCGTCTAGCGTCCGTCCGTCCGTAAATTATTATTTTAAAAATCTTCTCATCAGAGAGTACTAACAGAACTCAACCAAATTTCACAGAAATGATCCTTGAATGAACATTCGTTTGTTTGTTTGTTTGTTTGAATGGGGTTTAACGCCGCTTTCGACAATATTTCAGTTATATCGCGGCGGCTAGAGCACCTACCAATGGATTCCTGGTATTTCTCACACCAGTACCACCATTACATCCTTTCCTAGCCTCCAGCTGCTATCCCACATAGGTCTACGAAAATCGACCCATTGGTGGGAGACAAATAGTCGGAAAGGATGAGTGCCGCCGTCGGGGATACAACCCGGGACCTCTAGATTGACAGTCCGACTAGCTACTAACTGCGCTATGACGGCTGCATGAACATTTGTCAGATTCCTTCAAACAATTTTGATCGTATGAAAACATGGCCTTAATGGACGAGGCTAATTTCCATATATGGTGAACCTTTAAAAATCTTCTTCTCAGAAACCAGTGGATGGCTTTCAACCAAATTTATAGGAGTTATCATAGGTTGACCCGTTATCAGATTCATTCAAAGAATTTGAAAGGATGATAAACATGGCTTTAATGGGCGGGGCTAATTTCCATATATATTGAAAGCTGTACAAATCATTTTCCCAGAAATCAGTGTATTTCAATTAAAATTCAGAGAAATGATCCTTGGGTAACCTTTTATCAGATCCCTTCTAAGAATTTTGGTGAAAAACATGGCTTTAATATAGGGGCTAATTTCCATATATGGTGAAACCTTAAAAATCTTTTTTTCGGAAACCAGTGGATGGATTTCAACAATATTTCACGGTATTGATCATTAGATGACCCTTCACCAGGTTCCTTTAAAAAATCTGATCGGATGATGAACATGGCTTTAATGGGCGGGGCTACTTTAAAATTATATGAAAAGCTTTAAAAAAGTTGAATTCCTCTCAGAAACCAGAAAATTGATTTCAAACAAATTTCACAGGAAAGATCCTCAGATGACCCTTTATCCGATTCCTTCAAATAATGTTGATAGGATAAAGAGCATGACTTAAATGGGTGGGGCCAATTCCATATATGTCGAAAGCTTTTAAAATCTTTTTCTCAGAAACCAGTTGATGGATTTGAAACCAAATTCACTGAAATGATCCTCTATTGACTCTTTTTCAGATTCCATCGATTAATTTTGATTTCTTGAAAACATAGCTTTTATTGTCGTGGCTTATGTTCATATTTGGTATACGAGATGTCGTGACTTCGACAAATTCGGCTAGCGGAACTGTGATCAGTAAAAAAACAGAAGGTCGTGGATTCAAATCCCGAACGCGTCATTGTGGGTAAGACCGTGTAGAAATGAAGAACTGGTGATACCCAGGCAGTGGAAAAGTGAATGTTGCCTTGATGAAAAGATGAAGATTGTTTAAAGCAGCATCACTCATACGTTTTGTAAACACGTGTGAATCAGTCCTTGAAAATATGAAGTGAGTCGGTATTTAGTAAACCTGTTCCCAGACAATCTCACAATTTGATGAAATGAAGAAGAAACGTAAGAAATACTGCGGGAAAAAGAGAACATGGAACAAGTAGTTTTACCTATTCTCAAGATGGTTTCTATTCTTTTCTGCGCTTATGTTTCAAATTAAGAGCAATCTGAACAGGCGTTTGCAAATCCCTTCAATCTAGACAACTGTAAAAATGTGTCGTCTGGTAATGAGTTAACTAAATGTTAATCGATGTCTTCTTTAATGTGCATCCGCTAAATAGAGAAAGTTAAATTGTCCGTGAAAGTATTAAAACACACGGAAAGAATTTCTTTCTGAGAAACTTCAAAAGACCTTATTTTCAAGACTCTTTTTTTCGAAGGCGAATATGCACTTTGTGCAGGTTCAGAGTTGAAGCGGCTATTTGAGGACCGAGTGGATTTATTCTCCCTTTGTATTGATTGAAGCCCATGTCGTTGAATAGAATACTTTGATTAGTTCCTAAATTCAATTCAAACAAGTTGTTGACGACAATTTTTATGTCGATGAAGTTTTTTAAGTAGGAAATTGTTGTAATAAGCAATTACTTCATTTTCCAAAATGTTTTCAAAAGCTCTTTTATTTATGGGCCTACAAAAGCGGGTTTGTGTGTAAATGGGTTAAAATGGATTATGTATTTTAGCTCACCTGAGCGAGCTATTGTGATCCCCTTTTGTCCGGCGTCCATCCGTCGTGCGTCGTGCGTCGTGCGTCGTCCGTCAACAATTTCTTTAAACGACATCTCCTCCCAAACCACTGGGCTAATTTGAACAAAGTTTGGCAGAAATGTTCCTTAGGTGGTCCCCTTCAAAAATAGCTAAAAGAATTGAAATTCGTTAAAAACTTTGGTTGCTATGGCAACAAAAGTAAAATATTAAAATAATCTTTAAAAATCTTCTCCTCCAGACCCAGAAGGCGTAGAGCCTTGATACTTTGCATGAAGCATCAGTATATTGACCTCTTTCAAAATAGCTAAAATCATGATCCTCGGGTGGTAGGGTTTGTAAAGAAATAAAGAACAATTTTTTAAATGACATCTCCTCCCAAACCACTTGGCCAATTTGAACCAAATTTGGCAGAAATGTTCCTTTGGTGTCCCCCTTAAAATTAGCTTAAATAATTGATTCCGTTAAAAACCCTGGTTGCCATGGCAACAAAAGTGAAATTTTAAAATAATCTTTAAAAATCTTCTCCTCCTGACCCAGAAGGCGTAGAGCCTTGATATTTTGCATGAAGCATCAGTATATTGACCTCTTTCAAAATAGCTAAAATCATGGTCCTCGGGTCCCCAGGGGCGGAGCTCCAGGGGGATGGGGTTTATATAGAAATAAAGAACGATTTTTATATGACATCTCCTCCCAACCAACTGGGCCGATTTTAACCAAATTTGGCAGAAATGTTCCTTAGAAGGACCCCTTGAAAAAAAGCGAAAAGAATTGAAATCCGTTAAAAACTCTGGTTGCCATGGCAACAAAAGTAAAATTTTAAAATAATCTTTAAAAATCTTCTCCTCCTGACCCAGAAGGCGTAAAGCCTTGATATTTTGCATGAAGCATCAGTATATTTACCTCTTTCAAAATAGCTAAGATCATGATCCTCGGGTCCCTAGGGGCGGGGCCCCAGGGGGGGGGGTATATAGAAATAATGAACGATTTTTTAAATGACATCTCCTCCCAAACCACTGGACCAATTTGAACCAAATTTGGCAGAAATGTTCCTTAGAAAGTCCCCCTTAAAATTAGCTAAAAGGATTGAAATCCGTTTAAAACTCTGGTTGCCATGGCAACAAAAGTGAAATTTCAAAATAATATTTATGAATCTCCTCCTCAGCTAAAATAATGATCCTCGGGTCTCCAGGGGCGGATCTAGGGGGGGGGGGGGGGGGGTATAGGCATGAAGCATCAGTTCACAGACTTCTTTCTTATTTCTGAAATTATAACCCATGGAAAAGGTTTTTTCTTTTTTCAAATCAGCACTAATGCCTTGGAATTTGTAATTTAGACTTTTGGATCCCCAGGTTCATAGTCTTTATATGTAATTGTGGCCCACTTGTTTCATAATCCTAACCTTAACATGAAATTAAACTGTTGAAAGAAAAAGAGCCTTTATCTCAGGTGAGCGCCCTTTTGTTTTTTTGTTTTGTTTTGTTTTGTTTTGTTTTTTTAAAAAACAATGGCCAAACTATGTTTGTTATTATTTTATCATTTTCGTTGATTTCGTCTATCAAAAACAAGCGCCCAAAATAGTTCCATACAAAGGCATCAAAATTTGTAAATTATGAGAAATGAAGAAAATATTTTTGTACATGGAGGTATGAAACTAAAGAATCAACCACACTTTATAAATACGCGAAATGTATGAAAACAAAAAATATTCAGTTTATCTCTTGAGAAACTAAACAAAATCTCATCTAAATTTCAAAAGAGCTCTACCTGAAACGAACAAGAACCTGACTTTTTGAACCAGTCAAGGAAAAATTACGCGACAATAGAAGAAATGGTTAAGTTTGTTTTGTGTGATTGGGGTTTAACGCCACTTTTATTAGCATTTTAGACATATCGCGGCGGGTGGAGCACGCAAAACACCAGTAATAAGATTACATTCATTTTGAGCCTCCAGCTGCCCATCCCACTTGGTTTTACGATTATCAACCTATTGGTGGGAGACAAATGTCGGAAAGGATATTCGCCGCGACTGGGGATCGAACCCTGGACCTCATGATTTGGACTCCGACGCGCTGCTAACTGCGCTATGGAGCGACACAAGAACATAAACATGTCAAACATCTAAATATCTTGAAAGCGGTTTTAAGGATGAAGAGGGCCTAAAACCTTAATTATAATGTATGAATACGCTAAGGCGGTTCATATATTAGTGTTATATTCATACATCTTTGAAAACAAACACCTCCTTCTATTTCTTATAACTAAATGCCATCAAACAAATAAGGCAAAAATTTTGAGAACAGTTTTATGACTTTTTGTGTGTGTGTGCAAACATACAAAATAATTGCGTGTTCATAATTTTGTTCGTGGAAGTATGAAAGAAAATCAGCCTATCAAAACGCTCGAATCTTGGTAGACGAAACTGAAAATTAGTTTACTACGTCTCATCTAGAACTATCAAAATTCGTGTGTCACCTGTATAATGCCGTATAACTTGAAATTGTTGCAGGAATGTATTATCTGTTGCAATTCGTAACGCACGTGTAGGAATGCGAATTTTAAATGGCAAAATGTCATGTTGTTCTGGTGAAATTCATCTATCGGTAGTCACGTCCACTGGCCTTCGATAACGGGTTTTGTGAGAGATGTCAAACGGCATTAGTGAGCAAAATATTTGTTCGGGGACATAAAATAAACAACATTTTTAACCCATTCCCACACGCTAGATTTTGGACCAATCCAAATTTAAAGAAGTTGCAGACGACAATTTGACTTCAACGGAAAGTTCCACCTCTGTTTAAAATGGTGTTAATTTCCAAAGTTTGAGACCAGTAGCGTGTAATAAAGAGGTAGAATTGTGGGTTGGCGACCTAAACGTCGCAACTACAGCTTGATTAAGGTGTAGTTACGAAGTTTAATACATTGTTATATAAACAATTCTTTGTTTCGCAGATTTTAACTTAACCCTTGCCACGCTGAAAAAAAAAACGTGTCGGAATAAAATTTAAAATCAGAATCACATTTAAGATCAAACAAATGACAGCACTTGAAGTACAAGTTGTGGGGTAATATGGCTTTTGAAAATTAAACCTTAACAACTAGAGACAAACAGGTGGCATAGGCTAAGATCAGACTGCTTATATTGGCAGGGTGATCTTTGACTATACCTCCTACATAACAGGTGTATATTTTAAAGGTTTAAAAATTTAACACATTACTTAACGATTCCGAATTTTTATCCCCCCCAAAGAAAAAGGTTATGGAAAACAATGTGGATAACGAAGAAATTGCTTGTTGCAACCAATTTCTTCATTTTCTAAATGTTTTCAATCCAAAAAGGCAAATATTTTTGTTTTAATTTCACACATTCGAAATTGTTATACTTTGTTCCAGTTTGGACCAGTCTAAATGTTTTTCGTATAGAAACGGGTTAAATACACACCATAAATGAAACCGATTGTAAATTCCCTTTCTGTCGAATACTTTCTTAAAGTATATAAATGTACAGATTATAGTGAGTGATCAAATGTCAATTTGATAACTCGCTATAACTTGTACATCTATTCCGATGTGGAATGTGGTAAAACAAACTATGTTTTCATCGTCATGTAATTGAGAAAGTATTTTCTTAAGTGATCTACACCACGAATGTTTTATTTAGCTGTTATCAAGTGAAGTGATAAGGAGTTCTAATTGAAATACGGTCTGGAAATATTTCGGTGTTGCATGTATGCATGATATATATTGACATAACAAATTTTCTTTGAATCTCTTAAAGATAATCCCAATTCTATCGCCTTTATTCCCTGGGCGAAAATCAAAGCTTAAACACGTCGAAATAAGTTCAAGAGCTATGGTCTTCGTTTGACGTGGCAGTGGGTAATCGTAAACATAATTGGGATAGCAACTGGAGGCTATAGGAATGGATGTATATGTAGTACTGGTGTGAGAAATACCAGGAATCCATAGTTAGGTGCTCCAGCCGCCGCGATATGACTGAAATGCTGTTAAAAGTGGCGTTAAGCCCCATTCAATCAATCAAGTGGCGTTGCAGTACCCTTTCTATCTCTCTCTGTCTCTCTCCCTCTCTTCATCCCTCCCCATGAGGTTCTCATCAAAATGTTGTTATTACAGCGGTTCTCATTTTTATTAATCATCTTGGGCCAATCAAGCGAATAGGAAGGGCCTCCTGGGGAGTGCGAAAAGTATTGACTCAGGCCTAACTGCGCGGAATGCGCGGAATGCGCAGTCAGGCCTGGGTCGATACTTTTATCTTTTTGTAGATTTCTAAGTCTAGAGTCCTTATAAAATTTCTTACCGAAAAACTGTCTTCAATTAGCCCCTGTCGGATCCTATTTAATTTTTTTCTGGGAGTATGTAGACACCATCGGCGTATGTTAAAGACCAGGGTTCAACACGAACTGAATTTTGCCACAGTAGGACTAGTTAGTGTCAAGTCTTACAGGTCCTCCTCTGTAATTGAAGATACGAGAAATCTATGGACATCTTATCTAATTTAACAGGAGGTGTATTACTAAGTTAATATGTTTACTGTATAATAATTTAAAGTAAAATATTAGTTAGAAACTGGGAAAAGAAGAAATTGTTTAATACAACTTTTTTTCTTTTCTCCCACTGTTTTCCCGAGTTTCATGAAAGACAGTGATTTACTTGGTAGGAGCAAAAAGGAGAGGTTTATATGGATTGGATTTGAACAAAAAAAAAAGAACACAAAAAAACTACTGGCCCAAAGGACGAGAAGTAATCCTGAGTCTTTCCTATAAATCGACCCTGTAGACAATACCGGTATCTGTTCTTCGTTTGTTGTTATAATATACGTAAACTATTCGAGCTATTCTGGCATTCTTGTTGTAGAAAGCAACCATCAAAATGACTTTAAAACCGTGTTAGTTGAATTAAACTGATCCCGAATGCCAATCAAAAATCGATAAACTAATCAAAAACCATTCATATAGACCATAACTTTGAACTCCAACATTGACCGACATTTATGTGAAGTATTTTTGTTGGTTATGCGTCTTAAACGTCGTAACTACAGTTTATTCAAACTGTAATAACGACGTTTAGGCTGCTAATTAACTATTTCATTTTTTTCCTGGTCTTAAATTATGCACAATAACGCGGGTTAATATCTAATCGGAACTTCCAGTCGGAATTAGTGAATGAGATCAATAATCCGTCAGTTGATCGTCTCTCCTTTGAAAAGTCCGAGATATGACGATTGGCAAACTATTGAATTCTACCCTCAAAGACTAAGATTCTGCATTTCGTCAGTGTTCTTCCGAAACCTCGTAACTACAGCTCATTTCAAGCTGTCGATTAAATGTCAAAGAGTGACTTATTGACGGGTTAAAATCTAAAATGTAAAGGTTCGTTAGTTTTATAGAATAGTCGTGACATAAATTTAAAGCTTAGTCCAATTCTGTCTTGTTGATGTCACTTTTTACCTGGGCTTTAGGGAAACATCGTCGATTGAGTCATCGTCAGTGAGCAATATCGTGATAATTTGTTAATTTTGTCTTAAAACTGTACGTAATGACCTAAAACTTGGAATATGTTTTAACTTTTTTAGAAAATTCAGTATCTTAACCCATCATAACACACTAATCTTAGACTAGACCAATTCGAAAGAAGTTGCAAGCGGTAATATCAAGCTAGTGGAATTTAGAAAATCTTTGCCTTTTTAGAGTAGAAATCATGGTGGACATTGAAGAAACTGCTTGTTACAAGCAATTTCTTCATCGTCCACAACGTTTCAAAAGCTTTCTTCTTTGGATGCGTAAAAAAGCGGGATTGTGTGGCAATTGGTTAAAGGGGAAGTCTAGTTGCTTTCTCGAAATGTATATGCCCCTTTCTCTGTTTAGATATATTGTCCATTATCAAGACAATGAGGATGGTCATGAATCCTAATGCTCTGTTTTAAACCTTTACAATTTATCCTTTTTCAGATCTGAACCCGCTCAAGATGAATCTTAAAGTGATTCTTATCCTTTGTCTTGCAGTGACAGTAACCTTTGCCAAGGTAAGATACCGTATAACTTGTAATTTTCGTGGTAATTTAATATTTGTGGTTTGATGGGTAGAGTATGAAAGCAAGTATTAAGATATCAAAATCCATTGTTTTGCTAAAATCTTGTTAAAGATTTAATCTGATTAATCCGAAAGATATTACAGATGTCTAATAGAAAATATGTATTTAGACTAGTGCACTTTAGGAAGAAAATATCGTGATAAAAGGATAGATAGCCTGCCAAAAATAATTCATCATTTAACGACGATGTTTTCTGCGACGATCATAATGTCACATGGTCTTATACTTCTATAATATTTGAGGTCAAATATTCAGACCTTAAGATCGAATCTCAAGACTCGCCATACTTAAAATTTAATACGCATTTTAGCTCACCTGAGCACGAAGTGCTCAATGTGAGATATTTTGATCACCTTCTGTCCGGCGTGCGTCTTGTGTCAACAATTTCTTTAAATGACTTCTCCTCCAAAACTACTGGGCCAATTTCAACCGAATTGGAAGGAATAATTCTTGATTTTTTATTCGCCACCTTTAGAAATTTCTGAAAGATTGAAAACCGTTCAAAGCTTTGGTTACCTTGGCAACATAAGTTAAATTTGAAAAAAAGCTTTCTCAAGACCAAGTTGGTATCGAGCCTTGAATAAAAAGAGACTTGTCTCAGGGTCACTGGCCCCCTTGTAAAAGTTTTTAAATGTAGTCGGAAATGAACCGTCATTTAAACGTCTCCCGTTTTTTTTAAATTTTAGACTGGCCTTAATTTAAAGAAGTTGCAGCCAACAATGAAAATTTGATGCAACTTGAAGTGAAAATATCCTTTGTTGTAGAAAAAAAATGTGGGAAAAGGAGAAATTTCTTGTTACTAGCAATTTCTTCTTTTGACACAATGTCTTCTGTAGTATAAAAATCACAGTGACGTTAAAGTCCGTGTTTGTACAAGAAAGTGTTAAACCAAGTCCTACAGTATCATATTCTACTGTGGAGCTCGCTGGACTTGTTGTTCATGATCAACAAGCGATCTTCAACATACGTTTCTGGTACCCTGCGTCGCACTTTTCACCAAATTAAAGGAGTTTTTTTTAACGGCAATTGCTTGCAATCTCACACTTACCCTTGTTTATTTGCACTGGCGAAATGACAGACGTAATTCCTGACTAATTCATCAACATCTGGTCTTCATTTAAATCTTGTTGAACTGTGTGTTCCAGATATTGTTAAATACCTAGATTGTTAATTAATTCTGATCGTGTTTTAAACATTATATCTAAAATACAAGTAAGCGAATGGTATGAAGTCAAATTAACCATACTGAGAAAGTAGACAAATAGGAAAGAGATTGATGGATTGATAGCCACGCCCACTGACCTCCGACAGGAAGTTCTACCTTGATGATATTTAATAATTCAAAAAGTTACCGTGACATGTACATGTATATCACCTAACCGTCGAAATTACAGTTTTTTTTTGTTTTTTTTTTGTTTTAGGCCGTCTTTGCGACGTTTAAGACGCTAAACCAACAAACATGCATGAATGCTGGAGATTAATGTTCACTTCCGGTATTAATGAATAATTTGATTAGTTAATCGATTTTTATGTTGGCTGCGATCATCCATCAGTTACCGTCATTACTATGATTGAGTCCTATTTAGCTACATTAAAAATTCAATTTCGCTTAAAACGGAAGTCGAAGTATCAATCTTATTTATCGGGTCATTCTTTTATCACAGTAAGGATGGATCAAAATATCAAAGTACTGATAGTACTAATGGCTAGACTCTCTCTTCTTTCTCTGCCCTCTCTCTGCCCTCTCTCTTCTCTCCTCTCTCTCCTCTCTCTCCTCTCCCTCTCTCTCTCTCTCTCTCTCTCACCCTCTCCTCCACCTCCCTCTCCTCCCCCTCTCTGTCTCTTTCTTCTCTCTCTCCTTTCTCTCTCTCTACTCTCTCTCTCCTCCCCTCCCTCTCTCCTCCCCTCTCTCTCTCCTCCCCCTCTCTCTCTTCTCTCTCTCTTCTTCCTCTCTCTTTCTCTGCCCTCTCTCTTCTCTCCTCTCTCTCTCTCCTCTCCTTCCTCTCTCTCTCTCGTGTGTGTGAGTTGGGTATGTAGTGCAATGCATGGTATGTAGTGCAGTGCAGTGCAGGGAACATTCAAATTTTGGAAGGACCGAGACTACTTTCTCTCTCCTTTACGGTGACTTTAGCTTCTTTAGCTAATTAAATCTGCTTGAAACACCGAGTTTATATTCAACTTCTATTTACTTTATCATCGGGCACCTCGTTAGCTATAAATAAGATTACACGTATATTGATTTCTTGTATAAGATATCCGGATACGTAAAAATGATTAAATTGGGCAAATATTGCCATGTGTAAATAAATAAAATTTCCCTAATTTATAATTTTTGCAGAATTATTTTATAACTCCCCTTTAAAGCACAGTATTGAAACTGAATAAATATCACTATTTGTATTATCCATTTGAGACCCAGATTAGCCGTGGGGACTAAGTGGTTAAGCCGATCAGTTATCTGTGGTGCACTGGAAAGGTGTGAGTTCGAATCGGCTAGTCTACCTATACATCAGAGAAACCATAAAAAGAGTTTGTTTTATCTTTTTTTTTTCTACTGTGTAAAACAAATTTTTGATTTTGAAAGGTTTTTTTTTAAACAAGAGGGCCATGCTGGTCCTTTATCGTTTACCAAAACAATATAGCTCTGGGCTTTAGTGTGATCGTTCGAGGAATTGTGGAAGATTATCAAAATGGAATGCAACATAAAACGAGTATTTACAATAAGATTGAAAAACTGAATCAAGATTGTGACCTCTAGAGTAGTAACAAGGATGTTATCAATGAAGTCCCCTTTCCCTTGATATAAGTCAGAATGGCACCATATCGATTTACGTTCTTCATCATGTCTATAAAAACATTTTCAGCAAGTTTGAGAAAGATTGAGCCAAGAAAAAATATATCAAATCCACGTTACAATTATTGCCGTTGTTTTTCTTCAAATGGTAAATGAGTGACACGGAAGAATGACGAATCAATAACTGGTCCAAATTGAAAGGAGTTGCAGACGATGATTAAAAGTGTATGAGGTTTTATTTATTTATTTATTTATTTTTTTTTTTTTTTTTTTTTTTTTTTTTTACCTTCTGAGAAGAAAATGTGGAAAATGAAGAAATTGCTTTTTATTGAAATCTCTTGGCTTTACAAATCCTTTTGCCATTTGTTTTTCTTGAGAGGTTCCAAAAAGCGTCACTGTGTGCGAATTGGACTAAGAAAATCTGTCCGTTTGATCAAAGCGAGACAAATCTGCCCCTTAATAGCTTTTGGCAACCCCTGCAGTCTGACAAGAATTGATACATTTCGCATGCATTTTGCGGATAGTGTCGCAGTGAGCATTTTTTAACTCATTCACTTACAACAAGTTTGAAACTGGTCCAAATTGGAAGAAGCTGTAGACGAGAATTTCAGGTTGATAGATTTTTAAATTTGTTCGTTTTTTAGGATAGAAAACATTGTAGATAGTGGAGAAATTGCTTGATACACAATATCTGAAGACGCGTAAAAAGGAGGGATGGAGTGGGAATGAGTTAATTAATTCCTTTGCTTTGTTTTAGATACCATATTGAAAATTAAGCATAGTCTTTTCTCTGTAAAACAATAGCATTCAAAAGTTCACGCTCGGTCTTTCATACCATTTACTGTGTTATATTTTGAACAGTGGCTTCAATATTGACTTTGTCTCTTACATGGTATAATTCAGGGCTCAAGCTCACACAGAAAAACACATAGGGTACACTTGCACCTTTAATGAACTATTTTCTCAACGTTAGCCGTGTCGACATAACGATTCATATATGTCAAGAGACCCTGGTTAGACCGTAGAGATTGTGCTAGCCAAGCATGATAGAACTATTTACTTAACTCACAGATTTACTGACGACGACATCAACGGACGCGTTGTCTGAAAACAAAGATCGGTAAAAGATAAAACTTAAGCGTCTTAAGAAATCCGGTTTTTAGGAATACTTATTTAGCAAGAGAGTTGACTTAATTTTAAGCTCAAAATACTCAAGGTGAGCTTTTCGCGTTTGTGTGATGTCCGTTCTTCATCATGCGTCGTTTGCCATCCGTCGAAAACACTTAGGCTATTGACACTTTAGAGGCTACAATATAGGTCAAATTGTGCGGGCATTCTAGAGGCCATAAATTTATTCTTTATCAACCTAAAGATTGGTCAAAATGTTAGAATCGTTAAAATCTTAAACTTGGTTGAAATAAAATCAATTGCGATCATTTACTAAGTCTCTGGATCAAATCTTAGAAAATCATCATGAGTGCCCTAGAGGCCATATTTGATGCTCAATCAATCTGAAAATTTATCAGAATGCTTGTCTTCGTGAAATCATGGACTAGTTTGTATTAGAATGCTTTGTAAGTTAAATCATGGACAGGTTCGAAATAGGGTACATGGGGTGATGTCTATACCACTTGGTCAAATCTAAGGGAAAACGTGTTGGTATTCTTGAAACCGCAGTTCATGCCAAAAAAAAAAAAAAAAATCCTAGAAAACCTTGTTTGAACTAATCTCAAATGTAAAAAAAATTAACCTGTAGCAGCCAATTTTTTTTAAAGGCAGTCCGGCTGTTGGTCGAGACAGTTAATTCAGGTGAGCGATTTTAGAGCAATTATTGTTCTCTTGTTGATAATTTCAAATTATATGGGTATATTAAATCAAAATCACCAAACTTACAAATTACCAATCACGCATATCACGCAATTGTATTACTTTAGAAAGCAATTTTTGAAAAGGAGAAATTGGTATCTCCCTTTCTCACAATGTTTGCAGCCTCTTTAAAACCACTTCTTTTCCACTTTGAGTTGTCGTCTGCAACTTCCTTCCTCTTGAAAGGTCGCATTGAGACATTGTGACAAAATGAAAGTTTGAAGTGCCCAGACCATTTACCAACGTGCAACGTAGTATTTCAAGAAGACATTTTTTTCGGATACATGTTTGACGATTAAAAAGCTACCGGCATTTAGTAAATAGTTGGATAATGGAATAGTCAGATTATCCCTAATGGCTTGACCTGTCATTAATTTCTCTGGGCCGTGAAAACTGCCAACTGTACATGAAAGAAAATATAACATATGAATTGGGAGTGAAATTAACCTGGTGAATATTTTTGATATCACATGGGTGATAATTGACCAATCGCGTTTGTCAATCAACTAAATAAACAGTCGACCAATGGAATCACTCACTGAGATAAGAAATGAGTTTTGAACGAAAATGACGTCACATAATCTATGTTACAACGTCATTATGCAAACGGCGTTATATGCTTCGCGGAGTATCTTTTGTATTACTAGCTTTGAAACCTTGGGATTTCCCAGTGTCATAAATTTTGATGTCATCACTAGTGACGATATCAACATTCACTCCGAAAATGGGGAACTTCTTTTATTTGAAAGGGCCATGGCCCCTGATTAATATTCATAGCTAAGATTGCATATCGACTGTAATAAGATTTTAAAACATAATCTACATATTTTACAACTTTTCTATTGAAATTATGGCGAACGAGGTATTGGGAGAGTGAGATATGCACAGTGATTTTTCATTCATTTTTTTTAGCTAAAAATCCATTCAAAACAGTAAAATAAGAAGAAATTAACGTCCATAACTACAATACCAAAAATAACCGTTTTTAATAACTGGTTTTAAATAATAACAAACCTGATTCTTTGTTTTATCACTGAATGACTCAAACAATAACTTTTTGCATAATTTTCCGTAACGTCCAAAATTAGATCTATTCCAGACCTGGAATACTGATGATATTGCAGAAAAAATGATAGACACTCAAACCTAATCCGCATGGTTGCTTTGTACGCTCAAGTCAGTAGACTGGGTGATCACAGACTGTCTATCCTATGATTCTGCCCAAATCCAATTCTTGAATGATCGATCGGTGTTCGAAATATCCCGGGGCCTTTAGATGGACGATAAGATCGTCGCCCTTAGATACAGTATATGTTTCGTCCAAATTATTTTTGTGCCTGACACTGCAAATCTCTAAGTGCCTTAAAACACGGACTTTCCCTTCAAAAAATCCTTTTAAACCCTCACCCACTTGGAAAGGTAATCCAAGATGGCGAACAGAAATTACTGAAAACAAAATTCGTTGGTATTAATGCGCACGGATATGACTGAAATATATAGGTTACGATTGACAAATAAAACTGTTTAGAATATAATAAATAGAATAATCAACTAGTTATTCTTGATATGAAAAATCTCTCACTTGAATACGTTGTTATGCGTTAGAAAAACTCGTCCTTCGGACACCTTTTTTCTACGCCGAACAACGCATTCTCGTGAGAGATTTTTCATATAAAAATTAACCAGTTGATCATCCTCTATATATCGATAAATTCAAAGAATTAATCTATTAATCTTAAAAAAAATAAAAATAAAAATGTCATATTATAAATAGATTTATAAAATATCGTATTAATTAAACTCGTCATTTGAAGCAGATAGAAACTCGACAGAGCCTCGTTTTTATCCGTTTATAGATGACTCGTTTAATCGTTTGTGAAATTCATGACCACTCATTTAATACCCTCTATTCAACCCTTTCATGTTTTGCAAAATTTTAGAAGGTTTTGCAGACGAACATTTTAAGTGAATTTAATTAGAATAATAGCCATTCAGTAGGGTAGAAAATATTGTAGAAAAAGATGAAATTGCTTGTTACAAGCAATTTCCTCTTTTTCTACAATGTTTTCTCAATTATAAAATCACAGGGACGTAAAATCCAGGGATTGAACAGGAAAGGGTTAATCACGACACATAGTTAAGGGCTGCGTGAAGATGTGTACTTTGACAGGCATTTCCGCTGAATCCCTCCCACGTAGATAAATATTCCAACCCTTGTTTTCGAGGAAAGGCCTACATAAGTGAAATACAATTAGAAAAAATAAATAAATGAATTAAACAGAGATGCGTTACATAAATATTTTTGTCTATTTCTGAAGTATAAAATAACCCGATACGTTCACAATTATTTAATAAAAATACGTGTGCATTTTCACTGTTTTATATTTTAAAAGAATGAAAAGGTGTCGTTGCTTTTCTAAAAAAAAAAAAAAAAAAAAGGTTTATTTTATCATCTTTATTTCTTTTTAGCTCACCTCAGTTCATCATGATCCTTGAATGTCCGTCGTGCGCCAGTCGGTCGTAGGACGTCAACAATTTTCTTTGTTTACACTATAGCCTGAAATCTGGCTCAATTTTAGTGAAAATCGGTCAGGAAAATAGTAAGGTCACAAAGATGAGCCACATTGTAAAGGAGAAAGTTACATTGAAAAACACGGGAATGGTGACCTAAGGGACAATTCCTCGGTTTACATTATAGGTGCCTCAATTTTCGATAATGGAAAGGATGAGGTTACATAGCTTAAATGACATTTTCTTTGCTTACACATTAGAGGCCAGTCTTTATGAAATTCAGCAAGAATGATTGTTAGCTCAAAAGTGAACCTTATGGAAACGTGAAGGATACATTTGAGAACACGGGAAATCGAAACTTAACGACATTTTCTTTAAGACTTCGGAAGATTAAATTTTTGCTTAACATTGATAAAAAAAATGTTCAGAAAGTCTGTCAGATGAAACGTATGTCCTTATTGAAAACTAGATTGGAATTTGAAAACAAGGAAAAATATGCCCAAATGACATTTTTAGTTTACACTTTAGAAGCAAAAATTTTGTCGAAGTTTTAGTCTCATGTTAAATGTCTATTTGTTTGTTAAACGAGGACTCAGATGAACAATCTAGGGCCATCTGGGCGTTTCCTTATCATTTATTTATTGCATATAGCCCGTATTTCTTTTTTCTTTCTTCTTTTTTTAAGGGAAGGGGTGCGAGGGGCGGGGGAGGGGGCGAGGAGAATGGCTAGCGATAATCAGACGATTGTGAAATTTTCCAACGTTACAAAGTATTGTCAATTGACAAATCACTGGCTCCGTCAACTTACCTCGTTTGCCACGGCAACCAACTCCGACAGGAAGTCCCGCTTCGATCTTTTAACGGCGTTATTTTGCAAAATCTATGACCAGTAGCATATGACAAAAAAAGTAAAATTGTAGGTTGGTGACCTAAACGTCGTAACAACAGCTTGAATAAGCTGTAGTTACGACGTTTGAGTCGCAAAACCAAAAATAAAGGTAAACAAAAATAACGGCTCATGTTGGAGTTGATAAGCTCAGGTCCGGGCCGAATAGATTATTTGATTGGTCGGTTTATTCCTTGATCGACAGCTGCGATTGGCCAATTAGGATTGTTTTCCTGGATTAAAACTCACACGTGTAGATGTAGACAAATTAAACTAATGCTAAATATGTACTTATCTGGTGTCTTAAACCATTACCAGAAGACAACTTCGACTCGTCATAATTGAAAGAAGTCGCATAAGACACTCTTATTTGGATTGAATTCACAAATAATAAGGTTTTGGGTAGAAAATATTCACCTTTTCTCACTATATTTCTTCAATCTATTTCCTTGAAAGCGTCAAGATGTTGGATTTTTGGGGGGATGGATTAATCTATTTCAATAAAATTCCAATTATTCACGCTCTTAAGAAAAATGGTCTATGAAAAGGTTATGAGAAAAGCAAAAAGAACTATTTTTTTTTTTTTTTTTTTTTTTTTTTTTAACAAATTTGCTTTATGACATTTCTTGTTAATTTCAAGAACAATTTAAGTTGTAGTCAGCATGTTCTAAAGATTTTAGCCGGTCTCGAATTCTAGATTAGTCCATAATATATTTCTAGTTCTTGATGACAGGCTTAAAAAATGTCATTATCGACAGATTTAGAATTCAAATCATATGACCTCTAAAGTATGGTTTCCATTAACAGGATAAATCTAAAAGGAAGGAACGGCGTAATAAACGCTTGGAAGACAGAATGTTAAACGCCCAAGAGGTTCGTCTCTGAGAGAAGAGTGTTGTATTGTGATATATGTAGGAGTGAGCCTGTGCCTGGCTTTTCCAACCATTTCACTTGTGATTTAAGTCGACATATTGAGCAGCCTCGACATCCAGTGTATGTAGAATAGTTCCTGGGAGCTTTGAGTTAGAGTTATCTAGAGAGCGCACAATGAAGACTCTGATCAGAGTCTTTACTTAGCGCTCATGTAAAATGGTTGGATATGTCAATCACAGACATGCACGAATTTTAGCTTCATGTCGCCAAGTGTTCATTTCTTTTTGTGGCTTTTCTTGTTGTGGTATATGAGTAATTACATATTTAATTATTCTGTCTCGAAAACAAAGGAAAAGAAATAGAAACCGACATAGAATGACACTGTTTTACAGATTTTATTGATAGAGATAAATACAGTAGGCTGATTAGTCTGGCTAAACAAAAACGATTGCAGGCGGTCTATAGGCTGATATACAGACAATGTCTAGTGTAATTTAATTGATAAGATGTAAAAATATGAATTTTTCAGAGTCTGGAACCTTTCTTATCATATTGTTGGAGAAACTAGGCCTAAAGTATGTGATTGTTTGAAGCTTGGGTTCGAGAATGAGATACTGGATGCGCGAGAATACGATTTTGAGAACGCTTAATTACTTTGAGAAATGAATGGTACGATATGGAGAACGACAGAGTTCGATTATGAAAACACGAGACTACGGAATTGAGAACGCAAGAGTATGAATCATGAGAAAATACAAGTCAGGGCGATAGAACGTGGTGATGAGAACGTGAAAGTATTAAACTGATAACGAAAAAGTACCATTTTGATAACGCGAACGTACTTGGCCGAAGACGTGATGATACGCTAGTGGGAACGATAGAGTGCGTGTATACGATATTGAGAACACGTGAGTACAAAAGTGATAACGAGAGAGTACAATAGTGTGAACGTGAGATAACGATTTCGAAAACGCGAGAAGACCGTGACTTGAGCATATTCTGTTTTTTAACATCGCCCTCCAGTGTTATCATTGTCACACTCTCGCATTTTAAAACTTTGGGGTCAGGGGTCAAGAGAATACAATGGCTAGATTTTTTCGATGCCCGATTATATACAGTGCAGAACTCTCGCTTATCTCGACGTTTCATTTCAACATCATTATAGTTCAACGGGAATATGTCACTTGTTTACAAACAAAAACCTTTAAAAGCGCATCGGCTACTGGGTTTTTATAACTAGGTAGTCTCTATCGGTTACTAAGTGTTCTCGGTTTATAAGCTATAAAACTGTAAGTTTTTAACCAGCATTATGTGAGTGTAGACCCAAATATGTCTTCGTCAAGTAACGCATTATCGCTGTTGGATTATTGTACAACCGTTGAGACAGCCGTCATAGCGCAGTTGGTAGCGCGTCGGACTGTCAATCTAGAGATCCCGGGTTCGATCCTCGACGGCGGCACTCATCCATTCCGACTATTTGTCTCTTACCAATGGGTCGATAATCATAGACCTATGTGGGATAGCAGCTGGAGGCTAGGAAAGGATGTAATGGTAGTACTGGTGTGAGAAATACCAGGATTCCATTGTTAGGTGCTCCAGACGCCGCGATACAACTGAAAGATTGTTGAAAGCGGCGTAAAACCCCACTCAAACAAACAACCATTGAGACACAACGCAAATCATAACAGTGCTTGTACAATTCAAAGCGCTTGAAGTGTCGTAAGTAATGTCGTGGCTTATCGGTAGTTACTTTTTTTGTTAATATTTATCGTATTTTTGTTTGCATTATTCAAATTAGTTTGCATTTCGTATTTACAAGTATTTGCTTCTGTTTGCAAAACTATGAGAACCATTTTCCAATTAATAAGCTCGTTGAATGACTCCATGCTAAAACGGATGTTAATGGAATTTGTTTTTATCATAATAATTACTTATTTATTCTCGAACAATCTCACTAATGTAAGAGAAAAATTCTTTGTGATAAACTAGCTCGTAAAGATTCAGGAAGGAAATATTAAAGAAACCCTGCTGCCTATGATAGTAGCCTAAGTTTTAAAACATTGCCTCATGCTAAAAACGAATGTTGATTGGATATATTATTATTATTATCATTATTTATTTATTTATCTATTTATCGATTTATTTCTCAAGCAAGCTCTTATTCCTCGCACGCTGCTGTAAAAAATTCTTTGTGTTGAATGACATTGTCGATGCACTGATGTGTAAAATTTCGTGAATGAAATAGTAAAGCAACTCTGCTATCTAGTAGCCTAAGTTGTTAAACATTGTCGTCAACATTTTATCCCATTGAAATTTTTAATTTTTTACATTGAAACAAGTTAAAGTCGGGAATATTGTAAAGAGGTCTAATTCCATATAAAAGAGATGTTTTTCTTATAGGGTCGCAACACATAATCAAAACTAGAGACACGGGACTTGAACAGTGCAATTCGATAACATCCTGATTTCTATACTGTCAATTTTTAAATAAGAAAAGAGAAGTCAAGCTCAAGTCCCAGGGGTGGCTTTCGATTAAACAACACCATTCGGCTGAATCTCTCTTCAATTCTTCAGGAATAATAAAAATGATAATAATGATATTAATTAAAAAACAGGTTTAAAAGGGTTAGCCGATGTTTTGGTAACTTATTTACAAACGGATGTCAGATAAAGAGAAATATAACCTAGTACTTAACCCGTTATCACACAATCCCACATTTTTACGCACAGAAGAAATATAGATATGGAAAACATTGTGAGAAAAAAAGAAATTGCTCGTAACAAGCAATTTCTTCGTTTCTCAGAATGTTTTCTATACCATTTAGCACTTAATTGTCATTTTCAACCAACTTTGTTTGGTCATTTGTAACCTGTTTCGTTTTCGATCAGTCTAAAATTTTGGCGCGTGGGAATTGGTTAAAAGACGGGGAATGGGGGCTTACTTGCGAAGGTGAGATAACGTGTGTCCAAATCTATATAACATAAAACTATTTCAAACGTGTATTATCTGATATTTTTTTCTGTTCATTTCACAGGGCGGCATCGACGAGGGCGACGACGAATACGATGAAGTTGAGATCAGAAAACAGAACAAAGAAGATCAACAGCAGTATAAAAGTAAGGCTTTGTAACAAAAACATTCTGTAAACTTAAAGCTTCGCCTTTTCTCTGAGCACATAGAATTCCATGTGCGGATCTGAAGGGAGACACCCCCCTTGAAATTTCAGATAGATTTCGAAATTCAGTAATCAAAGTACGTATTATATAGGTGGGGCCCCTGAGACAAATTTGTCAACCCGCACATGGATTCAATATAATCGTAATATCGAACTGAGGACATGGATAGATTTAAGTGTCTTCGCTTACAGTTAATATATACGATAGTTTCAATCCCCCCGAACGTGCCAGAATTCAAGAAAGAAATTAAATACTTGAACCATAGGAGCCTTTGTCTATTGTTTCCAACAATTTAACTATTTTCTGTTAAATCCCAGGTTTTTACCATCCTGTATTGTTATACTTGAGAAAACATTGTGGAAAAAAGAAGAAACAAGCATTTTCTTCTTTTCCACAACATTTTCTACCCTACCGAATGATTTTTTTTTTTAAATAGAATCAACTTAAATTTATCGTCTACACAACTTTTGAATTTAAAGAGGTCTAAACTTTCACAGTGCAGTAAAGGGTAAAAAATGTGTGCATTTAGTGAAGATCAAGATCAGCCTGCGCTGTCGCCAAGTCTTGTCAGTGTTATCCTTGGACGTTTCCGATTTCAAGTTTCTTTAGACAGTCTAGAATCTTATGGCTAGCCGTCACCATTCATTGTGATGAGTATTCGTCACAAGTTTCCTTTTCATAGTGATGCTTGACTGTCACTGGTTGGTATTAAAGAAAGAAAATCTAAAAATAGCCTTAGAAATAATGATGGTAATCCGTTACTGATAATAAAATACGCGACTGTTATTCGTCACAAGTTTCCTTTCATAGTAATGGTTGACTGTCACTTTTCAATATTAAATATAAAACAACAAACAAAAAAGCCTTAGGAATAATGATGGTAATCCGTCACTGATAATAAATGCGTGACGGTTTTTCGTCACGAGTATTTGAATTCTGAATTTTTAGACACCGCGATGCGATTTTAATGAAACGTGACGGCTAAATACATTTCGACATTACGTGCCAATTCATCGTGTCGATATATTGCATATCACTTATATCAACAGGATATGGTATTGATTGAATTATTGTTATAATCTTTATTTTATTTGTTTGTTTTTTTTTTTTTTTTTTTAATTCTAAACACCTTATAAAGCCATGACATGGGATAAACATTAAGTTATTTTGAATGATTATATTGTGACGATTTCCCGTCACAATATGAGGTGACAGTAGGTCTACAGGATCGAGATATATAGTGGACAGCTGATGGATATTCCCACTGCATGGATATCAAGGCTTATCTATGTCTTCACTTTACGCACGTTTGAAATTAACCAATCGCTGGCCCCGCCTACTGACTCCTAAAAGAAGTCCCGCTTCGATATGAAACGGCGTTTTTTTGCAAATTTATGACCAGTAGCGTGTAACAAAAAAAAGAATTGACTGGCGACTTAAACGTCGTAACTACAGATTGATGGAGTTGTAGGTGCGTCGATCAATTCGCATAACGAGATGCTTAACAATGGCGCCCAATGGCGGAGTTCAAAACTCACCTCTGGTGTGAGTGAGTGATTTGATTGGTCGACCGAATATGTGATTGACAGCCGCGATTGGTCAAATCTGTATATAGGCGACCACTCAAAGCAAGACTAAACGTGGTTGTTAAAGAGAATTGGCCAATCGCTGGCCCCGCCCACTGACTCTTTAGGCCCCGCCCATTAACTCCAATAGGAAGTTCGGCTTCGATTTGTTACGGCGTTATTTAGCAAAATTTATGGCCAGTAGCATGTAACCAAAAGTAAAATTATAGGTAATCTAAACGTCGTAACTACAGATTGAATAAGCTGTAGTTACGACGTTTAAGTCGCCAAACCAACAATTAAGGTTAACAAAATGACGGCCAATGCAGAACTGAAAAGCTCAGATCCGGGCTGAATACATTTTTTGATTGGTCGGTTTATTCCTTGATTGAAAGGCGCGATTGGTCAATTGTCTCTTTTCTTTCAAAGGTTTGAAGGATTGATTTGATTGAATATATGAATAATCACAGACCACTCGCTTAATCCCATGTTGAGTTCCAACAACATAGGATTTGGTTGTGATTTTACTTTTTAGAAAAATACTTTCACTTCTAAAGAGCTTTTGCTTAAAAAAAAGGATTTCGATTATGATCGTTATATGGATGTAGTCACTTAATAGAAATGGCGAGAGATCGACACATCAAACTTATAATGAATTTCTTAATGAATTTTAAATGATAAAGCTACATAGGGGTGGGGGTCGAACCCTCGAATCCCCTCTAAATTCGCCTCTGCCTTGCTTCAATTGACAGGGGAAAGCTGGGGGTCAGTTTTTTCTCCGTAACCGTCTCGCTTGAAATCACAGGGGAAATATTGATCCGTTATCTAGGAAACCTTGCGTAATTAGCTTTTCCTTGTGACGTTGGAAAATTGGTGGTTTATCAATAATAGTTGTGACGTCAACAAGTTAGTTGATTTTTCCAACGTTGTAGACGACACTTTTACGTTGACGAAATCTTTAAAATACTTTACGGTTAGAAAACATCGTCCAGTGAACAAAAGCCGAAACGTTGATGCCGAAATTATGAAAACTATTATCTATTTTTTGTCCGAAGATTATGTTAGAAAGTATACTTGTCAACTCGAAAGTGCACACTGTCCATCACATTGATTGTTTATCTCGTTGGCTAAATCACTTTTACTTTATCTCTCATTGAAAAAAACAAAAAAAAAAAACAAAAGCTATATTTTCACATGTGAAAATATAGCTTTTCGATTGTTCACAAAATGGAAGATTTATCGATGTAACACACACACTCACGGATAAAAAAAAAAACAAAACAAAAAAAAAAAAAAAAAAACCCAACACATACACACACAAACAAACAAATAATTGTGATATTTCTATAAGTCAAAAGGACTATGAAATCTACGAACAAAATCTCGGACAGGGCGTCATTTCGCACATTCCTGTCATCGAGATGCATAAGATTTCTATTTAGATTTGTAAGAGAACCCGTTCGATTCTTTTGATAATGATCTTAAGTCACTTAATAAGAATCTTAAGAATTCTTATTTAGGGAAATAAAGCTTACATAAAGCTTAAATAAGTAGCCTAAAAGACATGTTTTCATTTAAATTAACAAAAATCGCGATTTTCCAGAGGTCACACGGCTTTTGATAACTCAATTTGCTAATCTACAAAAATGCAGTAAGTTTATTATTCAACAATTTACTTTTTTCGGAAAAATCGTCAATTGATAATCCACCGAAAAATCGTGTTAATCCTCCGGAAATGATTTGAATCGAGAATATTATATAATTGGCCCTACACTTTCTAATTCACCTCGAGATTAATTCTGAGAATACGAAGTTTGTTTAATATTGCTTCTTATCTTTACAGATCCTTGTAACATACACAAATGTAAACGTGGTGAACTCTGTCAGCTGAAAGACGACAAGACCGCTGAATGTGTCTGTCAGACATGCGAGAACGAATCGGACAACGTTATCAAGGTAATATCCGTAGGAACCTACAAGAAAAGAACCACCAGGAAACTGAGAAAATCCTTTGCCACACTGTCCCAAATGCACAGACTGACCGTGATCGACATTTTGTTTTGGCAGATATTTCATTTTGCGTGTGAATTACATGACAACTTGATGACGTCAACGGGGTCGCTGGTCCTGCTTTTGATGACGTTCAGTAGACAGCAAGGTTAATTATACCAAAACACCCAGAAAAAATCGAATATATTTCGTACGCATGTGCACTAAGTATCTCAGTACGAATGTCTTAAACCGGTAAAATTTGAAATGATATATGCTTTAAAGGAACATTAAACCTAAAGAGATAGAGAAAATATATTCGATTCGAGGTATATGACTAAAAAACCTCATCACCTTCTGCTTGAATCCCATCGCAACTTCACACAAAAAGATAAGGTTCTTCCTTTCATACCTCATTGAAAACTAAATAAAATTGATATGTTTTTTCATAGAAATCTTTCTGGCTTATGAAAATAATGGGGCTTTATAGATCGAAAAATTTACATATAAATTTTTGATCTACATAAATTCTTCATACTCACTACCTTTAACTATCTTTCAATAAAGTCGATCTTCCTCGAGCGACCACGTCTATTAAGCGACCATAATCGGAACCTTTTATAAGAGCAATATATCTGGAGAAGTGAAGGCATTTCCCCAAAAAGTAAAATCATCACAAAATCCTATGCTGTTGGAACTCATTGGAATCGTCTCAATGAGACGATTCTAATGAGTTCCAGCAACATAGGATGAACCAAGATTTGTATAATAGTTTATGTATGTAGTCGAACAAATCCTTCATATCTTTCGCCAAAAGAGTGTATTAATCCATTCCCACACAGCAAAATTTTAGACTGGTCCAAATTGAAAGAAGCTGCAGACAACAATTTCAAGTTGATGAAATTTTAATTTTTTTCATCACTTTGGATAGAAAACATTGTGGCAATTTCTTCATTTTCCACAATGTTTTCCCAGTCTTTTTTCCTTGAGGGGCGTAAAAAGGAGGGATTAAGTGGGAATGGGTTAAGCGCATTTTAAACGACCACTTTTTGGTCGTCCCTTGTGTGGTCGTTTAATACAAGATTGGCTGTATTCTTGTTATATGCAGGTCTGTAGTACGAAGAACGTGACCTATAATTCAGAATGCGAGCTGGACCGTGATCACTGTTTGTGTAAGCATGGACTAGAAGGATGTTCCGACAACGAGGCTGACAAGGTCAGACTGGATTACTTTGCCGCATGCAAAGGTCTGTAATCACTGTGGTATTTTGAGTTCTGTCCCTTTTATAGCAGCGATCGTTTTTGACGCAGGCAACATATGCGTTGCGTAAAAGGCAGTGCACAAATTTCAAAAGTAGGACAAATAATTCAGCATATCTTGTCATGGAATATATATAGCCTTAACTTGAACATAATCAAAAGAAGCGAATTGTTTCCCTTTTCAATTCAGTTTTAAATATATTTTTGACTTGAGTTTCCATATCTATTATAAATCATTGGATGTCATTGGTTCGATCCCCGGCGGCGGCACATACCCTTTCCGACATTTGTCTCTCATCAATGGGTGGATAATGGTAAACCTAAGTTGGATAGCAGCTGGAGGCTAGGAAAGGGTGTAGTGGTAGTACTGGTATGAGTAAATTGTTAGGTGCTTCAGCCGCCGCGATATGACTGAAATACTGTTAAAAAGTGGCGTTAAACACCATTCAATCAATCAATCAACCATATCTATTATAATAACCATATGCTAGGACACTCTTTGTTTGTCCTTCATTTATAGAAAGCGTGACTTGCAACGTACAAAGGTTATTTCTTATATTAGTAATAAATCTCTTTAACGATCGCTGCTATACCGTTTTGAATCATGTCTTCATTTATACCATTGCTACAGTTGGAACAATAGACAAGCCTTTGATGTTACCTGATTTACATACAATTGTACCGCTATGCACACTGATGCGATTATTTTTACATACTAATAAAATTCTTCCGAAGAAATACTTCGGTCATATCGTAGGTGCTCATGCAAAATGTCGAAAAGACAGCTTCATCCAGAAATTTGTCAGAGCGCAACGTGGTAGATACATGCAACTTACTGGTTGGCCATTGTACTTGCATGGCGATTGTATCGGGTAGTCACAGTATCCCACAATGTGATAACTAACATTTTGCGTTCTAGCATCAGCAAGACGATTGTGTCGAGTATTTTTTAACAATGGGACCCGCAAATTTATACTGAAGACTTACGAGGTCACTGAAGCAAGATTCTCGTTGTAAAACGGGATCCTTTTTCAGCAATCTGGGTGTGTTCTTAGAAATATGAGAATGCTTTATGTGTGGCAGGGTTATGAAATGGTTCATTTCTTTAATTTCAGTAGGTCGGTTTATGACCTTCGATTTTACAATATTTTGAATATACTTAATATCTATCCATACAGAACTGACTAAATGCCCGGACGATGAATTCAATGTCTTCCCAGAGAGAATGAGGAACTGGCTTTATAGAATCATGAAGGAATTGGTGAGTTCATTTTAAACAAGTTGAGTCCATCTACGCCAGTATTTTTTTTTTCTTTCACGAATGCATGCTTTTAAAATGAGATTTATATAATAACTTGGGGTATTGGTTTAAACTATTCCTACATGACACAATGTTACACTTCTCCAAATTGAAAGAAGGTGCAGACGACAAAATTAGGTTGATCAAATTCTAAAATTCCTTATCTCTTGGGGTAGAAAACATTGTGGATATTGAAGAAATTGCTTGATACAAGCACTTTCTTCTATGTCACGATGTTTTCCAAAGCTATTTCCTTGAGGGGCGTAAAAATGAGGGATTTTGTGGGAAAACATGATTTGCGTGTTTCGTACTGCCAACCTAATTAGATTGATCGGACAATTACTAGCCTTGTTACATATCTGCATTTTTTTCCGAGTTTGATCGAATTTTGCTCTTTAATCACGCACTCACAGAAAGGTATGTGTTGATAGGTACAATCGAATATGCATTTGCTTTTATAAATAACATACATTTTAGCTCACCTGAACACAAAGTGAGCTATTGTGATCGGTCATTGTGCGCCGTCCGTCTGTCAAAAATTTCTTTAAAAATCGTCTCCTCCAAAACCTGAAAGCTGATCATGCTGAAACTTGGTAGGATGTTTACTGTTGGAAGTTGTTCAAAAGTTGCTACCACAATTTAACTCCATAAAAAACTATGGCTACCGTAACATTTGAAAATGGGAAATTTTAGTAAATCCTTTAAACATTTTTTTTCAGAACTTAAAGACCAAGGCCATTTATATTTCATACATAACATAACCACGTAGTTTTCTACCAACTTCTCTAGAAAATTATGCCACAGTAGTTAAAATAATGGCCCCGCCCTGGAGGTCCAAAATTTGTAAAACTTTTAATTACAGTAAGTTCAAAAGACCGTAAGGCCTATAGGGCATGTATACATGTTGTGTTTGACATAACTAGATGATTATGTAGTATAATGTTAAAAGTTAGGCCCCATAGGCCAAAAAAGGCCCTGTCCCAGTAGTCCCAAATTGTGAGTTTTGTTAAATAAGCGAATGTTAAAAAGCCTTCTTCTTAACTGTACGGCCTGAAGCATTCATATTTGTATTGTAGAACCCTATAGCTATCTACCATGCTTTTAGACATTAGGCCACTGGGGTCATTAAAAGCCCTGCCCTGAGCGTCCAAAGTTAGGGATAATGCTCAATTAGAACATGATCCTCCAAATGTATAAGTTGAAATGCATTCACATTTCACATAAATCATAATCACATGGTTCTCTACAAAGTTCTCAAAAATATACTCCTGGAGTCAAAAATGACCCCCCGGGGATATCTAAAGTTCGGAAAAGCGAACCATTAGAGCAAGTTCAAAAGTCTTCTCCTAAGCCTAGGGCATTCATTACTAGATGATTTTGTACTTTGTTTCTAGAAATTATGCCCAGAGGTTAGGCAAGAAACGTCCCTTCCCCATGTGTCGAAAATTGGGAAAATCGCTCAATTTGAGCAAGTTAGAAACAATTTTTCTTAACCATAGTGCATTCATATTCTGAGTGAAGCATAATAATCTTATAGTTATCTACCATGTTTCTGATGTTATGTCCTTAGGGACAGAAATGGCCCCTCCCAAGGCATTCAAATGCTCAATGGCCTACAAACATTTTTGGGTTACCAAAATACCGTTACAAATTACGGTATTAGTGTATCCCGTTGACAGCAAATAGTTTTTTATTCTTTCAGGACGATCGAATGGAGCTTGGTTACCCAGGATACCGCGACATGCTGGTGAATGCCAGACAGGACGAGTACCATACCGAGGCCGTCATCTGGAAATTCTGTGACCTCGATACTGACCCCGAGGACAGGTAATCAATTTGAAATAATGAATTGAATACGGCTGTGAGTTCACAGTTTGAAAGCCTATGGAAATACGTGTACTAACTTTAAAGTATTCTTCTAAAGTATACGTGATTGAATGAGGTTTAACGTAATGTTAACAGTATTTACACCAGTGCTACAACTGCCTTCTTTAAGAGCCTCCAGCTGCACATCTCACGTAGTTTTACGATTAACCACCCATTGGTGGGAGACAGATGCCGGACAGGATAATTGCCGTGACCGGGGTTCGAGCCCTGGACCACATGATTGAGAGTCCGACGCTACTTAGCTATGACCGCGGCCATTACTGAAACATAAAGCCATATGTAATAATTTCAAGGATCACAGTTATTCATGATTACAGATAGTATAAGAGAAAAATGTACGAGAAAATTTATTTTACATCACGTGACAAAGTCTGTTATAAACACTCTACTGTGTAGTCAAATCATGATTCAATGTACATCATTGCCTCTGTCAAGCGACCGTAAGATTGTCTTCTATGGTTCTGTAACATTATATGGCTAGGTTCCGTAACATTATCTGGCGAGGTTCCGAAGCATTATCTTGTTAGGTTCCGTAACATTGTCTTGTAAGTTCTGTAACATTATTAGACTATATTCCGTAACATTGTCTTGTTAGTTTCTGTAACATTGTCTTGCAAGGTTCAGTAACAGTGTCTGATTAAGTTTCTGTAACATTGCCTGGGTATGTTCTGTAACATTGTCTTGTTAGGTTCCGTAACATTATCTATGTAGGTTCCATAAAATCGTCTTGCTAGCCATACCTCTAGAAATGATGTTTATCATTGACTCTGTAAAGCCCATGGAACATTTTCAATTGAGATTACTGACCCATTTACTCTGTGTCTAATTTCTAACGATTTACGTTGGTTTACGTGTGTATGTTTACAGACTATTGACGCATCGAGAATTGATTTATATTTTTATTTCTGTAAAGTCAATTGAAAATTGTCTAGTGACATTCCTAACCCATTTACCCCGTGATTCATATTTTATAGCTAACACGTGTCTATTCTTGGGGTTTACATGTTTATATTTACACATGAGTGACGCGTATATTTTTGACTCTGCCAAGCCCTTGGAACATTGTATGGTCGGATTCCTGAACCATTGACTCTGTGATTCATATTAAACGGTTTACATTTGTATATTCTAATGGTTAACGTATGTGTATTAACAGACGAGCGCGGCGTCGGAGAGTTGATGTAAATAATTTCTATTGTCAAGCCCAAGGAACATTGTCTAGTCAGATTCCTGACCCATTCTCTCTGTGATTCATATCTTACGATTATCATGTATATATGCTTACGGTTTACGTGTGTTTATTTACAGACAAGTGACGCGTTGAAAATTGATTAATGACTCTGGAATATTGTCCATCAAACCCGTGGAACAATGTCTAGTCAGGTTCCTGATTTTCAAATGTAACAGTTTATATTTGTATATTCTAGTGTTTCACATGTGCATATTTACAGAAAAGTGACGCGCTGTGAATTGATGTACATCATTGCCTCCGTCAGACCCATGGAACATTGTCTAATCAGGTTCCTGAACCTCATATCTAACAGTTTACATTTGTATTTTTTGATGTCTCACATGTGTATATTTACAGAAAAGTGACGCGCCGTGAGTTGATGTACATCATTGCCTCCGTCAAACCCATGGAACATTGTCTAGTCAGGTTCTTGAATCACTGTGATGATGACGATGACAACTCTATCACCCTGAACGAGTGGGGAAAATGCCTAAAAGTTCACACAGGTAAGAACATATCAGAGATTCGACATAGTCTATCAGGCCAAATCAGATAAATTTGTAAATTCTAATCGTTACCCGCCAAAATTAACAGATCGCAGTGCCAATCAAATAATCGATCGACCAATCAAATGAATCGTTTATAAATACCGGAAGTGAACCATTGTTTTAAGCATTTTCGTTGTTTTTGCGACTAAAATATCGTAACTATAGCTTATTCAAGCTGCAGTTATGACGTTTAAGTCGCCAACAAACCCTTTTATATTTTGTTACATGTTACTGACCATGATTTTTGCGAAATAACGCCGTTTAAACAGAATTCCTTGACAGAGGTCGGTGGGCGTGGCCAGTGTACTCATTACTTTTTAATCGATTGGATAATTCTAATGAGAATTTAATAGCAAAGTGTTTGATAAGCATTTATATGTATTTGGTATTGGTACTTGAAGGCTATTGGAATCTTTTTCTGTGCCTTTTAGGTAGGAAAACGAATAATTTGGTTGTAACAAGCAAGTTCACCAGTTCCTAATTGTGTTCTTAGACTTAATCCTCGAGGGTTCTAAAATTAAAGAGAGATAAAGAGATAAAGAGGGGATGGATTAAGCAGTCTTTCTCCTCATCGATCAATTTTTAAATTTTGGCCATATTTTGTTGTTTTGTATTACATTTACTGACTAATTACTTCATGTTTCTATTACAGAGGAGTTAAAAAACAAGTGTCCCGGTCAGGAGGAGAAGAATTAATAATTAAAAAATATTACATAGACAGCTTGCTATAGAGAGATGAAAGTATTATGTTAAATATATGTGTAAATCAATGAGAAAAAACTCAGTGTGTAGCAGTGGTAGTTTAACAACGTGATATGTTTATTATTTTGTTGAAAGTTTAATTAACCCATTATCAGACGGCCTTTAAGAATGGTCCGTCTTGTCAAAATTAAAAGGATTTGCAGACGGCAATTAAAGTGTATGAAGTTTTAGATACTTTTTTACCTTTCTGGGTAGAAAACATTATGGAAAATGAAAAAAATGCTTGCTTCAAGTATTTTTTTCATTTTACGCAATGTTTTCTCGATTGCTTTATTGAGGGTCGACAAAGGGCGTCATTGTGTGGGAATGGGTTAAATGTTCTCCTTTTTTTTTGTTCCTGTCTGAAGCGAAAAGATAGACAATAAAATTAAAAAAGTAAGTGCTAAATAATTACAAGCAATTTCTACTTTCCTAACGATGTTTTTCATATCTTAATTTTCATCAATGTGTCAAAATAACGGATTGTTTGGTAAGGACATTATTGTTTGATACGTCATACATGGGACCTGGGAAAGATATATTTACCTTTACTAAGCTGAAGAAGGTCGCAAGTTTTTATTCGCTGTTCTGTCATAGTTTTTGTCACCCAAAGTCTATAATGTGCCAAAGTTTACCAATCTATAACTAGACAGGCCCCGCCGTCGACTTTAACAAAGCTAAACGGAAATAGTCGACAGTGGTACCAGTCTCGTCTATAATGTGCCAAAGTTTACCAGTCTATTAAGTGCCAAAGTTCACCAGTCTATAATGTGCCAAAGTTTACCAGTTTACCAAGTCATGACCAAACACTCATTGTTTTTTTTAAAAACTAATAAATGCTTTCAAGCCCATGTTATCCAACCTTTCGAAATTACTTACATGTACTTTGATATTGACACAAAAAAATGAGCATTTTTTTCGAGGACCTTAATACACAGAGGAGCTTTAACAATTTGAGAACCCACTGATCCTACAGGCCCGTGGAAAAATATGTTTATGTCAAACCCCGGTTTATATGTGGTGTGTATGTGCTATAATAATCAAATCTGAAATTTAGAATGAGCGTTTGAAGAAAAATATATGTAGCAAGATATTTAGAAAGCGAGAGAACAAAACAAAAAAAAAGGGGGGCGGGGGATTTCAAACTATTTTTTTTGGGGGGGTTTATTATTATACAGATTGAGAACATATTAAAATTCTACAAATAAAGCAGCACACATTGTTCATTTTTAGTTCTTGATTAAAAAACTTGTCAATTACATTTCTGCTTATTTTTACGAAAATGATAAGGGTCATATAGAGAGGCATAATGTGTCACCATTTTTGAATTTCATATAAAATCTATATTGATTAGCCAGAAATTCTGATTAAGAATTCTTTTAAACAGTAAATGCTTCATTTTGTAATAAAACAGGAAATGGAACCTCCCGAGTTTTTGTGTTTTTATTCAGTACTTCCACTTTTCTTCATAAAATCTAACTTTAACGTTTGATCTTGAACTTGAGGAGAGACCTTAACTAAAGACCTACCGAAACTTACTGTAAGATAAACGAGTCAGTTGGTCTACCAACCATTTTTTGAGCAACATCTACTTATAGGCCACAGTCCGCGACTGATCGTTGCATCGGCCATATTTAACCCATTACCAGACGACAAAATTTAAGACAGGTCCAAACTAGAACTGTCGCCTGTAAGGGCTAACGATTACCCCCCACTGCCGCCTCTTTTTAAATGAGGCCAAATTGTAACCATTGAAATGTTGGCAATTCAAGATTTATCAAGTGGACAACTTTAAGGCAATGAGTGGCAATGACTGTAAAAAAATAGGGATTTTGTTCAACATTGAAGATGGAAATTATGGATTTCGTGCAACGTCGAACATTGCGTTTATGTTCTGGAATAAACATGTGAACCACTTTTATTTTTAGCTCACCTGAGCACAAAGTGCTCATTGTTAGCTTTTGTGATCGTTGAATGTCTGTCGTCCGTCGTGCGGCGTCAACAATTGAAGTGTTTACATTCTAGAGGCCACAGTTTTGACCCAATCTTCACGAAACTTGGTCAGAATAATTGTTAGGTCATGAGGATGAACCCTATTGATTATGGGAGGGTTCTATTTGAAAACACAGGAAAAGGGGCATTAATGACAATTTCTTTGTTTACACTCTAGAGGTCACAAATATGGCTCAATCTACATGAAACCTTGCCAGATTAATCATTAGGTCATAGAGATGAACCCAATTGATTATGAGAAGGATCTTTCCGAAAACACAGGAAAGGGGGCCTTAATGACAATATCCTTCGTTTACACTCTATATGCCCCAAATTTGACTTAATCTTCATGAAACTTGGTCAGAATAATTGTTTGGTCATGAGGATGAACCCTATCGATTAATAAAGAATTCTATTGGAAAAAACAGGAAAAGGGGCCTTAATGACAATTTCCTTGTTTACACTCTAGAGGCCACAATTTTGGCGTAATTTCCATGAAACTTTGTCAGAATAATTGTTTGATCATGAGGATGGACCCTATCGATTATTGGAGGGTTCTATTGGAAAACACAGGAAAAGGGGCCTTAATGACAATTTCTTTGTTTACACTCTATAGGCCACAATTTTGGCTCAATCTTCAAGAAACTGAGTCAGAAAAATTGTTAGGTTATAAGGATGAACCCTATTGATTATGGAAAGGTTCTGTCTGAAAGCACAGGAAAAGGGGCCTTAATGACAATTTCTTTGTTTACACTCTAGAGGCCACAATTTAGACCCAATCTTCATGAAACTAGGCCAGAATAATTATTAGGGCATGAGAATGAAGCCTATTGATTATGGGAAGGTTCATTTGGAAAACACAGAAAAGGGGACCTTAATGACAATTTCTTCGTTTACACTCTAGAGACCACAGTTTTGGCTCAATTTTCATGAAAATTGGCCAGAATAATTGTTAAGTCACCAGGATGAACCCTATTGATTATAGGAAGGTTCTATAGGATAACATAGGAAAAGGGGCCATAATGTCAATTTCTTTGTTTACCATATAGAAGTCACAGTTTTGGCTCAATTTTCATGAAACTGATTATAATTATTTGTCTCTAGTTGCATTTTTTTAACAGCAGACAGTTCAGGTGAGCGATCTATGACCATCATAGTCCTCTTGTTTTAATCTATCAGCCTGTTCAAGAGTTATGATTTATTCTCTATATATCGTATATAAGAAAATTGGCATAACTCCTGAGACAGTTGATTAATCATGATGAAAATTGCAGGTGCACAAGTTCCCATTGCAAGGAAGATTTCGGTAAGGTTTCAGCAAAATTGGTCTGGAAATGTAGGAGGAGATAGACAAAAAAATATGTCCACGGACGAACGACGGTCAGACAGACGAAAACCTGATTCCAGTATACCCCCCCCCCTTCCATATCTTCGTACATTTGAACCACTTTTATTTTTTTTTAATCTGTCAACCTGTTCAGGAGTTATGATTTATTCTCTATATATTGTATATAACAAAATAAATCAAAAGGGCATAACTTCTGAAACAGTTGATTAATCATTATGAAAATTGCAGTTGCACAAGTTCCCATTGCAAGGAAGATATCGGTAAAATTTCAGCAAATCTAGTCTGGAAATGTGGGAGGAGATGAGGATGAGGGCACAAAATTATGTCCACGGACGGACAGACAGACAGACGGACGGACAACCTGATTCCAGTATACCCCAATCACTTTGTTGTGGGGGGGGGGGGGGTATAATTAATAGGAATCGCAGATTACAATTTTAAGTTTGTTAAATTCTAGGCTTTTCTTATTTTCTTGCAAAATCATTGTGGAAAACAAGAGCACCGCCTACGGGTGCCTACGCTCGGCTGTTGGGTGCTTGATAGTTGACAAAATGCATTAAGAGTTACCTCCCTTGGTAGTATAGGTTGCTCTTTTGATAGTGAGCACGTGTGCCAAGTTGCAACTGAATGCCTTTAGTAGAACCAGAGATATCACAAAATGTCAAAGCTTTCACACGACGACGTCGACAACAAGGCAATACCTCGGGTTTTCTCCGAAAACAGCCGGGTTAATAAATTGCTTGTTACAAGTAATTTCTTCATTTTACACAATGTTTTCCGGATCATTTTTCTTGAGGGGTGTCCAAAAGCGTCACCGTGTGGGGATGGATTAATAGGTGAACTTTACCTCCAAGTTAAAACCTACCGACAAGTTTGCGAGTTCTTTTGATTTTGTGACATTCTTTCGTCGGCGATCAAGAGGGCTATAGCCGATCATCTGGCGGTCACCGGCTACTTTCTACATATTGAAGTCTAATTTCTGATCCTTTTCTAATCTTTGCTCTGTAAGAAAAAGACAACTAGTCTTCGACATCTCGCCCTGTATCGACTGCATGCCAAGATCGATCGATTCGTTGATCATGCAAGTACTACTTCAATGCTGCCCAAGAAATAAGACGTCGTCTGGTCGTCCGTTTTATGCGACTGCAAAATGAATATTTCCCCCTCTAATCGCCCGCGAATTCGTCGGTCCGTCTAATTGGGAGATGTACAAGAGGAACCTAAAGGTCCTAGAATGCTCACACAAGTTTTTTTCTCTCCTAAATTTGATCTAGAGGCCTAGAGTGTATGTGTGTGTGTGATATATACCACTCAAGCTTGTGCGAGAATTCCACCAAGACACACAATTAGAATAATTAACAAGTAGAATGGGGATTGGATGTACCCTCTAGAGCGCCCTAAAGGTTTTACCTAGAAGAGTTCTTGTGGCCTAGTTTTTGAACCAAGGTCACCCCAATTTCAAACTTGTCCGAAATTTCATCGAGACAAACTTTCTGACCAATTGTCAAGTTGAGTGAGCAAAATCTATAGCCTCTAGAGTTCTACAAGGTAAATGTTGTCGACGTACGACAATCGATAGCTATCAAACAATCACGAAAGCTCACATAAAGTACTTTGTGCTTAGATGACATAACTAGAAGCGCTTGAGCGCCTGTATCGCTCTACAGGTATGAATGTAATAATTAAGCATTTTTTTTCAAAAATTCTAAAATAAACTGAATATAATGAAAATAATATCTTTTAAATAGTTCTAGAGAACCATTGCAAACTTTTCATTGTTCTTACAAAAGTCAAGTCAAGTTATGTAAAAATCATTATGTAAAATTTTCACATTATGACATATATGGACATAACCCACCACCATAATAGCCATGTTTTTCAACGAATCAAAATTATATGAAGGAATCTGACGATCAGTCACCTGGTTATGATTCCCATGAAATTTGGTTGAAATCAAAGGTTTCTGGGAAATTTACAAAGTTTTGAGTATATACCATATATGGAAATTAGCCCTGCCCATTAAAGCCATATATTTTTCATCCAATAAAAATTCTTTTTTATAATCTGATAAAAGGTCACCCAAGATTCGATGCGGTCAAATTTGGTTGAATTCCATCCACTTGTTTCTCAGAAGAAGCATTTCAAAGCTTTTACCAAATATTGAAATAAGCCCCGCCCATTTAAGCCATTTTTTTCATCTGATCAAAATTCTTTGAAGGAATCTGATAGAGGTGCACCATAGGATCATTTCTTTGAAATTTCATTGAAATATATCCACTGGTTTCTGGGAAGAAGAATTTCAAAGCTTTTACCATATGTGGAAATTAGCCCGGCCCATTAAAGCCATGGTTTTCATCATATCGAAATTCTTTGAAGGGATCTGATAAAGGTTCACCCAAGGATCATTTGTAGTGAAATTTGGTTGAAATCCTACCACCGGTTTCTGAGAAGAAGAACTTCAAAGCTGTCACCATGTATGGAAATTAGCCCGGCCCATTAAAACTATATTTTTTCATCCGATCAAAATTCTTTGAGGGAATCAAAAAATGGGTCACCCAAGGATAATTTCTGTGAAACTTGGTTGAAATCTGTAAGTACTTCCTGAAGAGAAGATTTTCAAAATTTACGGACCGACAGACGGACGAACGCACGCACGACGGACACAACGCCATGACAATAGCTCTCTGGCTTTCAGACAGAGGAGCTAAAAATATAAATATGTGACTTGTCAAAGTGGCCGATTTTAGCCCATTACTAGACGATAAAATTTTAGATTGGTCCAAATACAAAGAACATGTAGATGACAATTTTTCGTTATTTTTTTGTCTTTTGAGGTAGAAACCATTGTGGTTAATGAAAAAATGCTTGTAACAATAATTTCTTCATTTTCCATGTTCTCCAAAGCTTCTATTATCGGCGGCTTCATTGTGTGGAAATAGGTAAACCATCAAACACAAGAAAAAAAGTCGAATGGCATTTTTTTCAAATGGTGACTACCAATCTGGTCCAGTATACTGGTCAAAAATTGACACTTGAAAACACAGAAAGGCAATACTAATTAACTTGATTGGAATGGTGGGAGAAATTGCTGGTTACTAGCACATTATTGTTTACAAGCCTTTGCACTCATACGAATTCTGATTGATTGATTGGGGTTAAACACTATATTTACCAGTATTTCAGTCATGTCGCGGCTGGAGCACCTAACCATTGATTCCTGTTATTTCTCACATCAGTAGTACCACCACATCCTTTCCGACTCTCCAGCTGTTCACCCAACTTCGGTTTACGATTATCTATCCATTAGTAGGAGACAAATGTTGGAAAGGATATTTGAAATCGAGCCCGGGACCTTATGATTGAGAGTGTGACGTGCTACCAACTGCACTTTGACCACGGCTATGTATTTTAACAAAGCTATCCTTTCTTACTAAAGAGAAGAGCAATCGCAAATATACTTGTCTTATACTTTTGTCGGATAGAAAAGTCATTGAGCTTGCATAATTTACTTTATTTGTAGATAAAGGCCTCCGATCCAAAATACAAGACGTATGACAATACTAACAATTAAGAGTTACGCCAGTTCATACAAATAACAACAACAACAACAACAACTTTGCTTTACATGGAACCAAATGTACGTATAACTATCAAAGATTAATTCTTCCCCTCGCAAAAATGCTTTTGACGCCCCTCAACATAAACAATTGGAAAAATATTTTGTAAAATGAAGAAATGCTTGTTAAAATCTATTTCTGAATCGTCATTTTCTTAGGGTCCTAAAAGGGGGTACTGTGTGGGAATGGGTTGATCTCTCTCAGTTCGGCTTTCTGTGGACTATATAAGTCATTGAGCCAAGGGATGACTCGTGGTCCATAGCAACCTCCGATACCTCTGGATCACATTTTGTGATTATTTTCCACTTCTTTCACAGTTAGTTTTGTACCACGAAAACCGTTACCAAACCTTGACTGGGAGACATGTTCTACTTTTGATCCTGGCAAAAGGCTTCAACAACATTTAACCCATTACCAGAATACAAAATTTTAGACTAGTCCAAATTGAAAGAAGTTGCCGACGATATTTCAAATTGCACCATAAGTGCAAAATAGGGTAGAAAACGTGGGAAAAGGAGAAATTGCTTGTTACAAGCGATTTTACCTTTTCCCACAATGTTTTCCACGATCATATTTCTTCAGGGCGTCAGAAAGTTTCATTGCGTGGTAATGAGTTTATATGCCTGACACACAAAGGGTAACAGTTTTAATGGTTTCAAAAATCATACTTTTTTAGAAAGAAAGTATGAAAGCTTGAAAAATTCAAATGTAATATGAAATATTAGAAGAAAACACCCCAAATTGCACCATAGATGATATTTAGTCATTGCTATGGGGGGAAGTGAAGCAGTTAAGAAGGCAATTGGCATTATGAAAGGGTTCCCACAAATGTCAGAAAGGATATTCGCCACTGCCGGGAATCAAACCCGGGACCCTATGACTAGTAGTCCTACGGGCTATCACTGTGCTATGACCGTGGCACATTTTAGAATGTAGAATATTACTTGTTGAGTATAATTTACATGTAACAATTAATAAAACTATAAAAATACAATGCATAACCTGAGATGAGTCCTTTTTTGCCTATTTTATGGTTTGAAAAATATAGATGAAAAATCAAACCAGCAGCAATATTTAAATAAGAAATGGGCAAAATGAAACTAGGTGTAGATAAATACATGCCAGTTTAATTCCTAGAATAATAACTTATTTTGAAACAATTCATGTCAGACTTTTACCCATTATCACATAATTGATATAGCATGATGGAGTTTGCATACATTTTGGAAGTTTTAACTGCCAAGCAGTTTGTTGATTTAACACGTTTTCTACCCAGAAAGTTGAAAAATCTAAAGTTTTATCAACTTTAAATCATTGGCTGCATCTCCTTATAATTTGGACCAGTCTAAAATTTTGCTGTCTGGTAATGTGTTAACTTGCAGTTAATTAGGGCTACAGAGCTCAGAAAAAAGCAGAAAGCACATCAAATATTTATTCTTGTTTACAATACACAACACTACAAGGTTAAAATATGAAAAAGATAGAACAGAAAAAAGTAGAAAGGACCCATGAAATTGTCTGATGAGAGTCCCGTTGATCCTCTGAGTCTCAATTTCAGTATAGAACAAGAGCCATGTCGGACTTGGCGATCCCCTGCCGTAAAAGCTTGATAGTCTCCTGAAGCCAGTTAGATTTAGGCTTCTTGCACACTGCATTTCTTCTCAATGAGTTCGATAAAAGCTATTATACTTTCAGCGATATGCTCTGCACAAACTCCAAGTCTTAAATACAACAAAGGGCAATAACTCCAAAACTTTGCAAGCAAGAGTTGTGGTTCTTGTGCACTGCACTGCTCCTCAACGACATCTATCCACCTATGAACTTTGAAGGTGATAGCCTATATACTATAGGAGATATGCACCAAACAAGCTTAGTGATTGAATGACAGAATGACAGACGGAGACCATTACTATATCCCCTTCACCAAAATGGCAGGGAATAATTAAAAACTGTTTTCACAGTTCAACTCTTTTCTGAAGTTGAGCATAAGATGGTCAAAGCTACCCAATACTTTGTTAACCTATACCAGTGCTATAACATCAATATTTATATTAACCCTTTCCTGTTCAATCCCTGTTTTTACATCCCTGTGATTTCATGATTGAGAAACCATTGTAGAAAAAGAAGAAATTGCAATATTTTCTACCCTACTGAATGATTATATTTCAAATCAAATCCACTTTGACCATTCGTCTGCAGAGTCTTTGAATTTGGACATGTCTAAACTTTTGCAAAACAGGAAAGGGTTATATGAAAAATCACCTAAAAAAAATTAAAATAAAAGACCCCATATCCATAGTTAAAAAAGAACAGCCAAAGTTTAAATCTTGGACTTTAAACCTAAGCCCATTTCCACAGAATGACACTTTTTGACACCCCCTCCCTAAAAAGCAATTTTGGAAAGCATTGAGGAAAATGAAGAAATTGCTTGTTACAAGCAATTTATTCATTATCCACAATGTTTTCTGTCCAGGAAGACAGAGATTTATGAAATGTCATCAACATATGATTATCATCCGCAATTTCTTTGAATTTGGACCAGTCTAATATTTTTCATGTGGTAATGGGTTAAGGCAGGCTTGTTATGACAAAAGCTGTTGAGTCCGTGTGATCTTATTTTATGTCAGACTGAAAAACTGAGCTCTGTTCAGAAAAATACAATCCAATAATACAATGAGTAAATAAGAATATTTCTAGAGATGTAGATTGTGTTCATGGTATTAAATTTCAATGTCGATTTCCATTGTTGAAAATTAAGAAATTGCATATCAAAATCTTTCATTTTGATACAACGCAGAAAACAAGTATCAGAGAAACTGCTTGTAGCAAATAATTGTTCCTTTCCTAACAATGTTTTTCAATGTATTTAGCATAAACTTATTTTCAGTTTAAAATGTCATCTGCAACATCTTTGAAATTTGTTTACTGCAAAATTTTCAGTCAGCTACTGATTCCACTTAGGGTCTGTATTCCTTTCTCAAGCTGAACCCAGAATATTCCTGTTTTGGCAATGGTATATGTGCAGTCTGATCTTACTCTACACCACCAGCTTGTCCCTTTTAAGCCAGAGTTGTTCAAAAGACAAATTTTCGAAATGAATATTAACCAAGAATTAGTGATTCTAGTGGTTTTAGCTCTTTGATCTTTGAATGCAATTCTGTAGAGGATTTTATTCAGCATGTCAAGGGTTAAGTAAGTAAACTATTTTGACAGAAAGAAAACCTAATACCATTGATAACTATTACATTATTGAAAAAATGTCAGTTTTGACAAAATGCGAAGACAGATTATTGGAAGACTATGGCAGCATACGGAATTAGTCAATAAGACTGTTCAAGAAAACTGTCACCGACATATTTTCTCCCTGTGAATATTGAGCAAAGATGTTTGCAAAAACGTGTCCTATTCACTCTGTTTTGGGCCGAGGAGCAGCTTTTCTTCTGGAGTATGCGAACAACTGTAGCAATGATAGAAGTCCTAAAGCCATTAACACAACGTATGTTATTCTGTACAAATGGATCATTCCAAATACTATCATCCATGGCACAAAGATATGGATTAAAGTTGATATGGCACGGGAAGATGATCTGAAATATACAAAACAAAAAGGGTTGGGATTTCCAAATATACAAAACAAACACAAAACATGAGATTTCAAACAAGAGGACCATTATGGTCCTAAATCGCTCACCTAAATCATCTGCTGGTAAAAGGATGCAACTGGAGCCAAATAATTATAACCAGTTTTATGAAGATAAATCCAAAATTGTTGCATTAATAGTGTAAACAAAGAAATTGTCTTTACGGCCCCTTTTCCAGTGTTTTCCAATAGAAGCTTTCTTAAAATCAATAAGGTTCATCCTCATGACCTACAAATTATTCTGGCCAAGTTTCATGAAGATTGAGCCAACACTGTTGCCTCTAGAGTGTAAACAAAGAAATTGTTGATGGGCCCCTTTTCCTGTGTTTTCCAATAGAACCTTCCCATAATTAAATAGGGTTAATCCTTATGACCAACATTTATTCTGGCCAAGTTTCATGAAACACTTAAATTGTTGATGCCACACAACACACGATGGACACCGGACTTCATGCTCAGGTGAGCTAAAAATACATAAAAAAAAATAGATATCACTAGATTACCAAAAATCCAAAACTAGTTATCCCTAGAAATAGACATTGTCTTTGACATATTTCAAAAATGGATTTTTGTCCACCCAGTGAGGGGATAATGTCTGTACTATAAATATTAGGAAGGGAATAATGTCTGCCATGTCAAAAAGCACAGAAGAGGATTTTGTCTGAAGAGGCTATAGTACTAGATACCATTTTTACATTATGAGCCTTTTTTTCTCTCAAATATGTTGCTAGAAATGTATTAATGTCTTAACCCTTTCCTGGTTAATCCCTCGTTTTTACGTCCCTATGATTTCATAATTGAGAAAACATTGTGAAAAAAGAAGAAATTGCTTGTAACAAGCAATTTCTTCTTTTTCGTAACAAGCAATTTCTTCTTTTTCCACAATATTCTCTACCCTACTGAATGGTTATTTTTCAAATAAAATCAACTTTAAATTATCGTCTGCAAAACCTTGGAATTTGGACGGGTCTAAAATTTTGCAAAAACAGGAAAGGGCTAACTTATTCCCACACAATGACGCTTTGGGATGCTCCTCAAGAAAAAAAAATTGAAAACATTGTGTTAAATGAAGAAACTGCTTGTAACCAGCAAAATCTTTGTCATAGCACAGTCCGTAGCCCATCAGGCTCCTAATATTCAATAATTGGATGTCTTAGGTCCGATTCCCGGCAGCAGCACATATCCTTTCCGACATTTGTCTCTCACCAATGGGTGGATAATTGTAAACCTGAGTAGGAAAGCAGATGGAGGACAGGAAAGGATGTAGTGGTAGTACAGGTGTCACAAATACCAGGAATCCATTGTTAGGTGCTCCAGTGGCCGTGATATGACTGAAGTACTGTTAAAAGTTGCGATAAACCCCATTCAATCAATCAATCAATCAGTTTACACAAAATTTTCTACCCAGAAAAAATCTGAAATTTCATAAACTTTAAATTGTAGTCTTCAATTCCTTTCAACTTGGACCAGTCTAGAATGTTGCTGTCTGGTAATGGGTTAAACATACACTCTAGTTCACCTGTAAGTGATTATGTCCATGTAGCCTCACAGTGAAGAATGACGAGAATAACCGATGACAAGACAATAATTTTTTGACAGGTCCAAATTCAAAGAATTTCGAATATCTTTTCATTCTTAAAGAAATTAATTTGGAAAATGCAGAAATTGTTAGTGGCAAGTAATTACTTCATTTTTCACATAGTTTCCTTGAGGGGTATTAAAGGTGGGATTGTGTTATAATTGCAGATACTTTTATATCAATTTGGAAACAATTTATTACAACTTAAATTTAACCCTAACAATTCTGGATCATGGAGAATACCCCAGTCCTTGTGACAAATGTGTGGATCAACAACAGAAGAGAGCACAATACCCCTCTCAAGAATCAAACTCGGGACCTCTTGATCATGAAGTCGACACTTAATTTCTTGGTAGGGGCTCAACAGATAAAACAAATTATCAATGAATTATTAGGAAAACATTTACAATTCATGGCTCATTGAGAAATCTCTGTCATCAATTAAATAGTGATTGAGTTATCAGCCCTTTAATTAACCCATTCCCAGAGGCAGAATTTTAGACTGGTCCAAATTGAAAGGAGTTGCATACGACAATTTTAAGTTTATGGAATTTCAGATTTTTTCCTCTTACTAAGTAGAAAACATTGTGGAATTTTTTCCTCTTACTAAGTAGAAAACATTGTGGAAAATGAAGAAATTACTTGTAACAAGCAAATTCTTCATTTTACACAATGTTTTTGCAAAAGATTTTCTGTAGTGGTGTTCAAAATTGTCATTGAGTGGGAATGGGTTAAGACCAGAAGTGTGATGCTTATTACTGATAGTTACCATACAGTCACCCTTTTTGATGTCACTCAAGAAAAATGCTTTTAAAATAATTGTGAAATGACGAAATTGCTTGTCACAAGCAAATTCTTCATTTTCTACAGTGTTTTCTAACCCCAAAGACCCAATTTTTCTGAATTTTTATCAACTTGAAATTGCCATCTACAAAATTTTTGAATTTGGACTAGTCTAAAATTTCAGCGAGTGGGAATGGATTAAGTTATGCCAATCTATTGTCGGGCAAACTAGAAATTGTCGCAAAGCTGGCTAATACTCCCCAACAGGGCTTGTTCATATACAAGTGCTATCCAAAGAAAAATAGTCTTTTTAATTAAAGGGCCATTAATCAGTCAAAAATAAATGGACCATAACCAGAATAGGAAATGCATATGTCTGACAAATAACAAGTCTTTCCATGAAATTTAAATCTAATCCGTCCAATGGTTGCTGAGAAATTGAGCGGACACGATTTTTTTACCAAAGGGCCATAACTCTGTCAAAAATCAATGAACCATAACCTAAATAGAATATGCAAATCTCTGCTGGATACTGATTATATCAGTGAAGTTTGAATAAAATCCGTCCAATAGTTGCCGAGAAATTGAGCGGACACAAAACAGCTACAAACGGAAGGACCGACCGACCCACAAGCTGACTCCTATATACCCCCCCAAACATAGTTTTTGGGGGTATAACTAAACCTCAAAACTACAGCTTATCTATTAAAATTCACAGATCCCTGGCTTCACTCACTGAGTCAAGCCTGAATAAGATCTAGTCATAGCATATAAGAAGCCAAACCAACAAGTATGATTAACCTTAAAGTTCACCTCTTGTCAAAATAATTAATTTTTGGCTTATGCCTTCTTCAGAAATATTGTTATTCCGAAGAAGGCATTACCCGAGAATTAATTATTCCATTCCAACACATTGACGCTTTTGAACACCCCTCAAGAAAAACAAATTTGGAAAACATAGTGTAAAATGAAGAAATTACTTGTAACAAGCAATTTCTTTCTTTTACACAATATTTTTTTTAATGTTTTTATCCAGAAAGCTGAAAAAATCTATAATTTCATCAAGTTTAGATTGGTGTCAATTTAAAATTTTGCCATCTGGTAATGGGTTAAAAGAATTAAACTGAACGTCATTTTTAATCAATTCATTACCACTTGAAATACTTTGTATCATTGGCATTTTTTATTGACAGTTGCGATTTGTCACTTGCATGACAATTTCCTTTTTAATACTTTGTCTTCAGCTATATGTTCAAAGCCACATACCCTAACCCTAAAGTGACCAATGGCTGGCTCTGCCAGTTTACTATGTTGCCCAACCCATTGATTTTGACAGGAAGTTCCATTTTTTGCCTGTAACAATCAACTGGCCTTAAATCACACACTAGAGAATTCTTGCATGATTTCTCTTAGTCTTACAAGCTTTGCCCTGCCACAACCTGAAGTTTTGAGGAATCAAAGATTCACTAACAATTTTTGAAAAGGGTCACCCAGGGAACATTCCTGCTAAGTTAAGTACAAATGGGCCATATGGATTAAGAGAAGATTTTTTAAAAATTATTTCATGATTTCTTTAAGTCTGATAAGCTCTACACTGATATGCTCCCTTTTTTTGCAATTCAAAATTTCATGAACATGTTTTCAAAAGGCTCACAAATCAAAATTTCATGACCAAGTTCTGAAAAGGGTCACTGAAGGAACATTACTGCCAAATATGATCGAAAATGGTTCTGTGGTTTACGAAGAGAAGGTTTTTAAAGAATTATTTCAAGATTTCTCTAAGTCTGATAAGCTTTGCTCTGCCTAGCCTCCAATTTTTATACGCCCGTCGAAGACGGGACGTATTATGGGATCACCCGTGGTGTCCGAGCGTCCGGGCATCCGGTCGTCCGGTTGTCCGGGCGGTGTCCACTTCTTTGTCCGGAGCATAACTCTGTCACCATAAGTCCGATTGACTTAAGACTTGGCAGTTATATTCTTCTCATCAATACGGAGTGCAGTGCACAAGAACCATAACTCTACCTGGCCTATTTTTTGAGTTATTGCCCTTTGTTGTTTTTCATACTTGAATCTTGTCCGGAGCATATCTCTAAAAGTATTATAGCTAGGATCATGAAACTTCATGGGTGTATAGATCTCACCAAGGGAGAGTGCAGTGCACAAGAACCGTAACTCTACCTGGCCTATTTTTTGAGTTATTGCCCTTTGTTGTTTTTCATACTTGAATCTTGTCCGGAGTATATCTCTAAAAGTATTATAGCTAGGATCATGAAACTTCATGGGTGTATAGATCTCACCAAGGGGGAGTGCAGTGCACAAGAACCATAACTCTACCTGTCCTATTATTTGAGTTATTGCCCTTTGTTGTTTTTCATACTTGAATCTTGTCTGGAGTATATCTCTAAAAGTATAATAGCTAGAATCATGAAATTTCATGGATGGATAGAGCTCACCAAGTAGGAGTGCAATGTACAAGAACCATAACTCTACCAGGCCTATTCTTTGAGTTATTGCCCTTTGTTGTTTTTCATACTTGAATCTTGTCCGGAGTATATCTCTAAAAGTATAATAGCTAGGATTATGAAACTTCATGGATTGATAGATCTCACCAAGGGGGATTGTAGTGCACAAGAACCATAACTCCACCTGGCCTATTTTTTGAGTTATTGCCCTTTGTTGTTTTTCATACTTTAATCTTGTCCGGAGTATATCTCTAAAAGTATAATAGCTAGAATCATGAAATTTATTGGATGGATAGAGCTTACCAAGTAGGAGTGCAGTGTACAAGAACCATAACTCTACCTGGCCTATTTTTTGAGTTATTGCCCTTTGTTGTTTTTCATACTTTGTTTGACAAAAAATATTCATTCAAAATAACATCAGTTCTATTCAAACCCCCAGTTAATATTAAGCAGTGTGACGGGCGTATCTTGTGACAATTTGGCACCTTGTTTTAGTATTGGAAAGGATCAGTCAAGGATAATTCTTGCCAAGTTTGGTCCATATTGGCCCAGTGGTTTAGAAGGAGATTTAAAAATTCATTTCAAGATTCCTCAAGTCTGATAAGCTTCACACTCCTATGCCCCAATTATTTTTTTGAAAAAAAAAAAATCACAAACAAAGGTCACCCAAAGTACATTCCTGCCAAGTTTGGTCCAAACCAAGTGGTTTAGGAGGAGAGGATATTTAATCTTTTCTTGTTTAAACCCGGGATTTTTTATTGCTGTGATTTTATACTTGAGAAAACATTGTGGAAAGAGGAGAAATTGCTTGTAACAAGCAATTTCTTCTTTTTCAACAATATTTTCTACCCTACTGGATGGTTAATTTTCAAAATAATCCAATTTGAAAATTTCGTCTGCAAAACCTCTGAATTCGGACAGGTCTAACATTTTTCAAAACAGGAAAGGGTTAAAGAAACTGGGTGATCCTAAAAGCCTCCCTTGAGCTCATTGTGTTCAGTATAGCTAAAAAGTAGAATGGTTGGTAAGCAACCCAAATGTCATAACTACAGCTTGATTAATCTGTAGTTTACGTCGAAAAACCCAAAGCTAAATGTCAAAAGTTCACTTCTGGTCTAATTAAATGATTTCATTGGTCAATTGATTATTTGATTGACATACACAATCTGTGAATTGCAAACTAATTTTGTTTGATATCTCAGACAAACTAACTGTCTGAGTAAAGTTGGAATGGTAACAACCCATCAACATTTAACCCATGACCACTCAACAAAATATAAGACTGGTCCAAATTGAAAGAATTTGCAGACAACTTTCTAAATTTAGGAAATCTTAAAAATCTGTGTCTGTTTGTGAAGAAAACATTGTGAACTAGAACTGTCCAATGTAAGGGCTGACGAATACCCCCAACTGCCGCCTCTTTTAAAACAAGGCCAAATTGTAAGCATTGAAATGTTAGCCATTCATGATTTTTCAAGTGGACAATTTTTTTACAAATCTTAGGTCAATAAGGGGCAAAGACTGTGTAAAAAAAATGGGATTTTGCTAAACATTGAAGATGGAAATCATGGATTTTGTGCAACGTCGAACATGGTGTTTATGTTCTGGAATAAACATGTGAACCACTTTAATTTCTTAATCTGTCAACCTGTTCAGGAGTTATGATATATTCTCTAAATATTGTATATAAGAAAATAAATCAAATGGCATAACTCCTGAAACAGTTGATAAATCATAATGAAAATTGCAGGTGCGCAAGTTCCCATTGCAAGGAAGATTTTGGTAAAGTTTCAGCAAATTTGGTCTGGAATTGTGGGAGGGGATGAGGACACAAAATTGTCCACGGATGGATGGACAGACAGACGAACGGACGGACAAACAGACGGACAGACAGACCGACGAACAGCCAGACCGACAGAAATCTAATTCCAGTATACTCCCCCATTACTTCGTACCAGTGAACCACTTTTATTTTCTTAATCTGTCAACCTGTTCAGGAGTTATGATTTATTCTCTATATATTATATATAAGAAAATAAATTAAAGGGGCATAACTCCTGAACCAGTTGATTAATCTTTATTAAAATTGCAGGTGCACAAGTTCCTATTGCAAGGAAGATTTTGGTAAAGTTTCAGCAAAATTGGTCTTGAAATGTGGGAGGGGATGAGGCACAAAATTATGTCCACGGATGGATGGACAGACTGATGAACAGCCAGACAAACGGACAGACAGACCGATGGAAGACTTTATTCCAGTATACCCCCCATGACTTCGTACATGTGAAACACTTTTATTTTTCTAATCTGTCAACCTGATCAGAAGTTGATTTATTCTCTATATATTGTATATAAGAAAATAAATCAAATGGCATAGCTCCTGAACCAGTTGATTAATCGTAATGAAAATTGCAGGTGCACAAGTCCCCATTGCAAGGAAGATTTTGGTAAAGTATACCCCCCTATAACTTTGTTGTTGGAGCAAGCAATTTCATTTTATCACATTGCTTTTTGAAAGATTTTTTCAATCAATTCATTAATAGGTGGAATGTGTGGTAATGGATTTAACCCATTACCACAAAACAAAATTTTAGACCAATCGAAATTGAAATATGTTGCAGAAGACAATCTTAAGTTGATGGAATTTAAGAATTCATTGTCTTTTTTGGTAGAAAACATTGTGGATAATGAAGAAATTGCTTGTCATTTTCCACAATGTTTTCCTGAAGTAATTTTTTAAGGGATGTAAAAAGGTGTCATGGGTTAACTGTCCAATTTATACAAACCTTCCAGCTAAAGATGATTTTGTGATCAGGATGAGCAGAAATATTAAAGTTATTGTGATCCCTATAGGTTTATTTGTGTCATCATGGAAAACTTCAAACTTTTTACTCTCTCTGTAAAATAAAATCAACATGCTAGAAAATTATTTTCATGTAATAACAAACAAGATCATTGCAGAGAGGCTAATTTGTACCCAAAAGGGCTTGTCAGTGAAACAGTATGATTGTGAGCTAAATTGCTTAGTCCAAAACAACTAAGTCTTTTGAGTCAATATGCACAAAATTCCCAAACGACAAAATTTAGGAAAGTCCAAAAATGGTTAAAATTCCACTGAAATGAATGTCAGAGTAATGAAACCTTGTCTAGAGGCTGATATGATGGTCACAAAGACATGTGCAAAGTTCCAGAGCAATAGCATTAGTAGAAACTGAGATATGACACCTGCATGTAAGATTTAACCAAACCATTACCCAGTCACCAACGTGACTTGAATAGCCCTAAATAGTCAAGCTAAAAAGTTTTAAAATTTCATCATCTTAAAATTGGCAATTCATTTCAACTTGTAGTGGCCTAAAATGATGATGGACTATGAAGATGTTAAAAGCCTGTAGGAACTTTGAGTACGGTGCTATTTTGATTTTTGAATGTGGTTTAATGCCACTTTTAACAGTATTTCAGTCATATTGAGGCTGGAGCACCTAACCATCGATTCCTGGTATTTCTCTCACCAGTACTTGTATAGTAGCAGACAATACCACTACAGTATTTCCTAGCCTCCAGCCGTTCATCCCAGTTAGGTTTATGATTCTGATTGTTGGAAAGGATATTTGGCGCAACTGGGGACCAAACTCTGGACCTCATGATTGAGTGTCTTGTATACCACTGCACTATGGTCTCGCCCAAAGGTGAAGTTTACAGCTCACAGTGAAGACTCTGAGAATATGTAGATGAACAGGCTGATCTGAGTCTTTAACCAGCACACATGTGACATAAGAAATTTCCTGTAATACAATATTACAAAAGTATTTTAAAATACATGACACTTACATGATTTCCTTTCCCCAAACTATTAAAGGTGGACTGTTTAGCACCAATAACCACATCATCAACATAAATACAGTGAAGAACAGGTTATACGCTGATCTCATATTTTTATCAAAGGACTGACGAGCCTGATAGCACATCTGTAATACCTGAAATTACATCCATATGACATCTTTTTTTTTTTGAACATGTGACCCTTTAGGCAAAGTCAAATTACAAAGATAAGCAGCAATCATGTGAAATTTCAATGTTATCTTTTTTAATTAACAAATTAAATCCTTTACTTATCCTTTAATCATAATTTGAACTTTGTACTCAAATGAGCTACAAAAATCAAGAGGATTGACTGCAATGATAGACAGAAAGAGAGCAAACACTATATATTCTAGTAGGAGACTATTAACCCTTGTCATGCTTCATAAATTACCTTACTGAATTGCTGCAATATCAAAGGTCTGAAAGCACTGATAGAACTTGTCATTAAAAAATCAATATTTCTTTTAGAAATCAACTTCATAAACAACTCTGACAGGAAAAATACAACCAGGAGGTGTAGACCAAGATCAGACTGCACTTATGTGCAGGCTGATCTTGATTTACACCTCCTGCCAAAAAACGGAATATTCCGGGTTCAGCAAGACAAGGGTTAACCCATTACCAGATGGCAAAATTTTAGACTGGTCCAAAATGAAAGGAGTTGCAGATGACCTGTTACAGTTTATGAATTTTACATTAAAATTTCAACTTTCTTAGCAGAAAATAATCATTTTCTGCATAGTTGTCCCAATTATTTTTCTTGAGGGGCGGCAAAAAGTGTCAGTGTGTTGGAATGCGTTAACATTAATTCCAAGATAAATACACTGCAACTCCTCTACAACGCTACCCGGCATAGCGTTGACTCCATTATAACGCGGGGTCTGCTCGGCTCCCAAAATTTTGGAGGGGGGGGGGGCATTTTGGGTAGATGCTGAGATACGAGGTTAATCCTGATTTGGCCGTGATTTTTTCATCCCGTCTTCGGCCCGCCCGAAAAAAAAGGGTTGCACATAAAAATCGATAATTACCCGAAGCTAGGTAAGTTTTTAACACCTTATGTGGACGGTCCTGGCCATTAATGCATTAGTTCAGAGGTAATTGCTTTGTTTGATTGATGACACGTGTAGTGTTTGAATTTACAAAATCGGTTCGGTTGTTTTTTCTTACTGTTTGACATTGAGATGATCAATGGCTTAGGTCATTGATTATTTTAAAACAAAAGTGAATAGGCACGCTCCTGGTTATCCTTGAGTTACAAACCTTGAAGGTGGTTCGATTAAAATATCACACTGTTTCACTCTCGGCGTTCTTAATTTTCTACAGTCCCTGGTAGGGCGGGCGACCGTGAAATTAGACAGATTGACTTGAGCCTAATTTTTATTTCACTTCATAGTTTGCTGGTATCCGGAGCTCGTAGAGGATAGTGGCTTCAAGATAAAAACGCAACAATGTGCTTCGAAAACAATAGGTCATAGTTGCGACATTACAGAAAATATGTGAATTTTAATTGTAAATGTCACGATAGTGGAAGATTTTCATCCGAAACGAAATAGATAATATAAGTAGATTAAAATAAAATACCGTTATTTTTCCACATTTCTCTCAATAATCCGAAAATTTAATGCCATTCTGTATGATCAAACACACGGCAAAAAGCTCGTTGAAGTTAAGTTTTTTCGGGTACAGTTTATTTTATTCTGAGGGAGGAAAGGTGATTAAAGGCGCTGCCGCCAGATGTTCAGCTATTTATGTGAGAGTTTCCGGTGTTGACACGTGCTAGACACAGACCCCGTGATAATTCTTGCTGACAGAATTTTTTACTATTGTCATTATGAAACCAGACATTCCACCGATTCGGATATTTTTCGATTATTATGACCTTCATTTTCACGATTAAAAGTTAGCCGGTTTACATGTATACGTGCAACTGGTCAGTTTAAATTCCCAATTCGTAAATGACTAGGTTCAGATAGAGTTCTTTGTCCATTTATTGTTGCCGTATTTTTAACAATTGTAAAGAAATTAGACCAAGTCCATTACTGCGAAAGAGGTTCGAAAGTCGATCCATGCGACATTTTCTCAACGCTACAGTAACCCAAGGTGTTCAACAACTCGTCTCGTAACTACAGTTGTTGTTTTTCATTTCCCGACTAGTAACTTGTATAGAATTAAACTTGTTATAGGAATTTTATCACGAATTATCGGGTGTTTGGTTCAGATTCCGACGATTGAAAAGTTTCAGTTACGGCGATGGGGGCAGCGTTATAGCATAATAACTCCACTTCTTCCGCTGTTTAATTTCTTGGACCCCACCAACAGTGTTATAGTGGAGCTGCAGTGTACTTACCTGCATGAAACAGATCACATATGAAATAAAGATACCAGTAGAACTGCATAAAATGGCCTTCACAGCTTGTTCTAAGATAAATACTTACCTGTATGAAGTAGATCATATATGATATAAAGATTTTGTTTAGTTTGTTTGAATGGGTTTTTTTTAGCTGCTTCCAACAATCTTTCAGTTATATCGCAGCAGCTGGAGCACCTAACAATGGAATCCTGGTATTTCTCACACCATTACTTCCATTACATCCCTTCCTAGCCTCCAGCTGCTATCCAACATAGGTCTACGATTATCGACCCATTGGTGAGAGACAAATAGTCGGAAAGGATGAGTGTTGCCGTCAGGGATCGAACCTGGGACCTCTAGATTGACAGTCCTGATGCCCTACCAACTGCGCTATGACGGCGGCATGATATAAAGATACCAGCAGAACTGCATATAATGGCCTTCACAGCTTGTTTGTAGATAAATACCTACCTGTATGAAGCAGATCACATATGAAATAAAGATACCAGCAGAACCACATACAATGGCCGCCACAGCTACACTTCCTATACTTATCATAATACATATGATATGTAACAGTGTAGAGAAGATACTTGGTAACCTGAAAATGATATAGATAATAAGAAATAAATCACATGCATGCAATTCCAGCTTAAACCCTTTCCCGCACAATGATGTTTTTTGACGTCCTAAAAACAAGAGGACCATGTTGGTCCTAAATCGCTCATCTGAGGCAGCTGCAAATTACAGTACATTTTTGAATTTTTGTTGAGAAAAATCAATAAAACAAATATAAGATAGTACAAAACTATAGTACTGCTATATAATAAATATGAATGCATATGGCTTTATAGTTTAATCCATTACCAAACTATCCCACACTTTGATGCCCTCAAGGAAAAAATGTTTAAAATACAATGTGAGAAACTTACTATTTACAAGCAATTTCTCCATTTCTCACAAATATTTCTACCCTTGAAATTCCTTGTACTTAAATTTCAATCAAACTTTTATAACGGTCTGCAACTTCTTTTAATGTTGACCAGTGTTAAGTGGAGAAGAATTTGATATTGTCCTAATTGAACATTTTACCAAACTTGGGGCCTCTGGGGCGGGGCTATTTTGACCCAATGGGTCTAATTTAGGATATAGGTATAGGACAATCTGGATGTACTATAAAAGAAATATGAATGCATAACAACTTATACATTCGGAGAGGAAGATTTTGGAACATGCTCTTATTGAGCGTTTTTCATAACTTATAATGCCTTTGGAAGGACCATTTTTGTCAAAAAATATATAAACATGATAGATAACAATAACGCTATGCTATGTTTTTAATATAAATGCTCTACGCCCTATATTCAATTTTGACCCTTGACCCTAGGAGCACAATTTTAAGTGATATGGTTTGTTTGTTCGTTTGAATTGGATTTAAGACCGCTTTTAACAGTTTTTAGTCATATTGTGGTGGCTAGAGCACTTCACAATGGATTCCTGGTATATCTCTCGCCAGTACTACCATTACATCCTTTCCTAGCCTACAGCTGCTATCTAACTTAGGTTAACTATTATCCAACCATAGTTGAGAGACAAAAGTCAGAAAGGATATGTGCCGCCGCCAGGGATCATACCCATGACATCTAGTGTTTAGGAGTCTAATGCGTAACCAACTGCACTAAGACGGAGACAAGTGATATGGTACAAAACCATCTATTAATGATTCATACCAAATATGAATGCCCTATGCCCTAAACCTTATAATTTATAAGGAGAAGTCTTTTGAACTTGTTCTTATTAAGCATTTTCCAAACTTAGCGGGGTGGGAAAATTTCTAACCCCAGAGATTAAATCTTTGAAAACTTGACAGAGAACCATGTGATTAAGCTACATATAAAATATAAATGCCTTTGGCCTTGAAATTTCTAAAAAAAAAAAAAAAATAAAAAGATTTACTATGATTTCCCATTTTCAAATTCAGTGGCAACCAGAGTTTTTCAAGAAATGAAATTCTTTTAACAACTTTTGTAGAGCTTCACTCAGAGAACATTGAAAAGTTTCAGCTTGATCGGCCTACTAGTTTAGGAGGAGAAGATTTTGAAGATTAACTTAAATTTCCCATTTTCAAATGCCGAGGCAACCAGAATTTTCACAAAATGGAATTCTTTTAACAACTTTTGTAGAGCTTCACTCAGGGAACATTGAAAAGTTTCAGCTTGATCGGCCTACTAGTTTAGGAGGAGAAGATTTTGAAGATTAACTTAAATTTCCCATTTTCAAATGCCGCGGCAACCAGAATTTTCACAAAATGGAATTCTTTTAACAACTTTTGTAGAGCTTCACATAAGAACCTCCCTGCAAAGTGGGTAACTGGTTTTCGAGGGGAAGATTTCTCAAGAAATTGTGGATAGACGGACAGACAACAGACAATGACAGATCACAATAGCTCACTTTGCACTTTGTGCTCTGGTGAGCTCAAAAAGGTTTCGTAAAACATTGCCACAAGTAATTTCTTCATTATCCACCAAGTTTTATATACAGAGACAAAAAAAAAAGTTTAAATTACATCAACTGAAAATTGTCGTATGCAACTTTTTTTAATTTGTTTGTTGTATGGTAATCAGTTAATTGCCTGTCACATGACCTTCAGTTGTGATTAGAGAATATCCAACAAATCTTTACACATGACATGTGAGTTAAAAATCACAGGGTATTCCCCAGCTTACACTACCACAACTATAGTGAAAATGAAATTCTATCTCAATGGAATATGTTCTGTAAGCACCATGTAGGGCATCTAGCTGCATCTCCACACCAAGGATTGAAAAGATACAAATACACCAGGCAATTTCAAAAAATAAACTATTGGCTGAAAATAAACTTAGTCTGATAAGAGGAAGTAGACAAAATGCAGATCTAGTTTGGGTAAGAACCATGGACATCTCTAGTTGAGCATGCGCACAGTTAACTTGGGGACTTAAATTGGGAAAGCACCATGTAGATCCCTAGCAACCCAACCAAGTTTCAAGTCAATGCTATGAATAGTTGCTGAGAAAAGTGCAACAAAAAATATACCACTAAACCATCAATTTCCAATTATATAAAAAGTCGTAAAACAGGAATAGTTAACTAGCGGACCTAAATTTGGTAAGCACCATGTAGGATCCCTAGCTGAACCTCCACAGTAAGTTTCAAGTCAATGCTATGAATAGTTGCTCGGAAAAAGCAACAAAACATAATCAATTTCGGATTATAAACAAAGTCATAAAACAGGAAGCAGTTAACTCGCCAACCTGAATTTGGTAAGTGCTACATAGGACCCCTAGCTGAACCTCCACACCAAGTTTCATGTTAATGCTATGAAAAGTTGCTGAGATATGTACAAATAAAATATCCTACTATACAAGTCCATGTTAGAATATAAAAATAGTCGTTAAATAGGAAGTAGTTAACTTGCGGACCTAAATTTGGTAAGCCCAATATAAAACCCCTAGATGGACCTCCACACTAAGTTCAACTAAGTTGTCATACTGGAAGTAGTTAATATGCAGACCTTTCTTTGGTAAGCGCCATGTATGATCCCTAGCTATTCCTCCTCATCTAGTTTTGGGTCGTTGCCATTAATAGTTGCTGAGAAAATGTGACACAAATATACCACCATACAATATAAACTAATTTGTTAATCTCAAAGTAGTTAACTTGCAGACCTATCTTCAGTAGGCACCATGTAGGATCCATCAACTGAATGCTATGAATAGTGGGAAAAGTGGGATCAATAATTGGTTACAAACTCACAGACAGACAATGATATACCATTATACCCCCTATTCTTTGAAGTGCAGGTGTTTCTTGAAGAGTACAGAAGAAATGGAAAATTTTTAGTCGATGTCAAGTTAAGATTAAATAAGATGTGTTTGTGAAACACAATGCCCCCATAACAGGACTAAACGTTTGACCTTGGTATGTGACCTTGACACATGACCTTGGACTTGACATGAGGAGATGCGTATTATGGAGATGTATCATCATGCAAAATACAAGCATTGTATTTTGAATAGGCTGGTTGTAATTGGCAATGTTAAGTTTTTTGGCTAAGTTTTGCAGACAGCCAGAAAGACAGACCAACAGACGGAAAGACTGAATGACGGACAGAAGGACAATAGTAAAACAATATGCCCCCAATCTTTCGATGCGGGGGCATAAAAAGGAAAAATAGGGTAATGGATTTTAACAATTTGATCTTGGATAGGTGCATTTCATCAAAATAATGAGCATCTACATATTAAACATTGACCTTGTTTATTGAATAGTATAGAAGAAATGGAAAATGTTCTCTTTGGGGTTATGATTGAGTAAGAATTAAGGGTAAAGAGATGGACCTTGATCTTTGACATCTGACCCTCACTACATGTGCATTGTTGATGGTATAGAAGAAATGAAGATGTAAAGATTCTTGGTTGAGGCAGGCACATGGACAAACAGACAGCAGTAAAACATGCCATCCCTGAATCTTTTAATAAAGGGTATAAAATAAAAAGTTCACAATTAAGAGCACAAAAATTGATGCCTAAAGATTTTGAAAAAATATCCTAATCTAATTTTTTTCTCTATATATGAATTAAGGTGTGCCAAGAGAAAACCCATATATGAGTCTAGGGCATTATTTTTGAGTCTTAACATTATATGGGTAACACCATACTGATAAATTATACTCACCATCCCAACATTAATCCTAGCAAACGGCTGTTGAATTCTAGTACAAGGGAGATGACAGTTGCCTGGAATGTTGTAATACCAAGAGCCATCAAATATAACAAGAGTTGTGCCCCTCTAAATGAAATCCCCTGCTGGTCCAGTGATATAATATCAGGGTCTGGTATATGTAAATTACTCAAGTGAGGCTTAACGGATTTCATCCTGAAATTAAAGGGAGAGAACTAGAGTATATGTGCTATCATTTACTATCAAATATAACAAGACTTGTACCCCTCAAGCAAAATCACCTACTAGTCCAGTGATATAATATCAGGGTTAGTATACATGAATTACTCAGATGAGGCTTTGTGACTTTTAACACACAATTAATGGGAGACAAATAGAGTACAGAGTGATCTGATTAACTATCAGTTATAACAAGAGTTGAGCCCCTCTAAGTGAAAACACCTGTTGGTCCAGTGAATGGATGCCATTTGAAATGAAACCATCCTATGTGGTAGAAAATATTATGGAAAAAGGAGAAATTGCTTGTTACAAGCAATTTCTTCTTTTTCCACAATGTTTTCTTGAGTATAAAATTACAGGAAGGTAAAATCCCATATTTGAACGGGAAAGGCTTAAAGACCTTATTTCCCCCTTTTTTCTTAAGTATTTCAAGTATTTCCAGTAGCCATACTTGTTTCACTTTCATTGAACTCAGTTGTAGCAATAAAAGGTAACAGCTTACTTTAATCTCTAGAAGTAGCCACTTCTACCATTTGAAGTGGATATGATAGAGTCCTTAAAGAGAATAAAACATGTCATATGATTTATTTTATGACAGAGAATAATGTTTTTCTCATACATTTACCCATTACAAAAGGACAAAAATTTAGACTCAAAGAAGTTGCAGACCACAATTTTTAGTAAATGGAATCTGATTTTTTTTATCTTTGAGGTTGACAAAATTGTGGATAATGAAGATAATTTCTTCATTGTCCACAATTTTTTCAAAAGCATTTTCTGTTGGGAATGATTAACTTATTCCCTAACAATCCCTCCTTTTTACGCCCATCAAGAAAAAGGCTTTGGAAAACATTGTGGAAAATGAAGAAATTGTTTGTATTAAGCATTTTCTTCATTGTGCACAATGTTTTTTACCCAAAAAATGAAAGAGTATGAAATTCTACTAACTTGAAATTGTCGTCTGCAGCTTCCCTGAATTTGGACTAGTCTAAAATATTGCTGTGTGGGAATGGGTTAAATGAGGTTTTACGGTGAATTGACAGGTTAGGTAATTTGCGCATTATAATTTTCTCCTTTTTTCGTCAACATTTTCAGTACTTTAATGTTCATTATTTCTTCAGCACATAACATTCATTTTGTTGTCAGCAGCAGCTTTGAATTTGGCCTAGTCTAACTTTTTGCCATATAGGAAAGGTTTAACCACATTTGTACATACAAGATTGTAACAGTTCTTGTGCATGACACTTCTCCATATTATGATCTATAAGTGTATAAAGTTTGAAGTTGCTAGCACTTATGGTTTAGGAGACAAGGTCAGGACAAAAGTGTGATGGATGGACAGATAGACCAATGGACAGACAGATGGAAACGAGCAAACCTATAGACCCCCAACCTGTAACGGGATGGGGACTAATAAAGAAATTCTTGCTTATGTAGAATTCAAATTGATTGGCTAATGATATTCTGTGAACGACCGGTCAATTTGGATCAGTATGAAATTTTGTTGTGAGGTAATGGATTTAATATCATTGTAGAAAATATGCAGAACAAATATTTTTCCCTTTTTACACAATGTTTTCCTAAATTGATTAAATCAAGGTTAGTTGCGGAAACCCATTACTGCGAGAATGTCTTTGCTTGGTTAAGTATTTCACTGCATCTGGACCATTAAACTTAAGCTGTGTGAGGTAAATAGGTAACTGTGTGATTTTAAGACCTAATTTATCACTTTTTGTGTTTATGGCTAAGTTTGATTAAACATTTATAGACATCAAAATGTAATTTGATCAATTTGTAAACCACAGATATTGATATACTGTACCTCGGTTCATGTATAAGATATTTGTATTAGACCAACCACATTTTACTGTTTCTAAACTGTATTTGATTTATCTTTATTAACCCATTATCAGGCTACACAATTTTTGACAGGTCCAAAGTGAATGATGTTGCAGACAACAATTTTAGTTGATAATATTAAAAAAAAAAATCTATGTCTTTTGAGGTAGAAAACATAGATGAAAATGAAAAAATTGCTTGTGACAAGCCAATTTCTTCATTTCCAATAATGATTTCTCAAAGAATTTCCTTGAGGAGCTGACGAAAGCATGATTGTGTGGGAATGGGTTAACAGATTACCACACAACACGATTTTTGACTAGCCTGAATTGAAAGGAGTTGCAGACAGCAATTTAAAGTTTACGAAAGTTGAGATTTTTTTTAACTTTCTGGATAGAAAACATTGTTTAAAATGAAGAAATTACTTGTGATAAGCAATTTTTTCATTTCACACAATGTTTTCCCAATTGTTGTACTTGAATGGTGTCCAAAAGTGACACTGTGTGGAAATGGGTTAAAGAGATGAGGAAAATGTTTTGTTATGTTATGCTATTGTTATGTTACGTATAAATTGTAACAATGGAACTTACTGTAAAACTGTCTGTATAATCAATGCAAAAGGTACTACCCAGTATGGCTTAATTGCAAAGATTGAATCCAAAACACTCGGAACAGGGCTTCCTGGCAAATAGAAAGATTACAATTGGTTGTAGAACACAAATAAATACACCTCTTATAACAAACTTTTAATGAGTCCAGATTCTTCACCCATTACTAGATGACAAAATTTTAGACTGGACAAAATTGAAAAGAGTTGCAGACTATCACTTAAAAGTTCATGAAATTTTAGGTGTTTTTTTTCAACTTTCAGGCTAGAAAACATTGTGTCAAATAAAGAAATTGCTTGTTGCAAGCAACTTATTCATTTTACACAATGTTTTCCTAATTGTTTTTCTTGTGGGGAATCAAAAAGCGCCATTGTGCGGGAATTGGTCAACAATCAGCAGGAAATAAGCTAACAGTAGATTAAATCTTTCCTTTAAAAACCCTGGATTTTATGTCACTGTGATTTTATACTTTAGAAAACATTGTCGAAAAAGAAGAAATTGCTTGTAACAAGCAATTTCTCCTTTTTCCTCAATATTTTCTACCACATAGAATGGTTTTATTTCACATTGCATTTAACTTTTATTGTTGTCTGCATTTTCTTTAGATTTGACAAGCCTAACATTTGAAACACAGGTGCCTTTGCTCGGCTGTTGGGTGCTGGATAGTGGACAAAATGCATCTAGAGTTATCCCCCTTGATAGTATATGTTGCTCTTTTGATAGTGAGCAAGTGTGCCAAGTTTCAAGTGAATACCTTTAGTAGAATCAGAGATATCACAAAATGTCAAAGTTTTCACACAACGACGACAACAACCACGATGACCACACCCTGAGGATATCACAATACCTCGGGTTTTCTCTATATACAGCCTTGCTAAAAAATGGGAAAGGGTTAAAACTGAGGGTTGGAACTTAAATTCTCTTTCGCAATTGTTATTTTGTACACAAGAGCATGAAGCGTAGACAATGAGCTGATTGTCTAAACAAGTTTTGAGCTAGTAGCTATTTACAGAGTGCACAATGAAGACTTAGATCAGACTGTGCAGATTCCTGATATTAGTCTTTATTAAATGCACGCATGAAACTTTTTGAAATGTCACACACCGTCTCAATTTGCAACACCAATCTAGATTGACCTGCGCTGCACAAGATCTTTTTTTAAATATTTGTTTTACAGAATTACTGGATGGTCCTTTCTAGTGAGATGGATCACAAAATATCAGTTTTTGCAGCTTTAACTCTTTCCTGTTCCATCCCTGGATTTTACATCCCTGTGTTTTTTACTTAAAAAAACACTGTCAAAAATAAAAAAATTGCTTGTGACAAGCAATTTCTTCTTTTTTTCACAATATTTTCTACCCTACTGAATGATTATTTTTCAAACAATATTGACCTTAAATTATCATCTACAAAACTTCTGAATTTGGACACTGTGGTCTGAAATTGTGCATCACAGTAAAGGGTTAACCCTTATCCATTTTTTTCAAATTGTAGACTGGTCCAATATGAAAATAGTTGCAGACGACAATTTAAAGTTTATGCATTTTGAAATGAAACCATCATGTGGTAGAAAACATTGTGGGTAAAGGAGAAATTGCTTGTTACAAGCAATTTCTTCTTTTTCCACAATGTTTTCTCAAGTATAATATCACTGCGGCGTTAAATTCCAGATTTGTACAGGAAAGGGTTAATTTCAGACAGAATTGATTTTGTGTTACAAACCTTTGGCTATAGTCCTTAATTGATGCACCAGGGTCATCAAAAGTGTGGCAACACAGAAAACTGGCATTAGGATACCATAAAATCTCACAAACTGAAAATACAGACAAAGTGATATTAAAATTATATCTATAAATTGAGTTTTACACCATTTTGAACCCTTGTCATGCTTAATCTGGAATATTCCTGTTTTGGCAGGAGGTACTTTCAACAGAATGATGAACCCATAATTGTATCCAGTACCAACAGCCCTTTGATTTTAATGCAATTCTGTACAGGATTTTATTCAGGGAGACAAGGGTAACTATTTTTTCATGGTACAGCACTATAATAAATCGTGGTACAATTCACTTATCTATAGTAGTAGCAAAAGATTTATTTCAATTTTTCAATATAGTTGCCATACCTTTTTTTCAAACGTTTGATCTTGGTATGTGACCTTGACCTTATCACATGACCTTGACCTTGACATGAGGAGATGTGTATTACAGAGATGTATCATCTTGCAAAATATGAGCATTGTGTCTTGAATAGGCTAGTAGTAATTGGAAATGTTAAATTTTTTGGTTAAGTTTTGCAGACAGACAGACTTACAGACAGACAGATAGACAACGGTATAACAATATACCCCCAATCTTCCAACGGGGGGGGGGCATAAACATTCAAATTTCATTCAAATATATTTTTCCCAATCAATCAAGTCAATCTAGTAAATGATTTTTTTTAATTTTGTCAATTCATCAAATTCATTTGATCCTTTCATCCGTTACCACACAATCCTACATTTTTATGCAAAAAAAGTATAGTTATGAAAAGCATTGAGAGAAAAGAAGAAATTGCTTGTAACATGCATTTTGTTCTTCTCACATGATGTTTTCTGTTTCATATGGCCCAAAAAGTTCAATTAACCCATTCCCACGCAAGCCTTCCTTTTTGTGCTTTTCAAGAAAAATGCTTTGGAAAAGTTTGTAAAAAAATGAAGAAATTACTTGTTACCAGCAATTTCTTAATCATCCACAATGTTTTCTATCCAAAAAGAAGAAAAAATTAAAATTCTTAGCAGCTTCTTTCAATTTGGACAAGTCTGAAATTTTTTTGTGTAGGAATGCATTTAACCAACAGTTTTGTCGTCTGTAACCTCTTTCAATTGGAACCAGTCTAAAAATTTGTCCATTTTGAATGGATTAATTGCAGTATCTAAATTCCTACTGATAAAACTTTTCGTGTTGCATAGTACAAAATAGGATTTTTTTCTTTATTTCCGACAAAATCTCTGCTACACCGTCATTTTGAATGAGATTTACATTGCAACCTGGTGATGTCATCAAGACTATGGTCCTGCTGAGATGACATGCAGTAGTGAGAAAGGGATAAAAAAATAAGACTAAACAGTGAGTTTATTATTTTGATAATTTCACAGGTTTCTCTGTGAAAATAACCAGTGATAAGCCACCAAGAACTCTCAATATTCCATTGAAAAGCATAAAGGGCCTGAAACTGCTTTTGTCTTCCAGGAGAGTAAAACCACTAAACATTTAGTAAACAATGATAACAAAACCAAATGCCCTTTATGGCCTTTAGGTGTGACCAGCAAAATTGGTTAAAATGTTCAATACAAAAACTCAATAAATCACAATGGCCTTATACCTAAGTCTGATAAATTACCGTCATACTGCCTCTTAACCCATTCCCACTCAGTCACGCTTTTAAATGCCCGTCAAGAAAAATAATTGGGAAAACATTGTGGAAAATGAAGAAATTGCTTGTGACAAGCAATTTCTTCATTTTACACAATGTTTTCTACCCAAATAGTGGAAAAAATGAAAAAAATCATAAACTTTAAATTGTTGTCTGCAACTCCTTTCAATTTGGACCAGTCTAATATTTTCTTATGTGGTAATGGGTTAACCCATTACACATGGCTAAATTTGAGACTGGTCTAAATTGAAAGATGACTATTTCAAGTTGGTGGAATAAAAGAAATATTTGCCTATAAGGGTAGAAATCATTTTGTGGACACTGAAGAATTTGCTTGGTACAAGCAATTTCTTCATTGTCCTAAATGTTTTCAAAAGTTCTTTTTCCTTGATGGCATAAAAAAGAGGGTTAACCACAAGATATTAAGAAGATAAAGAATGACTTCCAAGTCCTATTTATAAATTACTTGCGATATTTAAGTTTTTTGCGGGCAAAATGGACAGAATGACAGTCTAATCAAATAAATCAGATACACGTACATGGTATTTCTTATGATTAACCTTTCATAATTTAATCTTTTGTTTTTGATGTATGCTCTAAAGAAAGTAGAGTTGGAAAAATGTTGTTGGTATAAGAGAAATCACTTGTGACAAGGAATTTCTCCCTTTCTCACAATGTTTTCCACCCTATTTGACACTCATTATTCAATTTAGCATACTTTGAATTGAACTCTGCAACCTCTTGCAATTTGGACTAGTCTCAAATTTCTTCATCTGGTAATAGGTTAATCCCCTTAAACAAAATCAGAAAAAGTGTACACAAGTTATAATTTTAATTGTTTCTTGATTTCCTTAACTTAAGCCTATGAAAAGAACTTTCAGGTCCTAATTAAGCCAATTATAAAAGTTATTCTATAATTAGAACAGTAGCGGATCGTAAAACCACTTACAGTCTTTATTTAGTTAACCCATTACAACTCAATCCCTCCTTTTTACGCCCCTCAAGTAAAAAGCTTATGAAAACATTGTGGAAAATGAAGAAATTGCTTGTATCAAGCAATTTCTTCATTATCCACAATGTTTTCTACCCAAAATGACGAAAAAATTCAAAATTCTATGAACTTGAAATTGTTGTCTGCAGCTTCTTTCAATTTGGACCAGTCTAAAATTCAACTGTGTTGGAATGGGTTAAGGGTGGACTTATTGACATACAATGGAAGTGATCTATCCGACACAAATCACCGACTAAAAACATACAAATATGGAGATTTAACAATCGGGAAATACAATATCCTGATAAGACGACAAAATATATCTTTTATGATCTATATTTCTTGAATATGAACTGTCTTGGACTATAAGATTCAGAAGATTAACAAAAATGTGATTTTCATGGAAGGATGATAATTTGTCAAGTGAACTCAAAGTTTTAAAAAGGCATTTTGAAGGGTAAGTACTCAATATCTGTGTATTTTGTTAACCAATTTCAACACAGTGATGCTTTTTGATGCCCCCAAGAAAAAAGGCTTTGGAAAACATTGTAGAAAATGAAGAAATTGCTTGTCACAAGCAATTTCTTTATTATTCACAATGTTTTTCAACTCTAAAAGACAAAGATTTTAAAGATTTCATCAATATAAAATTGTAATCTGCAACTTCTTTGAATTTGGACTGGTCTAAAATTTCTCTGTGTGGTAATGGGTTAAGAGATGTTTTCACTGAGGTTTGAAACTACACTTCCTAGCCTCACATTGGAATTGATAAAAGGGGAATGTATAACCTTTATGAAAGTATTACACTACAATTATATAATACTTAAGTGCTTCTTATCCTAGGCTTTTGTGTATATATCCTGATCTTATCTCAGACCAGAAAAGAATTTGACAGGTGATAGGTCATATTTCAAGTAACCTTAAAAGTACCAACAAACCAACAAAGTCAAGAGGACAGAGGATGATCCTTGTTAAACCATTACCACTTGACAAAATTTTAGACAGGTCCATATTGAAAGAATTTGCAGACAACAATTTCGAGTGGAATTTCTAAAAGATATTTAAAATTTAGTCAAGTTGAAATTGTCTGCAACATCTTTAAATGCGGACCATTCTAAAGTTGTGTCAAATGGTAATTAGTTAGAAAACCATTAGATTTCATTTCAATAATTAAGTTTTATTTAAGTCAGTCAAAACTGTGGGCTCTAGATTGCCCCTTTTTTTCATACCTCCATGAAAAAATGAGAGTAACTTTTACATAAAAAATAGACTATGTTGTAGACTATGATCAGCCTGCAATTATGTGCAATCTGATCTTATCCTACATCATCCATTTGATGATTCATGCTAACCAGTTCTTGAACCAGTTCTAGAACAGTGAGTTCTTTAGCTGCCATTTAACAACTTCAGTTCTAGAATGTTCTTCAACTTTTTTTTACAGGGGTTTAAATATGAAGTAAGAAATAAAATAATTTTGGTTGGCTATATAAATATTGTAACTACAGCTTGAATAACCTGTAATTATGATATTTAAATTGCCAAACTAATAACACGTTTCATACAAATGCAAACCAATGTTTTAGTTCGAAGTTCACTTCCATTATATCAATGTATGATTTGAATGCTTTGATGGTCTGTCACGATCTACGAAATAACATGGAGAAGTTTTAATAGATTTTTTCTAAAGAATATTAGATATAGATGAGCTTATTCTTTTCCTTCAATTTGGCAGATATTTGGAAACTGGCAAAAAGAAGTGTACATGGCGGAATGTAAGAACCACTTAACCCACTCCCACTCAAGACACCCCTAAGGAAAAAAGCTTTGGAAAACAATGTGGAAAATGAAAATAATTGATTGTTACACGGAATTCCTTCACATTGTTTTCTACCTAGAAAGTTGAAAAAAATAAAAAAATTCATTACTTTTAAATTGTCGTCTGCAACTTCCTTCAAATTGGGCCAGGCTAAAATTTTGCCGTCTTGTAATGAGTTAAAATTAGAGCAATAAATAAGTTTATAGCAAAACTATTGTATAAGCCTATAAATATGCAGTAACATACAACAGTTTTGTACTAAGCCCTCAAAACTGTTGTATTCAATCTTCCTCAATTATACATGCAGTAATTTAAAATCTCTATTTACCTATTACCACTCAACAAAATTTTAGACTTAAGTCTAAATTCAATGATAATGCAGACAACAATTTCAAGTTTGTCACATTCAAAAAGTCTTGGCCATTGAGTGGCATTTTACCAAAAGTATGAATGTTTGGGAATGTATTAAGTGCAAACAGTTGAAAAAGATAGGTATTTATATAATCTGTATAGAGAACATTGGCAGAAGAATGACTTTATAAAAGAGATTTAAAAGTGTATGCACAATCACCATTGTTAATCAGCTGTGACCAAAAGTTAAGTCTTTTAAAAAACTATACGGCAATGAAAAACTACCGATACAGTAAATTTTGGGGGGATTAAAAATATTTGTGACCAAAAGTAAAATGGTTTGAGATCAACCCTTGTCATACTGAGCCTGTTTTGGCAGGAAGCATTGAGAAAGATCAGCCTGTACATAAGTACAGTCTGATCTTGGTCTACATCACCTGATTGTCCTTTTCAGCCAGAGTAGTTATTAAAGGCATTTTATCAAAAGAAATATTGTTGAAATATAGAACTTCATGTGCTTTTAGACCTTTTTAGAAAGACAGGATTTTATTCAGCATAACCAGGGTTGACCCATTTCCCCACAACAAAATTGTAGACTGGTCCAAACTGAAAGGAGTTGTAACCAACAATTTCCAGTTTCGTGCTTGGTTCAAACAATTCCTTCATTTTCCACAATGTTTTATCAATTGTTTTTTCTTGAGGGGCATCAGATAGTGTGATTGTTTGGGAATGGATTAAATATGAATATCCTGGTTAGTAGCATATTTTGTGAATTAGACCTTGATAAGTGTCCTTGACCTTTTCAGAACAACATGGGTTTGTAAAGCAGCAGTTGAGTATTAGTGCAAGGCATATTAACCAATGTCATGCTGAACCCGGAATATTTCGGTTATTGCAGGAGTTGTAGACCAAGATCAGCCTGCACATTAGTGCAGTCTGATCTTAGTCTACACCTCCTGCTTGTACTTTCCCTGCAAGAGCTATTTATCAAATTCATTGCTAAAAGAAATATTGATTTTTGAACAAGTTCTATCAGTGCCTTCAGCCCTTTGATTTTACAGCAATTCAGTAGGGTAATTTATACGGCATGACGAGGGTTATCATCTACTCAAATCATTTGAAAAAATAGCCAAATGTTAATCCATTGCAAGGCAAAAAACTTTAAGTTGATCCAAACTGAAAGAAGTTTCAGATATCATTGCAAAGTATGCAATCTTTTTTAAATTTAGTGCTGACTAAGTTAGAAAACATAGTGAGAAAAGGAGAAATTGAATTTATCAAGTCATTTCTGCTTTCAACACTACGTTTTCTTAATCCTTTCAATGTTTTGCAAAATTATAGACCTGTCCAAATTCAAAGGTTTTGCGGACAAAAATCTAAAGTTGATTTTCATTGAAAAATACCCATTTATTAGGGTAGAAAATATTGTGGAAAAAGAAGAAATTGCTTGTCACAAGCAATTTCTTCTTTTTCCAAAATGTTTTCTCAATTATAAAATCACAGGGACATAAAAACCAGGGATTAACCAGGAAAGTGTAAAAAATTTCGCAAGGGCATAAAAAGTCACAATTGTATGGTAATGGGTTAAGTTCTATTAGCTGTTTTCAACAGATGGACAGACAGAAAGAACAGATTAATGACAAAAGAACAATTTAACCCTAAAACAAATTGCTACTAATCAGATAATGAATCATTATGATTAAATAGTTTCCTAAAGGATAGGATTACACTTTGAATGTCACTTGCTAAATTACCAGACTCAAAATTTTAGATTGGTTCAAATTTAAACAAATTGCAGACTTTAAATTAAAGTTAATGAAATTTTAGATGTTTTCATGTTTATGGGTAAATAACATTGTGTAAAATGCTTGTTGCAAGCAATTTCTTCATTTTGCATAATGTTTTCCCTATTATCTTTAGCTCCACTGGCTGAAAGCGAGCCAGCTATTGTCATGGCATTGTGTCCGTTTTGCATCCGTGCATCTGTCAGTCCGTCCTTTTACTTTAAAAATCTTCTTCTCAGAAAGTACTGAACAGAATTCAACCAAATTTCATAGAAATGATCATTGGGTGACCCTTTATCAGATTCCTTCAAAGAATTTTGATCGGGTGAAAAACAAGGCTTTAACCCTTTCCTGGTTAATCCCTGGATTTTACATCCCTGAGTTTTTATACATAAGAAAATGTTGTCAGATAAGAAGAAATTGCTTGTAACAAGCAATTTCTTCTTATCCCACAATATTTTCTACCCTATAGGTTGGTTACTTTTCAAATTGCACTCACTTTTAATTGTCGTCTGCAACTTCTTTGAAATTGGACAAGTCTAAAATTTTGAAAAACAGGAAAGGGTTATTGTTTGTTTGAATGGGGTTTTACGCCGCTTTCAACAATCTTTCAGTTATATCGCGGCGGCTGGAGCACCTAACAATGGAATCCTGGTATTTCTCACACCAGTACTACCATTACATCCTTTCCTAGCCTCCAGCTGCTATCCCACATAGGTCTACGATTATCAACCCATTGGTGAGAGACAAATAGTCGGAAAGGATGAGTGCCGCCGTCGGGAATCGAACCCGGGACCTCTAGATTGAAAGTCCGACGCGCTACCAACTGCGCTATGACGGCGGCAGGAAAGGGTTAATGGGCGGGGCTAATTTCCATACATGGTGAAAGCTTTAAAAGTCTTCTTCTCAGAAACCAATTGATGGATTTCAACCAAATTTACAGGAATGATCTTTGGATGACACTTTATCAGTTTCCTTCAAAGAATTAAGATTGGATGAAAAATATGGTTTTAAGGGGGGAGGGGGGCTAATTTCCATGTATGGTGAATACTTTAAAAATCTTCTTCTCAGATACCGATGGATGGATTTCAACCAAATTTCACTAGATTGGTCCTTTGGTGTCCTCTTATCAAATTCCTTTAAAGAATTTTGATAGGACAGAAAACATGGCTTTTATTAGCGGGGAATTATTTCCATATATGGTGAAAGCTTTGAAAATCTTCTAAGAAACAATTCGATGGATTTCAACAAAATTTCACCAGAATGATCCTTTGGTGAACCCTTATTAGATTTCTAAAAACGAATTTATTGGCTGCTAACATTGCATTAATGGATTGGGCTTATTCCCATAATGTGGTAAACAGTGAAAAGCTACAATCTGCAGGATGGTTTCAACTAAATTTCTCAGTAATGATAAGTAAATTCAGGCCGGTGGAGCAAATCAGGCGCTCAAGGGCCTCTAGTTCTTTAGGGCATCACAAAGCTTCATTGTGTGGGAATGGTTATAATATTCCATTTTGAAGACCCTTAGAATACTTCATTCCACTATGTTGAAATAAGCAAGCATTAAAAGAATACTTTTGACCTATAGTAAAAATGAAACATTATTGTACAGTTACAAAAGATATCATTTTATCTTTGATTGGCACTTTATCTTCGGGATCTGTAAAGTTATATGCACAATGTTTTCTTTGAAAAGACACTGGAGGAGGTTCACTTTAAATACTGCTAATGAAATTAAATCTGCTTTAAACTTTGGTTGCCATGGCAAACAAAGCTGAAGATCTTCTCCTGACCCATTAGGTCTAGATCCTTAATATTAGGCATGTCACATTATCTGTGAACTCTTATGAGAATGGCTTAAACCATGGCCATGAGGTAGCAATGAGTGGAGAAATAAAGAAGGAATTCTGTCTGTAAATTATGGTAACTGCAGAAATTCCTTAATTTGAGGGTCATCTTTGAGCATCATAGTAACTACAGATATCCCTTGATTTGAGTACGATAATCTGTCTGTCAATATTGACAATGGTCAATGGTAGGTGCAAAATTTGTTTGTGTATTGAAGGTATTATCCAATACCAAAATCTCATGGATCAAGAATGAAGGTGTTATGGAATTTTAGATGATATCACCCATAAAGGTACTTGTGCATATCTCAAGATTCAAATTAACCCGTGTCATGCTGAATATAAAATCATTTTCAACAAGGTGCCAAATTGTCACAAGATACACCCGTCACACTGCTTAATATAAACTGGGGGTTTGAATAGAACCGAGGTTATTTTGAATGAATATTTTTTGTCAAACAAAGTATGAAAAACAACAAAGGGCAATAACGCAAAATATACGCTAGGTAGAGTTATGATTCTTGTACACTGCACTCCCACTTGGTGAGCTCTATCCATCCATGAAGTTTCATGATTCTAGCTATTATACTTTTAGAGATACACACTGGACAAGATTCAAGTATGAAAAACAACAAAGGGCAATAACTCAAAAAATAGGCCAGATAAATTATGGTTCTTGTACACTGCACTCCCACTTGGTGAGCTCTATCCATACATGAAATTTCATAATTGGAGCTATTATACTTTTAGAGATATACTCCGGACAAGATTCAAGTATGATAAACAACAAAGGGAAATAACTCAAAAAAAAGGCTAGGTAGAGTTATGGTTTTTGTGCACTACACTCCCCCTTGGTGAAATCTATACACCCATGAAGTTTCATGATCCTAGCTATTATACTTTTAGAGATATACACTAGACAAGATTCAAGTATGAAAAACAACAAAGGGCAATAACTCAAAAAATAGGCCAGGTAGAGTTATGGTTCTTGTACACTGCACTCCCACTTGGTGAGCTCTATCCATCCATGAAATTTCATGATTCTAGCTATTATACTTTTAGAGATATACTCCGGACAAGATTCAAGTATGAAAAACAACAAAGGGCAATAACTCAAAATATACGCTAGGTAGAGTTATGGTTCTTGTACACTGCACTCTGACTTGGTGAGCTCTATCCATCCATGAAATTTCATAATTCTAGCTATTATACTTTTAGAGATATACTCCGGACAAGATTCAAGTATGAAAAACAACAAAGGGCAATAACTCAAAAAATAGGCCAGGTAGAGTTATGGTTCTTGTGCACTACATTCCTCTTGGTGAGATCTATACACCCATGAAATTTCATGATTCTAGCTATTATACTTTTAGAGATATACTCCGGACAAGATTCAAGTATGAAAAACAACAAAGGGCAATAACTCAAAAAATAGGCCAGGTAGAGTTATGGCTCTTGTGCACTGCACTCCCCCTTGGTGAGATCTATACACCCATGAAGTTTCATGATCCTATCTATAATACTTTTAGAGATATACTCTGAACAAGCTTCAAGTATGAAAAACAACAAAGGGCAATAACTCAAAAAATAGGCCAGGTAGAGTTATGGTTATTGAGCACTGCACTCCGTTTTGATGAGAAGAATATAACTGCCAAGTTTAAAGTCAATCGCACTTATGGGGACACAGTTATGCTCCGGACAAAGAAGTGGACACCGCCCAGACAACTGGACGACCGGACTCCTGGACACTAAGGGTGATCCCATAATGCGTCCTGTCTTTGACGGGTGTATAAAAATGCTTCATATAAATGTCAGCTAATGTCAAAGTTCAAACTTAATTTCCAGTCTAAATGAATGATTTAATTGGTAAATTGATTCTTTGATTGGCTGCTGCCATTCGTCAAAAACTAAGTGCCTTTTAAATAGAATGTTCTTTCTCAAGGGAAAAACATCACAGCCAAAAGTTTATAGAGAATTATTCTAAAAGCGTCACATTTCATTGTATGTAACATAAAACACTATTGAAAAGCTTGTAATCTACAAACAAGTTGTAAGCAAACATTCATGTATCCGAATTGAAGGGTTCATTTAAACATTATTATAACACACTCTATCTAAATATCAAATAACAAATTCTTATCTTACTATATCAAATTTTGTCACAGACATAGATTACTATACATACAATCCCTGAGCATTGGTCAAAGTACCCCGTCCCACACAATGACGCTTATTGACGCCCCCTCAAGAAAAACAATTTGTAAAACATTGTGAAAAATTTCTTCATTGTACACAATGTTTTCTATCCAGAAAGTTAAAAAATTCTGAAATTTCATAAACTTAACTTGTCATCTGCATCTCTTTTCAATTTGGACTGGTCTAAAATTTTACCATCTGGTAATGGGTTAAAGCCACTGCAAGGAATATGTAGGTCTCTCTTGATTGATGGATTGCTGGCATTACATAAAATAATTTTGAACTTTATTTTCGATTACTGTTCAGGAAACCTTTTAATTTCCAGCTTATAGCCTATTCTTGAATTATTGACAAAGGGGTCTATAAACAATTTTAAGATAGATTTCTGGATTCCTTTTGGGGAGAAATTATGTCCCTACGAGGGCCATAGCACCTTTAACCCTTGTCTTATTGAATAAAATCAAAAGACTGAAAGCACTGAATTCAAACATTTTTTGAAAACATCTTATAAACAGCTCAAAATCTGGCCTAAAACAGCTGGTGTAGACAAAGATCAGACTGCACATGATTTATGTGCAGGCTGATCTTTGACTTTACCTCCTACCAAGCTAGGATTATTCTGGGTTCATAATGAAATTTTTGAAATACTTGAGGTTTGGTCAGAGTATTTGTACAAAATTTCAAGTGTTAATCAAGAAGAACAAACATATCACTTTGCTCATAATGATTGGTTCTCACAAGAAAACTTTGTAAATATTTGATAACATCACCAAATAAACAGGTCTTTTATTCCCCGCTACAAGTGGTTACAATCAGTTCATCTTTAATTTACAATAAATATTCTGTAACCTAGTTTGCTAAACCTATTAACAAGTCTTCAAAAAAAAAAAATAGTATACAGCAAATGTATATCCATAATACAAGTGGCCTTGGTTGATTGGTTTATAGAATCACTTTCACAAGTAATTCAGTTACATGTATATATCACCACAGCTAGTGCACCTAGCCATGGCTTTCTGTCATTTCTCATACTAATACAACCATAACATTCCATCCAAGCAACCAACTGCTCGGCCTTAACTTATCATTTGCCATTTGGCAAGAGAGACAAATGACGCATGACAGAATCAGACTAAAGCCAAATGTGGGAAAGAATGTTGGACTAGCAGGGATTCAAAATACAGTCGAATACCTTTACCTCGAACGTCCCTTAGCCGAAGTTCTCTCTACGTCGAAGTTATTCTAAAGTCCCGATCTTATTACTCTTTAGTTCTATGTATTTGAACCTCCATACGTCGTTCTCTATATCTCGTAAACTACCCCTACGTCGAATCAATTGCAAAGTCCCATCACTATTGTTTGCACATATTCACACCTCTTTAAGACGAACCTTAATCACAAAGGTCGATTTTTGCAATCAACTAAGTTTTTTCACACATTTCGACGTGTCAACGCATTTAAGGAGATTGGTGCGTTACAGAATCGGATATCGATTGCTAACTTGATTTTGTTTGATTGTTTTCTACGATCTGATAATTTGAAAGATTGCATGAAGTGGAGACAATGTTACAGACGAATTTTACAATGAATAAAGAGGCATCTTACGCCCATACCAAGCAGGACTTGTTTGGCGCAGGACCTGGTCGATCAAGGGGATGGCCAGCAACTTAAATCGACGGGACGCGCTAAAGGAAGAACCCGGTAACCAATCAATACGGATACTTGCGTTTCTCGACAGGAAAGAGAAAATACATGTAGTCAAACTATGCAATCGACACGAAGAATAAGCAATAATAGAAGAAGAAAAACAAACAAACAAAACAACAACAAAAAAAGAGAAGTCTAAACAAAACTTAAGCTACAAATTACAATAATATCGTAATATTAATATAAGAAATTACGATAAATACAACGTCTTTATATCTTTCGTTCGATTAGATAATCATACTAGTATAAATCATTTATGGCCCTATTTACCGACGGTATTTCGCCACCATTTTGGTCGTACATGGAAAATATTCGATTATCTACACGTCGAACTATCTCTACGTCGAAGTTTTCTCGTAAGTCCCCTGAACTTCGAGGTATAGGTATTCGACTGTACAAGATTCAGAATTAAAAGAAGTTGTAGACAACAAATTTAACGATCTTTGTCTCTCGGAGTTGGAAACTTGGTGGATAATGAAGAAATTGCTTGTGGGTGGGTTACTGTTTAAAAAGTTTCAGTTGTTAATTAACTGACTTCAACTTTCTTCTTAACCCATTTCCACACAATCATAATTTTCGACGACCCCCCAAGAAACAAGAGGGCCAATATGGCCCCAGTCCACTCACCTAAATTCATTCAACAGATGGACAGAATACGGACAAATAAGTATCACAAATGCTCACCATTAGCACATTGTGCTCAGGGTGAGCTAAAAAGTTGGCAAAACAAACATAGTGTTTGAGTCATTTCTTTTTCTCTACAGTAAAGTTTACCAAAGAAAGGGAACAATTTCTAATGCAGTATGTTGAAAATGTTAATGCAAAGATTTGCAACACCAGGGTGATGACAATCACTCTAGTTCTGGTTCAAAAATAGCAAGCTATACATACAATAAATGGTCTGAAATCAATGACAAGGCAATTTATTATGAATGGTTTAATGCCTGATACAATGAGGCATATATTTTTTTGTCTCTATTCAGGTAACAATATCCTTTTATCACATATATCCAAAATATTAATATTTATTCAATAATGTTGACGCCGCACGCCGCACGACGGACAACAGACATTCAACTATCAGAAAAGCTCACCATGAGCACGTTGTGCTCAGGTGAGCTAAAAATAGATCCAATTGACTGAATTTTCATAGTACAAAAAAAAAGTAGCATGTCTCTGTTATTCATTTCTCATTCTCACATAAGAATGTAGTAAAAAATGAAGAAATTGCTTGCAAAAAGCATTTCTTCATTTTCCACAAAGTTTTCTCCCCCGAAAGTTGAAGAAATGAAAATTTCATGAAGTATATACCGTCGTATGCAACTTGTTTCAATTTGTATCAGTCTAAAATTCTTGTTGTCTGGTATCAGATTAAAGTTTTTGGCATCAGGAGGAATACGGTAGTACAAATTTTATAATGTAATAAAGAGTTAATAAACCAAGCAGGGTTAAGAGATATTAACAGATGATCGTATTTGTATTTCTGATTACATTTCTGATTACGGACTGTGATCTGTTACTCTATAGGTCTATATGAACCAAACACAAGGTCTGTTTGCCAACCTCCAATATAATATGGAATTCGTCACTGTAGAGTTGATATACCATGCGTCATTTAAACAAGATTCAATGTCAGCATAGCAAGTCACAAACTTAGCTATTCGAGGATTTTATATTTATATAGATCTTTAAATTAAAACCAGGATAAATTAATTAATTTATTACAAAAATAATAACATTTTTGTCTCAAATATCATTTTTTCTGCTTATTCATCAGCAAATTGAAGACAGATTTAGTGCACAAAATAATTATGTTTAACATATTCACTTTGTCATTTTAAATTTGAAAAGGAATTTTTAGCATTGTGTTTCGAAATAACTAGGGTTACAATCTTGTTTTAAAGACTGCCATGCCAAAACAGTATTAATTCAGCCACATAAAAGAGACTCAATTTAACGTTGTTAAATTTTAACATTAATTATTCAGTAGAAACTGTGTACTATAAAAGTGAATTAAACATGTGGAACTTTCATCAGATCAGAGCTGGATTTCTTAATGAAAACAGGTAAGAAAATAGTCACAAATTTTCATTTCACCTATTTCAACACAATCTCATTTTCTACATCCATCAAGTAAAAAGCTTTGGAAATATTGTGGGCAATGAAGAAATTGCTTGTAACAAGCAATTTCTTCATTGTCAATATTGTTTTTGTAACCTAACAGAAAAAAAAAATTTTAAATTTCAGAAACACAAAATTGTTGTTTGCAACTTATTTCATGTTGGGCCAGTCTGGCAGTTGGTTAAACATCTAAAATAGAAAAATTGAACCAGGGTGTGTAAAAACTGATTTTCTCCATTTGTCACTGTAAAAAGTAGGATATGATTGAATCAAAATGTTGACTGATTGAATGGGGTTTAACGCCACTTTTAACAGTATTTCAGTCATATCGTGGCAGCTGGAGCACCCAACAATGGATTCCTGGTATTTCTCAAACCAGTACTACCACTACATCCTTTCCTAGCCTCCAGCAGCTATCCCACTTAGGTTTACGATTATCCACCCATTGGTGAGAGACAAATGTCCGAAAGAATATCTACCGGAATCAAAATATAGTTGTTCTCAAAATGGTGAATAGATAAATTTTGAGAAAACCTTGCTTTTAATGATGAAAATGCTAGAACCAATCAATTTCTTCATTGACAACAATATTTTATACCCCTATACATAAACATTAGGATAATAAATCTTTGGGATCTTTGAGATCTATTTTGTACCATGCTAAGATCTGCTCTGGTATATAATTTGTCACCAGACAGGTGACCTGTAAAATGTCCGCAAGTAGAAAAGCCCATTTTGGAAAGTCGGGTATCGAAATTCCACACCCATGATTGAAAAATACTGTAAAAAAGTTTTGACTGAGAAAGCATGAAAACTGCATGTAGATACACTACAATTGAACTGATAGATTCTGATAAACATTCAGACCAAAAAGGGGCATCATTTTTGAAATTTTGAAACTAGAAATGTATCATGGACAAGGATGTATAAACATAATTTCGTGTCACATGACCTTCAGTTGTGACCTTGAACTTGGGAGTATCCGACAGAACTTTACGCATAAAAATAGTGCTTTTTAATGGTGAATAACTGTGCTGAGTTATTTTTGAAATCCATCAATTAATGTTGAAAGAGCTGCTTTCTACAGCAGGGTTAAAGGTTAAGGTCACAGAGTCAAGATCATTGTATGTTTGCAATATGACCACCCTTAAATGAAAAAACAATTGATATGTTAACATTGCAGGTCTGTAACGAGGTTGTTTTTGTTTTCATTTCTTCATTCTCCACAATTTTTTTACACTTACAGTCAAAATTTGTCATCTGGTAATGTGTTAAACTCTAACCATAAAGGTCTAACCATAAACAAGGTGCGTTAATGAAACACCATAACCCCGTTACAGCCTTGTGACCTTGTTAAGTGACCTTGGCTTTGTGACATGACCTTTACCCTGGTATATGCAGATGTGTATTGATAAATCCTATCGTCAAGCCAAATATAAGCATTGGATATTGAATAGGCTTGAAGAAATTGTAAATGTTTAGTTTTTTTGGTCAAGCTTGCAGAAGTTTGACCTTGACAAATGACCTCAACCTTTTGATATGACCTCAAACTTTGTATCTGTAATTGCCTATTGATGAGATCTATCATCATTACAAATATAAGCATAGGATATTAAATAGGCTTAAAGTAATTGTTAGCAATGAGATTTTGTTTAAGTTTGACCCTGACAAACTGATAACTGTGAAACAATTATGCCGGGCCATCTTTCAATCATGCAGGGATTGAAAATTAAAAGAAAAAAATAAACTTGTCCTGCACAGTGAGAAAATATAGTATTACATTAACCCTTGTTATGCTGTAAAAAATCAATTTTGGAATTGCATTACAAATAAAAGGGCTGAAAACACTTGTAGTTCAATAATCAAATTTTCTTTTGAAATTAATTTCATGAACAACTCTGGCAGGAAAAGTTTAAATAGTAGGTGTAGACTAAGATCAAACTGCTCTTATTTGCATGCTGATCTTTGTCTACACCTCCTGCAAAAAACAGAATATTTCAGGTTCAGCATGGCAAGGGTTAATAACTGTAATCAAACCTTCTAAATTCCACTAGTCCTGCACCTAAAGACAAAGAAAGAACAATGCCCCCACATTTGACCTTGGTATGTGACCTTGACCTTATCACATGACCTTGATATGAGGAGATGCGTATTATGGAGATGTATCATCATGCCAAATATGAGCATTGTATCTTGAATAGGCTGGTATTAATTGGCAATGTTAATTTTTCTGGTTAAGTTTTGCAGACAGACAGACAGACTGAATGAGGGACAGACAGACAGAGAACAGTTAAACAATATGCACTGATCTTTCGATGCGGGGGCATAAAAAATTGTGTAGGATAAGTGGACGAGTGGAGTACTCAAGCCCAGCAATGTGGGGGGCATAAAAACACAAAAGTAAAGGTCCATCACTACTCATTCAATATCAAAGTAGACAAAATCAACCCTTGTCATGCTGATCCCAGAATATTCCTGTTTTTGCAGGAGGTATAGACAAAGATCAGCCTGCAGTCTGATCTTAGTTTTCACCCCCTGTTTGTTCTTTTTACCTAGTATATATTTTTCAAATTAATTTTCAAAAGATATACAAGTCCTCTTTAAGGTCTTCCAGTACTTTCAGTGCTTTGAATTCAAAGCATTTTAGGAGACTGATCTTTATTCAGCATGACAAGAGTTGAAGGACCTACAGCAATGGGCAAACTTACAAGACAAAAACTATCTATTGATGCAGATGCTGAGGATGGCGGGAAGGGGTTTGCTTTGAGGAGAGAATAAAAATGTTTGAAAGGTCTCTATAACCAGTGAATGTAAAGATTACTGTGACTGTTTGAGAAAGATTTATAACAGACAACAAGAGTTTTATGGACAATTCTCCACTTTAAACTACTACTTTAACATGCAATACAGTATGAACATCTCATAAACATGTCATTTAAATGCAATTTACAAAACAAGGCTTACGACAAGGATACCTTCTAGCTCAATCAATATCTTTTTCTTCTTAACCCATCACCAGATGAAAACATTTTAGACCAGTCCAAATTGAAAGATGTTGCAGATGACAAATTCAAATGGGTGTAATTTAGAAAACCTTTGACTAAAATTCAGGGTAGAAAATACTGAGAACATTGAAAAAAAAAACTTTTTACAAGCAATTTTTTCATTGTCCACGTTTTCCAAATCTGTTTTCATGAAAGGCATCAAAAGGCGGTATTATGTGGGAATGGGTGAACTTATCACCACACACAACAAGGAGATTTGACAAATCTTAACCCTTGTCATGCTGTATAAAGCACCTTTCTGAATTACTGTAAAATCAAAGGGCTTAAAACACTGATAGAACTTTTTGTTCAAAACTCAATATTCTTTAGAAATCAATTCCATAAATAACTATGGCAGGAAATATACAAGCAGAAGGTGTAGACTAGGATCAGACTGCACTTATGTGCAGGCTGATCTTGGTCTACACCTCCTGCTAAAACCGGAATATTCCGGGTTCAGCATGACAAGGGTTAAGAAAAGTACAAAGTAGCTGTGGAATATTGTGAGAAAAGAAGAAATTGCTTGTGATAAGCTTTTTTCACATTGTTTTCTACCCTGTAAGACACTAATTATCAAACTAGGTGTTTATTGCAATGTTATTTGCAACTTCCCTAAATTTGGGCCAGTCCAAAATTTGTTGTCTGGTCCAGAAATTTTTTTTTTGAAAAACATTGTTGGAAATGAAGAAATTGCTTGCAATAAGAAAGTTGAAAAAATCTATAAATTCAAAAACTTCTTAATGTCTGCAACTTCTCGCATATTGGACGGGTCTAAATTTTCATAGTTTGGGAACGGGTTAAAAGCTGAACCACAGCATACATGCACAGAATCAGAACTCAGTATTTAATGAAAAAATTGTGTAAATAAAATAAAGACCATGAAGACAGTACTTTTCTTTACCAAAACCTTTACAGTCAAGTTTTATTTAAAAGTTTGCTCTAATAAATAAACTTGAAAGAAATCACATGATCACACCAGGATTATTCTGTCTTTTGCCAGTTTATCACTCCATTTTCATTAAAATGGAATTTATTGGCTACAATTCAATAAGGTCTCAAACTGTTTCGATCAGTATTTAGACAAGATTAGCACAACTGTAAGACATTCTTAAATCACTTCGCTACTTCAAAACTTTCTTCTAAATCATAATTCTTTCAGATTCAATACTACCCTTTTAGAGTTTTCAGTGTGGGCTTTCTAACAGCCAATTTAAAGAAAGAACAAAACAATTGTTTGTTTGAATGAGGTTTAATGCCCTTTTCAAAAATCTTTAACCCATCACAAGACAGGACTGGTTCAAATAAATTTGTTTGTACGGGGTTAAATTCTTCATTCAACAGTATTTCAGTTATATTGTGGCGGCTGGAGATCCTAACCATAGATTCTTGGTATTTCTCACCCCAGTACTACCACTACATCCTTTCTGAGCCTCTAGCTGCTTATCCTACTTGGATTTACGATTTACGCACAAATGTACAAAAAAATCTTCTCCAGGCCCAATTGGCCTCGATCCTTGAGATTTTGCATGAAGCATCAGCTCATTGACTTCTTTCAAATTTCTAAAATCATTACCTTTGGATTCAGAAGGAAGGAAAAAGTATTCTAACAAATAAGTCCTGGAGCCTTAAAATTTGTCATTAAGAATCTGTTTATGGAATTTTATGAACATTGCTAAAAATACCTGAAATACAGAGCCAATATATGTATAAAGCATGGTTAGGCCCACTTGTATCATAACCCTAACCTTAATATTTAATTCAATTGTTGAAAGAGCAAGATGTATTTATGAAACACTATGCCCCCGAAACAGGAATTCTTTAGAAACGGGTGATTTTTATTGTTTTTTTCTTTGTTTTCAGGAAAAAAGATTAAAATTTTGACCTTGACCTTGATGAAATGACCTTCCCTAGTTTGGCCTTGTTGAGACCAATCTACATACCAAATATTAGCATTGTAACTTAATCAGGGTTGAAGTTATAAGAAAATGTTTCGTTGGCAGGTTAAGTTTTGCAGACAGAAAGACGGACACCGGTAAAACAATATGCCCCCCGATCTAATTGATGTGGGGGCATAAAAGGAGCCTTTATCTCAGGTGTGCTTACCAGTGGCAACAGCCCTCTTGTTTCTACATTTACATCTAGAATATCAGGAATTATTTTGAGTAGAATAATGACAAAATTACATATTTCAAATACTTCAACCCATTCCCACTTGACAAAACTTTAGACTGGTCCGAATTGATGTTACAGATGACATTCTTAAGTTGATGGTATTTCAAAAAAAGGTCTTTGAGGATGGAAAAAAATTTGAATAATGAAAAAATTGCTTGTGACAAGCAATTTCTTCATTTTTCACATTGTTTTTCCAATTGATTTTCTTCAGGGGCATCAAAAAGCGTAAGTGTGTGGGAATGGGTTAATAGTTTACTGTGTATGTCAGGTAATTACCCCTTACCATGTTGAATAATAATCTTGCTCTGAATTGCATTAAAATCAAAGGACCAAAATATGCTTTAAATACTAGATGATGGGTCAGTTTTCATTTAAAAGTGATTCCATAAACAGTTAAATTAGACAAATATAATGCACATATGTGCAGGCTGATCTTTGTCCATACCTCCGTCCAAAACAGCAATATCCCAAGGGCTCAGCATGACAAGGGTTTAAGTTGTATTTATATATTCTTCATTAATATGTTGTAGTATGGTTGTAATCCCATTAAATGAACACAATTAGGTAAGATGTAATCTGAGATCCTTTGATATTCATTTTTACTATATGACATTCTGAATCAATACTCTCATCATTGTACAGGCCACAATGCACCAGAGTCATTTTTCTTGTTTGTTTAATGGACCCATTCTAAGGGAATAAAGTAAAACTGTTGTCATTACAAAAGGTTTATAGAAACAATTGTTTTGAATTTACTTATTGAATTAATTCGTGCTAACTATGAAAGTGCCTTTCCACTCCCTAATACCAACATGCATCAAAAAGTTAGCCATAGTTACAATGTTTGAGTTGCCAAACCAACAAGAAAAGGGCCATTGGCCCTGGAGTGCTCACTGAGATAAAGGCTCTTTTTCTTTCAACATTCTAATTTTATGTTAAGGTTAAGATTATGATACAAGTGGACCTGACCATACTTTATACTAAGAGGCTCTGCACCTGGGGATCACAAAGTCTTAACCCTTGTCATGCTGTATAAATAACCCCACTGAATTGCTGTAAAATCAAAAGGCTGAAAGTGCTGACTGAACTTGTTGTTATAAAATCAATATTTCTTTTAGAAATCAATTTCACAAAGAACTCTAGCAGGAAAAGTACAAGCGGGAGGTGTAGAGCAAGATCAGACTGCACTTATGTGCAGGCTGATCTTGGTCTACACCTCCTGCCAAACCCGGAATATTCCGGGTTTAGCATGACAAGGGTTAATGATAAATCCAAGGCTTTAGGACTAATACAAAAGGAAGAGAATACTTTTTCCTCCTTCTGAATCCATGAGTAATAATTTTTGAAATATGAAAGACAGCTTCATGTTAGATATCAAGGCTGAAGGCCAACTGGGTCAGGATTGGAAAAGTTTTTAAAGATTAAACTTTCATTGCCATGGCAACCGCAGTTCTTCCATTTAATTTCTATTATATTAGCTGTTGTTATAGAGGACCACCTAAGGAACATTTCTGCTAACTTTTGGTTGAAATTAGTCCATTACTTTTGGAGGAGATGTCATTCAAAAATCATTCTCCATTTAAATCATCCCCCTGGAGCTCTGCCCCTGGGAATCCAAGGAGTATAATTTTGGCAAATTCTTAAAGAGGTCAATATACTCATGTTTCATGCAAAACAAGGAACTATATATCCCCCCACACTGGACTCTGCAGGTCATGATTTTAGTAATTTTGAAAGATGTTTCATGCAAAATAATAAGGCTCTATAATATCTGGGTTAGGAGAAGATTTTAAAAGATTATTCTAAAATTTCACTTTTGTTGCCATAGCAACAATGAATTTGAATTCTTTTAGCAATTATATACAGGCCTCATGAGGAACATTTCTGCCAAATTTGGTTTAGAGTGGCCAAATGGTTTGGAAGGAGATGTGGTTTATTCTTTTTTTAATATACACAATTGCTTTAAAATTAAAGGACTGTCAGTACTGGAAGATCTTATTGGGGGTCATTATTTCTTTTGAAAATTGAATATCTAAAAACTCATACTTAAAGGGGACAACAGGAGGTGTAGACCATGATCAGACTGCACATATGTGCAGGTTGATCATTGTCTATACCTCCTACCAAAACAGGAATATTCCGGGTTCAGCATGACAAAGGTTAAGTGATATAAAACTTGATTAAGTGACTACCAGATGGCACTTGATTAAGTGATTACCAGATGGCAAACTTTTAGACTGGTGCAAATTGAAAGGAGCTGCAGATGACAATTTAAAATTTCTAAAATTTTGGATTTTTTCAAGAAAACATAGTGTTGCAAGCAATACTCATTTAATATAAGATTTTCCAAACCTTTTTTTCTTGAGGAGTGTCAAAAAGTGTCATTGTGTGGGAATGAGTTATAGCTGATGCTTTCTACTGTAATTTAACATTGATAAAATACTTCAATGTATAATTTTGAATATGTTTTTCTATTTCAATAACTTTCAAAACAGTTTTCGACCAAATAATCTTTTAATACACCTGTCCAATTCATACAAACATGGCTTAACAGTTTCAGTCATAAAAGAAGAGATTTAACCTATTACCAAATGGTAAACTTCTAGACTGGTCAAAATTAAAAAAATTTCCAAAATTTTTTTATGAATTGTAAAATGTGACCATGACCTTAGAGGAAATGAAAAAAAAAAATTACTTCATCTATCTACAAGTTCTTTCCCTTAAAGCTCAAAATAGAAGTAGATTTTCAGCTAGGTTGTTTTCAGAGAAAACCCGAGGTATTGCAACAGCCTTTGGCGTCGTCGTTGTTGTCTTCATCCGCAGCATTCAAAAACTGACATTTTGTAACATCTCTGGTTCTACTTATAAGGCATTCACTTAAACTTGGAACACTTCTTAACTATCAGAAGAGCAACCTATACTATCAAGGGGGATAACTCTAGATGCATTTTGTCCACTATCCAGCACCCAACAGCCGAGCGTAGGCACCTGTAGGCAGTGCTCTTTTTTTTTAACAATCATACAATTAACCCTTTCCCACACAGTTACGCTTTTGAAGGCTCCCCAGGAAAAACAATTGGAAAAACATGGTGTAAAATGAGAAAATTGCTTGTTATAAGCAATTTCTTCATTTTACACAATGTTTTCTACACAGAAAGTTGAAAAAATCTAAAATTTCAAAAAATTTAAATTGTCATCTGCAACTCCTTTGAATTTGGACCAGTCTAAAATTTGGTCTTGTGGGAATTGGTTAACAGCACCATAGCAACAAAACAAAGGTACTAGAACACACTCACAGCTACAGACACATACATGACAAGATGTCTTGTAAGTCTTTTCTGTAAACAAGAGGGCCCTAAATTGCTCACCTGAGAAATATTTCATAATATCTCTAAGACTCCAATACTCATATTTTTTTTAAACCAAAATTTCATAACTTTTGAAAATGGTCACCCACATTCCTGTCAAGTAAAAGATCTTTAAAGAATCTCCTAAGTCTGGTAAGCCCCATCCTGCTACACCCCCACGGTGTCCGTGGTCGAGAGGTAGAGCGTCAGCTTCCTGATCAAGAGGTCCTGAGTTTGATTCCTAGGAGCGGCTATCGATCTTGGTTCAGTCATTGGCCTACACTTTCTGGGTTTGTACTGGTGCATTTTCCAGGAAGCAGAATCGAGAGGGTTTAATCTAATTTGGAAGAACTTGTTTCCCAATCGATGTAAAATAAATAGGTTTAAAACCCCATTTTTCAGGAATCAAAATTTCATGAACAAGTTTTAAACAGTTTCACTAAAGGAACAATCTGGCTTTGAAGTCACAGAAGAGAAGACTTATATACCATAAGTCTGAAAAGTCTGGACCTGCAACACTGCAATTTTTCACAAATCAAAATTTCATATGCAATCTTTGGAAAGGGTACCCAAAGAACATTATTGCCAAGTTTGGTAAAAATTGGCCAAGTTGTTACTGAAGAGAAGACTTTTAAAGAATGATTTCACAATTTCTCTGATCTGATAAGCCAGGCCCTTCCCTGCTTTTATTCTATGGAAAATCAGGGATCGCCCAGAAAAGGTCTTATTTTCAGAATACAGTAATTCTTTGAAGTATTTTGGTAGAGGATCAATAGATGATGATTTGTACCAAATATCAAAGCTCTAACCTTATGGTTTGGGTGAAGAAGATTTTAAAAGATTTCCTTCTTTTATTCTATGTAAAAATCAGGGATTGCCCAGAAAAGGGCTAATTGTCATAATATAGTAATTCTTTGAAGTATTTTGGTAGAGGGTCACTAGATGATGATTTGTACCAAATATCAAAGCTCTAGGCCTTATTGCTTGGGAGTAGAAGATTTTTAAAGATTTCCTTCTTTGTTTCTATGTAAAATCAGGGATCACCTAGAAAAGGGCTAATTTTCAGAATACAGTAAATCTTTGAAGTATTTTGGTAGAGGGTCAATGGATAATGATTTGTACCAAATATCAAAGCTCTAGGCCTTATTGCTTGGGAGAAGAAGACTTTTAAAGATTTCCTTCTTTGTCTCTATGTAAAAACAGGGATCGCCTAGAAAAGGGATAATTTTTAGAATACAGTAATTCTTTGAAGTATTTTGGTAGAGGGTCACTAGATGATAATTTGTACCAAATATCAAAGCTCTAACCTTATGGTTTGGGTGAAGAAGATTTTAAAAGATTTCCTTCTTTGTTTCTATGTAAAAATCAGGGATTGCCCAGAAAAGGGCTAATTGTCATAATATAGTAATTCTTTGAAGTATTTTGGTAGAGGGTCACTAGATGATGATTTGTACAAAATATCAAAGCTCTAGGCCTTATTGCTTGGGAGAAGAATATTTTTAAATATTTCCTTCTTTGTTTCTATGTAAAATCAGGGATTGCCCAGAAAAGGGCTAATTTTCAGAATACAGTAAATCTTTGAAGTATTTTGGTAGAGGGTCAATAGATAATGATTTTGACCAAATATCAAAGCTCTAACCTTATGGTTTGGGTGAAGAAGATTTTAAAAGATTTCCTTCTTTGTTTCTATGTAAAAATCAGGGATTGCCCAGAAAAGGGCTAATTGTCATAATATAGTAATTCTTTGAAGTATTTTGGTAGAGGGTCACTAGATGATGATTTGTACAAAACATCAAAGCTCTAGGCCTTATTGCTTGGGAGAAGAATATTTTTAAAGATTTCCTTCTTTGTTTCTATGTAAAATCAGGGATTGCCCAGAAAAGGGCTAATTTTCAGAATACAGTAAATCTTTGAAGTATTTTGGTAGAGGGTCAATAGATAATGATTTGTACCAAATATCAAAGCTCTAGGCCTTTTTGCTTGGGAGAAGAAGATTTTTAAAGATTTCCTTCTTTGTTTCTATGTAAAATCAGGGATCGCCTAGAAAAGGGATAATTTTTAGAATACGGTAAATCTTTGAAGTATTTTGGTAGAGGGTCAATAGATGATGATTTGTACCAAATATCAAAGCTCTATGGTTTATGGTTTGGGAGAAGAAGATTTTTAAGATTTCCTTCTTTTATTCTATGTAAAATCAGGGATCGCCAAGAAAAGGGCTAATCTAATAAACGATAAATCTTTGAAGTATTTTGGTAGAGGGTCACTAGATGATGATTTGTACCAAATATCAAAGCTCTAGGCCTTATGGCTTTGGAGGAGAAGATTTGTTTTTTTCACTCCGTTGCCATGGCAACCAGAGTTCTTCATGGATTTCAATTCTTTGAAGTATTGTGAAAGATCATGACCTAAGGATCATTTATGTGAAGTTTTTTTGAAATTCCATAATTAGTTTAGGAGAAGAAGAATTTTTTGTAATTGTGAACGGATGGACAGACGACGGACAATGACCGATCAAAATAGCTCCCCCAGAGCACTTCGTGCTCAGGCGAGCTAAAATGAATTTTTAAAAACCTAAGAGTTTAGACACTCTACAGTAAAATATGACCTTGACATTTGCATTACATTTAAAGCTCTGTTTTTCGGTGTTATTGTTTCATTTTTTTTCCACACCACAGAAGATTAGAAAGATCATGCAGGTTCTCCCCCAAAACAGCTGAACTTAAAATATGCTAATGCAAGATGCAAATATTTCCAATGTCATTAAATCAATTGAACATAAAATTTCAGTCTTTTTAGTGACTGTTCATTCACCTTAAATAAATTTCAACCCAATATACAAGTTCATAAATTGTGGTTTTAAGGTCAAAGAAAAGGATCATAAAGCCTTAATACTCTTATAATTGACTTAAATCTGTTCAAAGTGATTTTTCAAACTGCATATTTAAATTTTGACCGTCGTTTTTGTTGATATATGAAAGGAGATCAGTGATTTCGTAATCATACGGATACTGTAGCTTTTATTCAGATTCAAATGAGTAAAAAATTGTCAGTGAGCGCCCAAAATGTGCTAAATAAAATTCAAATAATGCTGTAGTTACAACAATTTGGTCATCAAGTGATTATGTATGTTAATCTTTACATAGATACTGAAGAAATGATTTTGATATCAATGAGGTGAGATAATACAACCTTGAGATCTACAAGAAAAGCAAATCAGAAAAAAGGACGAAATAAATAGGAGCTAGCATTTCTGGAAAACATTGTGGAAAATGATATCATTGCTAGTAACAAGTAATTTCTTCATTATCCACAATGTTTTCTACCCCAAAAGACCAAGATTTTAAAGATTTCATCAATCTGAAATTTTTCACTTGCAACTTCTTTTAATTTGGACTGGTCTACAATTTTATCATGTGAGAATGGGTTAAACCAAATCTCCACATGATCTCTTGTTGCCCTACTGAAAACTTGTTAGACCAGATATGTGTCTCAGACAGGGATGCCCCCACTCATGTGCTTGTCACATGACCTTCAGTTGTGACCTTGAATGTGGGAATATCCAATAGAAATTAACACATGAAACTAGTACTCATCAGGGGGAATAACTGTGCCAAATTATTTTGATATCCATTAACCCTTTCCTGTTTAATCCCTGGTTTTTACGTCCCTGCGTTTTCAAATTTGAGAAAACATTGTCGAAAAAGAAGAAATTGCTTGTAACAAGCAATTTCTTCTCTTTCACAATATTTTCTAACCAACTGAATGATTATTTTTCAAATAAACTTGACTTTAAATTGTCTTCTGCAAAATGCTTGAATTTGGACCTTTCAAAAATTTCAAAAAATAGGAAAGGGTTAATGTAGAAGATATGCTCCCACACAAGATTGGAGACATTGAATTTATCTTTAATCAAATTTCAATATATTGACAGTGTTCTATCAAAACCTCATAACTACAGCTTTAACTAAGCAGTAGTTATGAAGTTTTGTTCAAACACCGACAATATATATGCCACTATTTGTTTTACTTCACTTGGCCTACGTCAAACAAAGCTATGTTGTAACATATTGACAGAGATTTGTTAGAGGATTTAAAGAAAGTGACAAGATCATATTTTATTCACCTTGATATTGCATGGGATTTGAAATAAGAAAGACATTAGTTTTATTTTCCACCCAAACAGATAAGAAAATTATTGAGCGCAGCAGAGCCGTCATGAACCACTAAGACAAGAGAACTGAACAATCTCGTCTGTCAATCAAATCATTTATTCAGCCTGGAATTCAGATTTAAATTCCAAAATTAACCGCCGATTGTGTGTAAGATTTTTGTTGGTTGTGCAACTTAAACATTGTAACTACAGCTTATTCAAGCTGTAGTTACAATGTTTAAGTAGCCAACTAACCATTATACCATTTTGTTACATGCTACTGGCTATAAATTTTGCAAAATAACAACTTTTAAAATCAGAGCAGGACATTATTGTCGTAGCCAAAGGAGTAAGTGGGCGGGGCAAACGATTGGTCAGCTAACAGATTGCTGATCATGCCCACTGAGCTGCGACTGGAAGTTCCCCTTGGGTATTAACCCTTGTCATGCTGAACCCGGAATATTCCGGTTTTGGCAGGAGGTGGAGACTAAGATCAGACTGCACTTATGTGCAGCCCGATCTTAGTCTACACCTCCTGCTTGTACTTTTCCTTCCCGAGTTGTTTATGAGGTTGATTTCTAAAGGAAATATTGATTTTTGAACAACACGTGCTATCAGTGCTTTCAGTCCTTTGATTTGACTGCAATTCAGTTAGGTAATTTATACAGCATGACAAGGGTTAATGTTGTTGATGTTATTTTGCAACATTTATGGCCAGTAATATATAACTAAATAACAAAATTAGTTGGTGACCCAAATGTCTTAATTACAGCTTGAATAAGCTGTAGTTACAACTTGTTAGTCGCCGAACCAACAAAAATGCTTCACATAAATGTCAGCTATTGTCAAGTTCAAAGTTCACTACTGGTCTTAATGAATGATTTGATTGGTTGATTGATTCTTTGATTGACAGCTGGATACATCAATGATCAAACTCAACCACATTTCCACAAATCCATCCAAAAATGTAGGAGTAATTGTCCAAACAAACACAATTTTAGTGTTTGACCTTGAGCTGTGAACTTGACTTAGAAATATCCAAACAATTCTTTCAAATGGCACATCTACTCATGATGGAGAATAATTGTGCCAAGTTATTTTGAAATCCATCCATAAGTCTAGCGGGTAATTGTCCAGTGTTTGACCTTGAGCTGTGAACTTGAAAAATTCTTTCAAATGGCACATCTAGTCATGATGGAGAAAAATTATGCCAAGTTATTTTGAAATCCATCCATAAATGTAGGAGTAATTGTCCTGACAAATTCGGACGGAGGGACAGACTAACTAACACACTAATGCACATACACCGACTTGTCATAGTGACAACTATTTCTCGCTCACCACAAGCAGGCTCGACAAAAATGCTTTTAGATTCAATTTTGGCTCTACAACAACATCAAATTGAAAAAAGGCTCTAGCAATGCCTCAGGTCTTTTTCAATTATTTTTCTTAATTTTTGTTTATTGAGGACATTTACAGATTAATTCAAATTGTAAGTGGTTTTAAAAAACAACAACCAAAAACAAACAAGACTACATTATGTTAAGACCTAAATTTTTGAAGCCCTGACAAGGGTGGATTTCTTTAATCTGTCTAGAGGGTCATTTTCAACAAGCTTTATTAATCCATTTATAATTCAATTAATTGACTTTGACAAATTAGATAATTTTTACATGTTGTTGCAGGATTTATCAAACTCATTTAACCAATTCCCATACAAAGACTCTTTCTGACGCCCTTAAAGAAAAACAATTAGGAAAACATTGTGTAAAATGAAGAAATTGCTTTCAACATGCAATTTCGTCATTTTCCACAGTGTTTTCTCCCAAGAAATTTAAAAAAAATCTAAAATTACATAAACTCTGCAACTCCTTTCAATTTGGACCAGTCTGAAGTTTTGCCCTCTGGTAATGGATCCCTCACAAAGTTGAGGTTAGTGTAAATTCAGAGTGGTGAGGAAGCATGGTTCGGGCAGGTGTCAATTCAGAAAGGTTAGAAAGTACAGTTTGAGTAATTGTAATCAAAGAAAGGCCAGAAAATATAGTCACCGTAGATGAAAACTCAGACAGACAAGAAACTGTAAACTGGATAGGTCTAAATGCAGAAAACACAAAAACCATCATTTGGACAAGTGTAAATTCAGAAAGGCAAGAAAGCATGATTTTTGCAGGTGTAAACTCATAAGGTCAGCAAGCATAGGTGGGGTTGGTGTAAACTCAGAAATGGTCACACCTTATGTAGGGCAGGTTCAAATTCAGAAAGGCAAGAAAGCAATCAAATGGTACTGGTCTAAATGCAACTAGAAATTGTCACAAAGCGGACTAATACCCCCCAACATTACGACAATTTCAAGTTTATGAAATCTTTAAAATCTTTGTCGTTTTGGGTAAAAAACATTGTGGATAATGAAGAAATTGCTTGTAACAAGCAATTTCTTCATATTCCACAATGTTTTCCAAAGGTTTTAAATTGAGGGGCGTTTAAAAGCGCCATAGAGTGGGAATGGGTTAAGGAAAATGGTTAAAGAGAAATAAGCACTGAAATTATCAAAGCTGTCGAAAACTTCAAATTTGAAATATCTTCCAAATCAGTTCATGTCGATAGGTAATACTCTATTAATCTCAGGTATCAAGTTCTGCGTGTGACAATATTGATACAATAAAAATCTGGCTTATTCACCTATTTTGGCAAAATAAAATGAATTATTGTATGGAAAAGATAAGATTGTCATTCATGAGAATCTGGAGCCATATTTGAACTAGAACTTGTCACAGGGGGTGACTCAAGAGCCTTGCTCAATGTTTTTTGTTCATTTTTAGAAATGAATCATGTCCAAATTCAAGGGAAATTTAATTTTAAACTCGAGGGAGGGGGGGAGCTGATGGTTCAAAACTGTCTTGCAAAAACATTTACGCATAAGCTTATTCAGTGCAAAACCCAAGTTTCGTTACAATAAAAGGAAAACCTGAAAGAGTAGTTTGCAATACAAAATTGTAAGAACAGTACAAATATAAGAAAGACCGCAGCCATAGCCAAGTCTGTAGCGCATCAGACTCCACATCATGGGGTCCCGGGTTCGATTCCCAGTTGCAGCAGTTATCTTTTCCTTCATTTGACTCCATTCAATTGATGGATAACAATAATCATAAGTGGGATGAGCATCTGGCTGATCAGAAAGGATGTAGTGAGAGTACTGGTGTGAGCAATAACTAGAATCCATGGTTAGGTGCTCCAGTTTCCGCGATATGACTGAAATACTGTTAAAATGGCATTAAGCCCCATTCAAACAAACAAACAAATAAAAGAAGATCAAGGTGAGATAATTCTTTAACCAGAAGGAGTTAAGACTTCAAAACAGCTTCATGCAAAACTTCATTTTTTGATAAATATAAAGTTATGAAGTTATTTTAATTGAAAGGCAACTGTAGGAGAAAATAGCGACACAAAATTAGTATACATGTTAAATTTAAAGAAGTGTCTAATTTCAAGTGGGGATAATTCCTCTGCCAGGGTGAGTTGAGATTTAAAAATATAATGTTTCAAAACTTCAATATGTGATCTATGTATGTATAAAGTTTAATCACTTTTAAACCAAATTACAGGAGGAATTCACGACACAAAATATTTTGAAATGTTTGTATACAGACAAATGGACACACATAAAGACAGACAGGCTGATGGTATAAATAGACGTCCTTTAAAATTTGTTTATTCAGCTCTCTCTGTGAATTAACCCTTGTCATGCTGATCCCAGAATATTCCTGTTTTGACAATGGCTGTCGCAGGTGTATAGACTTAGATCAGCCTGCACAGACGTGCAGTCTGATCTTAGTCTATTCTACCAGCTTGTTCCTTTAGTATTGAGGAATTATTTAAACACGAAATAGTTCTAAATTTGACAAAGCTGGGATGAAATCATGGGATGGAAGGATAAATATTCAGCAAGACAAGGGTTAAGAATCATTGTCCAAAATCTATGTAACAGCCTCTAGCATGTTATTCAGTGATAGAGTGTATCTGCAAGATACCATGCTACAGCAAGAGAGTGTATCCGTCAGAGCGTAATCCATTACAGTTTTTGCATGAAAACTCAATAAGGACAAGAACAAGAGTATGGCTAAGACACACCTCTAGCTGTATCATAGTTTTTGTGTATTGAGAGCATGAAATGCAGCCACCTGACCTTAGACTGTGGAGTGCTTGTCAAGCATTTAAAGATTTAACTATATCAAAAGCACTGCATGCAGATGCCAACACTTGGCTTGATAGTAGGTAAAACTGCCAAGTCAAAAAAGGGGCATAATTCATTCCCTTTGACCTGGCTATAGCAATACCTCAGGTTTTCTCCAAAAACAGCCAAGCCAAAAAGGGGCAGGGTTCATGAAAATATTAATAGATTCTGCCTATGATAGTGAACACATTCCCGAGTTTGAAGAAAATATCTTAAGTAATGGTAAAAGTATCTCAAAATGTCAAAGTTTTTGCATGTTCACAAATACATGAAAATTCACCGGTCTTTTTTCCTTATGGCTGTTCGAAGGTTCCAATTTTAACAAAAATATTATTTAATCCATTACCACTCATTAACACATGTTGAGGCCCCTGTAAAATAATACTAAGGAAAACACTTTGTGAAAAGGAGAAATGGCTTGTAAAAAGCCATTTCTCTTTTTCCCACAATTTATTCTACCATATTCAATCATTTTTTATTCAAATTACACTAACTTTGAAATGTCGTCTGCACCTTCTCTTGATTTGGACCAGTCCAAAATTTTGTAGTTTGTTAAATGATTAACACAATGACGCTTTTTGATGCCTCTTGGGAAAAATAATTAGGAATACGTTGTGTAAATTGAAGATAGTGCTTGTTCCAACCAAATCCTTCATTTTCCACAATGTTTTCAACCAAGATAGTTGAAAAAAATCTTAAATTTTCATATACTTTAAATTGTCATCTGCAACTCCTTTCAATTTGGACCAGTCTAAAATGAGCCATCCAGCAATTGGTTAATATCTTCATATTCTCTTTCAGATTTATTCCCCACTGTCTAGTCTTTTACATCAACAATGAGGAACACCCCTACAGTTGGGGGCTATTCATGCCCTGAAACGTACCATGGCACAAGAATGGACGAAAAGGCATTAGAATTTCACACACAGCTTCATGAGTGGAGTGAGGCTCAGAAAATATCCGCGCAAGCAAACAGGCATGCACAACTCTTAGCCAATGCTCGTAATAAAGACGTATACCTGCCATTTAAGAAATTGGCACAAATTGAACACTGGACTAAAGATGTGAATAGGTTCTATAGACCTTATAAAGGAAATAGACCAAAATCTGGACATTTTATGAAAATTGATGTGACAAAATACAACATGAAAGTCAATTCAAGACCCGAGGAGACAAGAAGTAAATCTGCCATCTATTCTACAACAGCTAAAGGGAAAGGTTACAGAGTTCTGAGTGCAGTAAGTACAACTATGTCAGGAACAAGGCGGAGATTCTTTGGTACAGATGTACAAACAGTTAAAAATAATCTAATTGAGTCACAGATTCATTATTCTGCACAAAGAAGAGAAATAAGGTCAGCCACAACTAGAAGACCTATAACCAGTGCTAAAACAGGAGAGACTAAAGCAGATACCGATGCCAATCTATCTGTTAATATAAATGGACTAGACAAGGTAGAACCCTCTGAAAGTGAAACACTTAGTACACTTGGCAACACTAGTACAAAACCTGACTCTGGTGACAGTCAAGGTCAGAGTCAGGAACTAGGTCACTCTCAAGGTCAAAGTGAGGCTGATATTCTTCAACAGAAAATAACTGCCAGATCTTGGTCTAACAGGATGTTAAATGTCATATCTATAGATGACTGTAAACTGACTTGCCGCTACAGACCTCAAACTATAAAAGAAAGTCAGACTAAAGCATTTGAAGAAGTTGTAGAACAACCTGGTGACAGTGGTCAAACATCTAAAATATTGGACGATAAGGATATTGTCGATGCTGATAACAAAACCAAAACATCAATCAGCTCAGATATAGATGAAGAAGAGGTAGAAGTAAATCTAGATGTCAGACTAAATGGTATGCTTATAGGTGATATATCTAGGGATAATAACAACAATGTAGATGAATCAGATCATACAAGTAATGAAGACATTGATGAAAGTTCTCATGGTAGTGAAGAAGATAAGGAAGACTCAGTGACTGAACAAGATGATAACATCGCTGTCAGGAAGAAAAAAGTTAAAAGGGCTAAGAAAAAGGGGAGTAATAAAAAAGGAAGTATAACTTTTGATGATAAAAAGACCTCAAATGATTCAAATGAATCAAAAACAGGATCCAAGACTGGAAAGAAAACTAATTCAAGTTCTTCTCAAACCAATAAAACAAGTTACGGTCGAATTACCTCACTTTACACCCATTCACAAACTGAAAAGTCAAAAGATAAAGACAAGAAGAAAAAGAAAGCGAGTCGTACTGCCAAGTTAAACAATGCCATAAATGACATGATAAAAGACAGAAGAGTCATGAACTCTATGGAACGAGACTTCGATACTAGAACTGCTCAATTTGGAAGGACCGTCGTAGATAAATCGGAGGGGAGCGAACTCTTTCAAAAGTTACACAGTAATCTGAGAAAGAAGATGGACACATTTATAGATACTCATAGTGCTGTTAAAACACATAAATTTTATGAGAGGAAAAATAGTTTGCCAAGTCAAAATTGACCACTAAGTTTGGAATAGACTAGTTTTTTTGTTTTTTTTCCACCAAAAGTTGAATAATTGTATCAATATGAAAATGATTGAAGAGAATATTTGAAGCTTTCTTATTCAATTGTTTTGAAGAATTCTATTATTAACTTTTATCTTTAACCAACTACATGAGCTATTTTTCTTGACCCTTTTCATGATAAATAAAATCAATTTTCATAGTTGCATGAAAATCAAAGGACTGAAAGCACTGGTAGGCCTTCCAGTAGTACAATATTCCTTTTGAAAGTTTAGTTTATCTTAACATCATGTACTAAAAAGAGACATACAGGACATGTAAACTAAGATCAGACTGCACTGAAGTGCAGGCTGATCTCTGTCTATGCCTCCTGCTGAACAGTAATATAACAGACTCAGCACGACAAGGGTTAACTTCCAAGTCCTTTTGTAAACTCACTGCAGATAATAAAAAAAATTAGGCCAATATTGTTGAAAATATTTTCCATCCTCCATTTTAGAGATGAAGAGAATATTGTTTATTTTCATTCGCAAATGACATTAAAATCCTTATCACACTGTATGAAACTATGAAGCAGACACATACAGACGGTGACTTCTACCCAATACACCCACTTATTTTCCGAATTGATATTATTGTCTGCAAACTTTACCAATATGGACCAGTCTAAAATTTTGTTATCCTTGTAGCCGTCCTGGAGAGTTGTTCTTGAAATTAACCATTTAGTACTGAGCAATATTTTAGTTACATTGGATTGTATGAAACAAGCAATTTATTCTTTTTTACCAGAATGTTTTTTCAAACTTTTAGTGCATGAACATAAGGGATTGTGTGATAATGGATAGACCTACTAGGATAAGGGTTAAGATAAAAATTGTTTGAGTTTTATTACATGATAACGCACTGTGGTAAAAGTAGAAATTGCTAGATGTAAACAAAATCTTCTTTTGCCAGAATATTTATTTACATTATTTGATATTGATTTGTCAATTTAAAAACATTTTGAAATCTTGTATGCAACCTCTTTCCATTTGTACCAGTCTAAAATATTAATGTCAGGAAAAGGGTTAAAATAAAGGGTTTTAAACATGAAGAAAGACAATTATCTATAGATCAATTGGCAGGCATATCAATAATAAATGATTGTCAGCCATTAGGACAAATTAAAACATGTCTCTTTAAAAACTTCTACTCCATGTTTACAATGGTGGACGTGATTTAATCACTGTATTACACTTGTATGTAACTTAATTTTTGGTTTCGTCTATCAAAAACAAGCGTTCTGATTGGCAAAAAACCCCAAAACTTCCATAAACAAAATTTAGCACGCAGCTTTTTTGTATGCATGCATATAAAATAGTTCCATAAAAGTGTATAAAAATTTGTAAAATATTTTGGTATTTTGTTAGATGTTTTTAATTCATAAGAAATTAAGAGAATATTTTTTGTTTGAATGGAGGCATAAAAAAACAAACTAATCCACTTTGCATATTCCTACAATGTTATATATTTTTTCATTTCATAAATCCATGAAAACAAAAATCATTTTCTTCATTATTTAATTGACAAGGAATACTTGTTACATCCTGACCTGGGATTGCGTGGTAATGGATTTAACCCATTCCAACACAAACCGCTTTTTTACGCTTTTTTGTCAGAAAGTGTAAGAATAAATGCAAACATTTTGTATCATAATTGAAATTACTGGATCATGGCTGTTAAACAAAGAATCAAGCGACCAATCAAATATTTTTTTTAGACCAGAAGTGAACTTTTGAACCCCAACATTTGTTGACATTCATGTAAAGCATTTATGTTAGTTTGACAATTTAAATATCGTAACTACAGATCAATCTAGCTGCAGTTACAATGCTTAGGTGACCAACCAGCTACTTTACCCTTTTGCTACATGCTACTGTTCATGAATTTTTGAAAATAACAGTTTAACCCTTTCCTGTTTTTTCTAAATTTTAGACTTGTTCAATTTGAAAAATGCTGCAAACAACAATGAAAATTGGGTCCTATTAGAAAGGAAACCATCCTATGTGGTAAAAAAAAATAGTGTGAAAGAAGAGAAATTGCTTGTTACGAGCAATTTCTTTTTTTTATGCCCCCGCATTGATAAGATCAGGGGCATATTGTTTTACCAGTGTCTGTCTGTCCATCTGTCTGCCTGTCTGTCTGTCTGCAAAACTTAACCTGCCAACTAAACATTTTCCTATAACTTCAACCCTGATTAAGTTACAGTGCTAATATTTGGTATGTAGATAGGTATCAACAAGGCGCAACTGGGGAAGGTCATTTCATCAAGGTCAAGGTCAAAATTTTAACCCTTTTCTCTAAAACAAAGGAAAAAAATAATAATAGAAATCACTCGTCTCTAAAGAATGTCTGTTTCGGGGGCATAGTGTTTCACAAACACATCTTGTTTTTCACGATATTTTCTCAAGTATAAAATCACAGAATCACAACCAAGAACTGTACAGGAAAGGATTAATATGGAAGGGGACTTCTGGTTGGGGCTCAGTTGCTGTGGTCATCAACTCATCAATTCTTCTAAATTGAACTAATTCGCATTCTTCATTCAATAATTTCACATAAATAATTCTATGTGATTGCAGTGTTAGGGACATAAACAGATAACTATCTCCTAAATATGTTCATTCAACTTAGTGTACTTTGTCCAATTACGAAGATTATGTACATGCGACCTCCAGTCACGTTTTTGGTTTGTTTGTTTTTTAACAAACCTTGATAACAACCAGCCTAGAGAAAAACATTTTAATAGAGGGGAAGCTGAAACTAATATTTTATTTCATATTTTCCTTTTTCTACCAAACCAAACAATCCCTTCCCCTATAATCCAGCTTTTTTAAGAGATAGAGAAAAACACTTTTTGAAAACATTGTGAGAAAAGGAGAAATTGCTTTTAACAAGCAATTTCTCTTTTTCTCACAATGTTTTCTACCTCAAGGTCATTATTTTTCTGTTTTAACCAATTTTCTTTTGTCCTTTCCAACATCATTGAATTTGGACCAGTCTAAAACTTAGTTGTTTGGGAATGGGTTAAATGTTTTCAACTTTGAGGAAGAATATTTGCAAATGGGAATTAAGTATTCTTGCAGAAGGATATTTTTTGTAATTTGAAAATAAAACGAACCAAGTATCCTGTGGGACAAAAATAATTTTGAAACAGAATACATGTACATGTATATTGCTTATAACAAACTAATTTGCCTTTTTCAATGATGATTTTCAAAGAGTCATTTGTCAATATTAGGAAATGAAGAAATTTATTCAATACAATAAATTTCATTTTCTGAAAAAATTTTCAAATAAATGTCCATTTTCAATTGACAGTCTTATAAAGTGGGATTGTGTGGTAATGGTTAGAAATAAGTGTTCAACCGATTTCTCACACATTACAACTTTTTTACATCCAAAGAAAAAAGCTTGGAAAAATATTGTAGAAAATAAAGAAATTGCTTATATTATCAAGCAATTTCTTCATTTCCAACAATGTTTTCTACTCAGAAAGACAGAGATATCAGAATTTCATTGGCATGAAAATGTCCTCTGCAACTTTTGACAAATTGGACCAGTCTGAAATTGTGTTGTCTAGTAATGGGTTAAAGTCTTACCTGGCCTAACATTTCAGCAAAGGATGCCCTCAGTTTCAGCTTGTAAGTACAGGTTGGTTCCAGGTAGAGTGATAGTTCAACATGATCATAAACCTGGCCTGGGAAACCAAACTGGAAATCCATATTTTCAGGGGATATAACTGGTTCAGGGGGTACATATTGTACTTTCATAGTCAGATTTCCACTAGAACCATATCTATTAGAAAAAGGAGGGAAAATATGTTTAATCCATTACTACAAAACAAATTTTAGACTAATCCTTATTGAAAGAAGCTGCAGACAACAATTTCAAGATAATGGAATTTATTTTTCTTTCGACTTTTTAGATAGAAAAAATACCGATAATGAAGAAATTGCTTGATACAAGCAATTTCTTCATTTTCTTCAATGTTTTCAAAAGCTATTTTCTTGAAGGGCCTAAAAAGGAGGGCTTGAATGGGAATGGTTTACATTGTACTTTAACAGTCAGGCTTCCATATAAACTATGGTTATGAATAATAATAAGTATCTAATAGTCTGCCTCCCTTAAATCCTACGATGACTCCTGATGGCATTTTTTGTTAATGCTCGGCATCCATGCTAGAATTGTACCTTAGACTATTAAAAACAAGATAGGGGTGGATGCCCAGCGTGATTTTTTGATTTAAGGTCACAGTGAGGTCAAAGGTCAATGAGTTCAAAAATCAAGAAAAAATGGCTTGTAGCTAAAGCAAATTTATTTGCATCAACACATAATGAAAGCAATGTGAACGAAATCAAATAATTTGAATCAGGAATGAACAGAGGCTTACACTAGAGCCTATATTGTCATTTTCAAACAGAATTTTACCATATTTATGCTAAAAAAACGCTATGGCCAATAACAAAATAAAGCACAATACTTAACAAAACTCTGATTGAACATGAGTAATTGAGTTATTACATACATATTATCCAAGGCATCCACGTAACTGAAGGTAGCTACTCTAGACTACTTTAAGCAATGCTTGCTTAGTGTCTGTTTCGAATTTCAGGTCAGAGTGAGGTCACGGGTAAAGTACGTTCAAATGTGTGAAACTTGCAAATACATCCAACTTATGTTCATTGTACATTATTTTCATCTTTAATATTATGACAATAGGAACAAAATCAAATGCAAATAAGTAACAAGAGCCATGTCGGACATGGCCATCCCCCGCTGTAAAAGCTTGATAGTAAACTGAAGCCAATAACTAAAAAATAATGCAAGTAAGAGTTGTGGTTCTTGTGCACTGCACTTTTCCCTAATGAGATCTAGCCACCTATGAAGTCCAAGTTGAAAGCATTTATACTTTAGGAGATATGCCCCAGACAAAATCTAAGTCTTTGACCCATGACCCATGAAACCGTTAAACATTATTCAAGCAAGATTTTAGGTTCTTGTACACTTCTCCTCAATGAGATCTATCCACCTTCTCCTCAATGAGATCTATCCACCTATAAAGTTTCAAGTAGATAGCTATGATACTTTCAGAGATATGCCTCGGACAAAATCTAAGTCTTTAAAATAACAAAGGGGAATAACTCCAAAATTATGCAAGCAAGAGTTGTGGTTCTTGTGCACTGCACTTCTCCTCAATGAGTTTTATCTACCTATGAAGTTTCAAGTTGTTAGCATTTATACTTTAGGAGATATACTCTGGTCAAGATGACGGAAGGGCGGAATGACGGACAGAGATCATTACTATATCCCCTTCGCCGAAACGGCGGAAGATAAAAATGAAACCAATACTTACCTCAGTCCCTCAATCGATATTTACAGGTAAAACTTTACTATATATCTGCTAAAAAGAGCTTTGCAGAGCGGCGCATATACGCCCGAAGGGGCTTGTCAGTAACCTTGGCTTTTCAGGAACCTGAGCTTGAATGATAGCTAATGGTTTTTGTAAAAAAAAAAAAATCTTATCACCTGAATAATACTGTTTACACTTGAGAAACAAGACAGCTTTATAATAACTTATCATTCAACATTATGTACAATAGTTAAATTCAATAATTTGGATACAATTGACATAAAAAATGACCTTGACCAATGACCATGAAACAAGTTTCAACAGAAAGTAATCACCACAATCAATAAAAATATGACCTTGAAAAACTGATCTTGACAAATAAATTACAACGGTTCAGTTTAGGTTTTTCGGAGCTCAAAATGACCTTGACATTTGAATTCAATCAATTTCAGGGCAAATAATTCAGGAAAGACCCAAGCTTTTTGGATTTCTGAAGTGTGTCTTACGCTCATCTAAATATCAGAGATACATTATGACAAGATTCAGTTCAATCCAATAGAATTTTTAGGAGTTGTGCACACACTAACACAAAAAAACTCTGTAATTTTAAGCTATATTGTTAAGTAAAGGGCAGATAATTCAGTAACAACTTGACATATCAAACAAATTTTAGTTCTAAGCACAACTAGAAATCATACAGAGTCATTGTGGCAAGTTTCAGTTCATTCACATTCAAAATGTAGGAGAAATAAAGCTCACAAGATAAAAAGGGGTTTTTCGTTCAATTCAAGGGCAGATTATTCAAGATAACTCAAGATGGACTGGAGCGATTTGAATTTCAAAAGTCTAATGCACAACTAGACATCATAGGGAGTAATAGTGCCAAGTTTCAGCTAATTCCCATTGATAGTTTAGAAGGTGTTGCGCACACAATAAACAGTAATTTTCGTTCAATAAAGGGCAGATAATTCAAGATAACTTCAAAATGACTGGAGCAATTTGAATTTCAAAGGTCTTATGCACAACTTGACATCATAAGGAGTAATTGTGCCAAGTTCCAGCTTATTCCCATTGATAGTTTAGAAGGAGTGGCGCACACAATAAACAGTGATTTTCGTTCAATTCAAGGGCAGATTATTCAAGATAACTCAAAAATGACCGGAGCAATTTGAATTTCAAAGGTCTTATGCATAACTAGACATCATGGGGAGTAATTGTGCCAAGTTTCAGCTCATTCCCATTGATAGTTAAGGAGGAGTTGCGCACACAAAAAATTGCTAACGGACGGACAGACGGACAGACAGACGGACGGACGACCGGGGCCTTAACATAATACGACCCTTCGGGCGTATAAAAAGCGCCCCGGCGCAATGCAAAACAAAGAAATAACACAATACCGTCAGTGAACATGATGAAACACAATGCTTCATAGAATTGTCATATATATCTTACAGTTTCTGATATACAGCTTGTGTTACCACACACCTTCTAATAAATGTCCACATGTGACTACTTTCAGAAACATGTTTGTAGGAGACCTTTTAAAAGTGTCGGCCAGTGGAAATTGCACTGATTCCGCGTACTCGATAGCCTCCAAGGCTGCTTGAAGTCATACAGGATTAGCACACCCTGCTGCATCGCATGCATGATTGGTGTAACTTGAAATTCTGACTAGCATAAAATCAGCAGGGTATAATGACAAATTCTATAATCAGGTCTCAGTAACACATTTTACACGAAAAACATAACTGTTTGCAACATATTTATCACCTTATCAGAATACAAAAATCTTTTGACTTCAAGAAAGTGAGATGGTTTGTAATGTAGAAAGAGTGCACGTCGCCTAGCGTCCGGTAAACAAATACATCCAAAGTGTCTCTTTGTAGCACTGTAATTACTGGTACAGTGGCTAGCAGTGTGCACAGGGTAATTAAATAAGTGTCATTTTTCATTTATAGAGGCTAATAACAAAACTATTAAACAGAAGTCTAGAACTCTTCTTAATCCATTCCCACTCTGTGACGCTTTTACACGTTCCCAGGAAGTTTTGGAAGACATTGTGGAAAATGAAGAAATTGCTTGTCACAAGCAAATTCTTCATTTTCCACAATGTTTTCTATCCAGAAAAAATCCAAAATTCATAAAATTTAAATAGTCCTCTGCAACTTCTTTCAATTAGGACAAGTCTAAAATAATGCCGTCTGGTAATGGGTTAATATTAAAATAATTCAAAACCTGTGTTGATACAAATATCAAAGCTTAGAAAAAAAAACAAGAAAAATTACCCGTTTCTAAAGAATTCCTGTTTCGGGGGCACGGTGTTTCACAAACACATCTTGTTTTTCTTTGTTTAAGGTAAAACGGTTAATATTTTGACCTTGACCTTGATGAAATGACCTTACCCAGTTGCGCCTTGTTGAGACCTATCTACATACCAAATATTAGCATTGTAACTTAATTGGGGTTGAAGTCATAGGAAAATGTTTAGTTTGCAGTTTAAGTTTTTTTGAGTAACGCTTTAGAGAAAAGGGTTAAAATTATGACCGTGACCTTGATGAAATGACCTTCCCCAGTTGCGCCTTGTTAAGACCTATCTACATACTAAATATTAGCATTGTAACTTAATTGGGGTTGGAGTTATAGGAAAATGTTAAGTTGGCAGGTTAAGTTTTGCAGACAGACAGACAGACAGACAGACGGACACAGGTAAACCATTATGCCCCCTATCTATCGATGCGAGGGCATAAAAAGTCGTCTTTTCAATAAAATAATGTCTCTAATGCAGTTTTCCGAAAATTTAGCACAATTAGAATTAATAATACAGCATGTATAGCTATTGAAAATATCACAATGACGATTATAATATGAAAGCGCACCTATTTGACCTTTGACCTTGCTGTGGCCTTAATTCTAGGTTTCAGACTGGGCATCCACCCTGGAAGGTTTTGTCATACCCTAAAGAATATTACTAGCATGGATGCCGAGCATTAACAAAGAATGCCATCAAAACAATTTTCTAGAGCTAATACGAATTACAGTCGGTAAACTATAATCCAAAATTATCAGAGGAGATAACTGATTAGTTTCAAAGTTAAATTTTTGAAAGAACCTTATCTATGTGACACAAAATAAATATCTTACTAGTAATCCATATTATCAGTGGTGATAAATGGGTTCAGAACTTTTCATGGGCATAACTCTGCCATAATTATATCTATATGACACAATCAATTTATCAAATGCAAATTATTAGGGGAGATAACTTGTTCAGGAGGTACTTATTTCACTTTCATGATTAAATTTCTATCAGAACCATGTCTACTCAACACAATATAAATATCATCATTATCTTGGGAGACAACTGGTTAAGGAGGTAAATGTATTTTAACCCTTGTTATGCTGTATTAATTACCTTACTGAATTGCTGTAAAACCAAAGGGCTAAAAGCCCTGATAGAACTTGTTCAAAAATCAATATTTCTTTTGGAAATAAGCTTCATTTACAACTCTGGCGGGAAAAATGCAAGCAGGAGGTGTAGACTAAGATCAGACTGCACTTTTGCCAAAACACACATCATGCCAAAACCGGAAAAATTCGGGTTTAGCATGACAAGGGTTAATAGTCAAATTTCTGCGAAAAACAATTCATTATGATTACATATCTAAAGCCATATTATCAGGGTAGAGAACTCAGGTTCAGAAAGTTCTTATTACACTTTCATGGTCAATTTCTATCTAAACCTTATCTATAAGACGGAATATTAATGTCAAGAACGATAACTGGTTGAGGTGGTAAATTATGAATTATAAGTTACAAGCACTTTCTCCATTTATCACACTGTTCTCTAGCCTATATAATTCTCATTTTCCAATTTATATGCACTTTGGAATGTCATCTGTAATTTCTTTCAGTTTGGACCATTCTAAAATTTATGTCTGTTTATTAGCTTTAGTGAAGCACAAAATGCCAAGCAAAGTTTATGCTTATTCCAAAAGAACTTATGAGTTGAATATCAGGATGCTGTTATGTAAGTGAAAATATTAGATTCTAGGGATGGCTATTCTACCTCATTATTCCACCCATAACAAGCTGACAGAATTTTGAATGGTCAACTGGTAAATAAGTGTCAAGTGTCAATGAAAGAAAATATTGCTTATAACAACCTTTTTTTCCCTCTTCACACAATCAATGAGTCAAACTTTGGGAGAGGGCATTAATAGATTGTCAAAATCCAGGCAGAATCACTTACTTGAAAAATTCATAGGAATCCTCATTACTCCATGGAACGTGGAATTTCATAACACTTCCATCAAACTCTCCTAGAAATAAAACTTGTAGAGTTTATAATGTATTTATTTGACAAAAACTTTGTGCCAAATCAGAATCTGTTACCAAAGTGTTGAAACGTAACTGCAGTATAAAAAGGAATGGTAGACAAGGGAGCCTTTTGACAACTAGATGGTTGTCCCAGGACAACTGCTGTCGAGCCTGGAAAGTTTTGTAGGTATCATGCTCCAGATAAGCACAATTTTAGTGTTTGACCTTGAGCTTTGACCTTGAACTTGAAGCTATCCAAAAAATTCATTCAAATGGCACATCTACTCATGATGGAGAACAATTGTGCCAATTTATTTTCATTTTAAATCCATCAATAATTGTAGGAGAAAGGCTCTAGACAAGCACAATTATAGTGTTTGACCATCAGCTGTGACCTTGAACTTGAAGCTATCCAAAAAATTCTTTCAAATGGCACATCTACTCATGATTGAGAATAAATGTGCCAAGTTATTTTGAAATCCATCCATAAATATAGGAGTAATTGTCCTGACAAATCCGGACAGACTAACTAATGCACTAACGCACATACACCGACTTGTCATAGTGACAACTTTGTCTCGCTCACGGCAAGCAGGCTTGACAAAAATCAAGGTAGTGCTTACTTTTGGTGTACAGTAAAACTTATTTATGCGACCACTCAAGGGAGAGTCAAAATTCGATTGCTTAAGAATATGGTTGCTCAATACACTTTTTTGTGGCATATATGAGGGATGGGTTTGACTGCATACATAAATTATTGCAGGAGTCCTACTAATTCCTTTTGATGGAACTCATTAGAATTGTCTCACTGAGACTCAAAATCAAGATTCTATGCCTTCTGGGTCAGGAGAAGATAATTTTGAAAGATTTTACTAAAATTTCAGTTTTGTTTCCATGGCAACCATAGTTTTCAACGGATTTAAATTCTTCAAGCAATTTTAAAGGGCACCACCTAAGGAACATCTATGCCAAATTTGGTTGAAATCAGCCCATTCTTTTGGAGGAGAAATCATTCTTTATTTCTATATAAGCAACACACCCCTGTGGCTCCACCCTTGGGACACGAGCGTGATGTATTTAGAAATTCTGAAAGAGGTTAATGTACTGATGCTCCATGCAATATATTAAGGCTCTACGCCTTCAGAGTCAGGATGATATATTTTCTATTGACTTTATCAAAATTTCAGTTTTGTTTCTATGGCAAACAGAGCTTTTAACAGATTCAATTCTTTAAGCAATTTATAAAGGGCACCACGAAGGAACATTTCTGCCAAATTTTATTGAAATTGGTCCAGCGATTAGGGAGGAGATGTCTTTTAAAATTGTTGACAACTGCCGGTCAAGCTTGTAGGTCTATTGGTTCTTGAGGTAGAGCAGTGAAAGGAAAGTCTATGGATGGACGGACAGACAGACATGGTGAAACCAAAATACCCCCTCTTTTTTGTAGATGAGGGTATCAGAAAATAAACTCAAACTTAAAAGAGATAATTATTAAAATCTCAAAAAAAACAGAAAACAAGTGTCAAATTCTTTTGAAATCCATGTTTCAATGCAGATGTCATGCTGATAAGCTCATTTTAACTTTAAATCTTGATGTGTAACCTTGCCCTTAATGCTATCCAAAAGTTTTTCGAAATGGCAAATCTACTGATAATGGAGTACAAATTATATTGAGATCAGTTATCCCCCTTGTTGGTATAGATTGCTCGTTTGTTAGTGAACATATATTCTGAGTGAATGGGTTCAGTAATACCAGATCTAACAAAACGCAACAGACAACAACCTTGCTATAGCTTTACCTTGGATTTTCTCCAAAAACAGCCAAGCTTAAAAGTAATCTATACTGCAAAGGGGAATTACACTGAAGTTATCTTTGTAGAAATTGCGCCTCTAATCAATTTTTTTATTTACCATCCAGTAACCAACAGCAAACGTCAGGCATCTGCATATAGTGTTTTTGTTTATCTATGGTACTACTTCAATGTGCAAGTACTGTTAAACTTGCATAAAGCGACTACACAGGGGACGGCCAAAATATGGTTGTTTAACCAACTACCAGAAAATTAGAATTTTAGACTTGTCCAAATAGAAAGAAGTTGCAGATGTTTTCTTTTTCCAAATTGTGCTTAAATTGGAAAATAAGTGCCAAGTAGGGTAGAAAATATGGTGAGCAAAGGATAAACTGCTTGTTACAAACAAATTCTCCATTACCCACAAAATTTTCCATGATTGGGTTTCTTCAAGGCATCAGAAAACGTCATTGTATGGTAGGGGGTTAAGAGATTGGTTGCTTAACCCATTTACACCCTAGAAAATTTTAGACTAGTCCAAATTGAAACAAGTTGCATACAGAAATTTTAAGATACTGGCATTTTAATTGTCTTTCTTTTTTGGGGTAGAAAATATTGTGGATAATGAAGAAATTGCTTGTAACAAGCAATATCTTCATTGCCCACAATGTTTTCCAAATCTCTTTTCAAAGGGAGCGTCAAAAAGCACTATTGTATGGAAATGGATTAATACATTTTTTTACATATATTAGGGATCTGTTTGACTGCATACGTGAATTATTGGACTATTTTCACATAATCTTATGTTGGGACAATTCTAATGAGATCCACAAATATAGGATTCAACTTTGATAATTTAATAAGCATAAACATCCAGTTATGAAGATGTTTTGTTTTTGGAAAGGGGACATTTGATGTCAAGTCGCTTACTGAACTGAGCTCTAAACCCTTTTCCAAACAATCCCGCTTTTTACGCACCTAAAAAAAAAGTTTTAAAAAACATTGTGGAAAATGAAGAAATTACTTGTCACAAGCAATTTCTTCATTATCCACTATTTTTTCTATCCAAAAAGTTGAAAAAAAAAAGAAATTCCATCAACTTAAAATTGTTGTCTCAGGGAAAAGGACTAACAATTTGAACTTAGGGGCCCTGGCTGCAAAAATACAATATTTTACATTAGAGGTATGGGCATTTTCTCCAAAAATTCAGGGGCCCAGCCCAAAATTTAGGGACCATGGGTGACTGGGCCCCTGTTAGTCTTTTTCCCTGTCGTCTGCAGCTTCTTTCAATTTGGACGTGTCTGAAATTTTGTTGCGTGGGAATGGGTCAATACAGGTAATTGCTTGAGCAAGATAAACATAAAAAATTTAAGCCACAAACAATTCCACAATCTTCATTTGTACAGCTAAAATTACAGATATACAGATTGACATACCAGGCTGTTTATTTGTACATTTTTTAGTCTCCAGTGTTGCGGTATAAACTTTCAGTACGTTATTCAAGTTGTACAGTTTCAGCTTATAAAATGCAGCATTTGTCCCTAGGGTCAGGACCATGGCCCCCTGAGTCACACTTTCAGGGTAAGACATTAGAATCTCCATTAGCCCTGGGACAGAGTTACTCAAATGTCTTCTCCCTTCACTATAGACCTCGCTTATTACCTCAACCTATAAATAGATAAGGTCCATCCTGCCTGATAATCCATCTGTTTTTCCCATTACCAGAGGGCAAATTTTAAAACAGGTCCCAATTGAAACGAGTTACAGACAACAAATCAAAATATGTAAAATTTATAATTTAATTTAATTATAGAAAATGAAGCAATTTCTTCATTTTACACAATAGTTTCCCAATTAATTTCCTTGAGTGGTATCAAAAAGCGTCACTATGAGGGAATGGGTTAATCCTTTACTGATTTTTCAAAATTTTGGACTTGTCCAAATTCAAAGGGGTAACAGACAACATTTTAAAATAATTACAGTGGAATCAACTTAATCGCAAAACCAATTTGTCAATAATTTTGTTGCTGTCAACCAAAAGCTGCTATTAAAAGGAGCTGCTTGTTCTCCAAATGTTATGACTGTGCATACAGTCAGTTGCAATTAAGTTGCATTACCAGGATTGCAATTTAGAGGATTTCACTGTACAATTAAAAAAAGTGGTACCCTATAAGACAGAAAATATTGTGGGAAAAGAAGAAAATGCTTGAGACAAGCAATTTCTTCTTTTTTCACAATGTTTTCTCAAGTATAATATCACAGGGATGTAACAAGAGCACCTCCTCCGAGTGCCTGGGCTTGGCTGTTGGGTACTGGACAGTGGACAAAATGCATCTAGAGTTATCCCCCTTGCAGTATTGGTTGCTCTTTTGATAGTGAACAAGTGTGCCATGTTTCAAGTGAATGCTTTTAGTAGAACCAGAGATATTACAAAATGTCAAAGTTTTTGCACAATGACAACAACAACAACATTGATGAAACCAAGGATATAGCAATTCTCTGAAAACAGCAGAGCTAAAAATCAGGAATTGTACGAGAAAGGGTTAAGAATTCCACCTGCATAAGACAGCCACTTCAGGGCATTCCAATGTCAAAACACTGAATGTATTGAAAGTCCCCCTGTCTCATCAAGCCACTAGGCCGCCGTCATAGGGCAGTTGGTAGCTCGCCAGACTGTTAATCTAGAGGTCATGGGTTCAATCCCGACGGAGGCACTCATCCTTTCCGACTATTTTTCTCTCACCAATGGGTTGATAACCTATGTGGGATAGCAGCTGGAGGCTAGGAAAGGATGTTATGGTAGTACTGGTGTGAGAAATGCCAGGATTCCATTGTTAGGTGCTCCAGCCGCCGTGATATAACTGAAAGATTGTTGAAAGCGGCGTAAAACCCAATTCAAACAAACAAAACCACAGCCACTACCCTTAAGTCCAAAAATGAGCCCAAATATGTACACAAGAACCAGTTCAGAGAAGATTTATATCACATTGTAATATCAACCTAAGAGCATTACTGATACAATCATGTGTAGCATTTAAAATGAACATTACATGACAATTTGCTATAAATATTCTTGTATTAGATGAGTCATTTTGTTTGTATAGATAACTAGAAGACCAAAATTTGGTAAGCCTCATGTAACACTGCTAGCTGAACCTCCTGCCATGTTTCAAGGCAATGCTTTAAATAGTCGCCAAGAAAAATGCAACCAGCAAGATGTGTTTGTGAAACACCATGCCCCCGAAACAGGAGTTCTTTAGAAACAGGTGATTTTATTTTGTTTTTTCTTTGTTTTAGGGAAAAATGTTAAAAATTTACCTTGACCTTGATGAAATGACCTTCCCCAGTTGCACCTTGTTGAGACCTATCTACATACCAAATATTAGCATTGTAACTTAATTAGGGATGAAGTGATAGGAAAATGTTAAGTTGGCAGGTTAAGTCTTTGAGTAATGTTTTAGGGAAAAGGGTTAAAATTTTGACCTTGACCTTGATGAAATGACCTTCCCCAGTTGCGCCTTGTTGAGACCTATATACATACCAATTATTAGCATTGTAACTTAATCAGGGTTGAAGTTGAAGAAAATGTTTAGTTGGCAGGTTAAGTTTTGCAGACAGACAGACAGACATACAGACTGATGGACAGACAGACATACAGACGGACACCGGTAAAACAATATGCCCCCAATCTATTGAAGCGGGGGCATAAAAGATACTTCTTTATCATACCATGCCTGAAAAATAAACTCAGTCATAAAACAGGAAGTAATTAACTAGCAGACCTTAGTTTGATAAACAACACGTAGAACCCCTAGCTGAATACTCATACCAAGTTTCGAGTTAATGCTATTCATAGCTCCTGAGAAAAATGCGACAAAGTTCTGCCACTATACTAGGCCAGGCCTGAAAAATAAACCAAGTCATAAAGCAGGAGCTCTTCTTATCAATTATTCATTGGGAGAGAGATGTTCCTTGCTACAATATTTTGTTGAATGTTTGAAAGAATGCCGGCCAAATGGAGTTGAGAGCACAGGGCATTTATAAACTGAACTAAACAGGTACACTTACTCTATGTTCCGTTAGTGGTATAACAATAACTATATGGGTCACTGCTGCCATCTTCTCATCCTCAAAATTTATATGGACTGCCTGAAATATGGATCAAGAATTCACCCATTACTATATGGACTGCCTGAAATATGGATCAAGAATTCACCCATTACTATATGGACTGCCTGAAATATGGATCAAGAATTCACCCATTACTATATGGACTGCCTGAAATATGGATCAAAAATTCAACCATTACTATATGGACTGCCTGAAATATGGATCAAGAATTCACCCATTACTATATGGACTGCCTGAAATATGGATCAAAAATTCAACCATTACTATATGGACTGCCTGAAATATGGATCAAGAATTCACCCATTACTATATGGACTGCCTGAAATATGGATCAAGAATTCACCCATTACTATATGGACTGCCTGAAATATGGATCAAAAATTCAACCATTACTATATGGACTGCCTGAAATATGGATCAAGAATTCACCCATTACTTTATGGACTGCCTGAAATATGGATCAAGAATTCACCCATAACTATATGGACTGCCTGAAATATGGATCAAGAATTCACCCATTACTATATGGACTGCCTGAAATATGGATCAAGAATTCACCCATTACTTTATGGACTGCCTGAAATATGGATCAAAAATTCAACCATTACTATATGGACTGCCTGAAATATGGATCAAGAATTCACCCATTACTATATGGACTGCCTGAAATATGGATCAAGAATTCACCCATTACTATATGGACTGCTTGAAATATGGATCAAGAATTCACCCATTACTATATGGACTGCCTGAAATATGGATCAAGAATTCACCCATTACTATATGGACTGCCTGAAATATGGATCAAGAATTCACCCATTACTATATGGACTGCCTGAAATATGGATCAAGAATTCACCCATTACTATATGGACTGCCTGAAATATGGATCAAGAATTCACCCATTACTATATGGACTGCCTGAAATATGGATCAAGAATTCACCAATTACTATATGGACTGCTTTAAATATGGATCAAGAATTCAACCATTACTATATGGACTGCCTGAAATATGGATCAAGAATTCATCCATTACTATATGGACTGCCTGAAATATGGATCAAGAATTCACCCATTACTTTATGGACTGCCTGAAATATGGATCAAGAATTCACCCATTACTATATGGACTGCCTGAAATATGGATCAAAAATTCAACCATTACTATATGGACTGCCTGAAATATGGATCAAGAATTCATCCATTACTATATGGACTGCTTGAAATATGGATCAAGAATTCACCCATTACTATATGGACTGCCTGAAATATGGATCAAAAATTCAACCATTACTATATGGACTGCCTGAAATATGGATCAAGAATTCACCCATTACTATATGGACTGCCTGAAATATGGATCAAGAATTCATCCATTACTATATGGACTGCCTGAAATATGGATCAAGAATTCAACCATTACTATATGGACTGCCTGAAATATGGATCAAGAATTCATCCATTACTATATGGACTGCCTGAAATATGGATCAAGAATTCACCCATTACTATATGGACTGCCTGAAATATGGATCAAGAATTCACCCATAACTATATGGACTGCCTGAAATATGGATCAAGAATTCACCAATTACTATATGGACTGCTTTAAATATGGATCAAGAATTCAACCATTACTATATGGACTGCCTGAAATATGGATCAAGAATTCATCCATTACTATATGGACTGCCTGAAATATGGATCAAGAATTCATCCATTACTATATGGACTGCCTGAAATATGGATCAAGAATTCACCCATTACCATACAATCCAGCTTTTTGACGCCCTGAAGAAATATGGTAACAGAAACTTTGTGGAAAAATGACCCTTCTTGTCCTTACAATATTTTCAGCCTTATTTTGCACTAATTTTTCAAATCTATTGCACTTTGAAATGTTGTTTACAAAATCTCTCAACTTCATTTCTTTAAAATTTTGTAACAACCCAGCAAGTGATTTCTGAGAAGCTGATTTTCAAAGTTTACACCATATATTGAAATGTGTCTAGCCAATAAAAGCTGCATTGCGACCAATCAAAATTCTTTGAAGAAATCTGATCGAGGTAATCTAAGGATTATTCCTGTGACATCTTTAAATTTGAAGAAATCTGATAAATGGTCAGCCAAGGATAATAGATTTGATATTTGGTAGATATCTGTGCAATACTTTCTGGGGAGAAGATTTTACAGTAAAAGTTTGACAGAACTTACACAACACAATAACAATAGTTGGAGATATAAAATCTAAAAAAAAAAGTGAAAATAACACATATTTATCTTTGCTTATGTTACTTTCATTATTAACGACTTTCAATCAGTTATCCCCATATTCTCCTTATTCAATACATAACTGTCATTTCTTTCAATTTATACAGAATAAAGAAAATATTTTTTTCTTTTCTCACAATGTTTTCTACCTTATTTGACATTTATTTTCCAATTTTAACTAACTCTGAAATGTGGACTGCACTTTCTTTCCATTTAGTTCAGTCTAAAATTTTGTCCTCTGTTAATTGACAGCAAAAATTTAATCCACTGTCTCTTTATCAGGGACACAAAAGAATATGGAATGAGTGTAAAAAGAGTGACTATAAAGCTTTTGTTACAATTAAAGTTAAAATAAATTAGTATAAACTAAAATTTCTCCCAAAGTGGACATATACTCCCAAAAAGCATGTTGTCAATGAAGTAGCAAAGTTAGCCTTTCACCTAAATTACACTAGAACAAAAAGGTATCTCCTTGGGACATGGATGTCACTTCTATTTAAAGTTTAAAGGTCCGAGGTCAAATTACTTTTGAGATAAAGTATTATAGTTTTCTATGAAAGTTCAATTATGACCTTGACCTTTGAACTTTGTAACCCAGAAACAATGGGGAACTTCTTTGGATCATTGGTTAAGCCTCCAGTGGCGTTTTGCACTCATTGAACTTTGAGACAACCTCAAAACTTTGTCTGTTATCCTAAGCTATCAAAGCTGATGCTTTGCTAGCTAAAAAGTCTATGGAGAGACAAACAAACGGATTGAATTGATGGATGGACAGTTAGACAGACATGGTGAAACTAATTTACCCCTCTACTTCATTGGTGGGGGGTAATAACTAGACATGAAGTTACTGACCTTTTTCTTTGAGTATAGTGGAGGGATCAAATTTCCAGTAGATGAAATGTCCTTACATGTTGTGCTACAAAATAATAAAATATATACAAAAAATATTATCTAAAATCTTTGAGAATACTAAAGTTATCTTCATTACCAAATATCAAATGTTTGAGTGACAGTCAAAATTAAGCTGTGGCCAGCATGAGGAAATTTTTTCTACAGGTTTTCAAGGGTTTATGCTACAAGAATATCTAGGAATCTCAGGAACCAGAAACAACAATATTAACCTAAAATTCAACTTTTCCACCAACCTAAACAAACAAGAAGGCCATTAGCTCTGGTGCGCTCCCAGTTAAGGGCTCTTTTTTCTTTCAATAGTCAAATTTAATTATGATATTGGAGTTTTCAACCAATTTCGATTATTTGAGCTATTTTTGATGGGGGCCACCTAAACAAGGTTTCTAACAAATTTGGTTGAAATTGGCCCTGTAGTTTTGGAGGAGATGTCGTTTAAAAATCCTTCTTTGTTTATACATAAAACACACAACCCCAAGGCTATGCCCCTGGAGCCCCCAGGATAATATGATTTTAGCTAGTGTGAAGGAGGTAAAGAAACCAATATTTCATGAAAAATTTCAAGGCTCTAGGCCTTCTGGGTCAGGAGAAGAAGATTTTTTTTTAAATTTCAATATTGTTGCCATGACAACCTTAGTTTTCAACAGATTTCACTCCTTTTTGCTGTTTTTATTCATGGCCACATAAGAAACATTTATGCAAAATTTGGATGAAATTGGCCCAAGGGTTAGGGAGGAGATGTTGTTTAAAAATCCTTCTTTGTTTGTATACAGAATACACACACACACATGGGGTTCTGCCCCTGGGGACCCGAGGGTCATGCTTCCAGCTATTATGAAAATGGTCAATATAGTAATGCTTCATGCAAAATATCAAGGTTCTAGGCTTTTCGGTCCAGTAGAGAAAGATTTTTAAAGATTTTTTATTTTACTTTTGTTGCCATGGCAACTAGAGTTTTCTCTGTATCTTAATTCTTTTACATATTTGCAAAGCGGACCACCTTTGGTTGAAATTTGTCCAGTGGTTTGGGAGGAGATGTTTTTTAAGGAATTATTGACGGACACCAGATGGAGGGTGATCACAATAGCTAACAAGAGCTAAAAAAACAAGAGGCCCATGAGGGCCTGAGATGCTCTACTGGTTATCAAGTTTTCAGTTAAAGAAATCTGATATTTAAGGAAGTTAATTGCTCAAAGAAGAATGCATAAAGAAAAAAAAAAGGGCTTTATCCCCTTTATCATTTTAAACAAAAAATCCTCAAGGCCCCTTTTCCCATGTTTCATGACGGATCCACTCCATTTCCAAAAGAAAGTTACCTTATGACCCTACAATCACTCTGTGAATATTTCATCAGAATCTGACAATAATTGTGGACTTTATCACATAAACAGGATTGTTTTGAATGAAAATCAATAAGGCCTCTTTTCCTGTGTTTTCTGATAGATCAATTTCATTCCAAAAGGAACTTCCCTAACAACCCGACAATTTTTTTGTGAAATTTAAAAGACAATTTGATAATGATTGTGATCTTCATCACATACACAATAATGTTTTGAATGATAATCTGTAAGGCCCCTTTTCCTGTGTTTCGAATGCCACAATTATTCCATGCATCTTTGAAGAGAATCCAATAAAACTGTTGACTTTATTGTGTTAACAAAGATATTAAATTCAAGTTCTCATAAGGCCCCTTTTCCTGTGATATTTTACTGTTGGTTTTATCATTCTGTGAAAGTTAAAAGTGAATCCGATGAAATATTGGGAATTCATTATGTTTACTAGAATGTTTAAAAAAAAATCATATGGCCCCTTTTTACATGATACTTGATGGATTGTACCCAGTTCTGAAAAGAACCATTTAAGTATTTGTACAATCATTCTGTGAAATTTTGAAGTGAATCCGGTGAAATCAAGGGACATCATTGTGTTAACCAGAATATTTAAGAGAGTTTTTCATAAGGCCCCTTTTTATGTGACCCTTGCCATAGTCAGATCCACTGTCAAAATCAACAATTGGAATGATGGTACAATCAATCTGTTTGATCTGTGGAATTTATTGTGTTAATGAGTTTATAGTGAAATCTTCATAGGGCCCCTTTTCTCATGATACTTTACAGAAAAAACCAAATTTCCAAAGGAACAATTCTAATGAAGGTACAATCATTCTTTAAAAGTTAAAGAGAATCAATGAAAACAGTGGACTGAATTGTGTCAAGAATTTTTGTAACAAAATTTTCATAAGGCCCCTTTTTACGAGAAACTTAACAAATCAGACCCAATGTACAAAGGAACAATCCTAATGATAGTTTAAAGAAAATGATAAAGACTGAGGACTTTATTGTAATAATGATGTTTTGTAATAAAAATTTTATAAGGTCCCTTTTCTTGTGTCACTTAAGCAATCAGACCTAATTTACAATTAAGGAACAATCCAAATGATGGTACAATCATTCTATTAAAGTTTGAAGAGATTCTGATAGAGACAGAGGGCATTGTTGTGTTTATGAGGATTTGGTAATAATTTTTCATACAGCCCCTTTTCCTATGATACTAGACAGATCAGGCCCAATTTGGAAAGAAATAACCCTGAAAGTTTGAGCAGAATCTGATGAAAACTGCAGACTTTATCTTGGTGTAAAATTTTAAAAAATAAATTTTCATAAGGCTCCTTTTCCTGTGATACTTGAAGGATCAGGTCTCTTGTCAGCATCAACAATCGTGTTTATTGTACAATAATTCTGTGAAGGTTTGAATAAAATCCAATGAAAGCTCTGGACTTGGTTACAAGGATTATAGATAAAATTCTCAAAAGGCCCCTTTTCCCATGATACTAGACAGATCACGCCTAATTTGAAAATAAAGAATCCTCATGATGGAATATCATTCTGTGAAAGTTTTAACAGAATCTGATGAAAACTGTTGACTTTATTGTGGTACAATGATTTTAAAATCAAATTTCATAATGCTCCTTTTCCTGTGATACTTGACAGATCAGGTGTAATGCAAACATCAACAATCATTATTTTTGTACAATTATTCTGTGAATGTTTGAAGAAAATCTGATGAAAGCACTGGACTTGGTAACAAGGTTCTATAAATGAAATTTTCATAAGGCCCCTTTTCCTGTGTTTCTTGACAGTTCAAACCCTGTTATGAAAAGAATGATGGTTATGACCTTCCAGTCATTCTGTGAAAGTTTCAACAAAATCTGATCAAGGCTGTGGGCTTCATTGTGTTAACAGGGTTTTATTAATTGAATTTTCATATAGCCCCTTTTCCCATGTTACTTGATAGATCTGAACCAATTCCAAAGGGAACTCTTCTTACAAAAGTATAATTACTCTGTTTGAGTATAAAGACAACCCCATCTCATCTGTGGACTTACAAGCATTAATTAAGATTTTTTTAATTGAATTTACCTAAGGCCCCTTTTCCTATGTTTCTCAATGGATCAGACCCAATTTGAAAGGAACAATCCTTATGATGGTACAATCATTATGTGAAAGTTTGAAGTCAATCAGGTGAAATCTAGGGCCATGATGTGTTAACTAAGATTTTTTTATTAAATTTTCATAGGCCCCCTTTTCCCATGAAACTTGATGGATCAAACCTACTTCCGAAAGGAACAATCCATTTAATGAATTAATCATTCTGGGAATGTTTGAAGAGACTTTGTTGAAAACTATGGACTCTATTGTGTTTACGAGGACTTTTTCAATCCAGTTTTTATCTGGCCCCTTTTTCCCGTGGTCCTTGACTGATCATACCAAATTTTGAAAGGAACAATTCTTATGATGGTACAATCATTCTGTGAAAGTTTGAAGTCAATCAGATGAAAACTGTGGACTCTAGAGTGTTAACAAAGATCTTTGATTAAAATTTTAATAAGGCCCCTTTTCCTATGTTTCTTGAGGAATCATATCCGATTCCAAAAGGTACAATCCTTATGATGGTACAATCATTCTGTGAAAGTTTGAAGAGAATCCGTTGTAAATTGTTGTCTCTAGATTATTAATCAGAATTTTTTATTAAACATTTCATAAGGCCCCTTTTTCCTGTGTTTCTTGAAGGATCATACCAAATTTCAAAAGGAATAATCCTTATGATAGTACAAGCATTCTGTGAAAGTTTGAAGGGAATCCGATGAAAACTATTGACTCCAGAGTGTTAAAGAGTATTTCTTAAAAGATTTTTCTATTAAATTTTCATAAGGCCCATTTTCCCTAGTTTCCTGATGGATCTGACCAAGTTCCCAAAGGAACAATCCTTATGATGGTACAATCATTCTGTGAAAGTTTAAATACAAACTGATGAAAACTGTGGACTCTAGAGTGTTAACAAGAATTTTTAATTAAATTTTCATAAGGCCCCTTTTCCCCTGTTTCATGACAGATCAGACCCATTTTCGAAAGGAACGATCCTTATGATTGTACAATCATTCTGAGAAAGTTTGAAGAGAATCTGATGAGAACTGTGGACTCTATTGTGTAAACGAGGATTTCTAATGGAGTTTTTAATTGAATTTTCATAAGGCCTCTTTTCCCATGTTTCTTGACGGATCATACCAAATTTCAAAAGGAACCATTTTTATGTTGGTACAATCATTCTGTGAAAGTTTGAAGAGAATCCAATGAAACTGTGGACTCTATCGCATAAACGAGGATTTTTAATTGAATTTAAATTAAATTTTCATAAGGCCCCTTTTCCCATGTTTCTTGACGGATCATACCAAATTTCGAAAGGAACGATCCTTATGTTGGTACAATCATTCTGTGAAAGTTTGAAGAGAATCTGATGAAAACTGTGGACTATATCTCGTAAACGAGGATTTTTTAATTGAATTTTCAAAGGCCCCTTTTCCCGTGTTTCTTGACAGATCAGACCCATTTTCGAAAGGAACAATCCTTATGTTGGTACAATCATTCTGTGTAAGGTTAAATACAATCTGATGAAAACTGTGGACTCTAGAATGTTATCGAGGATTTTTAATTGAATTTTTAATGAATTTTCATAAGGCCCCTTTTCCCGTGTTTCTTGACAGATCATACCAATTTTCGAAAGGAATGATCCTCATGTTGGTACAATCATTCTGTGAAAGTTTGAAGAGAATCTGATGAGAACTGTGGACTCTATCGCGTAAACGAGGCTTTTTTAATTAAATTTTCATAAGGCCCCTTTTCCCATGTTTCTTGACAGATCATACCAAATTTCGAAAGGAACGATTTTTATGTTGGTACAATCATTCTGAGAAAGTTTGAAGAGAATCAGATGAAAACTGTGGACTCTATCGCGTAAACGAGGATTTTTAATTGAATTTTTAATTAAATTTTCATAAGGCCCCTTTTCCCGTGTTTCTTGACGGATCATACCCATTTTCGAAAGGAACGATCCTTATGATGGTACAATCATTCTGTGAAAGTTTGAAGAGAATCTGATGAAAACTGTGGACTTTATCGCGTAAACGAAGATTTTTTAATTAAGTTTTAATTAGGCCCCTTTTCCCGTGTTTCGTGACGGATCTGACCCAATTTCGAAAGGAACGACCCTTATGATGGTACAATCATTCTGTGAAAGTTTAAAGAGAATCCAATGAAAACTGTGGACTTTATCGCGTAAACAAGGAAAAGACGGACACCGGACGGACGGACACCGGACGGGAAAAAGCCATCGCTATAGCTCTAGTGGCCTTCGGCCAGTAGAGCTAAAAACCACTGTGGAAAATTAAGAAATTCCATCATTCAAAAGGTTTTGTACCCTCTAAAACACAGATCTATAAGTATTAGTGTCGCCTGTAACTTCTTTTGATTTGGGCAAGTCTAGAATTTTGTCATATGGTAATGAATTTACCCATTCCCACTCCACAATATTAACCCATTCCAACACAACAAAATTTTAGACTGGTCCAAATGGAAAGAAGCTGCAGGCGACAATTTCAAGTTGATGGATATTAAATTTTTCGTCTTTTTGGATAGAAAACATTGTGGATAATGAAGAAATTGCTTGATCCAAGCAATTTCTTCATTTTCCACAATGTTTTCGAAAGCTTTTTTCTTGAGGGGCATAAAAAGAAGGGCTTGAGTGGGAATGAGTTAAAGACTGGTCCAAATTCAAAGAAGCTGCAGAAGAGTTTTTAGGTATGAAAATGAATTAAACGATCTTTGTCTTTTTTGGAAGAAAACATTGTTGATAATGAAGAAATTGCTTGAAAGAAGCAATTTCTTCATTTCCACAATGTTTTCTTATGCTTTTTTCTTGAAATGTGTAAAAAGAGGGATTTTGTGGGAATGGGTATACTTTTAATTGCAAAAATAACACTTTGCCATAATAATATAATGATTTATGCATTTCTCAAATTACAGCACTTGCTTTAATGGGTTCTGGTTGATTAATAAGATTTCTCAGTGGGCTTACACTTGATAATTTCACCAAGAAAAAAATCCAACATTTGCATATTCAAACTAAAGGTTCCACAAACATTAAATCAATTTTCTTCCTAACAGTACACATGTTGATTGTTTGAGAAAAGCAGAGCGATTTTAACAGACCTAAGCACAAATTCATGTACCATCAGACAATTCATTAACCAAGCACTGCATAATGATACTTTTTGATGTCCTGAAGAAATATGGCCACAAAAAAGATTTGTTGGAAAAGTAGAAATTGCTTGTTACAAGTGATTTCTCCTTTATAATGTTTTCTTCCCTATTTGGCAATTTAAGCACAATTTGAAATGTCGCCTTCAACCTCTTTCAATTTGGACCTGTCTAAAATTTTGTCATCTGGTAAAGGGGCTAGAAAATAAAATGCTTATCATGATGCCACTTTCCAATATTTGTGATAAAGGGATTCAAATGGCAACTTCTTGTTCACTAATTAACACATACAGGGTGACAAAATCTTAGACTGGTCCAAATTGAAGGAAGTTGTAGATGACAATTTTAGGTTGGTGACAACGAAAATTCCTTTGTCAGACAATTTCTCCTTTTCCCACAAAGTTTCCCATGATGGTATTTCTTCAGGGTGTTAGAAAGTATCATTGTGTGGCAATGGGATAAGGGTAAAAACATTGTGGAAAATGTAGAAAATGCCTCTTATAAGCTAGTTCTTAGTGTTCAACAATTTTTTTTTTTAAGTTTCTTTTGGAGGGGCAGGAGAAAATTGGAATTATGTCTTAGCAGGTAGAAAATATGTGATGTTAACTGCAAAAAGGGGCAATTATGAAATATGTATAACTGGGGGGGGGCAAACAGAGACCAAATCTAGCCTGTGTCTTTCAGAATTTGAACTTAGAATTGAACATGCAGTAAGGTAGAATGACCTGATCTGAATATGCAGTCTGACTTTTTTCACTAGACTGGTTGCATATAACAAACCCTTACCATTCTTTCTGTCCAGGTTTAAGATCACAGGTACATATCCAGCTGTCTTGAGGCTGTCAAACAAGATCAAATTAACCTATTATGTGAAAAGGCATCATCTGTGACTCGCGTTAAAAAAGTCAATTTGAAATTATTACAAAAAGGATCACCACATGCCGATGCCTGACAACTTGCTTTTCAATACTCAATAGTGAACAAAAGTTTTAAGTAAAAAAATTGAGCATCATTCTAACAAAAACATATATAGAGAGATCTGTCCATCTTGATTGTATAGATTTCACTTTAAATGGAAAATATATTCCAGGTTCAATCTCTGTTTCTACAGTAATAACAGATATATAGCGGAATCAAATTTATTCAGTACAAGTGAAGACAAGCCAAGCATATTTCCATACCTCAGATTTTAACTGAAATTAATGATAAGTAATTCATAAGATTTTGACATGCTAAAGAACTGTGGTTACAGTAAACATTTCAGGAAAAGAGAAATTGCTTGTACCGGGTACCTTCAACAACTTTATGCAAAAGTTACAATTTGAAGGGAGTTGCAGACTACAATTTAAAGTTTCTGAAATTTTACATTTTTTCAACTCTCTGGATAGAAAACATTGTGGAAAATGAAGAAATTGCTTGTAAATGCCATTTCTTCATTTTCCACAATGTTTCCAAATTGTTTTTCTTGAAGGGCATCAAAAATTGTCATTGTGTGGGAATGGGTTAAGCTGAAAACCAAACAATATTTGACAAATTCCCCTCAGGACACCACATGACAACAGTAATCTTAGTAGGGGACATTCTGCAAGTCTGATGATAGAATTACTCACAATGTTAGATACTATAATAGCTCTGTCTACGTTTTCAAAGTCAATGACGGGGATCACCAAATGGGTCTCAGCTGTAACCTGTGATCAAAAATAGATATCAATACAAATAAATCAATATGTATGATTTGTTATCCAAAGAAGCCTATGAGCATAACATAACTTTACAGCGTTGGAAAATTCAAATGTTTGACAAAGTCACAACTTTCTGAAGATTGCGAAGCCCACAAAAAAATGGAAAACATTATTGATAAGAAATGTGTCACGAACATGGATGCCCCTACTAAAGTGATTTTCATATGACCTTCAGCTGTGACCTTGAACTTACTCACCAAGTGGAAGAAATATCCCAAGTTAATTGATTTCCATCAATTTATGTAGAAGATATGCTACAGAGAAGAAATTGACACATACACCCATCACATAAACTCACACACAGAAAGAGGTGACCCTATATGCCTATAATATTTTCCAAAGCTTTTTACTTGAATGTCATATCAATAATTAGACAATTCTTACCTCATATAACATTTGGGTTTTCAAATGTTACACAATAACCTAATTCAGGCAGGTTTTCTTGTATAATGGATCAAAAATAGACTGATAGCAATGAAGATATACTTGAAACAAGAACGTATATCATTGACCAAGAATGTTTAATTCATTTACCAGGGAGAGTACTTGTAGAGATAAACAAAATAATTTTGTCATCACAAAAACTAAAATAACTAGAATTGTTGTAAAGCAGACTTATTCCAACCAACAGCATTTAGTGACTCAAGTAGCAGTTCACCTTAGATCCAAGTGACCCAAAAATAATACGACACTTCCTTGTATCTTTGGCAACAATTTCCTGGTTGTAGAGTCAGAGCAAGGAAATGAAGAAATCTGCAGACAGACATGGTGAAACCTATATGCTGCACATTTGTACAGACTACTTTGTAGATGGTGAAGTTAATAATAATTCAGCTAACATTGCATTCAGAGTTACGATCCCTGATTGATCTTTTAATATTGAACATACATATTCTGAGTTTCAAGTAAATATCTTCAAAATTAACAGAGCTATATGTGTTAGAAAATGTCATATACCTTATGCCATGAGTTAACATCAAATTCTTTAACCCACTACCAGACAAGACTGGTCCAAATTCAAAAATGTTGTAGACAAGAATTTCTAGTTGATAAAATTTTATGAAATTTGAAAAAATCGTTGTCTTTGAAAATCTATGACAATTAAAAAATCTTGGGGTAGAAAAGATTGTGGATAATGAAGAAATAGCTTGTAACTGCTTGTAAAGTCGTATTGATTGATAAAACTATAACATTTCTCATTCAACCCCATTTTTGTGCCCCTCAAGAATACAGCTTGGTAAATTTGAATACAGAGAAATTTCTTAGAACAAGCAATTTCTTTAATTTCTCACAATGTTTACTGCCCTCAAAGACAGAGATCATTGTCAACTTGAAATTGTCATCAGTAACTTCCTCCAATGGATTAGTCTAAAATCTTGCCCTCTGATAATTCACTGATGTCAGTTATGACCCTATAGGATATCTCTCAACAGATCTGTAGCCAAGATCATGGCATGTCTGTCTGATAATCATCATTACCTTATCTTGTGTCCATTTCCAGGTTTCCTCGGACATGACTGTCCAGGGTATTTTACTGTCCAGTTTGATGGTGTCTGACCAGACAGTTTTAACACCCGCAGTTCCTGGGTGGTGCAGAAAGTGGTGACGGAATACAGACATTTTATAGGCAACATCATCCGTTATCTATAATATGAATAATACAATCAAATGAATAGGGTTTTACAATAAATTGACAGCTGAGGTCATTAGCGCATAACAATTTGTAGGTTATGTAAAATTCTATTACTGTTAATTTTTGTGGAAATAATTTGTAACAAGAGCACCGCCTACCGGAGCCTAAGCTAGGCTTTTGGGTGCTGGGTAGTGGACAAAATGCATCTAGAGTTATCACCCTTAATAGTATAGGTTGCTCTTTTGATAGTGAACAAGTGTGCCAAGTTTCAAGTGAATGTCTGTAGTAGAACAAGAGATATCCCAAAATGTTAATGTTTTTGCACGCAGATGACAACAACGACAATGACACCAAAGCTATAGCAATACCTTGGGTTTTCTCTGAAAACAGCCAAGCTAAAAATTTTATGGGTAATGAAAGTATTTCCTTGAGGGGTGTGGGAATCATCGGACAATTTTAACATCATCATAACATTGTAATTTTCTAAGGTCAAAGAATAACATCAATTAGATTTAAAGATTTCTCTTTTGTTGTAAAATACATTCCATGTTTCAGATCAAATCATACAGTAATGACAGAGACAAAAAAAATGTCTTAACCAATTACTTAACAACAATATTTTAGACTGTTACATATTGAAAGAAGTTGTAGACGAAAATTTTGAGTTAATAAAATTTACTTTTTTCTTCAGGGTTGAAAGCATTGTGAGAAATGAAAAAATAACTTCATAAAAGCAATTTCTTCATTTTCCACAATGTTTTCTCAAGTTTTTTTCTTGAGAGGCAAAAAAAAAGCAGGATTGTGTGGTATTGTGTTAATTTTCACATGGAGAAAATGACAAGGCCAACAATAATTATCTATCTCACATAGACAATACCTCAGGTTTGCTCTGAATATAACCAAGCTAATAAAGTTAACCTTACCATTTTCTTTCCTTCGTCTACAATATCAAATAGAGACCTGGCAAAGGCAAACACCAGCTGTTTACACCAGACAACACACAGATGGTCAGGAGGCACCCACACTTTGGGAGAATGAGTTGGCTAAAAGGACAAAAATTAACAAATAAGTCCAACCTGGTAGCTAAAGAACCTTTCAGAAACTAACTTTATCCAGAATTCAGTATTATTATTCAAAATAAAGAAATTTGAAAAAAGAGGACCATCGGGGCCTGAGACATCTACTGGCTTTCTAAAAATGCCTCAATGCCTGATCTTGGACTTGTATAAAAAAAAATGACTTCTGTGAAAGAGTTATGGAAGCACTTGATGTGGGTCAATATTTTTTTAGATTGATTGATTCATTTGTTGGGGTTTAACACCATTTTAACAGTATTTCAGTCATATAGTGGCGGCTGGAGCACCTAACAATGGATTCCTGGTATTTTTCACACCATTACTACCACTACACCCTTTCCTAGCCTCCAGCTGCTATCCCACATAGGCTAACGAATTTTTATTCTTTTTAAAACTGGTTATCAACAGCTGTGGCTTGAAAGTGAAAGATCAGGTGTTTTACACTAAGATAAGCCTGCACAAATGCACAGGCTGATCTTTGTCTATACCCCCTGCCAAAACAGGAATATTCCCAGTTCAGCATGACAAGGGTAATATAACATAGATTTTCATAGGAAGTAATTACCTGTTTGTGCCAAGTAAGTATGCTAACTTTCACAAAATTAAAAACTTACCGTAGCACTTATTGCATGATCAGTGTCAACAATCTGAAATAAAGGTATGATAAAGGTAAGTTAGAAAATAGAGGCTATTCCATGAGTGATCAATCATCGGCCTAATGTCAATGTTACCAAACAGATTCATCAAGAAAGAAGTTTTGCACCTTTCTGACACATTTTTGTTTTGTGAACAATTCAATCTTAAGATACCAGTAGATGTTTGCACACATCAATTTATATGTTATGTATAGGAAACTGAAGACCTTCTGTCTATGTATTTCTTTAATATTCATTCATATTCATATTTAATGAAGGTACTGTAGCAGGAATAGTGTAAGGTTACAGGATGATACTACTGACAGTTCAGCTTGCTTGGTGTAAGGTCTCATCCAGAAGTTTGTTATTTGAGTCTGCTGAGAGCTGAAAAATGATCTAACTAGAGGTTTAAAATTGAGTTCATTACAAACTAAGCACATTTGTTCATAAAGTTAGTGTCTTTGTAAGAGTCAAAGATTTCTCATCGATCTGGCAAAAGAATAGCTGTTTTTTCTGCTTATTACTTTCAAATAGTTTTGGGCAATCTGTGAAGAATTCACACTGCACTCTGTCAAATAACAAGCACTTTCTTTATTTTCAATGTTTTCTACCCAAAATTACATGGGTTTTTCAAATTTCATCCACTAAAATTTGTCGTCTGCAACTACTTTCAATACAAACAAATCTCATTTTTTGTAATAGGGTTATGGTGTGGAACTCATTTTAAAAGAATAAGAGAATTTATTTAAATGTCAAGCTGATATTAACCTAATGAAACTTTGTGTTTTAAATGACCAACCAGATAGCTAATAAAAGAAAATGAAAAACAATGGAACAATATTGCTTCTAAAAACACCTTCATAGCTGACCTAGACCTTGTCAAATGGACTTGACCTTTTATCCAAAAGATATGTATCAATGATAGCCGTCATCTTACAAAACATGAACATTGTATCTATAATAGGCTCCAAGAAATTTTGAAATGTTGATTCTTTTTGTTCAGTTTTACAGGCAGATATTCAGAATGATGGACAGACAAAAGGATAATCATAAAAGAATATCTTCTTCATATATCTTTGAGCCAAAAAACTGTCTTAAATACATAATCATTAACTAATTTTTCATACAAATCCTTTACGACATAACAAAGTTTTAGACCAGTCTATACTAAATGATGTTGCAGACAATTTCAAGTTTGTGAAATCTTTGCCTGTAGATGCTAGAAAATATTGTGGACATTGAAGAAAATGCATATAATAACATGAATTAAGACAGACAACTTGCATTTGGGGGCACAGACTGCAAAAAGGAATATCAAACATTAGAGGTATGGACATTTTTTTCCAAAAATGCAGTGGCCTAGTCTGAAAAATTAGGGGTAATTGGCAATTGGGCCCTCGTTCTTTTTCCTTGAAAGAGAAAATTATTCATGTTCACAATGTTTCCTAAAGTATTTTTCCTTAGGGGCATAAAAAAAGAGGGTATGAGATAAGAGAAGATGTTGTTGTGTGTAGTTTTTTTCATAAGAGTCAGTTTTTATGAAATGGCAGAGCAAACCTTTTCTTCTTTGCTTTCAGTTACCTAACTTGAGCTTTTCAAAATCTCAAGCAGTTTTGCTGTTCACTTGCATGTTTGTTTCATTTCAAGGCTGTTGAAGTTTAGAGTCATATTTGACTTACCCCATCTAAGGGAGTTAACCCTCCCCTAACTTGTACATCTTTATCTGCCCCTCCACTAGACACTAGTGTTATATGTTTTAGTGTTGTATTTCCATGGGACCTCCAGTAGTCATTGGTGCGTTTGTGGAACTCTGCTATTTCAGGGTCCAAAACTATCACTGTTTGAAGCACAAAATTTAAAGTACAATGTGTTGGAAAATACTGTCTTAGCATTAAAAATGATAAAAAAGTGCACCTTTCAACAAGAAATTGCTAGTTTTACAAGTACATTTTCAACATGAAAATATCATTATTCATAAGGTGCAATGGCTTCAAATGATTTTTTCCATAAAATAACCCACAGTATTGAAGTGAAATACACTTTTTGAATAATTTTAACCCTTGTAACCCTTCTGAATAAAATCCTCTACAGAACTGTAGTAAAATCAAAGGGCTAAGAGCACGGGAAGAACCAGGGCTCTGCAGAGTGGTCGACTCAGGCGAAGAAGTCGCCTGTTTCATAAACTTCGCCTGAGTTGCTGATCAAAGCAAAGTGGAAGTCACCTTGAAAATATGGGAAGTCGCCTCGTTATGATAGGCAATAATCGCATTTTGCCTAGAGGCTATCAAATCAGGGACAGTAAATCAATTATACAACTGTAGATCGGAAGCCCTCTGATCGTAAATCAAGCGTGTACCGATAGACGACATATATGCTTTATTTGCACCTCGGCTGATTGGAGTGTTGCAAATCCATGTTAACTGCCGGAATTATAGGAACTTTTTTACATCAAACCCTTTCCCTTCTGAAGATTCAATTATTTTAGTGGCACATTATGTTTATCTTTTCAATATACAAGATTTGTTGCATACTTTCAAGCAGCGAGACTAATGGTGGATTTTATTACGAACGTCATCCCATTTGCCGTATTTTTAAGTTCTTTGATAAAAGAAATAAAATCTTGGTGATAAAAAGTGATTTTCCTGTAAAACTAAAAAGAAAAAAAAAACATTTTCAATGAAATCCTTGGACTCTAGTTATCTACTTTGATTTAACAAATATAGAAAAAATAAGACAAACAATCTACTGCTTCTACGATCTTTTCATCAGTAACATTGTTAGGATTTTATCCAGAAATTAAATTTCACTTATCTTATTTTGGTAATTAATCCATTCAATGACATAATCCAAAACACTAGAGCAAATGGTTGCGTGTTAACATAGTTTCAAATCTAAACCTCTACACAATCAGTGATTTATGTACTCAGTTGTTAATAATCTTTACCCTTTACTTCAATAACTGCAACTCAGTCAAAATGCACCCTTTTTAAATCTATTATTTACAAGCTTTTTATCCATTTATTGTAACATACATGTGAAGTTGACAGACCTTAACCCATTAGAAATAAGATCTCTGTAATAAGACCTTAAATAAAGGATGAGGAATACTTTAATATTAACTGGATACTATATAAAACAAAATATGCAGCTATTTGGTTGCAAAGCCTTTTTTATTTTCCTATACAAATAAAGAATACCGGCAAAAAACTGCTTTTTAACATGATCCATTTCTCCTGAAAGTCTCACCACTTCTCCCTATTTTGAAAAACTTCTCCTAATTCTCAGACAAGGGAGAAGTCACTTCTCCCCAAGTTCTGAGAGTCTGCAGAGCCCTGAGTACTAATTACAAAATTGATATTCATTTTGAAAAATGATCATATAAAAAACTCTGACTTTCAGGGACAAGCAGGTGGTGTAGACTAAGATCAGACTGCACATTAGTGCAGGCTGATCTTTGTCTGTATCTCCCGCCAAAACTAACTATTCCAGGTTCAGCATGACTAGGGTAAATATTATACACGTAATACAGCTCTAGCGCAATTACAAAAACATGTCACCATATACCTCAGCTTATTTGCATTGTACAACGTAAATTAACTGAGGTCTATGGTTACACTTTTTTTACCATAATACATGTAAATGTAATGACAGACTTTTAGAAATTCTACATGAAAGTTTCTTGACATGCACTGAAGAAAAGAAATAATCATTTGTAATCATGCAAGATCAATTAATCTTTCATTTTATGAACAACATAAACCATAGAATATTAACTCTCATGGAAATCATGAAAAATTATATAAGCTTGTGTTGTTCACTTAGTGAAATATAAATCTATCTTACACTGAAACAAACTATTATCCTCTCTTTACCATTGGTTTTATAAAGTTAGTATTTAATTCCACATATAAACATTTTCCACTTTCCATTCAAAGTTCTAAAATTGAAACTCAAAAGCTATAGAAAACAATATCCTCAAGTAAAAGAGTTTGCGGAAACAATAACAAGCAATTTTTTTTATTTTCTGAATTGTTTTCTATCACAAAAGACAGAGATATTCAATATTTTTTCAATTGAAAGATGTTGTCTGGAATTTCTCTTAATTTGGACCAGTCTAAAAGTTTTGTCTGGTAATTGATTAGTGAGTTAATATCAGAACCTACCTGGATATTGATTTGGTGTAGCCTGCATAAATATTGTGTTGACAAGAGTGGCATCAAATGAAGGTAGTGTAAACAATCCTCGAGCAACAATACCTCCCTGAAAAAGCAAACAATATTTTTACTGGCCAAGTTCTATAACTTCATATTAGAAATCTTTCGTAGCCAGCATAAATACAGCAGATTCCATGATATTGAAGTCAAAGTAGAGATTGAAAAAATGTAGAATCAAGGGAAGTTTGAAAGTTAGCAAAATAAAATTCAGAAGTTTCCAGATTAGATCATAAATACCTCCCTTGAAAGTATAAATTGGTTTTGTTGTTGTTGTCATTTTTTAAAGTAAGCATAGTTTCTATACATAAGGTAAATAGCTGTAATAATATATTAACAGAAAATGCCAGTTCTTGTTTGATGAAGCAGACAAACCAAATTCAAACATCTCAAAAAAGTTAGACCTAGACAATCCCAGAGACTACAACAGTAGCACTAAAACAACCAAGCTGAAAATCAGGCATATTACAGTTATTAATCTGAAATTTTGCTTACATAGAAAATATTTAAGGCTTCCTGAATAAACTAGAACTTGTCACAGTATGTGACTTAATACCCCTGCAAGTGCTTTCAGTGTAATGAGAGCTTTAACAATACAAGGACATAGCTACTGACTTTGCTTTTCTAGAAAGGAGGAGTTTACGACACAAAATTAGTAGTATAATTAGCTGTATAGGTCTACAGAGCATAAATAATGTCTAAGTTCAAGGGGAGATCATTCTTGAACCAGGGGGAATTAAGACTTCAAAATTGTGTCTTGCAAAACTTTAACATGTGGTTAATCTTTGTATAAAGTTTCAATGGTATTGAAGCAAAACTGAAGGAGTTCACGACACAAAATTGGTAGTATTTTGTACATAGACTGACAGACACATGAAAAGACACACGACAGACAGGCTGATTCCAGTATACCCCCGAAAACATTTATTTTGTGGGGATATAATGAACATGTTAGACAGAAAGCATTATCATTCTAAGATGTTTTTCCTGTACAAATTATATACATTCCATATTATACTAGTATACATATATTTCACACATTTTTTGAAGAATCTGCAGACCTTAATACTGAGGTTGATTGATTGACTGATTGATTAAATGGGGTTTAACACCACTTTTAACAGTATTTCAGTCATAGTTAGAAGCACCTAACCATTGGATTCCTGGTATTTCTCACACCAGTTCTACCACTGCATCCAGCTGCTCATCCCTCTTAGGTTTACAATTATCCACCCATTAGTTGGAGTCTAAAAGCTATTTGATAATATTGGCTCAATGAGAACAGACAGACATACAGATACAAGTAGAGGTGTATAGAAATAAGAAACATTTAGGTCTGAGTTCAAATGCAACAAAAGCTTTAAGCTACTCATCTATTCCCACACAGTTACCCTTTTGATACCCTAAGAAAAAAGCTTTGAAAAAATTGTGGAAAATGAAAAAGTTGCTTAATACAAGCAATTTCTTCTTCATCCACAATGTTTTCTAACTCAAAAGACAAAGGAAAAAAATCATCAACTATAAGATTTTGTCTGCAACATCTTTGAATTAGGACCAGTCTAAAATTTTATCTTCTTGTAATGGGTTGAAAGGTTACAGATTTGTAATGGGTTGAAAGGTTACAGATTTGTAATGGGTTGAAAGGTTACAGATAAGTCCATACTGAACAAGGTTGAAACCAACAAATGTATGAAATAAACTGAAAAATATATAGGATAAAAAACTGGTATTTACCAACAATTCCGCCTTTTGGGAAGAAAACATTGTGGGAAATGAAGAAATTGCTTGTTTTAAGCAATTTCATCATTTTCAAGTTTCTTTTCCCAAGGTTTTTTTCTTGAGGCGCATCAAAAAGCAAGATTAAATGGAATAAGTAAAACAATCATTCCTCTCTCCACGCCTGGTAATCTCGGGCTCCATCTCTTTTTGGAGAACAGTACAAAATGGAGACAATGATACTTCCGATATGGAGCCAAGGACCGGAACTGAACAGAAAAGGTAAATAAAACAGTGCACCTTGTGTACAACTTGATCTCCTATTAACCTATTATACATTTTCCCAAAACGTCCAGAGTTTCATACCACATAGAAATGATTATATTATCCATTAGCGGTGATAGATTTCAAAAATAATTCCGTTGGTGAATAGAAACTTGAATCAAAGTATCGACATCGGACCCGATCAAACACGAAAATGTGTGTTGAAATCGTTCAAATCCATGTAATCAACAGTTCTGAAAGATTTAAGCGGCAATGTCTGTGAAATGAATGATAACATGTTGATATACAATAATGTTACCACAAAGAACTGCGTTTTTCCTACTCCTTTTGCAGATTTTCTCAGATGAGAAAGAGACCAGGATGCGGTGCGGGAGACAAGATTCAGAGGGAGAGGCGATGCATATATAAATGTTCTGTAAAACTTCAAATAGAACCCCATACTCTTATGTAACCCAAGCCCCTCTTTGGACGTCAAAGCCCATCCTTTTTGTATGATTTTCGGAAAACTTATAACCTGTAATAAACCCCAATCCCAAACAAATCAATGCCACAATGAATTCAATAGAGGGCAAATGTGACTGTTCTAAACCAAATGTCCCCTTTTGTGATGGTTCATGCTTAGATAATTGGTTTGCTTAAAGTTTTCTTCTTTATATTTAGAAGGCGCTGTATCCTAGATTATGTCAAAAGGTAAAAAACTTCACTGCTTAAGTTAAAACACCGTCAAATTGACAATTTTTGGATGACTTGGGAATGATTTTGGAATGAAATTGAATGAGTGGGAGGAGCGAGTTTTGAATGAAATTAAAAGTATGTAATCGAAGATCGCTAATTTTGCCCAATTTGCGATATTTTTACCTTAGACTCTTTAAAACCCACAGCTGCCAGTAAAAATTGTGGAAAATTGTTATTGATTTGAATGAAATGCTGCACATTTTGGACGGTTGTTAAATGTTTTTGAACTATTTTGAGCGTTTTTTAATGGTTTGAGTGAGTGTTTGGAATGAATGATTGAAGCGCTGTGTGAGTGATTTTGAATGGTTTAGATCGATGTAAATGTCCATTTCATGATGTTACTAACTGTATACTTTGTATACTGTACATGAACCACCTGCTCTTTGTAGTCAAAGTAAATCTTCGCCCCCCTTTTTTTCCGCCTTAACATCTGTAGCCTGTTATTAACACCCACCCCTTTTTAAAGAAGTGTGAAAATTCTAATAAACCACCGGTGTTGTTAAAGAGCTTTTACAACGTATCAGGCACAGAACGTCCGTTTATTGCAGATCTGAACTCCTTACGCTATAGGTATTTCTAAGAACCTGGCGTATTTTTCAAATTTTGTGATGACCTGAATTCTCAAATTAGCTATTTGTTTTTCTTTGATAATGTTTCGTTAGAATAGATTTACAAAAATCATTACGCGCTCACTTTATATTCACCATTGTGGCCCAGTAAGTCAGTTTGGAGAAAGGAGAAAAATATAGACCAGATATAAATATGGCTGTTCTAGAGAGTCTGAGAGACACATTAACTGTGTAAAAGGTAAAGAAAAAGTGTCCTGTTATATGCATAAAGTTACAATCCTAGAAAATCATTCACTATGCTTTATATGCATCGCCTCTCCCTCTGAATCTTGTCTCCCGCACCGCATCCTGGTCTCCTTCTCATCTAAGAAAATCCGCAAAAGGGGTAGGAAAAACGCAGTTCTTTGTGGTAACATTATTGTATATCAACACGTTATCATTCATTTCACAGACATTGCCGCTTAAATCTTTCAGGACTGTTGATTACATGGATTTGAACGATTTCAACACACATTTTCGTGTTTGATCGGGTCCGATGTCCAAACTTTGATTCAAGATTTTATTCACAAACAGAATTATTTTTGAAATCTATCACCACCAACGGATAATATAATCATTTCTATGTGGTATGAAACTCTGGACGTTTTGGGAAAATGTATAATAGGTTAATAGGAGATCAAGTTGTACACAAGGTGCACTGTTTTATTTACCTTTTCTGTTCAGTTCCGGTCCTTGGCTCCATATTGGAAGTATCATTGTCTCAATTTTGCACTGTTCTCCAAAAAGAGATGGAGCCCGAGATTACCGGGCAGGCTCTCATTATGGCATGAAATCATATGTCATACCTATCTGCCAAATCATGAACTAACTATAAAAAGTCAAGTTCATGTTTCTTTCTTTACTTTTTACTTACCATTGAATGCCCAAGTAAAATGATTGTCTTTGGTTTAACCTCAGCGTTCTTGTACAAGGCAAAGATTTTCTTGATTGCTTGATGAACAAACTCTGAAAATAAATCTTGAAATAAAAACCTATCCAACTAACCTAATAACAACAAGAAAGGTTTAAATAGTACTTTGCTTAGCTATTATTTTATTTGTGCATTACATCGCAATTTATAGATCCATCTATTGTTCCATATTTGTTTTATTCAAATTATCTCATCAAGTTCTCAAAAGAGTCTTAATGACAAAATTGGAATTGCAAGTCATTTTGGGGCAGCATTTAATCTCGAATTTAGAGAAAAGTAATAACACAATTTCCCTATTTTTTTCAAATAAAAGACCCTGTCATTCTCTATATGTGGTAGGAAAGTTTAAATTCAATTTTTCTGTTATTTCTGTTTTGGGGGTTGGGGGGTTGGCAACACTTATAACGCAAAAAAAATCTAAAATTTCGTAACTTTAAGTTGTCTGCAGCATCTTTGAATTTGGATCAATCTAAGATTTTGCTGTCTGGTAATGGGTTAATGGTTGTAAAGAATGGAATTGTGTGGCAACTGATAAATCGTAATGTTTCTTCAGTAAGAATGTCAACTCCTCGCACCACTTTCCTTATTCAATGCATAACCTATTGCCAGAAAAAAATTTTTAGACTGGTCCAAATTCAAAGAAGTTGCAGACAACATTTTCAAGTTGGTGGAATTTAGAAATACATGTAATTAGCCTTGAAGGGTAGAAAACTTTGTGGACATTGAAGAAATTGCTTGTTAGAAGCAAATTCTTCATTGTCAACGATGTTTTCCAAAGCTTTTTTTTCTTGAGATGCCTAAAAAAAAGTGGGATTGAGTGAAAATGGGTTAACCTTTTACCAGATCTGATGACAAAATTTTAGACTGGTCCAAAGTCAAAGAAGTTGCAAACAACAATTTGTAGTTGATGAAATTTTGATATCTTTGTTTTTTTGAGGTAGAAAACATTGTTGACAATGAAGAAATTGCTTATCACAGGCAATTCCTTCATTATCAAAAATGTTTTACAAAAAAATTTTCTTGGGGACATGAAAAAGAGTGATTGTATCTCAATTGGTTAACCCATTTCTAGACAACTAAATTTCAAAGTGGTCCAAAATGATTTGCCAAAATGTTTTCCAAAGCTGTTTTCTGGGAGGGGGGGGGGGGTCGTCAAAAAGTGTGATTGTGTAGAAATTGGTTCAGTCAAAACATTGAGACAAGTGCAATTTCTGCAATTATCTACATTTGCTAAATACAGAGGTGTGTTCTTTTTGTCTAGAAAAAAATCCGGCTAAATAAGATTTTTGTGACATTTTAAAGAACGCTTTTTGTTATTTTGAGTGAAAATATTCCACGTTGTCAAGGCTACACATTTAAGCCAATGCTGAGTACACTTAAATTCCTAATTTAGAATTCTTAAGATTCTTATTTAGTGGCTTAAACGCTTTATCTTGAAAATCTAAATAAGAATCTTAAGAATCTTGACAAAAAGAACATACCTCTGGCATACCTATGATTTCAAATGAAGTTTCCAGCCTATCCATGACTATAGATTAACAGTTTTTAAGAGTTATATTACTTTTTTACCTTTTGACATTACCAAAGTGTGGTGATAAATTTTTACTTTTCTCAAAAATTTAACACACAAATTATCATTTCTCGTTTACAAACAATATTTGGTCATCTTAGTCTCTCCTTTAAGCATTTATCCGAATTGATTTTTCAAGACAATTTCACTTTTAAAACAGATATTAATCATGGCACTAGTTAATAACTTCAGTATTTCTTTTCCATTCAATATTCTGTAAACATACCTGTTTGTTTCTGAAGTAAAGCACCATGCAACGCAGACAGTTCCTCATGAAGATCGACGGCAAAAAAGTTAAAATGGTATTTCTTGACTTTATCTATAGCTCGACGGAATGTCACAGATCCCATGGATCTCACTTAAAAGAAAATAAGTTTCAGTTAGGTAGTTTTATCAGGAATGCTTATTCAGTCTAGTATCTGATGGCTAGCCATCACTATTCATTGTCAGAAGTTTAATTTTTATTGTGATGCTTGACCATTAACCCTTGTCATGCTGAATATTCTGTTTTTGGCTGAAGGTATAGACAAAGATCAGCCTGCATATAAGTGCAGTCTGATCTTTGTCTACACCACCTGCTTGTATTTTTTAAGCAGCATCTGTTTGTGGAATTAATTTTCAAAAGAAATACAAGCTGTCTTTAACCCTTTCCTTTACAAACACGGGATTTTACGTCATTGTAATTTTATACTTAAGAAAATATTAGGGGAAAAGGAGAAAGTGCTTTTTACAAGCAATTTCACCTTTTTCCACAGTATTTTCTACCACATTGGATGGTTTCATTTCAAATTGTATCCAATATTCATTGTTGTCTGCATCCTCTTTCAATTAGGACCAGTCAGAAATTTCAAGAATCGGGAAAGGGTTAAGGGCTCCCAGTGCTTTCAGTGATTTAAAAGTACCTTAAGGCAACAGTTTTTTTAATTCAGCATGACAAGGGTAAAGAGCTTATTTCTTTTCCAAGGAATACTGTGGTAAGGAATCATCTTCAATAGATGCCTCCAATATGTAACCACAACAGGATTTGGTTGATTCATAAGCAAAGGTCACATTGTTTCTAAAAGTTGGTTGCACTATGTGTAGAGAGTTAACCCTTTCCCGTTTTAGGAAATTTTAGACTAGTCCAAATTGAAAGAGGTTGCAGACAACAATGAAAACTTGATGCCATTTGAAATGAAGCAATCCTATGTGGTAGAAAATATTGTGGAAAAAGGAGAAATTGCTTGTTACAAGCAATTTCTTCTTTTTCCACAATGTTTTCTTGAGTAAAAAACCACAGGAACGTAAAATCCTGTATTTGAAAGGGAAAGGGTTACAATGTATGGTTATAATAGATTGAAGTTACCTTGTTTGTAGCTTCCACCATTACCAGGTATAAATAGAACTGGAATACCATCGGGCTTCATATTTCTGTAAAATTAAAGGCAAAACAGAGCTAGAGTGGCTGTCAAAGGATAACTAGTATCAAGCCCCCAGATATCTGATCTCATAAATGTAGGAGTTACAATCCAGACAAAACCTAGACCTTGTACTGTGACCTTGACTTTGGACCTACTTGATCTTTTGTTTCATATGGCAAATATACTCATGATAGTCTATAAATAAATTAGAAGTTAATAGTCCAGAGAAAATTTTACTTTGAACTGTGACATTAATCTCAGATTAACCTGAAAATATAGTCATGCAGACATATCCATACCCTGCCAAAACTGCCTGATTGTTTGGGCAAAAAGTTTGTCAATATGCAGTGAATAATGGAATAAGATCACTCTTAAACTTCCGAAATAGAGATGCTTGAGAGCGTATAATGGTGTTTTCAGGAGTTCAATATAAACTGAATCATCTTTGCCATATCTGGCAAATAAATCTGGTCAATGAAATCTTTGAAATAGTTATAGAGAAGCAATTCAAACTTTTCACTGTTTTAAAAAAGTAAAGTTGAGTTATGTAAAATTAATATAAAAAGGTATCAATAAAATTTTCAAAATTTTCACTGTATGCTATATACAGAATCTGACATATTAAGCCAAGATTCTTTGAAGGAATCTGATTAAGGGTCAACCCATAGATCATTTCTGTGAAATTTGGTTGAACTCTTTTCAGAACTTTCTGAGGAGAAGATTTTTAAATTAAAGTTTAAGGATGGACAGACAGATGTACAATGGACACCACACAATGACGATAGACAGATGGCTTTCAGCCAGTGGAATTAAAAAAACACTATGGGATTAACCCATTGCCACACAATTCTGCCTTTTTACTCGCCTCAAGAAAAAAGGCCAGGGAAAATGTAGCCATCAGCTACTCATCCAACCTAACCCTCCAAGAAGATTTTTTAGACTAGTCTAAATTGAAAGAAGTTTCAAACCACATTTCAAATAGCACAAAAATTAAAAAGAGTCAAATAGGGTAAAAACATAGTGAGAAAAAAATACTTGTTTCAAGCAATTTCTCCTTATCCCCCAACTTCTTTCTATGATTGTAATTCTTCAGGGTATCAGAAAGAGTTATTGTGCCGTAATGAGTTCAGTACCATCATATTCCTATTGGTAAGAGACAAATGTCAGAATGACCTTTATCGAATTTAGGGAAGATTGTCAGTAACCTATCTGTATCACATGAGCCTTTTTTTCAGTGGATGTATTATTTATATGCATAAACTGTTGTTTAAAAGAAAGAATACTTACGATAAAAGCTGGGCATAATATCTGGAAAAAAAAGAGATATAGACTTATGATAATGTTTCCATTTCTGCTCAAAAAACGATAACAATACTCATTCCTATGATAACATCACAAAATTTAAATTTTCAGTCTTGAAATATCTACAATGTACATGTATTTAGTATGCTGTACCTAAATTAATGGATTCTTTTTTCAGTTCTTGGGTAAATAGTACATCTAGTAAGATAATTTATTGTGCTCTATCTTTTTTTCATATATCACATATTTTCATGTCCCTGTGATATTTTACTTGGGAAAAAATTGTGGAAAAAGAAAAATAACTTGCAAGAAGCAATTTCTTCTTTTTCAACAATATTTTCTATCATACAGAATGGCTACTTTTTAATAAGCAAACTCTTCATTTCCCTCGATGTTAGCTACCTAACAGACATAGACTTTTAAAATTTCACAAACTTAAAAATGTTGTCTGCAACTTCTTTGGACCAGTCTCAAATGTTTTCATCTGGTAATGGGTTAACCCTTTCCTGTTTTTGGAAATTTTAGACTAGACCAAATTGAAAAGGTTGCAGACGACAATGACAACTGAATGCTAATTAAAATGAACCCATCCTATGTGTTAGAAAATATTGTGGAAAAAGGAGAAACTGCTTGTTACAAGCAATTTCTTCTTTTTCCACAATGTTTTCTCAAGTATAAAATCACAGGAACGTAAAAACCAGTATTTGAACAGGAAAGGGTTAAATGAACTGGGCCTTCCAGACGAAGGAATTCTCTCTAAACTTAACTCAACAAAATTTGAATCATAGTTAAAATACTCAGACATACCCTTCCCCATACACATATAGCCCATAATTTGGATATTTCTTGGTGACAGACCTTGCTAAGGGAATTTTCTGAAATAGAAAATAAGGAAATCCCTTTTTTAACTAAACAATTCATTGGCAAATGGTATTGCTTATCAGAGGGTCCCAAACATGAAATTATCAGGTGATAGAACTATCAAACAAAATTAATGTTAAGTATCTTCTTTGGATCGAGATGTCCTAGATTTCATAACAATTTAATTTGGGAAATGTGGCATAATTAACCCATTACCAGACAGCAAAATTTTAGACTGTTCCAAATTGAAAGGAGTTGCAGATGACAATTTTAAGTTTATTAAATTTTTACAACTTTTTGGACAGAAAACATTATGGAAAATGAAGAAATCGCTTGTAACAAGCAATTTCTTCAATTTCACAATGTTTTACAAGTTATTTTTCAATGGGATATCTAAAAGTGTTGTTTTGTGGGAATGGGTTAAGTAGAAAATACAAAGTCTACAGTGTGCTGCAAGATCACATCCTGAATAACAAAATTTATAAAACTCTATGCCCCTGAAGCAGCCTTTTTTCAGAAATATGACCTTGATAAGTCAACTTGCCAAATATGAACATTGTATCTTGAATAGGCTTGAAGGAATTGTATATGTTAAGTTTTTTGGTTAAGTTTTGCGGATGTATGACCTTGACAAATGCCCTTGACCTTGTCACATGACATGCAGATGTGTTACAATGAGGTCTATCATAACGCCCAATATGAGAATTGTATCTTGAAAAGGCTTAAAGTAGTGTAATTTTAAATGCTAAACTTGCTAGTTTAGTATCTGACAGACAGATCAACAGGCAGACAGACTGATCGACAATGGTAAAATAATATGATCTCATTTGTCAATGCAAGGAGGGGGAGGGGGGTGTCTTATAACAAGAGCACCGCCTACGGGTGCCTAAGCTCGCCTATTGGGTGCTGGATAGTGAACAAAATGCATCTAAAGTTATTCCCCTTGATAGTATGAGTTGCTCTTTTGATAGTGAACAAGTCTGCCAAGTTTCAAGAGAATGCCTTTAATAGAACTAGAGATATCACAAATGTCAAACTTTTCGCACGATGATGACTACAACGACAACAACATCAAGGCTATAGCAATACCTCAGGTTTCCTCCGAAAACAGCTGAGTACTTGATCCTAAAGAAACCATCTCAGAACAATCTTTCAAAGTATTCAAAACTAGTTTTTAGTTCTTGTTAATATATTTTAGTTTGCCCGTAACAGAAGTTGGATGACAACTCTTGTTTACTTATTCCAAATGTTCACTCTCCTGGGCCAGAGGCTGCAGAGGTTTAAACAAAACTACTTCCCATTTCACATCTTCGGGTTGACCACATGTGTATTATGCTTTAATCCATTCCCACTCAATACCTCCTTTTTATGCCCCTCAAGAAATAAGCTTTGGAAAATATTGTGGACATAGAAGAAATTTCTTGTTTCAAGCAATATCTTCAATGTCCACAATATTTTCTACCCTAAAAGACAAAGAATTTTAGAATTTCAACAACCTAAAATTGTTGTCTACTTCTCACCTGAGTGTTACAAGCAATATATTCCTTTTCTACAATGTTTTCACAATGATAAAATCACAGGGACATAAAGTCAAAGGGACATAAAAACCAGGGATCAAAAAGGAAAGGGTTAAGACATACAGAAAACCATCATTTATTTGTGCCAAACTCGAAACGTGAAACCTTTCATAATCATTCAGTTATTCAGGTCCAAAAGTTTGGAATATTTTGCCTATCTCAATCAGAAACTCAGATTCTATTAGAAGATTTAAACATTTCCACACAATCCCTCCTTTTTACGCCCCTCAAGAAAATAGTTCTGGAAAACAATGTGGAAAATGAAGATATTGATTGTAACAAGGAATTTCTACATTATCCAAATTGTTTTCTACCCAGACAGACAAAGATTCAAAAAATTTCAGCAATTTGAAAATATCACCTGCAACTTCTTACAATTTGGACTGTTTTAAAATTTCTCTGTGTGGGAATGGAATAAATCATATTATTTACAATGGAAATTTCCAAGAGGGCTATCCTTAAATGGGGAAAAATGGTAACCTGCCTTGAACTTTTTTGTTGAATTGTTATCTGAAATTAAAGTTTTTTATTAATCAAAACTAAATACATGTATGTTCTCTATCAGTATCATTAACTCTAATTATTTTATGATTATGATTTGTGCTTGAACTCATTGTGGGCAAAATATGTGTGCACCTGTAATAAATATGTGATTTTTCAATAACATTTGTTTTATCTATGTCAAATGATCAACTTTATTTCTTTTATGTGATTAGGAAATAATTATGATACATGTAAAAGACAAGTGTTCCATCAACAATGTTTCATGTCTCTCAAAAGAAGACTTCTAGTATTTACAATCAATATTTCATCTGCCATATATTCAAACTGAAACCATAATTATTATCCTCATGCATATTGAACCATACATTGAAAAATCCTTGTATGATTGTTGTATAATGGTACATGTATTTGATAACATGTAATGCTTGTAAATTGTTTGCATGCTTATTAATACATGTATACATTTACCCTTGTCATGCTAAACCTTGAATACTCCGATTTTGACAGGAGATCTAAAGATCAGCCTGCACATAAGTGCAGTCTGATTTTAGTCTACCCCTCCTGTTTGTCTTTTTCATGCAAGAGTTGTTTGTGAAATTAAATTCCATAGGAAATATTGATGATTGAAAAACAAGTACTAACAAAGCTTTCATCCCTTTGATTTTAATGCCATTCCAAAATGGATTTAATTAAGCATGACAAGGGTTAGTAGGCCCACATAGAAGATTGGATAACTTAATATGTAGCCTCATTTAATAAAGTTATTATTATTATTATTATTTGTTTCTTATCTCCTCACAATGTTTTCTCTCCTATTTCAAACTGATTTTTCAACGTTATGTCTCGTTCAGCTTTACTATTGATTTCATCACTCTTTTGAATCAGGAGTTCTGCCAGAACACTTAATCTCCATTTGTCTACCTGTTTTTATCATGTCTAACTCTTCTATTCCATAATCATACAACAAAATTTTAGACTGGTCCAAATTGAAAGAAGTTGGAGATTCCATTTTTCTGTCGATGAAATTTCAAAACCTGCTATCCTTTTGGGTAGAAAACATTGTGGGAATTATGGAAACTGCTTATAACAAGCAATTTCTTCATTTTCCACAATGTTCCCTAAAGTTGTCGGGTTTTTTTCTTTTGGTATATGTGTATGTCAAACAGTGTCCTTGTATGGGAACAGATTAATAAAAAAAAAATAGAATTCCTTGAAACATTTTTATCTTATGTTGTTGACAAGACGCAAAAATATTAACTATAAGAGATGTTACAAAAATGTAGTTTATACAGGACAAAACCAATGTGTCATTTGAAACAAATTTTCAGATGAGCTCCAAGGTCACAACTCAAGGTCAAATACTGTATTTGACTTTGAGCTGTGACCTTGGAGCTATCTGAAAAATTGTTTCAAATGGCACATTAACAGATGATGGAGAACTAATGCACAAATGTACAGATATGCTCTACACAAGCTCAATTTGAATGAATGACCTTGACCACATTCATGATGGAGAACAAAATGTGCAAAGTTATTCGAAATCCATCCATAAATATAGCATTTAAGGCCAGACAAATTCAAACATACTGATACACTAACACACTAACTCACACCCATACAATGACTTTTCATAGTACACCAACAAATAAATATGCCTTGCTTGCCACTTGCAGGCTTAACAAAAACAAGATTATAATTTGACATAAGAATCAAAATGGGGGACCCAGGCATGCAAGAATTTGGACCATAATGGTGGCTCTTGATCAAGATTTCAGAATCCCTGTCTTTGAAAAATTACTTTTATTCTGTTGCTTTTTTTAGGTGTCTTTTCACCCATAAATAACATCTTTTCCAAAGAAACATTGAACTTATGCAACAAACAAATTACTTGAACACATCAAATTCAAAATTATCCTGTAAGAAGTAAACAGATAACTTGGTGGCTAATGTTGTAATATATAATTCTTTTTGAAGTTGCAAACCTATGATCAAGGCTTAAGAGTCCTGGCTGTCCTGGCTGCCCATTTGTGAGTATCAGAATGGTTAAACTGTGGTCATTTCAACCCATTCCCACTCAGTGATGCTTTTAAACGCCCCTAAGTAAAAATGCTTTGGAAAATATTGTGGAAAATGAAGAAATTGCTTGTTACAAGCAATTTCTTTAATTTTCACAATATTTTCTATCCTTAAAGTTGAAAAAAATCCAAAATTTCATAGACTTTAAATTGTTGTCTGCAACTACTTTCAATTTGGACTGGTCTTAAACTTTGCCGTCTGGTAATGGGTTAAATCAATGGCTCAGTTAGAAGCCAGTGTAGTTATCACATTATCATAAAATGATCTACCGGTATATCAGAGCACCATCAAAAAATACTAGTTACAAAGGGGGAAAAAACACATTACTTTCTATAGTTTCATATCTTTTTAATAGATATCAATTTCCTCTGTTATATTTGGACTATTCTTTCTCATAATATGTGTAACGATTTCCGGGTAACCAGTTAAAATACTATTTCAGCAATCTTGCTGAGGAATTTAAGACAGCTTTTATGGTCATGTGATAGAGTTTTTCTGAGAGATAAGTAATATATGACCAGGGCTTTAACCCATTCCTACTTGACAAAATTTTAGACCGTTCCAAATTGAAAGGAGTTACAGACAATAATCTAAAGTTCATGAAATTTTAGATTTTTTCAACTTTCTGTTACAAGCAATTTCTTCATTTTTACACAATGTTTTCCAAAATAGTTCTTCTAGGGGGGAGTCCAAAAGCGTCATTGTGTGGGAATGGGTTAAGTGACGCAGGTTTTGCAAGTCTGAGACTCTTAAATAGGCATGCATGACCATCTGATGTGAGTCCCATAGACCCCTCAACTTCAACTTCAGAAAAAAGTTGAAGACTGTTTATAAGGCATTACTGTAAAATAATTTGTTTACCTTTAACTCCTGGGCTTTTAATTCATGATGTTAAAGTTTCAAGCTGTGAATTAAACATCTACATTATACTCATAAGAGTAAGAAAAGAAAAAAATCTCAATGTTTAATACTAGGTCTCCAAAATCCTGTGCAAGGATCCTTGGTCTTTTGACCTTTGAATGCATGGTGCCCCAATTCGTATGTGTTGGACTAAAACCCTGAATGTTATGCAATGGTTAGTGCATGGGTGGGTGACCAGATGCTGCTCGAGTTCCTGAGGTTTTTTACAATTGGTGGCAGGGGTGGAATATAAGATGGATTCTACTTCACCAGCGGATCTCAACCCAAGTTCTGCTTATCCCATCAACCAGATGATACAATTTCAGACTGGTCCAAATTGAAAATAGTTGCAGACGACAATTTAAAGTTTATGAAATTTTAGATTTTTTCAACTTTCTGGATAGAAAACGTTATGTTAAATAAAGAAATTACTTGTTACAAGCAATTTCTTAATTTCAAAATAATGTTTTCCTAATTGCTTTTCTTGAGGAGCGTCAAAAAGTGTCACTGTGTGGGAATGGGTTATTTGCAGGTGTATAGACAGAGTTAAGAGAAAAGGGGGAGAAGTGTAACTGTTACAATTGAAATACTACTTCTACAACTTTGATGTGGAAGTTGGCTTTTATGGTCACCACTTGGTTTGTTACATTATTATATAAATATATGTTTTAACCATCATGACTTTTAGAATTTTTTTAAATTGTTTTCATTTGTTGTTGTTGCAAGCCATGTGGTCTCCTTGGAAGTCAGGTTACCCATCCAGACACATACCATTATGTTGCTTAACCTTTTACCATAAAATGACACTTGCTTACACCCTAAAGAAATGTGACCATGGAAAAATTTGTTGAAAAAGGAGAAATTGCTCTTGGCACATTATTTCAAAAATTTGAAAAGTCGTCTGCAATTACTTAAAAAAATTTTCCTGTCTTGTAATGGATTAACCCATTCCCACACAAAACCCTCCTTTTTACACCTCTCAATAAAAAATTGCTTTCGAATACATTGTGAAAAAATGAAGAAGTTGCTTGTATCAAGCAATATCTTCATTATCCAAAATGTTTTCTAACCAAAAAGATGAAAATTTTAAAATTCTATCAACTTTTGATCGTTGTCCACAGCTTCTGTCAATTTGGACCAGTCTAAAAATGTTCTTGTCTGGTAATGGATTAACTCTCAGAAAATACCACACTCTCTGTGACATCATCATAAATCCAGATTTAGAATTGATCACCCTGAAACTGTTATACTTCCTCTCTTTTTCTATAACACCATCCTGGAGTCACCCATCTCCACATAAATAGTAACTAGGATGGAGACAGAGTCACACCACCGCAGGCACTTTTTTTCTGACCAAAATATAGATAGAATATCGGCCTCACCGCCCCCTTCCTGGAATATATATATTTCCCCTACGAGGTGAAATTTTCTAAAGTATCCAAATATTTTTGTAAAACTTGACAAACTGAAAGGAAGTGGTTCAATTTTTGAAGAAATGTAATATCTGACATTTTTATTCTATTTTTAACATTCAAATAAAAGAAAGTCATTAGATCTAAATGTGAAAGGCAATTATTCCCTTATAAAATGATCTTTACCAGATCCCCCCCCCCCCCTAACCCATTCCCATTTAATGATGCTTTTTGATGACCCTCAAGAAAACGATTGGAAAAAAATCTGACAGGATCTGTGAATGGAGAAGAATCCATCAAACGTCTCCTTTGCTGCTAACAACAGTAAGGCATCCAACTGTCTCACTATAGGTCAAGCAGCTTAGGGTAATCCATACAGGTCAAACAACAACACATATAGCTGATTTCCAAGGAAAAGCAATGAAATCTCCATTATAACCATAAAAACTGATTTATCACACCAAAAATTTTTATTATGCTTATTCTTTTTTAACCACGGGATGACAAACAATATCAATTTGCAAAAGTAAAAGATCTGACTCGTAAACCTACGAGCTTTCGTAAAAGCCGACTTGAAAAGTATGGCATTTTCTGGCTCCATAATTTGAACTTACCACATATTCTGGTCGTTCGAACATATATGTCATTTCGCATTTGTTTTCACCTTTAGTTTTAATTACGTCCAAAAGACCAATCACGATCATTGCAACCACGATTATCGCAAAAATGAGTGGTTTAATTCCAACCATTTTTCTACCAATATTACCCTCCTGTGATTCTGTTCATGTAAAATCGCATTATTTCGAAATGTGTTTAAACTACGACTAATCTAATACATTCGTCAAGACCTTGTACTTTTTCTTTAAAAGGTTGTGTACTCCTCCTTTTCGCGAAAATTGGTCACATTGATATCATTTTTTAGCTAAATAGTTGAAAAAATAAAGTAAACGATGCGATTAAAATGAGAGTTTTCACAGAAATGGTCATTTCAGAACTATCCGGAAAGTTAACTTCATAATGGTCTAAGCTACTGCGATTTTACCTGTAAAAATGGAAGGAAAATACGACTCTGCTCTTTTGGGAATTTTGCAGCACGAAGGAAAGATAGAAAAATTCTTGCATTCAATTCTTAGTTTTCTTTACAGAAGGTAATTCATATTTTGTCATTTATCTTTCAAAAATAAATAATTATCTCTTTGTGCGCCATAGGGTGCCGGGTCTTTAAAAGGCAAACTGTCAACAAGGATGAATAGGCTCACTATTAGATCTTGTCAAAAAACCCTAGAGTTAAGAAAGCCCATTATAAAGTCTAACCAAAGAGGCCCTCTTAAAACACAGACCAAAAGGCCAGTACTGCAGAGTATAGTTATAATTATGTGCCCTCTATTTCTGCACTTGATAATGGAAGGTTTTGTTGAAGCACATGCAGCCTGGGATACAATCTACTTCAATTTAGCTAAAGTGTTTGACAAAGTCCCACATATGATGCTCATTCACAAAGTATTGTTTGATTTAAAAAAAAATCCCGGTTCAACAGAATTTTTTATAGGTAATTGAAAAAAATATAGCTTCTTGTTTGAAGTTCTATGGTGATGATACTAAACCAGACATTCTATGCGTCTCAGATAACCCTAGACAGTACTGGATTTTCACATTCTGTACTTAAGGTTCCCATTTTTCCCCCTATGAAAATGGAATAATAAGGCTACAGAGGGGTATCAAAGGAACTACTGAACCCCTGTAAAATCAGCAAAAAAATTATTTTTCAAACATTTCCAGGTTATTGATTATTTCTTTGTTCACGTACTGCTGTTTGGTACTGAAGTATCATGAGTGTAGCTTAACTCTTGTCATGCTGTATAAATTACCTTACTGAAATACTGTCAAATCAAAGGGCTGAAAGCACTGATAGAACTAATCGTTCAAAAATCAATATTTCTTTCAGAAATCAACTTCATAAACAACTCTGACAGGAAAAGTACAAGCAGGAGGTGTAGACTAAGATCAGCCTGCACATAAGTGCAGTCTGATCTTAGTCTACACCTCCTGCCAAAACCGGAATATTCCGGGTTCAGCATGACAAGGGTTAATTTAGCTGTATATCTAGGCTAATTCTATGGCCCAGCGGTGATTTGTAGTTTCGGGTATGAAGAATTGAGAGTACCAAGGTCTGATATTTCTGTCTTCTGGATGGAACTTAAATAGGGTTTTCCTTGACCCCCTCCTTCTTTGAATTTAGACCCCCAAAATAGCTAGGCAGCCTTCTTTATCTTATTTGATAGGGGTCATAATGTGGCAAAATGACCCCCTGTTTTGAAAGTTGAGGGAAAACCCTGAACTTAAGTCATGACGTAAATTCACATACATATGTCATTTTCTTGCAGCTTTTCATCTATGGTAAATAATGAAATCAATAGGTTTAAAATAATCAGTGAAAAACTGCAGAATGCACAAAATTGATTGGTAGATATTACTCAAAAAAGACTGCTTAACCCTAGTCATGCTCAACTGGAATATTCATGTTACTGCAGAAGTTAGAGACAAATATCATAAGTGCAGTCTGATCTTAGTCTACACCATTTGTTTGTCTCTCTCAAACAAGTTATTGTAAGAAATTTAAATTCTATAAGAAATTATGACAAACAATAAGTACTTTTGATGCTTTTAGCCCTTTGATTTTCATTAAATTCTGAAAGCATGACAAGGGTTAATATCATTAGTTCTGTCAAATTCTGTCAACAGCAGGACTAAATTTTTTAAAACAGGAAAGAGTTAATCCATAAGCAGACAACAACATTTTAGACTGGTCCAAATTTAAAGGAGTTGCAGATAACAATTTAGAATTTATGAAATTTAAGATTTTTCATCTTTCTGGGTAGAAAACATTGTAGAAAATGAAGAAATAACTTGTTGCAAGCAATTTCTTCAATTACCACAATGTTTTCCTAATTATCTTGAGGAGTGTCAAATAGCGTATGATTTCCATGTATACTCCAAGTAGTAATGCTTATACATGTATTTGGGATACTTTTGACAATATTGAACTAATCCGGGTCATAAAATCAAGGTCAAGGTCAATCTTTTAACACCTTATCCTCAATTTTTTTCAAAAAGTTAACCTATAAACTTAACATTTTCCAATAACATTTCCACACTATCGGCATTCAAGTTACAATGCTCATACATGTATGTTGTATTTAGGTAGCTTTTGGCCATACCCAACAAGTCTTGTCATCAAGGTTAATGTCTTTATGTAACCATTATTAACCCATTCCCACTTGGTGACACCTTTAGATGCCCTAAAGAAAAAAGCTTTGGAAAACAATGTGGTAAATGAAGAAATTGCTTGTTACTAGCAATTTCTTCATTTTCCACAATGTTTTCTAACCAAAAAGTTGAAAAAATCCAAAATTTCATTAACTTTGAATTGTCGTCTGCAACTGCTTTCATTATGGACCAGTCTACAATTTTGTTGTCTGGTAATGGGTTAACTCAAATTTAGCCTGTGATCTTATCATTGTCCTATAACTTTCATACTACAATGCTCGTGAATATTTGACATGATGATCTGCATCAGCTTATCCATTTAGATTATATTTCTTAACCCTTTCCTGGGCAAACTCAGGGATTTACATTGCTGTGATTTTATACTTGAGAAAAACATTGTGGAAAAAGGAGAAATTGCTTGTAACAAGCAATTTCTTCTTTTCCCACAATATTTTCTACCACATAGAGTGGTTTTATTCCAAATTGCATCCAATTTTTATTGTCGTCTGCAACCTCATAATTTTGATCAGTTTAAAATTTTGAGAAACAGAAAAGGGTTAAAAAAAAAGGTAAGAAAAAAATGTGTTATTTTGCATTAGTGTTTTACAACACGCACTTTTATGCAGACTTAAAAATGGACTTCTTTATTGTATTTCAGAACAGACTACTACAGAATAATGAAGACAAAAGAAGACAAACTGGGATTCCCTTCAGGAGTCGCTCAGAGAATGTTGCTGTCTGTATGTATATTATAGTTTTTATTTGCATTTGAAGTATTTTGCAGCTTGAAATTAAGAAACTAGAAAATACAAAAAATGTGTATAAAGTATTTGCTGATGGTACATCTTTGACTTGTTTTATCAAAATTCTTTCTTCCAAAACCCTTAGTTTATATGATTTTGCGACATGATATTATGGATAAAGAAGACATTGTATGAAGCATCTATAAATGAAATATTTTTCCACTAAAATTGCTTTGACCAAAACTATTTTTTTTTATCTTTACACACTTATGGTTTGAGGTCCATATTACCTGTAAACTTCTGAAATTAAAGATTTCCACATAGAATTCCCTTAATACAGTATTGTTAAACATGGAAAAAGACTAACAGGGGCCCAGTTGCCCATGACCCTAAATTTTGGGCTTGGCCTCTGAATTTTAGGAGAAAATGCTCATACACCTACCTAATACATGTATTAAAACTTCGATTTTTGGCAGTTTGGGCCTATAAGTTAAATTGTCATTGGATTTAATCTGTAGTTCATCTGTCAACCTTTTCTTTAAAAAGCTTCTCAGAATGAGGAAATGGTAATGAGGAAAATCTTCTTCTCAGAATCTTTATTGTTTATTTCAACTAAATGTGTGCATTCTGATCTTTGTCTACACATGCTGCAAAAACCGGAATAATCTCAGCTCAACATGAAAAGGGTTAACAGTTCTTGTTTTCATAATGAGGAAGTCTTGATAATTCATAGGATATTATTGTATTTGTAGATATTCAAAGAATATGAAGAGAAGGCATCCAGAGATGAGTTACTGAGAGAACAAATGAAACAACAACAACAAGCAAGGTCTGTTCAGTCATCTGATATAGGTAAATTCACATACCAATACTTCTTTAACCCATTACCAGACGGTAAAATTTAAGACTGGTCCAAATTTAAAGGATGAAAGGAGTTGCAGACGACAGTTTAAAGTTTATAAAATTTTAGATTTTTACATCTTTTTGGATAACAAAATGTGTAAAATGAAGAAATTGCTTGTCACAAGCAACTCTCCATTTTACATTTTACACAATGTTCACCTGGGGGAGGGGGTCCAAAAGCATCTTTGTATGGAAATGGGTTAACTAATTACCACTCAAGCCTATTTTTGACGCCCAAAAGAAATAAGCTGCAGAAAATATTGTGAGATAAGGACAAATTGCTTGTAACAAGAATTTTCTCTTTTTTTTCACAATGTTTTACTCTAAATGGTACTTATTTTTCAACTAAAATGCACTTTGAAATGTTGACTTCAACCTCTTCGAATAAAGGCCAGTATTTAAAAAAATTATCTGGTAATGGCAGAGTGCAGCTATTTGTCAGCAGAATAATTATGTACATGTTTCTGAAAATGAGTTTTTGCCATTTTTCATCGAGCTTGCTTGTTACAAGCATATTCTTCATTATCCACACTTTTTTTGTGCTTGAAAATACTAATTTTTTTTTTTAAATTTCTTCAAAATTGAAATTGTCATCTGTAACTTCTTTGAATTTGTACAAGTGTAAAATTTTGTTTTCTTGTAATGGTTGAATATGATTCTAAAGAGTACCAACAACACAGAATATAGGGCAGTATTTTTGAAATTTTTTGTCAAAAATCCAAATCACCCCTATATCTGCAGCTCTTCAATCCGGACTAAATGAGCCTGCAAGTGATATATCAGCTCATTACACATGTGCACTAAGTAAACACTCAGATCAGCTTGTGCATCCACTGGGTCTGATCATAGACTTCACTCTGCCCTCTGTAAATTCTTACCCGAAAGCTTCTTTACTCATTACCAGATAATGAAGCTTTTCGATGCCACGCAAGGAAAAAAAACTTTAGAAAATCAAAAACTTGCTTTTTACAAGCAATTTCTTCCTTATCCATGGTCATCCTACACAGTCTGTGCAGGGTCAATCCTTGTCAATCCTTGCCACATTTTCAAAATGATTCACAGGGGTGTGGAATTCTCATGCCCCACTTGTACAACATGGGCTTTTCTACTGTTTGAAGGTCGATTATCTAGGGACAAGTTAATACCAGGACAAATCTTGGAATAGATCTCAAAAATAATTCATTATATATTGGAAAACTATTGTAATGTTTGTATTGCAGAATAGAAAAAATTGTGGTTAATAAAGAAAATGCTGGGTTCCAGCATTTTCCTCATGAACAACAATGTTTTCTCAAAATTCATCTCTTTACTTTTTAGCATAATAGTTGATTTTGATTCTAGGCAAGTAGATAATAGCCTCTTGTACAAGAACAAGACAGCGTTGAAAATCTGTATTACCACACCACTGGTTCATTTTCTATTTTGCATCACAGTTTGTAATATGGATAGACAATTATTCCTTTAAGGTGATTCAGGTGCAGATACAACCAAGGATTCTACTCCAAAAACTGATTGCTCTACAGAAAACTCAAGAATTCAACAACCAGTGGCAGTGAAAACAGACAAAAGCACAACACAGCCTAGTGTAAATGATAGTGTTCAAATTAAGGATGATAACACAAGTAAGGACAGTGCTGATAAACCTGTAGAGAAGTCGGAAACCAAATCTAAATCAAAAGAGGAAGAAGATGAAGATCCGGAATTAACTCGGTAAGTTTTATGGATTACCTCATTATCTCCAACTTTTGATTGGCTGAAGAAAGATAGCTGTGGAAAACATTGTGAAGGATAGATTTAATTGTAACATGTAATATCTCATTTTCTTGCATTTTAGTACCCTATACAGCTTTTTGAGAGTTAATTGCTATACAGTTCAAAGTGTCTATACATTGTATAGATACTTAGAACAGTATCACGATTAGTCCTTGTTTTGTTTTGGGATTGAAATACACTATAAATTATCATCCTCAACCTACAGTAAAACCCTTCCTTACAATCGACCCGGAAATTCTGGCACCCCACTATCAGGGTTTTCATTTGACCCGAAACCTCGGGTTTTGACGCACAGAATTTCAAATAGAAGCAATTTTGATGCTTGAAAATTTGCCACTGTTGGTCATATTGAGCTCAAATATTTTGCAGTTATACGTCAACGGTCACCAAAAGTTTGCTAAATTATTGGAAACTGGTTAATTTATCGTGAAAATATGCACCCTCATCATGTATAACACCTAGCTTGATTAGTAATTAACACTCTCAAGTGATAGGTATGCATCGGTGATTGTAATGTACAGGTACTTAACACCTTTGAAATTGATGTTGTGAAACCCTTTTTTATGAGATCTAATCCTATTTATATTTTCTTATTTGCAAATACGTTAATCAAAAACCTCACAAAATATAATCAAAGAAGTAAAATGAAATCAAAAAAGATGTTGCTCAAGAAACGTCGTGGGTTTTCGTGGATAAAATCGGCACTTCTTTTTATGAAAAATAAGAATAATTTGATCCTCATTGTACTCTTGAGATTTTCAAAAAATGACTCGAAATTATAATTATAAATATGTTGATGAATACTAAATTTTCCAGAAAAATTATCTCATATTGAAAATAGAATACTATCAGATTTGAGAAATGTTCCAATCTGTGACAGAGTTTGTTCTTAGGCATCACACCACCCCCACCCCATTTAGAAAATGTTTTTTTATCTACACTTTTTTTTTTCTAAATTACATTGGGGGGCTTTTTGCATTTTGACTCTTGGGATTTCAATTTTGACTGAAAATTTTGGCCCAAGGGTCAATGACTCTTGACTTTTTGGTACTAGTGAAAACCCCGCTATTATGACCGAGCTACTCTAATTGGGCACAAATACATTGCCAATACTGTATCGGATTTTTGATTATGTGATATCGAACCCTCATTATGTTAGGTGTTATTTTTATTAAACAGATAGAATTATATGATCAGTCTAAGAAATTACTGATTGTATAATTTTTCATTATTATTTGTCAAGGTTTTCACCTGAGTGATTAAACAGAAAATGAAAATGTGTCAGAGCAGTTGCGAGTGATTTGTTTGGGTTGGTCTTAGCTGACAAAAATTTGTTTCAAACTTAACTAGTGTTTGCTATTACCATTAAAGAAAATATATTAACAATTTAACACTATGAGCCTGTATTTATCTATACATAATCCGAGGTTGGTTTACCGAATTGGATCAAAATGAAGAAAGAATAGAGAAAAGACTAAACTTTCTACAAGAACGTAGATCTTATCAGGTAGATTTATGGTAAATAGTAAATTTGAAAATAACATAAGAGTTTCGATATACTTTTTTTACATTGTTTTGATGTTTGAATGTACAGTATATTGCCAAATAGATAACAGATATGAAATAAACATCCACACCTTCTTCGTGATTAGCCAAATGACAATCACATGACAACAGCTAGACATATGACCGGGACCCCATACGACTGAACCTCTTTAATAAGACCATCCTGCTATTAAGACCACTTTCAAAAAGTACTGCAAGTGATCTCATTAGAGGGGATTTACTGTATTTCAATTTAGATTGATCTAAAAAAAAAAAGATTTCATCTTGTATTTGGTTACTTTGAAACAGCATCATGGATGCAAATGTTACTTGTCACACAAAAATAGAACATGTGGGATTGCTGTTACACAAATGATTACAATAGAGATCATAATTCTGACTTTTTAGTAGGGTTCTTTACCCATTCCCATGATGCTTTTTGATGCCCCAAAGAAAGAAACCATTGGAAAACATTGTGGAAAATGAAGAAATTGCTTTTTTGCATAAATTTTCTTCATTATCTGAAATGTTTTCTACCATAAAAGGATTAAAAGAAAATCCCAAATTTCATCAACAAAAATTTATAGTCTGCAATTTCTTTGTTTTTTGACCAGTCTAAAATTTTGTCATGTGGTAATGGGTAAAGATTTTTAATCAAGATATCTAACTCCACGTAGTGGAAATCCTACTGAACCCATAATAATATTCTAGACTGGTCCGATTCGAAAGAAGTTGCATACAACTTTAAGTTCCATGATAATTCTCATTTCTCACAAAATGTTATTCAAAAGTATAATTTATATCTACAGAGCATGAAAATGATGGATAGTGTGGAAATGGGTTAACAGTGCAAGATATCCCAATTAAAAAACTCGACAAAAAAGAACACGTCTTTAATGATATTAGTGTGATTTGTTTCTTTAGTGTACTTCATCAGTTTAGTTCAAGTTATGAGTTTACATTCTGTTTCTTCGATTTTAAGTTAATTAACCCATTACCAGATGGCAAAATTTTTAACTGTTCCAAATTGAAAGGAGTTAGAGAAGACAATTCAAAGCTTATGAAATTTGAATTTTTTGTACCATTGGGATAGAAAACAGTGGATAATGAAGAAATTGCTTGTAACAAGCAATTTCTTCATTTTTCCACAATGTTTTCCTAAGCTAGTATATTTAGGGGCGTTTAAACATGTCACTGTGTGGGAACAGGTTAGCCACTTTTCATTCTTTAACCCTCAATCATTTAATTGCATGTCAGCTCACTTGGTAGCCACATTGGCTTACAACCCTCAATGGTAATTACATACCTAGTAAGACTCCCATGACCGGGCAGGATTCGAACCAGGGACCCTCTGATCCTGTAGCCTGCATCTTAGCACCAGCTCATATACTCCACAGAGTCTATTTGGTTTATGATAGATATTTTAATTTATTTTCTTCTACAGAAAATAGCTATTCTCTTTATCTCCTTTTCAGACAACAAAAGACATTTCAAAATGATCCTGAAAGTTACAATGGAGCCATTAGAGATAACTATAAATGGGCCCAGTCAATAACAGATCTTGATCTTAGAGTAATGGTGGGTAAAATAGTATAATAGATATTTATGTAATATGAAAGTATAAATGGCACAGTCAATTACATGTCTTGATCTTGTGGGGTAACTGTGGTCAAATAGTGTAAAAGATAAGAGATATACAAACCTATAAAATTGCACAGTCAATAACTGTTTTACCAATTGTGACTGTCAATCAAATAATCAGTCAACCAATGAAAGTATCATTTAGACCAGACATGAGATTTTATCTCCGACATTGGCTGCCATTTTCATTAATTTTTTTTGTTGGCTTGGCAACTTAAGTGTTGTAACTACACCTTATTCAAGCTGTAGTTAAAATGTTTAAGTCGCCAACCAAATATTCTACTTTTTAGTTACATGCTACTGGCCATAAATTTTCCAAATAATGTCATTTAAAATCAAAATGGGACTCCCTTCAAAGTCAATGGGTAGGGCAAATGAAGTAAGTGGGCGAGGCCAGCCATAGATCAATTGTGGATGAAAAAGCGTAAAAGATATAGAGATATATGTAGGTCTATTATTTTCCACTATTAGTGACAGATTCTGAAATAGATACATCTGATTTAGATCTTAGGTAATGGTGGATGAAATAGTGTTATAGATACAGCAAGACTTAAAAATGGGCACAGAAAAAAATTTGATCTTAGAATAACAGCAGATAGCATAATGTACCGTAAAAATTCTAATAGTTGCCCGGGTGTTTATTAGAATCGTAAAGTTGACGAAAGAAAGGGGTGGGCGTTTTTAAGAGGCTTAAAATTTGTGAGACCCTAAAAATGCTGTCAAAAATCCCAAATACCATGTACGATCTCAGGCAAAACAGTTAAGCCCTGAAATGCCCTGAAATGTCACGTCAATACAAATTAAGATGAATAACTTGTAAGATTTTGACCGTCTTAACAAATAGACTGGCACGACAGTTGACTTTAACAAAGCCAGCTTTGTTAAAGTTGATGGCAACATCAGTCTACAAAACCAATGAGCCTGAGAGAGTTACACAAGCTGGTCAGGATCAGAAGTCTTTGTTTTCGATAAAACATCTAAGAGATGTTACCAAATTATCCTTTTTTTGCAATCGAAGTTATTCAATTTCTTTGAATGAAATAAATATTCCGAACAAGCCAGATAGCAAAGATGAAATTATAAAAGATTGCCACAAATTTACCTTTTCTGGCTATATGCCATAAATTAGATCCTCTTCCAAGTCTAAACACGAGCGCTAAAATACGCTTTGAGGCAAGTATGTAAATGCGATAATTGGGTAGCCTTATTTTACTGCGAGGGGTAAAGTATTTCAAATAGAGTTTCCGGAGTTGACACGCATGTCTAGTGAGAAGTTTGACCCTTGTCATTCTGTGTATAATTTTAGTTGACATACTCTCTTGGATTTCAAAAAAATTATGAGAATTTTTCATGCAACAGGTAAGCTCTACTCAAAACTGCAATGTGTTGATATAGAAAGTTTACCGTCTATGACAGGAGTGGCATATTTCTGAATTTTACAAAAATTTAGTGGAACAATGTTAATCTGTTGGATTTAGCGGATGTCCCATCATATTTCAAACAGTTTTTCTCCTATAGATACATTTGAATTACTAAATAATACATCACTACTTTAGTACCCAGTTATGGATCAGTTATCATTTAAAGTACGACCACAATCTAGACTTACCTTTTCACTCGTCAGAATCTGAAAAAATGAATAAAAAATTTATTAGAAAATATTTTGTTTTTAATGTCATGTTTCTTGCAATTTAATTTGGGATAAACACCATGCGGCATTAATTATGAAATAACAATGTACGGACATTTGATGAATGCATTCGGCGTTTCTGGTGGTAGCACTTCGGACTGAAGTTTTTACCAAGCATCATGACTAATAATTTTTGGATGTTTTCTGTCATAATTTCCCATTTGTAGGGCAATATTTCCATATATCTTTGGACCAAAAAAGAATGTTGTTTTTTGCGATCAAATCAAAATCCATTCTCTTTCTTTCTATGCCGTACCTAAGCTTCAGCAGCACTTGTCAAAAAGTGGAAGGCAAACTTTGTACAATAAATCAACTCTTAAAAATGTGTCTCCGAATTTCAAACACATGATATTGTGGCTGGGCGTTTATTAGAGGCTTCAAGATTTTCTAAAATCAAACAAAAAATGGTTGATTTTGACTTCCTAATTGGGGAGTGGGCGTTTATTAGAACATTGGCGTTTAATAGAGTTTTTACGTTAAATTGATTTGATGGGTAAGTGCAAAATAGTTGTAACTGCAAATATGCTTATTGGCAATTACCACTTTGAATTTGAAATTATCATTTTGAGAAAATCTTTATACATTGTACATTTTAAGAAGTATTTGGCATATTCACTTAAAGTTTTGTGATCTCAGGCTCTGATGAAGAAAATTAAACCTGTTGATGATTTTCAAACTTTAGGTTCCGGCCTATATCCGTAAAGGTAAAGATGTGAAAGTGGATATCGGGAAGAAACACATTAAAGTACAACATAAAGACGACAGCGGCCAGTGGTTGGTCATCATTGACAGTGATCTGACCTGGGAGGTACGCAAGGATGACTGCATGTGGACGCTCACACCAGGGAAAAATGTACATGTAAGTTGTTACAAGAAAATACATTATAACTTGTACATTTGAACCTGTTTATCGCATTCCTACACATTGAGGCTTTTAGACACCTCTCTAGAAATAAGCTTTTGAAAAAATTGTGGAAAATGAAGAAAGTGCATCAACTTAACATTGCTGTCTGCAAATTCTTTGAATTTGGACCATTTTAAAATTTTATTGTATAGTAAAATGTTAAGCCATTCCAACACAATCTCACCTTTTTATGCATCTGAAGAAAAAAGCTTCGGAAAACATCTTGGAAACTGAAGAAATTGCTTGATTATCCAAATGTTTTTCTTTCCAAAAGACATAGTCTGCAACTTCTTGAAAATTTTGTTGTTTGGGAATGGATTTAGTGAGCCACCTGGCACTTGACTTATTTCAAATCAATACTGCTTTTTGAGGCCACTCAAAAAAAAAAGGCTATGAAAAAATGTGAAAAATGCAGCAATTTTTATTGAAAGCAATTTCTGCATTTTTCACATTGCTTTCTACCTAGAATTATAGGGGTATTGGAAATTCTATCATCTCAAAATTATTTTCTGTAGCTTAGGTAGCTATCTTATCAAGGTTTATATTTAAGATGATTATTTTATCTGTAAAATGATCCATCTGAGTCTTGGATCTTGAAAGAAATCAACCATGAATCTTGAAAATCAAGCATTGAATCTTGAAAAACCAACAATTGAATCTTGAAAAATCAGCCATAACATGTTAGAAATATATATTGTAATATACAAATGATTGTGTTGAGGAATTCTCAACTTATTCTACTCAGTATTAAAAACTGATGTGATTAGACAATCCTATAGAAAAAAGCTTTCTACAACTAATGTTTTGATTTCCCACAATGATTTCTACAGGTGCATGCTAATATTGCAGATCAATTTTGAGAAAAAGGAAGAAAGGTGGTGGGACGCTGTTTTAGTAACAGAACCTAAAATCAGTGTACGTAAAATTGATGCCAGTCGACCAATCACAGACTTAGATGACGAAGCACAGGCTAAAATCGAAGAAATGATGTACAATGATAGACAGAAGAAAATGGGACTTCCTACCTCAAAAGAACAGGTGATTATTTGAGCAGTTTTATTTGGGATGAAGGGGCTTATAATGTTTGCTTAACCTATTAGCACTCAGTAAACTTTAGCAACTTGGAAGAAGTTGCAAACAATAATTTGGTGTTGGTAGAATTAAGAAAATCTTTCATTTAGGTAAGGAAAACATTGTGAATTTTGAGAAAATTGCTTGCTGCAAGCAATTTCTTCATTGTCCACAATGTTTTCCAAAGCTTTTTAGCTCACCTGAGCAGGTAGCGTCAAGTGAGCTATTGTGAGCCCCTTTTCTCTGGCATCCGTCCGCCGTGCGTCGTCTGTCAACAATTTCTTTAAACAACATCTCCTCCGAAACCACTGGGCCAATTTGAACCGAATTTGGCAGAACTGTTCCTTAGGTGGTCCCCTTCAAAAATAGCTAAAAGAATTGAAATCCGTAAAAAACTCTGGTTGCTATGGCAACAAAAGTGAAATTTTAAAATAATCTTTAAAAATCTTCTCCTCCTGACCCAGAAGGTGTAGAGCCTTGATATTTTGCAAAATAGCTAAAATCATGATCCTTGGGTCCCCAGGGGCGGAGCCCCAGGGTCAGGGGTGTTATATAGAAATAAAGAAAGTTTTTTTAAATGACATCTCCTCCCAAACAACTGGGCCAATTTGAACAAAATTTGCAGAAATGTTCCATAGGTGGTCCCCCTTATAATTAGCTGAAAGAATTGAAATCCATTTAAAACTCTGGTTGCCATGGCAACAAAAGTGAAATTTCAAATTAATCTTTAAGAATCTTCTCCTCCTGATCCAGAAGTTGTAGAGCCTTGATATTTTGCATGAAGCATCAGGACATTGACCTCTTTCAAAATAGCCAAAATCATGATCCTCGGGTCTCCAGGGGCGGAACGGGGGGGGGGGAGGGCATGAAGCATCAGTTTACCAACTTCTTTTTTATTTCTGAAATTATAACCCATGGAAAAAGTTTTTTCCTTCTTTCAAATCAGCACTAAAGCCTTGGAATTTGTAATTTAGACTTTTGGATCCCAAGGTTCATAGTCTTTATTTGTAATTATGGCCCACTTGTTTCATAATCCTAACCTTAACATGAAGTTAGACTGTTGAAAGAAAAAGAGCCTTTATCTCAGGTGAGCACCCTAGGGCCAATGGCCCTCTTGTTTCTTGAGGGGCTTCTAAAATCGACATTGTTTGGGAATGGGTTATTTCGTTTGCAAGACAAGAAAAATTTAGACTGGTCATAATTCAAGGATGGTCAGAATTAAAAGAAGTTGTAGATGAAATTTAAATTGAAACTTGTATAGAGGTTTAACTAGGGGTCCTTCATGATGCTTTCCGAATTCAGGTCAGCAGTTATCTACTTCCTGTTTTACGACTTACTTTATTTTCAGATATTGCCTGGTATAGCCCTTTCCTGATTAATCCCTGGTTTTTACGTCCCTGTGATTTTATAATTGAGAAAACATTATGGAAAAAGAAGAAATTGCTTGTAACAAGCAATTTCTTCTTTCTCCACAATATTTTCTACCCTACTAAATTGTTATTTTACATTCTGCAAAGCCTTTGAATTTTGACGGGTCTAAAATTTTGCAAAACAGGAAAAGGGATAGTGGTATATTGTTGTCGTATTTTTTCTATGCAACTATTTTTAGTATTGACTTGAAACCGCGAAGGTTCAACAAGGAGTCATTCATAGTGTGTGCCAAATTTGTGTCTGCAAGCAATCTTTCTCCTGTTTTCACCCAAGTCTACTTTCAAATAGTGATTGGCATAGCAATATATTGTCATTATTGCATTTTTCTCAGGAACTGCTAAGAGCGTGCTCCAGAAACTTCATATAGGTGTGCTTCATTGTGATTTCCAAATTTTTGTCTTCAAGGGAACTACTTCATGTTTACAACATAGTTTATTTTCCAAACAACTGTTTATAGCATGGACTTGTAACTTAGTAAAGAGGTTCAACTAGGTGTCCTTCAAATATTACCCAATTTATTCCATTGAGTGAGAATTTCATTTTCACTGTAGTGTACTTGACAATGCATGTAGGGGTATTCTTACTACACTTACATTGGTATTGAGTAAATGCCAAATGGAACATCATTTTGATTAGTTTTCTTTGTTGTTTATTTTCAATGGCTTAACCCACTCCCCACACAATCCAGCATTTAAATGACCCTGAAGCACAAAGCCTTTGAAAATATTTGATAGAATCAAGAAATTCCATGCTATAAGCAATTTCTTAGTTCTACTCCAAAAGATAAGAATCTTTCGAATTTCATAAACTTAAAATTTTCATCTTCAACTGCTTTGAATTGTATCAATAATTTGATAAAAAAACACAGGAACGTAAAATCCCGTATTTGAACGGGAAAGGGTTAAAGTATCATGAGTATGGAGGTAGTATCAGAATTTGAAATTGTCCAAATTGCTAACGACAATTCTTGATGTATTAAAGATTAAAAATAAAAGGCATATAGGATAGAAAACATAATGAAAAAAGGAGAATATATATTGCTTTTTACAAACATTTGCATTATTTCCCACAACCACTTCATTCTTTGGGGATAAAAATGAGGGATATTGTGCTAACCAATTACCACACGGCAAAATTTTAGACTGGTCCAAAATGAAAGGAGTTGCAGACAACAAATCAAAGCATACGAAATTTTGGATGTCTTCTACCTTTGGGGTATCAAGCAATTTATTCATTTTCCACAATGTTTTCCCAAACCTTTTTTCATAGGGGCGTCTAAAAGCATCATTGATTGGGAATGGGCTAATGGGTTAAGTTTGAATTTTGCCGAAAATTATCTAAGTGACAAATTCTCTCCATTTCAGAAAATGCAAGACATTTTGAAAAATGCCTGGGATGCAGAAGGATCACCATTTAAGGGTCAGCCCTTTGACCCGTCCAAATTTAGTGTGGATGGCAGTGGAGTTATCAACATGAAACCATCTTGAGTTGATTTCAGTGATAAAAACTTTTCATCAAACATATGTTTTATCCATCATGGATTTTTAACCTTGAATGAAAGAAGATGTTGTGATAATAGGTGAAATTCCTAGTTGTATGCAATTTCCTCTTATCCCAATTTTCTTTTCATACCCCCCCACAACAAAGTTATGGGGGGTATACTGGTATAAGGTTGTCGGACCGTCTGTCCCTGGACATAATTTTGTGTCCTCATCTTCTCCCACATTTCCAGACCAATTTTACTGAAACTTTACCAAAACCTTCCTTGCAATGGGAACTTGTGCACCTGCAATTTACATTGTGATTAATCAATTGGTTCGGGAGTTATCCCCCTTTGATTTATTTTCTTATATACAATATATAGTGAATAAATCATAACTTCTGAATAGGTTGACAGATTTGAAATATTAAAAGTGGTTCACATGTACAAGGTTAATGGGGGGGGGGAGGTATACTGGAACCAGTTTGTCCGTCTGTCCGTCAGTCTGTCCATCTGTCTGTCCATCTGTCTGTCCATCTGTGGACATAATTTTGTGTCCTCATCTCCTCCCACATTTCAAGACCAATTTGCTGAAACATTTCCGAAATCTTCCTTGCAATGGGAACTGGTGCACCGGCAATTTTCATAATGATTAACCCATTCCAACACAGCAAAATTTTAGACTGGTCCAAATTGAAAGAAGCTGCAGACGACAATTTCATGTTGATGGAATTTTGATTTTTTTTGTCTTTTTGGATAGAAAACATTGTGGATAATGAAGTAATTGCTTGTTACAAGCAATTTCTTCATTTTCCACAATGTTTTCCAAAGCTTTTTTCTTGAGGGGCGTAAAAAGGAGGGATTGAGTGGGAATTGGTTAATCAACTGTTTCAGGTGTGATGCCCCTTTAATTTATTTTCTTATATACAATATATTGAGAATAAATCATAACTCTTGAATAGGTTGACAGATTAAAAAAATAAAAGTGGTTCACATGTTTATTCCAGAACATAAACGCCATGTTAGTTGTTGCGTGAAATACATAATTTCCATCTTCAATGTTGAAGAAAATCCCTATTTTTTTACACAGTCATTGCCGCTCATTGACTTAAAATTTTTTATAAAAGATTGTCCACTTGATAAATCATGAATGGCCAACATTTCAATGGTTACAATTTGGCCTCATTTAAAAAGAGGCGGCAGTGGGGGTTTAGTCAGCCTTTACAGGCGACAGTTTTAGTTACACTAGAAGATGCTTATTTCAGTATTTTCTTTGGTTAGCTGTTTGCAACTTCTTACAGTTTTAGCCTGATGTAAAATCTTCTTTCTGGTAACAAGTCCTATAGATCAACAGTAGTAACTTTGCAGTTTTCACAGAGAGTCTTCACTGCAAACTTTGATAATACATGCAATATAAGTACCACTGTCATGGCAAAAGCAAGAGGTCAAAGATTTGAAAACTGTTGCAACATGACTCATCAGTTAAGAAATGACACAGGCAGAAAGAGTGTTGCCAAATAGTTAACACTTTTCTGTACAAACTCGGGATTTTACGTCGCTGTGATTTATACTTGAGAAAATACTGTGGAAACTGAAGAAATTGCTCGTCAAAATTAATTCCCTCTTTTTTCACAATATTTTCTACACTATGTAATGACCATTTTTAGCTCTACTGGCTGAAGGCCACTAGAGCTATAGCGATGGCTTTTTCCCGTCCGTGCCTCCGTCCGTTAAACTTTTCCTTGTTTACGCGATAAAGTCCACAGCTTTCATCGGATTCTCTTCAAACTTTCACAGTATGATTGTACCATCATAAGGATTGTCCTTTCAAAATTGGGTCAGATCCGTCAAGAAACACGGGAAAAGGGGCCTAATTAAAACTTAATTAAAAAATCTTCGTTTACGCGATAAAGTCCACAGTTTTCATCAGATTCTCTTCAAACTTTCACTGAATGATTGTACCATCATAAAGATCGTTCCTTTCGAAAATGGGTATGATCCGTCAAGAAACACAGGAAAAGGGACCTTATGAAAATTTAATTAAAAATTCAATTAAAAATCCTCGTTTACGCGATAAAGTTCACAGTTTTCATCGGATTCTCTTCAAACTTTCTCAGAATGATTGTACCATCATAAGGATCGTTCCTTTCGAAAATTGGTATGATCCGTCAAGAAACACGGGATAAGGGGCCTGATGATATTTAATTAATAAATCCTTGTTTACGCGATAGAGTCCACAGTTCTCATCAGATTCTCTTCAAACTTTCACAGAATGATTGTACTAACATAAGGATTGTTCCTTTCGAAAATGGGCATGATCCGTCAAGAAACACGGGAAAAGGGGCCTTATGAAAATTCATTAAATATTCAATTAAAAAACCTCGTTTACGCGATAGAGTCCACAGTACCATCATTGGATTCCCTTCAAACATTCTCAGAATGATTGTACCAACATAAGGATCCTTCCTTTCGAAAATGGGTATGATCCGTCAAGAAACACGGGAGAAGGGGCCTTATGAAAATTTAATTAAAAATTCAAATAAAAATCCTCGTTTACGCGATAAAGTTCACAGTTTTCATCGGATTCTCTTCAAACTTTCTCAGAATAATTGTACCATCATAAGGATCGTTCCTTTCGAAAACAGGTATGATCCTTCAAGAAACACGGGAAAAGGGGCCTTATGAAAATTTAATTAAAAATTCAAATAAAAATCCTGGTTACGCGATAAAGTCCACAGTTTTCATCGGATTCTCTTCAAACTTTCTCAGAATAATTGTACCATCATAAGGATCGTTCCTTTCTAAAACGGGTATGATCTGTCAAGAAACACGGGAAAAGGAGCCTTATGAAAATTTAATTAAAAAATCCTCATTTACACAATAGAGTCCACAGTTCTCATCAGATTCTCTTCAAACTTTCACAGAATGATTGTACTAACATAAGGATCATTCCTTTCGAAATAGGTATGATCCGTCAAGAAACATGGCAAAAGGGGCCTTATGAAAATTCATTAAAAATTCAATTAAAAATCCTCGTTTACGAGATAGAGTCCACAGTTTTCATTGGATTCTCTTCAAACTTTCTCAGAATGATTGTACAATCATTAGGATCGTTCCTTTTGAAAATGGGTCTGATCTCTCATGAAACAGGGGAAAAGGGGCCTTATGAAAATTTAATTAAAAAATTCTTGTTAACACTCTTGAGTCAATAGTTTTCATCAGATTCCCTTCAAACTTTCACAGAATGATTGTACTATCATAAGGATTATTCCTTTTGAAATTTGGTATGATCCTTCAAGAATCACAGGAAAATGGGGCTATATGAAATGTTTGATAAAAATTCTCATTAATAATCTACAGCCAACAATTTACAACGGATTCTCTTCAAACTTTCACAGAATGATTTTACCATCATAAGGATTGTACCTTTTGGAATCGGATATGATTCCTCAAGAAACATGGGAAAAGGGGCCTTATTAAAATTTAATTCAAAGATCTTTGTTAACACTCTAGAGTCCACAGTTTTCATCTGATTGACTTCAAACTTTCACAGAATGATTGTACCATCATAAGAATTGTTCCTTTCAAAATTTGGTATGAACAGTCAAGGACCACGGGAAAAAGGGGCCTGATTAAAACTGGATTGAAAAAGTCCTCGTAAACACAATAGAGTCCATAGTTTTCAACAAATTCTCTTCAAACATTCTTCAAACATTCTTCAAACATTCCGCCGCCGCCATAGCGCAGTCGGTAGCGCGCCAGACTCCTTATCTTCAATCATGGGTGTCATGGGTTCGATCCCCGGCGGCGGCAAATATTCTTTCCGACAATTGTCTCTCACCAATGGGTGGATAATCGTAAACCTAAGTGGGATAGCAGCTGGGGGCTAGGAAAGGATGTAGTGGTAGTACTGGTGTGAGAAATACCAGGAATCCACTGTTAGGTGCTCCAGCCACTGCGATATGACTGAAATACTGTTAAAAGCGGCTTTAAACCCCATTCAATCAATCAATCAATCAAACATTCCCAGAATGATTATTACATTAAATGGATTGTTCCTTTTGGAAGTAGGTTTGATCCATCAAGTTTCATGGGAAAAGGGGCCCTATGAAAATTTAATAAAAAAATCTTAGTTAACATGTAATGGCCCTAGATTTCACCAGATTGACTTCAAACTTTATCATAATGATTGTACCATCATAAGGATTGTTCCTTTCAAATTGGGTCTGATCCATTGAGAAACATAGGAAAATGGGCCTTAGGAAAATTCAATTAAAAAATCTTAATTAATGCTTGTAAGTCCACAGATGAGACTGGATTGTCTTTATACTCAAACAGAATAATTATACTTTTGTAAGAAGAGTTCCCTTTGGAATTGGTTCAGATCCATCAAGTAACATGGGAAAAGGGGCTATATGAAAATTCAATTAATAAAACCCTGTTAACACAGTAAAGCCCACAGCTTTGATCAGATTTTGTTGAAACTTTCACAGAATGATTGGAAGGTCATAACTATCATTCTTTTCATAACAGGGTTTGAACTGTCAAGAAGCACAGAAAAAGGGGCCTTATGAAAATTTCATTTATAAATCCTTGTTACTAAGTCCAGAGCTTTCATCAGATTTTCTTCAAACATTCACAGAATGATTGTACAATAATAATGATTGTTGATGTTTGCATTAGACCTGATCCGTCAAGTATCACAGGAAAAGGAGCATTATGAAATTTAATTTTAAAATCATTGTACCACAATAAAGTCAACAGTTTTCATCAGATTCTGTTAAAACTTTCACAGAATGATTATTCCATCATGAGGATTCTTTCTTTTCAAATAAGGCGTGATCTGTCAAGTATCATGGGAAAAGGGGCCTTTAGAGAATTTTATCTATAATCCTTGTAACTAAGTCCAGAGCTTTCATTGGATTTTACTCAAACCTTCACAGAATCATTGTACAATAATCACGATTGTTGATGCTGACATGAGACCTGATCCTTCAAGTATCACAGGAAAAGGAGCCTTATGAAAATTTTATTTTGAAAATTTGACACCAAGATAAAGTCTGCAGTTTTCATCAGATTCTGTTCAAACTTTCACAGAATGTTTGTACCATCATTAGGATTGTTTCTTTCCAAATTGGGCCTGATCTGTCTAGTATCATAGGAAAAGGGGCTGTATGAAAAATTATTACCAAATCCTCATAAACACAACAATGCCCTCAGTCTTTAACATTTTCTTCAAACTTTAATAGAATGATTGTACCATCATTTGGATTGTTCCTTTGTAAATTAGGTCTGATTGGTTAAGTGACACAAGAAAAGGGACCTTATAAAAATTTTATTACAAAACATCATTATTACAATAAAGTCCTCAGTCTTTATCATTTTCTTCAAACTATCATAAGGATTGTTCCTTTGTACATTGGGTCTGATTTGTTAAGTTTCACGGAAAAAGGGGCCTTATGAAAATTTAGTTACAAAAATTCTTGACACAATTCAGTCCACTATTTTCATTGATTCTCTTTAACTTTTAAAGAATAAATTGTACCTTCACTAGAATTGTTCCTTTTGAAATTTGGTTTGTTCTGTAAAGTATCATGAGAAAAGGGGCCCTATGAAGATTTCACTGTAAACTCATTAACACAATAAATTCCACAGATTAAACAGATTGATTGTACCATCATTCCAATTGTTGATTTTGACAGTGGATCTGACTATAGCAAGGGTCACATAAAAAGGGGCCTTATGAAAAACTCTCTTAAATATTCTGGTTAACACAATGATGTCCCTTGATTTCACCGGATTCACTTCAAAATTTCACAGAATGATTGTACAAATACTTAGATGGTTCTTTTCAGAACTGGGTACAATCCATCAAGTATCATGTAAAAAGGGGACATATGATTTTTTTTTAAATATTCTAGTAAACATAATGAATTCCCAATATTTCATTGGATTCACTTTTAACTTTCATAGAATGATAAAACCAACAGTAAAATATCACGGGAAAAGGGGCCTTATGAGAACTTGAATTTAATATCTTTGTTAACACAATAAAGTCAACAGTTTTTTGGATTCTCTTCAAAGATGCATGGAATAATTGTGGCATTCGAAACACAGGAAAAGGGGCCTTACAGAGTATCATTCAAAACATTCTTGTGTATGTGATGAAGATCACAATCATTATCAAGTTGTCTTTCAAATTTCACAGGACAATTGTCGGGTTGTCAGAAAACACAGGTAAAGGGGCCTTATTGATTTTCATTCAAAACAATCCTGTTTGTGTGATAAAGTCCACAATTATTGTCAGATTCTAATGAAATATTCACAGAATGATTGTAGGGTCATAAGGTAACTTTCTTTTGGAAATGGAGTGGATCCGTCATGAAACATGGGAAAAGGGGCCTTGAGGATTTTTGCTTAAAATGATAAAGGGGATAAAGCCCCTTTTTTTTCTTTATGCATTCTTCTTTGAGCAATTAACTTCCTTGAATATCAGATTTCTTTAACGGAAAACTTGATAACCAGTAGAGCGTCTCAGGCCCTCATGGGCCTCTTGTTAAGATAAAGTATGCAAAACTTTTGAATTTGGACAGGTCTAAAATTTTGAAAAAGAGGAAAGGGTTACAGAATTGCTACCATAAGTCCATTGCATCAGAAAGTATTCCAGAGGCATTGTTCACTCAAAGACCAAAATGTCTCGTTCAAAACTTGCTGTTTCTTTCAATAGAAGTGACACTTTAATAAGCAAAGCCTTTACATTTTGATTTGTGTGGATCGTATGAAAAGGGCATTAATGCTCCCTATACACATGTATTGGTTGAGCAATATCTTCATTGGGTGGTTTTATTCAGAACATTAGAAAAAGGGCCTTACATCACTTAAATGATGTTACAGAAAAAAAAAAGAATTCAATGATGTCATCAAATAATGTCCTTAAACATGTATCAACACTTTAACCCATTCCCACTCGACAAAATTTTAGACTAGTCCAAATTGAAAGAGGTAGCAATTGAAAGTTCCTGAAATTGTAGATTTTTCAGGTTTCAGGGTAGAAAAGATTGTGGAAAATGAAGAAATTGCTTGCAACAATTTCTTCATTTTCCACAATACTTTCCAAAATGCTTTTCTAGAGGGGCGTCAAAAAGCATAATTGGATTGGAATGGGTTAATAATGTGACTTTCGCTTTAAGACATATGAGTAGAAACATCTAAAATTGCAGGTCTTTCCAAATTACTGTATTGAGGGGTAATTACAATACTGTCCAACAATGTATAAACACTTAGAACAGTATCACAATTAACTCTCGGTATGCAAACTTGCGTATAAAAATATGTCATGGAAAAGGGGGGGCTTAAAGTTTGTAAGTTTATGTAAGCTCTCCGTGTCACAGCAACAAATTAACATTGGTCACAACTTTTGAATATTAAGAATTATAGCCTTCATATTTCACATGTGCATTGCTTATGACAGACCTTTCTGTTGGTTCCAAGTTCAAGGTCATCAGTCAAGATCAAGGTCATTTCTCAAGGTCAAAATTTGTAAAATTTAAACCTTTTACCTTGTCCATAAAACTGCAATGGTAAATGATATAGCCAAATGTTTATTACTTGTATAGGATAGTAGAATGACTATTCAAATTTCAGAAAATCTGCTAATTTTGAAAAGTATCATTCCTGGTCACCCTGCAAGTCCTTGCAGTCTGATCAGGGTAGAAACTTTTTGCACTACCAAAATGGTGCCTGAATGGTCACATTTCCTATCAGCAAATACTTAAACCTATAGTAGCAATCAGTAAGAAACTTTTTCCATTTATGGTATACATTTTTGTGACAATGCCTTATTCGGGGAGCATAATCCGTCTCTGAAGGCTCTTGTTACTTGAGGTTTCCCACTTATTTTCAAGAAAATAACAAATTGATTAATCTTACACAACTAACTTTTTCTAAGGCACTGCCTAGATGACATTCAGTAGCTCAAAGTGAACAAAAGCTGGATAAAGTCTTTAAAAATAGTGTTTAATCATTTTGATGACTTCATTGTTTTCAGGTGACCTGGTGGCGGCACATATCCTTTTGGACATTTGTCTCTTACCAATGGATGGATAATTGTAAACCTAAGTGTGATAGCAGTTGAAGGCTAGGACAGATTTAGTGGTAGTACTGGTGTGAAAAATACCAGGAATCCATTGTTAGGATTCAATCAATGTTTTCAGGTGATTATCAATTGATAATCTGGATAATCCATTAGAAAGCATAAACCCATTACCACACAGAAAGACTTTAGACTTGTCCATAATGAAAGAAGTAGCAGACAACAATTTAAACTTTGTGAAATTTTAGTTTTTGTTTTGTTTTTTTTTTCAACTGTCTTGATAGCAAAACATGGAAATTTAAGAAACTGTTTGTTTCACACAATGTTTTTCCAATCATTTTTCTTGAGGGGTGCAAAATTTTAGACTGGTCCAAATTGAAAGGAGTTGCAGACAACAATTTGAAGTTTATGGAATTTTAGATTCATTCAACATTTGTGGTAGAACACATTTTTCCAAGCAATTTTTTTTATTTTATACTATAGTTTTCCAATTGTTTTCCTTTAGGGTGTCCAAAAACGTCATTGTGTCAGAATGGGTCAAGATTTTCCTCCTAAAACCGAAATGAATAATAAGGTTGCCCAATCTGATAAAATAAATTACTGTATGCAATTGTAATAATTTTGCAAAAAAATGTATCTTCTATTACAGTTAATTTCTGCTTTTTCATCAGTTTTGAAAATTTCAGAGCAAAGTTATTAATATATATCTTTCATTAAATACTTTAATAAAGTTATATCTTTTGTTTAGTGTGTAATTACAATCATTGTTTTGTGAGTAGTTGTGCCTAAAGGAACTATCTTGGATTTTGTATATTAGTATTTTGATCAGGGGTGTGCAATGCCTAGGCCCGACTTGTTCGACATAGGTTTTTCTACTTGTGGACATGTACATTTTTCAAGGTCACTTGGTCAGTCAAGTTAATACCAGAGCAAATCTTAGAATTGTTCAAAATAGATCAAAAAGATTTATTATCCTAACATTTATTCTGAAGGGTTGAAAATATTGTTGTTAATGAAGAAAATGCTTTGTTCAGCATTTTCTTTATTAACAACAATTTTTTCTCAAAATTTATCTATTTGTTTTTTAGCAGACAATTTCATTTCAATTGTGGACAAATAGAAAATCATTTCCTACTTGCCTGAGGACAAGTGGAGAAAATCCATATTTCCACACCCCTAATTTTGATGATAGTTAATTCCAAGCCCAGGAATTTATAACTGAGCAAAATGACACCATGATAATGTTTTTGACAAACCCAAACTAACGATGATGGAGGTGGATGTTTCTGAGTAAACTGACAGTTTGAAAACGTATTTAACCAGGCCCAGATAGTTTCTTAGCTGTTCACTTTTCATTCAAGAAAGGAAAACAATTGTGACCTTTCATGCAAGAAGGAACCATTGGGCAATTACCAATGCAAAACTTTGAAAAAAGAATGGACAACAATAATTGGTATTTGCCAAAAATGTTTTCTACCTAGGAGTTTGAAAAAATATAAAAATTCATAAACTTTGAAATATCGTCTGCTACTTCTTTCAATTTAGACCAGTCTAAAATTTTCTTGTGTGATAATTGGTGAAAACAAGGAGTCATGTAGACATCACCTCCTAAGAACATCTTGGGATCATGAGTTTGAACCTCAGCTCAACCGGCATGTTCTTTCCGACCTTTGACAAAAGTCATTGTAACAATTTTCATTTGTCTCCCACCAATGGGGGAATGAAATCTAATTCACAAACATGAAAAGAGCAGCCGGTGGCTAAAATTGAATGTTATGGCTGTGCTGGGTTGATAAATGACAGGAAGGCATGGTTAGATGAACCAGGTTTGGTGATTTAATTCATGTACTGTTGAAAGCAGTATTAAACCCTTTATACACAAAGAACTACGTTGCAGCCTCTGCCATATACAGCAACAAAGCATGACTTCCAGAGGGTAATATGGTAAAGTTATAGTATCTGGATGAAAGCAAAATTAACCCTTTCCTGTTCAATCCCTGGTTTTTGCGTCCCAGTGTTTTGATACTTGGGAAAGCATTATGGAAAAAGAAGAAATTGCTTGAAACGAGCAATTTCATCTTTTTCCTCAATATTTTCTACTCTTTTAAATGATTATTTTTCCAATAAAATTGTCTGTAAACTGTTGTCTGCAACCAAAAAGGTTAAAACAAGAGTCATCAGAGAAGGGTTATCCTCCCAGACAAGTGCTTGTCACAAAAAATATGATTTAAATCGACTTGGGAAGTAAAGTTGAAACGGGTTAAAATAAGGAGGAAGCAAATTATACATGTACTTTTTTTTCTCTTTATTCACAGCCACAATTCCCACTTTTTTACATGCTGTAGAAATATAGTTAAGGAAAATAATGTAAGAAAAGAAGAAATTGCTTTTAACACAAGCAATTTCTTCTCTTCTCACAATATTTTCTACATCATATGGCCTTTTTCTTTCAATTTAAACCAACTTAATATTGCTGTTTTCCATTTGGAGTGGGTTAAAGTTGTAGTGGTAACTCTTTTGTACAGCACATCTCCTCACTGAGCTCTATTTATAGCCAGCATAAAGATATAACTCATTAAAAAGTCATGATAATGTCTAACTTCATAGTGGAGATACACAAAAGCTTAAGATATCTTTAACCCATTCCCATACAGTGACACCTTTGGGCACCTGTCAAGAAAAATGATTAGGAAAACATTATGTAAAATGAAGAAATTGCTTGTAACAATTTTTCAACAATTTTTTCTACCCAGAAAAATGAAAAAAAACTGAATTTCATTAACTTCAAATTGTCGTCTGCAACTCCTTTCAATTTGGACCAGTCTAAAATTCTGTTGTGTGGGAAATATGAAAATAGTATTGTGTAGGGCTTTCAATAAACAATATCAACAAGGACTTCAAATACATTTTAAGAACAGATGAAGGAGATATTAGGAATACCAAAAATTATATCAAAAATACCCCTTATCAGGGAAAGGTTTCAAATTAACAAAAAATATACAGTACAGTATGGTCTACAGCATTTGACTTATCATCTTGTTGTTCCAAGAGCGGCAAATGTACTAGATCTACTTATCCAATACCTATTCATCAGCTGATGGAATATTCGTGAAAAAAGATGATCTTGATATTCCTTCACTGGTGAGGGTGTTGATTTAACCCTTTCCAGCTGAGAAATTCTTGGTGAAACCTTACCTGCAACAGTTTTACTGTCATAAGCTTTAATAACTCTCTTTCTACAAATGCTATTGCTTTGAAACTTTCACATGCTGTTGTGACCATCATATTATCTTCTAGGCAAGCATTCTTTATAATTACATGTATTAGAGTGGAGTTCTAAACCTTTTTGGACTTAGAAATTCTTAGTTGAACCTTGCGTGCAACTGTCATACATGTATAGTTTTAATAACTGTCTTTGTACCAATGCTATTGCTTTGAAACTTTGCATATGTTTTTATGACTGTAACATCAGCTTCTAGACACAGTTTCATTACTCTGGCATTCATTTTAGTGGAATTTTAAGCCTTTTTGGTCTTATAAATTCTTGACGAAACCTTACATGTATCTGTCATATATCTTTGATAACTCTCTACTAATTCTATTGCTTTGAAACTTTGCACATGCTTTAGTGACCATCATATCATCTTCTAAGCAAAGATTCATTACAATTACATTATTATAATGGAGTTTTAACCCCTTTTGGAGTTAGAAATTCTTGTTTGACTTAAGATTTTAATTGAAGGATTTTTTATCTTTATTACTACTTAGGTATTATGCCTTATGTCGACAGTCGAATTGCTGTTACTATCCATCACTCAGAATAGTCAAGCGTTGCTGTCTTCTGGTAGCTCTTGTTAACCCATTCCCTCACAATCCCTGCTTTTTACCCCCCTCAAGAAAACAGCTTTTGGAAAACACTGTGGAAATTGAAGAAATTGCTTGTATCAAGCAATTCCTTCATTTTTCACCATGTGTTCTATCCCAAATGACAAAAAAAATGAAATTGTTGTCTGCAGCTTCTTTGAATTTGGACCAGTCTAAAATTTTCTTGTGTTGGAATTGGTTAAATTAAGTTCACTGTATCTGTGAGCAACCTTAAATTTAGAACACAGGAAAAAGGATATCTTGAAGATATTAAAAGGAGTTCTAACAATGAAGTTTCATCCAATCTGGTCTCTATGTTGTTGAGAAATGTCTTTTGATGGACTGACGGGGAGACATTTACAGCTAATATACGTTAGAGCCCTATTTCCTATGAACATTTTTTGTGAATAGATTACCCGGTACAAATACCTTATGGTTAGACTGCTACTCATTGGGTTCAGAGTTCAATCCCTGGCAAATATCCTTTTGGACAATTTACTCCTACCAATTTGTGGATAAACGTAAACTTAAGTGGGATGTGCAGCTGGAGACTCGGAAAGGATATAATGGTAGTACCAATGTGAGAAAAACCAGTATCTTGTTTTAATTTCAATTGTATATTAAGAGTAATAAGTCACAACCTACAAATATTGTTTATTTTCACCCATTTACCATAGAATATAAGCAAAATACACCTTTAATTCCAACTCGAAGTTTGGGTAATTTCTCAAATGAGTACAAAAGAAGTATTATAATCTCAGGCACATAAATCCATGGTTAGGTACTCAGGCTGTGTGACATGACTGAAATACTCTTAAAAGAGACATTAAACCCTGCTCAATCAATCAATGAATTCCCAAATATTCTGCAGCATCTGATAGCATGCTTAAATTTGAAATTTCATTAAATTTTAACCATTACATTAGAAGAATTTTTAGAAAAACTTCAATCCATGATATAGCCTTGAGAGGTAGGGAGAACGATATCTGGAAAACATTTCAATGGCATCATTATATGAATTTCCATCCAAGTTGGTCTACAAATTATGGAAAATGGCTTTAGAGGGACACAATGACTCGTGAACAGCATGTGGTGACTATACACTCCCAAGAAAAGTTTTTCGGGAGCATTAAAAGAACAAAGGGTGTCATTCAGAAACACCCTCATGCAACATAATGGTAATTGACCAATGGTGGCTCTCAATCAAATAATCAGTCGACCAATGAAGTCATTCATTAAGAATGGAAGTTAACTTTGAGCTCCGACATTGGCCTCCATTTACATGAAGCACTTTTGTTTGTTTGGCAGCGTAATTGTCAAGCTGTAGATACCATGTTTAGGTCTCCAACCAACCATTCTACTTTTTAGCTCACCTGAGGGAAATGCTCATGGTGAGGTATTTCGATCGTCCTCTGTCTGTCGTGTGTCAACAATCTTAAAAAGACATCTCCTTCCAAACCACTGGGTGGATTTCAACCAAATTTGGCAGGAATTTCATTGGGTGGTGGCCATTGACAATTCATAAAAGAATTGAAATCTGTTAAAAACTATGGTTGCCATGGCAACAAAGCTGAAATTTTAATAAAAAACTTTAAAAATCATCTCCTCTTGACCCAAAAGGCCTAGAGCCTTGATATTTGGCATTAAGCATCAGTACAATGACCTCGTTCAGAATTGCTAAAATCATCATCCTCGGAGCCCAAGGGGCGAAGCCCCACGGGGAATGGGGCTTATATTGAAATAAAGAAGAAGTTTTAAAATGACATCTCCTCCCAAACCATTGGGCAGATTTCAACCAAACTAGGTAGAAATGTTCCTTGGGTGGAGCCCTTTGAAAATTGCTAAAAGAATGAAATCTGTTAAAATCTCTGGTTGCCATGGTAACAAAACTGAAATTGATATAAAATTTTAAAAATTATCTCCTCCTGACCTAGAAGGGGTAGAGCCTTGGTAGAATGTGATCAAAAAGTCAGAGGCCAGGTGTTCAGCTATTTCGGATCGAGTTTCCGGAGTTGACACGCATGTCTCTAGCTGCCATATCGTAGCCCTCTTTCTGATAATCTGCTGGCAAGGCAGCAGAATATCAGAAAGAGGGCTATGATATCGCAGCTAGTGTTTCGTGAGAAGTTATACCCGTCATTCTATGTACGATTTTAGTGGACAAACTCTCTGGGATTGAGTACAAAAACTTATGAGCTCTACTTTATAAGGAAAGTTCAACCAACTTGAATTTGTTGTCTCCAAATTTGAACCAGTCTAAGATTTTGTCATCTTGTAACGGGTTAACTCTTGGGTTTCTATAACCTTGTTTATTTATTATGATTACCTTTAGCAAAGAAGATTACTTAACAAAACTATGCTTTGCTAGCTTACAGTTCTTTTGGTACATTGACTTGTAGCATGTTACGGACCATGAAATTAGCAAACAAACACTTTGCAGTTATATGTAAGTCCAACTTCCTGGTCTAGATGTCGGTGGGCGGGGCACGATGATCAGAAAAGCATCCCTCTGGAAAAGATTCCTTTGTAATCTAGTTAATCCTGTCGTTGCAATGCTTTTTAATGACTTGTCAAAGCTAAAAAAGACTATAAGATTGGGGTCTTTTTTTTTATGTTATTGAGCATTCATTCGATGCGCTACCTTCACAGCATTTTCTTCTTGTACCACAGTGTTTTCTATCCTATTTGACCCAAGATTCACTGTGAGATCTATCATGATTAAAATCTTGACTGTTAAATCTTCTAGTTTGGATCTGCCATTCTGCATGTTAAAGGGTTTAGTGGTGTGAGACGATCGAATGACAAGACAAGCATATTATGTTTAAATAGTATTCAAATGTTCAACTACATGTATAAATGACGTCATCCAGGTATATTTAGGATCAATGGATTCGGTAAACAGGGGTAACAGGTACATTCTGTAGCTGATAACAAGCACCTTTTAAACGCGTAGACTAAACGACCCAAAAATATTTGCTTTGAATCGCGGCGTAATATGAGATTCGGTTTCAAATTCATGTTAGTTAAAAGATATCATTGATCAAAGAACAATTAAGAAACCTTGACAACCCGATAATCTAGTGGACTCGTCCAGACTTAAGAAAACTTCACGAAGTTTGCCGAAAAACGTCAGTCGGTACAAAATAACGCAGGTGAAAACAAGATGAAGGTTTTAATTTTCGGTTTAGTTTTAGTCGCGTTTTTGTGTATTTGTGAGTCTCGGAGACATGGAAATAGGCTAGAGAAAGGTCAGAAGGTCGGGGTGAGTGCTCCAAGTGCGAATCCCTACCATAGGGGCCGAAAATACAACAGAAAGGATAGGCTTAGAGGTCAACATTTGTTTACGGAGCTATACCATAAGAAACACGTAAGTACTAAAATTAGACGTATTTTTATTCCTAGATATTTTTCAGAGACACACTGATCGAAATTTGTAAGGAGTTGCTAAAAAATAGATAGGTTATTTAATAAAAATAATGTTCTTTGAAAAATTCCATAATGTTTGATATTACAGAGTCAGAAATCCTGTAGGAAAATTATCCTCAACCCTTTCCTGTACAAACCCTGGATTTCACGTTGCTATGATTTCATACTTGAGAAAACATTGTGGAAAAAGAAGAAATGGCTCGTAATAAGCAATTTCTTCTTTTTCCAAAATATTTTCTACCCTACTGAATGGTTAATTTTCAAATTAAATCAACTTTACATTTCCGTCTGCCAAACCTTTGAATTTGGATAGGTCTAAAAATTTGCAAAACAGGAAAGGGCTAATTGAACTGTTGAAACTTTAGAGTCTAAACATGGTAAAGAAAGAAGAATTTGTTTCAAATAGTGTTAGTTTTTGTAATTTTTTTTATTTTGTTTTTTAATGAATGTGTTTTTTACAATGTTTCCTTAGTTTATAATATAGGGTTGTAACATTCAGTGAATATACTTATAATTATTACATTTTCAATGTGAAAATATAAAAGTTACTTGATGAAAACAATTCAATTTTTCAGCAATGCTTTTCTAAGTATAACATTTCAGGATTGTAAAAAAATGTACTCATTTGATTTGTTGTCTGCAAACTCTTCAATTTAGACCAGACAAAAAATTTGACAGTTGAAATATCTGAAGGCTTTGTAAAGCTATGAATGTTTAAAAGTTTTATAAAGAATTATAATAAGGGTTAACCTTAAACTGTTTTTCAAAATCTAACTCTTGTCTTCCAAATTCAAAGAAGTAGCAGACACTAGAATAAAGTTATGATTATATTAGAAAAATAACCATCATACATGATAGAAAATATTGTGGTAAAAGAAGAAATTGCTTGTTACAAAAAACAGAAAATTTAAGCCCATTACCAGTAGGCAAATTAAAGACAAGTCTAAATTGAAAGGTGTTGCAGACAACAATTTAACCCATTCCCACCTAACCCCGCTTTTTTCGTCCCTCGAGAAAACAGCTTTGAAAACATTGTTGACATAGAAGAAATCACTTGTTTCAAGCAATTTCTTCAATATCCACAATGTTTTCTACCACAAAAGACAAAGAATTTTAGAATCTCAACAACCTAAAATTGTCATCTGCAAGTTCTTTCAATTTGGACCAGTCTAAAATTTCACTTTGTGGGAATGAGTTACAGTTTAAGAATTTTTTTTTTTCATTTCTCTGGGTAGCAACATTGCATAAAATAAAGAAATTGCTTGTTACAAGCAATTTCTTTATTTTATGAAATTTTTTCCCAATTGTTTTTCTTGAGGGGTATTCAAAAGTGTCATTGTTTGGGAGTGGGCTATGGGGAAAAAAGTTTTTTAACAAGCGATTTCTTCTTTTTTCCACAATTTTGTCTCAAGGGGAAAGGGTTAAACTCCTCTCTTTATGACACACCTATATGAGGGAGCTGTAAATGTCATAAAGAATACACATGTTGACTTTTGCACTTTCCTGTCATGAAAGAATGCTGGCTAGCCTTTCGCTAACTTCTTGATAAGATTGCTAATTTTCAGAGAGGAATAAGATTTTTACCGAAAGCAACAATTATTTTCTGCCAGAAATTTAATACCGAGGTCATTATAGTGTATGATTATCAACAATGAATTGAATACTAAGATCCACAATCTTCAGCCAAATATTCATTAAACCATTACAAAACGGAAACATTTTAGACTGGTTCAAATTGAAAGAAGTTGCAGACGACAATTTCAAGTTTTGAATATTTTAGTCTTTCGGGTAGGAAACAAGGTTGAAAATGAAGAAATTGATTGTAACAAGCAATTTCTTCATTTTCAGCTTTTTTATCCTCATGTCTTGAGGGGCGTAGCTGCAACACTCATAGCATAGTCGGGAGTGCGTCAGACTCCTGATCTTCAATAATTGGAGGTCATGGGTTTGATCCCCAGTGGCGGCACATATTCTTTCCAACATTTGTCTCTCACCAATGGGTGGATAATCGTAAACCTAAGTGGGATAGTAGCTGGAGGCTAGGAAAGGATGTAGTGGTTAGTACTGGTGTGAGAAATACCAGGAATCCATTGTTTGGTGCTTCAGCCGCCACGATATGTCTGAAATACTGTTAGAAGCGGCATTAAACCCCATTGAATCAATCAATTGAGGGGCATAAAAAGCGGGATTGTGTTGGGATAGGTTGTGAATTTGTTGCAGATAATTGTGGGTCTTTGTAATGAATTCATTTGCTTCAGGTTATGGATCTAAGTGATGGATATACGGTGTATAGCTGAAAATTTGTAATGAATTTATGGATGAAAATTGTGGATCTTGTTATACCCCTTTGTACAAAAATAGCCCTTCCCATGGCATTCAAAAGTATGAAAAACACTCAATACGAGCATGTTCACATACATGTATCTTCCTCTCTCAATGTATAAGTTGTAATGCATTCATATTTTGTTTATAGTACATCCAGATTGTTCCAGGTTTCTAATATAATACCCATTGGGTCAAAATGTCCCTGCCCCAAAGGCCCCAAGTTTGGTAAAATGCTCAATTAAAGCAATTTCAAAGTCTTCTCCTCTTAACACTGGTCCATAAAAGAAGTAACAGACGGTAAGAAAAGTTTGATTGAAATCTAAATACAAGAAATGTTAAGGGTAGACAGGGCTTACCTTGGGTCAAAAATTCTTTTAGCCAACTCTTTAGCCAATTTGAAAAATCTTTAGCCAATGTATGAGACTTGTAGCCAAGCCTTTAGCTCAAATTGTTTGGGTTTATTGAGTTCCTTATTTCTGTTTGTAAGATTTTGTTTGCTGAAGGCACGTTCGCAATCAGCTGTGGATACTTGGACGATGAGCAATCTTTATGCGAGTTTAGAATAAGCTGGAAAGGTCTTTATTTCTTATAGTTAAATTGCAGCAGGTTTTAATGTTAACCATGGACTTGCTTCCATTTGAGTGATGACTTCTTGCAAATTTGAGAATGATTTCAGTTCTTGATTTGTTCCCTCAAACCCAAATAGTCATAAATATTGTCAACATCAGCCGAAGTTTCTGAGTCTTTTATCTGAGGATTAAAGAAATTTGTGAGGGAGGCCAAAATAGCTGTGTCTCTTATGTCTGAAAATCTTACAACCAAACTCTTTATCATTTTATTGATGAAGTCAGTACAAATTTTGTCTGCTCCTACTCATTGAAAAAGCCCTTCTCTAATTTCATGTCCTCAAAATTCAAAGTCTCTAAACCGTCCAATGACGAATGAAGTAAATACAAGAAGGTGGTCTCTTATATAGGAAACAAAATTTATCATTTCCAATTTAAGACAAAAAAACTTTAATAATGTTAATTAATTATCTGTGAAGAAATAATATATTACAAACCAACTTGAACTTTACTTGAAATTGCAAGCAAGGGACAAATTATTAGATTAACCAAGCCGGTGAACTATCGTAATCCATCTTTAACATCAATCGCCCAACTTTTCTCAGCCAATTATCCAATTTAAGGATGATAAAGCACTTATCAAATTAATCTAACTGCAAACTTGACCACTCAGCAAATTACTAGAAAACATTGTGAGAAATTGAGAAATTGCTTTTAACAACTAAGTTTCTCAAAATGTTTTTTAAAACCCTTTTTCCTTGAGGGTCTCAAAAAGTTGGATAGTTTGGTAATGGATGAAATTATAAAATTATATAGGCATTCACATTTATTGTATAGCATTATTCAACAGTTTTGCCCAAAGTCCTATGTTTGTTTTAATTATTTGGCTCAAGCTATGTCTTTTTTTACACAAAAAGGTGGTACCAGTGTGAGAAATACCAGGAATCCATAGGTGCTCCAGCCGCTGGGATATAACTGAAAGATTGTTAAAAGCGTCGTAAAACCCCATTCAATCAATCAATCAATTTACACAAAAAATGAGCAATTAAGGACCATCATGGTCCTCTTGTTTTTACAGATTTTTTTTAATTTTATTTTTATATTCTTTTTTGGGGGGCCGGGGGTGTTAATAGCAGGAAATATTGTGGAAAATGAATAGTTTCTTTGTTTCTCATAATACTTTAAGTTGTTTTCTCAAGGGTCATGAAAAACTAGGATTGAAATTGCAGCTGCAATATACCAGGGTTTGGGTTGGGTGTAATTAATCTTCAACTTTTTACTGATGACTGGCTCTAATTTCATTGTTTTGACCCCTTCAAAAACTTTTTTGACCCCCAAAACTTCATTGTGTAGGAGTTCATGACTCCTACATTTCAAAATCTAGCATTTGTCCTGAAATAAGTGAAAAGTGACTATCCTGAAATTTAGAACCTCATTAATTTTTTCAGGTCAAGAAGGGTCGAAGAGGGAAGTTGCAAAGGCACAAATCAGGTAAATACCGGTACATGTATTAATCTTTTTTGAAAGTTTAAGTTGTGCAATTTTTCTTCTCTGTCTGAAAGAATGTTATTAAGAATTATTCTTGGAAAATTGTGTTCATCTGTTAGTCAGCAGCAACTTTTTCAATTTATTTATATATGACCCAGAAAGACAGATATTTTAGAATTTTACCACCTCTGCAATTTATTGGGATTTGAACCAGTTTAAATCCGAAGGTGGATGTATATTGTTGTTGTCTTCTCTGTCTGTCTGTCCTTGCTCATATTGTTGGGATTTTGCCATTTAAGATTGCATTACATAGAAAGATGGCTTAATGTAAAATTTCTTGTTAACGCAACTCCTCCTTTTTTGGATAGATTTGCTTGGAATATTTACTAGAGCCGCTGTCATACTGGGCAGTCAGTAGCACATCAGACTCCAAATCTTCAATCATGGGATGTCATGGGTTCGATCCTCGGCAGCAACACATTTCCTTTCCCACACTTGTCTCTCAGCAATGGCTGGATGATTCTAAACCTAAATGTGATAGCAGCTGGAGGCTAGGAAAGAATGTAGTGGTAGTACTGGTTTGAGAAATACCAGGAATCCATTGTTAGGTGCTCCAGCCCAGTGATATGACTGAAATACTGTTATAAGCGGCGTTAAACCCCATTCAATCAATAAATTGGAATATTTACAGAATGTTCTTGTTACCTGACTTGTGTGGTTAGAGCTGATGTACCTTCGTGCTCACATTGGATTATTTGAGTCCTCTACAAATATTCCTAGTAGTCATTTCATACTTCATTTGCCAATGATCAAATGATTAAAAAATATACAAATATTATATAACAGTCTTTTACAGTTCCCTTTTATCTTCGAGACAATATAACTAACTAATTAATTTTTATCACATCAAATTTTATATGAACTAGAATTTCTTTATTCTTTTCACCCATTCCCACACAGTGACGCTTTTGAACACCCCTCAAGAAAACCAACTCAGAAAATATTGTTGACAATAATCAAGCAATTTCTTCATTTCCCACAATGTTTTCAAACCAGAAAATTTCAAAAATGTAAAATTTCATAAACTTTAAATTGTTGTCTGCAACTCCTTTCAATTTGGACCAGTATAAAATTTTGCCATCTGGTAATAATTACATTTTCAGTTTCGTCTATCATAATCGGGCGTTCTGATTGGTCCAAAAAAATTATTCAAAACTCCCCGAACAGAAATTTGAGCACACAGCGATTTTGTATGCTTCCATACAAAATAGCCCCATACGAAAAGGCATCAAAATTCGTAAAGCTTTTGTTTTTTGTTTTCATGGATGTATGAACCGAAAAACCTAATCACGCAATGTATGAATCCACTTCGCGTATTCATACAGTGTGATTAGGTTTTTCGGTTCATACTTCTATGAAAACAACAAATATTCTCTTCATCTCTTAAATGGGTCTAGGGCTCTAAATGAGCTCGGCTGTTGATGTGCCGTAAAACCCTTTTCCTTCATAAGGACTTTTTCATCTAATCAGATTTTTACCATTCTAGGCTCTGTCACGGAAAAAGGGACCTTAATGTGGTGACATAATTTTATATTATGACTATGGCACTCTAGTTGATTTTCTGTGAATGGAACTAATACCTTCCCACTTTTTGAAATTTAAGACTGATCCAAAATGAATGAGGTTGCAGACAACAATAAAATTTACATGCAATTTGAAATGAAACCATTTTACGTGATAGGAAATATGGTTGGAAATTCCTTTTTACAAGCAATTTCCTTTATTTCCACAATGTTTTCAGTATAAAAACAAAGTGACATAGAATCTCGTACAGGAAAAGGTTTAAAGGGAGCCCAAACCTTGTACTGGTGATATCTACATGAATATGAATCTGTTCCTTCTTGCAATTTTACTAAAAGTCCACTGAACTCATTTGAACAAATCCTTTTTTACCAAGTATCTTTTGGTTTGTTAAACCTTGGCATGCTGAACCTGGAAGTATCAGCCTGCTTGTAAGTTGTTTGCAGGAAATCTGATAGATATGTTTCAAGAGATATTTTGATTTATGCAAATTAGATGTGAGGTGTCTTATTAACCCTTGTCATGCTGAACCCGGACTATTCCTGTTTAGGCAGGAGGTATAGACAAAGATCAGACTGCATATAAGTCACATAAGTGCAGCCTGATCTTGGTCTACACCTCTGGCTTGTCCCCTTTCAACCAGAGTTGCTTATAAAATAAATTTCAAAAAAATCATTGACTGTCATTAAGACCTTCCAGTGCTGTCATTCCTTTGATTTAAATGTAATTCTGTATAGGATTTTAATCCAGCATGAGAAGCCGAAGGGTTAACATACATCTTCCTAGTTTTTACTGAACAAATTGGAAAAAAACCTGTGGTGGCCACAACATTTTCTTGTCAACAGTAATACACATAATCGATATAATCAGAGTTTGACAGCTACCAGAACTGCATTGGGGCATTTAACTTTTTACAATATTTGAAAAGTAATTGCATCTAAAATTCCTTTACAAATTGACAACATTGACAAAAGTGTTTAAATTGCTAGCTTAGGATAATGACATAGCAATTTTGTCATTACTCTGTCTGATATTGCTTTGTTTAGTGAAACAAGTCACTGATTTTTATCCCCCGCTGTTTCAATGAAGGGAATATAGTAATGGTCTCCATCCGTCATTCCATCCTTCTGTCACTAAACTTGTCTGGAGCATATCTCTGAAAGTATGATTGCTATCAATTGGAAACTTCATAGGTGGATAGGTCTCATTGAGGAGAAGTGCAGTGCACAAGAACCATAACTCTTGCTTGCAAAATTTTGGAGTTATTGCCCCTTGTTGTTTTAAAGACTAAAATTTTGTCCGGGGCATATCTCTGAAAGTACAATAGCTATTAACTTGAATTTTCATAGGTGGATAGCTCTTGTGGAGGAGAAGTGCAGTGCACAAGAACCACAACTCTTGCTTGCATAATTCTGGAGTTATTGCCCTTTGTTGTTTTATAGACTAATATTTTGTCCGGGGCATAATTATCTCTGAAAGTACTATAATAGCTATTAACTTGAAACTTTATAGGTGGATAGGTGGATAGGTGGATAAATCTCATGGAGGAGAAGTGCAGTGCACAAGAACCACAACTCTTGCTTGCATAGTGTTGGAGTAATTGCCCTTTGTTGTTTTAAAGACTTAGATTTTGTCCTGAGCATATCTCGGAAAGTATAATAGCTATTATTGAACTCATTGAGCAGTGCACAAGAAGCCTAAATATAACTGGCTTCATTTTACTATCAAGCTTTTACAGCGGGGGATGGCCATGTCCGATATGGCTCTTGTTGTTTGTTGGTTTGAATGGGGTTTAACACCACTTTTAGCAGTATTTCAGTCATATCACAGCAGCTTGAGCTCCACCTTTAACAGTGTTCTAAGTCATATCTCGGCAGATGGAGCTCCAGCCCTGCAATAAGACTGAAATACTGTTTAAATTGGCATTAAATCCCATTCAATTAATCAATTTAAATTCATGATTAAGGGCAATGGTAGCTTTCATTTATGACATAGCCAAAATATATCATTGTGTAAAGCATAGCAAACAAATCTCAAAAGTTAGGACAAACAATTCAGCATATCTTTACCTTAAAATTAGTTAAATATATTCAAAACAAGCTTATTTAAAATCCTTTTCAGTTCTGTTTTAACCCTTGTTTTGCTGAATAAAATTTCTGTTTAAATTTGCACCAAAATCAAAGGTCTGAAATCACTGGAAGCACTTGGTGTAGGTCAATATTTCATTTAAAAACTGATTCTATTAACAATTCTGGCTTTAAAGGAACAAGCAGGTGGTGAAGACGAAGATAAGACTGCACATATGTGCAGTCTGATCTTTGTCTATACCTCCTTCCCAAACAGGAATATTCTAGCTTCAGCATGAAAAGGGTTAATAAATTTTTGAATTGAGTTCCATATCTATTATAATAAACATATGGTAGGACATTCTCTGTTCTACCTTTTTGAAACCAAGGTGCTCATGTGCAAAGGTTGTTTCTAATATAAGGAACAAATCCCTAAACAATCACTGCTATATGAAAGACGGTTTGTAAAATTAAGAGATTTGTTGACTCCTTGTAATGAATGTTTTCAGAATGCAAGACCCTGACGTGTGAACACAAAGAATTCTGTATAGTCAACCCTACCACACTAGCTGAGAAATGTATTAACAAGCATGATTTCCGGGAAGGGTAGGTCACCTTGTTTGTGTTTTCTAGAGTCATGACAAAATGATTTCTTTTAACCCATTCCCACACAATGATGCTCTTTGACGCCTCTCAAGAAAAATGTTTCGTAAAACATTGTGTAAAATGAAGAAATTGCTTGTGACAAGCATTTTTTTCATTTTATGCAATGCTTTCAACCCAAATTATGTTTGAAAAAAATCTTAATTATCATTAAGCTTTGTAGGCCCCGCCAAATGCTTAGAAAAACTCATTATCCACAATGTTTTCTAGCCCAAAATACAGAGTTTTCGAACATTTCATCAACTTTAAATTGTTGTATGCAAATCCTTTTGTATGGACCTGTCTAAACTTTTGCTGTTTGGTAATGGTTTAAACATTATTTTGTAAATGCCATTTTACAACTACATGTATTGTAGTTATTAGCGCTTTTGCTTACTGAGAAAATCTGTGATTGACTAAAAGGCTTGACCCAATACCAGAGTAAAGGTTGGTCTAAATTGGAGGATTGAATTTGCAGCTGACAATGCAAAGTGCTTGTTAAAAATTAAAATTATAAAAAGAATTTAGAAACATCGGTGGAAAATCAAGAAGAAAGTTCTTTGTTACAAGCAGATACCAGGATATTCTTTGAATTTGGACCAATTTGAAATTTTGGCATGATGGATTTCCTTATGTTTAATCTGAAGGGCATTAAGTGTCTACAACAGTAAAATTTGTCTCTCAACCATTCACACACAAACCCTCTAATTTACTACCAACAACAAAAAAAGATTTTTAAAACATAGCATAATTTCTTAACTAATAAAAATATTTTTCTCTCCTAAAATGCAGGGATTTTAAAATCTCATTAACTAAAAATTGTCATCTGCAACTCTTGAATTTTGTCCAGTTTGCAATTAGTCATTTTGTGATGGGTTAAGAGCATGTAAAATAGTGTTTGAAATTTGAGAAATTGCTTGTTACAAAAAATATCTACTGTTCTCACAATGTTTTTCAAAGCTTTATATCTCCTTTGTGTCAAAATGCTGGACTTTGTATGGCAAATAGTGTTTTGAATCTTTAAATATTGTTGATGGTACAGGAATATTGAGACCACATGTCTTTCATGAAAAGAGTACCATAATAAAGATAAAACTCTTTAGCTTATCTGTCTTTCATCAATGTGGTTTTCTTATTCTGTTTACTTAATCCAGGTGACAACTTTCTGTTGAGGAAAGTCTTTTTGGGAAGGAAAGATTGTAAATAATGAAAAAATTTCTTTTACAAATTTTTTACCACACTGTAAAATTTTAGACTAGTTGAAATTTAAAGAAGTTGAAGACCACAATTTCACGTTGAGAGAATTTTGAATATCTTTTCTATGGGTAGAAAACAAGGTTAAAAATGAAGAAATTGCTTGTAACAAGCAATTTCTTCATTTTCAACCTTTTTCCCCTTAAGTATTTTCTTGATAGTTATAAGAAGCGGAATTGTGTTGGAATGGGTTAGCTCTGAAAGAGAAAGGACTATTAGTATGTACATATTGATTCAGACTTCAACCTATTGTGTGGGAAAAGGCTTTGGAAAACATTGTGGAAAATGAAGATATTGCTTGTAAAAGAAATTTTTTCATTATTTACAATCTTTCCTTCCCAAAAAGACTTTCCTCAACAGAAAGTTGTCACCTGCAACTTCTTTCAATTGGTAATGGTCTCAAATTTTGTAATCTAGTAATGGGTTAAAACTTTTATCTTGAATTTGTCAATCTGAGTAAAAAAATGAACATACATTTGAGCGAGTTTTAAATGTGTATTACAGCAATGAAGTATTGGTAATGTAATACTTTGAATTTCATACATTCAAATGCCTGATAAAGACTCTGTTTCGTCCATTATTCAAGTTTAAGAGAATGTGTATATTATCGAATTAAGTAACATAACCCATTAACCAATACCCACACAATGAAGCTTTTTGATGCCCCCAAGAAAAAAAAGCTAAAATGGAAAACATTCTATACATTTGGACCGTTTTGAAATTTTGTAATCCTGGAAAAGGTTAACCGATTCGAACTCAATTTTGCTTTTTTTTTTCATCCCTCTAGAAAAATACTTAAAAATCACACATTTTTTTCATTATCCACAATGTTTTCTTTCCAATATTTCCCTTACTTGAAATTGTCATCAGCAACAACTTTCATTTGGGACCTGTTTAAAATTTTGTGGTGTGGTAATGAGTTAAACACCATGTTACATTTTGAGACACTGAAAAGAATAAGTTACTGAAAAAGATGGACAAGGATAATTTGCCCTTTCGGTTCCCACATTGTTTTCTATCCTAATTACATTCAATCTTCAGGTTAAGCCATTCCCAAACAGTAAAATTTTAGACTGGTCAATATTTAAAGAGATTGCAAACAACTTATTTTAGCTTATGAAAATTGAGATTCTTTGTCTTTATGGTTGTCTTCTGGTAAAGTATCCATATCTGAGGATGATTCAAAGATTGAATAAAAGGATGGTAACAATTATGTAATCTTATGATGAGGGCTCAAGGTAAAAGCAATTTTCTCAAGCTTTTTTACCCTTTACCATCCTGCATTTTTACGTGTTAAGGAACTATAGCTATAGAAAAAATTGCGTGAAAAAAGAAATTGCTTGAAAACAAGGAATTTCTTCTTTTCACACAATGTTTTCCACCTCATATTACTCTTATCAGCTAACCTGGGCACATAGTGCTCTTGATGAGCTAGTGTGAACGGTCATCGTACGGCGTCCATCTGTTCACAATCTATTAAAAAATCTTCTCCTCTTAATCTAACCATAGAATTTCAACCAAACTTCACATAAGTTATCCTTAGGTCAAGCTTTTTCAAATACTCCAAAGAATTGAAATCCATGAAAAACTTTGGCTGCCATGGCAACTGAGGGAAAAAACAAAACAAAAAATCTTCTCCTCTCAAACTATAAGGCCTAGAGCTATGATATTGATATATATCATCATCTATTGACCCTCTACCAAAATACTCAAAAGAATTTCTATACTCTGAAAATAAGCTCTTCTATGTGTGACCCCTGATTTTACATTAGAATAAAGAGGTAAACTGTACCTACATTATAATAGGTTATATTAACCCATTCCAAATGAAAAAATGTTGGATTGGTCCAAATTGAAAGAACTTGCAGGCAACATTCTATAATGTGAATAACAATTTAAATATGGTAGAAACATTTTGGGAAAAGGAGAAATGGCTTGCTTAAAGCAATTTCTCGGTTTTCCCAAAATGTTGTCTATTATTATTAGTGTTATTTACAGAGGCGTCAAAAGGCGTTATTGAGTGGTAAAAATCATTGTTTGGAGTTTCAATTCAGTCCTTTGTTTGTATCTGGAGCTGTGATTTAAGATGACGGCCCAAGGCAAGGTAACAATTAAATTGTATCCGTCATACTGTAATTCTATCATAAAGTTAATGCATATATATGGGTTTGTATATGAAGAAGAATAAGTACTTGATGTGCTCTTTGTTATATGAAAAACCCTTAACCCATTCCAACACAATGAAGCTTTTGGACACCTTGAAGAAATACAAGTAGAGAAACTTTGTAGAAAAAGGAGAAATTGCTTGTCAAAAGCATTCTCTGCTTTTCTCACAATGTTTTCTATCCTATCTGGCAATTTTAGAGCAATCCAAAATGTCATCTGCAAGTTCTTTCAATTTGGACCAGTCTTCATTTTTACATCTATTAATGGGTTAACTGACTTGGGGCGCTTTTAGTGAAAACTTATGATTATTTGATTATATATTTGGTTTCTCAATCTATTAAAAACCAATCCCATATTCTGACGCATTGAGAGGTCCTGCGTGGCTCAATGGTTAGCTAGGCAGACTCATATTCTGAGATAACTTAAGGGTTTCAATCCTGGCCGTGCCACCGGTCATGTGAGCGTGACATTTCTGAGCACCACCTAGCCCCGTGATGGTCCAATTTATTTCTGGACATTGTAGAAAGCAATGTTTTCTTGCCTGGAGACAAGTGGAGGAAATTTGTATTTCCACACCTGACTAATTGCTGAATTTCACCCATATCATAGATACTGTTTTTACCCCAGAAATAGTCCTGTCCTGCCTTGTTCAAACCCAAGATTTTACATTTTCTACCACATAGGATGGTTTTATTTCAAATTGCATCCAATTTTCATTGTTGTCTGCAACCTCTTTTAATTTGGACCAGTCTAAGATTTAAGAAAACGGAAAAGGGATATGATATCAGAAAGGGTCAAATGTTCTAAGAAAACATGTCTAGAGAAATGTCTGATATAGGTTCATGGCTTTTCCATGACCTAGTAGCCTCTAATGCTATTATTTAAGGTATAAATAGATGTCAACTTTTCCACTTTGACCTACTTTGTTTACAGAAACACTTTTTTCTTTTTTAGCTAGCAAAGCGTCAGCTTTGATAGCTTAAGTTAACAGACAACATTTTGAGTTCGTCTCAAAGTTCAATGAGTGCAAACTGCCGCTGGAGGCTTAACGACTAAGTCCAATAATTGCCTACGCCACGAAAAGAAGTTCTTTGTATTTCAGGAATATAACAAACTCTGTCTGCAAGTTCATTTCATAGTATTTTTATCTCATTTGAGCACATCATGTTCAAAATGACTCTGATCAGAGTCTTTAGAGTCTTCAGAAGTTGGAGACGACAATTTCAAATTGTTGAAAATTCTGAAATATTTATCCCTCTAGGTAGAATACAATGTGGAAAATGAAGACATTGCTTGTAACACATTTATTTCCACAACTGTTTTCATCAGGAGCATAAAAAGAAGGGGTTGAGTGTGAATGAGTTAACTCTTTGATTATTTTAACCTTGTTTCTTTATCATGATATTGTTTGACAAAGAAGATTACTTAACAAAACAATGCTTTGCTAGCTTACAGTACTTTTCAGCACTTTGATTGATTCATGTATTTTGTTGTTGTTTTCTTTTAACTGATTCTTAACTTTTGTCATGCTGAACATAGAATATTCATGTCTTGGCAAGAGGTACTGTATAGACAAAGTTCAGCATGGTCTTTAACCCTTTCCTGTTTTTAGCCCGGCACTTTTCGGAGAAAACCCGAGGTATTGTGATCACCTTGGCGTTGTTTGCGTCGGCATTTGCTTTGGCTTGACAAACTTAAACCTTGGTCATATCTCTCTTGTTATTGAAGATATCCTCATGAAACTTGGCATGTGTATTGACCGTCACAAGAGCTATCTAGGCTATCAAGGGGATAACTCTAAAAGTGTTTTAGAATTATCGCATTATCCAGCACCTTCAGCTGAACATTGAATCCCGTGGGCAGTGCACTTGTTTGAAATATTAGTCTCAACCACTTTGAAAGACGTAGGAGATGACAATGAAAACTGAGCAGAAAATTGTATGAGAAAGAAGAAATTGCTTATTACAAGCGATTTCTATTAAAATGTTTTCTTTTATTATTTTATGGACGAGAAAGCCAGGGACTGTATGAGAAAGGTTTATATCTGCACTACCTGTTTGTCTCTAAATAAGGCAAGAGCTGTTCATAGATATGATTTTCAAAAGAATTGTTGACTCTTAATCTTGGCTTTTAGTGCTTTCAGTCCTTTGATTTAAATGCAGATTTCACTCAATCTCACTTTTTTATGCTCCTCAGAAAAAATAACTTTGGAAAACAATGGTGAAAATAAAGAAATTGCTTGTATGCAATAATTTCTGTCTCATTAGAGTAAGATTTTTTGTATTTCATTAATTAAATATTGACACACTTCTTTGAAATTAAAAGTTAAAATTGTTTCTGCGACTCCTTTCAATTTGGACCAGTCTAATATTCTGTTGTCTCGTAATGGGTTAAGCAACCAGTCAAAATGGAAAGGGTTGCCGAAAAGAATGGTCACTTTATACATTTTTGTGGCATGATTATACTGGATTGGTTTGCTTGCATGCTTGATTGGTCACCATTTCAGACTGTAATTATGTTTGATCACCATTTCAGACTGTAATTATGTTTGGTCACCATTTTGGATAGTAATTATGTTGGATCACCATTTAAGACTGTAATTATGTTTGGTCATCATTTCAGACAGTAATCAAACTAATCGTGTTTGATCATCATTTCGGACTGTAATTATGTTTGGTCACCATTTCAGACGTCGGCTGTTCAGACAGTATCACAAACAGAAGAAATTCCTGAAGGACGAAGCCCAGATCAAGGAACTAGAGGCACAGCTTGTTCAAGGTGAACATTTGAAGGACGTATTTGAGCTTCTCAATCATCATTTACAGTCCAGGAAAGAAAAAAAGAGAGGAAGGAAACATCATAAGCACCACTCGGTAATTTTTTTTCTTATTTCTGTACAGTTTAACCCATTCCCACTTAAATTTTTTTAGACTGGTCCAAATTGAAAGCAGTTGCACACAACATATCTTAGTTGAGGAAATTTAAAAAAAAACTGTTTTTCAGAAAATATAGTGTATAATGAAGAAATTCATTTTCCACAATGTTTTTTACAAGCTTTATTCTTTAGGTGCGTAAAAATGTGTGATTATGTTAAAACCGATAAATCCATTAGACTTTTAGACTGGTCAAATTTGAAAGAAGTAGAAGACAATGATTCAATGAATGTCAACCCTTTCCTAGTTAATCCCTGGTTTTTACGTCCATTTGATTTCATAATTGAGAAAACATTGTGAAAAAAGAAGAAATTACTTGTAATAAGCAGTTTTTAGGTCACCTGACCGAATGGTCATGGTGACCTATTGCAATCATCGTTTGTCCGTCGTCGTGCGTCGTGCGTCGTCCGTTAACTTTTAAACATTTTCATCTTCTTCTCAAGAACTACTGGGCGGATTTCAACCAAACTTGGTAGAAAGCATCATTGGGGGATGCCAATTCAAGTTTGTGAAAATAGGGGCTCTGGGGGTCATAGGGGCCCAAATAGGGGCCAAAAAGGGGTAATTTTTGGTACTTCTTTAAAAATCTTCTTCTAATAAACCGTTAATGCCAGAGCTTAAATATTTTGTGTGCATGACAACTAGGACAGGTATATTATAAATTGTGAAATTCATGCCCCTGGGGTCATGTATGGGGCCACACCCAAAGGTCAAAGTTCATCATGTTAAAAAATTCACATTTTCATCTTCTTCTGATGAAGTACAAAGCAAATTTCAAAGAAACTTGGTGAAAAGCATCATTTGGTAATGGTTATTCGGATTTGTGAAAATAAAAATTCTGTGGGGTCAGGGGGCCCTAAAATGGGGACCAAAAGGGGGTAATTTTTGGTAACTTATAAATATTTCATCTTCTTCTCAAGAACTACTGGGCGGATTTCAACCAAACTTGGTAGAAAGCATCATTGGGGGATGCCAATTCAAGTTTGTGAAAATAGGGGCTCTGGGGGTCATAGGGGCCCAAATAGGGGCCAAAAAGGGGTAATTTTTGGTACTTCTTTAAAAATCTTCTTCTAATAAACCGTTAATGCCAGAGCTTAAATATTTTGTGTGCATGACAACTAGGACAGGTATATTATAAATTGTGAAATTCATGCCCCTGGGGTCATGTATGGGGCCACACCCAAAGGTCAAAGTTCATCATGTTAAAAAATTCACATTTTCATCTTCTTCTGATGAAGTACAAAGCAAATTTCAAAGAAACTTGGTGAAAAGCATCATTTGGTAATGGTTATTCGGATTTGTGAAAATAAAAATTCTGTGGGGTCAGGGGGCCCTAAAATGGGGACCAAAAGGGGGTAATTTTTGGTAACTTATAAATATTTCATCTTCTTCTCAAGAACTACTGGGCGGATTTCAACCAAACTTGGTAGAAAGCATCATTGGGGGATGCCAATTCAAGTTTGTGAAAATAGGGGCTCTGGGGGTCATAGGGGCCCAAATAGGGGCCAAAAAGGGGTAATTTTTGGTACTTCTTTAAAAATCTTCTTCTAATAAACCGTTAATGCCAGAGCTTAAATATTCTGTGTGCATGACAACTAGGACAGGTATATTATAAATTGTGAAATTCATGTCCCTGGGGTCATGTATGGGGCCACACCCAGAGGTCAAAGTTCATCATGTTAAAAAATTCACATTTTCACCTTCTTCTGATGAAGTACTAAGCCAATTTCAAACTACCTTGGTGAAAAGCATCATTGGGTACTGATTATACAGATTTGTGAAAATTAAAAGGCTGGAGGTCAGGGGTGCCTAAAATGGGGACCAAAAGGGGGTCATTTTTGGTAACTTTTAAACATTTTCATCTTCTTCTCAAGAACTACTGAGGGGATTTCAACCAAACCTTTTTCTAATTCTTTCAAACAAAATCACTTGTCTTGATGCTCTTTTACTCAGGTGACCATTAAGGCCCACTGGGACTCTTGTTCTTTTTCCACAATATTTTCTACGCTACTAATGGTTATTTTTCAAATAAAATCAAATTTAAATTGTTGTCTGCAAAACCTTAGCATTTGGACAGGTCTTAAATTTTGCAAAACCCAATACCAGATGACAGAATTTTAAGCTGGTCATATTTTAAAGAAGTTGCAGACTGCATTTTAAATTTCCCTACAACTGGAAAAATATATGCCAAATGAGGGAGAAAACATTGTGAGAAAAGGAGAAATCACACGTTACAAGTAAATTCTTCTTTTACCACAAAGTTTTCCATGATAATATTTCTTCAGGGTGTCATGGTATGGTTATGCCTTAATTAGGAATATAAGTGGTAGGATAGAAAACAGTGGGAAAGAGAGAAATTGTTTGTCAAAACACTGGATCAAATGTTAATGGTTTAATCCATTACCACTTTATGCTTTTTGAAGTGAAAAAAACATGAAAAATATAGTGATGAAAAGAAGAAGAAAAAAAAATCATTTGAGAGAGGATGGGCAGTAAGCAAAGTCTGCTTGTGACATAAAATTGTGTCACAAAATACAACGGATTCCTCTTAATTGCAACCCTGATAACAGATATTCACTGCTGAATTGCAACTAACTTTATGCACAAACATTAGATTTAACCCATTACCACATGACAATATTTTAGACCAGTCCAAGTTCTAAGAATTTGAAGATGACAATTATCAGTTACTGCTCAATGTTTTCCAAAAGGTTTTATTTTGGGAGTTGTCTAAGACATCTTTGTGTTGGGAAGAACATTATAGGTCCTTTTAATTGCAACTTCTGGTTAATTGCGACATAATAAAGTGTAGGCAGAGCTGTGATTCAAATCATGCAGCTAAATATTTTTTGGTCCATTGTGTTGTTGGAGCTACCACTGTGTATCCACAAAAGATGTAACTTTCTTAATTTCCATCCATGTAGACTGTTTGTACTAGTATCTTTAAAGAGATCATTTCAATAACTTGTCTCTAGCCTCAAGCCTGATGTATACAGATAAGTACTATAACAAAAGGTTAATGAATTTTTACCTTTATTACTTACTCAGATCGTGTTCATCCTTCACCAAACAATATCAAATTTAATCCATTACCAGACAGCAAAAAATTAGACTGATCCAAATTAAAAGGAGTTACAGATGACAATTTAAAGTTTATGAAATGTTAGATTTTTCAACTTTTGGGGTAGAAAACATAGTGGACAATGAAGAAATGAAGCAATATCTTCATTTTCAATGGTCTTTTCAAAAGTAATTTTTTGAGAGGTGTAGATAAGCAAGATGGCAAGGGAATGGGTTAACACATTACCAGATGGCAAAATTTTAGACTGGCCCAAATTGAAAGATGTTGCAGACAACAATTCAAAGTATATGAAATTATGGAGTTTTTCAACTTTCTGGGTAGAAAACATAGTGGAAAATGATGAAATTGCTTGTGACAAGCAATTTCTTCATTTTCCTCAATATTTTTCAAAGATTTTTTTCCTTGGGGTGTTTAAAAGCGTCACTGAGTGGGAATGGGTTAAATGAGTGCAATATTTTTTTGAAATTTGGCACAATGGATCAACAATAATACTTTGTGTAAAATCCATGATCTTTGAAGACAAAAGGGTTAAATGACAGTCTGTAACTGCACTAAATCTTATAAGGCCTCAGGTGAATTGTTACGCTTGAGTGTGAGAAGTTGGTTCAAAACTATTACAAATGCTTAGATATGTCGGGTTGCACTTAAAATGGTTTATCACGTTACCTCTCATTTTATTTATTAATATAGATGACATGTTTTCATAGGAGAGTCATTGAACCCTTTTTCTTTGTTGCAAACTCTTTAACACTTGTCATGCTGAACCCGGAATAATCCAGCTTTGGTAGGAGGTATAGACAAAAATCAAAAGTGCAGTCTGATTATAGTCTGTTTTTGACCCTTAACTAAGTACTTCCAGTTCTTTCAGGTCTTTGATTGTAATGTGCATTTAAATAAGGATTATATTCAGCATGACAAGGGTTAAGATTCAGTATGACAGGACGCACCAATTGATTGATTTTAAGACATTAATCCATTCCCTCTCAATTCGACTTTTTTTGACCTTCAAGATTTTTTTGTAAAACAATGTGAAAAATGGAGAAATAACTTGTACCAGAAAAGTTCCTCATTTTCTACAATGTTTCCTACCCAGAATGACAGGGATTCTTGATACTGTATTAACTTGCTCCTTTTTCTTGAATTTTCAAGGTGATGGTCAAATGTTTGCCCAGATCATAGCTTCTTTATTTACAGATGAATTTCAGAATTATTTTGCACAAATTTTACCCTAATCACAAGGAGTTTAAATGAAATACAAGGAAAAGTTTGAAGGCAAAACATTTGTGAACTCAATAAGAGTTGTTTGTTGGGAAGCATTCTACTTTTATCATCTGATGAAGTAATCTCTATAAAATTTGAAACTTAACCCATTCCCACAAAATCATGTCTTTTGACTCCTTTCAAGAAAAAGCTTTGGAAAACATTGTGGAAAATGAAGAAATTGCTCGTTAACAAGCAATTACTTCACTATCCACTACATGATTATTTGAATTCAATCAACTAAAAAACATTGAAAATATTGTCCGTGACTTCTTTCAATTTGGACCAGTGTAAGATTTGTTATCTGGTAATAATTTAATCTTTAATTTCGTCTATCAAAAACGGGCGTTGTGATTGGTTGAAAAAAATATTCATCACTCCATGAACAAAATTTTGAGCACGCAGCTATTTCGTATGCTTCCGCACAAAATAGTCAAATACAAAAAGGTATCAAAAGATGTAGGGTTTGAGCTTTTTTTGCTCAATACTATTTAATTATAAGAAATGAAGAGAATATTTTTTGTTTTCATGGAGGTATGAACCGAAAAACCTAATCACACAATGTATGAATCTGTTTTGCGTATTCATACAGTGTGATTAGGTTTTTCGGTTCATACCTCCATGAAAACAAAAAATATTCTCTTCATCTCTTAAATAATTTTGAATAAAATCTGGGATCTCGTTAATGTAGTTTTAACTTTCTTTTCAGAACATTGAGAAAAAACAAGATGCACTATTTAAGGAAGCTTCAGAAGAACAACGTAGGTATTTTTCTTCTTAACCCTTTACCAAATTGTAAAATTTAGACTGGTCCAAATTGAAAGAATTTGTACAGAACAATTTAAAATTGATAAAATTTTAGATTTTTCCATCTTTCTTGATAGAAAACAAAGTGGAAAAGGAAGAAATTGCTTGTCACGAGCAATTTCTTCATTTTTCACAATGTTTTCCCAATTGTTTTTCCTGAGGGATGCTCACTGACTCTGACTAGAAATTCCACTTTGATATTAACCCTTGTCATGCTATATAAATTACTTTACTGAATTGTTGTAAAATCAAAGGGCTGAAAGCACTGCCAGAAGTCGATGTTCAAAAATCAATATTTCTTTTAGAAATCAATTTCATAAACAACTCTGGCAGAGAAAGTACAAGCAGGAGGTGTAGTCTAAGATCCGACTGCACTTATGTGCAAGCTGATCTTGGTCTACATCTCCTGTCAAACCCGGAATATTCCGGGTGCAGCATGATAAGGGTTAACAAATTACCACACAATTCTGCTTTTTTATGCTCTGAAGAAAAAAGGTTTGGAAAACATTGCAGAATATGATGAAATTGCTTTCTTTTAATCCATAATGTTTTCTATGCTACAAGACCAAGATTTTTACAATTTCATCAACTGAAAAATGTTGTCTTCAACTTTGAATTTGGACCAGTCTTAAACTTTGTTGTCTGGTAATGTGTTAAACAGGTTACTTTGCAAAATTGATGGCCAATAAATGTAACAAAAAAGTAGAATTGTGATGGTCAGCAACTTGAACGTCGTAACTACAGCTTAGATAACTATACCTTCATGTGGCTGCAAAAACATCATATCTCAAGATAACTAAATATGTAGATAATTATTATAATGTTTTAGTACCAGATCTACATTGTCACTTATAATTTTGTATGTTGAACTATTACAATGAGTGTGCTTAGAAATGTGAAATGTGAAGTCGTAGCAATTGCTACTATTGTTTACTTGCATTGTGCGCAGCTTTGACTTAATCCATTTCCAAACCATACAATTTCAGGCATGTGCTAATTCAAAGAGTTGCAGAATGCAATTTTAGATTGATGGATTTTTAAAATAGTTATGTTTTAGGATAAAAAACATTGTGGATTGTGAAGAAATTGCTTGACACAAGCAATTTCTTTCTTTACCACATTATTCTTGAAAGTTTTATTCTTGAGGGGTGTAAAAAACTGTCATTGTGTGGAAATGTGTTAAAGGGGGGGAAATTCAGGATTTCATGCATGGTCGAGTTAAGAGTATATCAGGGTTTTCTAAGCCCTCAAAGTAGCATAAAATTACAGTTACTTATGCAAATATACTCATTAATTATTCTTTATTTGGTCATAATGAATGTGTACTTTGTACATCAATTACATATTTTCAAACCCTTCCCCGTAACATTACCTGGTTTTAGCAGAACTTGATTACAGCCAGGAGAGCAAGACAGAATGATGACTTCTCTTCATTTCATGAGTGCATTAGTATATCCTTCTGTCCATCCATTCACACGTCCTAGGGTCTGTTCATAAACCTTTTTTTAATTGACCCTTTCCTGTTCAATCCCTGGCTATTACATCCTTATGTTTTATAATTGAGAAAGTATTGTAGAAAAAGAGCAAATTGATTGTAGCAAGCAATTTTACTTTTCCACAATATTTCTTCCCTACTCAATGGTTATTTTTCAGATCCATTTTTGTCTGCAAAACCTTTGAATTTGGACAGGTCCAAAATTTTACAAAACAGGAAAGGGCTAAAATCAATAAATAACAAAGTTTTTATCAGACTATGTTATTACTTGCACAGCATGATTGTACCACCTGATAGATTTTTCCTTTTTAATCAGTACCCACACTAGAAAAATGCTTTTAGAGGATTCTTCATTATCCACAATGTTCCCCCTTCCCCCCCCCCCCAAAAAAAAAATCTAATATTTTTCAACTAAAATTTGTTGTGTTGTCTGCAACAAATTTTTTTCAGTTTTGACCAGTCTAAAATTTTGTCATCAGCTATTCATCATTGATCAAAGGCTCAACACAAAATATAATGTGCAGCTCATCTCAGCCTAGGGAATACATGAGTAGATCCGAGGGATGTGAGTCAATGTGATTCTGGGGGTACTGGACTGGCAACTTGGGTGTTACAAGTTCAAGTGTTAAGTTACAAGTTCAAGTGTTAAGACAATGGAAATGTGTATATAAATGAAATTATGTTCTAAGACAAGGGATGCAATCCTAACACTGTTTGTGTAAGTCAGAATTATTTGACCTTAAATAAATACTGATACACAGTAGGATGTAAGAATTGCTGTGATTATGGCTGTGGTCAGCAATAAAGGGGAGTAATTATAATTTCTAAGTTGTTGGTATTTATTGAACTTGATTGAACTCTGATTTTAATCAATAGATAGACCAATCAAATCATTCATTTATCCTGGAAATTATTTGATTGACTAGTCAATCAATGTTTTGGTTGACATCAGTACATCGGGTGAGCAATTAAGGACCAACATACATGTACACCTCTTGTTTGTTGGTTTGGTGACTAAATTGTTGTGACTTCAGCTTATTCAACTACACCCGACGGCGGCACTCATCCTTTCCGACTATTTGTCTCCAACCAATGGGTCGATAATCGTAGACCTATGTGGGGTAGCAGCTGGAGGCTAGGAAAGGATGTGATGGCAGTACTGGTGTGAGAAATACCAGGAATCTATTGTTAGGTGCTCCAGCCGCCGCAATATAACTGAAAGATTGTTGAAAGCGGTGTAAAACCCAATTCAAACAAACAAACAAATTATTCAACTACAATTATTCAAACTATAGTGATGATTCTTAGATTGCCAATCATCAACGTTTTTTTGTTTGACGTTCCTGGCCATAAATCACGAAACAGACATCTTTTGACATCCTAGTTGAACTGGCTTGCAGTGGTTTTGGCCAGTCATATGAATTGTTACCATCAGGATGATATTTCTTAACCCTAGTCATGCTGAACCCGGAATATTCCTATTTGAGCAAGAGGTATAGACAAAGATCAGACTGCACATACATGCAGTCAGATATTTGTCTACATCTCCTGCTTGTCACTATCAAGCAAGAATTGGTTACAAAATTAGTTTTCAAAAGAAATATTGACTTCCAACTAGTGCCACTTGAGATTTCGGTACTTTGATTTTAGTCCAATTCTAAAAAGGATTTGATTCAGCATGACAAGAGTTAATTTGTCAAATGCTAAATTGATGATCACATATTACACTGTATGATGTGTGCATAGAGGATATTGAATGGGTTGTCATGGAAAAAAACAAATTTATTAGAGGATTGTGTCATTATACAAATGATGAATTTTATACATCGGGATTCCTTGACAATTAATTCATATTCTGTTATGATATGACATAAGTTTTTTTAGCTCACCTGAGCACAACGTGCTCGTGGTGAGCTTTTGTGATCGTTGAATGTCTGTTGTCCGTCGTGCGGCGTCAACAATTGAAGTGTTTACACTCTAGAGGCCATAGTTTTGACCCAATCTTCATGAAACTTGGTCAGAAGAATTGTTAGGTCATGAGGATGAACCCTATTGATTATGGGAGGGTTCTTTCCAAAAACACAGGAAAAGGGGCCTTAATGACAATTTCTTTGTCTACACTCTAGAGGCCACAATTTTGGCCCAATCTTCATGAAACTTGGTCAGAATAATTGTTTGATCATGTGGATGAACCCTATTGATTATTGGAGGATTCTATTCGAAAACACTGGAAAAGGCGCCTTAATGAAAATTTCTTTGTTTAAAGTCTACAGGCCACAATTTTGGTTCAATCTTTATGAAACTTGGTCAGAATAATTGTTAGGTCATAAGGATTAACCCTATTGATTATGGGATGGTTCTATCGGAAAACACAGGAAAAGGGACCTTAATGAAAATTTCTTTGTTTAAAGTCTACAGGCCACAATTTAGGCTCAATCTTCATGAAACTAGGACAGAATAATTATTAGAGCATGAGGTTGAAGTCTATTGATTATGGGAAGGTTTTTTTGGAAAACACAGTAAAAGGGGCCTTAATGACAATTTCTTCGTTTACACTCTAGAGCCCACAATATTGGCTCAATTTTCATGAAACTTGGTCAGAATAATTGTTTAGTCACAAGGATGAACCCTATTGATTATAGGAAGGTACTTTTCGAAAACACAGGAAAAGGGGCCTTAATGACAATTTCTTTGTTAATGCTCTAGAGGTCATCATTTTGGCTCAATCGTCATGTAACTTGGTCAGGATACTTGTTAGGTCATAAAGATGAACCTTATAGATTATGGGAAGGTTCTATAGGATAACACAGGAAAAGGAGCCATAATGACAATTTCTTTGCTTACAATATAGAAGTCACAGTTTTGCCTCTATCTTCATGAAACTGTTTATAGTTATTTGTCTCTAATTGCATTTTTTTAACAGCAGATAGTTCAGGTTAGCGATCTAGGACCATCATGGTCCTCTTGTTATAAATTGAAATTGCTTATGATATAAATCTGTTTGTAAAATGACATCATAACATGTATGATTAGGGTCATTTTAACCCTTGTCATGCTGAACCCAGAATATTCCTGTTTTGGCGGGAGGCAAAGACAAAAATCAGCCTTCACATAAGTACAGTCTACACCGCATACTTGTCCCTGTTAACCCATTACCAGATTGCAAAATTTGAGACTGGTCCAAATTGAAAAGGTGTTGCAATTTAAAGTTTATAAAATTTTCGATTGTTGTTAATTTTCTGGATAGAAAACACTGTATTAAATGAAGAAATCGCTTGTTACAAGCAATTTCTTCATTTCACACAATGTTTTTTTAACTGTTTTTCTTGAGGAGTGTCCAAAAGCACCCCTGTGTGGGAATGGGTTAATCTGGAGTTGTTCGTTAAATTAATTTTGTAAAGAAATAGTACACAGTGCTTAACCCATTCCCACACAGTGATGCTTTTTTGACACTCCAAAAGAAAATGCCCAGAAAAACATTGTGTAAAATGAAGAAATTGCTTGCAACAAGCAATTTCACCGTTTTCAACAATGTTTTCTACCCAAAAAATCTTAAATTTCATAAAGTTTAAATTGTCATCTGCCACTTCTCTCAATTTGGATCAGTCTAAAATGTTCTTGTGTGGTAATGGGTTAATAGTTCTTTGATTCAGATGCTTCTTTTTTAAACAGATTTTATTCAGCATGACAAGGGTTAACAGTAATGAAAAAGCATTGTAGACTTCAGCATCTTTACATGATATAACACTATCATAATCAATAATATAATATTAAAATTATTCAACAGTTTTACTTCACTTAACCCATTCCCACATTAAAATTTTTTGGACTAGTCCTAATTCAAAGAAGTTTAGTTGATGTAATCATCAAAATCTTTGTCTTTTAGGGTAGAAAACATTGTGGATAATGCAGAAATTGCTTGTGACAAGCAATTTCCTCATCCTCCACAATGTTTTCCAAAGCTTCATATTGAGGGTTGTTTGAAAGCCTTATTGTGTGGGAATGTGTTACATTCTGTTCCATTGGTCATATAATAATTTTTTTTTTCAGAATGTCGTAGCACAGAGCTAGGTGAATTAAAGAAGCGCATGATTGGCTGGTTTGACATGATTCACACCCAAAGCCGTGAGGCACATCATCGAACACTCGGTGACCATAAACCTGGAAAAACAATTGACCACCTTGGCAAGCAGTCTATGTACCACCACAAACGGGAGGGAAGCCATTTCTCAAAGTCCAACCATGGTATGAACCATCGTCAGGCAGAACATGGAAGTCTTGACCCATCTGTTAGTCATAACGATAAACTGTCAATGTTTCATCACAAGAAAGAGAGTTTGACTGAAATTGCATCGGAACCGAGCCATGTTGACAAGCAGTCGCTTTTCCACCATAAGCGAGGTAGAATGCCCATTGATCATCGTGAAAAACAGTCAATGTATCATCATAAACGTGACAAGAATGTAGGTCACCACGAACGGTCCAAGAGATCTGCCATTGACATTGTGCAAAAGGAATCACGTGAGTTTGTCTCTTAAACCCATACTCTCACAATCTTGCCAATGATATTGTAGAAAAGGAATCTATAAGTTTGTCTCTTAAACCCATTCTCACACAATCTTGCACTTTTAAGACCCTAAAGAAAAAAGCCTTTGGAAACATTGTGGAAATATAAAAATATTTGTAACAAGCAACTTCTTCATTTCCTACAATTTTTTTGCTCTCTGAAAGACACTTTTAAAAACTTCATGCACTTGACATTGTCATTTGCATCTTCTTTTAATTTGGACTAGTTAACTTTTTGCCCATTAACCCTTTCCTTTGGAAAACATTGTGGAAAAATGAAGAAATTGCTTGCTAAAAGCAATTTCTTCATTATCCACAATTTTTTCTATCCCCAAAGATAAAGATTTCATCAACAAAAAATTGTCTTCTGCTTCTTCTTTGAATTTGAACTGGTCTAAAATTTTGTCAAGTGGGCACGGGTTAAATAGCAACAAGTTCTAACACATACTTCATAGCATTCTATCAAGCCATGTCATGCTCCTTTTGTTTGTTAAACATATTAAAGAATTGCCGAATCACAGCTGTCAATTAAGGAATCAACTGACAAATCGAAATATTTATTCAGCCTAGACCTGAGCTTTCATCTCCGACATTGGCAGTCATTTTTGTTAATCTTTTTTGTTGGTTTGGCAATTAAAGTTGTAACCACTTCTACGACGTTAAGGTCACACAATTCTACTTTTTAGCTCACCTGAGCACGAAGTGCTCATGTGAGTTATTGTGATCACCTTTTGTCCGGTGTCCATCCATCGTGGGTCCGTTGTCTGTTGTCAGTCGTCCATCAACAATTTCTTAAAAAGACATCTCCTCCCAAACCACTGGGCCAATTTCAACCAAATTTTGCAGAAATGTTCCTTGGGTGGTCCCCTTTGAAAAAAGCTAAAAGAATTGAACATCAGTATATTGGCCTCTTTCAAAATAGCTAAAATCATGACCCTGGGGACCCCAGGGGGGTGGGGTTTATAAAGAAATAAAGAAGGATTTTTACAGAACATCTCCTCCCCTACCATTGGGCCAATTTCAACCAAATTTGGCAAAAAGGTTCATTAGGTGGCTTTGTGTGAAAATAGCTAAAAGAATTGAAATTTGTTGAAAACTCAGGTTACCATGGCAACAAAAGTGAAATTTTAAAATAATCTTTAAAAATCTTCTTCTCCTGACCCAGAAGAGTTAAAGCCTTGATGTTTTGCATGAAACATCAGTATATTGACCTCTATCAAAAATGCTAAAATCATAACCCTTGGGACCCCATGGGCGGAGCAAAAGGGGGGTGGGTTTTTTAAAGAATTAAAGAAGGATTTTTAAACAGCATCTCCTCCCAAACCATTGGGTCAATTTCAACCATATTTGGCAAAAAAGTTCCTTTGGTGGCTTTGTGTGAAAATAGCTAAAAGAATTGAAATCTTTTGAAAACTCAGGTTACCATGGCAACAAAAGTGAAATTTTAAAATAATCTTAAAAAAAAGTTTCCTCCTGACCCAGAAAGTGTAAAGCCTTTATATTTTGCATGAAATATCAGTATAGTGACCTCTTTCAAAATAGCTTAAATCATCACCCTTGGAGCCCCAGGGGGGGGGGATTTATATAGAAATAAAGAAGGATTTTTAAACAACAACTCCTCCCAAATCAGTTGGCCAAGTTGAGCCCAATTTGGCTGAAATGTTCCTTATGTAGCCGTCTTTCACTGTAACTGAAATGATAGAAATCTAGTAGACAAACTGTGTTTGCCATGGCAATGTAAGTTCAATCTTTAAGAATCTTCTCCCAGTTGGCCATTAGCCTTGATATTTAGCATGAAACTTCAGTTCATTGACATCTTTCATATTTCTAAAATGATTACCCGTGAATCCAGAGGGAGGAAAAAGTACTCTCCTTTCATATCAGTTCTAAAGCCTTTGAATTTGTTATTGAGACTTAGGAATCCCCAGGTGCAGAGCCTATATATGTGTATAGTATGGTCAGTCCAACTTGTATTATAGTCCTAACCTTAACATAAAATTAGACAATGAAAAAGAGCCTTTATCTCAGGTGAGCGCCCCAGGGCCATTGGCCCTCTTGTTGGGTACATGCTACTAGCTATATATTTTGCAAAATAAAGCCGTTTAAAACTGAAGCAGGACTTCCTGTTAGAGTCAATGGGCATGGCAAATGGATTAAGTGGATGGGGCCAGTGATTGGTCAATTACAACACAACATTTTGACATGTGAACAAAAATTAGCTCTGGAAAACATTGTAAGAAAAGAAGAAACTGCATGTAACAATTAATTCCTTCTTTTCACACAATATTTTTTACCTAATATAACAGTTATAATTTTCATTTCTTCTTTAACTCATGTAACTAGCTAAAAAATTTGCCTGAAAACTGGCAAATCAAATAAATAATTGAAGGCTATGAATGTTCATGTTTAGAACTTGTATTCTAGTTTTGATTTCTTAACCCTTGTCATGCTGTATAATTTATCTTACTGAATTGCTGTCAAATCAAAGGGCTGAAAGCACTGATAGAACTTGTTGTTCTAAAGTCAATATTTCTTTTGGAAATCAACCTCATAAACAACTCAGGAAGGAAAAGTATGAGCAGGAGGTGTAGACTAAGATCAGCCTGCACATAAGTGCAGTCTGATCTTAGTCTACATCTTCTGCCAAAACCGGAATATTCCAGGTTCAGCATGACAAGGGTTAATTATCCATAATGTTTTCAACTCTGATAGTCAAAAGATTTTTTTTTGAATACCACAATTATATTTAAGTTGTTGTCTGCAACTTCTTTCAATTTGGACAAACAGAGAATTTTATCACCTGGTGATGGGTTAGATTGTTTGAAATGTTCAGGACATGTCCATATATCTTTTTAGATGGTGGTTGTGTTTGCTCCAAATCCGTAATGTGGGAGTTCCGCAAGCAGGACACTAGCGAGGACGGACATCTGACAGAGGATGAGATGGTCGTCATGGAATCCAACAGACGTGAGCCGTGTATGAAGCACCTGCTCAAGTCATGTGACACACATCATAAGATGCCGAATGCCGTTAAACTTACACGAGGCGAATGGTGCTGCTGTTTCGAAGAAATAGGTAAAAAATTGGAGCCAAGTTAACCCTTTTATTACAGAACTTTCGTTTTCTTTCACCCTGTGGATCATTACTAAGGAAAAAAGTCTGGGATAGAAGTTAGTTTAAGTCATTTCTTGTTCTCCTACACTTTTTTCTGTTTTGTAAAATTAATTATATTTGCTACATCTTCCATTTGAAAAAAAAATTGCAGGTATTTAAAAGTCATGTTTAGATAGCCAAATAGTTAACTGATTCCCACACAGTTACGCTTTTTGATGCCCAAGAAAAAAAAGCTTTGGAAAACATTTTGGAAAATGAAGAAATTGCTTGTTACAAGCAATTTCTTCATTATCCACAATATTTTCTACTCCAAAAGACAAAGATTATTAAGATTGCATCTACTACAATTTGTTGTCTTCTTTCATTTTGGACCCATTGAAAGTTTTCTTGTTTGGTAGTTGGTTAAGCAAACAGCATAAGAAAAATCAAGAATTGATTTCATCTGAAAGTTTTTGTTGATGAGTGTTATTATATTAGTTAAAACAATTAAGAAAAAGTCTAAGTTGAAAAATAAGGTCAGTTTTATGCAATTAACTCTTTCCTTTATATCCCTGCTTTTTTACATCCCTATGTTTTTATGCTTTAAAAAAAATAATTTTATGAAAAGAAAAAACTGCTTGTAACAAGCAATTTCTTCTTTTTCCACAAATTTTTCTACCCTGCTGAATAATTAATTTTTAAACAAAATGACTTTGAATTGTCTCTGCAAAACCTTTGACTTTGGACAGGTCTAAAATTTTGCAAAACAGTAAAGGGTTAAAACAATAGTGTTTAATGATGAACAAATTAATAACTATGATTTCAAGTAATCCATTAATATAACTTCATTTCAGTTGCTCCGTGTTTTGAGAAGAAGAAGCATTCCAACCATGGTATGTAACTCCGCGTTTAATTACCATCGCATAAAAACTTCAAAGCCTCTGAATATAATTATTAAGGATATTTTATTAAGATGTTCAAAGAATATTGCTTTTGGTTGGGTTGAATTATTATCCACAGATTTCATTCAATGGTGTTGCTGTAGGCATTTTTGCTCTGATAAACTTCAAACTTGGTCATGAATTTGTTAACCCATTCCAACACGATAACTTCTCACACGACACACCCTGAGAAATAATTGAGAAAACATTGTGTTGGGTAAAGAAATTGCTTGAAACAACCAATTTATTTTCTACAATGTCTTCTACCCAGAAAGCTGAATATTTTAAAATTTCATAAACTGTAACTTGTCCTCTGCAACTCCTTTAAATTTGGACCAGTCTAAAATTTTGCTGTGTGGTACTGGTTTGATAATGAAGAAATTTCTTTGAAATGCTATCTTCTATTCAGAGAGATAACTCTAACTTCATATTTGTAATAATTGTGCCCCTTTTAGGTTCAGGTTCTGTTACTTGCAATCAAGTACCCTCATTATAGGTTTGCAACTGCCTATGGTGCTTTTGTTAGACTATCCAGAGGTTGAGATACGAGGGTAACAGTATTCTATAATCCTTATTTCTGAACAGAACCCCATAATGTGGGTACTCATTTTGAATAGTCTCGTCAAGCAATTTCTTCAATATACACTATGTTTTCCCAATTGCTTTTCTTGAAGGGAGTCCAAAAGCGTTACTGTGTGGGAATGGGTTCATTGTGAGTTAATTAAAGATGTAAAGAAGCTAGATTAGTTCTGTGAATCTACTTTTGTTTTTTGTCTCGTACAGAAGACTGGATCCCTAGCTGTGACAAAGAGGGTTACTTTGAGAGACAACAATGTCACAAGAGTGGGGCCTGTTGGTGTGTAGACATTAACGGAAATTATATCGAAGGTACAAAGACAAAACAGGGAAAAGCAGAATGTGGTGAGTAGGTCAGATTGGATGATTTAACCCTTTCCTGTTTAATCCCTACTTTTTAATTTCCTGTGTTTTTATACTTGAAAACATTGTGGAAAAAGACGAAATTGCTTATAACAAGCAATTTCCTCTTTTTCCACAATTTTTTCTACAACATAGGATTATTTTTTAATTTGCCTCTAATTTTTATTTTCGTTTGAAATTTCAAAAACCAGGAAAGGGTTTATAAATTAAGTTGTATATTTAAAAATGGATGATTTCTTATTTGCTGAAAATTTTGTTTTTTTCACCTATGGTTTTATGCTTGGATGATATTAAATTGTAAGAGATGATGATTTTTTCATTAAATATCTGAGTAAGAAATATCCTCTTCAACACTTAGTGTCAAAATATATTTGATTTCAATCAATTTTTCCAAATTTTTTTTTTATTTTAACTTTCATGTTTTGTCTTTTTTTCTTCTCTTTTATTATAGATTTTATACCATGAAAAATAAACTCTGTCAAATAAGATTGATTGAAATCCAGGCATATTTATATAATCAAACAGCAATAATGCGTCACCTGGTGAAGACTGACTTGTTTGTCTTTCACATAATGTAGATTAACTCATTCTCACACACAGAATGACGCCCATCAAGAGAACCAATTAGGAAAACATTGTGTAGGATGAAGAAATTGCTTGTAACAAGCAATTTCTTCATTTTACACAATGTTTTCTATCCAGAAAACTGAACAAATCTTCATAAACTCTAAATTGTTGTCTGCAACTCCTTCCAATCAGGACCAGTCTAAAATTTCACCGTCTGGTAAAGGGTTAGATAGTAAAAGTTGTATAGCTTATAATACTGAGAATAATCAATAATTAACCAATGAATGCTATTTGGTTAAATCAACACAGTTGCCGATGTTGTGAATTTGAAGATTTTGTTTGTAAAGCCATTGCATACCACACTGATTAACATGCAAAGATTTCAAATAATTTAAAATCAAGACATCAGAAACCTTGGTTGTGTCTTTTGGGGTAGACAAAATAGTGGATAATGAGGATATTGCTTGTGACAAGTAATTTCTCCATTTTCAACAATGTTTTCCAAACCTTTTTGATGGATGTCAAAATCGGGAGTGTGTTTGAATGGGTTAAGCTTGCCAAGCCTAGAAATTCTCATGATAAATCCTGTTTATTTCATACTTTCAGACAAGTTTGGTCCCAGTGGATATCCTGTAAAGCCTTGAGAAGAAACAAGAAGATATACATTAGTTGTGAAAATTTGATACTTTTCTCTGCTCAAGAATGGAGAGGAAGGATATTACATTTGAAAATTATTGTTGATGTCAACAGGAACCTTTTTTATACTTATTTGAAACAACTCAGTGAGATGATCGAAACAAGCTTCCACAACCTAGGGTTTAGATGAAAATAATGAATTGACAATACATGTACTATCACTCCTTTTTAGTCTTGAGCTTAGACAAATGGGAACAAATTTTATTTTGTAAATATATTTTTATATAGTTTTGAACATGATGGATTTGAAATTTTTGTTTCCAAAATGAACGAGAACAGCATGTCTGATTCAGTATTTTCTGTATTCCCCATTATGTTATTTTCCTTAGCCATAGAAAGTTTGATATCTACAAGAGTCAATAACTACTATAATTACAAAAAAATGTTAAATCTTTGAAAAATGATATATATTTTTTTTGAAAATCCATAGGACATTTAGCATATATTTTTTCTGAAATTATTTTTGAATTCAGAATCTCATGATATTCGGGTTTTTTTCAGAATAACCTTAATTCTGCTTGAAGAATAGTCATCAAAACATGCCACAAATTAGAGTGAAGTTCAAAGTATGCTCTTAACAGATTTTTTGTTTGAGTTCTTGTTGACTACATGATGTTCAATTCTATGTCATTTTTTTGCTTTGTTCTTTTATTTTTCCTAAATGTTTTCTTACAAAAATCATATATTTTGTTTAACAAAAGAAAATGTATATATAGTCAGTGTAATTGTTAAGGCTTATAGCTCCAGAATTAGGCAAATGCCTACAGCAGCATATAGTATGAAATCAAACAATTCCTATGTAATCATCACCATCAATTTCTAAAAAGAGTGAATAATCATTTCTCTTATCCTATAGATGTTATGCATTCTTTGTGATAAAGACACATGAATTGTTTTTGATGTGCTCCTAAAGGTGAAAACTACTTTGAAAAAGTTTTGAATATTCATTTTCAGTCTGTTATTTCACTGAAATTTTCATCCAAGTCAAAATCCAATTACGAAAAATGTTAATTGTAGAGATTTCTTTTCCCTTTGCTTAAAAACTAAAAAGTATATCTTGCATTCAGTATAATTGTTTTCAAAGACTTAGTTTTAAATCATAATACAATAATCAGCATTTCTTTACTTTTGATTCATTTTGTTTCATAGACAGAAAAAGGATTTCAACGGCAGATTTATTTTTGTAATGTATTTTTGTAAAAGAAAGAAAAAATCTTGTACTTTTGTGCTTATACTTAACCCCTTCCTGGTTTCTGAAATTTTAGGCCTGTCCAAATTGAATGAGGATGCAGACGACAATGAAAATAATGAAATGCAATAAAACCATCCTATGTGATAGAAAATATTGTGGAAAAGAAAGAAATTGCTTTTGACAAGCAATTTCTTCTTTTTCCACAATATTTTCTCAAGTATAAAATCGCAGACGTAAAATCCCATGTTTGTACAGGAAAGGGTTAAATCAACTTATTGGCCTTGGCTATGCCCTTTGACCTTACCAATATTGGGCCAAAACTCCCCATCGCTTTCTGATTGACTGATTACTGATGTCAATCAATAGACCAATCAAATCATTCATTTAGACCGGACGTAAACGTTGAACTCCAACATTGACGGTCATTTATTAGAAGCAGTTTTGTTGATTTGTTGACTAAAATGTCATAACTATCGTTTATTTAAGTGGTAGTTACGATGTTGCGGTACCCAACTAACACATTTATTGTTTTGTAAAATGTTGTTGACCATATATTTTGCAAATTGATGTTGTTTGGTATCTAAGTCTAAGATTCTGTCGGAGTCTAGTGATTCGTCAATTTTGAATGTACTATCCTGGTCAATTTATTTGTTATCCTGATTTATTTCAAGCATACAAATTTCATGCCTATCTTGAAAAAAGGTGGTCGTATGGCCTACACAGTCAAAGTTCATACCATGTTTTTAGAGATTGCCCTAGTTGCATCATGTAACATTTTCTTTTTAGCTGTTTCCCTGATATTTTGAGATTAAGTTTTTTTAACCAAAATATTTATAACATCCTAGAAGTATTTGAGCATCTCTATTTGCTAATGATACATGTATATGTATATTTTGATAAGCATTTTCCCGCCCTGCAATGCTTCCGCAAAGTTTTGGTTATGCTTGAAATTTTTCATACCTCATAAGAATTTTAATTATAATTAACAAGAACTTGATATGAGCTATTTTTGGGCTAAAGATTATTTCAAGAACCTCCCCTGTACAACTTTAATGGTTTGTCATGATGCCAAAATTTGTTAATAAAATTGAAAACGTCGAAAGCTTGAAGGTTTGTCATTTCGTCCTTCTAGCTTGTAGTCCAATTGATAAAAAACAGGTTTTAACCCTTGTCTGTTTTTGTAAATATTAGTTTGGTCCATATTGAAAGAGGTTGCAGACGACAATGAAAATTGGATGCAATTTGAAAAGAGATCATCATATGTGGTAGAAAATATTGTGGGAACAGAAGAAATTGCTTGTATCAAGCAATTTCTCCTTTTTCCACAATGTTTTCTCGAGTATATAATCACAGCTACGTAAAATTCTGGGTTTGTACAGGAATGGGTTAGATTTTTTACCACACCCACAGAGCTCCAATAAAAATTTGAATTCGATAGTAAACCGCCCTATTTAACAAAGACTATGGCAAGTAAGAAGCAACAGAAGAGTCACATGGTTGGTTTGTGACGTAAATGTTGTAACTACAGCTTGAATTAGCTGTAGTTTCTTTGTTTAACGGGCCTTAACAACCATAATACTTTACATTAATGTTGGCCAACTTAAAATTTACCTCTTGACTAAATGGTACCCTTGTTCTGAATTTCAGAATTTGGAACCCTCAGAGATTAATGCCTGTATGGTATCATCTGAGATGTGTATAGCACTTGGATCTAGAGGGTAGTAAAAAGTTTTCTCCTAGCAAATAAGTCCTAGGGCCTTGATTTTTTTATTAAGAAACTGTTTATATAATCATACGAGCATTATTAAAATCTTGACTTTTGGATCCAAAGATACAGAGCCTATATATGCATAAAGTGTGGTTAGGTCTACTTATATCATAATCCTAATTTGTCTCTCACCAATGGGTGGATTATGGCAAACCTAAGTGGGATAGCAGCTAGAAGCTAGGAAATGATGTAGTGGTAAGTACTGGGGTGAGAAATACCTAGAATCCATTGTTAGGTGCTCCAGCCGCCGCGATATGACTGAAATACTGTTAAAAGCGGCGTAAAATCCAATTCAATCAATCATAATCCTAACCTAAACATTGAATTACTGTTGAAAGTGATACTGGTGCTCTAGCGACTCTATTTCAAATATCTCATATCTGACTGTGTGTATTCAAACCAAAAGGAAAAGGCCCCTTTAGATTTTAGGTTTTCTTCAAGTAATTTTGATCGGGTGATAAAGAATAGCTAGTCTTGGGGGTTGCTTATCAGCAGATCTTTCAAACTCCATCGCTGAAAAAAATTAGTAGAATTCTATAATTTTCAGCTGCGTAGAGAAACAGAGCTATTACTGTATGGTGTCCTATCCTACGCCCGGTCATTCGTGCATGCGTTACCTTTTCAGCAGTGAACTTTGAACTAAGACATTGGTCGGCATTTATGTGAAGCATTTTTGTCGAGCCCGCTTGCGGTGAGCGAGACATAGTTGTCACTATGACAAGAAGGTGTATGTGCGTTAGTCCGTCCGTCCGTCCGAGTTTGTCCGGACAATTACCCCTACATTTATGGATGGATTTCGAATCAACTTTGCCCAATTATTTTCCATCATGCGTAGATGTGCCATTTCAAAGAATTTTCGGGATAGTTTTAATGTCAAGGTCACAGCTCAAGGTCAAACACTAAAATTGTGCTTGTCTCCAGCATTTCTCCTACAATTATGGATGGCTTTCAAAATAAATTGGCACAATCATTCTCCATCATCAGTAGATATGCCATTTGAAATTATTATTTTGGATAGCTTCAAGGTCAAAGCTCAAGGTCAAACAATAAATTATGCTTGCCCGGAGCATGATGCCTACGGGCTCGACAGCAGTTTTCCTGGGACAACCATCTAGTGGTTGGATAAACGCCGTTACTACAGCTTATTTAGGCTATAGTTACTACGTTTAGGTCGCCAAACACATTCTTTACTTTCAGCTCACCTGAAAAGTGCTCTGGTGAGCTATTTTGATCGCCCAATGTCCGAAGTCGTCATGCGTCCGTCAGCAGTTTCTTTAAACATCTCCTAGAGCAATCTTGATGAAACTTGGCAGGAATATTCCTTGGGTGAAACTCTTCCATATTTTTCAAATGATTGAAATCTACCCTTAACTCTGGTTGCATGGCAACAAAAAAAGGGAATTTTAGGAAATCTTTAAAAATCGATACGCGATACCATTTGGGTTATATTTGGTCTTACCAAATTCTAACAGAAACAAAGAAGGAATAAATCTTCTCTAAACTGAGAAAGCTTAGAGGAATGATATTTGGTATGTAGAACCTCTTATTGAATCTCTTAAGGTTGTTCATGTGTTGAGCCTTGGGATATATTTGTGCTCTGCATGGGCGCACCATATTTTTTACATAGAAACATTTTAAAAGATCTTAAACCCCAACCAAACCTACGCCCTCTTTTAGGCCACCTGACCGAAGGTAATGTTGACCTCTTGCGATCTAGTTTTGCCCGGCGTCGTGCGTTGTGTGTTATTTTTTTTACTTTTTCGACTTCTTCTTTATAATCCTTGGTTGGATTTCAACCAAACTTGGAAAGAAGCATCCTTATGGGAACGCGCTTTAGATTTGTACACGTCATGGAGTTATCTCCCCATCTCTTCTTGTCATGAACCTGCTGTCGGATTGGATTCTCATTTGGTATTCAGAGTCTTTAGGGCAAAGACTATCAGGTTTGCACAAGAAAAAAATCTGTCGAGATGGCCCTGCTGTGGGAGTGAGGTGGGGTGCACAAGCTTACATAGTAACAAATTTGGAAAAGAAACTTTTTCTACCAAACCAAAAGACCTTCAGCTCTGATTTTTTGGTATGTGGCATCTCTATCAATATTGAATAAATTATTAACCCAGGGTCAAAATTAGCCCGTTCCCGGACATCACAAGATTAATATATGCTTATATAGTGAAAATTTCAAAAATCTTATTCTCCCAAACGCGGCCTCTTGTTGCTTTAATTGACTATCTAGTTCATTAACTCAAATCTTCCTTGCGATGTACATTCTACTTTTCTTGCACACAAATACCGAATCTTTGTTAGAACGTTTTTTCATTTCTATTTCTTACACAAGATTTTCTTAACAGGTGACTTTTTGCCGACATTAGGTCACTAGCATTTTGATTATTTCTGCAGTCATCGACTTAGGTGGGCGCTTTAGGTCCTTTTGTAGTAAATGTTACGGACCATATTTCGGAAACTTTATACCGCCGTTTAATATTTAAGTGGAACTTTTTGACGGAGCTCAGTGGGCGTGGCCGGCGATCCTTCAATTGTGTTTATTTCATGGGTTGTAAAAATGAAAATTATCGGTCAACTTTATGATAGAAAACCATATTCCAGACCGATTTAACATTTATATGCGGATGAGATAATTGACCAATCGATGGTCCCGCCCACTGACTCATTTAGCCCCGCCCACAGACTCATTTAGCCCCGCCCACTGACTCATTTAGCCCCGCCCATTTACTCCGACAAGAAGTTCCACTTCGATTTTTAACGAGACGTTTTTATGGCCAGTACAATGTTGCAAATTAGTAGAATGGTTGGTTGGCGACTTAAACGTCGTAACTACAGCTTGAATAAGCTGTAGTTACGACGTTTAATTCGCCAAACCAACAAAAATGATTCACCAAAATGGCGGCCATTGGCGGAGTTCAAGCTGAAATTCCATTCTAAATGAATCTTCGGATTTCATTGATTGACTTATTATTTGGTTGACAGCCACGATTAGTCAATTGCAATTATTTCGAACCGTTTAACCCATTCCGGCGAGCCACACAATCCCTCCTTTTTACTCTGCTTTAGAGAACATTGTTGAAAATTCCCCTGCGATTTTGGCATTGGCCTCTGCACCTTCAAAACAAGTGTGAAGCTATCCCGTACTTCTTTTTCTATATAACCCATTACCGTCACACAATCCCTATTCTTCAGTGACGCACTGAATAAATAAATAAATAGAGGATAATCGTTTGTTTCAGTGTAAGATCGATTTATATTTCATTGAGTGAACAACAAAAGCTTTATTAATAAAGCTTTCGATGTTCACGACGTGATATGTCAATCGATCTTACTCGAAAAAAAAAAAAACCGATTGTTCTATTTCTTTAATGCAAGAATTAGTCAAAATGGGAAAATTATATGACAAATTTTCTTAAAGCGCGTCATTTTGCACGTGACTGCTATGCAACGCTTATGATGACGTCAATTATTTGGCTCTGCTTAGATAACGTCAGATAGGGTGAAATGAACGAAAGCGGGGCATAAGTTTTTGAACCACCTGAACGCATTAAAGAAAGCCCCATAATTGAAAACTTTGTTGGAAAAGGAGAAATTGCCTAACCGTGAAGCGGGTTCTCCTTTACTCACAATGTTTTTGTTAGTCTAATTCATCATGTTAAATTCTAACACAATTTAACGTCATAGTAGATCTAATTTCTTTTAGGCCTAAATTTAGGCCTACTGTAGCCTATGGAAACTCTGTACGTCAAAATTGTTGGATAAAATTGGACCAGGCTAAATTCTTGTTGTCTAGTAATCTGACAAGACGTAATTTTACAGTCCGCGGATGATAGCGCGCGCCGTGCTCGCTAACCTGTAGGCTTTCTTACTTTAACAAGAGACAAAATCAAGCGATTCATGAATGATCAATGTGACTTCATACCACTTGCTGTTAACTGCTACATACAAGCTCAGTTTTTCGTTATCTCCCTTTAAACTAATTTTGCTTTCCGTGCTACATAGGTAGAACCGATTTTTGAGTATGTTTTAGTACAATAGATTTTGTATATAAGATTAGTGACTTAGTTAAAAATATTTTATTCTTGGCATACAAACCATGTACAAAATATTTTCAACCCGTATTTGAATACAAACTTTAAGATGTGTATATCTTGTTAGTCCACTGTGTTTAGCCAGATGACAAAATTTTAGACTGATTGACCGTGGTGCCTTCCACTTGGGATTGGGTGGATGCGTTAATTTGCTTACCACGATTTGTTGAAGATAGACCTTCGGGTCTATCTGATTATGCATATATCGATAATGCTGGCTAGTCAGAATCAGGGGTATGAGGAACGTGCTATTGACCTAACGATATTGGTGGAAAAGATTATCTTAATATGCCTTCACTCGTTAGGATGACAGGATTGTTTGCAAATGTTGCCCTGGTTTGTAGTACAACTTGAATTCTCTTGTTGGTAAGAGCGAATGTAACAGAGTAAGGGTACATGCACGTGCAGTTGACTGCCCTCTGTTGCAGAGCTGAGTTTTGAGAGGCGATCATTCAGTATCATGATCAGATGGTCTCCTTATTTGCCTCCACAAGGAGGTAGAGAGTCGAGAGCGGTCGAGAAGATTCTTAGGTATACTCTAGTCAGTCTAGCATAACTTACGACTGAGATACAGAGAGCTGACATGAACTTGATTATTATTATATTAGAACTTAAATGCAGAACAGAAACTGTAGATTTTCGGTACACATAATAAAGTTATGAAAATGTACGAAATGACTCTAAATTCTAATTCTTATCAACTGAAAGTGCCACACGCTGCATACTTTGGACTTTCCATGTTTGAGCTTTAAAGCGTTAAGCGTTATAGCTTACCCTGGTCGTGAAGAATTATCACAGTGTTCTGCCTGTTTGTTCGCAAAAAATAAAACATTCTTCTTTACTTACTGTTTCATCTTTTTATAGAGCCTGACAAGAGGCTTTTTTACGATAACCGTTCCTATAGTGATTCACAAAGGTCACTTTGACTCGGGCCAGCTTTTCGAAAAGTAGCTACAATTCATAATACCTACAACTAGTATATAATAGCCTACTAAGGAGTGACCTCACTGGAATTTATTTCAGGTAAAAGTAGTTCTTTTACAAAAACTAGTCCGAGACGAAAACAGCATTTTCAGTGCGAATTAGTGATCGACATGCTCAAATGTTTACTTTTTCAAGATTCCTGCATGTATTCTATAGTTTTACGCTTGATTTAACCGTCTCCGTCCTTGACTTTATATTCTAGAGGACGGCAAACAGATAAGGGCGTACCAAAACTAATGGATCTTTTTCTAGTAGAAAAAAGACGGTGCCTTTACAATGGCTAGTTCTAGAGAGAAAAAAAATAAATAAAATTTACCATTCATGACCTATAAATTTTGGTCTTAAAAGACAGACCTATGAATAAGGATGAAGCACCAAAGAGGTCATATGTCAACGAATGTTTTGTAATCTGCCACAGAATCACAAACATGTGTAATTCTTATTGTCATCGTCAAATGTCAGTCACGGTCACGAGACTTTTTCGAGGCCATTCTTAGTTACTTAAAATAAATAATGATCATAAATTGGATCATGAGGTCTAAACTGTATTGTTGTCAAGGCTAGTAATTGGATAAGACGTGGCCTACTTTCTCAGTCCGCGGATGGTAGGCCTTCTTTACAAGCCGTAAACCTCGAAATGATCAATCTAGCTTTGTGCCACTGATGTGCCTTTTGCACACGCAATATTTGCCAAAACTGTTCGTTACTCCCCTTTAAAATAAATTGCATAACTTGATGCTTAGGCACAAATCTATGAGGTCATGATTTTTAAATAAAACATATTTTATATATAAAATTATCAGTGTAGTTAAGATTGTAGTTAAATTGGTATGAAAACTATCTTCAGAATGTCTTTAACCTTAAGTTGAATACAAAATTTAAGACGTACATAAACTGTCAGTCCATTAGAAATGCCAGATGACAAAATTTTAGACTGATTGACCGTGGTGCCTTCCACTTGGGATTGGGTGGATGCGTTAATTTGCTAACCACGATTTGTAAAAGATAGACCTTCGGGTCTATCCAAGTAAACCGACGTCGTTAAAGCGTGCAAGATGTTGAATAGTGTGTAGCTTTCAAGGCAGGATTCGCGGCATGATATAAGAAATCCCCTGCTGTAGAGGCCGCTCTTTTTTAAAGCTCATACATGTCAATGGTGTTCTTCCAAAAACTTCATAACAACAGTTTAAAATAAGCTAGGTTAGAGTTACGAGTTTTTGATAGAACATCGACGAGATATTTTGGAGACAAAGAGTTATTGTCCTGTCTATTTGTTCGCAAAACTTCAGTGAAGCCGTCCGTTTGTTCAAAACTTATGATTTCATATGTGTATAGAGTCAGACAAAACCTTTCTTATGATAACCGTACATAGTGATTCGCAAAGGTCAAGCCAGCTTTTAAAGCCCATGATCATTGATTTATTCATAGTAAAAGATAATACTGAAAATTGGTTATACACGTAGGCCTATATGCTTGCTGTAAGTCCTTTCCGAAGTGTTTACGGATACCAAGACTGCGGCAGGGTCACATGAAAAGGCCAAGGTCACTTTTCAAAGACATACTTACCCTGCAGAAAATCTTTAACAGTTGACATAACCTGTTGAAAGGTATACAAATGCCAAGGCTTTCATAATTCGCACGCCGTGAGTATCAAGTTGCCCGGTGTAAAATCACCGGATCGATTGACAACTTGAATGGCAATTTAAGCGTCTTCTAGGCTCTAAAGGTAAAGGTCACTTTAGCGCTCTAAGTATTAGACAACAAACATGTTATATAGTGTCAACTTTTGAATATTTTCTTCTATGGCGTTTATATCCCAGATGTGTACTGCTTCTACTGAGAAAGCCTTCAAGTGTTTTTCTTCCTGTTGACTATCAAGCCGGGACGAGGTCTACTGCCAAGGTCACATTTATCCAAAATAAGAACGCAAGCTATGGCAGTAAGTTTCGAATAGTGAAGGCTAGAGCATGTGACAGTTGCTGGCCATTTTTTCTTTCTTGCTTGCTTAACGCCGCTTTTTACACTTTTCAGTCATATCGCGGCGGCTGGAGCACCTAACAATGGTATTTCTCACACCAGTACTACCATTACATCCATTCCTAGCCTCAAGCTGCTAACCCACTTAGGTTTATGATTATCCACCCATTTGTGAGAGACAAATTTCGTAAAGGATATGTGCCGCCGCCGGGGATCGAACCTATGACATCCCATTATTGCAGATAAGGAGTCTGACGCACGACCGACTGCGCTATGAGGGCGGCGTAATTTCTTTAATGCAAAAATTTAGACAAAATGCGAAAATTATATGACAAATTTCTTAAAGCGCGTCATTTTGCACGTGACTGCTGTGCAACGCTTATGATGACGTCATTTATTTGGCTCTGCTTAGATAACGTCAGATAGGGTGAAATGAAAAAATGCGGGGCATAAGTTTTTGATAATTTCACTGGATAGGCGGTGAGTTTATCAAATGATAACCTACCGTTATTTCTCGATAAACCACCTGAAAGCATTAAAAAAAAAACCATGATAATGGCCATAATTAAAGTTGGTGATTGACCTTTAATTTTCAGATGAGTATTCTTTAGGTCTATTGTGAAACCAGTTTGACAACCCCCCCCCCCCCAACACACACACAAAAAAGTCCTCTGCAAAAGTCAACTTCATTTGCAACTTTATATACTGGAGTTAAATAAGTTAGAAAAAAAAAAAGTAAAAAAAGTTAGCATAGGCCGCCATAACACCTAACAAGTCCTAGGGCCGGTTTTCAGAACGGTTACATGGGTAGGCCTATTGCTTGTGTACGCCCGGCTATCAATTGTGGTCCAGTATACCAATACTGTGCCAAGGCCATTTATAATCGTCTAACAAACACAAACTTATCTACCTCCCTCTCTTTTTTTTAAAAAGATTATTTCAATCTTCTTATAAATAATTTGTCCCTTACCGGATACCGGCTCTAGAACTATAGGTTTCCTCGATTCCGTCCGTCCGCCGGTCCTTCTGTCCGTCCGACCGTCTGTCACACTTTTGTCCGGACCATATCTACTAAACTTTAAACTTTATAAACTTATAGATCACAATGTGGAGAGGTGACATGTACAAGAACAGTTACTCTGTCATGTCCACTTTTTGATTTATTGTCCCTTGTTATTTTACCTTAACACTTTTGTCCGGAACACATATTCTAAACCATAAGCGCAAGCAACTTCAAACCTTACTCTTATAGATCACAATGTCGAGAAGTGTCATGTACATGTGTCATGTTATTTTCAGAGACATAGAATGACATTTATGTTTGTGTCTCTGCACTTTTTCCACTTTGTTGATATAGATTTTTGTGTAGGGGCTCCAAACTGTTGATGAGTAATCTACCTGGGGTCTCACTAAAGTTTTATACGCTATTTCTCTGGTCTTGTTATTTTGGTCTGGATGTTTCTGTGGAGAAAACCTAAAGTTTTACTAGCATTTGATGTTATGTTGTCAATGTGTTTGTTCCAGGAAAGATCTCTAGATATTGTAACTCCTAGATATTTGGCATTGTCCACAGTCTCTAGTACTTGTCCATGTAACCTGTAATCAAAGGAAATCTTTTTATTCTTTTTAGTAATATTTAGGACAATGCATTTGCTAGGGTTAAACTCCATTTCCCACTTTTTCTCCCACTGCATTAACTTGTCTAGATCTTCTTGTAGGGTCAAACAGTCTTGCCTGTTGTTTGTAGCTAAGTAAATGGCAGTGTCATCTGCAAACAAACGAACTTGGGATGTGATGTTATTTGGAAGGTCATTTATATACAAAAGAAACAAAAGAGGGCCAAGTACACGTCCCCGATTTACTCAAGACGTGACTGGTACTTCTGATGAGCATCCACCTTCTAAGACTAATTTTTGTGTTCTGCCTATTAGAAAATATTTAATCCACAAAAGGGTAGCATTGTTTACTCCATGTTCCTGCAATTTATACAAAAGTTTTAAGTGGCTAACTTTGTCAAAAGCCTTGCTGAAGTCTTACAGTTTGCTTTCCTTCAGTCAGGTTTCTGGCAAGGTGGTCGGTCAGTTGAAGTAGCTGGGTTTCGCACGAACGCCTTTCTCTAAAACCATGCTGCAAGTCATAAACGATATTATTGTTGTCAAAATGTTCAGTTAGATTTGAGGCTACAATATGTTCTAGAACTTTACAAAACATACATGTTAAAGATATAGGTCTGTAATTTGAAGGATCTTCTTTGTTTCCTTTCTTGAAGAGTGGGGTCACGTTTGCTTTTGTCCAAACCTGGGGGAAGAGTGCCTGTGTCTAGGGATTTCTGAAAGAGAATTTGTAAGATAGGGGAAATTTGATAGCATAAGTTTTTTAGTACAATAGGTTTGATGTTGTCTGGTCCTGCCGCTTTGTCTGGTTTCAGGTTGGAAATAAGTTTTTGTACTCCACTAGTGCAAATAGTAATGTTTGGCATAACTGGGTATTTGCTGAAAGAGGAAGAAAATACATTTTGTCTTATAGATGAAAGGCAGGAATGAGCCAGAGAAATTGGTGTCATTGGAGTGAATACTGACTGGAACTGTTGATTTAGAATATCCGCTTTTCTGTGTTACATGATGTCAATTTAGACTAGCAAAGACATAACACTTCTTTTTTCCTACTTACTTTTACGTTTCCGATAAAGGGTTGGAATAAATCGATGGTTTTTTTTTTTTTTTTTTTTTTTGTGCTTTTTTTTCGTTTTGATTCAAATGCAATACCCAGATACCGTCGCCCTGTCTGCGAATAACGCAACTGCCCAATCGGAACTCCTCGTTCAATTCTACGAATCAAACCTTTGAATTGAACGAGGAGTTCCGATTGGCAACTGCCGTCCACGGTACGGGCCGATGCTAAACTGGTAGCCCGCTGTCTGTGAGAGACAACGGGTAGTGTATAAACTTTCCCGTAATCTGATTGGTGGTTGGAAATATTATAGTAGTTCTTATGACGAGTAAAGTCTCCCGGCGTCGTTAGAAATTTCCCATCGTGCAAGCTCACATCCGTTTGAAAATGGTGGTTTTGTTGAAATTTCTCGTTTGTCTTATTTGCACTTTCCCCGACAAGCGCAAGTCATTTAGAACTGATTATGGACTTCAAAGCAACTAGAATATTTAAATTCAGCGAATGATTACGATACAATCGCTTAGATATCTACATTCTCAGTCTCCGGTAAATCACTCGGGTTTCATGTGGGTGAACTGTCAACTCGGACCATCATTTACTTCTAGGTCGAAAGCAATATGGCTGTTGTTTTGTGAGAGCTGTAGCAAGACAATTGAGACCAAATGCAGAGGAAGAAAGGCAGTCAAAAGCTATTGCCTGATTTAAGGTCAAGTAATTGGTGAGGACGGCCTTTCTGGGAGTGATTATTTGATTCTGATTGTCTGTTAATGCCTCTGGTTATAGTATTTCAGTCAGAAAGCAGTAACAGAGCTCATAGCCATGGTTTTCTAAGATCTCTCACACAAGTAATACCCTACTACCCCTGATGCCAGCACCCTGGCTAGGGACTTCCCCTTGACCCAGAGGGGGCCCTAGTTGCTCTCAGCTTTTCAAGGGTAACCACACAATATCCCCTCTGAACAACATCCCCTTCTATGTTTTGACAAGGCGGACAATATTCGTTTCCTTAATTTAAAGGGCACATTGATATAAGCCCCTTTGTCATTCTGACTGGGCGGACAAAATTTCCCCATCTAATATTAACAGGGTGGACATTATCCCCTTCAACATTTCACTACTGCGGATAAAAGCCCCTTCCTAAAATATATCGCAGTCATTTCATGGTTTCTGGATTGATTAGGATTGAAGTTATAGTTATTGTCTGCATCTTTTTTTAATTTGGACTGGTCTAAAATTTATTGTGTGGGATTGGGTTAAAATGGCATGAATTTTAATAATTGTCTTACATTAGTCAATCACTTTCAATGCGTTCAAACTATTAAACTGTCATTTCTAAATATTCAGTCAAGCAGGACTATAAAATTGTGTCTTTTTATTCAAAATCATGTATGGGGGTTCGATTCCCTCCCCAGACGTTATAAATAGCTGGTGCATAAAGGGATAAATTGTCTGGTGGTCCCACATGATTTTGATTGACAAAAATACAAAACAAACAAAAAACAGATACCTTATAGATTGAATAAATCAATTTTTAGATAAACAAAGAGAACGAATGAAAGTGATTGCTTACTGGATAATTGCAAAGATATAGTACCAGGAATGCATATTCTAAACTTTTATGAATAAATCATTTGGTGATAAAGACTGAAAAAAATCATATGGTGATAATGACTGCAAATCAAAGTGATTGCCTAATGTCCTGATCGCAAAGATTTGACACCAATTTGGCATTTTTTTATGCCCCTGCGTTTTAAGATCAAGGGTATTATTGCTTTACCATTGTCCGTCTTTCCTAATTGCTATAATTTGGCACCAAGATAGTATATTTAATGCCCACATCAAAAGACTGAGGACATATTGTTTACCTTTGTCTTTCTTAAACTGAACCAAAAACAAATTACCGTACTTGTACTTTAGGCCCACTCAAGATAACATGCTATTATTTGACATGAAGATAGATCTGATCAATACCCATCTGCAGATAGCAAGGTCAATGTCACTTTTTATGTCGCATTTTGACCCATTACCAGATGACAATATTTTTGACTGGTCCAAATTCAAAAAGTTGCAGACAAGAAATTTGAGTTGATGAAATTTTAAAAATCTTTTTCTTTTTGGGTAGAAAACATTGTGGATAATGAAGAAATTGCTTGTAAAAGCAAAATCTTCATTTTTTTAAAATATTTTTCAAACTTTTTCTTTGGTGGGGTGGGGTGGAGGGTGTGTGTGTTCTGAAATGGGTTTTAAAAAATAGACTTTTATGGGTGTGTGGTGTTTCACAGACACATCTTGTCACATCAAGCAATTTCTTCATTATACACAATGTTTCCCCATTTGTTTTTGTAGAGGGGCCTCAAAAAGCGTCACTGTGTAGGAATGAGTTAATTGTCCTTTTTCAGAGCATATAGCACCGCCTCATCTGTCTGTCCTTTGATCATTCCATCCATCTGTCTGCCTGGATTTCTCCACAACCCTTGGGCCAAAATGGATGAAACTTCAAATGTGAATTCCTTATGATATTTTGCCGAAGCATTTTCCAACATTTTGGAACGTCCCAAGGTCAAGGTCACAGTTCAAGGTCAAACAATTAACTTGAGCTTGTCCAGAGCATAGCTCCTTCAATTAAGGATGGATTTCAATATACCTTGACATAATTGTTCTGTTATCATGAGTAGATGAACCACATGAAAAAAATATTCTGATAGCTGTCATGCGTAGATGTACCACTTGAAAAAAATATTCAGATAGTTTCAAGATCAAATTTTCATATAGCTCCAATGTCAAGGTCTCAGCCCAAGGTCTTACATTAAAATTTAGCATGTCTGGAGAAGGGCGAACATAAAGCCAATGCTTTGTCCATCTGAACCCTTTTCCTGTTTATTTTATACTTTTTGTGACAGGGCTATATTCGGGGAGCATAATCCATTTCTGAAGGCTCTTGTTTCTTGATAGTCACTGTAAAACAAGCACTGGGGTCTTGTTTCTTGATAGGTCTCTGTAAAACAAGCACTGGCACCTGCACTGGGTATTCTTCTTCATTTCTCACATTGTTTTCTAAAACAAACTTTAAATTGTTGTAAGCTATCTCTCAAAATTTGGACTAGCTTAAACATTTTGTTCTCTGGAAATGCATTTTCTAACATTACTTTGTACCACAGTAAAAATTCAGCACGGCAACATGAAAGGCTTGTACTTTTAAGAAAATTTCGCCATAGACCATGCACCTAAAACTATACAAAGCATCCTGATCAGCCTGCACAGTCTGACCAGGAAATACTTTTATCACTTTCCGGTTTGTCCTTTTTTGTGAAACGGATCCCATTGTGATTTGATTATTGAAATTTTTGCTTTATCAATTGTCAATATAATAAAACTTAACTTTAACATAGAAATATTATTGATTATACCATACTGCTTTCAACAATGAAACTAGTTCTTGAAATGTGGTACTTTGAATAAATAATAAAAAATGTTCAATGTTTGAACTTACAAGAAATGCTATGGAAATGGGAAAATTGGCATGATCATTCTGTCTTTTCACTAGAAAGGTTTTATAAGGGTGATTTTGCACTTAATGGTTTTGAATGCTGCAGTTACAAACAATTTGAATAACAAATTGGGAGAAATAGTTAATTTTTAAATTCAACAACAGTTGCTCAGAATTGATCACTTGAATGCATGTTTCTTATTAAAGAAATAATATTGCTAAGCATTATCTTGCCATGTTGGTAAAAGTAACACCTTTAAGATAGATTTAACATATGTTTTTAACATAACAGTATAAATATCAGTATGATATAAATTTTGCTTTTTATAAAGGAAATAATTTTTACCATTCGGTCAGGCCAATATCAATGAAATTTAAAACCTATGTATTTGATATGACAATAATACTTTTGCAAACGTATAAATATTTAATTTAAATTGTGATTTTTTTATTGGTCATATAAGGGATAAATAGACACATGTAAGAATTATATAGGGGGATTATACAATTTGATTTAATCCTTTGATTATACTATCTGTCTTTGATGTACTTCAAGAAAGTGTGCCCAAGTATTGGAAGAACAATAGAATTGAAAAAAGTGGTTTACTGTATTTGTTAACATATGTTTCTATCCCTTAATACTGAAAAGTCTATAACTTTGCCCTTAACACCAGTAAGTTAATAGGTTAACAGATTCCTGATAACTCATATTATTTTAATTTATATAGTGTATACAAACCGATAAGATTAAAAGAAAAATGAAAAAAGAAAATGTAGAAAATGTGCTTTGATATTCAAAAACAAAATCTATGAAGTTAGAATAGAAAACAAAAATTAAAAAAGGACCAAGCAATTAACCCTTGTAAAGCTGATCCCAAAATATTCCTGCTTTTGAAATGGCTGAAGCTTGTGTATAGACTAAGATCAGCCTGCACAGAGGTGCAGTCTGATCATAGCCTACACTACCTGCTTGTTCATGTTGTGTTGAGAAAATCTTTGAACTCAACATAGATCTGATTATATCACAGTTTTTAAATATAGTTAAAAGAGGATAAATATTTAGCATGACAAGTGTTAAAGACAAATATACACTTTCTTTTTTATGATTGGTTTATACACATGTATATTAATGATAAATATTTATTGAAAAATTAATTCAGAGATTAATGAAGAGAACTAGAATTAATCAATTTGGTTAGTATAAGAAAACTACTTGAATATTATTGACTTTGCTTTCCACAATATGGAAATTAAATTTTCTTTATGTAAACCGGTACATCAACTTAAATTGAGTTATACTACATTAATTCAATTCCTTTTTTATCATTAATCTGATTTAGAACTCTTGATACTTATTTACCCATTTCCACACAGTGACGCTTTTGGACACCCCTCAAGAAAAACAATTTGGAAAAGCAATTTCTTTTTTTTGAAAAATGATTTCAATCCAAAAAGTTGAAAAAATGTAAAAGTTTGTAAACTTTAAATTGTTATCTGCAATGCCTTTCAATTTGGAGCAGTCTCAAATTTTGCTCTCTGGTAATGGGTTAAGAGATCACCTCATAATACCACAATTGAATATCATATTGTAACTGAGAAACTATGACAAGAGCATGTAAAATAATTGTGACTAACAATTTTTCACTCTTCCCAAATTTATTCCCCAAAAATAAGTTATGTCTGTGAGCTTAGACCAGCTAATCTAGAGCTAATACCTAATCTAGAGCTATAGATTCATTCATTCATCTTTATTTCCTCCAAGTTGAAGATTAGATCCTTGTATGTGCATTGCTATGGTGCTCGATTATGGGAGACTGAATTTGCATCTCAATGTCCAGTGTACGAAAACACAAAAAAAGAGTGTAATTTTTTTTTTTTTTTTTTCATTCGGACTGTAATATTCTAATTGAATTTATTTCATTTTAAGTTTAATTCACAGAGTCTAATTATTTTGAAAATGCGCATGTGTAAATTTATAGCTCAAGATGATCCACTACGGGAGAATAAAGGCTAAAGAAGGGTGCATGGAAATAAACCAAATTATTCCTGATTTACCAAATTTATTTCAAATTATAATAAATGACAACAATATTATTTTTTACAAAATCAATTTCAGTTATTTGTCGAATTATGGTCGAGTAACTTTGTGGCGTTTTGATCGTTAAACGTTGTATAGATTAACCAATTATTTTCTAGGCAGTGATCCGCCGCATTGAACCATCAGCGTTTGTCAAACGCTTGATAATATCCGTTTACAGCGTTCGCCCAACTATGATCAAGTGACGTCACTTCCGCCCATTTTAAACAAGAAATTTGTACCGTACCTGTCTCTAGTATCGATAGATCTAGGGGCAGTAACCCAGTCAAGGGCCGATGCTTTCCGAATTAATTGTTTTCGTGACGTCATGATGGTTTATGACGTAATGAATGAGAAAAATGGTGAGGGTCGATATAAACAAAAAACCAATCGAAGTTCCAGACCATCAAAGATGGAAACTGAGGTAAGTATAGGAGTATAACTGCTCGCGAAGTTGCGATAAGAAAGACGCCGTAAGCTGCACTCCGATAATGATCCACCTAAGGGCAAACAATTCATTAATCCTTCATGATTCTGTGCCCGGCGTCTCGCCCAAAAAGGAATACAGGCTTAACCAGATATAAAGGCAGTGTAAATTGTTTTTCATTTTCATTATTCTTGAATTAATCATTAAGAATGGATACTAAAATTTGTTTGTGTCACGAATTTCCTTGCTTATCAAAATATTCGTTGGGCCGCGTTGAAAATTATTTCCCCTGGAAGAGCTTTTGCGCATGCGCAGATATGAAGCATTCCTGGATACCAATATTTTGACAGTGCACATCTTGTACTTTCAGTTTTCAGCCGTATCAGAAGGCGTTGAACAATCGACTGAGGTTCAGCATGGCGAACATTCAGATAAAAGAAGGAGAGTATACGTCAACAATCTATGGAATGGTAATGATTTTGAAATTACACCTGTCATTGCTAATTGGCTACTAATTGACAGGGGGTCCTACTGATTCCGTGGCTCGCAATCTGAGAGAATTCGAGGGTTGAGGTTTGAATACCGGCCTTATACAATTGCTGGTCACGGAGGTATGTCATTTGGCAAGGCACTTCAGTGCCCCTGCCTAGTAGTTAGTGATGTGATACCCAGGAAGAACAATTGAATTTACAGAATCGGATTGAACCACAAAATATTAAATTTCCGTGATGATCATGATTTTAGAAAGCAGATATTATCTACCTTGTAGTTCAACCATGTAAAAAGGTCTACAGTTGTAACAAGATAAAACATAAATCAAAGAAAATGGAAGCAGTTACACAATCTATAATTAGCGTGTATGGACAGATGAGCTACACTAATTACAAGATAATTACTGCTTGATTGGTGTTTGCCTGAATTGTAGTATCGCCATTGATTGTTTTGAAGGAAACAACCTGCCCCACCCTTTGTACTTGTTACCTGTAAGATAAAGTCTCTAGTCTTTAAAATTGTAGCTGTGTAGTCTAGTTTTGATCGGATAAATGGTATTGAAGATAACAATTTCAGCATCACAACAATTCGTTGAAATTTCTTTTCTATTTTGTTGAATTGAAGGTTTGCCCGGCACACCCATCCTAACCAATATGGCTGTTTGTCTGCTTAACCCTTTTCCATACAATCACATTTTTTGACAACCCTTTAGAAAGAAAGCTTAGGAAAACATGAATTTCCTCATTGTCCACAATATTTTCTATCCAAAAAGACTAAGATTTTTTTAATCACATCAACTATTCTGCAGCTTCTTTCTATTTTGACTAGTCTAAACATTTTTCATCTGGGAATCGGTTAATCAAACATCACTATTTTGCAAAACATGTGGCCAGGAACAAAATGTTGTAACTACACCTTTTAGCTTTGTTAGGCTGTAGTCTAGATGATTAAGTTGCCCAACAATATTGAACAAAACTTCACAGTCCAAATTTCAATTACAGTCTAAATGAACAATTTGATTGGCCACTCAATAGACCTTTTCACGCAAAGCGCCAGATGACTAAAAAGTCTACATCCGTTAGACGCTTTCAAAAAATAACAACAACAACATTTTCCCGTTGCGGGGAGTTTTTACTTCCGGTTTGAAAAACTCAATAGAAAATAAGAAGGCTCGATACGACCCCGAACTTTAACAGTGTTAAAATGTCAGAAAACAAGTTTCTTTTTGTGAAGTCAGTGTTTACAAATCCGAACAATAGATGGGAAAATGGTTTGAAAAATGTTCCGGCCTTTGACATATCAAAATTAAAAAAATATTAAGTAGAATCGCGGGACAAATCGTTTGACAAAGAAATCGTCCGGGCCTACAAGTCGTTGAAGGCGTTTGAATACTTTGAAGAGGGATTTGTCCAGAGACTCAGTCGCATTGAAAAAACTGTGGAAAATACCAGCTTGTATTTAATCAGTTCCTGTGTCCTTCCTTCATACCAGGGAAAATCCTACCAAACTTACGTTAGATTTTAATCGAAATCGTACCTCGCAGGGTATTTGGCAATGCAGCATTTCGCATTCTGTCATTTCATCTGACCGCTCATGTGAAATCTGGACTTCGTTCTGCACATTTCTAAGATCAATTTCTGGCAACAAAACGCGTTTCTTGGTGTAACACACGCTACAGTTTTCTTTCACAAGGGTTTCTACTGCTCTGTCATATTTGGACGATTTCATACTGGAAACAGTAGCTCTCCTTTGCCTCAAAGTTACTGGCAAAGTCATCGGAAGATTCATTGTCGGTATAAAGTCCACAGATGTTGGATCATCACTTCTCTTCCCATTCACAAAATGGCGACCTCAAAATAAAGAATTATTCGTTGGTGCAAATTTATTTCTTCCATGGAGGACTCTTCTAGTTGCCTTTATCCATAATTTTCTTTCTAGACTCCGGTTTCTTCGGAATTCTATGGAAGGATATATTAGAGTTATGCCTTGTCGATCTACAATCTGCCACGCAACAATTGTCATTTCCACCCATCTTTAGGATAATATATATCCCACAGCAAAAAGTATCCACTCAAAGTTGTTAAGCGTATTCAATCTATTTTTATTTTGGTAAAAGATTGAAATGATAATGATAATAAAATAAACACTATGCAATAATATTCCCGTGCCGATTGAAAACAACGTCTGGTCGGATTCTTTGATTCGTCGATCAGGGCCCAGTACTTGGCGGCATATCGGTTGAAACATTAAAAGACAAATTTGTTTCATCAATTCCGAAATTTTACTAATATACATAAAGAGTGTGCGGTGTTGTTTATTGGATCCTTGGTGACATGTTGCCGTCTACACATAACACCATATAGATATGTGATATACCAAAGGGAACCCTTTACATCAAGACTGTTTACCGAACAGCACTCCATTATAATCATTACATTTGTTTATTTCTATTTTTCATTCTTTTCTTCGCACTATTAACATCGTCATCATACTATTATGATTTCTGTAATAATCCTTTTTTCGTTAATATAGAGTGCTTTCAATTTTGAATTTCCATAAACACTTTTTAATCGGTATATTGCATATCTAGACGAAAAGCAGATTATATAAATCAAAGAATATATTTTCTCTTTTCCTCCAACACTTCTATTACCAGAACGCTGCGAATGTCAATTTGAGAAGAAGCATATGAAAACATTGTGGAAAATGAAGAAATTGCTTGGATAAAGTAATTTCTTCGGTAACCACAATATTTTTCCTGTCCCATAAGGAAAAAAAGAAAATAAATAAACAATTAAATTCCATTAGTCCTAAAATGTCGTCTGCAGCTTATTTTGGACCAGTCAAAAAATTCATTCATTGGGAATGGATTAATATTGGAATGTCATTTAGTCAATATTATTTCTGTCAAGATGTTTGACACTTGTCCGTATACTGCAAGGCGGGATTTTCCATTCATCATCGTAATCATTCAGTGTTTGCGTCGAGTGTCAAACTATAACTATTTACTTTTCCTTCCTTGTATGTGTGTGAGGGGGGGGGGGAGTTAAAAATATGTCCAAAATATCTTATTTCGTAGGAGATATTATTGTATGAAAGGGTAATTTTCGCAAAACTCGAGGTACGTAATGTTTCATATGGCCTAGACACCAGGTCGTTTTAAACTTAATTTTGTTACTAATACATGATAATATCATCAATATTACTCGCTACAACTAGTCTGCATATATCTGCCCTAATATTGAAACCCTTTTTGCACAAAAATTTTGATTTTTAACCTGTATTTTTGCTCGTTCAAAATAGACAATTTATATAGGATTATATAGTGATAAATTATCGACTCCCCGCAATCGATCACGTGACAAAGTCTCGGGTAAATATCGCCTTTAACAAGATCCGATTTGACGCATGCGCTGTGAGACCGTGAAAAGGTCAATTTATTAACTTACTGTTAAATTACTGTTCCTGGATCAATGGTAAGTCTGCCACTTCTGGTGATCCGTCGGATTTTGTTGCTATGTCTGTTTGTTGTTATTGATTGGCTGTGACCAACTGTCAATTGTCAAATGCTTTTTAAAAGAATCTAAGATTTTTTTTTTATAAAAGAATCACATTCACAAACTCAATATGCACTCAATCCAATATTGTCATGGCCTTATTGCTATTGTGTGTCTTCCCTCTTTAAAAATCGTCTCAGAAACTACTGGTTGGAACTGAACCAAATTTCACAGAAATGATCCTTGGGTGACACTTTATCATATTTCTTCAAAGAATTTAGATCGGATGGAAAACCTAGCTTTTAGGGAGCTTTTTACCATATATGGAATAAAGAGAATCAACTAAAGTTGGTCTTCTTAGACATTATCAAATGGATATTTGTACATTTTACATGATTCTTTTTTGGATTTCCTTCAATTCGATTTTTTTTAAAGAGATTCTGAACTGTTGAAAATTTAGATGTAATGAGCCTAATTTTGTAAGGCTTTATTATATGGGGGTAATAAAGTCAGCTGATTTAGTCAACTGTAATGCAAATTATTTTGCATAATGAGTTTTCTTATTGAATGTTTGAGAGGAAGATACATCATTTTTATCCTTTAGCCCTTAACCAGTTAAAAAAATTCAAGATTGAATTAAATTATTACCACACTACACAACGCTGCTTTTCTCACCCTCTTAGAAATATGTGTATGAAAAGTAGAAATTGCTTGTAACAAACAATTCCTACTTCTTAGCTCCTCTCCCTGAAAGCCAAGGAGCCATTGTCATGGCATGGTGTGTCCGTCTGTCAGTCCATCCATCCATAGACTTTTTCTTTAAAAATCTTCTCTTCAGAATGTACTAATTAGAGTTCAACAAAATATCAGAAATGATCCTAGGGTGACCCTTTATCAGATTTTTTCAGAGAATTTTAATTCGATGAAAAACAAGGCTTTAATGGGGGGGAGGGGGTATTTCCACATATGGTGAAAGCTTTAAAAATCTTCTTCTCAGAAAAAAGTAGATACATTTGAACCAAATTTCACAGAAATAATCCTTGTGTGATCCTTTATCAAATTTTTTCAAAGAATTTTTATCTGATGAAAAACATGGCTTTGATGGGCAGGACTATTTCCATATATGGAGAAAGCTTTCAAAATGATGTTCTCAGAAACCAGTGGATGGATTTCAACCAAATTTTTCAAAAATAATCCTCTGTTGACCCTTTATCAGATTCCTTCAAAGAAAATTCTGTTCCAATGAAAAACATGGCTTTAATTGACAGGTTAATTTCCATATACGGTGAAAGCTTTCAAAATCTTCTGAGAAACAAGTGGAAATCTTTCAACCAAATTTTACAAGAATGGTCCTGGGGTGACACTTTATCAGATTCCTTCAAAGAATTGTGATCGAATGAAAACATGGCTGAAATAGGCGGGGCTTATTTGCATATAAATATTATTGTGAAATTTTAAAAATCTTTTTTTCAGAAACCAGTAGATTGATTTCAAGCAAAGGTTACAGGAAATATCCATTTTTTATACCCTTTATCATATGTATTCAATTAATTTTATTGTGAAAAAAGCATTGCTTTTTGGTTCAGGTGCTAATTTCCATATATGAAATATATTCCAAGAACTTTGAAAATCTTCTCAGAATCCTACGATGGATTTAAACCCAGTTTCGAAGGAATAATCTTCAGGGGACTCTTTTTCAGATTTCTTCACATAATTTTGATAGGTTGAAAAACATATCCATAAATGAAATACAGTGAAAATTTTGTAAATGCCATTTCATGGTATACAGTGAAAATCTTGTGAATGCCTTTTTATCGTACTTAATATATGAATTTTACATAACCCAACTTTACTTTTTAAAACAGTGAAAAGTTTAAAATGCTTCACTAAAACTATTTCAAAGATTTCAGTGACTAGATTTATTAAAGATGGCAAAGATGATTCATTTTATATTGAACACTGAAAACACCATTTGCTTAATCAGTATATTAAGGCCTCTAGTTCACAATCTTTTCTACCCAAAAAGTTGAGAAAATCTAGAATTTCATGAACTTTAAGGTGCCATCTGCAACTCTTCCCAATTAGGACTGGTGGAAAATTTTGCTGTCTGGTGATAGGCTAACCTATTACTAGACAAAAAAATTTAGTCTTGTCCAAATTGTTGCAAAGTTAACCCTTGTCATGCTACATAAATTACCTTACTGAATTGCTGCAAAGTCAAAGGGCTGAAAGCACTGATAGAACTTGTTAAAAAATCAATATTCCGTTTAGAAATCAATTTTATCAACAACTCTGGTAGGAAAAGTACAAGCAGGAGGTATAGACCAAGATCAGACTGCACTTATGTGCAGGCTGATCTTGGTCTACACATCCTGCCAAAACCGGAATATTCAGGGTTCAGCATGATAAGGGTTAATAAGTTACAGAGAACATTTCAAAGTGTGCAAATTAATAAAGAAATTATAATTAATAAGAAGTTTAAAAAAGATAGAGAGTATTCTGAATAAAGGAGAAATTGCTTGCCACAAGCCAACTTGTCTTTTTTAACAATGCTTTCTACATTGTATTACTATACTTCTTCTGGGCATCAAAAAGTGGGATTGTGTTCTTATGGGTTGATATATAAAAAAGATGTTAACTTATAAAAAGAGATAACAATTGCTGTTATAATAAATTCACTATTTCTCTGAATCCTGTGTCATATGTAATTTGTTTTAATATTTCATTCCATTTCTTTAAGATCAGAGACCAGAGATATGGGGAAGCAGTTCAAGTGTTAAACAGTCAACTCCAAACACACCAGAGGGTAAACATTTTCCTTGTACAATCAGTCATGTTTATGCGCTCTGTTTATATGTTTTTTGGGTAAATATATAGTCCTGGTGATACCTACCTCTGGGCGCTCTCCAGATATATCATTTGCCCTAACAATTGAATGATCAATTCTCCAGATCCCCTAGAAAAATTTAGATGAAAGAAATTGGGGGTCTAGATTTTGGCATTTGTTGGCAAGAAATAGTTGTTGGCAAAGGGTGGTCTTGCTAGAATATGTTTGGATCACTTACTTGTATTTTCTCATCAGTACAATTTTCAACTGTATATAAGATACATCACTGAAAAATTTAGGGATAAAACCCTGTTATGACCCCTTAGAAATTTCTCACAGGGGTCAAAATATGATATTTTTGGAGGGTGTGGAAACACTTGTTAACCCAAAACCAGATAGCAAAATTTTAGACTTGTCCAAATTGAGAGGAGTTGCAGAAAACAATTTGAGGATTATGAAATTTTAGATTCTTGTTTTAAATTTCTGTGTAGAAAATATTGTTTAATATTAAGAGCATTTTCCACAATGTTTTCCCATTTTTTACTTGAAAGGCATCATTTTGTGGGAATGTGTTAAAGAGTCAAACACAATCCCTCAGGTGGTGTTGAAATTTAACATTTGTATTAATTTTCCTCTTTCATTAAAAATGTATTCTACAAACTCTTGTAATTATCTAAGGGCTAAAACACATTCATGTTGAATAGTTAGAGAATGCATACTCTTTCTTTAACCCTTTCCTATACAAATCCAGGGTTTTAAGTTGCTGTGTGCCGCCGTCATAACGCAGTCGGTGGCGTGTCAGACTCCCAATTTTCAATTATGGGTTGTCGACATTTGTCTCTCACCAATGGGTAGATAATCGTAAACCTAAGTGGGATAGCAGCTGGAGGCTAGGAAAGGATATAGTGGTTGTACTGGTGTGAGAAATACCAGGAATCCATTGTTAAGTGCTCCAGCCGTTGCGATATGACTTAAATACTGTTAAAAGAGGAGTTAAACCCAATTCAATCAATTAATTTAAGTTGCTGTGACTTTATACATAAGAAAACATTGTGGGAAAGGATTTATGGCTTCCCAAACTCTAAGAAAAGTTCCATGGGGATAGATTACGGAATATCAAGAAATTGCTTGTGATAAGCAATTTCTTTATTTTCCATAATGTTTCTTCCCATGTCTTCTCATGTCTCGGTGAAAATGAAAAAAATGCTTTGTTAATTTCTTAATTGATAGAAATATACTGAGTATACTGATGAAGCAGGTAACTTAGATATTTGATTCAATCATTAAAAAATGTTTGTACTCACATGAACCCTGTGATGTTGGTATTCATTCAAATCGTCACATTGAGCCATTTCAAACAAGTACCTACAGCATTGGATTTAGTGGAAAATTAATAACTTTAGACTGGCATTGCCCTTCTTAACTAGACCTTTGAGAATATTAAGAAGACCCAGTTTCTCTTCTTGACATGAGATCAAAATTGCATTAACCCTTGTCATGATGAGTCTGAATTTAGTTCTGTTTTGACTGGAAGTGTAGACAAAGATCGGTATTTGTTAAGTCTGATAAGTCTACAGGACCTATTTGTCCCATCATGACAAGGGTAAAGACATATAGTTTAGATAATGTTTGTTTTCTTATTTTCCAGTCGAGGGCAGCATTGTCTCTCCTAGGTTACTGCTATTTCCAGATGCAGGATTTTGTGAATGCTGCTGACTGCTATGAGCAGTTGTCCATGATGCATCCTGAGGTGGAAGAATACAAACTCCATTACTCTCAGGCCCTGTACAAGGCCTGTCTATACCAGGAGGCTATGAAAGTGGCTTGTCAGATAGATAATCCAAATAGACATGGAGAGGTAGAAACAAGCAATATAAGTGATTCATCATAACACTTAAATTTCAAATTGAAATATTTTCATACCGGCAAAATAATACCAATAATACAGTATGATCGCAGTAATAAAGAAGGAAATCGTTTGAAAAACCATAAGGTCTTTGACTTTGATATGTAGTATGTATCAATGCCTATTGACCCTCTACCATAATAAATAAAAAAATTGCTGTATTTAAGAGATGAAGAGAATATTTTTTGTTTGCATGGAGGAATGAACTGAAAAAAATAATCACACTGTATGAATACCCGAAGCGGATTCATACATTGTGTGATTAGGTTTTTCGGTTCATACCTCCATGAAAACAAAAAATATTATCTTCATTTCTTATAATTTAATAGCATCGAGCGAAAAATGCAACAACTTTACAAATTTTGATTTCTTTTTTGTAGTGAACTATTTTGTGCGGAAGCTAACAAAATGGCTGCGTACTCAAAATTCTGTTCATGGAGATATGAATTAAATTTTTCGACCAAACAGAACGCCCGATAATGATAGACGAAACTGAAAATTCAATATTATCCCTATTTTGTGAGATCTTCGATATACCTAGGATATCAGGAGGAAATCTTTGAAAAGCTTCTTCTCCAAAAAAGTAAAGTGTAGAGCTTTGATATTTTGTATATCATTAGCTTAGTTTAAAAACATTGTAAGCGTCTATACTTTGTATAGACACTTGTGATGTTTTTACACTAAGCCATTGATATATCATAAAGCCTTGAGCCATCAAACTGTGAGCAAATAGAACCATCATGGTCCTCTTGTTTTTTGACAATGGCTGTCTGTAAATCATTGCCCACTCTCTTTTAGAAAGTGATAATTCTAATAAATGCTTCTGTATGAATGAGAAATTAACACACTTTACATTGCATTGATTGTTACAGTCTCCTTGGCAGAAAGCTTTATTTAGATTACTAACTTTGGTTGTTATAACAAACTGTTTGCAGGTTTATTCTGCTTTATTTGTTTCAATTACAGATAATGAAACTTCAAGCTGCAATCAAATATGGAGAGGAAGATCTACCTGGTGCTAAGGTAATTTCCTTTTTTCCCTCTTTATTTATTGGATGTGTAATAGTTTCTTATTTTATCCAGTTCCCACTAAATGATACTTTAGACACCCGAAAGAAACAAAAACTTTGGAAAAAAAATGTTGAAGATGAAGAAGCAATTTCTTCATTATCCATATAAATCTCTATCCAAATTCATTTTTTTCATATTTTAGAATGAACTATTATTCTGATTTGCAAATGAAGTCAATATCTTAAAAACTGACAAAATTAGTGTACAGTAAAACCCCTCCTTACGACCACCCCGGAAATACGGGTACCCCTCTATTACGACCAAATTTTTACAGAACAGAATTTTTTGTTCTTTATTTCATTGGTAGCAAACCCCTCTCTAATGGGCGCCCCGATATTCCAAATTACGGCCTATAAATTCAGTACCAACTATAGCTGATACACTATTTTGAACCACACTTAAAGGACCAGTAACTTCACACATTGAGACTGACCACCCGGATTTCACACTTGATAAGAGCGACACTAATTGGGTACGAATGCATTGTCAATACAATATCAGTTTTTGATTAGGTGATATCGAACCTATATCATAATAGGCGTTATTTCTATTAAAAAAAAAAAGATTAAATTTGCGGAACACTTTTAGAAATTATACCTTGTATTATTTCTAATTGTTATTTGAATATGTCAGGTGTTTTGACTCGAGTAATAAAGTCGAAAATGAAAAAGTATTGAGAAGTAACGATTAGTTTGTTTACGGCGTTCCAAACAGATAATTAGCTATTAAATTTTACACTTTGAACCTATACTTACGTATAGATAATCTGAGGTTGAACTTCCCAATCAGATCAAAATGGAGAAGAGAGAAGTAAAACTTATCAAAGATTGTAAATGTGAAAATGATATAAGATTCCGCTGTAATACATGTTTTTATAGTTTTAATTTTTGTATGTATAGTATTTATATATTTAAATAACAAAGATAAAATAAACATGAAATACTTGACAACAAATGACCAAACCTCGGTATTACGACCACCCCTCTATTACGACCACTTTCAGAAAGTACCGCAAGTGGTCGTATTAAAGGGGTTTTACTGTATTTGTATATTAGTCTCTTACCAAGACTGGTTCAAATTTAAGGTAGTTGAAGACATTATTTTTTAGTTGATGAATTTTTTAAAAATCTGTATTTTGAGGTAGAAGTGCTTGTAGCAAGTTTTCTTCATTTTTCAAACCTTTTTTTCTTTCAGGGCGTAGCAATAATCAAGTTAATTTGTCCCACTAGGTCAATAAGCTTGACAACACTTTGGTGAAAAGAATATCTTTACCTTTTGTTCAAAAGCAGGCAAACTGTTGGATGATTTGAAGTGATTAAGGGAAAAAGGAAATAAATGATATGAAAAAAACATTGTTAATCATTTGAAATGAAAACATCATGTCCATGAACCCACTGTTATAGATAATTGACAGAATTGTCTTGAACACCTAATCCTGTGTCTTTATAAATTGAGATGAGTTCAATCAAGATAGGATAAGGATGTTTGGGTTCCTCTTTACCTATTTCCAAGACCACAAAATTTGAGAGTAGTCCAAGTTGAAAGGAGTTTCAGACGACAGTTTCAAGTTTATACAATTTCAAATAAATCTGTCTTTTAGAGTAGAAAACGCTGTTGAAAATTTCAGAAATCACTTGTTTCTGTTACAAGTAATTTCTACTACACATATTTGTCCTCAAATGGTTTCAGGAGGGATGTGAAAAATACGTATTTTGCATTAATGGGTTAAGGGAGGGGCGTGAAAAATACTTATTTTTATGCCCCTGCATCGATAAGATCGGGGGCATATTGTTTTACCAGTGTCCGTCTGTCTGTCTGCAAAACTTAACCTGCCAACTAAACATTTTCCTATCACTTCAACCCTGATTAAGTTACAATGCTAATATTTGGTATGTAGATAGGTATCAACAAGGCGCAACTGGGGAAGGTCATTTCATCAAGGTCAAGGTCAAAATTTTAACCCTTTACCAGTTTCTTAAGAATTCCAGTTTCAGGGGCATAGTGTTTCACAAACACATCTTGTGTAATAATGGGTTATGGGAGGATCGTGAAAAATATGTATTTTGCAATAATGGGTTAATCAACTGCTTTTTATGGTTTCTTGACTTGTCCCTTAATCCATTCCCACAAATGTCCACTTTCTTTTGCCCCTCAAGAAGAAAGCTCTGGAAATCATTGTCGATAATTTAAAAATTGCCTCTCAATTATCCACAATGTTTTCTAGCCCAAAAGACAAAGATATTAAAAATTACACCAACTTTTAATTATCATCTGAAACTTCTTTGTATTAAGACTATTCTAAAAAAATGAGAATATTTGATTATGATTTATACAAGTTTTACTATTCTTACAATATTTGTCAATTTCAGAGTCTTGTAGAGCAGTGCCCTAGTGATGATCCAGACACTGAAATCAATCTTGGCTGTCTACTGTTCAAGGTGAGGCAAAGTTGCACATGTTGCCCCATTAACAATTATTTCTGACGTTTGTAAATACTCTTAAGAGATGAAGAGAATATTCTTCTTTGACAGGTCTTTTTCTCTAATTGGTTAAACACTGGAACAAACAATTATCATCCATTACGTTTATAATCTTTTACAGGAGCACCGATATGAAGAGGCGTGTCACAAGTTCACAACAGCCATTCAAATACTAGGCTACAAACCTGACCTATCTTACAATATAGCTCTTTGTCACTATATGATGAAACAATATGCCCCCGCCCTTAAACATATTGCTGACATCATAGAGAAAGGGATAAGGGAACATCCAGGTAAGGATACATTCCCCACATTACTAATTTGGAAAACCGTGACTTATGTAGACTATCGAGCATTTGGGCATAGATGTGTATGTTTCAGCACACATTGTTCAGGATTTATCAAAAGAAAAGGAAAAGCTGATCAAAATTAGGTTTGCTAGGAGCATATCCATCGTTTTTGTCACTTTAATAAACTCTGTCCTGATATAACTGAAGAATAGTTCCAAAAAGCTTAATACTCAATCCAATCATTGCCCCTTTATTTTATGGACACATGTGATTTAATAAAAAAGGCATTTATATGACACAATTAATTTGAAATTCAGAAGTCTACACCAACAGTAGACAAATTGATTGTGTTATACATAGCTGAGTGACCAGGTCAATACTGCAGAGTTTAATGAATAGTGATTGCCACTAAACAGAGAGTAGTTAAGGAAAACTTTGCGAAACATAAATGTGTATCAACACTTATTACCCTATATTACTACTATTTTTTTCGCACCCTCAAAATCGAAGAAACAATTGAGAGAAAAAGAATAATTTACTGATCATCAATTGTCAATGAAAAAATATCTTTTGACTAATCAAATTGTTGGTGTAGTCAGAAAGAGAACTTCAAAGCCCAAAATTGGTCAACACTTATGCGAACCAATATTGTATGTTTGGCAACTTAAACGTTGAAACTACAGCTTTCAAGCTGTGGTAATTATGTTTAGGTGGACAACCATCCATTTTATTCATTGTTACATGTGGCTAGCTGTAAATTTTGTGAAATAACCCTGTTGAATATCTAAGTTGAACTTGCTGTTGGAGGTCAGTGGCCTGACCAACAGTCTACCAATTATTTCCATAAGATATTCAGCACAGGTGGATTAAGGTTGGTATTTTGGAAACAAATTTAAAGTAATGTGGAATAACTATCCTGTGTCAAGAATGTTTGTAAAAATTGAAAAGTTAGAACCTGGCCAGCTTAGGGACAAAGCACAATCCAATCAGGATGAATTCTGTTCACACTTCTGAGAAATTATTAGCTCACCTTAGCAGAAAGTGCGAGATGAGCTATTGTGATCAGTCGTTGTCCGTCATCCGTCTGTCTATCAGTCCGTCCTCAATTTCTTTAAAAATCTTCTTCTTGTTGTTAAAAGAATTTAATTCCGTCAAAAACTCTGGTTGCCGCTGCATTTGAAAAAGGGGATCTTAAGTTAGTCTTAAAAAATCTTCTCCTCCTAAACCAGTAGGCCAATCAAGCTGAAACTTTGCAGGGATGTTCCTTGAGTGAATTTCTACAAAAAGTTGTTAAAAGAATTTAATTCCGTCAGAAACTCTTGTAACCGCTGCATTTGAAAATGGGAATCTTTGTAAATCTTTAAAAATTTCTCCTCCTAAACCAGTGGGCCAATTAAGCTGAAACTTTGCAGGGATGATCCGTTGGTGAAGCTCTTCAAAAGTTGTTAAAAGAATCTAATATCGGGAAAAACTCTTGTAACCGTGGCATATGAAAATGGGAAATTTTAGTGAATCTTTGTTGTTGTTTTTTTCATAGACTACAAGGCCAAAGGCATTTATATTTTATATAGAGCTTAATCATATGGTTCTCTGAAGTTTTTAAATATTTAATCTTTTGGGTCAAAAATAGCCCCACCCCTGAGGTCCATAGTTTGGAAGAATGCTTAATTAGTGCAATTTCAAAAGACTTCTCTTAAACTATAAGGTCTAGGATATTCATATTTGATATGTAGCATAACTAAATGGTCTTGTACTATATCACTAAAAGTTGTCCTCCAGGGATCCAAAATTGGGAAAAACGCAAAATTTGAGTATGTTAAAAAAAGAATTCTTCATTTTAAGGCGGAGCGCATTTATATTTTGAGTGTAGCATAGCCTGGCTGTTATCTATCAATTTTGATTAAATTATGCCTGTAGGTTAAACACCCCTGCCCTGGGTGTCCAAAGTTCGTAAAAATGCTCAATTAGACCATGTTCAACAGTCTTTTCCTCCCAATCTACAAAGTCTAAGGCATTCATATTTGGTATATAGCATGAGCAGATTCTTCTCTACCATGTTAGCTAAAATCTTAACCCTGGGATAAAACATGGCACTGCCCCAGAGGTCCAAAACTTTGGAAAACACCCAATTAGAGCAACTTCAAAAGTCTTCTTCTTCTGAAATATAAGGTGAAGGGCATTCATATTTGGTATATAGCATGACTAAATAATTTTATACTATGTTACAGGAAAATATGCTCTTAGGATAAAAAATGTCTCTGTACCTGGGGTCGAAAATTGCATAAATCTCATTGAAAGAATTCTTCTTCTTCCATATAGGTCCTGGAGCATTTACATTAAAAGCATAGGGTAACATTATTGTTATCTACCATATTTATATCCTTTGGACAAACATGGCCCTTCCAAAGAAATCCAAAGTTATGAAAAACGCTCAATAAGAGCATGTTCAAATATCTTACTCCCCTAATGTTTAAGTTGTAATGTATGCATTTTTGATTTATAGTACATCCAGATTTTTCTCTACAAAGGTTGCTAAAATTACACCATTGAAGTTGCAGACAGTAATTAGAGTTTGAGTGCAATCTAAATACAAAGAATTTCAGGGTGGAAAACACTGTGAGAAATGGAGAAATTGCTTGTCACTCACTTTCTTACAATGTTTTTTAAAACTATTTTTCCCTGTGGGTGACAAATTCTGGGATAGTTTGGTAATGGATTAAACTATAAAGCCAAAGGCATTCATTTTTATTGTAAAGCATTACTGGATTGTTTTGGACAAAGCCCAAAATCTTATATTTGTTTTATTCATTTTGCTTGAGTTGTATCTTTTTTTATACAAAAAAGTACTGTAATTTGCAGATGCCTCAGGTGAGCGATTTAGGACCATCATGGTCCTCTTATTTTTTATAAGGTGGTTTATATAGGTATCTGTTTATTCAAGTATTACATGTAAAATTTCTGTTTTCTGTTTATTTCAGAATTGAGTGTTGGTATGACAACAGAAGGTATTGATGTTAGAAGTGTGGGGAACTCTCTCACTCTACATGAAACTGCTCTTATAGAGGCCTTCAACTTGAAAGCTGCTATTGAATATCAGCTGAAGAACTGTAAGTTTAGATTCAATGTTTATTCGTGACCTAACATATGAAATGATAATCAATGGGTTGCTGCTGTGGACACAAAATTGTTTGCCCAATCAAACCATTCATTTAGACCAGAACTCGCAACATTGTCAAGGATATTGCCAGGTTGGCGGTTTAAAATTATTACTACAGAATGTTCATGTGATTGTCTAGTTATATCCCCTGCCTACAGAGTAGAGAGGGGCTATATTTTGTTCACCATGTCTATCTGTCCATACTCTAATTTTTTTCTAATTTGACCTCCAACCACAATTGTTGCAAATGATTCAAGGAAACACCCTATTATTTTTGGGTCACATAGATCAAAGGTCATCTTTGCTACTAGAGTGACAATATACTGGTTGAGGATATAAATCCACTCTGCAACAATTCTAGTTGCCATTATTTTTTAAGCAGAATACATGGATGATCCTTTTTATTGTGTGATTATATAGTTTGCAAGTTTTCTAAAAACCAAGCTCTGAGTTCTTTTAAAGATTTGCAGCTTGGAATGACTTTTTATACCACCCAAATTTAGTTTGAGGGGTGTATAGGAATCAGCTTGTTGGTCCATCTGTTGGTTACGGTTGGTACGTCCGCCTATAGCCTTTTTTTGCTCTGCTCAATTTCTCAGCAACTACTGTATGAATTTGATTCAAATTTCACTGATAGACTCATAATTTAGCACAGATGTGCATATTGTAATTTGGTTGCGGTCAGTTTACTTTTTACAGAGTGTTTGCCCTTTTGATAAAAATTCTTGTCCGCCCATTTTCTCTTCAACTTCTGAATGGATTTGACTCGTATTTCATGTGCACTCAGTATCAATAAAAATATGCACATTCCGTTTATAGTCCATTGACTTTTCTTGGAGCTATGGCCCTTTGATGAAAAAATGCTGTATTCCAATGACAAAATCACATAGAGCCCTTGGGGGTAATTATAACAGTGCCTCATTTCATCAACATTTACCAACCCTGGTCAGATTGTGTCATAGATGTAGGCTTAATAAAGATAAAAAGAAATTGTACTTCCCAAAGTCTTTGTTTAAAATTTTACCATTTCTTTCATTGCAGTGATATATCCAGATTAATGTACATGGGATCTAATCTTTATTTTAAGAAAACCTTTCCAAATGAATAGTTATGATTGTGAATTGAAAAAGAATAATATCTTACAAATATTTGTATTAGCAAGTAACCAAATAGCTGTAGTTATGATGTTTAAGTCGCCAAACCAACAAAAAGATTAACAAAAATGGCTGCCAATGTCTAGTTTAAAACTCATTTCTGTTCTAAATGAATGATTTCACTGGTCTACGGGTTATTTGATTGACAGCCGCAATTGATGAATTTCTATAAACAAGACTGTTTTGGTTTTTGATATTAGAAGACTATAGTTCAGATTATAGGGCTATGATTGACACATCTGTTAACCCATTTCCACACAATGATGCTTTTTGATGTCGCTCAATAAAAACAATTGGAAAAACATCGCCTGAAATGAAGAAATGTCTTGCAACAAGCATTTCTATCAAGAGAGTTGAAAAAATCTATAATTTTATTAACTCTGAATTGTTGTCTGAAACTTCTTTAAATTTGGACCAGTTTAGAATTTTCTTGTCCGGTAAGGCTTAAAGATTAACACATCCACATTATAGTTGAGGCAGCCTGTGAGGCCCTGACCGATATGCCGCCTAGAGGAGAGGAGGAGTTAGATGCTGTCACCTTACATAACCAAGCCCTCATGAATATGGATAATGATGCAACACAAGGATTTGAGAAGCTCCAGTTTCTGCTACAGCAAAATCCGTTTCCACCTGAGACATTCGGAAATCTTCTTATACTCTATGTAAAATACGAGGTAATGTTGATATCTGTCTGTAAGACTTTATTGAAACTTCTAAAACCCATTTCGACACAATCACGCTTTTTGAAAACATTATATGAAATGAAGAAATTGCTTGCTAAAAGCAATTTCTTCATTATCCACAATGTTTTCTACCTTAATGGATTGAGAGATTAAATTTTCACTAACTATAAAATGTCATCTGTAACATCTTTGACTTTGGACCAATCCAAAATTTTGTTGTCTGGTAATGGGTTAATCTAGTATAAGACAACAAATTATTGACAAGTACATGTGTACAATTTAAAGGAGGTTGTAGACAATCATTAATTTTTGTTTAAATTGAATATTTGCTTTCAAATAGATTAATGAATTTATGACAGAAGAAGAAATTGCTTGTCAAATTCTGATAATTTCATGTACTCAAGAATTACCTTAATGAATAACGTAGAATAAGTCTACCAGAGTTAACGTGAACTGGAAAAATTTGATATAGGTTTAGGCCAGATCTTCTGACTATATAGAAGATAATTATTTAGTTCAATACGTCTTTAATTGGGTGAACAACAACATTTTCATGCTTTAACCCATTCCCACACAGCAAATATTTGGGATGGTAAAAATTGAAAGAAGTAGCAGGCAAGAATTTCAAGTTGATGGAATTTTAAATTTTTTCGTCTGTTAGGATAAAAAACATTGTGGATATTGAAAAAATTACTTGTTACAAGCTTTTTCTTCATTTTCCACAATGTTTTTAAAAGCTTTTTCTTCAGTGGCATAAAAAGGAGGGATTGTGTTGGAAATGGTTAATTGTTTATTTAATAAAAGAATATCCCTTTCCCAGGCGATCATGTTCTCAGACAATCCTGCTTTTTGAAACTCCATGATAAACAAATTTTGTAGAAAATTGTTGAAAATGAAAAAATTGCTTGTTACAAGAAATTTCTTTATGTCCTATTATTTTTTTCTACCCAGAAAGACAAAAATTTTCAAAATTTCAGCTACTTGAAGTTGTCGTCTGCAACTTCTTTCAGTTTGGACTAGTTCAAAATTTGTTTTTGGAAATGGGTTAATGGATCTTATAATCAGTGAGTAACTATTTGTCTTTTTGTGAAAACTTAGTAGAATTTGAAATTTTGACCTATGTAATAAAATTACACGTCTTTGGATATTTGTGATGTTGAAATTTAAGCTATATCATTAGCAACTTTTGTTTTTCTACGTACGAAAGAGTCAGCTGGCTGGGATGGAAAAATATTAGGTTAATCTATTCCCACACAATGACGCTTCTCAAGTAAAATGATTAGGAAAACATTTTGGAAAATGGAGAAATTTCTTGTTACAAGCAAATTCTTCATTTTCATCAATAATTTCTACATAGAAAGATGAAAAAGTCTAAAATTTCAATTTGGTCTAGTCTAAAATTTTGCCATCTGGTAAATGGGTTAAATAAAAATATATGAGTGGGTTAGTGTTTTGCTCATTTAGCTGGTGCCATAGTAAAATTATCAAGCAATAATCCAAGGAAAAACTTTGATAATTCACTGAAAAGCTAGAAGAAATTTTCATGATGTATATTGTCAATCTTATTTACAGTATTATGACTTGGCAGCTGATGTTCTAGCAGAGAATGCACACATGACATACAAGTATTTATCTACTGTAAGTATCTTGCTTTAACCCTTTCCTGTTAAATCCCTGGTTTTTACGTCAATGTGATTTTATAATTGAGGAAACAATGAGGAAAAAGAAGAATTTGCTTGTAAAAAGCAATATCTTCTTTTTCCACAATTTTTCTTCCCTACAAAATGATTATTTTTTTTAAAATAAGATCGACCTTGAATTGTCAACTGCAAACCCTTTTAATTTGGATAGGTGTAAAATTTTGAAAACAGGAAAGGGTTAATAACCATCTCAATTCACTTATGTTAGTGATAAAGGTTAGAGCTAGAAAATTAAAAGATCCAAGAAAATTACTATGATCAAATGAGATATGTGCAACTTTTTCATGAAATCTCTGTTTTTGATACTGTGCAACCTGTAAATAATTTGGGGAGGGGGACTAGTTTCCTTTTGATCTTATTACAATTACTTGGTATAGCTTTAACCCTTGTCATGCTGATCCCGGAATATTCCGGTTTTGGCAGGAGGTGTACACTAAGATCAGACTGCACTTATGTGCAGGCTGATCTTAGTCTACACCTCCTGCTTCTACTTTTCCTGCCAGAGTTGTTCATGAAGTTGATTTCTAAAAGAAATAATGGTTTTTGAACAAAAAGTGCCATCAATGCTTACAGCCCTTTGATTTGACAGCATTTCAGTTGGGTAATTTTTACAGCATGACAAGGGTTAATTTTGTTGTACAAGGCTAGATAAAATCAGATCCTGGATTCTCTCAGAAAGAGCTAAAAGCTTGTCTGCACTATCCGTATCAAGATCTCTTTCTACTCTCTTTCTCTTGAAAAAAGCAGCTAGTTTTTTTGTCTTTAACAAAAATAGCATCTGATTCTTAATCAACATCTTGTAATTTTGCAAAGAGTAGGAGATCTCTGAGTTTTCGATGAGTCAAGATAGAGCAAATACACGAACCTACTCCCAAATGTCACCAGTCCTTAAAGCTGTCCAGGTGAACAAAACAGCTCAAAATGACATAAAGGGGGGATGTAAAGAGGAAAATGATTATCATAGACATTTTTTAACATTTTCAGTATATGTATGATTTTCTGGAGGCTGTTATAACTAGACAGACATCCCCTGAAGAGGCCTATAGAAAACTTGATGAAATGGCAACTAAACAGACAGAAACACTCAGGAAATTAACAAAGCAGGTTATATACAAAATATTTAATAATAAAACAATATTCTCCTGGTCAGACCCATAGAAAAATTGGAAGAGATAGCAACTTTAAAGACAGAACTAACTAACCAAACAGGTGATAATCAAAACATATTGTACTTAGACAGACATCAGCGGTAGAATCCTATGGAAATATAGATTGGATGGCATGTTATACAGACAGAAACACTTAGGAAACTGGCCATACAGATAGTTCTCATTATTCCTTTTTGACCTTAACCCATTCCCACACAATGAAGCTTTTAAACACCCCTCAATATAAATACTTTGGAAAAACATTGTGGATAATGTAGAAATTGCTTGTTACAAGCATTTTCTTCATTATCCACAATGTTTTCTACCCTAAAAGACAAAGAATTAAAGAATTCCATCAACTTGAAATTGTCGTCATCAGCTTCTTTCAATTTTGACCAGTCTAAAATTTTGTCATTTGGGAATAGGTTGAGCAGCTGACATAATTTCTCAATGTTAAAGCACTTAAAACATGCTGATTCATCTATAAAACTTGCTTATCCCTTTCCTGTTCCATCCCTAGTTTTTAAGTCCCTGTGATTATATAATTGAGAAAATATTGTAGAAAAAGAAGATATTGCTTATAACAAGCCATTTCTTCTTTTTCCAAATTATTTCCTACTCTACTGAATGCTTATTTTTCAAGTTCAATCCAATTCAAACATTTGTCTGCAAAACTTTTGAATTTGGACAGGTCTAAAAATTCTGCTAAACAGAAAAGGGTTTAAAGGCACAATACTTGGAAGCAAAGATACATAAAATTCTGTTGTAAATTTAAATTAGTTCTTGAATTTATTTTTGAAATGAAATGGAACTGCAGTACTTCAGGATGAAAGCTTTTGATTTTAGTCCATTGCCAAAATTTTAGAATGGACCAGTTTTCAAGAAGTTGCAGTCAACGATTTCAAGTATGAAAAATCCTGTCATTCTATAAATTTATTAGAAGACAAACTGCTTCTTTCAGTTTGTCAGGTTTTGTGGTAAATTTATTTCTAGGTACAAGAAGCAAGACAGAATCATGATGACGATGCAGTGAAGAAGGCAGTTAATGAATATGACGAGGCCTTGGAAAGGTATCCTTTCATAGATGAAAAAATAACCTTATTATACCCTATGTCCCCCCCCCCCAGCATTGAAAAGTTGTGCTCTGCCTTCAGTGTTTCCGCAAAACTTAAATTATTTTCTTAATTGGTGTCAGTGTTTCTGCAAAACTTAAAATATTTTCTTAGTTTAGGAACCAGTCATAGAAACAAGAATTGCAGAATGTTTACCTTTATTTGCAAAGCAGAGTTTTAAAACTCAACTGTGATATCCTATCATATCCTATGCACCTATGAAAGAGTTGCTCTACCCCCCCCCCCCCGATTTTAATAAACAGTAGTTACAACATACTTAACCCATTCCACACAGTGATGCTTTTGGAAACCCCTCAAGACAAACAATTGAGGGAACATTGTGTAAAAGGAAGAAAGTTGGAAAAATCTAAAATTTCATAAACTGTAAATTGTCATCTGCACTTTTCTTTGTTTTGACTAGTCTAAAATTTTGCTGTCTGGTAATGGGTTAGCCTATTCCCACACAATGACGCTTTTAAACGCCTCTCATTATGAAAGCTTTGGAAAACATTGCAAACAATGAAGAAATTGCTTGTTACAAGCAATTTCTTCATTATCCACAATTTTTTCTACCCCAAAAGACAAAGATTTAAGGTTTCCATCAGCTTAAAATTTTTATCTGCAACTTCTTTGAAGTTGGAGTGGTCTAAGATTTGGTGTGGGAATGGATTAAGTTGCAAAAATAACAAAATTACTTCTCAGAAATGTTTGCCAATGTTGGAGTTCAAAGTTTACTTCTGGTCTAGATGAATGATTTGATTGGTCATGATCAATAGATTCTTTGACAGTTCTGATTGGTCAATTAAAAGTTATGTACACAGTTTGAAATCTATACAAGTTTGGGCCACAACCATTGAATATTCTTATTAAATGTATTTTTAGTTTCATCTATCAAAAACAAGCGTTTGATTGGCCAAATAAAGTTATTCATACCACCATGAACAAAATTTTAAGCATGCAGCTATTCTGTATGCTTTCAGACGAAATAGTTCCATACAAAAAAGTATCAAAATTTGTAATACTGTTCCTTTCTTCCCTCTACATCATTGATTATAATAAATGAAAAGAATGTTTTTTGTTTTAAGGAGTTTAGAAACGAAAAACTTAATCTCACTGTTAAATCCGCTTCTCGTATTCATACAGTGTGATTAGTTTTTTCATTTTATACCACCATGAAAACAGAAAGTATTCTCTGAATCTCTTTAATGATTTCTGTTGGATTATTAAGATCTTTCTATGAATTTGCCTAGCTTTTGTTCATATTTATCTATTCACGTCATCCAAGTGGGATCCAAGACACTGAGGACATCATATGGGCTGAGATTCTTATGTGTTATCACGGGTTTCTGGAGATTTTGGACAAAAATTTCGTAATTTCTTTCTTTTCTTGCATTAAAACAGGGCTCACGCTTCTTATCACGATTTTTGCCAATGGTTAATGTTTTGATAAATTGCTAAAGATTTTTTTGACTGGCAAAAAAAGGTGGCTGAAGGGTAGAAAAAGAGTTGCAAGACAAGCAATTTCTTTAGTGTCCACAAAATTTTCCCAAGTTTTATTTCTAGAGGGGCTTATAAAAAGTTGGACTTGCGGGAATAGATTAAAATAATTGTCATGAAATTTAAACAAATAAAAGAAAGGATTTACTAAATAAGATATTTTGCAATTTAATAGAAAGTTCAAAAATTCTTTCCAAAATCTTAACAAATTTTAAATATTCTGCAATGGCTACATATAGCTCTGCGTCATAGATTTTATTTGTTTTCAGGTACATCCCTGTTTTAATGCAGCAGGCCAAGATTTATTGGGACATGGAGAATTACCAACAAGTTGAGAAGATCTTTCGAAAGTCCGTAGAGTTCTGTAACGAGCATGATATCTGGAAACTGAATGTTGCTCATGTACTCTTCATGCAGGAGAACAAATATAAAGAGGCCACAGGATTTTATGAACCCATTGTGAAGAAAAATTATGATAATGTAAGTAAATATGTGATGTGACTGTTTTGAACTTGCACCAATTCCCAGACAGTGATGCTTTTGAACGTCCCTCAAGAAAACAATTGGGAAAACATTGTCTAAAATAGAGAACTTGCAAGTCACAAGCAATTTCTTCATGTGACACAATGTTTTCTACCCAGAAAGTTGAAAAAATCTAAAATTTCATAAACTTTAAAATTTTGTCTTCAACTACTTGCAATTTGGACCAGTCTAAAATTATGCTGTCTGGTAATTGGTTAATAATTATTAACCCTGTTAAGACTGTATACCCAATGCTATTTGATTTGACAAATAATTAAGCACTTGGAATGATATTCTTTTGACTGATCCAAAATTGTATTTGGAGGAAATTTAAGTAGGTCTGTCTCATTTTGTATAAAACACAAGAAATATAAAGTTTATTACCTCTTCTCTAGACAACTAATACTATATGCATCCAAATTGGAAAAAAGTATTAGTTAATCTATATTATCATAATTTGCTATTGCATTAATAGTAAAATTTTGTCTGAAAGGATAGAAAATTCGATAAATGAAGGAAAATTTTATTAATTCTCCTGCAAATCTCATCTTTGTTTTTGTGATAAAATTGTTTAACCCTTTCCTGTTTTGCAAATTTTAGATCTGCCCAATTTCAAAGGTTTTACAGACGATGATCTAAAGTGGATTTTATTAGAAAAATAAACATTCAATAATGTAGAAAATATTGTGGAAAATGAAGAAATTGCTTATGACAAGCAATTTCTTCTTTTTCCACAATGTTTTCTATGTATAAAAACACAGGGACGTAAAATCCAGGGATTGAACAGGAAAGGGTTAATGAATGGGCTTTGCCTAGGCACACCTTACTTTGTATACAAACAAAGAATCAAATCTTTATATAAATCTTCCTTCTGAAACTCTAGGTGCTGAGTATTAATGGTTGTATTCAGTATCTTCTAGAAGACATCTCCAAATATTGTCCTGATGACATATCTAGATTCGACTGAGGCACTTTCCACTTTATTTAGTAGCAAAGATGAGATGGACATCTTTTAAGTCTATTAATCACATAATTCATTAGGCATGGAGTTCTTATTTTTAGCTCACCTGTGCACAACGTGTTCAAGGGGAGCTTTTAGGATCGCTCAGTATCTGTTGTCAGTTGTCCATAAGTGTAGTATTTCTTTAAACATCTTTTCCTTCTAAATAGATAGGCCAATTTAGACCAAACTTTGCAGGAATGTTCCTTAGGTGTCCCTTTTCTAAACTTTTCAATGAAACTTTGATTTGCAAAAAAATGTAGGCCTGGCAAGGCTGTGTTTAACAGACTTGGAGAAATCATTTGGCTGATTTGGACCAAGTTTTGAGGGAAGTTCTTTAGGTGACCCTTTTTAAAACTTGTTCATGAAATTTTGATTTATGTTAAATTGGGGGCTTGACAGGGTCTGGCTTATCAAGCTTTAAGAAGTCATGGAATATTTCTTTAAAAAATCTTCTCTTCCTAAACCATTTGGATGATTTGGACCAAATTTAGCAGAAATGCTCCTTTGGCGACCCTTTTCTAAAATTGTTTGTGTAATCACAAAAATATGTGGCGTTTCAAGTAGGGCACAGTTTAAATAATTCTCAGGTTTGCAAATTAGAGCCAATTTTGCCCTCTTATTTTTTGTTTGACGTCAGCTCATAATTCTTTTCAAAAGGTGTTAAAAGAATGCTCATCAGTTCCATTTGGAGTCTCCCTGACAGCGGCACTCATCCTTTCAGACTATTTGTCTCTCACCAAAGGGTCAATAATCGTAGACCTATGTGGGATAGCAGCTGGAGGCTAGGAAGGAATGTAATGGTAGTACTAGTGAGAGAAATACCAGGAATCCATTGTTAGATGCTCCAGCCGCTGCGATATAACTGAAAGATTGTTGAAAGCTGCGTAAAAAAAAACGTTCAAACAAACAAATCCATTTGGAGTCTGCTGAGAAACACCCTTGATTAGTATGGAAGGAAATTTGTTAAATTTTCTTGTAACATACTTCAAGGCAAAAAAGATTCATACTTTGCATAGGGCAAAGGGAAACACCAGATCATTCTTTAGAAAAGCTTTTAAATAATGTCCTTTAATTTGATTTAGGGATGATTTCATGTGTCTCAAGGAGACTCAGATGAGGGATAGAGGGCCATCATGTTCCTCTTATTTGATTTTTGTCAAGCCTGCGTGCAGTGAGCGAGACATAGTTGTCAGAATTTCATTTCAGTGTTAGTGTTTGTGTTAGTTTTTGTCAGGAGCATTACTTCTAAATTTTGGATGGATTTGAAAATAACTTGGCACATTTGTTCTTCTTGATGAGTGCTAGTCCAGGCAAACATTTGTTGCAATACCTCAAAGATCAATGTTACAGTTGAAGGTCAAACAATAAAATAGACCTTGTCAGTAGTATAACTTCTAAATATATGGATGGATTTGAAAATTTGGTCTACTTGATGAATGCTAGTATCATATGAGAGCATGCGTGACATTTCCAACCATTACACATGTGTGCCAAGTAAAGACTGATCAGCCTGTGCATCGGCTCTGTAGATAGATACTGACCCAAAGCTTCTTTAAACAATCAGCAAATGTTCTAATTGCCCAGAATGGCTGTCCAGGATGCTCAATGTGTGTGTGTCCCGCACATGCAAAATAGTTGGAAATGTCACACATAGGTTTATATGATACATGCAAGGACAAGGTCACTACTGATGGTCAAACAATCTTAACCATAGCATAATTTCTTCATTTATTGATGGATTTGATAATAACTTGGCACAGTTTTTCTACTTGGTTAGTGCTAGTGTTTTGTGAAACGTTTATTGTGATACCTCCAATATCATATTATCATTATATAATATTAATTTTCTGAAATATTACTGCCAACTAGACAATGTTTTAACTTGTTTATATGACTTATATGTAAGTACTGCTGAAAAGTTCTAAATTTTCACATGAATTTGTTTTTTTTGCTTTTTTTGCAGATTCTGAATGTGAGTGCTATTGTACTAGCCAATCTGTGTGTGGCTTACATCATGACAAGTCAAAATGAAGAGGTAGGAAATATTAGACAAATTCAACATTGTTAATTTAAAAGATATCCTGCTATAGGAGACTGAAAGTAATGAAGCTATGTTGTTTTGTGTTAAAACCGATTATTTATGAATAGCAGGCCAAAGCCATTGACTCTGAGAGGAAGTTTCGAATTGATATCAAACAGTGTTGTTTTGTAAATTTTATTATCAATGACATGTAACAAAAAAGAAAAATGGTTAGTTTGTGACCTAAATGTTGTAACTACTGGTTGAAAAAGCTGTAATTATGACATTTAAGTTGCCAAAATAACAAAATTGCTTCACATTAATGTCGGCAAATGTGGTTGATCAACTCTTTGATTTACAGCAATGTTCTGTCAAATGTGCAGTGTAAAAGCATGGCTATGTAAACAATGTGACATTCAATTGGCATTTTATTAAATAGTTGCTAATTGTGATCTAAAAGAACTTTTACAGATTCTCAATATCAGAGCTCTAGATAAGGGGTAATGGTATTCTAAATTTCTTACTTCTGGATAAAACCTTATATTGTGGGTATTCATTTGAATCCCCTCTGTGAGACGATTCAAGTGAGTACCTACAACATGTGGTTAATGGCATTATTGTTAAAATATTTAAATCTAAAATCCAAGTTATGCCCTCTATCTTTGGCGCTGAATGTATCTCTGATACCTTACAGCTCTAATTTCTGCCTAGTATTAGACCAGTTCAAGCACTTAATCTGATATGTTTCAATAATGAGAGTAGGCATCTTTCCAAAGGCCTCTTTAACCCTTTATTGTTTTGCAAAATATAGACTTGTAGAAATTCAAAGGTCTTACTAGCGACAATGTTAAGTAATTTTTATTTGAAAAATTCATTCAGTAGGGTAGAAGATGTTGTAGAAAACAAAGAAATTGCTTGTTATAAGTAATATCTTCTTTTACATAATATTTTCTGAAGTAAAAAAAAATAAGAGTGTAAAAACGGGGATCTAGTGGGAACATGTTCTTTTTTGCTTGAAATAAGTAACAAAGTTTTGATTGTTCACCAATTGACCAAAATTATTGTCAAATGATGAAATTTCAGTTGGAAATATCAAATTCTTTCATTCTGATTTGCTTAAAAATTCATTTCATAGCTGAAAACCAAAAATTTAAAAATCAACTACTTAGTTTGCTTCCACAAAAAGTAGCCTTAAAAAAGTCATGAACTGGACTAGTTTAAGATGGCAAATTTCACACTTGTCCAAATTGAAAGAGATTGTAAGAGATGATAAAAATTGAAATGTTTGTAAACAGAAAAATATCAGACTTTATGGTAGAAAGCATTGTGCAATTTCTTCTTTTTCCCCAATATTTTATCTTGTAATAAATCTTATTATTGTGAAAACAAGTGATTGTCAGGGAAAGAGTTAGAATTTGAAAAAATGAGAAAAATATTTTTTTGTTTTAGGTATGAAACTTCAAACCCAATCACTCTTACGTATGAATATAAAAGGCTTTGTTAGCTCACCTGAGTGCAATATGCTCAAGGGTAGCTTTTAGAATAACTTAATGTTGTCTGTTGTGCATTGTCTACATTTTCTTTACTTAAACTACTGGACCAATTTGGACTAAACTTGGCAGAATGGTTCCTTGAGTAACCCTTTTAATTCTTTTTCATGAAATTTTAATTTGCAAAAAAATGTGGTTGTGGAAGGGTAAGGCTTAACAGACTTAGAGAAATCATGGAACAATTCTTTAAAAATCTTCTCCTCCCTAACCACTTGGCTAACTTGGACCAAACTTAGCAACAATGTATCTTAGGTGACCAATTTCAAAATGTGTTCATTGAATTTTGTTATATGTAAAAATGTAGGTGTAGCAGGGACGGCCTTTTCAGACTTTGTGAAATCCTGAAATAATTCTCTTAAAATTTTCTCCTAAACCACTGAGTAAATTTAGAGAAAACTTGGCACAACTGTTCCTTGGGTGATCCTTCTCAAAATCTGTTCCTGAAACTTTGATTTGCAAAAAAATGTGGGTGTGTAAGGGATAGGCATATCAGACTTGGACCAAACTTAGCAAGAATGTTTCTTACGTAACCCTTTTCAAAATTTGTTCATAAATTTTTTATTTGTTTAGAGATGGGAAAGTGGCAGGGCTTATTAGACTTGGAGAAATTATCGAATAATTATTAGAAAATCTTTTCTTCCTAAACTTCTAGGTCAATTTGGATCAAACTTGTCAGAATGTTCCTTAGGTGATCTTTTTTCAAACTGATTCCTGAAAAGTTTGGATGTGGCAGGACTGGTCTTATCAGACTTAGAGAGATTATAAAATGATTCTCATATGAGCAATTTAGGGGCCATTTTTTCCCTCTTGTTTATTATAGTGCTACCCCTATTTAAAGGGCCAGCCAGTTTTGATTTATGAGACACTTTTCTTTGTGTGCACAGTACTTTCAAATCACTTCCCTTTTTTTGCCAGGCGCCTGGCAGAAATGGGCCTACCGTAACCATTCATTTAACTAGCTGGCGGCTCACCAACCAGTTCTTACCCAGTGAGGCAGCTTCCCCTGGGAATCGAACCTTGGACCTTTTCCAAAGCGAACTCCCTAACCGCCCGGCAAATAACTAATAACAGGCATTGTGATTAGATTTAAAATTCATACCTCAATGAAAACAAAATGAATAATCCTCTTCATTTAACTAAAAGTTGTACTCTATGATCATTTTAGGCAGAAGAGTTAATGAGGAAGATAGAGAAAGAGGAAGAACAAGTGGCTTATCAGGATCCTGAGAAGAAAATCTACCATCTTTGTATTGTGAATCTGGTGATAGGGTTAGTAAAGCCATTACCAACAGACAAATTTTAGACTGGTCCAATTTGAAAGATGTTGCAGACAACTATTTAAAGTTGATAGAACTTTGAATATCTCTGTCTGATCTGAAAACAGTACAAAAAAGAGAAGAAATTCTTTGTTTTAAGGAATTGTTCATTTTTAACATTATTTTCTCCACCATTTTTCTTGAGAATCATAAAAAGTTAGATGAGTGAGATTGAGGTAAGTCATCCCCACACAATCCCTTCTTTTAATGCCCCTTAAGAAAAAAGCTTTTGAAAACAATGTGGAAATGAAGAATTTGCTTGATACAAAATTGAAATTCCACCAACTTGAAATTGTCATCTGCAACCTCTTTCAATTTGGGACAGTCTTATATTTTGTTGTGTGGGAATGGGTTAAGGTATTAGTACAAGAAAGTTATTTAATGGAGGATTGTCATATGAAAAGATAAAATCCTGTACAAGCTAAAAGTAGCAAAACGAATGTGAATCAACCTGTCTGTCTGTGTGTCTGTCTGTCTGTGTACAAAATACTACCAATTTTGTGTCGCAAACTCCTCCTACAGTTTTGCTTCGATACCATTGAAACTTTATAAAAAGATTAACTGCATGTTGAAGTTTTGCAAGACGCAATTTTGAAGTCTTAATTCCCCCTGGTTCAAGAATTATCTCCCCTTGATTTTAGACATTATTTATGCTTTGTAGACATTTACAGCTAATTATAATACTAATTTTGTTTCGCGAACTTCTCCTTTCTAGAAAAGCAAAGTAAGTAGCTATGTTCTTGTATTGTTAAAGCTCTCATTAAACTGAAAGAACTTGCGAGGTACTAATTCACATACTATGACAAGTTCTAGTTGTAATCTACTTTATGATTTCTGATGTCTTCCTTCTATGTGGGATCCATTAGGCTGATTCTGTTAAATTTTCATAGACCTGTTCAGCTCAAGTGCTGTATGACAGATCAATTGCCAGGTAAACAACGTCCAACTGAAAATTTGACTTAGAAGTTAGACCGTGTTATTTTGCGGAATTTATTGTCAGAAACATGTAACCAAAAATAAAATGCTTGGTTGTTTAAGTCGTCAAACCATCCAATAATGCTTCACTTAGATGTTATGTCTGAGTTCAAAATTGTTTCAAGTCTAATCGTACAATTTGATTGGTCTATCAATGTTTATGCCCCCGCATCAAATGATTGGGGGCAAATTGTTTTACTGTTGTCTGTCTGTCTGTCTTTTCTGTTGGTCTGTCTGTCTGCAAAACTTAACCAAAAAACTTAACGTTGCCAATTACTACCAGCCTATTCAAGATATAATGCTCATATTTGGCATGATGATACATCTCCATAATATGCATCTCCACATGTCAAGGTCAAGGTCATGTGATAAGGTCAAGGTCACATACCAAGGTCAAAAGCCAAAAAAATGTCCTTGTCGCTTACACTAAAATACTCTATTAAAACTCGTGTACAAGTAAACAACACTTATCATAGTTAAGTCCTGTTGCGGGGGCATTTTGTTTCACAAACACATCTTGTTTGATTAATAGCCATAATCCGTCCATTGTGCAGACAGAAAAACATGGACTGTGCAGTCTGACTAGGGTCAAAAAACTTTTCTTAATCTAAAATGGTCATAATGCATTAAAATATGTTTATGTTTACAATACTATCTCTGGTTTATCTCTTCAGGATCTCTTTTTCATATGTTTAATTTTCAACGTTTAGATGAGTTACCATAAAATACCAAGGTCTTGAATAGTTTTTGATTAACACAAAGAAAGTTTGCATTTGTGTTTTTTCTTCTTTCCAGGACTTTATACTGTGCAAAGGGCAACTATGAATTTGGAATCTCTAGAGTGATAAAGAGTTTGGAGCCGTACAACAAGAAACTTGGGACAGATACATGGTTCTACGCTAAACGCTGTTTCCTGTCCTTGATTGAGAATATGTCGAAGCACATGATCATGATGAGAGATGCGGTTATACAGGAATGTATCCAGTTCTTAGAATGCTGCGAGAGTAAGTCGTTAACCCATTCCTACACACAAAAAATGTAAGACTGGTTCAAACTGAAAGGAGCTACAGATGACTTTTTAAAGATCATGAAATTTAAGATTTTTTCAACTTTCTGTTAAGAAAACATTATGGATAATGAAGAAATTGCTTGTGACAAGCAATTTCTTCATTTTCCACAATGTTTTCCAAAGTATTTTTTCTTTAGGGGTTTTTAAAAGCATCGTTGTGTGGGAATGGGTTAAACAGGGCTCAAAATCAACTGTGATGCTGAACCTTGATATCTGCTTTTGCAGGAGGTATTGACTATATATCAGCCTGCTCAAATGTGCAGTCTGATCTTAGTCTTCACCACCTGTTAGAGGGAATGATTTTGATTATTTAATCAACATAAGACCTGTGTTGTGGGTTCCAGGATTTCATAAAGAGATAAGAAAGAAATCTCTTCCCTAACTACAGGGACTAGATCTCTCAATTTTCACATGCTTGTTCACCTAATGGTACTCTGCCAAATAAAACAAATGATCTGCCTAAATGACCAAATAATGATTTTTGATTTTTTTAAAATTTTAAAATAAACTATCTGATTTACAAAAATGGAAAAAAAGATCAATGTCGTAAAAAGTGACAAAGGTGCTACTGTTTTTGTACATTAACCTTTTATTGTTTAAGACTGGTCCAGATGTAATGAAGTTATAAACAACAATCATTAGGTAATGAAGTTTTTTAATCTGTATTTTGGGGTAGTAAACATATTGTTCATAATGAAGAAATTGCTTTTTGCAGGCAACTTTTTCATTTTCCAGAATGTTTTTGAAGAATTTTTCTTGGGGGCGTAGCAATATTTAGACAATTGTGATGTCATCAAAACATTTAAAGTCATTTAAAACTCATTACCACACAATGACGCTTTTTTACTCCTCCCAGAAATTAGCATTGGAAAATGTTGTGGAAATTGAAGAAATTGCTTGTAACAAGCAATTTCTTGATTTTCTACAATGTTTTCCATCCCAAAAGGTAGATTAATTTAAAATTTCATCAACTAAGAATTGTCGTCTGCAACATCCATGAATTGGGACCAGTCTAAAATTTGGTCATCTGGTAATGGGTTAAGCAGATTTTCCTGGATCATATCTATTTTGAAAGCATTACACTTATTTGTTTGATAGAAATCAAAACACATATCGTTCATTTAATTCGAAACACTAGTTTTGTCTAAAGATCATTCCACTTCTTCCATTTCTTTTCTTTCAGTGTATGGTCGTGATGTGAAAGCTATGATCGAACAACCTTTAGAGGCAGAACCAATGCACCCTGGGAAAAATACAGTTACCTATGAATCAAGACTTCTCAAAGGCCTTTTGTTACAACTCATTTGATTGGACAAATAGAAACTGTTGAACTGATGCATCCTCGAAAAATTGCAGTTTAGACACCTCAATGTTTTTTCCCATTAACCCTACACCTTTGGGCGCCCTGAAAGAAAAAAAAAACAATTGGGAAAACATTGTGTAAAATGAAGAAATTGCTACTTTAAATTGTTGTCTGCAACCCCTTTTAATTTGGACCAGTCTAAATATGGGTTGATATTATTGGACAATTAACCTTGTATTGAAAATTGATTGATTTTATGGGGATCAATGCCTTTTTCAACAGTATTTTAGTTATATAGTGGCAGCTGGTGCTCCTGTCTATGTTTACAGTCATTTCTCGAATCAACCTAACCACAACATCCTTGGCAAGCCACTCATCCCACTTAAGCTCACTATCTATCATATGCTCTATGTTAGGAGACAATGTGTCAAAGGAAAACAACTATGGAAAACATTGTTAAAAAAGGTGAAATTGGTTGCAACAAGCGATTTTCTCATTTCTCATTATGTTTTCTATCCGATTCAGCTGTTATATGAATATAATATTTTTCAAACTTTTTTTTGGCATCAGCAGCTTCTTTCAATTTAAAGATGTCAAAAATTTTGTTGTGTGGTACTGGGTTAAGAAAAGTTGTAAACGTTGCTTGCATAACAAATTGTTCTGCCCTGTTAAAAATTTTCTTTTTTACAGAAATTTAGTCTTGTCTTATTGGAAAAAAAAAGTTAGTGCAATTCAAAAGGTAACTTACATACAGGGTAGAAAAAAATGTGGGAAAAGAAGAAATTGCTTGTTACAGGCAATTTCTTCTTTTCCCACAATGTTTTCTGAAGTATAAAACCACAGGGACATAAAAACCAGGGATTGTATAGTAAAGGGCTAATAAGAATTACTTCACTCGTGTTTTCTTTAAATGAGCTATAATATGACATTTAAGATAATGACTTTATAAGGTAACATAGTCCCCAAAATAAGAGTACATGCATATGGGAGTTGACCTTTTTTGTGTGTTGATTAAAGTTGAGTTGTTTATTTTATGATCTTATTGGTTATTAAAAGTAATATTTCTTCTATTTACTTGTTATTTACCTAGATATCTATAAACCATCAAATCATTCATCTTGAAAAAATGCCTTGAACAGGAATTACAAGTATAGCATGGTCGAGTAAACTCAAGTAAATGGCAAGTTAAGAAAAAAACAAGAGGGCCAGTGGCCCCTTAAGGTCTCACTTGTAGAAGAAAGAAAGCCCAATTATCTCATTTTGTCTGTAAATGACCCATTATCAAATCCTGTATTGAACTTCAAGAACAAACATTCTTACAAAGTTTCAAGGTATTTGAGCAAGAAAAGGAGCATGTACATTGCCAAAAGACCTCTTCAGATTAGACATAGTGATCTAGTCTATGACTCAAGTTGACCCAAATTTGAACTTGGCCGAGACATTATTCAGACAATTTTTCTGACCAACTATCAAGTCATTTGAGCCAAAAGTGTGGTTACTAGGGTGCAAACATTGTATTTCTAAAATTTGACTTAGTTTTTTACCCAAATTGATCCAAATTTAAACTTAGCCTAGATATCATGGAGACAATCTATCAAGTCATTTTAGCCAAAATGGCCTCTTCCAGTTCAAACAAGGTAGATTGAGATTTGACCTAGTGACCTAGTTTTTCATCTGAATTGACCAAAATTTGAACTAGGGCATTAGTAAGATTTGATCTAGTGGTATTATTTTTTCCTGAATTGATCAATTTCAAGCTTGGACTAGATATCCTGGAGACCAAAATTCTGATCATATATCAAGTCTTTTAAAGCAAACAGGTAGACTCTTAGAGTGCAAGCAAGGTATTTCTAAGATATGATATGCTGACCTAGTTTTTGACCGAAATTGACCGAAATTTGATTGATTGAATGGGTTTAACGCCGCATGTAACAGTCTTTCAGTCATATCGCGGCGGCTGGAGCACCTTACAATGGATTATTGGTATTTCTCACACTAGTTCATCCTTTCCTAGCCTCCAGCTGCTATCCCACTTTGGTTTACGATTATCCGCCCATTGGTGAGAGACTAATGTCGGAAAGGATATGTGCCGCCGTCGGGGATCGAACCAATGACATCCCATGATTGAAGACCAGGAGTCCGACGCCGATCTTTGAACTTGCCGAGATATCACAGAGACAATGTGTCTGACAAAGTTTGAAGACATTTGAGCCAAATGTGGCCTCTTAGAGTGCAACGACAAGTTTTGACTTGGGTTGAACGATGGACGTCGGACATAGCATGGTCTCAAAAGCTCACCTTGCGCACGTTGCGCTCAGATAAGCTATAAAAAATCCTATAATTAAAAAAATATGGAGAATATTTTTATTTCTAGGGAGAATAGATATAAAGACATAATCCAACAATATATGAAACAGCAAAGCAGTTTCAAACAAACGTAATTGTTTTTTTTTTTTTTTTACTTCCATACCTTCATAAAATTAAAATATTTTCTTAATATCTTATAATTCAATATCACCCAGGCATATTCAATAAATACTTGTCAAATAGACAAAGATGTAACAGATTAAACTCACTGGCCACGCCCACTGAACTCCGACAGGAAGTTCGATTTAGATATAACATGGCGTTATCATGCGAAATTTATGGTCTGTAACATGTAGTAAAAAGGTAAAAGGGTCGGTCGGCGACCAAAACGGTTTTAACTACAACATGAATCAGATGAACTTACAATGTTATATTACAGAATTTATGACCAGCAACATGCAACAAAAAAGTAGATTGGTTAGTTTGCGACCTAAACGACGTAACTATAGCTTGAATAAGCTGTTGTTACGACGTTTAAGTCGCCAAAACAACACACATGTTTTACACAAATGGCGGCCAACATCGCAGTTTAAAGCTCAACTCCGGGCTGAATGTATGATTTGATTGGTCGATTGATTCCTTGATTGACAGTCGTGATTGGTCAATTCCTTTTGATTAAAAAAATATATTTTTTTTTTTTTTGCTTACTAGACGACGTCTCTGTTTCCTCTTGGTCAATACGCCTTTGCCTCAGTTTACGACAACATCTGCTCCGATAAACGGCAAAAATCATGAGATATAAGCATATGAAGCCGACAACCAAAAACATGGCGTACTCCATGTGGCCTTTGTTTGGATCATCCGGGTACCAGTCTGTCTCGTCTGAAGGAGACACAACAAAAAATATATGATGTCAAAATATGATTAAAATGGCATTGATTATAACTGTAAAACCTCTCTATAATTTAGTCTGTTTAAGTTTATGTCGAGTAAAAAATTCATTATATTGACAGAAAAATATTTAATTCATTCCCACACAATCCTTCCTTTTACACCCATCGAGAAAAAAAGCTTTGGAAATTATTGTGAAAATTGAAGAAATTTCTTTAATCAAGCAATTTCTTCATTATCTTTAATGTTTCTCTCAACCAAAACGACAAAAACAGTGAAAATTCTACCAACTTTAAATTGTTGTCTACAGCTTCTTTCAGTTTGGACCAGTCTAAATTTTTTGTTTATGTCGGAATGGGTGAAGCTCGTTTCCATAGTACCACAGCATACAAAATACAATAATCGATAAATTTTAATCAATATATATACAATGTACATTTACTTTAGAAAAATTTAATAAGCATCACTTTTAAGATTATGTTTTTGTCTGTCCCGAGATTAAAACATTAAGGAGTACTCGAAGCGTAATTGAAAATGAGTTCATCTGACAATAACTTTGTGCCAAATACCAAATGAGTGGACGAAACTTTATTAGGGATAGCGACTGAAACTTGGTATGGACAAAACTTTCGATAACATGGAATGGTTGGCATATAAGATTAGGCTTGTTGGAATGATCAGGCAAGGATATTTGATCCGTTTCCTTATCGTGTGTGATAGTTTAGTGGATAACTAAAAATTAATACGCATTTGAACGCCTTCATTTTTGGGTTTAACCAATTACCGTAAGACATAATTTTAGACTGGTCCAAATCCAAAGATATTGTATTCGACAATTTTATTTGATGAAATTTAATATGTTTGTCTTTTGAAGTGAAGAACATTGTGGACATCGCTTGTGACAAGCAATTTCTTAATTTTTCACAATGTTTTCCGAACCTATTTTTCTTGGGGACGTTTGAAAGCGTTATTGTATCCAAATGGGTTACGTCGAACCCCCCAGTAGTACCCGTTGGTTGGCTAGTCATTGTTGACTGATATTGCAGTCTGCACTAGGTCCCAAGCGTGTTTAACAGAATTAAGGTTTGTAGTCATAGCTAATGAGAAACGTGTCCTGTCAGATCCCAATACGCGTTAAACTCAATTAAGTTCTTACAAAATCTCCCACCACCGTCATAGCGCAGTTGGTAGCGCATCAGACTCCCAATCTTGGGTGACACAGGTTCGATCACCGTCGGCGGAACATATCCTTTCCGACATTTGTGTCCCACCAATGGGTGGATAATCGTAAACCTAGGTAGGATAGAAGCTTGGGCAAGGAAAGATTGTAATGGGGGTACTTGTGCGAGATATACCAGGAATCCATTGTAAGGTGCTCCAGCTGCCGCGATATGACTGAAAATGTTAAAAGCGGCGTTAAACCCCATCAAAACAAATCATACAAAATCTAGATTAGTTGCAAACTAGAAAAAGGATCAAATAGTTCAACATCCATCCAAAGAGAACATGCGCCTATTTGAGACATGTTTAAAATTATGTGGTTTTCGTCATCAGCGATGTGGCGATTGTCTTGTCGTCATGTGAACCCTATAATGCATGTTTCTGATTAGTTTCGTAGATATTTCTACGATTGTGGTTGATTAACTCATTACCAGACGATATTCTTCTAGTTTAGTCCAAATTGAAAGGATTTGCAGACGACAATTCACAGTTTAAGAAATTTTAGATTTTTTTCATTTTTCTGGGTAGAAAAAAAAACTGTGTAAATGAGGAAATAGCTTATTACAAGCATTTTCTTCATTTTAAATGATGTTTTCCCAATCGTTTTGCTTGGGGTATGTCAAAATGTGTCATTGTGTGGCAATGGGTTAAGAGGGAAAGGGGTCACAAACGAGTACCAGCAGATGATAGACTATAAACAGACCTAAAATCAGTTGAATATGTCTTGAACATGTTGTGCAAAACACGACAACCCAGCCAAGCCAACTACATGCTGAAGCAGGCACACCTCGACCAGTCAATCAAACCTTTCCTGTTTTCTAAAATTTTAGACTGGTCCCAATCTGGGTCCATTTTGAAACGAAACCATCCTATGTGGTGGAAAATATTGTGGGAAAAGGAGACATTGCCCGGCACAAACAATTTCTTCTTTTCCAAAATGTTTTCTCAAGTATAAAATCAAAATGACGTAAAATACCGGCCGGGTTGGATTAATTAAACAAACATTTTGTTATCCACTAGAGAACGAGAATTCAAGGGACAGTTGATTTGAATGACCATAAAATGCCAAATCGCAGCTATCAATCAAAGAATTATTAACAAAGCAAATAATTCATTTAGGACAAAGTGAAATTTGAACATTGACCATTATTATTGGTCTGGCGATTTAAATGCCGTAACTACAGCGTATTAAATATTAAGTCATAGCATTTAGATTTATTACCAACAATTTGCCATTTGTTCTGTCCCCAACCCTATATTTGAAAATTAATGTATAAAATCTCAGACGAATTGCCTTGTCGGAGTTTGGTCGGCATTCTCGGTCATCTCGTTAGTGACGCATAGGAAGAGGACTCTGGTCTATGTGGTCGGACGCCACAAGCTTTTCATTTATTATATACCTATTAACTATCCAAGGCTTAATTTCGGCATCCGATACAACTCGACAGAAACAATTCGTAATGACCGAGCACCTCAAAATCATCCGGGTTTCCGTGGTTGAAATATTTATTATGTAAGGTAGATACTTTAATTTCGACTTAATTTCTGGTATATAACAAAAGGAATACTACAACAGTATTTCTTTCATTCATGTCGTATCTTGTCTCGTAGCTTGTGTAGAATACCATTTGACTCGACCTTCGATCTCGTCAAACAGTATTCTACACAAGCTACTCGACAGATACGGCCTGTAAGAAAGTTTGAATGGGGTTTTACGCCGCTTTCAACAATCTTTCAGTTATATCGCGGCGGCTGGAGCACCTAACAATGAAATCCTGGTATTTCTCACACCAGTACTACCATTACATCCTTTCCTAGCCTCCAGCTGCTATCCCACTTAGGTCTACGATTATCGACCCTTTGGTGAGAGACAAACAGTCGGAAAGGATGAGTGCCGCCTGTAAGAAAAGAAGGCTGTTGTAATATTCCATATTTTTCGATCGGTTTCAAAGAAATAGAGTTGACAATCTACCTACATGAATTGATTAGAGGGTATTAGATGATTTGGCATGAAATACCAACTTTGTTAAACCATTCCGACACAATGACGCTTTTGGACGCTTTCAAGGAAAACAATTGGGAAAACAGTGTTGAAAATGAAGAAATTGCTTGTAACAAGCAATTTCTTCATTTACAACACTGCTTTCTACCTAACAACCCAAAATTTCATAAACTTTAAATAGTTGTTTGCAACACCTTTCACTTTGGACCAGTCTAAAAATTTGCCCTCAGGTAATGGGTCAAACGAGTCATCATTAAAACATAAATCAAAGGACTGAAAGTCCTGAGAGCGGTTTTGCTGGCTTATTAGTAACCGCGCTCAATAATGCCAGCATTTATCATCAAATTGAGTACCTAAGTGGGTATTTCACCAGTGCGTGAAAATTTGTGGTTGTGTGGTAAAGGGTTAAATGATTAAAGGTAAAGAAATCAAAGCCAAAATTAAATTCTTTTTGCGTTGATCATATTACTATTACAATTGAAGAACTACATGTCCGTTTCGAAAATATAGTCGAAGTCGAGAGGTAAAAGGGTGTTTTAATCGGTGGGGTTAAATCGCGACTATAAAAGAGGTGTAACTTGTAATATATACTGTGTATTCGGGTTTTAAATTTGCTCAGCCCTGCAAGGTCAAAACTAACAGACAGGATTAGGAGTTTGTTTACATGTATTCGCTAGCTCTACTAACCAATGACATAGATTCTATCTTGAAACGCGGGGAAATTATTTCTCTCATTTATGACAATTCATTAGACAATTTACCATGGATATATTCAGTCGAAGTCTTAAACCATTTTCCTTGATATTCATGACTAAAAGGAGGCTGTTGACATTCAGCTAGTAAGTTATTTTCTTCATCAGCGGTGAAAAAGATGGAAGTGATCTCATAGATTTTCATTTTAAGTTTATGACCATGAGTGGAAATCAGCTGAAATTAACGCCGCTTTCAACAATCTTTCAGTTATATCGTGGCGGCTGGAGCACCTAACAATGGAATCCCAGTATTTCCCACACCATTACTACCATTACATCCATACCTAGCCTCAAGTTGCTATCCCACATAGGTCTACGATTATCGACCCATTGGTGAGAGACAAATAGTCGGAAAGGATGAGCGCTGCCGTCGGGGATCGAATCCGGGACCTCTAGATTGACAGTCCGACGCGCTACCAACTGCGCTATGACGGCGGCATCAGCTGAAATGCTTGAAAACTTGTTTGGGGTTGATCGATTTGAAATACTGTTTTTTTTCCTACAAAACCGCTAAAAACGAGACTTTGTGGAGTTTACATCTGATTTGGATGACGAGTTTGATAAAATAGGAATTTAAAAATCAAAAGTTTGATGCTCAATGTGTAATATGACATTGATTTGTGGGACAAAGTCGATGAAATTTAGTTATAGGGTGATTTAACAAACGGTATTTTATATTTCGAGGATAACATAAATCTATAAATTTCACGATATTGTCGCATACTTTTCAAATGACATTTTAAATCTAATGCCAATTTTGTTTTTATAACATAAGAATTCATAAATCTCGTAATCGAAAACACAAAAACAACTGGGTAAAGCTTCGCTTTTAGCTTCACTGACCAAAGGCAATCTGGCTAATGTTATGGTATAGTGTCCGTCCCGCGTCTGTCCGTTAACGTTTTCTTTAAAATCTTCTCCGCTGAAAAAAAAAGACTGGGTTTCTGCCAAATTTCACAGGTATCTTGCTGGAATCATCCGAGTGTGATATCTTATCAAATTCCTTAAAAAAAACCTTGATCGGACGAAAAACATAACCTTAAAGGATGGTGCTTATTTCCGTTTGGTGGAGTTTATTTCCGATTGGTGGAGCTTATTTCCGATTGATGGTGCCTATTTCCTTTTTAAGACTTATAGTGAAATTTTGAAATCTTCTCTACAGAAACTATTTGCTGGGTTACAACCAAATTTTACTAGAATGAATCTTGTGTGACCATTTTTTCATATTTCTTCAAGATTTTTTTATGGGAATGTCGAAATTTCTTTTATGAGCGGAGCAATTTTTCAGATATGGTGTATAGTGAACGGTTTGAAAATCTTTTCCCGAAAAGCTACCGGTTTAATAGCAACAAATTTTATAGGAATAATCCTTATGTGATTCTCCATCAGATTCCTCTGAAATCTTTTGATCCAGTGAACAAAACTTTATTCACCGAAGGTGAGGCCTTTATTTTCTGAAATAATATATAGTAAATTCTTTGAAGCTTTTCACTTCTGAAACTATCAAGTTTATATTAACCAAATTCAACATGGATGTTCAGTTGAGAATTGAGGACTTTAAAAAATTGCAATACTTATTGAAAAGAGGGACGGCAACTATTACGGTTAACTATGATGCAAACCAATTGTCTTCCTTTTTACTTTTTTTTGGACTGACGAATGTTTTCATTTGAATTCGTCCGTTTTTAGCACCAATGGCTGAAAGCCAGCGAGCTTTTGTCATGGCGTTGTGCCCGTCGTGCGTCCGTCCGTGCGTACGGGCACCCGAAAAATTTACTTTAAAAATTATCGGCTCAGAAAGCACTGAAACGAATTCAACCAAATTTCACATAAATAATCCTTTGGTAGCCCTTTATCGGATTCCTTCAAAGATTTTGGATCGGATGATAAGCATGGCTAAAGTGTTCGGGGCTAATTTCCATATATGGTGAAACCTTTAAAAAAATTCTTCACAGAAACCAGTGGATAGATTTCAACCAAAATTTACAGATATGATCATTTGGTGACTCTTAACAAATTCATTCAAAGAATTTTGATCGGATGACAAACATGGCTTAATGGGCGGGACTAATTTCCATATATAGTGAAACCTTTAAACATCTTCTCAGAAACCAGTGGATGGATTTCTGCCAATTTTACAGGAATGATCATTTGGTGACCCTTTATCAGATTCCTTCAAAGAATTTTAATCAGATGATAAACATGGTTTTTAAGGGCGGGTCTAATTTCATATATGGTGAAACCTTTAAAAATCTTCTACCCCCCCCCCAAAAAAAAAAAAAACACAAAAAAACAGTAGCTGGATTTCAACTAAAATATATAGAAAAGATCCTCTTGTGACCCTTTATCAGATTTCTCAAAGATTTTTGATCGGATGAAAGCATGACTTAAATGGGCCTTAATAATTTCCATATATGGGGAAATCTTTAAAATCTTTTACCAGAAATCAGTTGATGGATTTAAACGAAACCTCACTTGAATGATCCTCTTGTGGCTTTTTTCAGAGTCCATCAATTAATTTCCATTTTTGAAACCATAGCTTTTATGGTCGTTGCTTATTTCCATATACGGTAACCAGCGATTTTTTCAAAAGAAAATGTGTATACCTTTTTCATCAGACTCAGTAAAATGAATTGACTTTTGCAAATAAATGAGATATTTAAAATGCTTAAAGATTTCAATGACAAGATTTATTTGCCACACATGGTGAATTGGGTTTAAATTGAATTCCTTAAAACACCATTTGCTTAATCAGTACAATCAGGCCTGTAGGGCGATAAGGCGCTTAAGCACCTCTAGTTGTTTTAAAAGGCAACACCATCACAAAAACAAATCAAAAGAAAACAACCTACCAACAACAACAAAAAAAAACCCAAAAGACCCCAACAACAACAACAACAAAACCCCAACAACAACAGCAAAAACAACAACAACAACAACAACAAAAAACAAACACTTCATAACCATTCTCTATAAACCAATTACAAGACAACACAGTTTCAGCTTGGTCCAAATTGAAAGAAGCTGCAAACAACAGCTTTAAGCTTCTTTCTAACAATTCATTCATTTTTCATGATGGCTTTTTTGCTCGAGGATATACACAAAATTTAATGCTGAATTAATTCGGAATATCAAATCATTAAACTTAGGCCGTTGGAGTGATACAGGCCCTCAAATGCCCTTTTTTTTGCTGTTTAACTATGCCTCATTTTATAAATTCAGTGTTTCACGACCACTCATCGGATGCCCTGCACATATTTTATCAATTAACCCATTACCACAAATTTGACGGTTTTTGACGACCCCAAGAAAAACAATATTGAAAACACAATATCACAATAGTTTTCCTCGGAGAACCGTTTAAACACTATACATAAACACTCTAATTTTCAATATTTTGGCAAAAATTGCCTTTATCAAGGGAAATTAAGATAAAAATGTAACATGGAAGACATTGTGTAAAATGAAGAAATTGCTTCTTTATTTTCTACAATGTTTTCTACCCAGAAAGTTTGGTAATGGGTTAAAATACAGTTACGAACTCACCATCTTTTTTCCACGACCTCACAAATAAAGCATATAAGACGAGCAATAAATGCCCAACCAAAGCAGCAATCCCAAGTAGCCCCATAAAAATCCCTTTCATGGAACTCGGTGCTTCTGAGAACATGAAGGTTAAACCTGAAAATAGTACGACATCATCCTGTAGTCATGTTTAACCCATTCCAACTCAATCCCTCCTTTTTACGCCCCTCAAGAATAAAACTTTGGAAAACATAGTGGAAAATGAAGAAATTGCTTGTATCAAGCAATTTCTTCATTATCCACAATGTTTTCTATCCAAAAAAACGAAAAAATTCAAAATTCCATCTACTTGAAATTGTCGTCTGCAGCTTCTTTCAATTTGGACCAGTCTAAAATTTTGCTGTGTTGGAATGGGTTAAGCAAGTACCAGCTGACAGAACTTTAGACTAGACCAAAATGAAAGAGGTTGCTTTGAAAAAGAGTTTTGTAGAAATGATTGCTATTATGCTTTGCATCATGGACTGGAAGCGTTAAATTATCAAACTAAATTGAAATGAATTGAAAGTGAACTATCACTGAATGCAATTGATGCCTCCAACGGCCCCATTTCACAGAAAAACAAAAACAAACCATTTTGGAATAAAGCTTTGAAAAATAAAAAGAGAGAGAAAGAGAGAGAAATAAGAGCCAAAATTCAAAGAGAAGTAGATAGACCATAGCCAAAATAGAATATGCACATCTTTCGATGATACTTAGTGCACATGTAAACTTTGAATCAAATCAATGAAGTAATTGAAGATCGCAGGAAACGAACACCAATCAAATATTCTCTCGATTCAATTATACAGAAAGCATTTACTCGTTCGTCAGTTTTTTTAATCAAACAAATCTTAAGATAAAAAAAGAAAACGATGTACCAATTTGGGGTAACTATGATTCAATGAATTTCATTGTAAATCGCTTCATACGATCGAGTCACTTTAACTATGAATTTAACTCTTATTCGGAAAATAGATATCACGTGTAGTATATTCTAAAATTAGATCAGATTGATTCGTTTCCTGTTTAGGCGGAAGTGATACAGATTTTTTTGAGCAAATTCCTTTACATGTGAAAAAAGGTTTTAACGTTATGAACAGTCCATTATCTGATGACAAAAGTTAAAAATTGGTTCGAATTGAAGCCAACTTTTTAAAGTTGATATCATTTTAGAATCTTTCACGTATACTGGAAAGAAAGTGGTGTGACTATTGAAGAAATTGCTTTTTGTAATCAACTTCTCCATTTTTCACGTTTTCCAGAGCTTTTTTTCGAGATAAAGCTATAGACCAACCGACAGCCAACAAACCAACCCACCTACCAGCTAACTCCTATTTACCCCCCCCCCAAAAAAAAAAGTATGTAAAAAGTATTGTTTTTTTTTTTTCATTATTTTTGTTAATGGAAAAAAAACTAGCCTTCTGATTGGCCGAAAAGAAGTTCATACCTTGATGAACAAAATTATGAGCACCTTGACTGGCGAGCCTGTCCTAATATGACAATATCGGAGAGCAGCGTAGATGGGACAGGTTTACCAGTCTAATGAGCACCAAGCTATTTTTACGCAAGCGCACAAAATAATTCTATTAAAATGTTCGCTCGATGTCAAAGGAAGAAAATGTATTTTGTTTTCATGGAGGTAAGACATTAAATATTCTTTTCGCCCCAAACATTTGAAAGGGTTTGTGGATACAATAATTGACCTATCGCGGCTAGCCTCGCCAACTCACTGCTTTAGCTACGACTACTGACTCTGACAGGAAGTCCTTCCATTTCAAACGGCGATTTTGCAACATTAATGGCAAGTAGCATGTACAAAACAGTAGGACAGTTGATTGACGACCTCAATGTCGTAATTACATCTTGAATAAGCTGTAGTTACGACGTTTCAGTCGCTAAATAAAAAATCAAGGTTAACAAAAATGGCGGCCAATGTCGGAGTTCAAAACTCATTTTAGGTTTAAATGAATGGTTTCATTGGTCGACTGGTTATTTGATTGACAGCCGCGATTGGTTAATGATGTGGTTGCGAGAGGATAGGCCCGGACAGTCTACTTATGATGTGCAAAAGTAATTTTATACCTGGTTCCCATGAAAAGATTTCGCCCGCTCCTAATAATGTGAACTGCGGTATTTGATAGGCTTGTGTTATCTTCGAGACGTTGACCAGACTTCCCGAGTCGTTCCTTTCTATATATCCATTCTTGACCATGTCATCTTTACGTAGCATTTCTAGTCCGCCTGTACACAGCATGGCCACCATTGCCAACACAAGACCCAACACTTTGAAATAAGACATTGGAATAGACGGTGAGAGGCAATAACTCATAAATATTTCGTCAGTGCGCAAGCAAAACGTCGTAACTACACCCTTATTTGAAGCTAAAGTTAAGACATTTTTGCTCGCGCACAGACGATGTGTCCTTAACCAATATAATATTGCGGTAGATGGGTATCTTTTAATTCAGACACGTGTTAAAGACTGTCGTTCAATGATTGTACCTCATTAACTCATTTCCAGTTGACAACATTCTAGTCAGGTCCAAATTTAAAAAAAAACGCAGAAGATATTTTATTAATTATGGTAGATTAGATTTTGAAAATCTGTCTTTTAGGGAATGTTTTTCAAAGCCTTTTCTTTGGGATATAAAAGCGGCATTGTGTGGGAATGGGTTAACCTATTGTCAGTCGATAAAGACAAGTCCAAATTGAAAGCGACATCATAGGATATTTCAACTTAATTATAAGTTTGCAAATGAAATAATTCATTAGCCAATGCCAACTGAAAAACAGAAAAGGGATGAGCGTATAACCATGGTAAATGAATATATTGTACATAAGTGCACTTGCAATAGTTTTAACACTAATTGAGCTTTTGAGCTTATTGAATCGTATGAATGTAGCGGTAATCGAATTTTTCTCTTAATTGTAGAGCGCGATCAATAAATTAACCAATTGATTTAACGTGATAATATTATACTTGGACAAAAGTAAATTGAATTTATAGACAGAAGGTTTCACGTGAAAAAATTGAGTCAATTTACTTTTTTCGTAGGGATGCATAAATGGGAAATATACATATAAAATGAAAAGCATCCTCTATGTCATTTTAATTGCAACATAGGCAGATTCTTTCATTTCTAGCTGTTGAACTGCTAATATCGTATGGATCAGTTTGGATTCTGATAATCTCTTTCTTGTTAGGTAAAATCTAGTGTTTGCCGGTAATATATCTAAGTACTTTTCGTAAGAGAACGTAGACTTAAAATGTTTCAACTCCATTGAAACTGGCTTATTATCTAGAGATCCTTGTCATTCCTGGATAAAATGTAGGGAAATGTTTTAAGGGAAACAGTGTAGGAGTTATCAAAACATGAAAAAAAAAAAAAAAAAAAACACACACACAAAAAAAAAAAAAAAAAAACCAAAAAAAACCCCCGCAACTATCCACTAATTGCTTGACTCTAGATGCCCTTGTCAAATGTCCTTAATTGAATTCTGGGCCCGAGATTATAAAAGTGAGAATTTACTCAAACTTCTAGTTTGAATAATTGTAGTTTTTCTAAGTTAAATGTAGATTTTTTGTTATAAATTATAACATACCAAAAGAATATTCAATTTTCACGCGCTTGCCTTTGAATTTGTTATAAAATACAGCTTTTATTTCGAATCAAAGTTTGAGTAAAATTCTCAATTGAGTACGAATAAAGTTATAATCTCGGGCCCAGATAAACTTATGTCAAAAGCTTACCTCAAAAAAATAATTTCGGTTCCTACTAGTTAACACCAGTGTTGTATAATTAGATGATAACCATCTGGTAATTCCAGACATGAAAAAATATAAGGATGCGTTGTTAGGCGTTTTTTTTAATGCCTAACAGCGCATCCGAGTGAAATATTTTTTATGTTAAGAGATGAAGAGAATATTTTTTGTTTTCAAGGAGGTATGAATCGAAAAGCCTAATCACACTGTATGGATACACGAAGCAGATTCATTCATTGTGTGATTAGGTTTTTCGGTTCATACCACAATGAAAACAAAAAATATTCTTTTCATTTCTTATAATTTAATAGCATCGAGCGAAAAAGGCAAATATTTTACAAATTCTGATACCTTTTTGTACAGGACTATTTTGTGCGGAAGCATACAAAACCCCTGCGTGCTCAAAATTTTGTTCATGGAGTTATGAATAATTTTTTTCGACCAATCAGAAAGCTCGTTTTTGATAGACGAAACTACAAATTAAATTATTACACTGAGAAATCCAAAGATTTCACAGCAAGGTATATAATAAAAAGGGCTATTTTTCAGAGTACGGTATATATATAAGTTTTTGGGTATAGGGTCAATAGATGATGATTTATATCAAATATCAAAGCTCTAGGCTTTATGGTTTGGGAGGCGAAGATGATTTAAGTTTTTTCACTGGCTTGCCATGGCAACCAAAGTTCTTCATGGATTTCAATTCTATAAAGTATTTTGAAAGAGCAAGACCCAAGGATCATTTTTGTGAAGTAGAGCATGACCGAAGGATCATTTTTGTGAAGTTTGATTGAAATAACATGGTTAGTTTAGCAGAAGATTTTTTGGAATTGTGAACTTACGGACAGATGATTCCATGGATCTCACCCTTGCCTGTTTCAAACTCTTCTAAGAAGTACATCCTTTGATGACAAATTTTACAAATGTGCAAATGCGTCACACATGTAATCCTTTGTACCCCTGGCCCATGTATTCCATGATAACAGTACGAGTTTCGGAGTAAAGACACATAAGCATATACATGTATTTGTAAGTTACTAAATCTGATGATTGTAGAACTCTTCTAATCTTATGAAGTGTAACACACTTTCCAAAAGTCAAAGGCAGCCATTTTCTTAATATCTAAATGCAAAAAGAGGGAACACATGGGCCTGCAAGTTGCATCCAATAAAGGCTAACGAAAGGAATAGAGGATGATCGAATGAAATGAGAATTTTTTATTTATAACCATGTGAAACTAAAATTGAATAAAATGTCCAATATGTATCAATGGTTCTCTAACCTGATAGCTGAGATCTAATAACTGAATTGAAGATATTCTAAGGTTCGGGAAAATAAAAAAATATGTTTTTTTCATAAGAAAATACAGAAAGCTAAAAGCTACAGTTGTGGCTCCATAGGCAAAAGGAACGGGTTCTTCTTTTCATTAAGGTTTTTGTTAATCTCGATAAATTATTCGTTTAACACTTTTTAATGACAACAGGAATTTCACAAAGTTATGTTCATTAAAAGCGAAGAAATGTGTGTTTCAAATGTGTGTTTCGAAAGAACAAGGAGAAAGGAAAGAGAAACAAGAAAACACCATTTTTATTAAAATTCATTGAATATTGGAACGATATCAGAACAGTCTGGTATGGATATCACACAAGTATAAATCTTTAAACCCCATATTTTCTGACAAACATTGACGCAGAAACTTATAGACAGCTATGCCCAATGCAGGTTTTACATACACATTTTGATTAGAATCATAGTTAAAGTATAATCCACTATTGTGGAATGAAAAACAAAACAACCAACAACAACACCGGAAAAACAACTATTATAGTTCAATTGTTGAATTACAATAATCTGCTAGAGAATCCTCCTTTGGTTAAGAGAACCAGCTATTAAAGATTCCACCAAGAGTTAGGAGAGAGTGCTGTCTAGTCAAACACAACCAATTCAATTAATTTAAGATTTTGCATCAAAAAAGAACTTTGACCAACAACAAATTTATGATTTTTGGGTTTAGTTAAGTAATGATTAAATTCATCAACCTAAACTTTCTTTACAAATTGGAGATGCAAAGTATGTAGGTTAAAACGATTTGATGGATTTCACAATTCCTTATCGGAAGCCAAATAGCAGTCATCATAGGTGAGCTATGACTTTTATCTGGCGTTCCACAGGGGTCGATTTTAGGTTCTATCCTCTTTCTGCTGTGTGAAGTATAGCCCAGTTAGGTTGATTTATTTTTTCTCAAAACCTGTTTCCTCGAGACATTTTATATTTTGAAAATGGCGCAATACCATGATTGTATATAATTTCATGAAAACGTGAAGACTCCTTTTACGTATGAAAACAAACACCTACATATATCCCGCTCGGCGTAGATGCGGTCACGGTTACAATTACGCGCGGTCTGTGTGTGCGTAATTTGCCTCCTGCAGTGCTCCATCAAATGGAATTTTCAGCAACCTACAAGTTGGCGAACGACTCGTTTTCCCATTAGCGATTATTTCCGCCCAAACCATGACTGAGTCCCCCCACCAAACCGATCATGTTTTACCACACAAACTTGAGCAAAATGCCTATAACTCTCTAGACACTAGCACGTCCATAGGTAAAGTCCGCACAAAACCTGGACTCGTCTGTAAACAGAACTGGAGTCCAGTCACTGTTGGTCCAATTGACATGATTCCGTGCCCATGCTTATCGCATTTGCAAGTGATATCAAGTCAACGGAACCAGGATTGCAGGTCGTCTTGGCCTCAGGCCAGCATCATGCAACTAATTTCTGATGACTCGGGTACTTATGCGCCCTACATAACGTTGTTGCGTTGTCAAATCGGTGACGCCGTGCCTGAACCATAAGAAATCGGGTTTTGAACATCTTTGGTTGAGCGTTCTTGCACTCAGCATGCAAATTCCGAACATTTCCAGTGATAACAAACCTATTCGACATTTTGGAAACAACGCCCTGGGACACAGTAAGGATATTAGCAACATGCCTTGAGAAAACCGAAAACGAAGCATCGCAATGCCCCAATTCATCTCATCTTGACAAAGAATGCGTCTTAAACGTTTAACTGTTATATTGAAATGGAAATGGATAAAAATTGTGATAACTTTGTTGAAAGTTCGCTGAATATGCCAACGTGGAGAAACAAGACAAAATGAAACACGTTTTAGGGAGTATGTCTTTTCACGAAAACCTTATGCGTAATTTAAATGTATCCAAAACAAGAAGGGTGGATATGTAAAATCTCAAGCGCTCTCCACCAATGGAATGTGAATCAAATACATATATTATTTAAATCAGGACCACCTAGAATAGCAGTTTAAATATATAAACTGATGACGTCATAGCGACGTTTTTATATACGCGGTAAATTCTTTCCGTCGAATATTTTTGATCGGGATATCTTGCCCTGTATCTTGGAATTTCTAGTGTATCGAGCGTGTCACGATTACGACACATGAGAAGTCTTAAGAAGGCACCTCTGGTAGCCTTTCGGACATCTAGATTACAGCTCATGTCGGTCAAGAAGAATCAGAATCCGTCCGCAAAGTGGCGTCACAAGCGTATTTTCACACACACATACACGCACATAAAACAATCAAGGTCGAGGTTGAAGTATCGTAGACATTAGGCTGAATTTGAAAATGTACTCTTTCTGCAGAACTTTGCTCTATGTTTTAGCTCACCTGACCACTGTGTCCGTCGTAAGCTTTTACCTTATGTGCACTCTAGAAGTCACAATTTTGGCTAAAATGTCTTGAAACTTGGTCAGAAGATTTTTCTGTATATAAGCTCGGGTGTGTTCTAGAATTGGTTATGTGGGGTCAAAAACTAGGTCACCAGGTCATATCTCAGAAAAACCTTGTGTGGTCTCTAGAGGTCTCATATTTGGGCCCAAATGTCTTTAATTTTGGTCAGAATGTTTGTCTAAATAATAACTCGAACGTGTTCGAAAATGGTTCATGTTGGGTCAAAAATTAGATCATCAGGTCAAATCTTATAAAAACCTTATTTGCACTCTAAAGTCACATTTTTCGCTGAAATGTCTTTTTTTGTCAGAATGTTCGTCCACATGGTACCTCGGACTAGTTCAAAAATAGGTCATCTGGGGTCAACATGTCAAATATTAGAAAACCTTGTGTTCACACAAGAGGTCACATTTTTTGCTTAAATTTTAAGAATCATGTCAGAATGATTGTCTTCATGATATCTTGAGGAAGTTCAAAATGCGTCATGTTGGGTAATAAACTAGGTCACCTGGTCAAATCTTAGAAAAACCTTGTCTGCCTTCTAGAGTTCACTTTTTAGGCTCAAATGCCTTGAGTTTTTATCAGAATGTTTGTCTACGTGATATCACGGACAAGTTCGAAAATGGATCATTAGTGGTCAAAAACTAGGTCACCTGGTCAAATCTTAGAAAAACCTTATGTGCACTCTAGAGGTCACATTTGTGGCTCAGACGTCTTTTTACTTGGTAAGATTGTTTGTCTACATGATATCTTTAAAAAAATTGTCATGTAGGGTAAAAAGCTAGGTCACCAGGTCAAATCTTAGAAAACCTTGTGTGCATTCTAGAGGTTTCTTTTGGCTCAATTTTTGTCAAAATGTTTATCTGCATAATATCACGGACAAGTTTGAAAATGGGTCATGTAGGGTCAAAATTAGGTCACCAGGTCAAATCTTAGAAAACCTTGTATGCATTCTAGAGGTTTCTTTTTGGCTCAATTTTTGTCAGAATGTTTATCTGCATGATATCACGGACAAGTTTGAAAATGGGTCATGTAGGGTCAAAATTAGGTAACCAGGTCAGATCTTAGAAAAACTAGGTGCACCCAAGAGATCGCATTTTGGGCCCATCTGTCTTGAAACTTGGCCAGTGCGTATGTCTACATAACATCTTGAAGGAGTTAAAAAACGAGTCATGCGGGGTCAAAAACTAGGTCATCAGGTCAAACTTGAGAAAAACCTCGTGTGCACTCTAGAGGTCACATATTTTGGCTCAAAGGTCTTGAATTTATTTCAGAATGGCTAGGTCACCAGGTCAATTCTTCGAAAAACCCTGTGTTGACTGTAGAGGCCCTTATGTTTGTGTCAAAGGTCTTTATTTTTTTCGATGCATTTTATTCTAGTTTGACCACCCTGTCTGCATTTGATTATGTGTTTCGTCGAGTTTATTTTCAAATTGATCAAATTTTAGAGTCCATTATTCCTAGTTATTTAATACAGAAAACAGTTTTTAAAGCGCTATGGGAAAAGAAACAGATACCGTGTAAATCTTACCTTCTTTACTCGCTTTACCCTCGTGAAATACCAAAATTTTCCCTACGTATAGTTCGAAGCAAATACAAGATGCTGTATGGCTGTCATTATACAATATGTCTTATGTATCCGTGCGGAGCGAGAAGATCAGTATATTACCAGACTACGAATATTAAGACTGTTTCAAGAAGCTGCAGACGACGATTTCATGTAGATTGAGTTTTAACCCTTGCCATGCTGAACCCGAAATATTCCTGTTTTGACAGGAGGTATAGACAAAGATCAGCCTGCACATAAGTGCAGTCTGATCTTGGTCTACACCTCCTGTTCGTTCCATTCAAGCCAAAGATGTTTGAATAATAAATTAAAAAAAAATAAATAAAATAAAAAAAATAAAAAAAAAAACATTGATCTTTATTAAGGCTTTCCAGTGCTTTCAGTCCTTTGCTTTTAAAGCAATAATGTATAGGATTTTAATTCAGCATGATAAGGGATAAATTTGTTCGATCTGCTTGGATAAAATACATTAAAGATAATGAAAAATGTGCTTGATAAGGCAATTTCTTAATTTTCCACAATGTTTTCCAAAGCTTTTTTATTGAGGGGCGCATAAAGGAGGACTTGCGTGGGAATGATTAAGGTATTAAGTGTTAAAGATGTATCAATCTGATTTTTTCTTTAAAAATGTAATCAAGTCAAACCACTAGGAACTTGCACCGACAACGTGAAATAAAGATTTACCTAATTTCTGTGTTAAAGATGGCGATCGTCTCTTTCGATGTAAATATGGGTAGACTAATCTGTCCAAAACTGGGATTAACACAAGGATGCATATAAAATAAGAGATGATGTTTGGCTCTGGCATAGTCCATACACCATTGGCTGCTAAGTCCAATCTAGATGCTTGCTTTGCTTGGAAAAAAATAATCTGAAACATCAAATAGATTAATTTCATAAATCTTTTCTAAAAATATGTGACTCGAAGGGTAGGTAAAGAATACCCCAAAAAATGAAACTTCGCGTAATTCTAGTTACTAACCAATCGTTGCTGTCAATCAAAGAATCGATCGATCAATCAAACTATTCATTACGACCGGAAGTAAAATTTTGTAAATACAGGTTGAATAAGCCGTAGTAACGACCTTCATGGCACCAATCAACTATTTAAATTTTAAGTTGCATGTAACTGGCCATACATTTTGCAAAATAATGCCGTTTTAGATCGAATTTCGAGCTTCCTATTAGAGTCAGAGTCGGTGGATGTGACCAGCGGTGTCTGTGGGCTGGACAAGTCATCCGAAAAATGCATCAAATCAATCTCTAAGTTTCGTTTGAATGGGGTTTTACGCCGCTTTCAACAATCTTTCAGTTATATCGCGGCGGCTGGAGCACCTAACAATGGAATCCTGGTATTCTCACACCAATACCACCATTACATCCCTTCCTAGCCTCCAGCTGCTATCTCACATAGGTCTACGATTATCGACCCATTGGTGAGAGACAAATAGTCGGAAAGGATGAGTGCCGCCGTCGGGGATCGAACCCGGGACCTCCAGATTGACAATCCGACGCGCCCAATCTCTAAGATTTGACATTCTAAATTTCCCCTCTTAAGAAAATGTAGATCAATCTTGTGACCAATTTGTATGGATCGGTTTTGCGTATTTAAATTGGGATGTCGATATTTTTGAAACATAAGAAAGAACGAATTCCCACATACCGCTAAATACGGTCGCCTAAATACACCCAAACGGTTATTTGATACTTGAACCCGAAATTCACTTCGTTGTTATTCACTGAGAATAAATTGCTCTAGCCAATGTTAATGGAATCATGCGTTATGCGTTATTTTTAGAATCCTTGACATTTTGATTGTGGCATCTCGTGACCTTATTTGCACATGACCCAAACTCAACCAAAGAAAACAAAGAATCAACGTCACGAAATACGCCACATCAAAGGGCTAGGGCAAGACAGTTTAGAACTAATCTTTACGCAATCGAAAATCCTCTACAGAGCATACAAAAATTTCTTTATTGAGATGAAGTGAATATTTTCTGTTTTCATGGAGGTCTTAATGTCATTATATCAAGAAGTGAACAGTTATGAAAGGAAAAGGCTAATCACACTGTATGAAAATGCGAAGCGGATTCATACATCAGTAATATTAGGTCTTTCGATTCATACAACTGCATATCTTATTATTCAATGACATTGAGCGAAAAAAGGCGATTTTTTAAATTTAGATTTATGGATCTATTTTGTGCGCGGACATACAAAACAGCTGCGTGCTCAAAAAAGTAAAAAAAAGTCAAGACGAAGCTAAAAATAAAATTATTATCTTGTGAAGGGACAGAATCTTAGCCTCTATTTTCGTTTTCCCTACAAACTGTTGTATTGTCCTGAACATTTTGAATAAATCTAATAGCATATTTGAATTAATGGCATGGTTAAAAAAACACAAAAAAATAGATCACCCAGTTTACATTTCAAAATTAGTACGGGTGCGACATTTCAAAATCAATCCACATGTGCGCTAAATAATTCAATTTCTAGTTTCGTCTATCAAAAAAGGGCGTTCCGATTGGTCGAAAAAAATATTCAAAAACTCCATGAACAAAATTTTGAGCACGCAGCGGTTTTGTATGCTTTCGCACAAAATAGTCCAATACAAAAAGGTAGCAATATTTGTAAAGTTTTTGCTTTTTTCCGTCTTTGCTAGCAAATTATAAGAAATGAAAAGAATATCTGTTGATTTCATACATAAGTGTGATTAGGTATTTCAGTTCATACCTCCATTAAAACAAAAAAAATACTCTCTTCATCTCTTAAATAGACTCTGATCACACTTCGCAGTTGCATAGTCTCACCTAAGCACTTTATAAATAATAACTTATCCGAAGCTTCTTTGAACGACCAGGGAATATTCTAAACTACCTGATTGACCTGTAAAGGCTGCTCAGAGTCTTCTGAGATTGCGTACCTTAGTCCGTTCCGAGTAAATTGTTGCAAGATTCTTTACATAATGAACGAACTAATTGCATTTCGTATACTACAGTACTGTAAGAAGTTTATTTTTCCTTTTGTGATTTTATGTATGAACTGAAATGTCATAAAGGTTCCGTTATTTGTAAGCAAGTCTTTAATAAGTATAATTCCATCATAAAACAGGACATCATTCATAATGAATTAAGACTTAATTGTTATCTCATCATTAAAAAATATAGATGAATGTATTAATTGATTCCAATTTTCAAATGTAATCTTTTCAAAATCTTCTAAAAAATCAGCCCAAAAATAATTTTTAATACCTTTCTTTACTTTTGCACAGTAGGGAGGTCCGTAATTGAATAGTTAATGAACATCAAATAATGAGTTAGCTATTTTTTAACATGAGCTGTTAATATACAATATCAAGTTTTTTAACCATTTGATTTTCATACAGTATATAAAGTTCCTTAGATCTGGGCCTGTATTCACCAACGCATTCTAAATTGATTTAGCCGACTAAATCCAAAGAATGGACTAAATTGAATTTAGCACGTATTCACCAACCTATTCTAAACTTTAGAATGAACAAAATTTAGGGAAAATTCTTCATTATTCCAAGTCTAATACCTACTGTACTAAATACGCATTATTAATGTAAAAAATGGCACCCGTTCGCTGCATTATAGCCCTAAAACATTTTTGAATACAGAATAATGTAGAATAACACGAAAAGAGGAAAATTATTTCCCTTTGGATAAAATAAAGGTTGTCGGTCGCATCTGACATGTATGACGTCACTGATATTTCTGACGTAATATAAGATAGTGTTTACATTGTTGACAGAAAGTTCACTCTTGCAGCTTTTCTCATGGTAATATTTACCGATGATTTCAAAATGGATTTAAATTTAAAGTGAAAAGAGTGCTAAACGAGGAAAGTCTTCGCTAAACGAGGAAAGTCTTCGCCGCGTGTTCAGATTTTCAGGTGTCCTTCAATGAACTCGGAACCGAAAATGACAGGATGGGAGTTCGAAGAAAAAGGCAGATTGTCATTTCAATCTTGGTGCATTTTCAATCAAGATTCTTTTTGCTTGGGTGCTGATACTTTCTGCAATGCAACACGTATTTTAGTTAAGTTACTATCAACATCCTCAAAAATATCTATATTGTCTGGAATATTTGGAAAGAGTTCGGCAGGAAATTGAGGTGGGCCATGTTGAATTTTGAAATAAAGTTTTGTTTTTCTTATTGTTTTTTGTCTTTTTTTTCGACTCAAAAATAATACAACTATCGGAATTAGTGCTAGTATTGCACAGCCGCTGCTTGTTTTTCCATCGCCGTCTTCAATTCGAACCGCTGGACCGCGGCAGGTTTATGATTGATGATAACAATGAAAATAAATAAAAGCCACCAAGGTGTTTCTACGTAGTCATAGACAAATATAAATAATCAACAAACTTAGAGATGCTATTTCATTTTTTCATTTTATTTTTAATCACTGTAGTGCAACCCCTTTCGTTTTGCCGATTGACTAATCTTCCCCCCCCCCCGGCCACAGCGATCCATATAGGAATTTGATCAAGGATAATAAACCGTCCTAATTATTCGATTTCGATCCATTTTTGTGTTAAAGACTAAAGATTTTACAATATATATTTTTTAATTTGGCTATATGATTGGTTTAAGGGTTAAAAGCTGGCTACTATTTTGAAATGCGCTTTTAAGAAATCGGTAAACCAGTGCAGGTGCGCGGTCGCTTATGCAATATACAAACCGTTCTAATTGAAGTCTGTTCTAAATTGTGTTGGTGAATACGAACTTAAGTCCATTCTCGGAATAGAATGAACCTTACTATTTAGCCTAGATCCAATTCTAAAATTTAGAAAAGTTTGGTGAATACGGGCCCTGGTGTTTTAAGGCTCCTTGGGGCTCCTTCATCATATTTTGTTTTATGGCAACTGTCGACTTTATTTTTGCCCTACCATTCAAGATGAATTCATATAAAAAGGTTATTAATAGTTTTGAGAAAAATCTTCTGCTGGCGTTAGTAAACTTATAAAAAAGATGGCGAATTAGATGAGATTTGATAACGACTATTTTTCCAAAATGCGTCAATTTTCATTTTTTCCCAAAAAGGATAAAATCTTTTTATTTTATCTGATTTATCATCAAACTATAGTCTGACTATCGTGTTACATCAAACGTAATATCAAGTAATTTAAACGACCTATCTCCCAAAGATAGTTTTCACTTAGTTTTGATCGAGCGAGTACTATATTTCATACACCCAATCCATATAAGTTTTGTTTATCAAAATTTACTTTAAGGCCAAAAATTTCAGAGAAATTATTTTAAATTCGAGAACAGCATTTTATGGTTTATCCCTTCCATCTAAAATTCTGTGTAGTTCACTGACGGACGGACAGACGGAAGGACGGACGATGGACACCACACCATGACCGAAGCCTGCTTGCTTCAGCCAGCGTAGCTTAAGACAGAGAGAGAGAGAGAGAGAGAGAGAGAGAGAGAGAGAGAGAGAGAGAGAGAGAGAGAGAGAGAGAGAGAGAGAGAGAGAGAGAGAGAGAGAAATGGAGCGTGTAGCCAGGTTCGAACTAGGGGGCGTTCGCGTGCGAAGCGAGTATTCTACCACGCACACCAATTTTGTGATGTACTTATATGCTTTATAGTCTCCAGGTAAAGATAGAGAGAGGGAAGTAACGAATGAGCGAAAAGAAGAAGAAGAAGAAGAAGAAGAAGAGAGAGAGAGAGAGAGACAGACAGACAGACAGACAGAGAGACAGATAGAGAGAGACAGAGAGAGAGACAGAGACGAGACAGAGACACAGAGACACAGAGACGAGACAGAGACAGAGAGAGAGGGGCGGGTGGTCCTTTACCAGGTTAACATTATAAAATGCACCTTCTCAAAAGCGAGAAGTAGACGTCGCTGTTATTTATCATGGGTAGAAATAAAAGGTAAATATATATAGACACAAAATCCCAGCACGACCTAAATGATTTCAGACGGTGCGAATATGATCCTATGAACGACCAATTAATTTGATACGCAAAAAAATCCAATTGTGCGTCGCTTCGCTTATCAGCAATATACAACAAATTTCTCTTACCGGACCATTTTAATATTGTTACTCTAGATATAGTAATAAATTTTCGAGATAAAGCGAACTATGAACAATGAAGGATAAAGCGATTTAAAAAAAGAGAGATTGGTTGAATATAAAAGCAAGCACTTAGAAGGTTGCAATTCTATCAAATTATTCTCATTGTAAGTAATTATCTCAGGTTTCATATAACGCATAAGCCATCCGTGACAAATGATCAAACCCATGCAATCTGTTTAGAAACTGTTTGAATTGTCCGTATACTTCACCGGGGATAAAATGTCTCCTGTTTACAATCAAAATCTTTAAAATCATTAGGAGCTGTGTTGTTATAAACAATAGCGTCTATCCTTTTCTTACTAAGTACTCTCGGTTTATAAGCTATAAAACTTTTACCTTTTAACCTGCATTTATGTAGTTGTAGATGCAAGTAAATATGTGTCACGTGACACTTTATCGCCGGCGGATTATATTAAGACTTGTCATGCTGTATAAATTACCTTACTGCATTGCTGTCAAATCAAAGGGCTGAAAGCACTGATAGAATTTGTTGTTCTAAAATCAATATTTTTTTTAGAAATCAACTTCATAAACAACTCTAACAGGAAAAGTACAAGCAGGAGGTGTAGACTAAGATCAGCCTGCACATAAGTGCAGTCTGATCTTAATCTACACCTCCTGCCAAAACCGGAATATTCCGGGTTCAGCATGACAAGGGTTAATTAATATTAAGACTTTTTACTTTTGCGTCAATTTATTTGATGAAAATGGTTTGAAATCTGAATACATTACCATTATCCGGATGACAAAAAATAAGGATATGAGCGGCAACACGGGGAATATTCTTATGACTGCTTTCACAGCAACAACTAAACGACCCGTTCTTTCAACCTGTTCTTGTTGGACATGTGGAAGAGACCAGCTTCGGCGCTTGACAATTCGAGCAGCAATCGTAGCAAAAACAGAATCGAAAATCCCGGCTGAAATTAATTAGAAAAATTATGTTGTTTATAAATTTACAAATTCGTCCAGAAAAATGCCTATATTCTTCGATTTGTTGTTATGTTGAGCTTTTATAGTGATATTGAACGTGAAGCTTTCTACGAAAAATACGTGTAACAAATAGAGGATAAGTGTTTCAGTATAAGATCGATTTATCTTTCATCGAGTGAACAACAAAAGCTATGATCGTCAAGATTGGCGGAGCCACGAGAGAAAATATGCTTAGTATGCTTAGTTGTTCACGATATGAACAATTATTCGACATTACACGATTAAAAAGAACTACTATTCTATTTCTTTCATACCCCCCCCCCCCGAAAAAAAAAAGAAAAAAAAAAAAAAAAAAAAGATAAATTAACAAAAACATCAATTCATGTTTTTAGTCTAAAACCAATAAAAGCTTGTCATTAGACAATAGTAACTTGACATCATGATAACGTCATCAGTGCTTTGAGTCCTGTTTAGATCACGTTCAGCAGTTCAGAATGTACGAAAGCTAAGATAAATCGTTCAAAATTGTGAGTTTATCGTTTTGATAAATTCACTTTTTTTTCTGAAAAATTATCGATTGATAATCTACCGAGAAATCTGGATAATCCACCGAAAAGCATAAAAGAAAGATGTTCAATTATTGATTTATTACGTTTGGAAAAGAACACTTGCTAATGAAATATCTCAAAAATGTTTTTTGACCCTTGTCATGCTTTATAAATTACCTTTCTGAATTGCTGTCAAACCAAAGGGCTGAAAGCACTAATAGAACTTGTTGTTCAAAAGTCAATATTATTTTTAGAAATCAGCCTCATAAGCAACTCTGACAGGAAAATTATAAGCAGGAGGTATAGACTAAGATCAGCCTGCACATAAGTGCAGTCTGATCTTAGTCTACACCTCCCTCCCAAACCGGAATATTCCGGGTTCAACATGACAAGAGTTAAGTATAGGCCCTACTAAATGCTTTGATTTCTAGGAAATGCTATGAAATATGTAGGGATTTGAAAGTTTTACTTAGGGAGAATAGTAAAAATAAAGATTAAGTTGTTTCTATCATTGAATAAATAACTTAAACTATATTGAAAAACATACCCATAAACACAGACGCTCAAAATGTTTTTCTGTTTTTGTATTAATATCTTGTGAGCTATCTATGTTAAAATAAAGAAACAAACCCTCCTTGCATTGAGGCTGCTTAACAAATTGTGCTGTCGATCAAGGAAACAATCGACCAAACAAATCATTCATTCAGCCTGGAATTGAGCTTTGAACTCCGACATTGCCCGCCATTTTTTGTGATTTTTTTCGTTATTTTGTCGACTTAAACGTCGTAAATACAGCTCATTCAAGCTGCAACTACTACGTTTAGGTCGCAAACCAACCATTTCACTTTATTGTTACATGCTAATGGCCATTCATTTTGTAAAATAACGCCGTTTAAAATCGAAGCGGGACCCAATAGGCGGGGCAAACGTAGTTAGTGGGCGGGGCCAGCGATCGGTCAATTGAGTGCTTTGTAGATAGGCTTATTTTGGTGCAGCAAAAATTCGAACCAATGACGACATTTAAATGAATCTTGGAAAACATCACCAGTTATGTTACAGGCAAATTATGCAATCTCTTGGCCTTCTGTATGTCACAAGAAAATATTAGATACTTCGTCTTTATTTAAAGTTAGCTGTGCAAGAGCGGAACACAAATTGACCAATCGCTGGCCCCGTCCACTAACTCCCTTAGCTCCGCATATGACTCCGACGGGAATTTCCACTTCGATTTTAAACGGCGTTATTTTTGCCAAAATTATGGCATGTAATAAAAACGTAGAATGATATAGGTTGGCGACATAAACGTCGCAACTACAACTTGAATAAGATGTAGTTACGCCATTTAAGTCGCCAATCCAACAAAAAGCTTTACATAAATAACGGCCAATATCAGTTCGTGGCACGATTTGAACTTTCAAGAGATAATTAGTTGATGCTACATGCAAAACATGGAACAACTAGGCTTTAAGGTTTGTCAAAAGGCCATTTTGAAGACAACGTTCCTTGTTTTAATATTATATGTGGTGCGCCCATCGGAGCCCAAATGTAACCAAGAGGCATTATTTTACAGCCTTGTAGAGATTTCAAGGGATTACAAAATATAAATCCTTTTAGTCCATATTGGTTATTCAAGACTTTTTTGTAAATATATATATTTTTAATCTAATGCTTTCTAATTGCGTGGCAACCATTTTTTTTATTGAATTATATCTCAGTAGCCTTGGTAGAACTTCGCCCAAGTAACATTCCAACCATGTTTCAGCTTTATTGGCTGATCAGTTTAGGAGTAGAAAAGCTACTTAGATGGACGACAGATAATTTCGTGTCATGTGAACTACTGGTAAAATCCATTTATCTTAAACTAAACGTTTCTCGTCAAAAATATTTCGAATTGTAGAAGTAAAATACCTTGTGAAGAATGGTGAACAAATGAGGATTTCCCAAGAAGAAAGAGTAACATCGCAAGTCCAAGTAAAATCAACATAAATGAAAAGGCCATAGCGAATCCCACCTCTCTTATAATGTATTCCACCGTAGCTACAAATAAAAGCTCGGCGGCTTTACCATACCAGATTGACCTATAAATAGATAGTGAACATAAAATTAAGTTGTATTTCTGTAATTTGCCATTATTATAGCGAGCGATTTGTCTCAGATTTATCTGCGTGGGACATCTACTTCAGGATTATTGTATCGTTGAATTGTTGTGTTGCAATTTCATACATTTCGGAATTTTATTTCAGAGATGAAGAGAATATTTTTTGTTTTCATGGAGGTACGAACCGAAAAAACTAATCACACTGTATGAATACGGAAAGCGGATTCATACATAAGTGTGATTAGGATTTTCGGTTCATTACTCTATGAAAACAAAAAGTATTCTCTTCATTTCTTATAATTTAATAGCGGTGAAAAAAGCAAAAGCTCTACAAATGTTGATGCATTTTTGTATGGGACTATTTTGTACGGAAGCAAACAAAATTGATGCTTACTGCAACTTCTTTCAATTTGGACGTCAAATTTCAAATTGTTGTCTGCAACTTCTTTCAATTTGGACTGGTTTAAAATTTCACTGTGTGGGAATGGGTTAAGTGGTAACTATGTGGATGAGCTTTTTGTTAATCGCATAATAAACACAATATTTTCTAATCGTTAGCCCCGCCCACTTAGTCCGTTGGCCCCCATTCATAGACTCCAACCGGAAGTTCCACGTCGATTTTTAACGGCCTTGTTTTGCAAAATGTATGGCCAGTAGCGTGTGACAATAAAAGTAGACTGGCTGGTTGGAAACCTAAACGTCACGACTACAGCTTCAATAAGAATATGCAGGTGATAATTTTTCGTTCATGATTTTTAGCTCGGCTGTTTTGAGACACCCGTAGTATTTCACGACTCTGATGTCGCCTACGTCAGAGCCAGCATCGTCAGAAAACTTTGATATTTTGTAATATCTCTAGTATTACTGACCACATTCACTTGAATCTCGGAATATTTTTACTAGCAAAAGAACAGTATTTTTCTAAGAAGGTTGTAAGTGTAACGAATTTTGCCCATCTTTCGACTAAGATGTTCCCCCCCCCCCACACACACACAATGATGATCTTGTTTTCTTTAGTCTTACATGGGACAAAACATTGTTGTCCGTTCAAATACGATATGAAACGGCGTTATTTGCAAAAACTATGACCAATTACTTGCAACAATAAGTAAAATAGTTGGTTGGCAACCTAAACATCCTAGCTACAGATTGAATAAGCTGTGAAACCAACAAAAATGCTGCATCTAAATGTCGGCCAATGTCAGAGTTCAAAGTTCACTTCCGGATTGAATTAAACATAGTGATTGGTCTACCATTTTTGGTTGGCAGTCGCAATCAGCCGATGCAATAGAAGACTTCTTGATTGTCGGAAACGAAGGACCCACCAAGTTTTGCAGTTTTAACATAACCTTAACCCCGCCCCCATTTTCCTTATTTTCTTAATACACAGAATATATATATATAAAAAAAAAAAAAAAAAAAAAAAAACACGCGGACGTTCTTGCGTTTTGGTTCATTCTGTAAATGTACTATTGAAATACACTGTTGTTTTCTAACTGAAAAAAAGAGACCTATCGCAAAATTTTCTCTCAAATGATATACTCCTAAAATTTTACCAAAGACAGTAGGATTCCAAAGAAACGTTCCGCTCTTGCAACACCTGCTGAACTCCAAATGGAAGAATGTTAGGTATCAACACCCCTCCTCCGACAACAACTAAAACAAGCGCGCTGATAAAAAGATGGGAACTGTCAATCTGCAGGAGATAAAAAAATCAAAGTACTGAAAGAACTGTAAGCTAGCAAAGCATGATTGAATTTAGAAAACTTTCCATTGTTGGGTAGAAAACATTGTGAACATTGAAAAAATTGCTTGTACAAGCAATTTCTTCATTGTCCACAATGTTTTCCAAAGCCTTTTTCCAAAAGCGGAATTGATTAGGAATAGGTTAAATAGCGTGCTTTTGACAGAGTTCACTACAATTTGTATAGAGTTTGCAAAATTGCTAAAATGCATAAGAACTACTTTTAATGGCGTAGGCATTTAACAGATATAGTGGTTAAGCCTCCAATGGCAGTTTGCACTCGTTGAACTTTGAGACGACCTCGAAATTTCGTTTGTTTACTTAAGCTATCAAAGCTGTCGCTTTGCTAGCTAAATATGGCTATACTTGAGCGATTATGAAACACCGAACTTACGATGGGTGACTGAAAAGTTCCTGGCCTTTGGCAGAAACATGACATCTTTTAAACTTACCAATACAAAGCTATACAGATAAAGTATTATAATTACTTTGCAGTGACAATCGGGTTTTATCTCGCTGTGTTGTTTGACAGTTTTTGATTTCCAATTCTACCTACTATGAATTATTCTAAATAATGTAACAATGTTTGCCATCGTGCAGTAATGAGCCTCTGAATTTAAACGCGGTAGATGGAGTCTTGAAGATGACCCTCGTCCTTAAAGGCCTCCAACTGTCATCTCAAAAGACACAATTGATTAGATCCATGATACAATTATGGCAGATAGGCGAACTACTCAGTGGTGCATTTCAACACTTGTAGGTATCTCTCAGGAATGAGTCCATCCAATTACCAATAATGCTTTGGAAGTGACAGTTTTTTTAGCAAGATTGGTGTTAAGGTAAGTGATTGTTGAACAAAAACGAGCTTGATGCACCATGTCCAATGAAAATCTTGCCGTGTTTCTGAGATGTTTCTCAATCAGTTTGTATAGAAACATGGATCCGGCACTTTGAACCTGAGACTATACCACACCCAAAACTATGGAAATACCCTCAGCAACCCGCCACGAAAAAGGCAGAGTCAGTAAATTACGCTGGAACGGTATATAAAGATTGTATTAAAAAGCGTCACGCTATATCTGGTAGCTATTACACTGACCTCACGGGATAGCTTCGTTAAGAAATCACGGACATAACTCGTGGTAATCTGGTGTGCTCTTCCACCAGAAAATGATCCTGGACACAAGTCCTTTTTCGCCATGGCTACCATTCAGAAAATTGGTTTCAAATAGGGGAGCATCCACTTTTTTCACTTTATTTAGCACCCCCTGACTATTACCCATTCCCCACAATGTAAAAGAATCCAATAATGATGATGACGTCAAACAAGCTGATGACGTTTTTTTTTTTGGGGGGGGGGGGAGGGGGTATAAGAGGCTACTTCCTGCAGGAAAGGTGTCTAAATGCTTGAACACCGTTGTAATAAGTGTGTAAGCGTGCAATGTTACTTACTACTTTGGAATTTAAACGAGCATATGTAAGCTACAGCGCTTCTCCCTGCCTTAGGCCCAAGACATTTCAATCACCCCTGGTAGTTACATACTGACTTATCATTATCTGAGTTGCCTGATTTTTTTTCAATGTGATACAACGTTTCGAACATCCAGTAGGATCATAATATGATTAAGGAAAATAATAATATCCAGTCAAGCTAAATATATCAATTTTTGAAAGCTTCGTTAACCCGAACCAACTTTTTATTTTAAAAAGGCGTGTTCACTGTAAAGGAATTTATACACGGCGTAAATATAAAAACTACCCCATAAATCGATATACCAATCTTCGGTCTTGAACTAAAAATCAAGTGAGTAATTTGTCGGCTGCTCGGAACGCTATGATTCACTTCGCTTCGCAGATTCTATTCAAGAAGTTGTGATTCGCTCGCTTACCAATTGTGTGCGTCCAACATTTCTGCTTTTAGAACTAAGTATGTCAGCTGTATACCACGGAGGTGATTTAGATTTAAACCTATTTATTTTCAATTGATTGGGAAACAAGTTCTTCTTAGTTAGATTAATCTCGCATGATTCGGCTTCCTAGAGTATACAACAGTTCTCGCGACAAAATTGTGGGCCAATGACAGAATCAAGATCGATAGTTGCCTCCGGAACTCAGGACCTCTTTATCGGGAAGCCCTACCTCTCGACCACGGACACCACAACACACTACACTACATAGAACATAAAGATAAGCGTACAAAATTTCAGTATGTTATACACATGTTCAAAGAGATTTTGTTGATTGTTTTTCTTGTTTTTAATCGACCAATCGCTGGCCCCGCCTACTTACTTCATAAGCCACGCCAATCGAAACCCACAGAAAGCCCCGCTTCGATTTCAAACGGCGTTATTTTGCGAAATTTATGCAAGTAGCATCTACCAAAAAGGTAGAATAGTTGGTTGGTGACCTAAACGTCGTAGCTACTGCTTGAAAAAGTCTTAGTAAAGACATTTAAGTCGCAAGACCAACCAAAAAGCTGAACAAAAATGGCGGCCAATGGTGGTGATAAAAAAACTCACTTCTAGTCTCAATGAATTATTTCATTGAACGACTGGTTATTTGAACGACAGACGCGATTGGTCAGTAAAGTTTTTTAATCTCCTCTGTGTCGCAGAAGGTTTGAAAAAAAAAAAAAGAAAAAATACAGAATCTCTCATTTTTTTCTTGTAGATCTTAATAACAATTCTGAATGAATTTCTCATCCAAAAGTGTTTAAGTTTCTGAAGTGATGTCTTAATTATTTGTTGACTGTCATGGGAAAAAGGATCAAGACTGGGACTTGTACTTGTATAACTACAACATGAAATGCTCATGTCATTAGAATAGAGTACACCCTATTAATCCGATTATCTATATGATAAATGCAATTATCTACACTAAAATGCGTCTATCACTCTACTTTGCCAACAGTGACGTCCATCATCAGTACTTTCAGTGCTTGATTTACCCTAGAGGATCCCATTTTCACGGATCCATATCAGATATGTACTTTGTTGCCTTCTAAACTGTAGATCAGATTTCTCAGTAGAGATTTCTCAAATCACATTTTAAGTAGTTATCATATTGATTATGAAGATTAAGAAGACTTTCCTGTACAATTTAAAGTTATTCTTCTTGTGTAAGAAAACTGTGTTTATGCCAATACATTGGGCAAAATTAAATACTTTGTAAAATGAAAGTTACATCATATCTTCATGAAATCATGCTAAAAAAACGAACCTCCTTGAAATGCTTATTTTATAGTACAGAATTATTGAAAATATTCCGATGAGAACTAAAAAGGACTTACTATATCACTAGAAGAGCAAAACATGACTTTAACTTTCCAAACCTATCCTCAAGTAAGTTATTTCAAAAAACTCTTCAACATTATCTATTCATGTAATACTCTTGAAATACTGAGGTATTATAAAACCCGAGACCAGTCGAAATGTTAATCATAATTATTTTTTAATATTTTATATTTTGCATGTCTGAGCGATATAAAAACAAGTTGGCTTTAGTGGTCTTTGCATATTGTTTATATCTCATGCGTGATGAAAACTATAGGGCTTGCAGGTTCTTCTTCTTCAGCTGTGACGGTATTTTCTCGCGTCGTTGATCAAAATAAAATGCTATTTTAAGCCAAATATTTTGCTTATTACCTTTCATTCTTTCTTTAACTTATGAACAGTCATTTTTCATTACATATTCTTTCAAATGGCCGGATGTTGGAAATAGGGAAAATTGAAAGCCAATTGCAAGTTTTTAGTCCGTGATCTGTTAAAAAGCCGCTTCGGTGAATTCCAAAGCCGTACCAAAACTTTATCTAAATATATACTTACATATTTCAGATGGTCGTAACTACCTAAAGAACCCGAACTACATAATGATGAGGCAAGGAGCAAGCATAGACCTAAAAAAGATAAATCCAAACACAATCGCACTACAACTAGCAAACAAACAAATAAACAAACAAATTAACAAACAAACAAACATACAGACAAACATACAAATCACGATTGTTGAAAGATTTTTTTTCACTATAACTATAACCTAAAGGATTAAGTCTATGTGCTCATATAGATGTAATTGATCAACCACTCGCCCCGCCCACTTACTTTGTTAGCCACGCCTACAGACTCCAACAGGAAGTCCCGCTTCGATTTTAAACGGCGTTATTTTGCAAAATTTATGGCAAGTTGCATGTTACAAAAATAGAAAAATAGTAGGTTGGCGACCTAAACGTCGTAACTACTGCTTGAAAAAGCTGTAGTTACGACGTTTAAGCCACCACACCATCAAGAAGCTCAACAAAAATGGCGGCCAATGTTGGAGTTCAAAACTTATTTCTGGTCTAGACAAATGATTTCATTGGTCGACTGGTTATTTGATTGACAGCCGCGATATGTCAATTACAATCATTTCCCATCATTCTTTCTGCAACGCTTTGTGGTAAATTATCGATCAATCTGTAGATTATCATTCGATCATTTTTCGGCAAACAGTGAAAATATAAAAATGATAATCTCGCCGTTTCCGTAGGTCTAGTTCTGTTTTTGTCATTTGCACGATACCAAATGTCGTCTACGCGAGACCATGGGCGCTGATGACGTCATCAGATTGCCACGTGATTCACGGGCGAAATGAGGTGCTTTTAGAAATTTACCCCCGAGAGAAAATACTTTGTCCATTTTTGCATGAAAGAAGAAATAGAATAATTGTTTTGATTCGTATAAGACCGATTAATACTTTATTTTGGGAATAATTAGAGAATATTTTTACTAGTGTCGCTGCCTCTCGTGAAAATATAATTTATTTGTTCACTAAATGAAAGATAAATCGATCTTACACCGAACAAACAAACAAACAAGAATAGCTATCATTTATGTAATCATGATAATTTCAATATTATTTCTTTACCGTTTCGACTGATATCAAATTGTGTTGATTAAATATCTAATAGAAAAAAAAAAAAAAAAAAAACCAACAAAAAAACAAAAAACAACACCCCCAAACTCAACTTTACAGATACAAAAATGTACAAATATTGCAATGTTACCAACGAAAGGATGAATTGCAACAACATGTAAAACACAGTTTAAATGTATATTTAGGTATAGAATATTGTGTGGAATGATTTGAACTTAATTGATATTGTTCTTTCAGATAAAACATAGTTGTATACGGTACTTTGACGTAACAGTGATTCTAAAACAAATATCGCATTGATTTGACATAATGTTCACGATCGCTATTCAAAGGAGGTTTTCAAATACGTCCGCATAATTTCGTCAAAAGAACATGAAGTTTGCTTTCGTGAATACGAAATACCGGTGTTGACTTCATAAAGTAACAGTTCACACTTCATACACGTGAAGTAGGAAATATGAAGTTTGAAGTCTGAAGTGTGGAGTTTAAAATGTTAAGTGTGAAGTCGAAAGTGTTAAGTGTGAAGACGGAAGTTTTAAGTGTGAAGTGTGAAGTGTGAAGAGAGAATATTGAAGTGTGAATCATGAAGTAGGAAGTTTGAAGTTTAACACGTCATTCTTTATACTTCCGACTTCACACTTCCGACTTCATTTCTCAGAGTTTAAACTTCCGACTTCACACTACACTTCAAACTTCATACTTCCGACTTTATAATTCACAGTTCAAACTTCACACCTCCGCCTTCACACTTCAAACTTCCGACTTAACACTTCAAACTTCAAATTCCACACTTTCGACTTCACACTTCATACTTCTAACTTCAAACTTTCGACTTCAATCTTCACACTTCAAACTCCTACCTTCACAGTTCACACTTCAAATTTCAAACTTCAGACTGCAGTCTTCCAAATTCGCACTTCAAAGCTAGGACTTCACACTTAACAATTAACATTTCGAGCTTCCGACCTCACGCTCCACACTGCAAACTTCCGGTTTCACAGTTAATACTTCAGGCTTCAAACTTCAATTTCCGACTCCATGCTTCAATCTCCCGACTTCACAGTTCATACTTCAAATTTCATATTTTAGACTTCACACTTCAAACTTTCTGACTTCAAACTTCTGACTTCACACTTCATACTTCCGGCTTTATACTTCCGACGCCATACTTCAAATTTGGAGTCCCTACTTTCCACTTGCCACTTCAAACTTCTTACATCCACACTTCCGACTATTTGATAAGGTTGAATTGTGCACTGAGAATTTTAGAATTCAACACGGGTCTCATATTTCATACTTCACACTTCATAGTCATAGTTAGTATGAATGAAGTATGAAGTGTGAACTGTAAATTCATGATGTCACCACCGGTCTTTCGTACTTGAGTGTTGGCATCTGCAATACTTATCCCGATAAAGAAATCAAATATATTACATTTAATACATCTAGTTGTCATTTAAACTGATTACTTGCAAGAATTCTGAGTATTGTAAGAGTCTATTTTAATAGATTTAAAACGCCGTAATTTTGCAAAATTTATGACCAGTAGCATGTAACAAAAAAAGTAAAAATAGTCGTTTGCAACTACAATTCGAGTAAGCTGGTGTTACGCAAAATCAATAACAATGCTACCCATAAATAGCGGCCAATATTGAAGTTCTCAGTTTACCTCCAGTCTAAAACGATTAAGCTGGTTGACTTATTTTTTATTCAGAATTGCGATTGATCAAATAGGCCATCAGTGATTGTAAAACTGATATCTCGAAAACGACCGATTAAAATGTTAACCTACAAATATTTTGGAACATAGCGTCTCAAAGTCTCAAGCAGACATGTCTAAGCATCCATTCTTACCTATAAAAGAAATCAGGGAAGCTGCGAAAATTGATACGAATGCCCCAGTCCACTCATCTGCTACAATTCCACCGAAAAAGGGAACGAGGAATCTTCCGGCTGTGTTAAAGAAATGATGAGACTCCTTTCGTTTGCATTGAAACAAGAGCTGATTGTAAATCATTTATGCACCCCTAGGGGCAGGTCAATGGTATACTCTTTGTCAATACCTTTTCAGAAAAAAAACAAAAAAAAAAAACACCCAACCAAACAAAAAAAAAAAAAAAAAAAAAAAAAAAAATATTCCATGATAGAGTTTTACGATTCTACCACAAATACTTTTAAGTAATATTTTGCAAAAAATATGTTAGGGAATTAACCAATGGCAATAACTCAACAATACCTTTACAGAAAAAAAAAAAAGCCCAACCAACCAAAAAAAAAAAAAAAAAAAAAAAATTATTCCATGATAGAGTTTTACGATTCTACCACAAATACTTTTAAGTAATATTTTGCAAAAAATATGTTAGGGAATTAACCAATGGCAATAACTCAACAATACCTTTTCAGAAAAAAAAAAAAAAAAAAAAAAAAAGCCCAACCAACCAAAAAAAAAAAAAAAAAAAACAAATTATTCCATGATAGAGTTTTACGATTCTACCACAAATAATTTTAAGTTATCTTTTGCAAAAAATATGTTGGGGAATTAACCAATGGCAATAACTCAAGAAATTTAACGTGCAGAGTTATGGTTTATTTATACAACAATTATGCTTGAGGACATCTATCCACCTGTGAAGATTCATGATTGTACCTCACACATATTTAACTATGCTCCAGATGAAAGTTACGTAAGAAACACAAAGGGTAATAAATCAATGAATATAATGCACATTGTTTAATGAGATTTATCCATCTATGAAATTTCAAAATAACAGGTGAATGAGTTATGCTCAGAACAAACAGCAATTTCGTAAATTAATAAAGGGCAATAACCTCAAAAATATGAACCATAGTTCTTGTGCACTTAACTTCTCTTTAGTGAGACGTATCCGCCTCTGAAGTTTCCTTTTATACTTTTTGAGTAAATCAAGTATCAAATTTAACAAAGGGAAACAATGACAACATTATTAAGTGTAGATCAATTATTCTTGTGTTTTTAGCATCTCTCAAATAAGAAATATACAACTTTAAAGTTTAATGATTCTACCTTGCATAGTTTCTGAGTAATGCTTTATACAAAAAGCAAGTTTGAAAATAAACAAAGATCAATAACTTAAAATACATTAAGTGCATATTTCAAATGCTTGTGTATTGCATTTCTCCTTGATAAGATTTTTCCTTTTAAGAGGTTTCATGATTCTACCTTGCATACTTTTTTTCATTAATGATCCATACAAAAATCAACTTTGAAATTTACCAAAGTGCATTGACTGAACAATTATGGAGTGCAAAGTTATGATTCTTGTGCACTGATAATCTCCTACATGAGATCTGTCTAACTATAAATTTCCACGATTCTATCTTGCACACTTTTCGAATTATGCTCCGGCCGAAAAATCAAGTTTGAAAAATAGACTATGAGAAAAAATTAGTAGAGATATGATTCCTGTTCACTGCACGTCTTCTTTATGAGACTTTTCCGCCTGTGAAGTTCCATGATTCTAGCTTGAATACTTTATGAGTTAGACTCCTGACAAAAATCAAGTTCGAAAATTAATATATTACAATTCGCCAAATATATGAAGTACAGAGTTATGGTTCTTGTGTACCGTACTTCTTCTTGGTGAAATTTATCTACCTGTGAAGTTTCATGATTCTAGGTTCGATATTTTCTGAGTTTTGCTTCGGAAAAACTGATCTACGGACCGACCGACATACCTACATACCGACCGACCGACAGTTGCAAAGCAATATATCCCCACTTTTTCGAAAGGGGGGCATAAAAAAAACTAGCCAAACTGTAAGAAATTAATGATCACCAATAAAACGTGCGGAATAACTTGAAAGTCTCTTGCATGCACATGGATTTGAAGGGGATCTTTAAAGATATTTTTCAGACGACTATGGCAAGATCGACAATACGATAAAGATATCTATGATTGGACTTTCAAAATACATAGATGAAATTAATTAGATTTAAAAGAAAAGTCTTGAAAAATACATATTCATTTTAACACCATGAAAAGATCTAAACGGCAACTTTGAACAGATTGATTCATTGAATTGGGTTTAACGCCACTTTCAACAGTATTTCAGTCATATCGCAGCAGCTGGAGCACCTAACAATGGTTTCCTGGTATTTCTCACACCAGTATTACCACTACATCCTTTCCTAGCCCCCAGCTTCTATCCAATTTAGGTTAACGATTATCCACCTATTGGTGAGAGACAAATGTTGGAAAGGATATGTGCCGCCGCCAGGGATCGAACCCATTACATCCTAAAATTGAAGATTTTGAGTCTGATGCGCTACCCACTGCGCTATTAAATGCGGCACTAACTTTGGGCAGAATAATAAGATAGCAGGTGTTTAATCACTGGTACATACCAACGACCTTTGATAGGAAGTTTGACGTTAATCGGCGTTATTTTCAAAATGTATGGTCAGTAACTTTTAACAAAAATAGAATGATTGCTTGTGACCTAAACGTCGTGACTACTCAATTTGCATAAAACTCAATTTCTATATAAAAACGACAGAGTAATTTGCCAGCTGTTCGGAGCGCTACAGCTCACTTCGCTTCGTGGATCTGGGATTCTCTTCGCTTACCTATTGTGGGATTTCAAAATACCAATTTTAGAACTGAGCGTACGATCTATATAACACGAATGTGTTAACCGTAGTACACCAACTGTACGTCAGCCAGAAAAGCTAACCTAGTAGAGAACTTGACTTCAAACCTCAAGATCACGGGTTCGAGTCCTGATATGACCATATAACAAACTAATTGTCTTTCGGACGAGACTTTAAACTGACGTGTCGATGCTATGCATGTTAATGGAACAGGCGGAACTCTCATCAGTTTCGTCCTGTAATCCTTGCACTATCCAAAGTAACAACTAATCGTCTTCTTGGGGCGTCGCCCATAAGGGCATGCGCTACGGTAGCGACCACAAATAAACAGAAATGCACACACGTACTATACTTCATAGAATCGTATAGACAACGAACACAATTTCAGTATGTTGTACATAATTATGTTCAAAGAGATTCAGGGAGGATTTTAACTAGCAAAGCCTCAGTTTTGATAGCTTAAGTTAACAGACAAAATTTTGAGGTCGTCTCAAAGTTCAACGGGTGCAAACCGACACTGGAGGCTTAACCACTAAATGCCTACGCCACGAAAAGTAGTTCTTAAGTATTGCAGGAAGATTGCAAACTCTGCATGGAAGTTCATCTCCTAGGTGTTTTGGCTCATTTTAGCACATCGTGTTCGAAATGACTCTAACCAGAGTCCTCAAAGAAGTTGCAGACGACAATTTCAATTGTTGAAATTTTAAGATATTTAGATCTTTAGGTAGAAAACAATGTGGAAAATGAAGAAATCGCTTGTAACAAGCAATTTCTTCATTTTCCACATTGTTTTCCACAATTGGGCGTAAAAAGAAGGTGTTGTGTGGGAATGGGCTAACTCCTTGGTAACTTTAACCTCATTTCTTTATCATGACAACGTTTGACAAAAAAAAAAAAAAAAAAAAAACTGAACAAAACAATGCTTTGCTAGTTTACTGTAGTTTTCAGTATTTTGATTATTATCTTGGATTAGCCTTTTTCAAGCTATTACTTGGTCGCATAAGGTTTAATAGATATACAGAATCATTAATTTGCTTCTGGTAAGAAACGATTCGGAAATAACTACTAATCTAGTACTGTCCAAGTTTCTAGTCACTTTCGGACTGTCATCGGAAAAGGATCACTTCGGAAAAGTTAAAAAGAATTGATCAAGAAAGCTGGTTTAGACTGTGATCATGATTTTTAACGTCACTTTCAGTAATATTTCCATTCATATCGCGGTTGGAAGGTGCACCTAGCTATGGTTTCCAGACATTTTCCACACTAGGACATGTACAACTACAAAAACAAATTTGAGCCATTAGCTGCTCAAGCAAACGCAATAGGCAAATTACTTATAACATTCCCATCGGTGAGAGACAATTGACGCGTGCGGCAATGACGATTTTTTTACCGAAATAGTGATCACATGCTCATAGCATTAAAATAGAAATCTTCCTTTATTAGCTATTAAGCTATACTGGCTATGCTAGAAGACCTGTTTTATAAGGATTATTTATCTGAAAGTGCAATTTTCCACACCAGTATGGGCGTAGCTCTCTACCAAACCATGCAACAAGTACGTCGACCATAATTATTTTCAGTGCTTTGATATGATTAACAGTCGCGATCCATAAATTAAGAAAACATTGAAAAAATATCTTTATCAGTATTTAAGAGTCTTATGAGACAACGTTAAAAAGGATTCATAAGTCACCATTTAAAAGTCCTACATCAATATTAGAAAAGATTTCTAGAATTAAGAACATCATAAAATTGAAGTTAATCCAACTCAATAGACGGTTTGCGTCGGTCATTCGGGTAATCAATCGACAGAGCAAATCATTCATTTAGACCGGGAGTGAAATTTGAACTCCAAATATTGATCGCCATTTATGTGAAGCGTTTTTGTTGGTTTTGCGACTTAAATGTTGTATCTACAGCTTTTTGAGAACAAATGTGCAAATTGGTATTAAGGGGGGGGGCTAATTATATATCGTTCGTTTCATTTAACGCGATAATTTCGATTCCATACCATTTAAAAATGTCCCTGGCTCGATCCCCGATCGCGCCAAATATCCTTTTCGACAAGTGTTTCGCCTACCAATGAGTGGAATATCGTAAACCTAATTGGGATGAGCAGCCGAAAAAAGCTTGAAAAGGTGTTGTGGTACAATGTTGTACTGGTGTGATAAATACCAGGAATCAAAGGTTAGGTTCTCCGACTTCCGAGATATGACTTAATCACAGTTAAGGTGGCGTTAAACCCTATTCAATCAATCAACCATACCAAAATCATGAGGAAATTTCTCGATGTTATTAACCGTAGCTAAACAACAACATTAATATGAGAACTCTGAAAATTATTTTTAATACCCCTGTGTTGATATCTTTCAGATAAGAAATTACCAATGAACATCTTTTGGACTGTTTCTGCCGATGCAGTAGTAAATCCAAGTGAAAACACACTATATGGCACAATAATAAACATAAGGCCGAATACTATGAATCTATCAACAAAGCCCAACAGGAAAATGCGCCAAACAGCCAAGAAATCTTTCCACGTCATCCGGGAGCTGAAATATATGAAGCATGGCCTAAAAAAACTTGAGCGTGTAAATCTTTGAAATTGATGTATAACTGAGCAATCGCGGTTGACAATCAAGAAATATATATCGACCAATTAAATCATTCATTCAGCCCGGAATTGAGATTTGAATTCCAAAAATTGGCCGTCATTTTCGTGGAAGTTTTTGCTGATACGGCGACTCAAACGTCGTAGATGCAGCTTATTCAGTTTGCACTGTTTGGGTGTGCAACAGGGTGATCTATTCGTGTTTGTACTGTTTTGTCACGTCTGCGTTTGTTTTTTATCTTTATGGCCTCATTCGTGTACTCATTAACATTTCCTGTTCGAACCATGTTTCTATACTTAAGAAAACATTGAGGAAAGAAGAAATTGCTTGTAATAAGCAAATTTTTGCTCTATATTTTCTACACCATTGAATGATTATTTTTCCAATAAAAACGACTTAAAATTGAAGTCTACAAAAACTTTGAATCTGATGTTTATGTCGAAAAAATTACCAGACATTCGACGTGCCTCCAGACAAATCAACAGGTTCTGAGTTTGAATTCGACGACGAAGGGTTGTTTGAGATAAATGACGTAGTCTGAGTATTGCCTTGTCCTTCATCAGATTTTTTTCTACCAGAATTTGGTCCATTCTGAAAAAAATGTACAGTTGATAAGGGCCGTCAGGTGGGGACAGCGTCAGGATATTTTTAAGAGACGAAAGGAATATTTTTGAGGGTACGAAAACTATTCACACTCCAAGAATACGCGGAGTGTCGACACTTTCCGAATTACAGTGAAGGTCTCACTTCGATACCAGAGAAGTCAATATGACGCAATTACTCACCAAGTCTGTATTTCGAGCTGGGCTATCTGCGACACGACATGCGCCATACGAACGTGTTTTTCGCCTCTTCTGTAAAGGAAATATAACTGTTAAATCAAACAATGATAATGATAATAACAATAACAATTGTGATATCAATAATAATAATAATTAAATACACACAAACAAAAATCAAACAAACAAACAACAACAACAACAGCAAAAAAAAAGAGCAATTTCTCTCTTTTTTTTAAACAATACATGTATCTTCTCCCTCATAGGAAGGTTTTATTTTAAATTGCATCCGAATTTAATTGTCGTCTGCATACTCTTTTAGTTTGGATCAGACGAGCATTTCAAAAAGAGGATGGATTGTTTAATAGTTACAAGCTGCACATGTAATGGCCTACATTTATTGTCGCAGTAATACATGTTACTGATGTGAAAAATGACAGAAAGTCATGGTTGGGTGCACCTACCCACCGCGATTTTACTGAAATATTACTGAAAGTGACGTTAACCCATTTACTTTTTCGCAGTCAACTAGCTTTCAAGAACAATACTATTTTTTTTTACTTTTCCGTGATTATCCTTTCCCGAAGACATCCACAAATAATTAAGAATTCAGAAACTTCGACAGTATTTGAATAGCAGTATTCGTTGAAATTTATTACCTTTGAGAAATAAATGAAAGGTTTTGTATATCTTTTAAACCTTCCTTGATCCAGTTGAAGCTTAATCAATTCCTACACAAACACGCTTTGTTTTACGCCCTTGAAGAATCGCATTAAAGAAAACATTGTGAGAAAAGAATAAATTGCTTGTTTCACAATGTCTTCTACCCTATCTAGGCCTTAGTTTTCAATCCCAAAGCGATTTGAGTTGTCGTCTGTAACTAGTCCAAACTTTTGTCGTTTGGTAAAGAAGCTCAATTTTGAGAACTGAACTTCTTATCTGTTAATTTTCACGTATTAATTTTCAATACCAATTTAAGAAATCGATTGCAACCGATTTATAAAGGGAAGAAACGATAGATGGTAAATTGACTAAATTTCCGAAGATCAGCAAGGAGAGAATAAATTGGGAGTGGAAGGACCGTTTCTTAAACTTTAAACTACTGCATTTTATTCCCAGTCCTACGACGACTATGAAATTTTCTTCAGAGAAAATTGATCATTATCCACGCTGTTCTGTTTGTAGCCACACTCACGCATTTAATCGGTAATTGGTGTTTTTTTTTATTATATTCCTGTCTATGAAATCTTGGAGTTTCCCAGTGTAATAAATTTTGATATCATCACTAGTGGTAATATGAACTTTCAGTCCGAAAATTGGGAACTACTTTTATTTCAAAAGGGCCGACTCGCTCCAGGTTAATATTCATAGCTAAGATTGACATTTTACATCTAAAATAAAGAAAGCTTTTTTTTTAAAAAAAACATGAGCTACACGTTCTTCGATTTTTCTCTTGAAACAAGGGCGAATGAGGTGACCTAACATTCAAATTCTTAAAGCTACCACTTAATTCAAAAACAGTAATATAAGTAGAAATTATGTTCATAACTACAAGAGCAAAATGACCGTTTTATTCTTACAACTGTTTTTAGAAAATAACGAACCTCAATATCTGTGTTATCACCGATTGACTCAAAAAATGTACTGCATAATTTTCCGTTACGTTCAAAATTATACTAGACCTCGAATACCAATGATATTGCAGTTAAAGTGACATACACTCAAACCAAACCAGCATGAGCTTATTTTGTACGCTAAAGCCAGGAGACTGAGAGATCACAAACTGCCTATCCTATTATTCTGTCCAAGTCCAAGTCTAGAATGGCCGTTCGATGTTCGAAATTCAAAATCAATGATTTTTTCAAGACCTTTTATGTTCCGTTGAAAAAATACGAAGTCAAAAGTAACGGTTTTGAATCATTTTGGCAATTTACTAGCGGGTACGTCTTTTTGAATTGCCCATAGAAACAGCTGTACAGGGAGGGTCATCTCAAAAATGGGGTCAAAAGTCATAGAGAAAAGGTATCATGCCATACTAAAATTTATTTTTTTTGATGTATTAATGGATGTTCTTTAATTTAAAGTAGGTCTGGTCATTCTCGCAAACTCTTGGACTGAGCTATAAGCGAATGTGTTATAATGGTCGTCTATGGAAAATGATTTACTTCCCTTAGACCTAGTCGCCCTTAGATGCAGTATAATGTTTCGTCCAATTTATTTTCGTGTTTAACACTACAAACTCTAAGGGTCTTAAATTACGTATTTCCCCCCCCCCCAAAAAAAAACATACATTGAAAATAAATATGTTATAATCTAAAAATAAAGCTGTTTCGAATATAATAAAAGGAATAACCAACTAGTTATTTTTGATGTGAAAAATCTGTCACTCGAATTCGTTTTATATACATTAGAAAAACTCGTGCTTCGGGCTCGTTTTTTCAATGCCTAACAACGCATTCTCGTGAGAGATTTTACATATAAAAACAACCAGTTGATTATCCTCTATGTTTATATTTACGGGCATGAGCTAATTGTCATCCACAGATTATTGGAAAGTGTCCCCTCGATAACGTATCACGCGTTGTGATTGGTTGGCTTGCTGATATAAGCAATGCTTTACACTTCTACCGGTCGTTGTCAGCCCGGTTAGCTCAGTTGGTAGAGCACTTGACTTAAAACCTCAAGATCACGGGTTCGAGCCCTGGGCTGACCATATCAACTAACAAACTAATTGTCTTTCGGATGAGACGTTAAACCGAGGCCCCGTGTGACGATGCTATCCATCGAGAACCAGGCGGAGCTCTCAGCAGTTTCGTCCTTTATCCCTGCACTATCCGCCGTAACAACTAAGCGTCAATCATATGGGCATGTGCTACGGTAGCGACGATAAATAAACCAAAATACACACACAATGGTCGTAATTAGTTGAATTCACGCGTCAGTTTTCACGGCGCACTTGCGCTATCAATCGAACTAAGGGGACATTAAAAAGGTAGTCGTATGGGTAGAATTGAGAGACTATGATTTGGACAGGGCAATTGAAAAAAGGACAGGGTTTCGTACTACAAGTGCAGGGCGCCATTCTGAAAGGGCCTAGCTGGAGGCAAATTACTCACACACAGACCGCGCGTTATTGTGACCGTGACCGCATCTGAGCCGAGTAGGATATTTGTAATGAGGGACACTCGTGGGTTATCTCCCTTGAATGCTCTCAAGAAATACATTGGTCCTTATCAGTGTTTTACTTGGACTTTATCGTTGCACTGCCCATTTTAAGTCAGCTGTTTTATGCAAAATTTAGAGATGGAAATGTTCGTTTCACCCTTAAAATTCATTTCTATGTTATTTCTGAACCATAAGTTTATACTATTGATAGATAATTATCTATAACTAAACTTGAAAATATAATTAAAAATCGCAACTTCCCTATACAGATCAAGGATAAAAACAAAGGTAATGTAGATTTACTGGTAGCAGAACAAAGGGAAGATAATGGTCCTCATTTTTTCGTACGGAAAAGGAGTCTTCACGTTTTCTTTAAATGATACACAATCATGGTTTATGCCATTTCAAAATATACAGTTGTTTCGAGGAGACATGTTTTGAAATTTAATAAATCGAACCTAAATGGGCACTATACTACTCTTCAAACATAGTATCATCCCACTGGATTTTCCAAACTGGGTAACACTGATGGACGCCTACGGAGTTCAAACTGTAGTTACGACTTTTAGGTCGCGAACCAATCATTCTACTTTTTTGTTACATGATACGTGCTATATATTTTCAAAATAAATCAGTTTAAAAGCGAAGCGGGTCTTCATGTCGAAGTCAAATGACAAATGGAGTAAGTTGGTGGGGGCAGTGATTGGTCAGTTGATACGTGCAAAGACAAGACTGGTCTTCATTAACAAATTGAGATCTACATTTTGTTTTTCAATTACAAAACAAGAACTCCGATTGACCGGACTCTTAATCTTTTCTCACGCAGTGAAATTTTAAACCGGTCAAAATTGAAAGAAGTTGCAAACGACAATCTGAAATCGTTGAAAATTGTAAACTCTTTTTTTTCTCTGTGTAGAAAACAATGTGGAAAATGCAAAAAAATGCTTGTAACAAGCAATTTCTTCCGTTTCCACATTGTTTTCTAGAACTATATTCTTGGGGGCGTAAAAAGGAGGGATTGTGTGGGAATAGGTCAAGCCTATGAATGCTTCAAATGAACCAACTATGATTACTGGGAGAACCCGGGCATGAAAGACGCTTCAGGCAAATTGAAAAAAGAAAAAAAAACAACCTCACCTTTTTGGCTCTTACGGGATCAAGAAAGAATGATTCCATTTGGTTGTTCGCCATTTTAAAGTTAGTGTATAAAGTAGAGATTTTCTCATGGTCGAGAGTAGTTGAAATGAATTATGACGAGGACAAGTGACTAATACATATATGGTATGAGTGTAAGGAGTGCCTCTTAACCTCTTATCAAAACTTGAGACTGGTCCAAACTGAAGGAAGCTACAGACGATAATTTATAGTCGATGAAACTTTAAAAGTCTTTGTCGTAAAGGGTAGAAAACACTTTGAAAATTTTTTCATGATGTTTTTTTCTAAAGTTTTCTTCTAAAGGGGTGTCAAAAAGCGGCATTGTGTGAAAATGGGATAGCCTAGTCCATTATCACACTATCCTATTCTTTAGGCTCCTCCCAAGAAAAAAGCTTTGTAAAACACCTTGAAAAATGAAATTGTTGTAAAGAGCCATTTCTTCATTTTTCAAAAAAGTTTTCTGCTTCAAATTGAAAAAATAAGAATGAATAAAACAAAAACAACAACAAAACAACAACAACTAACAACAACGATGTATATCTATACGTTTGGACCAGAGTGAGAATGGGTTAATCCGTTTCTAGACGAAACATTTATTTGTCGTATTAAAATCATACGAAGTCGGCGACGAATTTAACATTTGATATCGGATAAAATTGATGAAAAAAATGTACAAATCAAGGAATTGAAAAGAGATAAGAGAAAAGAAACACAGGTAAATCCCAGGTGGCATTTTGAAATTAATATATATTATTCAACCCATTACCAAGACGACAAATGTCAGTCCAATTAGCTCAGTTGGTAGAGCACTTGATTTTAAACTTCAAAATCACGGGTTCGAACCCTGGGCTGACCAAATGAACTAACAGACTAATTGTCTCTACGGTGAGACGTTAAACCGTGTGACGGTGCTACCAATCGAGCTCGTTAAAGAGCTAGGCGGAACCCTCAGCAGTTTCGTCCTGTATCCTTGCATGACCCCCGTAACAACTAACCGTCTTCTGGGGACGTCGCTCATTATGGGCATGTGCTACGGTAGCGACGATAAATAAACGGAAACTACACACACGGACGACAAACCTATACATTGGTCCGAATTGGAAGAAGTTGCAGATTACACATGAAAGTGAGTTAATTTGGAAATAATTTAATTGTTTGTTTTGTCTTTCAAAAACGAGCGTTCTGATTGGTCGAAGAATTTAATCCATACCTCCATGAACACAATTTTGAGCACGTAGCCATTTTGTATGCTCCCGCACAAAATAGTTCTATACAAAAAAGTATCAAAATTTGTAAGGTTTACTTTTTTCACTCGATGCTATTAAATTATAAGAAATGAAGGGAATATTTTTTGTTTTCATGAAGATATGAACCGATAAATCTAATCACATTTATGTATGAATCCGCTTCGCGTATTCATACAGTGTGATTAGTTTTTCGGGTTCATACCTCCATGAAAACAAAAAATATTCTCTTCAACTTATAAATAAAAATGCCAAAAAGAATGGAACTCATTTGAAGAAACGATGAAATTGTTTGATATAAGATTGTCCTATATCGATATTTAACCCATTCCCACACAGTAAGATTTTAGACCAGTCCAAATTTAAAGAAGTTGCAGATGACAATTTTAAGTTTATGAAATCTTTAAGATCTTTGTCTTTTGGGATGGAAAACATTGTGAATAAAATGAAGAAATTGCTTGTACCAAGCAATTTCTTCATTTTCCACAATTGTTTTCCAAAGCTTTCATATTGAGGGGCGTTTCAAAGCGTCACTGTGTGGAAATGGGTTAAACGGCGTTACTATACAAATTTATGTAGAAGTAAAAATGGCTGGTTTGCGACATAAACGTCAAAACTACAACTGGAAAAATAAGTTATAAAGCTGCAGTTATGACGTTAAAAGCGCCAATTCAACTAGAATGCTTCCCATAAATATCGGCCAATGTCTGAGTTCCAAGCTCAGTTGTAGTCTGATTTGAAGGACCTTTAAAGTAAGCGCATTTTACAGAAGATATTGAATGAGCGGTCATGAAAGGCTGAACTTATTAAAGTCAGGAAGGCGAGAGACCACGTGACTTAACCGTATGTGGAAGCGCCCATTTTTAGAATGGGGGGGGGCGTTTTTTTGAAGTAATTTTGATACTAAGAGTCGGTAAAATGATGCCAGATCCCAAATAGGACATGGTACTTTCTGGTTTTTTTTAACCCTTGTCAGACTGAATAAAATCATTGTCAGAATTGTATAAAAATCAAAGGGCACTGGTAATGCTTTTTGTTCAGTTGTCAATACTTCTTTTGAAAATTAATTTCCTACAGAACTCTGGTTTCAAAAGGACAGACAGGAGGTGTAGACTAAGATCAGACTGCACTTATGTACAGGCTGATCTTTGTCTATACCTCCTGCTAAAACCGGAATATTCCGGGTTCAGCATGACAAGGGTTAATTATAGTACATGTATTTTGATTAAAGTCAGGGGAAACTTGGGCGGATGTGAACGAAATTTGTCGTAGTAAAGTGGGAATCGCATTCATGAACCTGTAAACATATTTAGCATTAAGGTCAGGACCAGGTCAATAAATCTATCATATTTAAGAGCTGAAGAAAATTATTTTGTTTTGTTTTCATGGAGGTATAAAACGAAAAGTAATCACACTGTAAGAAAACGCGAAACGGATTCATGCATAAGTGTGATTCGGTTTTTCGGTTCAATACCCCATGAAAACAAAAACTGTTCTCTTCATTTCTTGTAATTGAACAGCATCGAGCGAAAAAAAAACAACAAAAAAAACCAAAAACAAATCTTTACATATTTTGATACATTTTATATGGGACTATTTTGTGCGGAAGCATACAAAATCGCTGGGCGCTCAAAATTGTGTTCATTGAGTTATGAATATTTTTTTTCGACCATTCAGAAAGTCCGTTTTAGATAGACGAAACTAAAAATTAAATTATATATACAATGTAGTAAAATAAAAAGAGTTTTCAAATACATTTAATATCTCAAACTCAAAATAACTTTATACAAAGAGAGCCTTAATCCTTAAACCTTTCCCGTTTGAAATTTTAGACTGGTCCAAATCGAAAGAGGTTGCACACGACAATAAAACTGAATGTAATTTGAAATGAAACCAGCCTATGTTGTAGAAAATATTGAAGGAAAAGAAGAAATTGCTTGTTACAAGCTATTTCTTCATTTTCCACGATGTTTTCTCAAGTATAAATTCACAGTGACGTAAAATTTCGTGTTTTGCAGGAAAGGGTTAATAACTTAATACTAATAAAGAATTTTTTTCGAATTCACAAATTACTTTACAAACAAACAAATACAAATTAATTGACATCATTTCCAATTTGTGATCCGAAATCAGCCTAGTACCTGGGGACACCACCTTTTGAGAGGGAAAATCGTCACAACGTATTTTTTCCCAAAATAAACGAATTTTATCCCCTGTCGAAACCCATGATCACGTTACTTTCGACACCAACATGAAGCCTATAAAAATCTCTTCAACTGGAATAAAAATCATTCGTTATTTCAATGCCAGAAATGATTTATCGACTGAAACGATGACTCACACTCCTTTATAAGGTGTTTTGAATAGGATTTGAGCGCATGCGTGACATTTCCAACCATTACACATGTGCATCCGCACAGTCTGATCAGAGTCTTCAGTCTGCGCTCTGTAGATAGGTACTGACCTAAAGGTTCTTTAAACAATTGGCGAATATTCTAATTGCCCCGAATGGCTGTCCAGGGTGCTCAATGTGTGCGAGTCACGAACATGCGAAATGATTGGAAATGTCACGCATAGGCTCATTTAAATTTCAATAAATATAAATAAAAATGGTATGCAATTCTTAGCCAAACTATACCTCCATGTAATGCCGTTATGTACAAATCAACCACGGTTTTTCTAAAGCTTATCACGGTTTATAAAGTGTCAGAATTTCCATATTTGTATTGATTAACCGTTACAATTTTTTTATTAACAGTGTCGGCCAGCCGTCCTTCTCCCTGAGACTATTTTTATATTTTTTCTTACTGCAATATTAGATTATGAGGGTCAAGCATCACAATGAAAATTTAAACTCGTGACGAATATCCATCACAATCAATGTTGACCGTAAGCCATCAGATTCTAGGCTGGTTACAGTTACACAGTACATCTTGGAATTCAAAAAACAATTAAATGAATTTAGCGCTCAACTCGAGCTCAAGTCAATCTATGCTAACGCTAAAAATGAATAAATGACAGGATAGAACCACAATTAAACAATAAAAGATCTAGATCAAGAATAGTTTTAAGTTCGTAAATCTAGATTAAAACGGGCGGGATGGTGGTGGAAATCAGATGATTCCTGTATCAAATCACGAGGATGCTGTAATAATATTTGCAACAAAATTTTCAACACTAATTATGATGCTTCTAAGCAGTAACCTTTTATTTATGAAGAAGAAAAGGTATTTTCCCGATTGACCAATCGCGGCTGTCAATCGACAAATCAACCGACCAATCAAATTCAGCCCGGACCTTAGCTTATACTCCGACATGGCCGCCATTTTTGTAAAACATTTTTTTGTTGGTTTGACGACTTAAACGTCGTAACTGCAGCTTATTCAAGTTGTAGTAACGACGTTTAGCTCGCAACCAACCATTTTACTTTTTTGTTACATTTTACCGGCCATATATTTTGCAAAATATCGCCGTTAAAGGATAGAAGCGGAAATTCCTATCGGAGTTAATGGGCGGGGTCTAGTGATTGGTCAATTTTGTAAGGTTTCATTTCCATTTTATGTCAGGAAGTCGAGAGAACACGTTACTTCGCCGGAAATAGTAAATTATTTAGTTGATCGGGGGATTTTCCTTTGTCAATTTGATAGCAATGATGTTTAGTCCCAAATAGGACATGATAATTTATGGTTAATCACGTCATGACGACAGCTAATAATAAGTGAAGCCACTTAATTGGGTTTGAGTTTTTCCGACCTTATGGACTTTCTACGCCTTTATTTCGTATTTTTGACGTAAAAGCATAGAAATTATTTGGTTTAATATCAGAATACATTATGATATTTTTTGTGGCGTAAATCCGTGGATTTTGTCCTTCAAAAGCGGACTTTTGTCTCAAGAAATTAGCTCTGTTGCACAGAGAATAAGAAACCGAACATTCTATATCTGAAATATGAAAAGAATAAAAGTAGAATTGTGCTTAACGAAAAATGATACAATCTAGAAATAATTTGACGTGTATATAAGTCGCAACACGAGCTAATCGGGCAGAGGGCGTGTTAGTTGAACTCTTGTTTTATTCACAAAATAAGTATATTACTAGTCTAAGATTGAAAGATACATATATCATTAGAAAGTCAAATAACATAGTTATCTATTAGCATCATAGCTTGTAAATTTCAATAAGAAGAAAGATGACGAAAATACTTTTTACATTCTTTTTCAATGTGATAGGGTTAACATGGTGTACAGAAATTTCTCTCTTATTTACGATGAAACGTACCCTCATTTTGACATGCGGGAAAAATAAGGGTAGGGGCTAAAATATTTTATAAGGTCTAAAAAATACCTGAAAATAAGACAATTAATTGGTTGACTTTTTTTTAAATTTAGCTATAAGTCTTCTGGAATCAACTTATTGCATTATTTAGCTTTGGCTTGCCAATATTTCACTGCGATTTTTAGAAGACCATAAACACAACTTGGTTGAAAATGAATTTTAGATTACGACAAGTAACACCATTTTACGCAATTTTCACGGACAAACGTCGAAATTAATGAAAAGGCCATATACCCATTTCAACTGATAATTGTGTATAGCAGTCAGGGGCAGATAATCCTAGCTCAAGAACTAGCGTGAAAGGGTATCCTGGAAATTTGATAACATCTCTATTATATATGTTATTCAGAAACATATGTTTAAAAGAACAATATTTATTGGACAAGAAAACGGCATGGGATGCACATTATGACCTTAACCCATTCTCACAGATGGCGCTTTGGGCGCTCCTCAAGAAAAACAATCGGGAAAACATTGTGTAAAATGAAGAAATTGCTTGTAACAAGCAATTTCTTCATTTACACAATGTTTTCTACTCAGAAAGTAGAACAATCTAAAATTTCACAAACTCTACATTGTCGTCTGCAACTCTTTTAAATCTGAACCAGTCTAAAATTACTTTGTGTGGGAATGGGCTAGCAGAATTAAAACAAAAAACAACAACAAAAAACCAAAACCAAAACATATCATTCCTTCTATGGCAAATCTAAGACTTTTAAAAAATATGCAGACAGACGTTATTCTTCCAATTTGCCGATCGCCCCAGTCAATCAAATATCGATTGACCGATCAAATATTTCATTAAATGGACGGATAAATAACAAAATTATGACGTTTTGACCCCAGTCGAACTACCATGTCGGATGTCAGTGGGTGTAGCCAGCTACACGTCAATTGAAGACACCTTTGGTAAAGCAAGTTAAACATTCGAGGGTAAAATATGTCAACGAGAGCCGTCAGGGACGGAATATGCCCCACCCCCCTTATATAGCCCTGTCACACAATGTACAAAAATAAACAGGTAACACGATTCGGATGGACGGACAGACGAAGCGGTGGCTATATGCTCGCCCTTCTCCAGACATACTTAATTTTAACGAACGACCTTCAGCTATAATCTTGACCTTGGAGCTATCCGAAAAATTGTTTCAAATGTCACATCTACTCATGATAGAGAACAATTGTGCCAAGTTATAATGAAACTGTTTATGATTGAAGGAGCTATGCTCTGGAAATGTTTAATTTTAACGTTCAGCCTTGAGCTGTGACCTTGAATTTGGGGCAATATGATATTTTTTTCAAATGGAACACCTACGCATGATAGAGGATTCTTGCAAAGTTATTTCGCAATCCGTCCATTATTTTAGTAAATATGCTCCGGACATGATTAATTTCAACGTTTGACCTTGAGATGTGACCTTGACTTTGAAGCTATCAGAATATTTTTTTTTTCAAATAGCAAATCAACCCTTGATAGAGAGCAAATGTGCAAACTTATGTAATTTCTAAAGCCATCTACAATTTTAAAAGCCATGCTCCGGACATGCTTAATTTTAATGCTCGACCTTGAGCTGTGTCCTTTACCTTGATCTAACTCAATATTTCCTTCAAATAGTAAATCTACTCATGATAGAGAACATTTGTGCCAAGTTATGTTGAAATCAATCCCCAATTGAAGGAGTCGTGCTCCTGAAAAGCTCAGTTTTAATGTTTGACCTTGAACCATGACTTTGACCTAGAGGCTTTCGGGAAAGAAGCGTCGGGACAGTATCATAAGGAATTCACATGTGAAGTTTCATCCAATTTGGCCCAAGAATCGGAGAAATCGAGGCAGCGGTCGGTCGAAAGGACGGACAGACGAAGCGACGGCTATATGGGGGGAGCATAAAAATCTGATGCTTCACCTAGAACCGTCAAATGATATGTTCAGATAATCGGGCGTCGTTCAGCACTGCATTTAAATCTGACACCGATTTTTACAAGTCAAACATAGGCGTATCCCGTCAATAGAAATCCTTATCATGCTGAATAGGAAAATTCATGTTTTGGAATGATGTATAGACAAAGATCAGCCTGCACATATTTGCACCCTGAACTTTGTCTCCAAAACCCGCCTTTTCCTTTTAAGACAGAAACTATTATAGGATAAAGGCTCAAAATAAACGTAAAGTTAGTGTTTCGAGTGCTTTCAGAACCTTGACTTTATTGCATTGTCATGCTGATCCCGGAATATTCCTGTTTTGGCAGGAGGTATAGACAAAGATCAGACTTCACAAAAGTGCAGTCTGATCTTAGTCTACACAATCTGCTAGTACGCATTATTGTTTTGTGAAATAAATTTTCGAAAGAAATATAAGTCCTCTATAAGGGCTTCCAATACTTTCAGTACTGTGATTTAAAAGCATTTTAGGAAACCGATTTCTATTTAGCATGACAAGGGTTAACATCTGGTGGATCAGTAGCCACGCACACTTCAAAACATTCCAAGTCGTATAATTATTATTTTTATGATATACAGTTATAAGCAATGAAGAGATTTTTTGTTTTCATGGAGGTATGAAAACCTAATCACACTTATGTATAAATCGCGGAATTATAGAGTGTGATTTATTTTTTGGTTCATACCTCCATGAAACAAAAAGTTTTCTCTTTATTTCTTATATTTTAAAAGCTTCGAGCGAAAAAAAGCAAACACTTAACAAATTTTGACACTTTTTTGTATGGAACTATTTTGTGCGGAAGGATACAAAATAGGTTGCGTGTTCAAAATTTTGTTCATGGAGGAATGAATTTTTTTTCGACCAACCAGAACGCCCGTTTTGATAAACGAAGCTAAAAACTAAATTACTAAGAAATGAATAAAATATTGTTTGTTTTCATAGTGTTGTGAAAAATATAATTATATTTGTAAATGAATCTTCCTTGCAGCTTCCCACAAATATCTTATTTGTCATGTCCGTAATTATTTTAACTCGCTCTAAAGTTGCATGGTTGCCATATCTCGGCTTTTAATCACACAGCCGAATGTCATATCAAATAATTCATTCGGAAGGGAATTGAACTTTGGAACCAACGTTGGTCTACATGATTTGACGACTGAAACGTCGGAACTACATTTTTCAAGCTGAAGTTACGACGTCGAGGTCACCAACCAACCAATTTCAATTGTAATGTACATGTTAGTGACAATAACAAAGAAAAAAATACCGCGATATAATATCAAAGCCCGACTCCCTTTCTGAGTCGGTGGGCGTGAACAGCGATTTGTCTGTTACAAGCGTAAATTCTAGATTCACAGCCAGCGTGAGTTTCAGTCATTTCACGCAATGATTATCATGAATAATAAACTAAACAATGTAAATTAACGTTTTCAAAAATCAAAGTACTGAAAGTACTGTAGGCTAGCAAAAGCATGGTTTTGTTAAGTGATTTTCTTTGTCAAAGGTTCTCATGATAAATAAACGAGATTGAAGTAACCCAGGAGAGAACCCATTACAACATGAAAAATTCTTAGACTGGTCCAACTGTTTATTAACCAACCAGGTGAAACAATTTTTTTTGTAGTATAATACAATTTGACGCCGTCTCGTTTCATGTACTTCCTCTATATATCTCGACAGAAATTAAAGCTCTTCGGTTGACGTCAAACCCCTTTCTTTCTGTGTTTTCTTGTTTTTCTTGAACATCCTAGTAAAAAAATTGCTTGTGCGATTGTCCCGTGCTTGTTCAAACGGATCCTGGTAGATAAATAAATAGATGGTAAAAATAAAATTGCATTTCGCGCTATATTTGTTGGTAATTTGCAGGTTAGGATATTTCTAAGGATCAATTACCAATTTTAACTGTCATATAAAAGTAGAACACCCTTTTTTCTTTATGTTAAATATGATGCCATTTCAATTTGTGAAGAAAAAAAAAACACACACACACAAAAAAAAACCCAACTCAAAATGGGGCGAACGGTCAATCATAATGCCAAAAGAGAGCTATTCGCCTTTTGATTCTGTAAGTGAAATAAATTGATAATAATAATGTAAACAAACAAACAAAACAAAACAAAACAAACACCCCCCCAAACAAAATCCCCACCCACACACACAGTGCTCTGACATATTTAAAGCTTTTAAACTCTCTCTGGATGTATTTCTCGAAAGAATTATTTCTGTTGGCTAAGCGTCACCTGTCGGCGTCCAATTTTGTTACCTCAGTATATATTAGTCCCAGGGCACTCATTATTACAAATACCCACATCATGATATATGCCACTGAATTTGTGGTCTTGATCATTGCAGAGATTAAAACTTTTACTAAAACCTTTTCTTGGCTCATATTTTTTGACTGCCGTAACATAGGGTACACATATTTGACTTATGTGTCCAACGAATTAAAAAAATGAGGTCCATTACCCTGTGGCATTAGCCTACTTTTCAAAATTATTATCCTCGCTAATATTTTGTTCCCACACATTGGACCATTCTATATTATAGGTACACTCAGTATGTAACATACTTTAATTTCTGATCAAGTAGCAATATTCTTGTCTTTGACAGTTGATATTCTTTATGAAAACTTAAGTTAGCACTCCCAATTTAGACCAAGTATACTGAAGACTTGATCTTAATCTTTCACGCCTTTTCATAAACGTAAATCATATTTGCTCATTCCTAACACCTAGGACTATATAATTTTATTGTTACATTCAATAAGAGATATGCTTTTATTTGATACTAAGGATCATGAACCTTTTACCTTAACTTACTTGCAAAAAAGTTAACTTAGCTTATTTTTTCTGATTACTCTCTAATAGAAATGCCAAATTTGCAGAAATACTCATTGAGTGATAGGCTTTCATTCCGACCAATTATCGTGATGATATAATCTTTACCTATTATCTTGGCCGCGACACAGTTGATAGCCCTAATGATTCCATGTCATAGGTCACGATCTCGATCCCTGGCCGCGGGCAATATACTTTACGGGATTTTGCGTGGATAATCTTATACCTTAGTAGGATAAGCAACTGGAGACTCGGAAATGATTTTGTGATAGGTTTCGCGTGAAAAATACCAGGAATGTATGGTAAGGTGCTCCAGTCATTACTATTTAACCGAAAACATGTTAAAAATGGCGTTAAACCCATTAAGTTAATCTTTTTAACTTTGATATTCTTTTGAAAACTCTAACGTTGCTTACACCATGCATTTTATATACACGTCCACAAAATGATAAAGTTTTTACCTAATACCATGTTTTTGTCACCATGATCTTTACCCTTCATTAAATGAATTGCTTTTATTTCAAAGAAAGGCATCGATATTTTTCATGTCAAAGATTTTAGATATTTTTATTCCCTCCCATATACTATTCGAATACAAAATTCTGCAAAATCAGCTAATAGCCTACGTAGGCAATTAATCTATTTTTAGATTAAGCCGAGACAGTTCCAAAGAATATAGGGTCATTCACGTGGTGGTATAACGGTTGGAATCTCGCATTTTCAAACCAACGTCATCGTTAATTCCGCTGAACCTTCCCTATATAACCACAAAAAGCCACTCTAAGCCCATTAGATTACTGCCAAGACAATATCTGACTCAACTTTAAGTATAAAGTGTTCGTTTGAGGGTATTTTCGGCACTTGGCACTTTTTCTTATCCAAGTTTCAGAAACATCGATACCCCCCTTACATAACTTATTTATCTAGTACAGAACTTTGACAGATCATGGAATTTAACTGACTAACCTTGATATTTGTTTATTGTTTAAGCATTTTTTTGTAACAAGCATAAATTTGGACAGGCTATGTTGTCTGCTGACAACACTTGCTGTAATAGGCAAAGAACACAAGAACCAGTATCTCCTCACGTGCCTGTTTATATATAGGATGTATTATATGAAAAATAATTTTTCTAATGATTTTGGGGAAATAGTGGGGGATTCTAAGCCAACGTATTATCAAATGAATAATCACACGAATTACCAGTTATTCCAATCTTATTCTTTTTCCCGCACTAATTCATGCAGGTCTACGAAATTCTAATTATGCTTCTGCTGACGTCATTAGACTAACATGTGAGTTGATGTATATGTCTACGATAAACTTGCGATAAACGTGATTTCATGACTTAAACGATGACATAAGATAAGACCTTTTTCAAACAGTTCCAAAATGCTTTCATATTCAATAAGCATATATTTTTTTCGACATGAAATAGATATTTCATTCAGAGATGGATACAACGCGAAGCCTTAATGGACTCATCTTTTAGTTTTGTTAAGCCTCCATTAATAGATATAATTTTGAGTTAGTTTCAGAGATCGATCGCAAACTGGCACCGGACGATTAACCATTAAATCTATTGAATGCCTACACCATGAAAATTAGTACCTATGTATTTCAGGAATAAAATATAGTCTGCCTGTAACTTGATCTCCTATGTTTTCTTAGCTCATGTGAGCACATAGTGCTCATAGTGAACCCTGTGATCATTGATCAACAAGTTTTGTGTTAACAGTATAGAAGCGAGAGAGTCAGAATATTTGTTAGGTCATTAAGGTAAACCCTTTTGGATTTTGGAACATTCTATTTAAAAACACGGAAAAGGGGCCTTAATGACATTTATTGTTTACTCGCTAGGCGCCAAAAATTGACTTGATTTTTAAGAAACTTAGTCAACATATTTGTCAAAATCGTAAAGGTGAAGCATATTGATATTTCGAATATTCAACTAAAAACATCGAAGAAGAGGCCCAATTTCTTTATATACATTATAATTGCTACAAATATAGCTATTCTTTATCGATTCATTGAATTATTGAATGGAATTGAAAACAACTTTAACAGCATCTCAGTCATATTGACTTTGCTGGAGCACCTAACCTCATCTGATATGCAACCACTATATCTTTTCCGAGCCTCTAGCTGCTAATTCCACATGGGTTTACGATTATCAAACCGTTGGTGGGAGATAAATGTCTAAAGAATATCTGTCGCGACAGGGGATCGAAACATAGAGCTATTTAAAGACTAGCTCGGTCATGGAGATTAACGAAATCATCCGTTAAAGGCAGGTATCGATGTTTCTGAAACATACACAAGAAAAATTGCCAAGTGTCGAAAGATGCGCTCAAACCAATATCTAATGGTTGAATTTGAGTCAGATATTGTCTTGGCGGTAATGTTATGATTTAAAGTTGCTTTTTGTGGTTATATGGGAAATGTTAAGCGGAATTCCATGTTAATCGTCAACATCGCATGATCTCATATACCCAGTCAACAGAAGATAACAAATTTACTAGCGAAACGACCAACGTCGTCAATCTTGTCACATCAAATGGTTAGCGCTGAACTAGGTAAAATGTTTATATTCGTAATAACGCTTACGACAGTTTTGGTCTGGTCTTTGAAGAATTTATGACCGGCTAGCGAACATAACTCCTGATGACGTAATGATGACGTAGGTTTGATGTAGTTCAAACTAAATGCGATATTCGAACGGTTATTCGCACAACGTGAATGACCCTCTATTGTTTGCAACTGTCTCAGGTTAACCTAAAAATAGATTGATAGCCTAAGTAGGCTGTTAGGGAAAAATGCTGTTTTTTTTTTCTGAAAACCCACCTCTGATTTTCTCAAAACAGTTCTACTTTTGAGAATATTGTATTCGAATAGCATATAAAAGGGAATAAAAATACTTAAAATCTGTGACATGAAAAAAACATCGATACCTACCTATAAGTTTATGCATCAGCATGTGTGCAATGTCGAAGATGGACGAGAGTTTCCGGTGCAGAATCGGGTGCATTCGACACGATCTCAAAATGTAAACAAAGACGAGTTAAAATCGATCAGAAAAACACAAAATACCCTTTCCAGAGACCTTTAATAATATCCTCCTTTTGTATATTGATATTAAGAAGGCTCGTGTTTGCTTTAGTGAGAAAATAGACAGTAGATTGTTTAAATCTTTTTCCCTTCCGAGGAAGTAAGATATGGCTTTTAAACATCTCCATCGCTTGGTACCTCCTAGATGATGGAAGTAAAGATAATATATGTGAAATTTGGACTGACCATTTTTCCTTAGTCAGCTTGGGTCGCATTTTCTCGCTTCGTTGTTTAAAAATGACTCAAAATGCTCATTTTATGTAGTTATCCCCGGAACCATTTATAAACTATAGTAAAGCATATCGTTTCAATTACTTACAGTGCCTTTGGTTTCACGTATTTGACTCTGGTCGTCGAATTGCCCTTCTTGTTCATTTACTTCGGCATTAAACCCTGATGCTGAATCTTGTGAAAATGAAGGATCTGTAACTCGAATAAAAGAGATAATAAAATTGAATTTTAGAATAAACAACATTACAACAACAACAACAACAACAACAAAATATTTTAGATATTTCGCAAAGGGATGTCTTTTGTACGTCCATGATACGTTATGCTGACGGGAAATAACGTTTTACAATAAACAAAATTTTATGTTATTGATAAATAGAACAACATTTTATCTAGAAACTTACAAATTAAATTAAAGTAATTGAACACTATGCCCAAAATATGAAAATGAGATATTATTCTAAAACAATTATAGCTGTCAGTGCATTTTGCTCCCCCCCCCCTTTTTTGAAAATTCGATTTTATAAAATGGACCAAAAATATTCAATAACTGGTAAAATTGACTAAATAATGTATAAAAATTGCAATAAAATAGAGGACAAGTGTTTCCTACAACACGCTAACATGATGAAAAGCCAGTGAAAAACGTTCTTAAAATACTTTTTTTTTCAAACGAAGAACCCTTATCTTAATTTTCAGAGCGAAAAATGCCCATCCTAGTTAAATAAAGTCAAATTTATAGTACCTAAATTATCAATTCGACAGAATAAGACGTAGAAACTATATAATAAACTTTATGTGTATCCAGGCAAATTTTGCTATTTTGGTACAGAAACTTAATTGACACATATATACATGTATCGTCTATTTCGGCTTCAGTGGCTGATAATCTAGGCACGTAGTCGGCGGTTTAATTTAGGGAGGGGGGGGATTGAATACATTGGCATATTTTTCTTTCCGGACTTTTTAGAAACAAGAGGTGTTGGAGGGCGTGAGACGCTCTACTGGCTGTCAAGTTTTCCGTTAAAGTAATCTGATATTTAAGGAAGCAAATTGCTTAAAGAAGAATACATGAAATGAAGATAACAAATTAAACTTTATTCCATGTATTATATCGAAAAACAATCCTTAACGCTACATTTCTCGTATTTCATGACGGATCCACTCTATTTCCAACATGATGTTTCTTATTACCATACAATCATCCTGTCAAATTTTCAACAGAATCCGATGATATTTGCGGGCTTTATCACAGATATATTTTGTGTGAAAAACCATAAGGCCTAATTTCCTGTATTTTCAGATGGATCCACTTAATTTCAGAAAGGAACTTTCCTTACGACCTTACAATTGACCGGTGAAACTTTAAAGACAATTCGATAATAATTGTGAACTTCATCACATAAACAAGAAAGTTTGAATTATAATCTGTAAGGCCCATTTTCCTGTGTTTCCAATGCCACATTATTCCATGTATCTTTTAAGAGAATCCGATAATAACTGTGGACTTTATGATGTTAACGATAATATTTCAATCAAGTTCACATAAGGCTCCTTTTCGATGATATTTTATGGGTGGTTTAATAATTCTGTGAAATTCAAAAGTGTATCCGATGAAATATTTGGTTTGTTTGTTTGTTTGAATGGGGTTTTACGCCGCTTTCAACAATCTTTCAGTTATATCGCGGCGGCTGGAGCACCTAACAATGGAATCCTGGTATTTCTAACATCAGTACTACCACTACATCCTTTCCTAGCCTCCAGCTGCTATCCCACATAGGTCTACGATTATCGACCCATTGGTGAGAGACAAATAGTCGGAAAGGATGAGTGCCGCCGTCGGGGATCGAACCCGGGACCTCTAGATTCACAGCCCGACGCGCTACCAACTGCGCTATGACGGCGGCTATGAAATATTTGGACTTTAATAATTTTACTAAAATATTTTAAAAAATCATGATACTTGACGGATTGTACCCGATTCTGAAAAGAATCATCATTATGATTGTACAATCATTCTATGAGAGTTTGAAGTAAATCCGATGAAATCTAGGGACATCATTGTTTTAGCTAGAATATTTAATAAGTTTTTCATAAGGCCCCCTTTCATTTGATACTTGTCGGATCAGATCAACTGTCAAAATCAACAATCGTAATGATTGCCCGTGACAAGCTTGTAGAAAATGATAAAGACTGAGGACTTTATTGTCATAACGACGCTTTTGTTTTAAAATTTTATTAAGGCCCTAGTTCCCATGAAACTTAACGAATCAGACCGAAATTACAAACTTAGGAAAATCCAAGTGACGGTACAGTCATTCTATTAAAGTTTGAAGAGAATCTGAAACAGACTGAGTACATTCTTGTGTTGATAAGGATTTTGTAATAAAATGTTCAACCAGTCTTTCCCTGTGATGCTAGACAGATTTCCTGTGATGCTAGACAGATCAGATCCAATTTAGAAAGAAACAATCCAAATGGTGGTACAAATATTCTGTTAAGGTCTGAACAGAATCCGATGAAAAAGGTGGACTTGATTGTGGTACAAATATTTTTAAAATGAATTTTTTATAAAGCTCAGGGATCAGTTCGAATGTCAACATCAAATTTTCATAGGCCCCTTTTCCGACCCAATTTAGAAAAAAATGATCGTTATGACCTTACAATCATTCTCTGAAAGTTTCAGCAAAATCGAATGAAAGCTGAGGGCTTTATTGCATTTACGAGGAATTTTTCAATTTAATTTCATACAGCCCCTTTTCCCAAATTACTCGATTGATAGATAGAAAGATAGATAGATAGATATTCTATTGCAGTTACGTAAACTATACAAAGTTTCTTGTTACACAACAGTGAAAAATATTCAATGAATAAACAAGGTCAAACAGACATGTATACAAACAAACCAATCAACAAACAATTGCATTACACACAAAACCGACAAATACATGAAGTATGATAGAGTTATAAATGATAAGGGGGTTAGAAATTTATTACATTTATTTGAAGATACATGAAATAGAATTTTGAGAGGTTACAAGTCGCATAGAGTTTATAGTGTTTATGGGACTGAGATTAGAACTGTTTTCTAATTGCTATAAATCTTTACGTTTATTCTTTTTTATTTTTGGGTTACCCATTTTCAAACATTATCCAACGAAGAAAGGCTTCCTGCAGATACTTAGCTAGATTTTTCAGTGACATGTTATTGTTACTATTTAGCAGCTCAACTAATTTAAACATGCAAGGTTTATTTATATAATATTTTCTAATGTATTTGGTTCTTATGTCTGAATATGCTGGACATTGAACTCTTCAACTTCACTTGTGTTACAATGAGTGCAAATTCTTTGGTGCACCGTAACGACCCGTCTCTATTTTAAAAATATTAGAACATAACCGTATTTTTGCAATTGCAATAAATTTAGAAATCTTTTCTTGGAAGGATAGTAATTCAATCTTCGATGGTAAATTTGTTTTTATTGCTTTTATAGATCCTTGTAGAGTTAGTATCTTTATCGGACAGGCCCAATTTTGCACGAAAAAATCAAAAACTCTCCTTTTGAAAGTCATCAGAAATGATTTAAGATTTATACTTTCCTGTGAATTCCAAATGGAAGAAAATCCGGTGTTATCAAGAATTGATTTTACATTTGCAGCCAAATTATTTAACCCCTTCTTACAATCAAGCAGCATATCCTGATAAATTCTTTTTATGAGTACATTTTCAGAATTAAAGATTTTACATCAATATCTAATAATTCGAATGTGTCTCGATATATAACGGGTGGTGTCCCAACTCGCCATAAAGACTCATTGTACATGTTGATTGTTTAACATTAAGGATGTATTCAAGAAACTTAAGATGGACCCTCTCTATCTGTTTAGTTTTAGAAAACCCGGTTATTTCGCATCCATAATTCAAGGCTGCCACAAAAAAAGGAATCAAAAAGTTGTAATAAAGTTTTAACATTAAAATTATATTTATTTATTTTTGCGATGAGTGTATGAAGAGCTTTAAATCCTTTTACAACGATGTAATGGTTATTCAATGTAAACGAGCCTGTGTAATTAAATACAGTTGCTAGACAATTAAAGTTGTCAACTGCTTCGATAATATTATTATTAAAATACCAGTGTTAATTATGCTTGAGACCACCCCTTTTCCTAAAAACGACAATCTTAATTTTTTCGACATTTACTGTTAACCCCAGTTTTGACAGTATGAATACAAACGATTAAGGAGTCCTTGGACTATTACCGAAAACCACCACGAAATCTGCGAATGGGTTCGATTCCGAGCTCCCACTTTTTTTCTTTTATTGTCACTTGTTCCCGGCTTTTTGTTGCTCGTTCGATGATGATTGTGCCGTACCATTTTATCTATTAACAACCTATGATATTCATAACTGGCTAAACTGTTTAACTCGTCAAATTAATCAAAATGAAACTTTTTGTAGCAAATCGGATAAAAAAAACGACCGCCATGATAGATTAGACCCGATTTCGAAAGGAACTATCCTAACAATAGTACAATTATTATGTGCGAGTATGAAGCAAACCCGATGAAATATGTGGACTTGATTGCACTAAGTTTTTTTTAAATCAAGATTTCATAAGGCCTATATTCCTGTCTTTCTTGACAGATTAGACCCAAGGGACATCATTGAGTTTCAATCAAATTTTCATACGGCTCCTTTTTCCATGCTACTTGACGGATCAGACCCATTTTCGGAAGGAACGATCCTTATTAAGGAACATATTTTAGTTGGTTTCTTCACTTAGTTTTCAAGAGACCCTTTCCCCGTGTATCTTGATGGATCAGACCCAAGTGTGAAAGGAACGATCTTTATAAGGTGCTATCAATCTGTGAAAGTTTGGAGAGAATCCGATGAATTTTTGGGACTCTAGGGTGTTCACGGCGAATTTTTTAAACTTAATTGTCATACAGCTCCTTTTCCCGTGTTTCTTGACAGATCTGATCCAATTCCGAAAGTTTGGGGAGAATCCGATGAAAACTATGGACTCTTGATTGTCAAAATAGGATTTTTAATAGATTTTTTAATTGAATTTTTAAAAGGCCCCTATTTCCGTGTTACTTGACGAAATCGGACCGAGTTTCGAAAGGAAGGATCCATAATAACGGTACAATCATTCTGTGAAAGTTTGAGGAGCATACGAAGAAAATGGACTCTAAAGTGTTAACAAGTTTTTTTTAAATTTAATTTGAATCAGGCCCTTTTCCCATTTTTCCTGATGGATCATGGCTTAATTCGAAAGGAACGATCCTTATGATGGTACAATCATTTAAAGAAAGCTTGAAGAGAATCCGAAGAAAAATGTAGACTCTAGAGCCTTAACAAGGAAAGCCTAACGTACGCACGTACGCCGTACAGGAAAACGCCATTTCTATAGTTCTTCTGGTCTTTGGCCAGTATAACTAAAAAATATCTCTGATACGTCTTCCACAATCATCGAAGGTTGGGGATCTTATTCCCAACCATATTTCTTCAAATATAACTTGTAAGTGCAATAAAAAAAATGCATGTTCAAAACAGCTTGGTCATCCTTGCAAAACCTTGCTTTCGATTTTCTATCACAGTCCCTCTATGTGAAGAGGGGAAATTGCTTTTGTAAACGATTTCTACTTTTCCCATAAATGTTTAATTATGTTTCTCAATGCTAAAAGTGGTCACTTTGTTAACTTAAATAATATCATTTCATTTCTAATTGTAGAATTGAATATTTAAGTTGTGTGATTAGAAAAAAAAGTACACTGTTATACGGTTACAGAAATTATTATCATTCATGTTTAAAATTGTATCCAATCGTGAAATCATGTAAATTGCACTTATCTGAATCGCATCTCGCCTATTTGAGAATCCTGGTAAATGTCGATACAAATATCCAACTTGAAAGAACATTATAAAACACTATGAACAGTTAAATCCATACAACATGCCGTATTTCTTTCATATTGAATAAAAATAAATACAATTCCAATAATTTTAAAACATTTTCCTGTTATAAATCCGTTCAGGCACGCACCAGTTATCTACATGTTTTTGCGTGCATGAACGAGCACGAGATACACGGGTCGTGCAATTATTGGTAGTTTATAATACGACATCAAATGCCCGTTATAAGACTTTCAAATATGTAAATCAAAATAAATAATGTAGTACCCTATGTAAAAAATGAATGGTTATGTAAATATCATAAGAGATGTCATACTTTCTATAAATCATATATACATGTTATGTACTTATGTTTTGTTATGATGATGTACTTTGTACAAATCTATAAATGAAGTTATCTGTCTGTCTATCTGTCTGTCTAATGTTGGCTACATATCTTCAAACTTCTCAAAGAAATTGTAAATCATTAAGAAATGGAGTTTTTGATTAATTCTTAGACATGGTTTGTTCTCTTCCAATGATAAATCGATCATTATTGAAAATAATGGGTGAGATTGGAGTAAAAAATTTTACTTGTGGTAATTAGGGTCTTGCTATGTCATCATAATAGGTGTAATCTATCCGAAATATTCTTTATAAAAATGGAACCTGAGAAACTACCTGTTTGTCACTATTTCTCCTTTTCTGATAAGATTTTCCACAATATAATAGTTTGCGAGCATATTTTAAAAGAAATATTAACACGTATTTTTTTTTTCAAATTCCTTTTTTGGATAGAACACTAATTTCCAATGACCAAGTCTACCAAAAATAACAAAACAAAATATGTTTGAAAGCAATTAATTTATTACGTTGAATTGGAGGTATACAACAAAGCTTTAGGTATGGCCCTAAAACTTTCAGGGGGAAAAACAGTGCCAAGTTATTTTGAAATCCAACACGGTAAAAGATACGCTCCGGAAAAGAATTCGACACACACGCACAAACACACCAACACACACACTCATACACGTATGGAGGTATATCTATATGTCCGCCGCCTCTTTTGAATACAATAAATAATCGTGTAGAGATCGATTAGGTTAAACGGTCAAGTGTTGTTCGAATAGGCAGTCGAGTTGGTCTACAAGAATGTCGTATTGATCGAGACCAAAACGTGTGCATGAATAAATTCAACACCCCGATTAAGTTGATCTAGGAGGAATTCAGGGGGGGTCTCACGAAGATCGTTTAAAACCGTGTATGGGTAACGATAGTCAACTGGTAGTAGAGTGAAATCGTTTTATGCCTTTATTTACACGCTTAATAGAAATAGTCGTTGAGAAGGTGGCTCGATGATCATTTTTAGACGAACTAAGACAGCAGAATCAGAACTACTTGTATTTACTTGTCAATTTATTCAATTGTTTTTTTTTATTCTTGACTGAATGATTTAATTTTCAGTTTCGCCTGTTCAAAACGGGCTTTCTGATTTGTCGAAAGAAAAAAAAGACAAAAAAAAGTACCTCCATGAACAAGTTTTTGAGCACGCAGCCACTTTTGCTTTTTCACAAAATAGTTCCATAAAAATAAAGTACCAAAATTTGTAAAGTATTTGCTTTTTTTCGCTCGATGCTATTATAAGAAATGAAGATATATAATATTTTGTTTTCATGGAGGTATGAACCGAAAAAAACTAATCACACTTATGTATGAGTGTGATTAGTTTTTTCGGTTCATACCTCAATGAAAAAAAAATTCTCTTCATCTTTGAAATATTGCGATATTTATTCGTGGGGAACAGGGTTTCAGAGTATTGTCGAGTCCGAACAACGAGCGGTAAAATTGTGAAGGAACCGTCTTATAACCTTGCATTGTGACTTAGAAAAGACTTTAATTCAGCAAAAGCATTTTTTATTGTCTCTCTTGACCAATCCGCTTAAGAATAACTCAATTGATATCCTGGCGGATATGAAAATTTTGTTCTTAGAAAGCTGTTGCCTTATTACCTATACGTAACATCCGAATAATTATGCCAGGGGTTATCGCGAAACTAAACCAACTGTATTTCAAACAGAAATACAACACAAAAAATAGGTCACACGTTGGCGATTTTAACAAATGGAATCATCTTTATGTTATTGAATTCATATTATGGAAACTCTAAAGTAATGATTCTTTTTAAATTGTAACAAATGATATTGTACGAAAACTCTGTATTAGAAATATTCTTACAGTACATGATGGCACTACATAGACTTACGAGAACGACTGTAAACTGTAACACTTCCTTCAGCATCAGTCGACCTCTCATCAAGAGCTGAATAGGGCTGCGTTACTACTGGCGACTGTCTCTCTTCTAAAGAGAGGCTGGGATTCATTCGGCGAATCAAAGGTTCAACATGCGCCTCTGGCACGGACACCGACCTTTTCACATTCTGGGCAGCATTAAACGACCAAGAGGTAAATGACGTTTTAGCTGAAGTCGATTGAAGAGCTCCAACAAATGCTTCCCAGCCTAGATGTTGTGGATAATCCTCAACTTTGTAACCAGAAAAATCCATCTTTGTGAAATGGCTAAGAACTTTGGGTATGTCAGCATGTCTGTCCAGAAGAAGAGGTATTACTTTTTTCTTTTTCCCATCTGTAATTATATATCGCAGTCAATTTGTTTGTTGATGTGTAATCAGCATTTCGATAGAGAGGGACTATTCTACAGAAAGCCAAGTTAAACTTTATCGTAATCAAGTTATCCTGTATGCGAGGCTCTTGCTTTGATCATCAAAGGTTTCTAATATACGAAAAACATTGAAGAGATGAATGCGATGTTTATTCTCGTTTAGGTATGAAACGACAAGCCGCGAAGCAAGTTCACTAAAAGGGTGACTAGGTATTCCGTTTCTCTAAAAGGGTAACTAGGTATTCCGTTTCTTTCCTCAGTTAGGCGTGAATATCCTCTTAGTTTCTAACATTTCAATACCAAATCATAAAAGGAAGCTCGACACAGTTTTTAAGTTTGAATGCGGAGCAATTTCAACTTAGATTTAACAAAACCGCAAAATAAACACAAGACAATTTCATTTCGATCGTGATCTCTTAGGTATGAATACACCTCGGGTTACTTCTCATCTCAACTTGCCACGGACAATCAGTTAGTTGTAGCCGAAGACAATAATATGACATATGTAAAGGATGATATAAAAATTCGCTTTAGTTTGCTTTAAATTATTGAAAAATAAGGTTATAATCAGCGCAGTGATTTTTTTTTTTGGGGGGGGGGGATTCGCCGTCCCTTGTTTGGTAATCAGGTGATCTCAAGTGACATGTGGTAGTCATGTGACCATAGATAGACGATTTTTACAAATATGGCTCAGGTGTCAAAATTTATGCATTTTTACAATAATCACGCCGCCCAGTGCTTTAAAACTGTCTAGAGCGATTAAGGGGGGGTCGTAGGCATCAAACGCGATTATTGTGGGATTTACAGCTTTCACTCAATAAAAATCAAATAGATGCAAAACGAAAGTAGAAGGTTTTGAAAATCAGAATATAAACATATTAACTTCCGGTCTCTACTTATTTACTAAATAATTACGCTTTATTATGTCGTTATTTACAAGTTTAAATCAATTATAACACATCAAACCTTTAACAAGTGTCATCTAGCTTTCAGCTTGGTCCTTTTTACTTAAGATTTTTTACGGTTCTAAAGCCGAATAACGAATAAGGAAATCGCGCGACTACAAGGCGCCGAAGATAATTTGATACTATCTTCATCATATTATAGAAATTTTTAGGAAAAGGGCAAAACTACCATGCGCAAACAATAAAGTTACAATAACGTTAAGGTCCTTTTTTCTTTTATATTTTACTCACAACGCTTTAAATATATCCTTTTTTTCCTAAGTCTAAACCGGTATTTCAAATCGATCACCCTGAAACATGTTTCCGCGCATTTCCGCAAATTTCCACGTATACTCATAAACTTGAAGTGAAAATCTACGTGGGTTTAATATGATCGTTACAGAATAGGCCGAGTTGAGGGTTCAATAATCATCGAGGTCATTGATTTCTTACTGTAGAAGCTGTTATTCTAAAAGGATTTCAAGTATTACGATTGATCAAAAGGAGAATGCTATGCTTGAAAATTCTAATTTTGCTGTGCGTGACACAAGCTTATAACCAATTCCAACACGATAAAATTCAAGACAAGTCCAAATTCAAAGAAGAAGCAGACGGCAATAATAAGTTGATGAAATCTTTAAAATCTTTGTCTTTGTGGACAGAAAACATTGTGGATAATGAGGAAATTGATTGTAACCTTGTAACAAGCAATTTCTTCATTTTCCACAATGTTTTCCAAAGCTTTCATAATGAGGGTCATTTAAAAGCGTCACTGTCTGGGAATGGGTTAAGACAATTTTAGTTTTTGATTTCTGTATATAGATTTATGTTTTTGTGCCTTATTCACGCACATATATACTCGAATCGGAATGCTGGTTTTAGTTTAAAGGAGGGAGGCTTTCTCGGAAAGTAATAAATGAATTCGAACCGAATTCCACAGTCATCACTCTTTCAGTACTTTCAGTCCTTTGATTTATGAAAGCACTCTAACAGCAAGAAACAAATGGTTCATTTCTTTTCCGTGGAAGTATTAAAAGAAACTATCAGCCAACTGAAATGCAGGAAGTTTGATAGACGAAACTAAGATAAGATTATTCATTATAAGATTTTTTTTTGTTTTGCTTTTCCAAGAATCAGTTTTTCACATTGTTCTTATTACTTTAAACGCTCTACAATTTTTTTTCTTCAAAACAAAAATATATACGCGAAATGTATCTTAAAAGTTAAGACAGTTAATTATTTCTACATGTATGCTTTTTCTTGTTGGTCAAACTCGTATTTATTTTACACTTTGAGAATTATCAGCTCAACAATGTTCTTCGTACCCCCTGAAGGATAAATCTAGAGCAAACGCAGTAGAAATCAATGAACTTAAACTTCTTAAACGTGCTAAATTCAATGAATAATACAAAATTCAATGACATTAACCAGTACCGAAAGCAAAGCGCTTACCTGGAGAAATCTGATGTACAAATCTGACGATAAAGTTGCAGTTTGGACTGGACACAAATGATCTTGTTATCAAACAAATCACAGTCTTGCATCTGTAATAAATGATCACGTCATTGTGAATAAATAGAATAGATCTATAATAGAAAGTGCTATTCTTTGTTTCATTCTAATATATGAGGGGCTTTTGAAACTTAAAGCCATATCTGCCCTAATCAATCGCGTATAAAGCAAATAAGGGCCTTCTTGATATCGATACGGACGATTTCGTTAATCTTCGTGACCTAAATAGTTGTTTGAATGACTAGCGAAAGTTAAAACGTCATCACTAACGTCATAATTTGATGTAAACAAACCTTAAAATATCGTTTCTTCTTTCACGAATTTTAGGCTTACTGCGTAGAATTGTGTTGATCTTATATTTTCAAACGTCACATTTATTGATGCTTTTTAGCGTGGTGAATGGTTGTCTCCTTAATGTTATAGTGTGTTTTTGGGGAATATATGGCTTTTATAGTCTAGGGCCGAATAAGAACTCTTATAAACACCATAGGAAGTCTATGTTAATAAGTATAATATCTAAGTTGCAGTGTCAGTAGGATATTTTTCTTTCTATTGTTTGGCAGACATTTATTCTCAAACCCACCCTTTATTGTTAATTCTAAACGAATCTAAACGAATCGTGTGGTTATTGAATACCCAAGCTTTAAAGGCTTATAGACTAGGAAATTCACGAGTCCGTGGTAGCAACATTGAGGATCGTGGTGAAGATTGAGTGGTGTCGCAACTTTTCCAAGAAAAAACACTACCACCCGGAGAAATGTGCCAAGCAGTTTGTTGTTATTGATAAAACACGAGTTCACTAGTCCGAAGCTGAGACAAACAAATAGTCAAAACATTAAGGATCATCGCTGCATACAAAGGCCAGGTTAAAAGCATTTACTGGGACGGAGAATGCAACGGTATTCTGGCATGCACAATGTCTGTTACTATAATACAGTAATGAAAATGGTCACTCTATAACTAGCAGGTATTATGGCGATCACATGAAGAAGCTTCGAGAAAAGAACAAGAAGGATAGGAGAGTTATTCCATCAAGAATATGCTCTGCTCTAGAATAAAATCCCCCACCTTAAATAACTGATAACCTCATTCCAACAGGACACAATTCTGGGTCATAATCAAAGAAATTGCAGATAAAAATTTCAAGGTAATGGAATTCTAAAAAAAAGGTATCTTTCTGGGTAGAAAACTTTGTGGATAATCAAGCAATTGCTTGTCAAAAGCAATTCCTTCATTTTTGAACAATTTTCATTATTTTTTTTGTTGAGGGATATGGAGAAGCGGGATTGGATGGGAATGGATGGGAATGGGTTAAGCCATTACTGACCATAAACTGTTCCTTGAGTTAAAACGAGAGGGAAATGGCCCTAAAGCGCTCACCTGAGTTCAATGATATAGAAGTAAAATAGTACAACTGACATTATTTTAGCTAAATTGACCAATTATCAAATCTTGTCTAGGAAAACAAGAACAAACAGTCTTAATTTCAAGGTATTTGTGCAAGAAAAGAAGAAAGTAAACTGGAAAGAAGTTTTCTTTATTTAGACCTTGCGACCTAGTATTTGACCCCATGTTACCTAATATTAAACTTGACAAATATTTTTATTAAGACAAACTTCCGAATAAATATTCAGTCAATTGAGTAAGGCTTTTCTCCGATTTGACCAAGTTTTTGACCCTAAATGACCAAAATTTGAATATGGTAGAGATGTTTTGAAAACAGATATTCTTATCAAATATCAAACCAAAAAGGCCAAAAATGTGGCCTCTGGAGTGTAAAAGTATTTCTAGGATTTGGCCTGGTGACCTAGTTTTTTACATTCTGTTATCCACAGTTTTGCTTGGCCAAGGTATAATGGACACAGATATTCCGGCCTTATATCAATTCAATAGAGCCCGATATATGGTATCCAGAGTAAAAACAAGATAGTTCTAGGGACCTAGTTTTTTACCAATGTGACCCAGATTTTAACTTAGCTAACGTATCATCGACACTAATGTTTTGACCAAATATCAATTCAATTGAATTGAACCAAAAATATTGCCTCTGGAGTGCACAAAAGGTATTTCTAAGATTTGACCTACTGACCAAGTTTTTGACGAATATGTCCAAAATTTGAACCTGATTGAGATAATATGTACACAAATATTCTGATCGAATATCATTTGATTTGAGCCTAAAATGTAGCATTTTAAGTGCACACAAGAGTGTTTCTAGGATTTGACTTTGTGACCTAGTTTTTGACCTCAATTAACCCAACTTCGAACTTGACCTAGATATTATGCAGATCTATATTTGACCAAATATCAAGACATTTGATGCAAACAATGTGATATCTAGACTGCATACAAGGTATATCTTAAATTTGACCTAGTGACCCAGTTTTTGACCCATGTGACCAAAGTTTGAACCTGCTTGAGATAACATGGACGCAAACATTCTTAACTGAGCCTAAAATGTAGCCTCTAGAGAGCACACAAGAGTATTTCTAGGATTCGACCTAGTGACCTAGGTTTTGACATTACATACCTAACATCGAACTTGACCTAGATATTTTGCAGACAAACATTTTGACCAAATATGAAGACCTTTGAGGCAAAAAATGTGATCTCTAGAGTGCACACAAAGTATATCTAAAATTTGACCTAGTGTTCTAGTTTTTGACCCCATATGACACAATATTAGACTTGTCCGAGGTTAAATGGAGACAAATATTCAGACCAAGTTTCAAGACAATTGAACAAAAGTTGTGACCTCCAGAGTGCACAAAGAAGTTGACACACGACGGACGATGGACGAAGCATGACGGACGCCGAACGCCGGACACAGTTAAACACACAAACTTTGTGGTCAGGGGAGTTAAAATTAACTTTATTCACACTGAAAATGAGGTCAAACAAACTTTTGACGAATTATTGGGGTCCAAGATGGTACAGTCTATAAGGTAGGGTATCTAAAGGCTTCGACCTCGTAGGAAAATGTCAGCTTTCACAACGTTTAAAATTAATGAAATGAAGGGAACAACTTCTGTCTTTGCAATCAACCTTCGTAGTAATAAGGGAAATGTATTTCATAATTCAATTACCTTTTCTCTACGATGTATGCTTGAGTCGGGTAATTCGGTGAACCTGGAGGAAGGTCACGGGTAACGTAAAATATGGAAATGTTCAAAACCCTCTCAAGAAATTTTACAACCTTCAAGGCTATTTCGTCGTCGTTAACCTCATCGAATACAACGAATCCGTCGAAATATTTCTTTTGCCCATCTACTGAAATAAACAAACGACCGACTCTTATGTTTTAATTCAATAGCATACATATACATCACTCTCAAACTAAAAGAGTGGGTTTAAAAAATAAATACGTTTTTCTAGATGATTTGAAAGAAATAGATGATTAAAATAATCAATTTACACATAGACACATAGCTATAATAAGATAGAAATAAATTGCCAAAGAATATTTAACCACATCAAAAATTTTCTAAATAATTTCTTGTTGTTTACTTTTAAATATCTGTAATTCATACGCTTCTACCGCGATTTGAAAGAGTATAGAAATAATATTTTTAATAAAAACTGTAGGCAACTTACATTTAAGACAAACATTTTCCATTTCCGATTCTTCATAGGTAATTTCATCTTTAAGCCCTGAAATACACATGTTTGCTCAAAGAATTTAATGAGGTTAGTTAGATGTCGACAAAATTTCGTACTCGATGGTCAAAGTTATAGTTTTTCCTAAAAACCCTTTCCCTCCCCTTTAAAGGATATGATTTTATAGATTGCCCTTACCGAGTACTGTTTTTCGAATGAACCTATTTAATGTACGACTTATTATCGGTTCGTCTTTAATGCTTTTCTTGCACATACAAGTTCCGTTGAGAAGATTTCTAGAATCCTTTCATGGATATCTTTCTTTTTTTTAAATTAAGCAAAATAACGCATGGAGAGAGTAAATATGCAAAAGGATGCTGCCGAATCGGATTTTGTGTGAACCGTTGCTAATGCTATAGATGATAAGCGTTTCTTCTATCTTTTATGACGTCTTCGAAATTAAAATTAAGTTCTTTAATTTAAAGATTCATTTTTACAAAAATCCATCTCCGGTTGCGGCAATCTTTTCATCCTTTCCGACATTTTTCTCCCACCAATGGTTTTACCAAATTGGATTTTGCGTTAACCGTTGCTGAATGCTATAGATGATTGGCGTTATTTCATATCTATTATGAGGTCTTCGAAATCAACAGAAAAGTAATTTTAATTTATAGAATCATCTTTACGAAGTTCGATCCCCGATCGCGGCATATATCCTATCATACATTTGTCACTCACCAATGGGTGGATAACCGTGCAGCTAAGTGGGATAAGCAGCTTGGGGCTCAGAAAGAACGTAGTTGTAGTACTGATATTAGAAATACAAGGAGTCCAATTGTTAGGTGCTCCAGCCGCCGCGATATGATTGCTATACTGTTAAAAGTGGCATTAAATCCAAATTATAACAAAACAAAAGCATAATAACAATAATAATTAAAACAAACTGTTTTCCTATTATACTATACTTATTACATGTATGCAATAGCATAAAAGCTGACGTACTTAGTTTTTTCTATATATTTTGAAAAGATACATTATTTCATTTTGAAGGGTAAACACCAAAAAATTATGAAGAAAAAGGTATGACCAAATTTTTTCATTAATGACTTTTTGTAATTTTCTTGAAAACTGTTTCATACATTCATTCATTTTTTCTATTGTTTGAATTTAAAAAGTCATATGCTGTCAACATGGGAATCCGAGGTAAAGATCTGACACATGCTCAAAAAGGATTGTCTGTCTGAACAAAGGTGATAAATCACTTCTGCAATAGCAAATTGTTACAAATAAGCAGATTTACAATGTGCAAATTATTTTAAAGACTTAAAGATAAGGAAAATGTTAGAAAGGTTAAAGAAAGTGAAAGGAGGGTAGATGTGGAAGAAAACGTAAGTCAACTGACAGAACTGATCGGCTCCTCTTAATTGTCTTGAATGTAACCGAAGAAAAAGTTATGAAATGTAAATCCTGAAATTGTCGTTAAATCATATCTCAAACTGTTTCATACCTGTTTAACATCTTTCTATTGTATTCGAGTCAATGATACCAAATCACACCTTAAAAAAGACAGAAATTATTAATTACTATGTTCCATTTCCGTAAGTCATTTGGAAACAATAACATTCAAATCAATTTAACAATTTTTGTATGTACTCGGAGAGACCGTCTTTGATTTTATTAAATAAATTACTTGATTACTTGAACATCACTTCCATTAGAAGTCGAAGTAGAAGTATATAGGATCTATAGTCCTCGTAGGGACAGGATTTGTCAAGAAAAGGAACCCTGAAATCTTCGTTTAAATTGTTTACAGACCCTTCTAGAAATTATTTCAATATATATACCACAACCCTGAGGCATTGTTGAACACAATTTCAAAATTATTTTACGTTAGTAAGATCTATATGCCTAAGAAATAAGTCCCAAGCTCCATATGATACCAGTCCTTTCGTGGGTTGCAAAAACACTATAAAATCATCTATTCGGTCACAAAATCTCTTTATGTGTACTTGTGTGCTGATCCTTTAAAGAAAAAGATTGATTTTAAGCTTATAAATGTATATAGATTCAAAGTTCTGGTATATGTCAGAAATATGCTCATGAGAACAAATAACAAGTGTACAATAAGTGTTTGGTCTTCTACACGGTAACAAAATATGATTCCTCAATCTAGGTTATTTAATGGAGATATCAAGTGTCGCACTCCAAAAATCGAAATTGCGAACCTTTTAAATCTTTTTAACAAAATATTGTTTGAAATGTATGGGGTATTAAGTCGAGTATATAAATCGAGTGATATAAAACATACCTTATGCATTTAAACATATTCCTTACCTTTCTTTTAAATGAAGTAGATCTACCTTTTAAGTTGAATTTCTGTAGTATTAGTATTTTGATATTTCTATTAGAAAATATTGCGATCTGATCTAACAAATAGTTGAATGAAATTGCATACAAATGGCTTGGTCTAAATACAATTATGAAATTAAGAGGTCTTAGGTTCGAGGCGGAACTGGGTGAATGGCATATATAATAATTTTAATAAAATAACCATAGTATTTTATGATTTCTGAAAAAAACACACCTTTTTTAAGCACCATTTTAACTACATTACTGTATAGTAAATGGGGGAAAACACATATTGTTTTGATTTAGTTATAATTATGACTGAAAAAAAAATGTTCTGATGAGATCTTTTTTATAGTTATCACTGAGTCGAAGAATTGCGAACAGAATAATTTTCAGTGCTTGGTCACGTTTCCCAAATGCAGCTGACAGTATTTTACCAGTCGACTTATATCCCAAAACGCCCGACGACGTTCGATATTACATTTCAACTGAGGTAAAAATCGATGTTCACGTAACCAAAGTACTGTAAGCTAGTAAAGCATGGTTTTGTTCAGTAATCTTCTATGTCAGTTGTTAATAATAAAAATAATAAACAAACGAGGCCAAAGTAACCCAGGAGTTAATCCATTACAGCACGACAAAAACTTAGCCTGCTTCAAATTGAAAGAAGTGTGCCGACAACAATTTCAAATTGGTGGAATTTAGAAAATGTTTGCATTGTAGGATAGAAATTATGGGAACGTTTCAGAAATCGCTTGTTTCAAGCAATTCTTCATTGCCCACAAAGTCTTCCTAAACTTTTTGATGAGTATCCAATCGGAATTAGTGGGAATGTGTTATATGATATGCTTTTGAAGGGGTTCTATACAATACAAAGCAGTGCACATATTAGAGTCTCTGACCAGACTCATTTTAAACACGAGTGGGCTAAAAATACCTTAGAGATGAACTTGCAGGCAGAGCTTGCAATATTCCTTAAATACACGAGGACTACTTTTTATGGCGTATGCATTCAATAGATTTTGTGGTTAAGCCTCCAGTGACAATTCGCACTCACTGAGCTCTGAGCAGACCTCAAAATTCTGCCTGTTAATTAAAGCTTTGCTGGCTAAAAATTGTCGTCAGGGACATAACATTACAGTTAATCATTAGTTAGCGTACTTAACATTGAACTAAAGTTTATTGTCGTTGCCAGACCAACAAAATGCTTAATACAAATGTCTTAGTTCAATCTTAGAATTCCGTGTAAATGAATGATTGACTGGCAAATAGATACTTTGATTAACAGTGGCGATTCTTTAATGGAAGCATCTTAAGATTAGTCAACCAAGTGAGAAAGCAATTCCGTGCTGTATTCCACTAGGAAGACACACAAACTTGACACCATAGCGTAATTAAATCCTCCATATTTTCAAAAAGCCCACCTTTATAAATTGTTAATAATCAATGCCCTATCCAGCGTCAACCATGGTTCCGCTTTATAGACTTACTTTCGCTTGCAATTCAGAGCGAAGCCACGTTAAAAACACAATATCGAAATTAGTTCGTGTCAGATTTTGAGTTTTACATAAAAATCAAGCAATCGTTATTATGTTATAACATCGTTGTTTTAGCTGTTTTTGATGTATTCGTTGCATGTTATCATGGTTTACGTTAAATTTTACGAACCACTTGACATATCGATAGAATTATCAAACGACAATGAATTTGAATGTGTATTCAGAGACATTTCCCATACATCGTATTCGAACTTGCGGATTATTTTTATAAGCCAAGATTTACAACTCGAAGTCAATCGTAAAATCTGTTATTGATCCTTCCCTATCCGGTAATAGCTCTACATAACTCGTAGACCAAGGTAAATGTAAATAAAAGGGCGTATATTTTTGACATGTCAAAAATCAAACAATGATCAAGGAAAATTTTATAGCCACCTTTTGCAAGAATAGAAATGTACCCCTTATGACCGTCTGTAGAAGAATATTGAAAGCCCTAATTATCATTAATTGGAAAGTGTGTGTAATATAAATTGAGGAAGTTCATATTTAACCCGATTTCGCTATTTTGCTTTCGCTATCACAGTATTTTAAGTAACTTTGAATATTCAGTGCATTTAAATTTGCATCTTGTCGTACCAAGGGCGGCGAACGTTCTACTAACATATATCTAACATATATATTCGAAAAAAAGATGTCCCTTCACTCGTGAGGACGGCAATTTTGGGTTTGTGTAGTAATGGGTTAAATGCTGTAAGGACAATAATATCGAAACTTACATAGGGCATTATTACACATAAAGTATGCACGTTTCAAAAGATAAATCGAATTCGAAAGGAGAAAGAGTGTTTGATTAGGTGAAATTGGTAATTCCTGTTAATGCGATTGAACCAGGTACATAACGGGGCTGTAACCGAACTGTGCATATCTATTGTAGCATTCAGATATATACCATCCTTAATTTGCTCCGCCCTACAAGGTCAAAAATAACAGACCACTGGCCATTGACTTAGATTTTATCTTGAATCGTGAGTATATTATGTCTCTCATTTAGACAGTTAACTTGTTTATTCTTTAAAACTTTTTAAAACTCGTCGTAAGCTGTTCAAAAGGACCAGTACAAAGCCCATAAATACTTTCTATTGATACGGTTAGTTCACTTCTCCTTCACGGAATATTACGTCAGTTAAAGTGACTTTACCAAGTATGAAGAGTTTTGTCACGGATCTGAAGAGTGATCTATGATTAATGTTTGAATATGGAAGAATTCTTAACGAATATTTAAAGCTGGGATAACCATATTTTAAATAGTTCAGCATCGGATCTTTCTAAGATTCCGCCTGCAGTGCACTTATAGACGTTACCTGATGAAGAGACCACAAAGTTAGAGATCGAACAAATTGAATATGGTATCGTTTATTTATGGTTTGGACATGCATTAGTGTCAAAGGGAATACTAGCATGCATGTCATTGAAAACTAAGAATTAGCGGCTTTCATATCTTGCGTTGAAGACCTGTAAGCATGAAGCTGGTAATCATTCAATGGATGGCTATGCCAGTCTTAAACGAGCGAATGCTACATACAGAGTAAAATAACCTAACAGATTGAACTGCCTGCTCGACTATAAAATGTTCAATTCCTTCAAACATGAATAAATTACTTTCAGTTTCGTCTGTCAAGAATCGAACTTTTTGATTGGCTGGATTTTTTTATACTCCAACGAACAAAAGGTTTTGCTAGCAACTATTTTGTATGCTCTTGCACAAAGGAAAATTATAATATTTACTTAAAAGTAGTAAAAAATTGGTCTTGTCTTGTTTGATGCATTAAATGAAAAGAAATGAAGTAAACATACTTTTTCATAGAGGTATGAACAATATGATAACATACAATACAAATACTTTTTTATTTCCTTTACAGTTTACAACATGTTTATAAAGACATGCGAGCAAGTGAATCTAAAGCATATGATAAACAGGGGTAGTGCGAACAGATGGGGCAGGTGGTAAGTATTTATTCTTAACTGAGAATTTTGATATTTTTTCGGTTTTACAAGATAAGAGATGAAACATTATCAACTAACATACCATTATAGTAGTTGAGCAAACCTTTTTGGACATAAAAATTAATCACACTTATATGTGATTAAGTCTCAAAGGTCACATCTTTATGAAAAAACGAATATCATCTTCATTCACCCTGGCCTGGGTTGCCCGAGACTTCACAGCGTCTGGTTGATGCACTATTTGGTGAATGGGGACCGATTTCGCAAATTTGAACACCGGGCCTTGATTATGAACATGCACAGGAGATGATGTTAATACTTGCGCATAATTGAAAAATATTCTTTATTTGTCTCGCGAATATTTTCAGAAAATTCAACCACTGAGTGCCTGCTTATCAACAATCGCGATTGTCAATCAAATCATTCATTCCACCAATCAAATCATTCATTCAACTAATCAAATCATTCATTCGGACCAGAAGAGAACTTTGAACTCAACACTGGCCACCATTTTTGTGATGCATTTTTCTTGGTTTGGCGACTAGAACTAATACTTTTAGTTAACCATCCCAAGTCATCCATTTTACTTTTTTGTTACATACCACTGGCAAAATGATCCTCCCATTTTGCAATTAACACCGTTTAAAATCGAAGTGGAACTCTATGTCGGAGTCGATCGGCGGGACCAGCGTAAGGTCAATTTCACAGACACCTTGTTTGAATAATAATAATTATAATAATAACAAAATGATTATAATTACAATAGCTTTATTTCATGAAGTTAGATCGTTTTTCAAATAAGAATGCCTGAAATACCCGTCTTTTTTACAATGTTTCCTTCGCTATTGTGAAAGTTGATAAGTGTTATAATTTAAATGATTATGATGAAATAATACAAACATGTATATAGAGGTTTGATTACCAACAAGACAACAACGACTAAACAACAAAAAATCCAAAACATATGACGATCAGTAAATCATCGAACAGGTACACCTTTAGGTGCATCTCTAACTGAAAATGGAATTCCGTTACACAAACCCATGCTGTAGTATGAAAATGAGTTTTTTGTTGTAGAATGTATCAAACTATGCGCTTGTTATGTCATGATGAGTAAATTGTCCGTAAATTGTAGTTAGCATTATTACTAAAAAGAATGACTACAGTAGAAGATTATTTCTACATGTTTAAACACCCTTGTGTTAATTACATCGGTTATCGGTTGTCTGAATGCATTGACATTAGCCGAAATAACGGTGCGGCCATGTCTTACATGTTATTAACACTAACATGCTTGATACTAAGAGGCTTAACTCACCTTCTGAGTCCGAAATGTCATTTTGTTCATAAACTGTGATGTCTTCTTCTGAAAAATAAAGTATTAGACAAAAATAATCGAACATTTACCAAGAAATATAGAAAGTTACAAAAGCCTGCATTGTGCCTTAGTTTTGTTCGAGTCTGTATTTTACTTTATTATACGTAGGTATTTTTTTTGTAAAAATCCATATAACGAACTTAGAAAACCTACATTTCATTCACTCAATATAGCTAAATTTTCAACTAATTCTTCCGTAAATTTTCGTAACTTTTAGAATGTATATGATCGGCGTAAAGTAAGAATCGGTACGGCTTTGGAATGGTTCCGCGTAAAGTTAGAACTCATTCTTTGTCCGCCTACTCTAGAATTGTACCGGATAATTCTAGAATTGCGCAAGTTTTTTTTTATAGATTTTTCACCAGACGAATTATTTGCACAAAGCTTCTACAAAACTACCACCAAAAATTACGAGTGACCTCATTCTTTGCTGATATTTGAAATAGCTGACCTAAAATAAGACTATTGTGGACATAGCGCAGAGGGTAAAACCTGAGTCCTTTGATTGCCATTGGTTTAGACAGACCAAACAAACGGAATCTGTTTCCAAATTTCGATCAGAGCGTATTTTACATGGGGACTTAAAATTCATTAATAAATGATTTCATTGGTCGATTGATAATTTGATTGACAGCCGCGACCGGCCAATTCCTGATCATCAAAACCATTACTTTTTATATATCAAAAGCACGTCATATTTTGAAAAAAAAAAAGAAAGATATAAAACAATTCGGAACATGTCATGGCTTTAAATTCACTTTCAGTCATTTACGATTTTATCACTGATCAATCTGAAATATATTTTATCATTTTATCATGTCTGCTAAAGATTGTGTTTAAAATACCAGGAAGCAAAAAGTAGAGAATTAAAAATGTAAACAGAAACGATTTGAATAAACGAGAAAAAACGATCTCACATAATTTCTGATGCAAATGAAAATCAGGATTCGAATCCTCGTCGTTGTTATAAAAGTATCAATCTGTAACTGTCATTTATCTGTCTTAGCAATACATTCAAAAGAATGCTAATCGACTTCTATACCAAATTTAAAAGACAACATAGTTAACCAGCAACCATTGCAAGTGACGTTATCTGGTGTTTTTTCGACCTCAAATAGCCAACGTTGTGACGTCAACTGGTGTTTACTGTCCTGTATCTTTATCGGGTATAGAAGTCAAATTACATTTATATGATTGTATAGCTCAGATAAAGGTTAAAGTTTGGTTTTATAGTCTTTTTCAACGCCTAGCGTATTCAAACGACTTTACACTTTAACAGCCGATCATGGCAGCCACAGCACATTGGCTTACAGGTACCCTCACAGGCACCTTTTCATTCACCCGGGTAGAGCGGAGCAACGTGGAGTTAGTTTTGTGTTCAGAAAATCCAACGGTCAGGGCAGGATTCGAACCCGGGACCTCTCCGATCCAGAATTCCGCGTCCTACCACTAGACAACGAAGCTACATCCGCCTTCTTTAGATATATAGAAGGCAGCTACGAAACTTCAATTCATTACAAAAAAGGTGGGTTCAAATCCGAATCTTGATTTTCATTTGTATCAAATATTTTGTGAGACCTTTTCTCTTTTATTATAATTGTTTTTATTGAAGGATTTAATTTTCTACCATTTACTCCCCCGCCTTCCCCCCACACGATTGGAGGCGCGAAAAAGGTAAAATGTACTTCAAAATGAACAGTGATAAGACCGTAATAGATTGAAAATAAGTGATTTATTTATTGGATGAATGGGGCTTAACGCCACTTTACACAAAATCTCAGTCATATCGCGGCGACTGGAGAACGTAACCATGGATTCCTAGTATTTTCACAACAGCAGTACCACTACATCCTTTCCGAGCCTCCTGCTTCTCTTCCCATTTAGGTATACGATTACCAACCCGTTGGTGGGAGACAAATGTCAGAAAGCATATTCACCGCGGCCTGGGATCGAGCTCGGGACCCTATGACTAGGAGTCCTACGCGCTTCCACTTTGCTATGGCCGCTGCAAATATTGAAAGTGAGTTTAAAGCAATGACATATTTTGAATCGTACATATCTTCTGTGAAAACATGACTGTGCTTTTGATAAGAATAGTAATGGCATTTATGAGTTGAAATTAATAAGTACTGTAAATCAAGATCTTGCTACTTTTTCTTTAAAAAGGAATATCTAAAATTATGCCCCATGCAAAATATACTGTCAACGAAAGTTTGTTAGGATTTAGTTCGTTTGAATAAAAAAAAGGTTTTCGTTCTTTTTGAAGACCTAAACCTACACCAACGGTCCTCACAGTATCTATATTTTACCCACTTCACTATTCCCATAATCGCATTTTAGATTTTTTCAACTTTCTTGGTAGACAATATTGTTCAAAATGAAAAAAAAAATGCTTGCTACAGGCTATTTCTTCATTTTGCACAATGTTTTCCAAGTCGTTTTTGTCGATGGGCGTCCAAAAGCGTCATTGTGTGGGAATGGGTTTAATTCAACAAAAAAGTATAAACAAAGAATGACGTCACTCGCAATGTAGGCTGGTAGTTTCGTCCATTCACATTAACCCCTCCCATGCCGAACCCGGAATATTCCTGTTTTAGCAGTAGGTTTAGACAAAAATCAGCCTCCACATATTTGTAGTCTGATCTTAGTCTACATCATCTGCTTAAACCTTTTTACCAGTTTCCGAAATTAATTTTCAATTGAGATAGATACCCTCTATAGGGGCTCTCAGTCCTTTGATTTTAAAGCATACTTGGAAACGGTTCTTTTCAGTATGACAAGAGATAAGCAAATTGAAATGTCAAGGTATAAAGCGAGAACATTTAATGAGTGACCGATGGACTTTAATCGGATAGAACAGCACAGGCGTCAATTCTTTGATTTTGTCGACCAATATCGAAGTAAAAAATTTAATTCCAGTCTAAATGTATGATTTGATCGTTGTTTCGTTTTTTTATTGACAGACGCGATCCGTCAATCATTTATAAAACGTAATTCCTGATTTCTTCACAATGTTTTCTAATTCATATGACATTTATTATTCATTTAAGATGTCTTTGCGATTTCCTTTGCCGTCTAATACATGTACTAAATGTATGTGTGTGCGTTTGTAGTTTTATATGTCCCTCCGTGCTCGAGGCATATATGGTATGGACCCCCATTTGCCAAATGTACTTAGTGTAATTGACCAATCGCTGGCCCCGCCCACTGACTCCTTTGGCTGCGCCCATTGACTCCGCCAGTAAGTTCAGCTTTGGTTTTTAATGGCGTTATTTCTAAAATTTATGACCAGTAGCATTTTACAAATACGTAGAATGGTTGGTTGGCGACCTAAAGGTCGAAACTACGGCTATAATACATGTAGTTTCGACTTTTAAGTCGCAAAACAAATACACACACACACACACACAAAACAAAACAAAACAAAACAAAAAAAAAAAACAAAAAAAAAAACAAAAACAAATTGAGTTACCAAAATGGCGGTAACTTTGGGAGTATAAACTGAACTTCCAGTCTAAATGAATGGTTTGATTGGTCGCCTGATTATTTGATTGACAGCTGCGATTGGTCAATTGTTCACCCTCTTAATCTAAAAAAAGAACTTCTCATTTGCAAGTTCGGACAATTTACTATTGTAAACGAACTGAAAAGAGGAATAAAAGGTAATCCGAAGGACCGTTTTGCTCTACAAAAAAACTACAAAAATAAAGATATTTTATTATACTTACACCAATTTAAACAAGGGCAAATCATGTGCGTTCAGACATTCGGCTGCAAGTGATAAATAGTGTTTGTTCTCTAACAGTTACAAAGTAGTAAAATCCTAAATGAAGCAATTATGAGTTATAGCGTTTGTGCAGCGCATTTTTGGTCTATATATGAGGTTTTACACTGACAGATTTTACGACAAATGTAGGGCGGAGGATGGAGGGTTACTATTACTGTATCTCCTTCACCGAAAAGGCGGGGAATAAAAATCGTTAACATTATCTGTTCATTTGATAACTTTACAGAAAAAAATAATCGATTTTGACATTGAAGAAAACATTGAAGAATCAGTAATGGAGCCCGTGGCAGCAAAACCATTGATATCTGGTGCTTTTTTTAAAGAGAGTACTTTTCATTTTGTAAAAAAGTATTCTAGTTATAGACCCTAAACAATAGATGTGAATGTAGTTAATCTATAAAACCTTTTAATTTTATCGAATGATATCGTATGCATGTACATGTTCTGATAACCTGTGCTATATTAAAAATAATGAATCTTATATTTAAAGATGTCTTGAAAAATAGAAGCCAAGACTAAAGCCCCTTTGGCTTTCGGCATGTGGGCTAAATGGGATGTAAAAATCCAAATTAATAAACAAACACATTACAGAGGTGCATATAAACATGTTTTGATCAGCTTTTAGAGTGAGTGTAAAACTGCTTTTCAAACCAGATTTGAAAAAACAAACAACTTTGATGTTAACTTAATTGCAAATATCAGATTCGGAATTATCAACAATAAAAATGAACCTTTTTTTTTATACCGGTATGCAAGTCGAATATCGACCTCATACGTATGAGATGTCCCCAACAATCACATAATTCATTCTTTTTGTCTGATAAACACTTGGTCAAAGTTCCTTTAGAAGCAGTCAAAGATATAGCCCGGTTATTAATTTATGTCCCTTTTCCCGTCTTTTTTATTCCAACGTTTCCATTGTCCAACAGGAATCGTCTTTTTGACCCGAAAAACAGTTCGAAGAAGTTTCCTCACGACTTAGCCAATCGTAAAGCCCGTAGAGTGAAAAAAAAAAGAAATTCTATCTAAGCCCTTTCTCGTCTTTCCATTGGAATATTTTCCTTTTCAATAGTGTTTCATCCTGTGCCGTGACAAACAAACTGACCAGGTTTCATCAAAACTGATTCAAAATTGTAGCCCCCCCCCAAAGGATGTTCAAAGGTTTTGTCATTTAGACCACCCCCATTTCCGTGTTTTCGTTAGACTGGTACCACTGTCGACTTTAACAAGAAGACAGGTATACACCGATTTTCGGTACATACACGGAAAGCCTGGCCCGTTAGGTTTTTTTCCTACATGAATTCGAAAACGAGGCTTACGTATGCGAAGCTAATTTGGTTGAAAAATTTGGACACGCCGCGGGATTTCCATCCAGTACGATAAAAAATCCTACTTTTGTAGTTTTAAAGCATTCAGTTTTAATGTTAAAACATCTTCACATGATCAATCGAATTTGTGTGCGAGAAAAACCTTGGAATGTTATTCTTTTCATGTAAAATATATAAGGTATTCCACGTTCCGCTTCAGCCATATTGTTTACAAACAATAGACCAGCCAATCAGATTCAATGTTTGGGCATACGTCATTAAATGCCCATCAGCCAATCTCTATATGCAGTCGTTTGGAATCTACCTGTCGGCTTTGTAAAAGTCGACGGCGGTACCGGTCCATGTTTTCGTATGGGATGTTTTATTTATTTTTATTTATGGTTCAACTTCATGACCTGAAAGTCATTTGACCAAATTTCATAGAATTTGGGCAATATCTATAGCCTATAGAATGTACACAAATAGTCATTGAGGCAGCCTCCTCTTTTTTTTCAGTGGAAAAGTCCACCTCTGTTTTGATTTTTTACTGATTTTTCTTAAAGCAAACTTTCCTAGTATAAATATTTAGGTTTTGGGAAACGTTTAAACTCCCCCTACAATGTTATAAACACATGACGCGAGTTTCAGATAAAATGTTCTAATCTATATTCGAATTAATCTTTTGTGAATGTTGATATGTTTTTGGAATTCTTTACCAACAAATGAATGTTTTTTTCTGAAACTACTTAGCGCAGTTATAAACTTGTTTTCTGCTTTGTTTGAAACATTGTTAAACATGTAATTCTTCAACAGGGAAAAATGTCAATCGCCTTAAAACAAAAGCTTTTAATACCACAGCATTGGCTACTCTGCTTTTCTAACTAATTATTCTCTATCCAATACTTTGGAAGGCATCTCGGTTATTACATGTAGCCATTAAATTGCTAACACTTTAGCCTTCATTGATTCAAGTGAGTCTTCGTCGGATTATACAGTAGAATATAACAATATATAATTTAATAAGTATATTGTCATATTAAATGAGGTTAACAGAAATAATATAACGCTTCTATAGATACAGTTTTTCACAAAGAAGAGAACTTGAAGAAAATATATATATGTATGGATGTGTACCTAGATGCTGCTTCTTAAAAAGAGTAATTGTTATAATCAACAAAATTCAAGCTTAAGCTTTACAATCTGCTTAAATCAAATGATTTAAATCAATCGTAAATACTCCAGGGATAAAGCTAGAATATTTGATAAGTGATAATTGAGTATGGTAAATATTTTTTGGAAAAACAAACTTTTGAAATTTCTGCCGAGAACAAGAACTTATAGCCAGACTAATAGATAACAATTGGGCAATGTAATAGAGTTATAGCTTTTATACCTGGTGTGTAAAGTAGTCCAAGTCAAGTGTGTCTGTCATATGTGGGAACCATATAGGGTGATCTTAGGCTGCTTTTAAGGATTAGCTGTTCGTTCAAATTTGACAGTTTATTTTAACCGAAGTTAAAAGTATAATTTAATTTTCAGTTTGGTCTGTCAAAAACGAGCTTTCTGATTAGTTCCATACAAACACGGATATAAAATTGTAAAATTTATGTTATTGAATTATAAGAAATAAAGATGAAAGTTTTGTTTTCATGGAGATATGAAACGGATAATCTAAACACACTTATGAATAAACTGCTTCGCGTATTTATACAGTGTAATAGTTATTTTGTTAGATATGATACCAACGTATCAAAATGAAAATGAACATAATAGCGAATGAAAAGAAAAGAAATGGTTATGGTAATTCGATCTGACTTGTATATTATGATGGGTTTCCCAAAATGGCCAAATATAGAATTGGGAATTAGATATTGGAATTTTTCTTTTTCATTAATATTAGCCCGTGGCCGTAACATTGATTTTAAAACAAAGGGTAACAAGTACTCCTACCCTTCAGCATTCGTTTTTTTTGCACACGTATCGAAAGATAGCGGACATATTATTTAGGCTATTTGTCTGTCAGTCTGTCTGTCGGATTCAACAAAAAAACATTAACAGTCATTTTAGGCCTATTTAAGATACAATGATGATAGAAATCATTGATACGCATCCGTCGATACCAAGGTCGTGGTAAAGTGACAAGGTCAAGATCATTGTCAAGGTCAGACTCATATTTGGTGTGATGATCGATCTAGATTAGGTGTTAAGGGAATTTTGTGTATGGCATGTGTTTGTTTAACATTGCATTTTAAGTAATTTGAATAATATTTATCAACTTCATGCAGGTTTTGAAAAAAAAACAAAAAAAAAAAACAACTATCCACAAATCTGTATGAATCCGCCTCGGTTAGAGGTTAAGTTTAATACACAAATGAATGAAAAATTCTTTATCTCTAAATTGAGGGAACAAACCCATTATAACCAATTAAAGAATTTCATTTGAACGGAATATATGTGGTACGTGTTACGTTGTATGAGCATTGTATGAGTAGCATACCGACTTCATCAAAAAGATAAAGCATTCATTGAAAATTTAAGGTCTTTCTTCTAAACGAATTAGAAAGAGGTTTTGGCCATTTTTTAAGCCATTAAGTCATGTCTTGTAATTGTATAATGGAAAGTTATGATTCTAGTTGGAAAGATGTACAAATGACCAAAAAGACGTGGTCGAAGGTTTTGATATGAAGCAAAATTCGTTTAAGATTTCACTGTCGCGATATAACATCACTATCGCCGGTGACAGTTAAACATAAGATACTTGATTGTTAACAACAACTACCGGAGGATCATATTTCATATAGTTTTGAAATAATAAATGAAGAAATAAATTTAATATCTGTAGAAATGCTGCTTTCAATATTTATCGCTTCGGAGTTAATACTTCAAAGAATGATGTATGACAAAAACGAATAAAAGAAACATATTTAAATCCATTAATATAGAAATTATTGCAGCAGAGAATGAAAAGTACCAAATTACCAAATTTATAACTTATAGGCAAGTCATTTGAAGGAAGGACTTATCTACGAGTTCAGGGCTATATCTAATGTCACGTGCAACAATGTGTTGAGCTATAATTCAAAAATCTGTGGCAATTAAGAAATAATCACCAAGCGAACAATTTCCTAAGTATGCAAAGGTAGAATCTTATAGAAAAGACATTTATATGCTGCATATACGAAAGACATGTAGCTGTATCATTTAATAATAATAATAATAATAATGTCTTTATTTTATGAAGGTAAAACAATAAGACAATCATTTCAAATAGAACAATTTGAAAATAAATCTTTTTTACAATGTTGCCTTCACTGAAAGAAAATTAAGTGAATGTGATGATTTAATAAAAAAAATGATACCATGCCATAACCATGCTGAAAGAGTAACAATATGCGATGACGTAAAAATGATGACATATTATGAAATTACGATAGATGGGTTTGATGGGAACAAATTAAAAGAATACATGCATTATTAAATTCTAGGACAGTCACACCCTGTACTTAAATGATTTAGATAATTTCTGCTTGGTCAATTGATTTGTTTAATAGCAGATGCTGTTTGAATTTGTTTTTGAAGCTAGACAACGAAGTTGAACTTCTAATTGAAATAGGGATTTCATTCCACACACTCATGCTACAGTATGAAAAAGATCGTTTCTTGTACAAGGTCTTATATTTCAAGTGAGTGATGTCACTATGTGCAGCTGATCTTAAGCTATAGTTAGTGTTGTTAAAAAAAGAAATGACCTCTTTCATATATTCTGGTGATAGGTTGTTATAACACTTAAAAATTAAAACACCTGTGTGATAAATACATCGTTTTTCAAAAGTCAACAAATTTAGTTTAGTAAAAAGTTCAATAGATGGTGTTCTTAGCGCAGAGCCCAAAATAACGCGAGCTGTTCTTTTTTGGAGTACAGATAATTTAGAGGTCTTATATTTAGCACTTTTCCACCAAACTGTACAGCAATAGTCAAAGAGAGGAAGTATATACGAATTGTAAAATAGTTGCTTCATTTCTAGAGTGAGATAGTTCGAAATTCGTTTGAGCAAACTAATTTTACTGTTAATTTTAGAGGTAGTTTTGTCAATATGGATATTTCAGGACAGATGTTTGTCAACATGTACACCCAAGATCTTATGAGACTCAACGACTTCAACGCAAACATCATTTATTTTTAAACCTAGCTTAATATTCTTTAATCTATATTTTGGTCCGACAAGCATACACTTGGTTTTAATTGGATTGACAAGCATGTTATTATTTGAACACCATGACAGTTTAGATGACCATTTTGTAGGTTGGTTTGTATTTCATTAACGTTTACTCCAGACTTATAGAGTGTCGAATCATCTGCATATAGGTCTAAGCTTGAGTCATTAATATGTAAACCCATATCATTTATGTAAATTAAAAACAGGAGCGGTCCTAATATAGAACCTTGTGGGACACCGCAAGATATAGTACGTGAAGAGGAGAAGTTGTTATCATTCTTAACATACTGCTTTCTGCCAGATAAATAAGATTCAAATATTGCTAAGGAATTCATTGAGAAGTTGTGTAACCTTAACTTATATAATAAAATTTTATGATCTACAAGATCAAATGCCTTCTTTAGGTCAATGAAAACCGAACCAATAATTTTTCCTGTATCAATTTCTTTTGACCATTCATCAATCAGTCTGATAAGTGCAGTTTGACAAGAATGTTTTTCTCTAAAACCTGACTGGTGCTTAGCTAGTACATTATTTTTATTCAGGAATGATAATAACTGTTTCGATAATTGGCGTTCAAAGATTTTTGAAATAGTCGGCAATATAGATATTGGCCTGTAATTATTTGGATCTTTCTTATCGGAGCCCTTATGCACTGGAAGAACATACGCTTCCTTTAAAACATTTGGGAAAATGCCCTTTGCAATACTGTTATTGATAATAGAAGTTAATGGTAAAATTATATGATCGCCACAAGATTTCAAGATAGTGGCACTGATACCATTAATTCCAGTTGATTTATTTTTGTCAAGATTACGTATCATTTCACATACTTCAAAAGGTGTGATAAAATTTATTTCAAAAGTTTGCCCTTTCAAAATTGTTTCTAAATGTGATTGCAAGTAGGAAAAATTGGCTTCAATGAAATGTGATTTTTTTACAATATTTCCTACATTGATAAAATGATTATTGAAAGAGTCTATAATATGCTGTGCTCCTCGGATACATTTCCCATTGAAAATCATTTAAGCAGGTAAGGGGACAAGACCTGTTAATAAATTGTCATTGTTTTGTATTTTATCTAAGTTTTTCCATAGATCTTTACTACTTTTTCCTTTATTAATGGCATTATTATAGAATTCTTTCTTGTTCTTACGAATGAGATGCACTACTTTGTTGCGCAAAGTTTTATACTCGTCCCATTTTTTAGATTTATGACAGCGATCTCGGTCGTACATTGCTTGTTTTACCTCGGTATTTATCCATTCGGGTAGATGGTCACTTTTAACACGTTTTGGTTTAATTGGGGCATGTTTAGATAAAGTTCCATTTAAGATATCGTAAAATAAAGAAAGAGCATTTTCTGGGTCATGCTCAGTTTCAATTAAATGAATCTCTGAAGCAATTAAATCATTTTGAAAATCGACCACTGAAAAATTTTTGAAACTTCTATACGTAATAACTGAATGGCAATTTTCTTTAAGGGGCCTGTTTCTTACTTTTCGCGTCATACAAACTGGAAAATGATCGCCAAGTGAAAGAGGCGAAACAAATATTTCTGTCACTCTGTCAATTCGATTCGTATAGATATGGTCTATAATTGTAGAAGATGTTTTTGATATTCGAGTTGGTTCGTTAACTATTTGTGAGAGTCCGTATTTAAAAGTAAAATTTGACCACTCTTTACACTCAAAGTATTTCTTCTCTGATAAAAAGTTAAAGTTTAAGTCACCAATTATGTGAAATTCAGTGCAGTATTCGTCTGCTTTCTGTACCTGCAAATCGAATGAAGATATCCATTTTTTGTTGGATTGTGGTGGCCGATAAACAAAGCACAATAAAAAAGATTTAGAGTTTTTGTAGCTTATTTCAATCCATATAGATTCTATATTCTCCGATTCTAAATCTGACCTGTGGTTAAAGGGGATGTGATTTTTTAAATAAACCAAAATTCCCCCACCCTTTTTGTGTTTTCTGTCTTTCCTTACAAATGTAAAATTGGGAACATCGAGGTTTATGTCGCACAAAGAATCACATAGAAATGTTTCGCAAGCACCAAAAATGTCAATTTCATTTGCAGATAATATGTATTAGACCTCATCAAATTTTGGGAGAAGGTGTTGAACATTGAGGTTAACGATATGCAGACCTTTTTGTTTAAATTTTATTTGTTGGTCCACTCTTTACACTCAAAGTATTTCTTCTCTGATAAAAAGTTAAAGTTTAAGTCACCAATTATGTGAAATTCAGTGCAGTATTCGTCTGCTTTCTGTACCTGCAAATCGAATGAAGATATCCATTTTTTGTTGGATTGTGGTGGCCGATAAACAAAGCACAATAAAAAAGATTTAGAGTTTTTGTAGCTTATTTCAATCCATATAGATTCTATATTCTCCGATTCTAAATCTGACCTGTGGTTAAAGGGGATGTGATTTTTTAAATAAACCAAAATTCCCCCACCCTTTTTGTGTTTTCTGTCTTTCCTTACAAATGTAAAATTGGGAACATCGAGGTTTATGTCGCACAAAGAATCACATAGAAATGTTTCGCAAGCACCAAAAATGTCAATTTCATTTGCAGATAATATGTATTAGACCTCATCAAATTTTGGGAGAAGGTGTTGAACATTGAGGTTAACGATATGCAGACCTTTTTGTTTAAATTTTATTTGTTGGTCCAATATACTTATAGACCGAGTACTGAAGTGGTTGTTACTACAAGACACCATCGATTCATTTGTTGGTTCATTATTCGTACATTCTTTAATTTTAGAATTAGAATAAGATATAGTACTATTAGAATTAGATTGTGAATATGCATTTAAATTAGAACTACAGCGAGAATTAGATTAAGAACTAGATCCGTGTAATTTGGGTAAATTCTCAGAGTTAGAGATAAGAACGATGCAGCTGCAAGGAAATAATTGACAATTTGAACATAAGAAACATAAAGCATCAAACTTGTTTTTAAGGGAGATTGGTGTGTAACTGTCCGCAATTTCCTAATGCAAGAAGACTCGTCTACATTCAGAGGAAAAATGATTGGTCAATCCACAATGAATACAACCGAGATTTAAAAGCTCGCGGTTATTCTTTCTAATTGATCTGTTTGTATGTGCATTTCGTAAGTTGTTTTGTTTACTATTCACACAATCCCCAATTCGATGCCCTTCTTGTCCACAAAAATAACAGCATGTGCGATTAAAATTGACACCTGAGGAAATATATGCATTTTGTCTCTGTTTCAGTTTTTGTTTTAGTATTGGAATGTACTCGTTATACGTTAGTTCCTTTGTCGGATAAATGGACTAGATCTTTCCAATATAGGAACGAATTCAGATTTAGTCTTTCACTCACTGGAATACAGGTTACTCCGCTATCCTCGCATAAGAAGTTAATGATATTGTTCATATCGCTGACGTCTGCATCTTTTCTAGGCGTTATTTCAGCTATACATATCTTTGTTTCGGGTGACTTGGATTTTATATAGTTTATAACCTTAATGAAGTCGTTTTCGACAGCCTCCTCGTTTCTTCCCTCGGCAAGATCGTTTCCTCCGACTTGTACGATTATTGTATGGTAATTTGAAATCTTAACTCGTTCTAGCTTCCTTTTTATATGCCAAACCTTTGCTCCACGATTCGTCATAACATCAACATTTTGGGCCAAACCTCTTTTATTAATGCGTTTGAGGATAGAGCTGCCTATGATAAGTACTCTTTCTGATATGGAATTTCTGTGATCTACGAGGTAATTTTCTGGATCTTTTTTGTTCGGGTAACTCCTCAATAAAGTGTTGTCATCATGAGTCGGTCCTTTTTCTGTCTGTGTCGATGTATCTGAGGTTAGGGTCACTTTAGATTTTCTGTTATCTTTATTCTGTTTTATCTGTCCTAACCTATCCGATATTGACTGCAATTTTTTATTCACAGTCAATGATACGGTTGCCACTTCATTTTTCACAGAGTCCGTTGAATCATTGATTTCAGTTACCTTCGTCTGGAATGAGTCAGTTTGAACTTTACATAGATTCTTTATGGACGCAATTTCATCTTTTATTTCTCCGAACGCTTTTGATGTCGAATGAGTTTGTGTCAGTAGAATATCTTTCACTTCCTGTATTTCTCGAAATAATTCATTCACGCTTATGTTTGGTAGAGCATCTTTGGTATCGTCTCGGTCAGATAAAGCAGAATGATTGTGTTCTGACTGCATAGGTAAGGTAGAAGCTCTGCTATGTATAGACAACGTTTCCGAAACAGGCGAATTTGTCTCTGTTACTGTACCCGAACTATCTTGAATTGTTTTATTACAAGAGTGTTCTGATGTTTCTGAAGTATTCAGAAGACACAAGTTGTTCTGATTGACAGGAGTATCTGTCTGTGCATATTGTGTTGATTCTGTGTCGATGTTGCGGCATTGCAACAAGAGAGATTTTATTTTCTTATTAACCTCATTCACAGATGTATTAGAACTAGCCAAAGCATTTTCCATGGACTGAAATATTTTCAACATGTGACTTTGAACAAATAGAGACGATTTTTTCCCGTTCACTAAACTTGAACACCGGGTGTGATACATGTTAAAGGTGTACAAATGACCATCGTCGTTGTAAATCTTATAGATATTTTCTGTATTGCTTCCACTTTTGTCCGTGACTGGAATTTCGATACATTTTAACGGGTTTTCTAATGATGTATAAAACTTCTGTGCTTCACTTTTAAAGATTTCATAAAATCCAGTGTTAAACTCAAACTTCACCCCTCCTCCAGTTTTTTCAATTTTAATTTCATCTCTGTCAGCATTCTTCAGTTTTTTCATTAGAGATTTTTGTTTATTTAGTTCGTATTGCCTCTTTGCCACTGACGCGTTATTTTCAGACTTTTTAAATCGCTCAACGATTTGCAATTGCCGTTTTAGTTTTTTGTTCATTGTTTTTTCATATAAATTAGCTGGCAAGAGATGAAAATCAGCACAATGGAACATTTCAACACAGAAACAAGTTATCCAGACTTGGAAATTGTTAATTTTTAGGTATTTCCATGTTTTATAGTAAGGATGAGTATAGAAATATCAATTGTTTATTGTGACGTCATAAACCCGCCATTAATAATAACGTCATTTGGTCCGATTTATACTCTCAAATTACACATTTTAAAAGTAAAATAGCTGTACAAACTATCAATTTTCCATCTTTTATGTCATTTTGGTGAGAATTTCATTGACTTACTTGTGTTTTACCGTCTATTTTCTGTACACACTGTTGATTGTTCTAAGTTTTCTAGGAATTGTTGAATTTCAAGAACTTGAAATCTATGTACACCAAATTTTGTGACATGCTATATTAGAATCTTAAATTATTTTACATGAAATATCGAGTTGCATCGAAATGTTCTGTGCATCTCTTATTGATTACACATGGCACTTTTTAACCCTCTTTCCAGAAATTTGATATTCGTTACTCACTGATGTTATGTGCTATTGCTTGAATCACATCTTCTCTTTTTAGATCCTTCAGAATTCTCCACAAATCTGCAATAGTAGGCGGAGCTAACCCCCTTCTTTTCCATACGCGAGGCCAAGCTTCCAAAAAGTTGGAGGTGTTTTTCAGTTCCTTAATTTCTTCCAGCTTGAACCCTGCAAGCTCTGCAACTCCTACAAAGTTATTTATGTGTTTATTTCTTCGATCAACCGTATGTTCATTGTCAAGGAAGAATCCCAACATACGCACCGTTGACGGCCGAAAAACACTAATAGGCGTTTTGTTTGAATTAAAATCTAAATCCATAGCCTTGTTCTATGAACGACTGTTGTGATTTTAATCATTCTTAAAATGACAACCTTATAATAAAGCTTCCTATAACGCCAAACTAATTCAAGCAATATTATACTTCCTGGGTAAAAATGACTAGGGGTATACGTATTCAGTCTAAAGGGTTGGAAACGACAGTATTTCTTAAGCGCTAAGTTATTGTTCCAGTGAATAAACAGGGTTAAACTCTTTTGATTTAACTATCGTTGTACAAAAAGATTAATTAACAGGGTTAAACTCTTTTGATTTAACTTTCATTGTTCAAAAAGATTAATTATGCGGTTTGTTTAGGGATTATACCTTTGTAATGTTCGGATAACGACGAATGCAATGAAACACAAGTACGTATAAAGAGGATAATCGTTTCAGTGTAAGATCGATTAATCTTTATTGAATGAGCATCAATTGAAAGATAAACTGTGAATTGTGCGTTTTTTCATTTATGCCGAGATAGGAATTTTATGCTCTTCTGTTTTTTAATTGAAAAAGAACTTGTTTTAAAGACAGCTAGAAACGGTGGCATAGAGGTTACATGTGCGGCGTGTGTTTTATTTATCTCATTCCCACGAGAATGTTTTAGATAAAAAAAATGTTTAGTGTTGTTTTTATGTGTTTTTTTCTATTACAAAACCCAGTCAAACTAGAAAACAATTTTTGAAATGTCTTTATTTTTCTTCTAATAAAAGAAATAGATAAAACGAATTAATGAGATACACAGCCATTCAAAGTCGGCTTTAAGGTCGTGCGGATAAGATAGTGAGTCGAAGATAGTCGTTTCCAAGAGATACTCATTACTTCTCTAACTTAGCAACCATTTTTAAAGTTAACCTTATTAATAGCTCAAATAGATAAAGACCTACTTTGATAGAATGTGTATTTTGTTCCCACAAGATAGCAATTCCATTCCTCTTTTTCCTTTTGTGAAAAAAGCGCGCGCACACACACACAAATTTTCTAGTGCGTGTGTTTTGACTAGGAAAAAGAACAAGAAAAAAAACCCCAAGTACAAAAAGATTAAAAAAGAAGAAAAACGTATCGCTATGTCGCGAGAACGAGATAAATAAGAAAAAGCACATGTCACCTCTGTGCCGTCGTAGACATGCTTACCTGTCTCATCGTGTATTTTGACGATGCAATAACGATTTAAAAATGTATGACAGATTTTAGCCTAAAATCGTTGCGATGTAACACCGACGGTAACATTGTGGTAACAGTGACTGATTACTGTCATTTTCAGTTGCTCAAGGACGTAGGATAAAAGGTTTCTGAAGACATAGGTTATGATATCTTACAAAGTGTGACTAAGCAGCAATATTTGAATCAGATATAGACAAGGTTTGCTTCCCTTGACTTCTAGATTTTCTTCATTCGTTCATTCGATAAAAAATTTATCTATAGAGGAAGCTAAAACACTGATCTAAACATATTTGTGATATCCCATTTAGATTATTACAAAACTCTTCTTTATCTCCTAACAAAAAACTTCAACTTATACGGAGAATATGTGCATAACTCGTGCTTAATTGACCAATTGCGGCTGTCAACCAAGTAACCAGTCGACCAATAAGATTATTCATTGAGACCAGAAATGATATTTGATCTCCGACATTAGCCGCTATTTTTTTTATAGTTTGTTGTTGGTTTGGAGACCTAAACATCATAACTACAACTATACTACTTCATTGTTACATGCTACTGGTCACACACACAAAAAACCCCAAACAAACAAACAAAAAACCCCGCCGTTTTCAATCGAATTTTAATTCTTTTTATGAGATACTAACGAAGTAATTAGGCGGAGCCAGCGATAGGTCAATTGACCAATCGCGACTGTCAACGAATAAACCGACCAATCAAATAATTTATTCAGCCCGGACCTGCGCTTTTCTACTCCAACATTGGCCGCCGTTATTGTTAACCTTTACTATTGGTTTGGCGACTTAAACATCGTAATTAGAGCTTATTCAAGTTGTAGTTTCGACGTTTAGGTCACCAACCAACATTTTTACATTTTTCTTACATGCTACTGGCCATAAATTTTGCAAAATTACGCGATGAAAAATCGAAGCGGAACTTCCTGTCGAAGTTAATGGGCGATAAACAAATGTCGGTATTGATATTTACCTCGACAGGGGATCGAGCCCTTGACCTCGTGATTGTGAACTCGTGCTTTATTGACCAATTGCGGCTGTCAACCAAATAAACAGTCGACAAATAAAATCATTCAACAATCGCAGTTCAAATCAGCAATTATTTGACTTGCATTAGCTTTCGATGAAAAGAGTAATTAGCTTAAACCACATACCTTGCAATCCTGCTAATGCACGCCCATTTCAACGCTTTGGAAAACATTGTTGAAAGTTGCGACAGGCAATTTCTACATAATCAACAATGCTTTGTGAAAGAATAAAGATTTTTGGAATTTCATGAACTAAAAATTGTCCACTGCAACTTCTTATTGGATCAGTCTAAAATTGTTTGGTAAAGGGTTTTACTGGTGGTAAACAAATGTCGGCCTCGAACGGTGATCGAGCTCTTGACCTCATGATTGAGAGACCGACGTGCTACCAACTGCTCTATGGTCGATGCGTCAAGATATTTGAACAATATGCCAGAAAAACTAAGAACATACCCTGATTTTGAAAATTTACCTCTAAATGTGATTGTGAACTCGGTAAGACCCCAGGCCACAGTATGCAATATCATCTCGCGGAGATATTTTTCTAAATTGTTAGAAATTCTGCATGTGTTAGAGGCATAGAATGAAAACAAAAGTTTAGTCCGAATTTGACCTTTGACCTCAGAGTGTAACAATGACTTGGAGGTACAGACGCAATGTTTCTTCACAAAACATCGTTTTATGCTTAAGAACAAATTTGACAAGTGATATAAAAAGAAATAGTTAGAAAAGAAATTTAAAAGAAATACATATGTCACCCTTTTACCTAAATGTGACCTTGACCTATAAACTACATCCACGGATTCTTTTTATTGTACTTAACTAAATGCTGATAAACTACATGTACTCTTGCAATCTATTTGAAAATAAAGCAATGTGTATGAGTCTTTCGTGGTGGATAAACATTGTTTACCAAAAATCTGACCTTTGATCTGTAATTATGACCTTGAAATTAAAGATGAAAATCCGATTTTCCATACTATAGTATGGGGAATAAAAAGTATACATAGTAAATATTTTTTTTAATTAGTTCTCTTTAATTTCTTTAATTAAAGAAAAAAGTAGAAATGTCAGAATCAAAGCACTGTAAGTATTGGTGATGGACGTCCGTGTTGGCATAGTAGAGTAATATGTCCGTTTTGGTGTACAAACCGGCAATTTTCATATAGATAATCAATTTCAGCACGACCTCTCGCCTAGCCTGGTTTGTAAAATCGGTACATATAATACAGGATGTTTCTATTCTAGAGTCCTAACCAGGATCACAAGTTCGGAAAAAGCCATTGTCACACGCGTCATTTGTCTTTCACTGAGGGAAATATTATAAGTAATTTGCCCGTAAAGTTGGCTGAGCAGCTACACATGTAATGACCAAATTGATTGTTCCAATAGTATATGTTCCTGGTGTGAAAATGACAGGAAGCCATTGTTTGGGGCACCTAACAACCGCAGTTTTACTGAAATACTACTGAAAGTCACATTAAACTAAATTCACTTTATCGCAGTCTAACTGCTTTCAAAGATCAATACCTTTTTTCTTTTTTTTACGAGATTTTCCTTATCCGATGACATTCCATAAATAATTAAGATATCATTTAAGAAACTGTGACAATATTAGATTAGCAATATTCATTGAGAATTATTACCTGTATTAAACAAATGAGAGATTTTGTTAATCTTTTAAACATTCTGTGATCCAGTAGAAGCGTAACCTATTCCCACACATTCACGCTGGGAAAAGGTATTTAGGGAAATATTGTCAGAAAAGGAAATTTCCTTCTTTCACAATGTTTTCTACCCTATCTGGACCTTAGTTTTCAATCCGAACGCGACTTGAATTGTCGTCTTGAACCAATTCAAATTCTTGTTGTTTGGTAATGGATTGTAAAGGTTAATTCAAAATAATAAGGCAGCCAAATAATAATAAACATCATTAAATATATGTAACTGTGTAGCTTATCAATTACCACGGTATACAGCTGGTATGTCGAGTTCTCAAAGTTGAAGGCAAATTACTCACTATATAATTGAAAGACTTCGGGTTTCTTTCAAAACGTGATCGCATCTACGCTAACGGCTTATTGGTATGTGTTTTCGTCTCTACGCATAATATAGAATCCTCGTATTACGCCATTCTCAAAATGTACAGTTGTTTGGGGTAGACAGATTTTTAAAAAAAATCGAACCTAAATAAGCACTACCTCTCTTCTAACATAGTAACATCCTACTAGATTTTCAAAACTGGGTAACACCGATGGACGCATACTAAGTCCATAAAAAACCAACTCAGTGACCCCATGTTATATCTCTGTGTTTTTTAAATTTAAATTGTGTCAAAACATTATATTAGAATATACAAAAAATCTGTATTTCTCTAACAATAGTTTTTATTACACGTTAAATTATCGCAAATTATCCATTATTCCTTAAAAAACCTCCATCTCTTTCAGATACACTCGAAATAAATCTTAAAATTATAGTACCTATTGTAATAGGATGATTTGATTGCAAAAATAATGAACTGAATAATCTATTTTTATTTAATATGTTTATGATTTATTCTCAAAAGTAAATGAAGGGTGTCATTTGGGGTTAATTTAAAAAAAGCCAACCCCACTCACTTAAATCGTGGATTTACACAAAAATCAGTCCAATGCTCCATGCTTTGAAAACAATATGAGATCCTTCGCGTGTGTTAAGTTTTTTATACCTCTATGGGAACAAACATACAAACAATCAAACAAACAAACAAACGTTCTCTTCATCTCTTTAATAATAAGCTTCCATTGACGTAACTTGTTTCTCCTTTCTAGTTAACCATTTCCTATTTTGCAAAATTTTAGACTTGTCCAAATTTGTAGGCTTGGCAGACGAAATGTAAAAAAGGACTTAATTTGAAAAATAAGCATTCAGTAGGTAGAAAATATTGTGTAATAAGAAGAAATTGTTTGTTACAAGCAATTTCTTTTTGTCCTACAATGGTTTCTCAATCATAAAATCACAGGGACGTAAAAACAAGGAATTGAAGAAGAAGGGGTTAAGGTATTTTTTGATAACGTTATGAAATAATGAGGTGGGTGAGTTTTAGGTTTAGTGATTAGCAACTTAGCACACGAACTAGTACATGTGATATTGTTATGTAAAAATGCATCGAAAATATCATGCTGTTTTAGTGACCCTGCAACCTGTGCTGGATTCTTATTTTCTATAGTTTTCGTAAAACCTAAAGTCGAGTAAAAACAGTTAAGGTATCGCTAGCTCCGCCCATCAATCTTCGACAAGAAGCTCTTGTTTTAAATACAACGGTGTTATTTCGCGAAATTTATAGTCAGTGGCATCAAACAAAAAAGTAAAGTGGTTGGTTGGTGACCTTAACATCGTAACGACAGCTGAATAAGCTGAAGTTATGACGTCTAAACCAACAGACGTACTACACATCAAAATCGGTCTCAATGATTTTATTTTATTGTCGGATTACATTTTTGATTGCAAGCGAGGATTCGTTTTTTTATACGCCGCCGGAGGCGGTCGTAAATTGGCGTCATCTTCTCCGTCTGTCCGCCCGTCCGTCCATTCGTCTGTCCGTCCGTCCGTACGACGTCCACTTTTCTCGTGAGCGCTACTCCTCCTAAGTTTCTGAAGGATCTTTTTAAACTTGGTCAATGTTACCTTAATTGGTTGATGTGCATGAAGTAAGGAATTTTTGGTTCATTGATTTTTTGGCTCAGTTATGCCCCTTTTAAACTTAGTCTCTGGGGCTTATTTAAATTGCAGCCTTGTGAATGCAACTCCTCCTAAGTTTTTGGCTGGATCTTTTTAAACCTTGGTCAATGTTATCACCTAAGTTGGTTGATGTGGATGAAGAAAGGATTTTATGGTTCATTGATTTTTGCCTCAGTTATGTCCCCTTAAAACTTAGTCTCTGGGGCTTATTTAAATTGCAGCCTTGTGAATGCATCTCCTCCTAAGTTTCTGGCTGGATCTAAATGAAACTTGGTGGATGATATCACCTTCATTGGTAGATGTGCATGAAGTAAGGATTTTATGGTTCATTAATTTTTCCTTGACTTATGTCCTCTTAAAACTTAGTATCTGAGGCTTATTTAAATTGCAGCCTTGTGAACGCAACTCCTCCTAACTTTTTGTCTTGATTTAAATGAAACTTGTTCAATGTCATCACCATAATTTGTAGGTGTACATGGATCAAGGATTTTATGGTTCATTGATTTTTGCAAGAGTTATTCCCATTGACACTTAGTCTCTTGGCCCATTCAATCAATCAATCAAAGCAAACAGTTTGAACTTGACAATTTAAAAAGGTAGTCTGCAAATGTTTTGAATTTGGTTCTGTCAAAATAAGTAGTGTCTACAATTATTTTCGTGAAACAGCAGCAAAGTGGTGGCGTATATTTTGACTATGGCACTCTTGTTCTACGGAGCGAGAGACAGAAGCAATGTGTCGGATATCTTATGTAACTACATCTTTGTTAAAGAGTGTTTTACAACATTTTATTTTCGTCAACTGGCAATATATATGGCCATTTTGACGGTATCGTATTTCATTACCGTCTAATTTTTTAATTCGTTCAGTGACGTCACACACACACAAGGCGAAAATACGTAATTTTTCATGAATCAGTTATTTTTGTCAAGATACAAAATAACAACGTAGTTCTTGTCGTACAACAATATTGTCCATACAATTCCTTCTTTTTTACGCCCCACAAGAAAAAAAGCTTTAAAAAATTTATTGTCGAAAATGAAGAAATTGCTAGAATCAAGCAATTTCTTCATTATCCACAATATTTTCTTTCCAGGAAAAGAATAAGAAAAAGAATAACAACAACAACAGTAACAATAACAAACTATCAACTTGAAATTGTCGTCTGTAGCTTTTTAAATTTGGAGCAGTCTAAAATTTTGTTGTGTGTGAATGGGTTAAATCAGACCCTCGCTTATATAAGAAGGTCTTTGCTTGCGTCATTTATTTCTCACCATTTGGTGGGTGCTAAGTTGTCAATCGTCTGATCAATTTGAGGGCCGAAAAGTCACATTGAACTCACTCGTTGGAACATGAGGACCTGAGCTATATAAATCCGCGAAAGTCTATACATATCGAAATTACCTGGCTTAATTTCTTTGCAATACTAGTCATTGATTGATTGTTGATTCCAACTTTTATTTCTCAAATTCTTGGACAAAACACATATATTTACGAAAAGAAGCATCTTCTTGGTAAAGTGCGAGTGCCGCTTTATCCTTCATGGGCGTAACCAGGATTTCGAAATCTTTACGCACGCAGGAGGAGACCATCAGAGTGGTTAAATAGTTGAAAGGGTAGGATAAAGGAAAAACCTACCCTCATTCCAACCACATATCCGCTCCCTCGGGCATATATAGGGGCTACCTACAGATATTTTAATGCCTCGAACGTTGGTGAATTCTCAAAAATCGTTATTACTGCCTGAGTAAGCTGTAGTTATAATGTTATGATTTCCCATCAACAATAGTTTTTGACATTGGTTATACTCTTACAATACGCGCGTGCGTATAATGCGTAATTGTAGTTACGCCATTGTCCTTAACAGAGTAACTCGAGATGTATCTGCCAAGTAGCTTTATATCTTATGTCTCATGGACAACAATCAAGATATATCAAGGACTCGTTAAATCTAAAATCTCAAAAGAAAAACGTGATATATTCCTAAATGACGAACATTAATCCTTTTCTGTTTTCCGAAATTTTAGACCTTTCCAAATTCAAAGGTTTTACAGACAAAAATTTGAGGTGGATATACTTTGAAATATAAATAGTAGAATGTGAAATATTGTAGAAAAAAGAAGAAATGTCTTATTTCGAGCAATTTCTTCTTAATCTGCAATGTTTTCTCAATTATGAAATAACTGGGACGTAAAAACCAGGGATTGTTAAGGAACGGGTCAAGTGCTCGGACTCAACACTTAATCAAAGTTGTTGATGAAACCGATTTTAAATGTAAGAGTCGTGTGACTTCTATTTGGCTAGTCTAGACTACTCATTCATACTTTTTCTCTGTTGAGTACTAACAGCACAGGGCTTGTTGAACTCTGTTTTCATCATTGTTTTCAAAATAAATCGACCCTCTTCATATATTGAGGTTTGTATTAATCGAACAACTTTTTTGTCGTGTCATGGTTGGTCGCCTTACTTATTAAATTAGACCCTCGCTCCTAAACTGCCTATACAAGAAGGTCTTTTGCGTCATTTGTTTCTCACCAGTTGTCGGATGCTAAACTGCTAAACGGTTCTTAAACGGCTGTGGGCTGATCTGATTGAGGACAGGCGGAGACATGGGTTTGAACGCGCGTACTATACACACGAGGACCGGAGCTGATAACCAACAAGTCTGAATGTTTATCGATATCGGAATTATCTGGTTAAATTACTTCGCAACAACAGTCAATGATTGCTTGATGGTTGCCAGCTTTTATGACATAAATACATGGAAAACACATACAATTACACGTATAAAGTATGCAAGAGCCTTTTTTGAGAAAAACAGAACAGATCAAAACAAAGTACAAACAGACAACAAACAATAACCAAAAGACCCATATATTGATATCACATACCTACTAATTAAAATCCCAGTCCCAGTCAAGACTTTATTCTTAACAGAATAATTCGAAATGTAATAATAACTTGATATTGTATGTATAAATCTAAATGTATCCAAGATTTTTATGTTTCATTCTAAAAATAAGGAAAACATTAAGTGCAACATTTTATATTTCGTTTTACTAGTTAAAGTCCCAATAAGACTTATTCTTTAACGGAGTAATTTGAAATGTGTCGACTCAATAACTTTTTAGTTTTATGTCTCATCGCAGATACTAAGTTTTAAGGGGGCATAATTCAGGGAAATCAATGAACCATAAAATCCTTGATCCATGTAAATCTACAAATTATGGTGATGACATTGACCAAGTTTCAAAAAGATCAAACCAGAAACTTAGGAAGAGTTGTGCTCACAAGAATAGTGGACGTACGTACGGACGGACCTACGGACGGACGGATGGACGGACAGACAGACGGAGAAGATGACGCCAATATACGATCAACTCCGGCGACGTATAAAAATGAATGTCCCCCTCGCCAACTCTGTCTCCCCTCCTCTCTACCCCCCCCCTCTCTATCTTCTCTCCCATCTATCTCACCCTATCCCCCTTTTTCTCAACCCCCTTCTTTATGTGTTGGCGTGAGAGAGTATCTTACAATGTAAAAGTAGAGGTTAGAATCAAAATCTATGCTAAAAGTAAAATATCTTAAATGACATGAAAGACCATACTCGATGTTTTTAGGGCTATTGTTTTACAGCAATGTCTGTTATGGTATCTATAAATTATGGCAACTATTTATAATAGACACCTATTGTGAAATAGTACTCGAGAAGTTATCCTTACATAATTGATAACAATATCGACCGTGGTCAGAGTGCACGGGTTGTACAAGCTGATAGTTATTTCTTTAGCGGAAAGCTGATAGATTTTTCTACATGTAAATACGTCATTCTTCCCTAACAGTCATTCCCTATGTGAAGGAAAACAACAACAGCATTAACAAGTCTTAATGACCTCTTGTGATATAATCTATTTTTTCAGATATTTTGGGAAATTCGATGATCTTTTTGTTCCAGTGAAAGGGCACATAAAAAAAGAAAAATTGTAAAATGATAAAAAATCGTTTTCCTATGTTATGAACGAGAGTATAATATGGATTACTATAGTAAATGATAATAATAATAATAAAAAAGATAAATATACGATGGCATAGAGCTGACATGTGCGTTTTATTTTATTAAGACCTATCTCGTAAAAAATATAAAAAAAATCGAAAAATATTTCGCTTGATGTTTTTTTTTTTTCAGAAAAAAGGGCAACGAGATAGTACGGTGGCAAAGAGGTGACACGTGCGGGGCTTTTTTTGAGAACTCAAAAAATATCCATTGGGGTGAATTGTGCATTTTTTTAGACCAATCTTGTTTAAATATAGAAAAATCAAGATCTCCCAAAACATTTTTGTTTCATTTTTTGCAATTTAACGAACGATTATAAAACGTTTAACTTTTTTATATTTAAAAAAAAGAGAGAGAAAACGATTTGATATCTCGTGTGAACGAGATACACAGCCAATCAAAATCGATCTCTAGTCATGGCCACGAGATAGCAATTCGATAGCAATAAAAACGGACAAGAAGCATTGCTATCTTTCGGTGTCATAGTATATTTATTGAGTTTTTTTCTTAAGTTTAAATAAAATTCAAAGTACTGAAAGTACTGCAAGCTAGCAAATCATGGTTTTGTTAAGTAATCTTCTTTATCAAACTTATCATGATAAAGAAACGAAGTAATAGTAACACAGGAGTTAACCCATTACAACATGACAAAATCTTATTTCAAAATTAAAGAAGTTGCAAACGACAATTTCAAGATGGTGAAATTTGGTAGAAAACATTGTGGGCAATGAAGAAATTGCTTGTTTTTTATCTTGAGATGCTTGAAAAGCGAAATTTGGTTGAAATGGGTTTGATAGCATTCTTTTGGTAGAGTTCACTAAAATTTGAATAGAGTTTGTAATATCTTAAAATACACAAAACTACTTCTTCTAGTGTAGGCATTCAATAGATTTAGTGGTTAAGCCCCCAGTGACAGTTTGCAATAGTTGAGCTTTGAGAAGACATCAGAATTTTGTCTGTTAACGTAAGCTATCAAAGCTGACGCTTTGCTAGCTAAAAACGCACATTTAACCTCTATGCCACCGTCTCAGATAGAAATCTCAAACACATTATAGTTTCTTACTTGTATCGGTAGACATGGCAGTTCGAACTCACACCTTTACAGTGTATAACGGATAACTGCATGGCTCAACCACTTAGCCCTCACGGTTAATCTTGGTCATAAATGAAGGGTACCAAATAATGATATATATTCAACAGTTTAAACACACTGCATAAAAGGGGGATTACAAAATAATGTCTGGAAAATTTGAAAAGGGACATTTTCTATTTATTTACATAAGGAAATCGTTGCTTCATCGAATAAAGTTTAATCTTATCCTTGTGTTCTATACAAGAAGAAGCAAATAAAATCTTATTTGTATCCTACGAGAAAACCGATGGTGAAGTAAACAAAACTGGAATATAAATGTGATGCTTTAAAGTGAGCTGTGTAGTGAAACTCACTGTAAAGGATAGAGAAAGTTATCTCGGTTCTTCCAAATTTGAATTCTCTTGCACTGCACTTACACTATACATACAACTCACTTTCACAAGTTAAGGGAGAGGGAGGGAGGAGAGAGAGAGGCGGGGATGGGGAGAGAGAGAGAGAGGGGTGTTGGAGAGAATGAGGGTGGAGTGAGAGGTGGGGTGGCGAGAGAGAGAGGGGGGGTTGGAGAGAATGAGGGTGAAGTGAGAGGTGGGGTGGCGAGAGAGAGGGAGAGAGAGTGAGGAGAAAGAGAGAGTGAGGAGAAAGAGAGAGTGAGGAGAGAAAGGGTGGGGTGGAGAGAGAGAGATTGGGAGAGAGTGGGGTGGAGAGAGAGAGAGAGGGGTGGGGGGAGAGAGAGAAGGGTGGGGGAAAAGAAAGAGAGAGAGCTGCTTCGACTTTTAAAGGCGTTATTATGCAAAATCTATGTCAAGTAGTATGCAACAGATAATGAAAATAGTTGGTTCACTAGTTTAAGTCGCCAAACCACCAACAACAACAACAACAAAAACTTTTCAAAACTATCAGAGATCAAAACTCATCTCGGGTGAAAATTAATAATTTCATTGGTCGACTGGTTACGTGATTGGCATCGTGATTGGTCAATTGATAAGTGGTTATTTGTTTTGGGGATGAAATGATGAACGCCTTATGATTATTTGGTTATAAATATTGAACCGAGCAAATAGTTTACTCCCATTTACTGACACTTGTCATACTTGAAAATAGAACCGGAATTTATTATAATTATCTAAATTATTTTTAGTATGGGAGTTTTTCAATTTTTAAAATAGGACGTTAGAAAGATCTAAAATATTTCTTTTCATTCAATTATAGGATATAAATTGTTTAAATGGAAATTTAGAAGTCAACCAATGTCTGAGTAGGCATCATTTGACTGAATGGTTAAATGATGTGGTTGTTCCGATGTGACAACTGTAATTAGCACCAGTCGCCACAAGATATCCTTAAAAATGGCTTTAAATTTCATTTAAACCCATTCCCAGGAGAAAAAAAATTAGACTGGTTCATATTCAAGGAAGTTGCAGAGACGATTATAAGTTGATCAAATCTTTTGTTTTTTCTTTTGAAGTTGTATCCCTTTTTTGATAATGAAGAAATTGCTTGTAACAAGCAATTTCTTCATTGTCCACTTTGTTAGCCAAAGTCTTTTCCTTGTGTATGTGTGTGTGTGGGGGGGGGGCGTCGGAAAGCGTTATTGTCTTGGAAAGGGTTGGTCAAAATAAGTCGTCCTGTCGTCCTAACTCCCCTCCCCTATCATGCTTGACCCATTCCAGGCCTCTCAAACTTGATAAGAACGATAACTTATCCAAGTATACGTACACGGCAAATTTCAAGAATTATCTTGTCCCTATTTCACTTTTGTCGTGACGCGTTTAATCGAAGACAAAGCATGTCTGTGGAGATAATTGTTAGGTTGAATTCAATTTCACGTTACACGGTCCTTGTAATGTTGTCTTTCAAAACTATCGCCATTCTGTCTTCAAAAAATGCCCAGGATTAACGCTTGGGAGAAGATTGATGCTTTCACAACATCTAAAACCATTACCTAAGAATAATTTATAGGTGTTGTATGAAATAAGAAAGGTTTTTACCTCTCTCTTTTTGTGGCATATTTCTTCGAAAAATTAGCACGCCTGCAGATTAAAATGCTATTTCACGATACAATGTTTTTTCAAATGTTATATTTTAAAGGGAGGTATCGATGTTTCTAAAACCTAGATAAGGAAAAATACCAAGTGCCGACAAATACACTCAAACGAACATTTAATAGTTTAAGTTGAGTCAGGTAGTGTCTTGGTCATAATCTAATAGGCCTAAAGTTGCTTTTTGTGGTTATATCGGAAAGTTTCAGCGGAATTCCAGGTTTTCTTTAAATATCACGGAATTCGGCTGTCGACATCGAAGACCTCATTTGCATATGACCCAAAGTCAACTTAAGGTAACAAATTTACTAGCGAAACAGCCAACGTCCTAAATCAAGTCACATGAAATGGATAGCGCAAAACTACGGTAAGTGTTTATATTCGTAAGTACGCTTATGACAGTTTTGGACTGATCTTTACAGAATTAAAGACCGGCTAGCGAACATAACTCCTAATGACGTAACGATGACGTTGCTGTGATGTAATTCGCATCACGTGAGTTTCGCAACTGTCTCGGATTCTTCTAAAAATAGATTAATAGCCTAGGAAATACCCTGCTTTTTAGCTCACCTGAGCACAACGTGCTCAATCGAGCTATTGTGATCGGTAATTGTCCAGCGTCCGTCCGTAAACAATTATTAAAATCGTCTCCTCCTAAACCATAAGGCCAAGAGCTTTGGTATTTGGTATGTATCATAACCTATTGACCCTCTACAAAAATACTTCAAAGAATTACCGTATTCTGAAAATTAACCCTTTTCTGTGCGATCCCTGATTTTACAAAGGAAATCTTAAAAAATCTTCTCCTCCTAAACCATAAGGCCTAGAGCTTTCATATTTTGTATGTATCATCACCTATTGACCCTCTTAAAAAATACTTCAAAGAATTACCGTATTTTGAAAATTAACCCTTTTCAGTGTGATCCCTGATTTTACAAAGGAAATCTTAAAAAATCTTTTCCTCCTAAACATAAGACCTAGAGCCTCATATTTGGTATGTATCATCATCTATTGACCCTCTACCAATTTACTTCAAAGAATTACTGTTTTCTGAAAATTAGCCCTTTTCTGTGCATTCCCTGATTTTACAACGGAATAAATAAGGAAATCTTTGAAAATCTTCTTCTCTCAAACTATAAGGCCTAGAGTTTTGATTTTTGGCACATATTATCATCTGTTGACCCTCTCCCAAAATACTTCAAAGAAATACTGTATTCTGAAAATTAGTCCTTTTCTGTGCGATCCCTTATTTTACAACGGAATAAAGAAGGAAATCTTTGAAAATCTTCTTCTCCCAACCCTTAAGGCCTAGAGCTTTGATATTTGGTACAAATCATCATCTATTGACCCTCTTCCAAAAAAACTTTAAAAAAATCTTTATTCTGAGTATTAGCCCTTTTCTGTGCGATCCCTGATTTTACAAAGGAATAGAGAAGGAAATCTTTTAAAGTCTTCTTCACCCAAACTATTAGGCCTAGAGATTTTATATTTGGTATGTATCATCAGCTATTGACCCTCTACCAAAATACTTCAAAGAATTACTGTATTCTGAAAATTAACCCTTTTCTGTACGATCCCTAATTTTTGATAGGAATAAAGAATGATTCATTTGAAAACTTTATTCTCCCAAACCATTAGGCCTAGAGCTTTTATATCTGGTATGTATTGATGTCTATACTTCAAAGCATTGCCTTATTCAGGAAATTAGGGTTATATGGTGGGATCATCAATATACCTAGGATTGAAAGAGAAAATCCTTAAACATCTTCTCGAAAATAATTAGACAGAGGGCTTTGCTATTTTGTATATATCATAAATCCATGAACCATCATACTCAGGGGAGCGATTTAGAACCATCATGGTCCTCTTGTTCTGATAAGCGACCTCAGATTTTTGCAAAATAACTTTTTGACATATTGAATTCAAATAGTTATTGAGAGGAAATAAAATAATTAAAATCTGTGACATGAAAAAACCATCGATTCCTACCATTAAGTGTCAAAAATATTCCACCCAATTTACAAAATGTATGTAGGTGATATTTGGAAGGAATGTGATGCTTTTACATTTTAAACCCTTCACCCATTATCGCTCGACAAATTTTAGACGGTTTAAGATTAAAAAAAGAAGTTGCAGACGACAATTTGGATTCATGACCCCCCCCCCCCTTTATTTCCTAAGCTATAATTCTTGGAGGCGTCAAAAAACTTTGTTACATGATAATGGGTTAACGTAGCGGTTCTAACTAAGAATGTACAAATTGACCAATCTCTGGCCCCGCCCTATTTCATGTACCCAATTAGCTTAATCCATTGACCTAACGGCGTTTTTTTCCCCCGCCGTTTCGGCGAAGGGGATATAGTTATGGTCTCCGTCCGTCATTCCGTCCTTCCGTCATTCCGTCCTCCCCCCCCCCCCCTTCCGTCACTAAACTTGTCCGGAGCATATCTCTGATATTGAAAAATTGCTATCAACTTGAAACTTCATAGGTCGATAGATCTCATTGAGGAGAAGTGCAGTGCACAAGAACCACAACTCTTGCTTGCATAATTTTGGAGTTATTTGTTGTTTTAAAGACTAAGATTTTGTCCTGAGCATATCTCTGAAAGTATAATAGCTATTATCGAACTCATTGAGAAGAAATACAGTGCACAAGAAGCCTAAATCTAACTGGCTTCAGTTTACTATCAAGCTTTTACGACGGGGATGGCCATGTCCGACATGGCTCTTGTTTCAAAAATTGTGACCAGAAGTATATATGTAATAAAAAAGTAGACTGGTTGGCTCGCGATCTACACGTTGTAACTACAGCTTGAATAAACTATGGTAGCGACCCCTAAGTCGCCAAACTAACAAAAGAGCATAGAAAATTTGACAGCCGATTTCGTAGATCAAAACTGACTTCCTGTCCTAATGAAGGATGTCATTGGTCGACTGGTTATTTGATTCACATCCGCGATTTGTCAGTTGGATAGGCCAGGATCGTAAAATGCCCTCTTTTTGTCTCATATCTAATTATATCATGGCAATTCAACGATGCTCTGTCTATTTAATATTGTTAATTAAAATTAATCGCCATACTGTGGAAAAAATGGATGTTTTTTAAAGACGCTATGGGTATAGACATGTTATATTGTAGAAATTGGATCGGGCCATCCTCAACATAGAGTCAATACATATATACATTTATATAAAATAGATAAAAATAAACAATTAGGTAATAAGAATAAGATAAATAAATGAATAATCGATTATTCTATATGGTCTGTGTTATACTTGGATCTATACCTCGGTAATTGGACCTGATCCTTTAAATATCTTGAAATATTGAATCTTGAAATTCTGTAACACAACATCAAACGTAGGATCGGACAATTATATTGGAATTCAAAATTGAGGGTCCGTTTATACCCTTTTATATTTGAAATATAAGTTAAATATAAATTGTATCTTTTTTGGCATCTCAGTTTTTTTTTTTTTTTAAGTATTGATATATTTCTGAAAATATCGATGAAAATGCCATACGTTCACTGGGCCATCGTAAAAGATGGGGTCAAATGTTACAGAGATCACAAGAGAATTCGTACCTACAATTGTACAAAGACGTAATACCAATTTAAATGGGAATTATCGCGGTAGTTCGTAGCGCAAGGACCAGGGCAATTTAAACGAATTCAACCTAAAGAAGGGTAGATAATCAGTTGTTCCAGATACTTTGAATCGGAAATAGTTTTGTTCAGCCCCACCTCAGCCTTCAATTAAGGCTTTGATTCTAAATTTGTTCTGAATATATCCTGAACTGAGGCCCATAAAGAGCGTTTTCAGATATTATTTGAGGAAAACAAAAAAATGAAAATTACTATTCATTTTTAGCTCGGTGGAGAATATTGCTACCTTCGTGTGCTAGTCGTCGTGCGAAAACTTTGACATTTTGTGATATCTCTGGTTCTACTAAAGGCGTTCACTTCAAACTTGGCACACTTGTTCACTATCAAAATAGCAACCCATACTATCAAGGGGGGTAACTCTTGATGCATTTTGTCGGAGAAAATTACGAAAAGCTTTATTCGATTAATTCATCCATGTTACTAACCAAACTACTACCCCTGTTTTCTCAGAGGTACACAATAGTCGATTGTATATTTATAATACCCGAAAACCAATTTACACATTTTTTTCTGATCTCATTAAAAAACAAAACACTGAAAGTGCTGATAATGGACGTCCGTGTTAGAATTGCTTTAAAGAAATCATTGTGAGGATATTTTCTACCCTATCTGGGCCTTGGCTCTATATCTCAAAGTGATTTGAATTGTCGTCTGTGACTAGTCCAAAGGTTTGTCGTTCGGTAATGGATTGAAAAGGCTAATTCAAAATAATAATAAACATCTTTAAATACACGTAACTGTATAACTTATCACTCCCGCAGTTTAAAGCTGATATTCTTAGTTCTGAAAGTAGAAGGCAAAGTACTCACTATATTATTGAAAGACTCTGAGTTTTTTTTTTTAATCGTGAGCCAATCTATACGCTATGCGGGTTATTATTATGCCATTTCAAAATGTAAACTTGTTTGGGGAAGACATGTTCTATAAAAATAATAAATCGAACCTAATTTGGCACTACTTCTCTTTTAACAAAGTAACATCCTAATGGATTTTCCAAACACCGATGGACGCCTCCGGAGTCCACCAAAAACGAATTAGCCTTGAAATTGATAGTATATAAGTTAAAGCTACATACTTATCATAAGTTCCATTTCGATAATAAACGGCTTTCGTCTGCAAATTCCATGGCCAGTAACATGTAAACAAACCTAAAGTGGTTGTTTGGCGACCTAATCGTCGATCTTCACTTCCGGTCTAATGAATGATTTGATTTTTTTAAATTGATTCTTTGAATGACATCACGATCTGTCAATTTGAGAGACAGATTTGAAAAGGAGTTGCTTTTAATTTCATAATGAAAGCATATATCATCTAAAGAAATGATAATATCAAACTAGGAAAATAATAAAATGGATTGATCCTTTCTCGACAAATTTTGATAAATATATAGCATACTTCGGATTTGTTCGATCTTCGGTCGCGGTAAATATCCTTTCCGACATTTGTCTCCCACCAAAAAAAGGGGGGGGGGTATTCGTAAAACTATGCTGAAGGCTAGGAAAGGATGTAGTGGTAATACTGGCGTGATAATTACCAGGAATACATGATTAGGTGCTCCAGCCGCCGCGATATAACTGAGATACTGTTTAGAGTGACGTTAAATCCCAATCAATCAATTAATCAATCAATCAATCAATCAATCGATCAACCAATCAATCAACCAATCAATGAATCAGTAAATGAATGAATGAATGAATGAATGAATGAATGAATGAATGAATCAATCAATCAATCAATCAATCAATCAATCAATCAATCAATCAATCAATCAATCAATCAATCAATCCATTTACATACACGATGTTGTTCTACAAGGTCATTCGTTAAGAATAGGCATGATTCGGAAGTCATTTATTTGTTGTTTATGTAATAATGTCAATACCAGATGTCCGTGTTTTCTTTTATGACAGCTCTGACGTTATCCAATATTGACCATGAAATGTTGGTACACAACAATATGTGAAGATACCAAGTTCAGATATACCGATGCTCCTACGTAGAAAAGAAAACTTATTTTATCTGATATCAAAAATTTTTCAAAAAAAAAAAAATAAAAAAAAATGCTGTTTTACTATTTACGTGGTGATATCCTTTGTTCTAAAGCAAATAACCCAGTTCAAGAGTAAGAAACTTGTAAAATTCTTATCAAAAACTGGGTCAGTCTTTTACTTGTCAAATAATTGACGAATCGCGAATGTCAATCAAAGAATCAATCGACCAATCAAATCAGTCATGTTGACCGTAAGTAAACCTTGAACTGCGGTAGTATCATTGTTGGTTTGACGACTTAAACAACATCTTATTTAAGCTATAGTTACAAAATGTAGGCCGCCAGTAACCAGTTTAGAGTGTTTTTTTTTTTCATGAAACTGCTCAAAAGTGTTTCCAAACTATCGCTGTTTATCCCATTCCCACATAATGCATCCTTTTCACCCCCCCCCGCCGAAAAAATATCGAAACATTGTGGAAATTGAAACAATGCTTGTATCAAGCAATTTCTTTATTATACACTATGTTTTCTATCCCAAAAGACAATAAATAATAATTAAATAAATAAATAGATAAATAAATAAATAGATAAACAAATAAATACAATTCAATCACTTTGAAATGTCGTCTACAGCTTCCTTCACTTTGCTGTGTTGGAATCGGTTAATATCGAAGTGGAACTTCCTGTCGGAATTTAATGTTCATCGATCCATTTTAATTAGAATGTGTTGGAAGAACTAAACGATTCGATTTTCTAAGATTACAAAGGTCGAAAATTAACCAATCACTGGCCCCGCCCGCTTATTGCATTGGCCACGCCCATTGACTCTGACAGGAAGTTCTGCTTCGATTTATGCAAAATTTATGGCCAGCAGCATGTACCAAAAAGTAGAATAGTTGGTTGGCGACTTAAATGTCGTAACTACAGCTTGAATAAGCTGTAGTTGCGACATTTAATCGCCAATCCAACAAACAGGCTTAACAAAAATGACGGCCAACGTTAGAGTTCAAAACTCATTTCTGGTCTAAAAGAACGATTTCATTGGTCGAATGGTTATTTGATTGACAGCCGCGACTGGTCAGTTCACGCTCTCTCAACTGGCACAGCCTTTATAAAGCTATATTAACGACATTTTGACCCCATACGACGAATTGTTTTTCTGACGAAACGTCAAACCGAGACCGCATGCTTCGGTTCTTCTCACAGAGACCGTTAAAGAAATAAGCAAACCTGCAGGTTTGTTTCTCTCTATCATTGCACTATTCTCAACCCCTCCCGTAGAAAATAAACCGTCTTCTATGGGTAGCGCACTTATGGGCTGCGGTATCGACGACAGTTAAAACGAGATACACTCTCGCCCTACCGTCCTAATATTAGCCCTTGTCATGCTGTCTAAATTACCTTACAGAATTTGTGTAAAATCAAAGGACTGAAAGCACTGATAGAACTTGCTATTAAAAATTGAAAAATATTTCTTTAAGAAATCAATTTCATAAACAACTCCTCTGGCAGAAAAAGTACATGCAGGAGGTGTAGACCAAGATCAGACTGCACATATGTGCAGTCTGATCTTGGTTTACACTTCCTTCGCAAGCCTGAATATTCCAGGTTCAGCATGACAAGGGTTAGGACATAACCATGGGGATCTGAAAAATAAATGACCGAGTGTTTGGTATGTTCCTGACTGGCCTTTGTTTTAAACATTTTATGACTGTTGACCAATTATTGTGAACTTTATAAAAGGTCATCTTTATTTGTCTACGAATCTTGACATACGCAGCTGTTACTTGTCAAATGACATGCTAAATTATTAACCCAGCTTGTCATTGCCATTAACAAGAGCAAGCAACACAATATTTTGGAAGCCAATGGAGGTTTTTTAAGACTGGCTATTCTAAAATTCAAAAAGTATCGAGAGATGAAGAAGATATTTTTTTGTTTTAACTGAGACATTTAATTAAAGATCAAACCTCATTATTTGAAGCCCCAAAGTATACTGTATATACACAATGTATATATTTTTTGAAAATTATTTTCATATCTCAATTTCTTCATGTCTTAACATTGATTAGCATTGGTACATGTTCAGTTCACGAATTATGTCTGTCACAACCAATTCCTTAATTTTTCCAAAATCCTTTTCATGTCGGATTGAGTGGACATGGGTTAAACGAATAACCGTTTTTATTTGTGATATGATGAAGTCGTAAAGACAAGCTAGAATAGAAAGCCCAGAGAGTATGTTGTTAATCTGTTCGTATTGAGATGGAATGCAGAAGTGAATGCTTTCAGAGTATCTGAGTGTTATTTGAACTGACGTAAGTTATGGTTTATTTCTTTTATTTCTTGGTTTTCGGGATTTGATTGAGTTACGCGGTGAAAATCAATTTAAGAAGTCTAAAAAATACCACAATCAATTTAAATTTGGATTTATTATAAGATGTAAAATTCATCCGCAGTCTTCTGAACATGATATCTCTAGAAAAAAGATTTTTCAAATCAAAATCAAAACACGGCAAGAATCTTAGTGATGATTAGATAACAATAAATCTTTTAACCTATATACCAGGTTAATTTAAGTTTAATTAGCCTTGAGAAATAACGAAAAAGCGGAGAAAAAAAAGCCTAGTTAAAATTCTATCAATGCAATTATTGCTTTTGATGATCGATCCATACGTTTTAGGTAAAATGATGTGCTGAAAAATGATGAACTTGCTGAAAACATTTTACTGTGAAATAAAAATTAATCATTCTAGCTGAAATTTCTATCAATACGTATTGTCTCACAAATGCGTTAGAACTCACCAAGACGATTCAATTCGTATTGTATCACAAAAACGTTATAATTGAAAAATCAACAAGACGATTCCATTCGTATTGTCTCACAAAGACGACTACATTTAGAACTCACCAAGACGATTCCATTGTGAACTCACCAAGACGATTCCATTGACTATGTCACTAAGACAATTCCATTGAAAACTCATCGAGACGATTCCAATGAAAATTCATCAATATGTTTTCAGTGAGAACTCACCAGGACGATTACATTGAAAACTCATTACGGTAAACCCATTGAGAAGTCACTAACACGGTTTCAATGAGAACTCACAAAGACGCTTCCATTTGGAACTCACTATGATGATTTCAATGAAAACTCGCTTAGACGATTTCAATGAGAACACTCCAAGGTTATTTTAATTGTTACTCATCAAGGCGTTTCCATTCAAAACTCACCAAGACGATTCTATTGAGAACTCACCTAGACGATAAATTGAGAACTTACCAAGACGATTACATTTGGAACTCAATAAGACGATTCAAATAGGAACTCACCAAGACGATTTTAATGAAAACTCATTAAGACAATTTCAATGATGAGTCACTGAGACGATTCCATTGGGAACCCACCTAGGCGATCAATTGAGAACGATTCAATTTGGAACTCAAAAAGAAGATTCAGTTGTTGACGCAACGCAACGATTTCAATGAGTAACCATAACCCAATGTTCCATTGCAAATAATCTAGTTTACATCTTAAAATGTAGACTAGACACCCTATCAGGAGCCTTGCTATGATGAAACATACCACTTATTGCCCCATTCATCTTCGCCATGATAATATACCAGCCTGGGGCATGTCTGTGTCATTTTGTCTACAGAAAATTTCATGTACGAGTGTATTGCCTAACTCTGATACTTGAAACTTTTTTGTATTGGGAATGTCCTTCGCCTAAATGAATAGGGACCATTAGTAACCGCCATCAAATGAAATGCGATCCATATTGTAATAAGCGACCATCTTGAAAGTGCCAAAAGTATCGACCCAGACTGCGCGGACTGTGCAGTCTTACCAGGGTCGTCACACTAATGTATGAATCCCATTGTAATTAGGTTTTTAGTTTAATACCTCCCTAAAAACAATCAAAGTACTGAAAAGTACTGTAAGCTAGCAAAGCATGGTTGAATTTAGACAATATTTACCTTGTTGGGTAGAAAACATTGTTGACATTGAAGAAATCGCTTGTTACAAGCAATTTCTTCATTGTCCACAATGTTTTCCGAAGCTTTTTTCTTGAGACGCTTAAAAAGCGGAACTGATTGGAGATGGCTTAAAAAGCATGATTTTGACAGAGTTCTCTACGGTTTGAATAGAGTTTGCAATATTCTTGAAATACATAAGAACTACTTTTAATGGCGTAGGCATTTAACGGATTTAGTGGTAAAGCCTCCAGTGGCAGTTTGCACTCGTTGAACCTTGAGACGACCTCAAATTTCGTCTGTTAACTTAAGCTATCAAAGCTGACGCTTTGCTATCTAAAAAGGGTTCTCGTCATCTCTTACAATTTAATATTTTTGACTGAAAAAAAAAAAAAAAAAAACACCAAAAAACCAATAACTACAAATTTTGATACTGTTTTGTATGGATCTATATGTATTTTATGCGGAAGCATACAAAATGGCTGCGTGCTCAAAATTTCATGGGGTATAAATGATATTTTCGACCAATCAGAAAGCCCCTTTTTGATTGACAAAACTAAAACTTAAATTATCACCGAATGAAAGATAAACAAATTTTCCTCTGAAACAAACGAGTATATAAACCTACATCCATAAGACCAAATAGTAGACAAACCAAGACCAAAAAGAAGAAGTAACAATGCATTTCCAAAAACTCTAAAGGGGTAGGCGAGACTCTGAAGGGGTAAGGGAGGCTGAGTGATTAGGATGGTGGACTCGTAATCCAAGAACACTTGCAGGTTCCGGGTTTGAGTTTCAACCGCGCCACTGGTTATCAATCTAGTCATTAAGAACCCCAGCTTTATACAAATGAAACCCAGGGAACAAACAGACAAGTAATTTTTTTGCATAGATGTGACTGAAAAAATGCGTAAAGTGGTGTTAAACTATTTTAAGTCAGCGAAAAACTAAGAATCTAAGAATTATTTGGTTTCAAAGATCACTTCCAGTCTAAATAAATGATTTGATTTGTCAAATTATTGATTGACAGCGGCGATCCACCAGTTGACAGCTTTATGTACAAGATTTCTGTGGTAACCGAAGTGTCGACCATAACCAGCTTACGTGTTGTACGCAGAATGGACCGGGTTGATTATTTTCACACTTTCTTGGTCTTAGGAGTTATTTTTCGTGACGATTTACATTTATAGATATGGGTAATAATAGAATTGTCATTTCTTTGAAGAAGGTTTATCAAGAGAAACTAATAGCCCCATCCATCATCTCTAGAATAATATACCAGCCTCGGGCTTGTCTGTAGAAAAATGTCCGACAAGAGTTCAATTTGATGTTACACGTTCCCGTAAGGCTATTCTTCTCAAAAGGCCGACATTCTGTCGGCGAAATAATTTTGCAGCTTTCTGATTTAAGCAGTTATTACTCTCTGATTTCTAAAAACAGTGATGTGGAAAAATAGATTTTCTCCACTCTTCCCCGAACAAGTAAGACGTGTAGTTTTTACTTGTCTATGTTTAGAATTGGCTTGTCCGCAAAAATGTGAAGGGATTAAACTTTAGAAAGATTGTTGTCCATGCTGGAAAATGCTGAAACCCGGCATTTTCTTCATTGACAATAATGTTTTCTAGCCTTAGCAAAGCGAGGAGCTTGAAATTCTTCTAGTCCACAAATCAAAATTTCATGATTGATTTTGAGATGATCCCCCCGCAGAACATTTATTCAAAGTTTTGGACTCAATGAAATAGTATTTGGTACATTTATCTTCGCTCAGCGGACAGACAGACAGAGCGCCTGTATCGCTCCACAGACCTGATTGTACTGATAAAGCAAATGGTGTTTTGCCCATGTGTGGCAAATAAATCTTGTCAATGAAATCTTTAATATTTCAACCTTTTCATGGTTTTACAAAAGTCAATTCATTTACCAAGTCAAATGAAAAGGTATTCACATTTTTTTAAAAAGATTAAAATCAATGAATACCATATATGGACATAAGCCACAACTATAAAAGCTATTTTTTCAATGAATCAAAATTAATTGATTGAATGAAAGCCACGTATTTCATCTGATAAAAATTCTTTGAAGGAATCTGATACATAGTCAGCCAAGGATCATTCCTGTAAAATTTGGTTGAAATCTATCATCTTGTGTCTGACAGGAAGATCTTTTAAAGGTTTCACCATATATGGTAATTAGCCCCGCCCCTTTAAGCCATGTTTTTAGTCCGATCAAAACTCTTTGAAAGAATCTCATAAAAGATCACCTAAGGATCATTTCTGTGAAATTTGGTTGAACTCCGTTCTATTCTGAGGAGAAGATTTTTAAAGTAAAAGTGAACGGACGGTCGGACCCACGCACGTACAGACGCACGCACGGACGCTCGACGGACACAACACCTTGACAATAGCGCGCTGGTTTTCAGCCACTGGAGCTAAAAACAAACGCGTTTTTAGAAGTTTTTTTCAACGATTTGATGGTGCAAAGATACTCTGTCCCACCATACATCTTTATCAATCAGTCAGACTTTCTTTGAATACGTGAGAAAAGTAACACACGGAACATTTCTTGAAACATTGAACCAAATTATACTTTTGATTTCTGAGAAAAACATTTTACGGTTTCTCTGTAAATCTCGTCTTGACACGCAAGTATAAATATTCTAACGATTTGTTTCACAATCAAAACCAAATGTTGAAAAGGACTAACAAGTGTCTATTCTTGCAAAAATTTGTCATAACTGACTCGGTGTGTTAGAAGCAGATAGTGTTTAATTTTTGTCGAATAAAAAGGCCCATTTGCCTGTTTTGTGGCCACCCAGATTCCATATATTGAGAAGACTCACAAAATGAACAATCATCAAAACACTGGAATAATTTATTGACGGATCGCAAATTACCATCAAAGCGTCGATTGGCAAGTTTACTGATGCATTTAGACCGGAAGTGAACTTTGAACTCAGGCATTTGCCGACATTTATATGACTGATTGATTGATTTAATGGGGTTTCATGCCACTTTTAACAGTATTTCAGTCATATCGCGGTGGCTGGAGCACCTAACAATGGATTCCTGGACACAAGTATTCTACCATTACATCCCTTCCAAGCCCCAGCTGCTATCCCACTTAGGTTTACGATTATACACCCAGACATTTATATGAAGCAGTAGTTAAGTCGCTTATGTCGCCAACTAATTGGTTTAGTTTTTGTTACATCTTACTAGCATAAATTTTGCAAAAAAAAAAAAAAAACACAACAAAATTCCGTTTGATATCGAAGTAGAACTTTCTGTCGGAGATAAGAGGGCGTAGCCAACGATCCGTCAAATATTCTGTTGGTCAAAGGGGGGGGGACTTTTTTAGATTTAATAGAAAAAAAAAACTCCTTAAGTAATTCCGAAGGATGCTGAAGGAGTATTTATTTTATAGAAGACAAAGGGAAAACCCCTATCTTGCTCTGCTTAGAATTATATGGACTGGTCAAAATGTCATGAGCAATTTTTGTTGACGTCTCAATATCCACCAGTTTTACACGTTTCGAAAACCAAATAGGATCTTATTATGGTGAAGGAAATGTAGTACCTATCATTAAAGCCCAATTTAACCATTTCCGTTTTTCAAAATTTCAGACTGGTCCAATTTAAAGGAAATTGCATACGGTAATTAAAAGTCAGCATAATTTGAAAAGTAACCAACCAAAATGTTATTAAATATCGTGAGAAAAGCAGAAATTACTTGTTACAAGCAATTTCTTCTTTTCACACAATATTTCCAAGCATGAAATCATAGGAACGTAAACAAAGGATTGTGCAGGAAAAGATTAAAGCTTTGTTTCTGCAAACAAGCTGTATGCTTTAAAGGGCGCGTACAAGTCAATATATAGAGAGAATAGATGGTTTTTGTCTTGATATGGAAAGTTTATCGGGCAAGGCTTGGGAACATGTTAAACTCCAAGGCTGAGCTCGATGAACATTTCCATGTCAAGACAAAAACTATCGATTCTGTTTATCCTGTTACCGATTTTAAAAATCAATTCGACAAAAACATGTCGGCGACAAGTAAATGTACGTTAACCTCTTTTTGCTGAGCATGATTAGTATCGGGGTAGGGATGTGGGGGTCGACCTTTGAAAGAACTCGCAACTGTTTATATCCGAGGCTCGAAAAACAAAATATTCAACATGACAAACTGAATTTGCACCTTAAACAACAAAACCTACCTTGATTATCCAATTTAATATGCCTAGATTTACTTAAGTGCGCAAGATCACCGAACAGCATAGTATTGCCTTATCAAGCACTAAACTGGGAGTCGAAGATTTTCTGGCGAGTTCGTTGTTATGCAGCTAAGATAAAACAGGATAGACAGAGCTTGAGATAAGCCGCGATCTCTAAAAGTCTCCTCATTCAAATAATATAAATGCTAAATCCACTCAGAAAACGTTTATCTGACGGTCATGCATTACTTCATCTCTATGTCAACGGTTTATAATTCAAACGATAAAAATGAGAATTATAGAACGTTTTTGAAAGTCAATCAGACTCTGATTAAGTGAGTAGTATCTCAGTAATACTGTGGTTTGTAGGTGTGCCTAACCATAGTTTTCTATAATATTTCACACCAGACGTTTTGCTATACTCAGAAAATCTATGTGAAAAATGCCAGTAGGCACATCACTCTACTATTTCAACAGGAATGTTCACCATCAGTACTTTCTATGCTTTAATAGGGAAGGCCAACGATAGTAAATGACCGTAACTTCGAGAGGTTTGAGCAAAACTGTAGTATTAGATTTGCGAACGAATTTCTGTAAGCCCCCAATGTGAGCTTTATATTACCAAGAAACAGAACTTGTTAATACAAAGAATATTGACAACTTTTGTTTCTCCAAAATTGAATCAACATCAGTGTAAGATTTCATAAAAGATTTCTCAATTCCCTGGGATAATCTAGTTAACTTGTATCATGTTTGTCAGAAAAAGTTCTATAAAGGCATTCAAAAGCATTTCAAGGTTGGTGTCGATATTGTTTTCATGTCACATATTTTAAGTATTTTTATTCCCTCTCATTTACTTTTTGAAATCAATATTCTTAAGAGTAGTTTTGCGAAAATCAGAGGTGGCTAATCAGAGAAAAACAGGGTGTTTCCCTAATAGCATACGTAGGCTGTTAATCTATTTCTAGATCAAGCCAAGACAGTTACAAACAATAAAGGGTCATTCACGTGGTGTTTGGAATCTTGTATTTAGTTTGAATTTCATCAAACCAACGTCATCGTACGTCATCAGGAGTTATGTTCGCTACCCGGTCTTTAATTCTGTAAAGATCAGTCCAAAACCGTCATTAGGAATATAAAGACTTACCGTAGTTTTGCGATAACCATTTGATGTGACATGATTTAGGACGTTGGTTGTTTCGATTTTAAACTTGTTACCTTCCGTTGAATTTGGGTCATATGCAAACGAGATCATGCGATCTCGACAAAATAACCTGAAATTCCGCTGAACCTTTCCTTTATATCGATGAAAAATCATTTAAACCTATTAGATAACCGCCAAAAAACATCTAAACATAATTTAACAATTAAATGTTCGTTTGAGCGTATCTTTGGACACTTGGCATTTTTTTCTTATCTGGGTTTCAGAAACATCGATACCTCCCTTCAAGCTTGCTACAGACTATCAGTTCCAATGACAGTTCTGACAATTCAAACATTGAGCGAATTCTTTGACGAATCTAATATCACAGTTACTCCAACAATAATACTAATTTTGTTCATACAGTGGCCGGCTGCGTATCGGTACGAGATAGCCTATTTGTTAGGCGTGAACCAAGTCGGTTTGCTCGTATCAGCTATTTTCAAAATGTACACTCGTGTGGGGAGACAGTTTTTGAATTTAATGAAGCTACTTCTCTTCTACCCTAGTAATATCCTACTGGGTTGTCCAAACTGGGTTACACTGGTGGTCTTTGAAGACGTTCACAAAATAATAATAATAATGTATGTGTGTGTGTGTGTATGGGGGTATTGTGGTACGAAAAGCTTATCTTTAATCAAATTTCGAGGAGAAAACTCTACTTTCACATTTGAATTCGACTTCAAACATACTGTTTTGTCTTTCGCCAATGGGTGGTTAATCGTAAACCTAATTGGGATAGTAGCTTGAGGCTAGGAAAGGATGTAGTTGTAGTAATGGTTTGAGAAATACCAGGAATCATTTATTAGGTGCTCGAGCCGCCGCGATGTGACTGAAATACTGTCAAAAGTGGCGCTAAGCCCAAATCAATCAATCAATCAATCAATCAATCAATCAATCAATCAATCAATCAACCAACCAACCAACCAATCAATCAATCAATCAATCAATCAATCAATCAATTCATCAATCAACCAATCAATCAATCAATCAATCAATCAATTGATCAATCAATCAATCAATCAATCAATCAATACATCAATCAATACATCAATCAATCAAACAAACAAACAAACAAACAAACAAACAAACAAACAAACAAACAAACAAACAAACAAACAAACAAACAAACATACATGTACTAATAATGCATTTCGACAAAAGACTCGGCTTTTGGCTACATAGTTTAAACTAGTTTAATGTACATGTGAGCACAATACTATGCAATTTGTCTAAATTCCCTGAAAATTTGATCAGAAATCAATCGGAGCTTAACCCATTCCCACAAAATAACGCTTTTAAACGCATCTGAATTAAAAGCTTTGGAAAACATTGTGGAAAATAAAGAAATTGCTTGTTACAAGCAATTTCTTCATTATTCACAATTTTTTCTATCCCAAAAGACAAATATCTTAAAGATTTCATCAACTTAAAATCATCGTTTGGAACTTCTTTGATTTTGGACTGGTCTAAATTTTTTATCGAATGGGCATGGGTTAAATAGACTTCTACTCCATAAATATGACATGGTAAGCGTACACATTATAGAAATCAATTAAATCAATATTGAATTGAAATTGATTTGAAGACGGGAAAGTTTTGTATGAGTGTTCTGTTGTGTTTATGTGTCATTCATTTAGGAGTTTTTCTCCACCAAGTTTAGAATAATTACAATATTCTTACAATTGCGGTCGTTTACTTCCACGAATAAGATAAAATTATGGATTTCAAGACGAATCTTGTACTTATCGCGATAAGCAAATTCATCTTTTCTGAATGTAAATATTGCAAGATTTGTTAGGGATTAAAAGAACGAATTCCTTATTCATATAGGGACTTCTACAGATGAAAGGCATCCGCTTGTTTCAACCATACCACAATTGCAGGACGGGCTATTGATGGTGTTTCTACCAAAAGCATGTTAAGACAGATTCAATTGTTTACACATCGAAAACAACATAATTTTAGACTGGATAAAACTGAAAAAAGTTGCAGAAGAAAATTTAACTTGATGGAATTTAATTTTTTTTTTTGATAGAAAACAATGTGGATAGGAAGAAATTGCTTGATGCAAGCAATTAGTTCATTTTCCACAATATTTTCCAATGATTCTTTCTTGAAGGGCGTAAAAGGAGGGCTTGTGTTGGAATGGATTAAATTTAGAAGGGAAGGAAAGCCGTCTTAATTGTTCATTTATACTCTGTAGAATTCGAAACACAATAATCAACTTAACCCATCTACATGAAAGGAGTGCTAATATTGGAAGAAATATGCATAAAAGGGAAATTAAGTTTAAAAAACCCTATAGACAGAAATAAGAACTTACAACATTGTTACCATCATCTTGTGTTGCAAAATGCAATAAGGGGTCGACAGTGGTTATAATACAAAATGGCGAATGTTTTTTGTATATTCTAAACAATTCAAATATTTTGAGAGTTTTATTGAAAACAACAACAACAACAACAACAACGACAACAAAAACAAACAAACAAAAAACATGCAAACAAAAAAACCCACCCCGCGTATTGGTTTTATATCGAAAGACAAATGAAAGTAAAAAGTAAAAAGAAAACAACAACAACAACAACCCCCATCCAAACAACAACAACAGCAACAACAAGAACAACCACTCACAAAAGATAGATGCTTTATAAAATTGTCTTCATTACGACCCATTTGACTATTCAATCGTTAACTAAAAAGTATGTTACAAGTCTATCATTTTTATGATGTCAATGGCCGAAATTACGTCCAAAGTCTAGCGAACCGGACTGATTACTAAGTAGGTTTCTTGACGGCAATTCTGGTCTCTAAACGGTGCTCGTTAGTGGAATGTCAAATCATTTCTTATTGGATAGACTACATACGTCTTAATTTGCTTCGTGCTTAACCCATTCCTACACAGTGACGCTTTCTGACGCCCCTCAAGAAAGAAGTCATGGAAACTTTATGACAATTAACATGTAACAAAAATGTAAAATTGTTGGTTTGCATTTAAACATCGTAACTACAGCTTATTCAAGTCTCCAAAACAACATCAAAAACGTTTCACATAAATATCGGCGTTCAAAGTTAATTTACATGAATTATTTGATTGGTCGATTGTTTACAGCTACGATCAGTGAATTGTTTGTGTCAGTGCGGGAATGCTTTAGGTTTCAATTCGTGTACAAATAAGCTATGTTTTCATGAGTGGCATGAGCAATATAAGCTGTGGCTCCGACACCCGTGAAAATATAGCTAAAACTGACGCGAATGAAAGATATATATCGATATAACACAAAATACAAAACGGTTATTCTATTTCAAAATATTCGACGTTTATTATTAATATCCTACAATAGAGAAATGAGTATACCTCTTCGAATAGCCACATTTTTTGACGTCTTAATGCACAATTTGTCTCTCACCAATGGGTCGATAATCGTAGACCTATGTGGGATAGCAGCTGGAGGCTAGGAAGGAATGTAATGGTAGTACTGGTGTGAGAAATACCAGGAATCCATTGTTAGGTGCTCCAGCCGCCGCGATATAACTGAGAGATTGTTGAAAGCGGCGTAAAACCCCATTCAAACAAACAAACTTAATGCACAAAAATCCTTGATCCCCATCACGTGATGGCGTTTTCTATTTAACCCATTCCTATATAATCACACATTTTCATGTCCCTCAAGAAACAGCTTTGGAATGTTAAGTAATTTCTTCATTACATTTAAAGTTTTTCTACTCACAGAGGTAAAGAATTTTAAAATTATTTCACAGACTTAAAAATGTCCCCTACACATGCTTTCAATTTGGACCAGTCGTCTGGTAATGTGTAAAACATACTACCTGTTTTTTATTTTATTGTATTTTTTGTACAGAAACACTTTCATCAAACGTCATTGATATAGCGTACACTGAACATTGAAAAAGGCCAAGTACAATATTATTTAAGACACTCGAAATTCAAGTACATTTCATCATATTGGAATTGGGCATATTCATGTTCCGGAGATGGGTCTTTTCGGGTATGACGCTCTCAATATAACCATTAAATAGCGACATTATTCAAGTTTCGTCTGTCTAGATTTAAGCTATAGATTGACTGAACAAAATTTTGAGTACGCAACTATTTTGTACGCTTGCGCCACAAAGTAGATCCGTAAAATATTTGCTATGTTTTGCTTGATGACACTTAAAAATGAGAAATGAAGAAACTTGTTTTTTTCTTCTTATCCTTCAGGTTTGAACTTAAAAGCTTTATAATACAAATGTATGAATCCGTCGAAGTCGAAGATTTTAGGTCCATAACTCAATGAAAGTAAAAATAGTTTCATTATTTCTTAAGAAAACTACAATCCCCAATGGACTAGCTTTTCTAGGCGTCACATTACATGTAACTTATAAAATACATATGGATTTGCAATCTCAATATATCACGTTCAATCAAGATCCACTTACAGTGCGTTGTGTTCTGTATAACAATGCAATTTTAGCTTGAGTTCAGCGAAATTTGGACCCAGTTAGTCTCGTAAACTTTTAATTCTTTTCCCTAGTGTTTTCTTTTCCAGACTTGTAAACCAAGAAAATATGTCTACTTTTAAACATCAAATCAATTCTCAAAAGACTTTTCTTTAATGTTTGACGAGAAAAATTCGATGCTTCCGTACATTGTCAAGCGAGAGGAACGCGAATGCTTTAAATCAGTAACGGGAGGTTTAAGTTTATACCATTTAAAATGTAATGCGTCTCAGGTCATAATATGAAAAATTATCTTGCCGTTTCAATCTTTTTCTAAATCGAATGATTCTTTCAGCTGATTATCAAAATGCGTTATAAATAATTATTAGAAATGTAATTTACATGTATCGACGATGACTGAAAGGTCAAATTTATGTTAAATAAGTGGATCGGGCTGTCTGTCAAAAAAAAAAAAAAAAAAAAGAGCAATTGCACAATCAAATCACTCATTTAGACCGACAGTGAACAAAAAACTTTGAAATTTATGTTCGGCATCTTTGTTGGCGATTTAACCGTCGAAGCTGTAGTTACGAAATTCATGTTGCCAAACATCTTTTGTTTTTTATTACTGACGATAAATGTTGCAATATAACGCTGTTTAGTATCTAGGTCGAACTATCTGTCGGGGGTCAGAGGGTCTTTCCAGCGATCCACCGGTTTTGTCATGCGTTATCCTAATATAACATCACAAATGGATGTATTGTTCCAGTTCTCCAAGTAGAAAACCGTGTGGGACACACAAAGAACTGATTATGTCAATCTTGATAGAATCCAATTTAAAAATTTGAAAGAATGAAGACAACGATTTCTCCGTAAAACACTTAACTGTAGTGAACATGTCATTTCAGATCCATAACCTTAAGATTTTCGAGTAATTTGTCATTTTTAGGCAAGGAAATCCATCTGGCCTCTGGCGACCAAAAGCGCTTTACGGATATACTTTCAGGCAAGAATGCTGGCTAGGAGTGCACCTATTAGATCGCTGAATCCATTGAATAAGTAGATCTATTTACCCAATATTGAACAAGAAAATTGGCGAAAGAAATACTACCACGAACCATTTCAGGCCATATTTCACCTATTTTAGCAAAGAGCTCTACGTTTAATGTGGATATTAATAGAATTAGAAAAACTACTATCGGTGGGACTGCTAGGTGAATTAATTGAGCTCAAGCTATGGTGGCACAGAATAGTCATCATTTGGTATAAACCTATTCTAGCAAAGAGCTTCACGTTTAATGTGGATATCAATAAAATTTATCATTGTTTCGGACTGCTGTTGAATTATCTAAGCCCAAGCTTTGTTAACACAGAACGGTCATCATAAGATAAACTCTTTTATACCCCCGCATCGATAAATTGAGGGCACATTGTTTTTGCCCAGTCTGATTATCTGTTTGTCTGTTACTCTCTTTGTCCACCAAATACTTTTAACATTGGCCATAACTCTTGGATGGTAGGTGATAGAGCCTTTATACTTCTTTATACTTCACATGATTATTGGTTGGGACCAGACCTTTCTGTTGGTATTAACTTCAAGGTCATCAGTCAAGGTTATTTTGTGCAAAATTTACACGTAAAAATTGGTTTTACAACTGATTTCCATAGTGTATCAAACAACTGTTTAATGGTAGTGGCGGAGGCATTGGTGTTTAATACATACATCATTGATAATTTACTCAAACTTCAAATTATCCATTTCTAATTTACATTAATTGTTGGAAGCAACAGTGTACCAACTTTTTTTTAATTTTTACGCATTACAGTAACATTTCTGCAGAAATGCATCTTTGATCTGAAGTCAAAGTTTGAGTTAATTGTCACTTGAGTACGAAGAAGTTTTATAATCTTGGGCCCTGATTGAATAAACGAAATTTAGAATAATGCTATAACCATTTATTGAACTGTAAAACATGAATGTACACATTGCAAATCTTTTCATTCTACGTAGTTGTGCAAATTCTTAGTATTTGTTTCTTACAATTTCCATAACTTCCTGGCCTTCAGTACTTCCATTACTTTGATTTTATTTAGAAATTAGAATTGAGGCTACGAGTATGAAATATGATGACATGTTTATCCAGGGCTGGTATCTATCAAAGTCAAACTGGTCTGGAAAGACAAAGAATATTGACATCTTATTTATTTCTGACAAATTGAATTAACATCTGCTTAGGGAGGTATTCTCTAAAGAATGCTCATTTTTTCAAGTAATTGTATTACCTTTTACCGAATTCGTCAGAAATAGATCCCGTGAAAACAATTAATTGTGTTACATGATCTGTGTACGTTAGACGGTTTCGCACTGAATCGAACTCGGTATTTTATCAGTCGACTGAATGTTTTTTTTATAGCGATGTCATTTAGCTTGCTTAAAACGAATAAAGAATTAAGTAAAATTTATTGGTTAAATAATACAGTGTCAATACAAAAGAAACCGTAAAAGACTATTTATATACGTTTGTATATGTTTAAATCATTGGATCAATGACAAATGAAGAAAGAAATGATTAAGAACATTTAAGAGACGAAGAGAATATTTTTTGTTTTCATGGAGGTATGAATCGAAATAAAGTAATCACTCTGTATGAGCTGATTCATACATAAGTGTGAATAGGTTTTTCGGTTCATCTATGAAAACAAAAAGTATTCTCTTCATCTCTTATATGATTTAATAGAATCGACCGAAAAGAGCTAAAACTTTACACATTTTGTTACCTTTTTGTATTGGACTATATACTTTATGCGGAAGCATAAAGAATCGCTGCGTGCTCAAAATTTTGTTCATGGAGTTATGAACAATGTTTTCGACCAATCAGAACATTCGATAGACAAAAAATCAAATCATTTTTTTAGAGGACTGAGAAAATGCAATCTGAACGCGGAGGTTCATCGGCTTTCCAGAAGCCACCCATGGAGAAGTCCCCCAGTTGGAAAAATCTAGACATTTTTTGAATGGTAAGGATGGGTGGATTCAGACTAAAACAATATATAACAAAAGATATTTGTATTAATGGTAAATATAGGATGAAATGATTGCAATCGTCAATGGAATTTTGATGTGATGCGATTTTCCAAAAAACTGATGATACCTCCCCACCCGGTTTTTAGAAATATAGCTGTGAATCTAACAAATGTTGAAAATTTCTCAATTAAGAATTTGAGGACGATTTTATTATCAAATACCCACGACTTCTTCAGTGATTTTTTTTTCACGGTGACAGTACATGTCAGTAAATGTATTTATTTACGCTGTTCTATTTATTGGCTAAATCTTGTTTTTAGGGCATAAATATCATGTCTTAAGATAAATCATATGAGCATTAAAGTAAACAGACAAAATTTTGAGGCCTTCTCAGAGTTCAACGAGTGCAAACTGCCACTGGAGGCTTAACCACTAATTCCATTGAATACCTACGCCATAAAAAGTAGTTCTTGTGTACTAAAGGAATATTGCGAACTCTATTCAAATTGTAGAGAAATCTCCCAAAAGCATCCTATTTAAACCATACCCACTCAATACCGCTTTTAAGCATCTCAAGAAAAAAGCTTTGGAAAGACTCTATTCAAATTGTAGATAAATATCCCCAAAGCATGTTATTTAAACCATTCCCACTCAATTCCGCTTTTTAAGCATCTCAAGAAAAGAGCCTCGGAAAACATTGTGGACAATGAAGAAATTGCTTTTAAAAGCAATTTCTTCATTGTCCAAAATATTCTCTACCCAACAAGAGAAGAAAGATTTTCTAAATTCAACCAACTTGAAATTGTCGTCTGCAAATTTGAACCAGTCTAAGATTTTGTCATGTTGTAACGAGGTAACTCCTGGGTAACTCTAACCTCGTTTGTTTATCACGATAACCTTTAGCAAAGAAGATTACTTAACAAAACCATGCTTTGCTAGGTAACAGTACTTTCAGTACATTGATTATATCGAAAACCTTTTGATGATCCCTTCAGTAATCGATGTAAGAGAGTCTACGTTGGCGTTAGACGTTTTTGTGGAGCAGTAACGTTTCGGGGATTTTTATTTTGAATGGGGATACGCTATGAAATAAGCCACTTTTCCTTTTTAATTACCAAATAACACTTAAACTGTCTTTACGCATAAAAAGAGATATGTTACAGATGTAAAAGCAATTGACAATATGATAAATGATGATGGATTTTAAGAAAAATAAACTAATTGAAAGTTGGTCTTAAGTATGAAACATTGTTATGAAAAATGCGTTTGGTAGAGCGGAAATAATAGTGATTCATAGAATTATCACTGAAATTATATATGTTGTTTAATGAAAATCATTAACGAACGTATTTCTAATGACACTAAATTTCATGTGTAAATTCAGAATACTTTTAAAACTTTGTATTCATAGGGAAAAAGTAAATACTGTTATGTGCCTTCTTAACAATTTGTTTTTGAGCGTTCACAAGTTTAATCGGTGTCGTCTTTGAAAAAAAGTGATACCCCTAATCGATGTGGTATAACCATCATTACCTTGCAAAGACTCTACAAATGTTTAAGCATTCACGTTTTGAATATAATAACAAACTCGATTACAGTTAAATATCGCAAGGACGCTGGAAAAGAAAGAATTAATTCAAAGCGAAATCATTAGGGAAATGGGTCAATTCGTGTTTAACGTTGTGAACACAACCATTCAATATAGACCGTTATTCCTGGAGAAACTCACAATACATCAATTTCTTACAGTCAATCTCTGCTAAAAGCATCCGTTAAGTCGCGGTCATGCAAGAAATATTTGATTCTGTAGAACTGTCTGGCCTCCATAAGGAGGTGTCCTGTAATTTGTTTTCATTGTCATAGATAAGTCAACATTCATAAGAGAGCGTTATTCTATCTTATTTAAATATTATTTCGTTTAGAAAACAAAGAAAATCACGACGACTGTACAAAATTATAGAACATGTTTAAATATATTCTAAGGAATAAGATAAATAATTAAAAAAAATACCAGCACCACCACCAACAACAACACCACCAACAACAAAAATACGAACAACACAGAAGCTGTTTTTTGGTGTTTTAACAAAACATACTACCCCACGTTTTCGTCCCTCAACGATACAGCTTGGAAACGTTTTGGACAATGAAAAAATGCTTGTAACAAGCAATTTCTCAAATGTCAACTATGTTTTCTATTATAAAAGGCAAATATATCTTTTTAAATTTCACCAATTTTAAATTGTCGCCGGCAGCATCTTTTAATTTAGATTCGTCTAAGATTTGTCATGTGTTAACGGGTAAATCCCAGACGCTTAACAAGGAATACTTAGTGTAATCTCTATGATAGACTGGATACAAATCGATTAAGACGCATTTCTGAAAACAAAGAGACGTCATTAAATGAACCATAGTTGTCAATTGCATTAAAACGCCATCTCTTAGAAAAGGCATTCTGAGAAACTAAATGATCAGTTAAACCAACGATTTACTCTCATTATGACGTCTACAAAGCCATCTGTAAGTATCTTTCCAGTGAAATAAGAGCAAAGGGGATTCTTAGATGATGTGGTCTATTCGGTCTTTCCATGTCTCAAAAGTAAAGCACAAAAAATAAATGGCAAATGATAGAATCTTAAAAAACATATCTACGTGGAGAAATGTCAACCAGTTGTCCAAATTAGATTTTCTTATTTTACCCTTATATAATTTAACTGTTAGTTTCGTCTATCAAAAACAAGCGTTCTGATTGGTCGAAAAATTAAATTCATACCTCCATGAACAAAATTTTGAGCACGCAGTGATTTTGTATGCTTCCATACAAAATAGTCCCATACAAAAAGGTATCAAAAGATGTAGGTTTTTTGCTTTTTTCGCTCGATACTATTAAATTATAAGAAATGATGAGAATATTTTTTTGTTTTCATGGAGGTATGAACCGAAAAACCTAATCACACAATGTATGAATCCGCTTCGCGTGTTCATACAGTGTGATTAGTTCTTTCGGTTAATACCTCCATGAAAACAAAAAATATTCTCTTCATCTCTTATGAGTTATTTGAGCAGATTCTTATGTCTGGTGCTCAATATTTCAGGTCGTGTCCAAACGTATCCAACAATGTACTTATAGTTTAAAGAAAAAAATGGATTATAAGTCATGAATGCGGTTTTTAATACGCTAAATATATTAATTAAATAATGAAATAAATCAACCGAATATTAACACGATCCCTTGTGTTAGACCTTCGCGATGCCCTGACTCGAGATATATTTAGTAATCTCTTATACTTGAGGAAAACAGTCGCATGCTATCACAATTAATGTTGAAAATATCCTCATTGTGTGGTGGGTTCCTTGTCTAATTCTTATAGATTTACAATGATCTACAAACGCAAAGGTTTAAAACAAATACTCATTTTCTGAGTATAAAGTCGAAAGATTTTCCTCTTAGTTTTATAGACAGTACGAAATGTCAGTCTTATACTGGTTTCAAAAATGAATATGCAATCAACGGCCTACACAATGCAAGGAATCCGAGTCTTATTATCATTAATTGTTTATAATTTAATTGTTAGTTTCGTCTATCAAAAACGAACACAATTTGAGCACGCAGCGATTTTATATGCTTCCATATAAAATAGTTCCACACAAAAAGGTATCAAAATTTGTAAAGTTGTTGTATTTTTCGCTCGATGCTATTAAATTATAAGAAATGAAGAGAATGTTTTTTGTTTTCATGGAGGTGTGAACCGAAAAACCTAATCACACTTATGTATGAATACGCTTCGCGTATTTATTCAGTGTGATTAGGTTTTTCGGCTCATACCTCCGTGAGAACAAAAAATATTCTCTTCATCTTTTAATTTTCTTTTTATTGCTTTCAGTCACTGCGTGCTACTGGACGTCGTCTAGGCGGAACAAAAGACACTTGTGACGTCATCAGATTGCCATGTAATTCACGTGCGAAATGAGCCGCTCTTAAGTAATTTCAAACAGAAATATAATAAGTGTTTTTTGTTGTTGTTTTTTTTCGTGATAGGTGGACTTATCTTTCATTTCGTGAATAAGAAAAAGCTTTTCCACACATGTCTCCTCCGCTCGTTAAAAATATAGCTTTTGTAGTTCACCCAATGAAAGATAAATCGATCTTACACTGAAACAAGCAATTATCCTCAATTCGTTTACAATATTTTGCTGACTCTGTTTTCAATTCGTTCAATTTCTTGTATCTATTTGTTGTATTCTAAATGTTCGTTTTTGAAAAAATAAATGTTATGTTCTTTTACTAAGAAAATCGATTTTACAAGGAGCAAAATTCAATTTGAGATGCGTAAATGTATACTTCGATGGCTACTTCTCGTGGCCTAAGAACGCACCACCCGTACGACTTCTGATTTCCTAGACGGTTGATACCCCAACCACCCCCACAACAATACACAACCCCACCAAATCGCCAAACCAACATTGTTTATCTTTTTACACGAACCTGGTAATAAATTTCGCAAAATAAAGCCGTTTGAATATCTCAGTAGAAAATCCTTCGGAGCTCAGTGGGCGGGGCCAACCATTCGTCATTTTTGTAAATGAGCACATGCGCGACATTTCCAACCATTACACATGTGCGCCAAGTTAAGACTCGGATCAGCCTGTGCATCCGCACAGTCTGATCAGAGTTATCACTCTGCGCTCTGTAGATAGATCTTGACCCAAAATCAACGAATATTCTAATTGCCCCGAATGGCTGTCAAGGGTGCTCAATGTGTGCGAGTCACGCACATGCGAAATGGTTGGAAATTTCACGCATAGGCTCAAATATAATGACCCTCTCTCGTCTTAATTATGTTTTATCTAACCCATTACCACATAACAAAAAATAGGACTCGTCCAAATCAATAAATGTTAAATTAAAATAACAAGTAAAAGTCGACGGAATTTTAATAACCTTCGTCTTTTGATGTAGAAAATATTGTGGATAATGAAGAAAATACCTGTAAGAAGCAATTTCCTTAATTTCAACGTTTACCAAAGTAATCGTTTAGGGTCGGAGAAAAAGCGGGATCATGTAAGAATGGGTTATCTTTCCTTTTTCGAACAGCAGAGGTTAAAAAGATAAACCCAGGATAAAGTACAATCTTATTTATAGTTCAAACTCAGCTTGAAATCGGTTGGGAAATGGGTCATTTCGTGTTTCATGCTACCAATACAATCATCAATAAAGACTGGCTTTTCTTAGGAAACTCACAATACATCAATTTCTTAAAGGCAATCATAGCTAAAAGCATCCGTCAGGTCATAGTCATGCAGAAAAGATTTGAACGTTTGGAGTAGAGAAGTTGACCGTTTCATATTAGGGTTAGTATCCCCCTATTTGCCTAGGTTTTCCCTGTGTTCATGTTTTCTCTCTCTTTCATGTCATCGAATAAATCAAATATTGCAAAAGGTTAACCCATTATCATGCTGAACGCGGAATATTCATGTTTCAGCAGGTGTTACACACAAAGATCAACATGCACATATGTGCAGCCCGATCTTAGGCTACACCACCAACTCGTCCCTTTCAAGCCAGAATTGTTTATAAAGTTAATTTTCGAATGAAATATCAACCTTTAACTAGTGCTTTCATTGCTTTTAGGCATTGGTTTTAATGCAATTTGGAAAAAGGATTTCATTCAGCATGACGAGTTTTAAACGAATTCCATTAACTCATCACTGTGAATGAAGCAGTTTGCCTCGCATTAATCTTCAAACGTCAATGCAAATTTAAGTGCATGAGGATTAATGGAAAAAGAAAAGAAACAAGCGGAATTTCAAAACTATGTAGCCCCATTATAGAAAAGATTTTCATTCACTTTCAAATTCAAAGAAGTTGCAGACGACAATTGATGAAATTTTGAGTCTTTAATGGCAGAAAGCATTGTGGATAATGAAGAAATTGCTCTTCACAAGCAATTTCTTCATTTTCAACAATGTTTTTCACTGCTTTTTTCTTGAGGGGATCCAAACGCGTCATTGAGTGGGAATGGATTAACATATACAGATTTCAGTAACATTTGAATTTAAAGCCATAACAATGTTCTGTTATTCTTTTGTTACTGACTTCTAACTACATCTATAGTAGTGGTTTTTTCTTATCAACATATATATCAAATTCGTATAGTACTTTTCTGAAAAACATGATTTATTTATAACCATGATATAATTATTAAGTCTAGGACTTTTATAAACAATCGAAAGTTCACAAAACTGTAATAGTTAAGGTCAATTCTAATTCCAATCTTAAAGCAGAGTTATCGTTCGTTACTCTCACCAAACACATCTGAGATGGGCTAAATGACAAGATTCTGGTCAGACCAAGGAATTAAAAATATATATTACTTTTCTGTTGTTTGACAAGAAATAAATGTTACGGACATAAACATCATGGCTCAAGATAAATTAAATGAGCATTAAAACTTTATGTATTATCTTTAAACCACCGAACTATTTTTGTTATAAAACCGTTTGAAATGCTATCGGAAAACATCTCATATTTAAATTGAAATCCATTGCGGTCTTTACGACGTATATAAGCGGACTATTTACCGAGCTCATTACAGAGGTGAATTTGGTATGAATCTGAGTGCAAGATATTGTCCTAAATCTAGACTCCCTAAAATAGAACACCAATTTTTAGAGTAAGCTTTCGAAATAATGAAAAGTAAACATGGCTTAAAAGCTCCAGTTAGGTCTATTATTTGTAAGGTGGAAGACACACGAATTTTAGTTGGAATTTAGGTGCATGTTTCGCAAACCCGCCCTTGGTAGGTCAAGATGAATTAGCTCGTGAGAACAATCTCGTGTACACGACATAAAGGGCTGTGAAACAATTACCTTTCTTTCTTTAGTTTAAAAAAGAAAACAAAAAAGAAGAAGAAAAAACAAAACAAAACAAAAAAAACAGAAAAAAAACGTGTTCTAACTATTCTTGTGTGTTTCGTTTTATAATTGAAAAAGAAAGCAAACAAAATTCGTTTATTGCATTTTGATAGAGAGGGTGAGAGATAAGGAGAAAAAAAGAAATGAGTTAATACTCGCGCGCGCCTGTCTCTGTGCTTTTAAATGTAATAAAAAAATGCACATATAACCGAAGTTTTCATATGAATTTATATGATCTGTTATTCAAGAAAACCCGTCTTAATGTAACAAAAAAAAAAAAAAAAAAAAAGAAAATGATACATCTCTCACCCCCAGGATGAAATATCTTTCCGGTTCACATACATATAAAAAATCTTAGAAACTGACAAAGTAACAATTATTTTTAAATATTAACCTATTACCAGATGGCGAAGTTGAGACTTGTCCAAATTTAAAGAAGTTGCAGACGATAAAATTTTTTCTAACATTTAGATAAAGAGAGGGAAAAAAAAAAAGGGAAAAATCAAATGAATTCATTTACTCTTACATATACAATGAAACACCCGATATATATTTTTAACATTACTTGTCGGTTCTTCTCTTGATTATAACGTTTATAGACCAGCGAACTTATCAATATGATACACCTACTATTTTTGGTAGATTTTTTTTTCAATTCTAATCACGTTATCCTATTCAACTTGTAGACCTAACTGCGTAGGATCTCATTAAATTGTCGTAAAATGATGTGTTTGCGTGGCATTTTAGCTTAAAAATTCCAAATTGGCTTAAAACTTCATCTTATACAAAAATCATGAAAACTTTCATTTTGTGAAAATCAAAAGGGTCATGATCCATCGTTGCTCAACCACTCCTTAAAATAAAGCTTTGTTGTTCACCCAATGAAAGAGTTATTAATCTTGCACGGTTATCCTCTGGAAACTGAAACAGAAACTGCCTTTTGTCCAGAAGTAAAAGAGACTCTTTGAATATTTTTTAAAACAAATTACCACATGTAATGGACAAATCAACCATTTTAAAATGTAAAGGACGGAAAATGTTATTTTTGCTATAAAGTGACCAGTCTTCAAATCTTGGGATATTTTAGGACTTAACGATTTCCTAAGCCATATTTCAGTTTTCCTTTAATGATTGTAACGTCACCTAACTTTGATATTTGAGGAATTTGGTATCATTCAGCACTTTGTGTTTGTTTAGATCAGGAAAAGATATTCTAATTCGTAAATTTAGGAAAACACGCTATCAGTGTATTGCATGTTGAATTAAGATTTTCTCGCTCATTTGCATTCTGTAAATGTAGCTGAATAAATCATCCGTTGCATTTGCATGTAGTTTTGCTAACAATGAACAGAACTGACTTTCAATAATTGTGTGTACCAAAATATAACATGATGATATATTTGTTTGTCAGTCGATGATTGAGGTTTTATTCTCTTTGTACTGAGAGGAATTCTGTTTACTTAATTACATCAAATCCTTTCCTGTGCAATCCCTGACTTTAACGTCCTTGTGATATTATACTTGAGAAAACATTATGGAAAAAGAAGAAATTGCTTGAAACAAGCAATTCCTTTTTTCCCCACAGTAATTTCTATCACGTAGGATAGTAACTTTTAGAAATGTACTTACGGTACCTTATAAAGTCGTCTGCTACCCTTTGAATTTGGAAAAGTCTAACATGCACGGGGAAAAATTAAAGGTTTAAGACAAAATATAGGATAATTGTTTCTTTCTGGGTTAGATATATAGAGGATAATCAACTGATTATTTTTGATTAAAGATTGTTCATATTAAAGTGACTAGTTGATTATTCTATTTATTATATTTGAAACAGCTTTAATTTTCAATTGTTATATATTTACTTCTATCAAATTCGCCATTTTCGTCCCCTTGGAACCATATGCATTAATATCAACGTATTTTGTTTTCAATAATTTCTGTTCACCATCTGGAATGCTTTTCCAAGTAAGCGAGGGTTTAAAAGGAATTTTTGAGGAAAATCCGTATTTTTAGACGCTTAGAGATTTGTAGTGTCATACAGGAAAATTTCTATACTGTACCTAAGGGCGACTACCTTATCCACCGGGTTATTTCGAACATCGATCGACCATTTAAGACTTGGACTTGGACAGAATCATAGGATAGGCAGTCTTTGATCACCCAGTCTCCTGACTTGAGCGCACACAACAAGCTCATGCGGATCTGTCACTTTAACCGCAATATCATCAGTATTCGAGGTCTGGTATAATTTTGGACGTTGCGGAAAAATATGCATTTGTTTGAGTCAATCGGTGATAACACAGTCATTCAGTTTCCTTATTGTTTAATGGGATGTATCGATGTTTCTGAAACCTAGATAAGAAAAAAATACCAAGTTCCGAAAAAAAAGACTGAAACTAACATTTAATACTTTAAGTTAGGTCAGGTATTGTCTTGGTGGTAATCTAATAGACGTAAAGTGTTTTTGTGGTTATAGCGGAATTCCAGGTTATTTTTAGATATCTCGGAATTCGGCTGTCGACATCGAATGACCCCATTTGCATATGACCAAGTCAACTAAAGGTAACAAATTTACTAGCGAAACAGTCAACGTCCTAAATCATGTCACATGAAAGGCTAAGCACAAAACTACGGTAAGTGTTTATGTAAGTATTAACGCTTACGACAGATCTTTACAGACCGGGAAGCGAACATAACTCCTGCGGACATAACGATGACGTTTGTTTGATGTAATTTAAACTAAATTCAAGTTTCCAACGGTTATTCAAGTCACGTGATTGCCATATTATCTTCGCAACTGTCTCGGATTAATCTAAAAATAGATTAATAGCCTACGTAGGCTATTAAAGAAATACCCTGCTTTTTCTGATAAGCGACCTCAGATTTTGGCAAAACTACTTAGGGGCTTATTGTATTCAAATAGTATATGAGAGGCAATAAAAATAATTAAAACCTGTGACATGAAAAAAACATCGATACCTACCTTAAAACCAATTGTTAACAACACGGTTATTTTGCTCGTGTAGTAATAGATATTAATTTCATCTTTTTTTACTGTTTTTGAAATAATTTGTAGCTTTAGGAATTTGAATGTTAGGTCACCGTGCATTCCCTACCCCGTTCGCCATTATTTTAATAGAAATATTGTAAAATATGTCGTTATCTTCCGATAGGTGGCATTTTTCAAATACTGACCTATCTAATTTGAGCATTCTGGGTAGTGTCATTCGTGACAACTCGGCCGATTCCGTCAAACTACATTCAAAATGTCAGCGCCCATGCAATGCACGTTTCGAATTTTTGAATCCTCTTCTTGGAGCACAGGTAAGACATGAATGCTTTCGCAATTTAAAATAATTGTTTTTCTAATTAATTTGGGGCGACAGTTAAGTTTGATTTCTCCACAATTGTAGTTTTTATTGCAATTATTCACTTGCTACTTTTTGCGATATGATATGGGGTTATGCGTACGACGTAGTAATATTTATCCCAATCTAGATAAGTGATACGGTCCCAAAGACAGGTCAATCTTCGGAGAATATGACATGCGCAGACAACGAAAATATGTAGCTCACGTTTTAAAAACTTATTTACGGTTGACTTTTTATGTAGAAAATTTATAGTCAAAAGATTTCTCCGGCGACCCGGCCTTTTTGAAATAAAAGTAGTTCCCGATTTTCGGACAGAAAGTTTATATCATCACTAGTGATGATATCAAAATTAATTTATAGATCTAATATCTAAAATTATATTTCCAGGAATGGCGGTGCCACAAATGAACATACAGATTTTGTTGGTCAAGAAATCAAACGATTAATTCATTACTTTAATGGGGAGGGGCTTTGGGAGAAAGTGCTAAACTATGTTTCTTTCTTCAGATAAAATCTCTAAAAGCGTGCCATTTCGTACGTCAATTAATATATGACGTCGATAAAGTTGATGACGTCGACGAAGTTGATGACGTCATCAGTGTCTTTTGTCTAGGTGAGATAACTATAGCAGGTTGAAATGAATTAACGACATATTAGCTTATTTAGTATAATATTTCGAAACATTGAGTTTATCAGCTTGATAATTACTTTGATTGTCCTCGAAATCATTAGATGATAATCCACCGAAAAATTCTGGATAATCTATGAGCAGTAAGGAAATTACTATGTCTTAAGATTCTCCCTATACAATTTTACATATTCTGATTAATCTAGCATAAAATTTAAGAATTTAGGCCTCATTATCGTTTCAAGTTAATTGGTTTTTAGGTTAAGTCAACGATATTCTAAAGAATTATACTGCCTTTCGATCCAGGTCAAAATGATGCTTTCAATGTTTAAAAACAAGTCGGAATCTCACAGAAAAATTGCAGTTTCTTTTCACTACGGTCTTAATCTAGATTGATAAAGTCGTTTTTTAATTGAAAAAAGAAAGCAAACAAAATTCGTTTCTTGCATTTTAATAGAGAGGATGAGAGATAGGTAGAAAAAAGAAATGAGTTAATACTCGCGCGCGCCTGTCTGTGTGCTTTTTAATGTAATTAAAAAATGCACATATAACCGAAGTTTTCGTATGAATTTATGTGATCTGTTATTCAAGAAAACCCGTCTTAATGACTAAAAAAAAAAAAAAAAAAAGAAAAGTGATACATCTCTAACCCCAAATATTAGGATAAAATATCCTTTCCAGTTCACATACATATAAAAAATCTTAGAAACTGACAAAGTAACAATTATTTCTATATATTAACCCATTACCAGATGGCGTAGTTGAGACATGTCCAAATTTAAAGAAGTTGCAGACGATGAGAATATTTTTAACCTTTAAATAAAAAAAAAAAAAAAAAGGGGGGGGGGGTAAAATAAAATGAATTCATTTACTCTTACGTAAAATGGAAACCCCGATATATTTTTAACAATACTTGTTGGTTCGTCTCTTGATTATAATATGATACACCAACTATTTTTGGGTGATTTTTTGTTTCAATTTTAATCACGTTATCCTATTCAACTTGTAGACCTAATTGCGTAGGTCCTCATTAAATTGTCGTCAAAATGAAGTGTTTGCGTGGCATTTTGGCTTAAAATTCCAAATTGGCTTAAAACTTCATTTTAAACAAAAATCATTTAAACTTGCATTTTGTGAAAATCAAAAGGGTCATGCTCCCTCGTTGCTCAGCCACTCCTTAAGATAAAGCTTTTTTGTTCACCCAATGAAAGAGTTATTAACCCTGTTCATGCTGCACCCGGAATATTCCGGTTTTGGCAGGAGATGTAGACTAAGATCAGACTGGACTTATGTACAGGCTGATCTTAGTCTACACTTCCTGCTTGTACTTTTCCTGTCAAAGTTGTTTATGAAGTTGATTTCTAAAAAAAAAATATGCATTTTTGAACAACAATCTCTATCAGTGCTTTCAGCCCTTTGATTTGACAGCAATTCAGTAAGGTAATTTATACAGCATGACAAGGGTTAATCTTGCACTGTTATCCTTTAGAAACTGAAACTGAAACTGCCCTTTTTCCAGAAGTAAAAGAGACTCTTTGAATATTTTTAAAAATAATTTACCACATGTAATGGACAAATCAACCATTTTAAAATGTAAAGGACGGAAAATGTTATTTTTGCTATAAAGTAACCAGTCTTCAAATCTTGGGATATTTTTGGACTTAACGATTTTCTAAGCCGTATTCCAGCTTTCCTTTAATGATTGTAACGTCACCTAACTTTGATATTTTAGGAATTTGGTATCATTCAGCACTTTGTGTTTGTTTAGATCAGGAAAAGATATTCTAATTCGTAAATTTAGGAAAACACGCTATCAATGTATTGCATGTTGAATCAAGATTTTCTCGCTCATTTGCATTCTGTAATGTGGCTGAATAAATCATCCGTTGCATTTGCATGTAGTTTTGCTAACAATGAACAGAACTGACTTTCAATAATTGTGTGTACAAAAATATTACATGAAGACATATTTGTGTGTCAGCTGATGATAATGGTTTTACTCTCTTTGTGCTGAGATGAATTGTGTTTACTTAAGTACTTCAAATCCTTTCCTGTGCAATCCCTGATTTTAACGTCCTTGTCATACTTGAGAAAACATTATGGAAAGAGAAGAAATTGCTTGTAACAAGCAATTCCTTTTTTTTCCACAGTAATTTCTATCATGTAGGATAGTTACTTTTTGAAATGTACTTACGGTACTTTATAAAGTCGTCTGCTACCCTTTGAATTTGGAAAAGTCTAACATTCAGGGGGAAAATTAAAGGTTTAAGACAAAATATAGGATAATTATTTCGTTCTGGATTAGATATATTGAGGATAATCAACTGGTTATTTTTGCTGAGAGATTTTTCATATTAAAGTAACTAGTTGGTTATTCTATTTATCATATTCGAAACAGCTTTAATTTTCAATTGATTATAATTTAACTTTTAGTTTCGTCTATCAAAAACGAGCTTTCTGATTGGTCGGGAAAAAAATCATAACTCCATAAACAATATTTTGAGTATGCAGCGATTTTGTATGCTTTCGCACAAAATAGTCCGCTACAAAAAGGTACCAGATTCTGTAAAATAATTGCTTTTTTCGCCCGATGCTATTAAATTAAAAGAGATGAAGAGCGAATGATGTTTTCAATAATTTTTGTCCGTCATTTTTGAATGCTTTTCAAGTGGGCGAGGGTTTAAAAAGAATTTTCGGGGGATCATCCGTATTTTAAGACGCTTATAAATTTGAAGTGTCACGCAGGAAAATAGTTTGGACGAATTGTATACTATACCTAAGGGCGACAACCTTATCGTCAATCTAAAGGCACCGGGGTATTTCGAACATCGATCGACCGTGGACTTGGACAGAATCATAGGATAGGCAGTCTTTGATCACTCAGTCTCCTTTCATCATCAGTATTCGAGGTCTGTTGTAATTTTGGACGTTGCGGAAAAGCATGCATTTGTTTGAGTCTAACGGTGATAACACAGACATTCAGGTACGTTATTATTTAAAACCAATCGTTAATAACACGGCTATTTTGCTCTTGTAATTATGAATATTAATTTCATCTTATTTTACTGTTTTTATTTGATTTGAAGCTTTACGAATTTGAATGTTAGCTTAACATGCATTACTCGCTCTAACTTCCTACCTCGTTCGCAATTATCTTAACAGAAATATTGTAAAATATGTAGCTCATGTTTCAAAAACTTATTAACGGTTGATTTTTATGTAGAGAATTTAGTCAAAATATTTCTTTATTCAAATGTAAAATTGGCAAACTTAGATATGAAAATTAAACAAGGTCGACTCGGCCTTTTTGAAATAAAATAAGTTCCCGATTTTCGGACAGAAAGTTTATATCATGATTAGTGATGATATCAAAATCAATGTCAAAAATAATATCTAAAATTATATTTCCAGGAATGGCGGAGCCACAAATGAACATACAGATTTTGTTGGTCAAGAAAACAAACGATAAATTCATTACTTTAATGGGGAGGGGTTAGGGAGAAAGTGCTAAACTATGTTTCTTTTTTTTTCAGACAAAATCTCTAAAAGTGTGCCATTTCGTATATCAATTACATGACGTCGATGAAATTGATGACGTCGGCGAAGTTGATGACGTCATCAGTGTCTTTTGTCTAGAAGAGATAACTTTAACAGGTTGAAAAGAATTAACGATATCATAGCTTATTTAGTATTATATATCGAAAGAGTGGGGTTATCAGCTTGATAATTACACAGTATGTCCTCGAAATCATTAGATAATAATCCACCGAAAAATCTGGATAATCTATGAGCAGTACGGAAAGTATAGTGTCTTCAGATTCTTCCTATACAATTTTACATATTCTGAATAATCTAACATAAAATCTAAGAATTTTAGCGCCATTATCGTTTCCAGTTAATGGGTTTTCTAGGTTAAGTCAACGATATTCTAAAGATTTATATTTCCTTTCGATCTAGACATATCGGTCAAAATGTTGCTTTCAATGTTTAAAAACAAGTCGGAATCTCACAGATAAAATGCAGTTTCTTTTCACGATGGTCTAAATCTAGATTGATAAAGTCTCTCATTAGCACATATTCTCCAACCCAAGCAACTCTGTATATATGACCTGTGAAAAAATACGGACCAAGGCATGTAAGTCTTTGGGTACCAGTGAGTTCAAGCTCCTCCACTAAGTGGGTAATTGACCAGTCGCTGGCTCCGGGCACTGTCTCCGATGGCACTGCCCATTGACTAGGACAGGAAGTCCAATTCGATTAGAGACGGCGTTATTTTGCAACATTTGTGGCCAGTAGCATGTATAAAAAGTAGAATCTTTCGTCGGCGACATAAACGTCGTAACTTCAGTTTTAATAAGCCGTTGCTACGACATTTAAGGCACCAAACAAACCAAAACGCTTCACATATAAATGGCGGCCAGCTTTGGAGTTCAAATTTCTCTTCACATTAAAATGACTGGTTTGATTGGGCGTTTTTTTTTCTTTAATTGACAGCTGCGATTTATCAATTACGGACCAAGTCCAGCAAAGCTTGAGTGCCAGTAAAATCGAGCTCACCAACTCTATTTAAAACTAAATTGTACCAAGGATTTACTTTACGAGGAAGGGCGGATCTTTTTTTCCCAGAGGAATTGCATTTGTAAGCAAAACAAGGCAAAATAAACAAAACTTAAATAGCTATTCTACGTAATGATAATTAGATTTTAGTAATAAATATCAAATCTTTCCTCAAAATACGCTGCACGATCATTTCTTTGTCAATTATTTATTTTCTACAAAACAAAAACGAAACAAACAAACAAACAAACAAACAAAAAACCCCAAACACTTTGAATACTTGTGAAATTGTAACATGTTAATAAGGATCCGTGTCCATCCACAAGCTTTCTTTACAATTATGATTTTGAATTTCATAACGAGGACTCTGTTTCGATGAGAAAGATGTCTCGTTCAATCAATGGCCTCGTTATTGAATTCAATATATAAAATATTTATCTTACCGTTTAGTTCATATAAACGAATAAATCTAAAGGACAGAACTGGGTTGGTTCCATTATGATATACATCCAATTGACGGAACGCGTCTGTCAATATAGAACAATTGATAGACAAATTCAGACAGGGAGAAATCATTGAACTTTGACATTGGTGAACATTTATGTAAAGTATTTTTGTTTGTTTGGTGACTTAAAAGGCATAACTACAGCATTTCAGGTTGTAGTCACAAACAAACCATTCTACCTTTTGTGACTTCGTACTGGCCATAAATTTCGCCGTTTAATATATAAGTCGAACTTCATGTGAGGGTTAGTGGGCGAGACAAACGATGTGTTAATTTAAGCCCAATAACCTGATAAGCTACGCAAAGTTCAAGCGTTGTGTGACCTCTCAGATTAGTCTGTGGAAGGTCCGTCATATTTGGAAAATATTTTCAAATTACGTCAAAAGGGAAGTTTTTCGATATATTTCATAGTTATGCATAAGAAACGACAATCGTTTTGTTGCCAAGTGTGATCAATGTATGACCAAGAGAAATAATTCGTTTCTGCTGTGTAAGCAGATCTAAAATAAAATCGACAAAGCCAGTTGTCCTGAATCACTAAAACAAAATAGAATTTTTGAAATTTGACTCGTTTGATATTGCTACAAAAAGACAATCCTTAACTCGATTAAAACTGTCAAATAAAAAGTGTCTTAGTTTGATCATGTCACTGATGTCAAGATAAAATGAGTTTGTTGGTTTGTTTGAAGGGGGTTTTATGCCGCTTTCAACAATCTTTCAATTATATCTCGGAGACTGGAGCACCTAACAATGGATTCCTGGTATTTCTCACACCAGTACCGCCATACATCCTTTCCTAGCCTCCAGCTGCTATCCCACATAGATATACGACTATCGACCTATTGGTGGGAGACAAATGGTCGGAAAGGATAAGTGCCGCCTAGATGAAATGAAATCAAGGAATTCGAAATTCACAAACGGACTTAGTAAAGAAACAACAATATAAAAAATCCGGTACCTAAATAGACTGTTTGTAATAAGCGAATATTGACTATCAACCAAAGAATCAACCTACCAATCAAATCATTAGTTTAGATCGCAAGTTTAATTTGAACTCCGACATTGCCCGACATTTAAGTGGAGCATTTAGTTGGTTTGGCGACTTAACCCTTTCCTGCTTTACAAAATTTTAAACCTATCCAAATTAAAAAGGTTTTGCAGACGAAAATTTAAAGTGGACTTAATTTGAAAAATAAACATTTAGTAGGGTAGAAAATATTGTGGAAAAAAAAAAGAAATTGCTTGTTACAAGCAATTTCTTCTTTTCCCACAATGTTTTACAATGTATGAAATCACAGGGACGTAAAAACCAGGGATTGAACAGGAAAGGGTTAAGCGTAGTAACTAAAGCTTATTCGCGTTGTTGTTACGACGTTAAGGTCGTCAACCCACAATCTTACTTTCTTTGTTTCACTTCAATGTACGCAGTATTTTCGGTATAACGCTGTTTGAGCGGCCATTTATGTCGAAGGTTAGTGCGCATGCCCTGTATTTCATTCCATGTCATATCCATACATTTTTACCAGAAGGACGATGTGTGTACATAATTTTGAAACTAGCATTCAATTGATTGATTAATTGATTGATTAAATCGTGTTTAACGCCACTTAGAACAGTATTTCAGTCGTAACGTGGCGGCTGGAGCACCTAACAATGGATTCCTGTTATTTCTCACACCAGTACTACCACTACATCCTTTCCTAGACCCCAGCTGCTATCCCACTTTGGTTAACGATTATCAACCCATTGGTGAGAGACAAATGTCGGAAAGGATTTGTGCCGCCGTCGGGGATCGAACCCATGACATCCCATGATTGAAGGTTAGGAGTCTGACGCGCTACCGACTGCGCTATGACGGCGGCTACATTCAGTTGAAAAATTTTGGCTGTCAATCAAGGAATCAATCGACCAATCTAATCATTTATTTAGCCAGTATGTTAGCTTTGATCTTCGACAATGGCCGCCATTTGTATGAAACATTTTGACCGTCTGGCGACTTAAACGTAATAACGATAGCTTGTTGAAAGTGTAGTTACGACGTTTATGTAACTTACATACTACTGGCTATTTATTTTTTCAAGATAATGAATAACTGTATCGGAACTTTCCTGTCGGAGTCAATGGGCGGGGCCAACGGAGAAAGTGGACGGGACCAGCGATTGGTCAAAATTGTTGAACGATGACGACACCAACTTCAACGGGAGATAACTAGAAATTTCGACGGGACTTTTTGTTTCATTTGGGTAAAAATAACAACAACAAAACAAGCAAATAAACACCAAACAAAACAAAAAATACCCCCCCCCGCAAACCTTCGGCAAAAGACCTGAAGTTCGTGACTCTAGTTTTAGAAATAAATTATTTCATTATAAACTCATAAAAGATTTGGATCAAAGTCTGGCTAGCTAATACAACTCGACAGAAAAAAAAAGAAAAAAAAGTCCGTCTTCGGCGTGTACTAAAAAACCGTATTCGTCGAGTACCGTTAAACACGTAGGGCCTACTACTTTTTTTTGTATTGACGTTCGGCTTCTTTCGAAAAGTTGGTTATTTCTTAATCATTTAAGAGAATTTTCTTAATGTCATGTCATAAAAGGTATATAATAAAAGGAAGATTACAACAGTGTTTTTTTTTCTTTTTGTGGTAACCGCGTTCTCGAATCGTGTGTAGGTAATTTTTATTGGATTCGACCTTCGGTCTCATCCAATACAAAATACCTACATACGATTCTCGCATATAGAAAAAGATACTGTTGAAATATTCCCTATTTAATCGGCTCACAAAGACTGGTACTATTTATATGTTAGTTTGGAAATGAGTATAGATAAACAATTATGATCAACTGGACAATCGATATTTTGAATGATAGCAAGAATTTGTCTCTTTGTATCGAATGATTATCTTTATTTGCATATTTTAAGCCCCTCTCCCTTTATATCGACTTGAAATAGTACCCTGCCTAAAATCAAAATTGAATACTTTGTTCAATATTTAGAATAAGATAAGATATTTCTTCATTTTCTATAAGACTTTCAAAAACGTTTTCTGGGGGGGGGGGGGGGGTAAAAAGGAGAATTTGTATGGCAATGGGTTAAGTCTTAAACTCCAGCTCGACTTAAATTTGATGAGTTTTTAGACAAATCAGATTCTCGCTGATAGATTGAGCGATATATACTCGATTCAGCTATTTATTGATATGCCATAGTTATGAGAGATTCCAAATCTAGATCTAATGCTCAATAGGGACCTACAAATATCGTCTGCTGCATTTCCATAAACTGCATTTAAATCTGCCAAACAGATGATCGTAAAATATTCTTTTAGGCAGGGCTGACAGATCTGTCATATCATACAAAATTATTGAAGGTAATGGTTTTGTTTGTTTGAATGGGGTTCAACGCCGCTTTTAACAATTTTTCAAGTCATATTGCGGCGGCTGGAGTACCTAACAATGGATTCCTGGTATTTCTCACATCAGCACTACCACTCAACCATTCCTAGCCTCCAGCTGCTATCCCGCTTAGGTTAATGATTATCCACCCATTAGTCCCCGGCAATTGTCTCTCACCAATGGTTGGATGTAGTGGTAGTACTAGTGTGAGAAATACCTGGAATCCATTGTTAGGTGCCTAGCCGCCCCGATATTACTATTGAAATACTGTTAAAAGCGGCGTAAAACCCAATTCAATCAATCAATCAATCAATCAATCAATCAATCAATCAATCAATCAATCAATCAATCAATCAATCAATCAATCAATCATCAATCAATCAATCGATCAATCAATCAATCAATCAATCAATCAATCAATCAATCAATCAATCAATCAATCAATCAATCAATCAATATCCACCCATTGGTGAAAGAAAATGTCGGATAAGATATGTGCCGCCGCCGGGGATCGAACTCATGGCATCCTATGATTGAAGATTAGGAGTCTGACGCGCTACCGACTGCGCTATGACGGCGATTACATTCAGTTGAACAATTGTGGTTGTCAATCAAGGAATCAATCGACCAATCAAATCATTCATTTAGCTCGTATGTTAGCTTTGATCTTCGACAATGGCCGTCATTTGTATGAAACGTTCTGTGCGTCTGGCGACTTATACGTAGTAACTAAAGCTTGTTGAAGCTGTAGTTACGACGTTTATACCGCTAATTACATGCTACTGTCTATATTTTTTTCAAGATAACGAACAACCGAAGCGGAACTTTCCTGTCGGAGTCAATGGGCGGGGCCAACGGAGTAAGTGGACGGGACCAGCGATTGGTCAAATTTTTGACCACGATGACCACACCCCTTCAAGGGGAGATAACTAGAAATTTCGACGGGACTTTTTGTTTCTTTTGGGTAAAAATAACAACTATAAAACAAGCAAATAAACACAAAACAAACAAAACAAACAAACAAACAAACAAACAAACAAAAACAAAACAAACAAACACTCAAACCTTCAGCAAAAGACCGGAAGTTCGTGACTCTAGTTTTAGAAATAAATCATTTTATTATAAACCAATGAAAGATTTGGATTACAGTCTTGCTAGCTAATTCAACTCAACAGAAAAAAATCAATATTCGGCGTGTACTAAAAAACCGTATTCGTCGAGTACCTTTAAACTGGGACCACTTTTTTGTATATTGACGTTCGGGTTTTTCTTTCGGAAAGTTGGTTATTTCTAATTCATTTAAGAGAATTTTCTTAATGTCATGTCCTAGAAGGTATATAATAAATGGAATATTACAACAGTGTGTTTTTCTATTTGTTGTTACCGTGTTCTCGAATCGTGTGTAGGTATTTTTTATTGGATTCGACCTTCGGTCTCATCCAATAAAAAATACCTACACACGATAACCACAAATAGAAAAAGACAATGTTGTAATATTCCCAATTTATTCGACTCAAAAAGACTAGTATTATTTACATGTTAGTTTGGAAATGAGTATAGATACATAATTATGTTAAACATGACAATCGGTATTTTGAATGATAGCAAGAATTTGTCTCTTTGTATCGAATGATTATCTTTATTTGCATATTTTAAGCCCCTCTCCCTTTATATCGACTTGAAATAGTACCCTGCCTAAAATCAAAATTGAATACTTTATTCAATATTTAGAATAAGATAAGATATTTCTTCATTTTCTATAAGACTTTCAACAACTTTTCTCTAAGGGGGGGGGGGAGTAAAAAGGAGAATTTGTGTGGCAATGGGTTAAGTCTTAAACTCCAGCTCGACTTAAATTTGATGAGTTTTTAGACAAATCAGTTTCTCGCTGATAGATTGGGCGATATAGACTCGATTCAGCTATTTATTGATATGCCATAGTTATGAGAGATTCTAAAGGGACCTACAAATGTCGTCTGCTGCATTTCCATAAACTGCATTTAAATCTGCCAAACAGATGATCGTAAAATATTCTTTTAGGCAGGGCTGACAGATCTGTCATATCATACAAAATTATTGAAGGTAATGGTTTTGTTTGTTGGAATGGGGTTTAACGCCGCTTTTAACAATTTTTCAAGTCGTATTGCGGCGGCTGGAGTACCTAACAATGGATTCCTGGTATTTCTCACACCAGTACCACCGTTAGATCCTTTTCTAGCCTCCAGCTGCTATCCCACTTAGGTTTGCGATTATCAACCCATTGGTGAGAGACAAATGTCGGAAAGGATATGTGACGCCGCCGGGGATCTAACCCATAACATCCCACGATTGAAGATTGGGAGTCTGATGTGCAACAAACTGCGCTATGACGCAGAAGGTAATGGTATTTGTACATGTATGCACATCTAAGCCAGAGATAACAAAACTTTTTTCGCACTCAATTGAGAATTTACTCAAACCCACCCGACCTTCAGTCTTGTGAAATATCAAAATTTTCCTAAGCAGCTCAGAGCAAATAAAAGTGTTGTATCACTACTGCAAAACAAAGACCAAACCCAAACACCCCCACACATAACTAATTAACCTCCCCACACACTAAACAAAAGGACAAACAAATAAGAACCTAACAGATTGATACAGATGTGACGGGGAACTATTGTATGTACAAAAATACAACATATTTACGTACCAAACGTTATTTCATGGTGGTATGAAACACCTTTTATACCAATCAGAGTTCAAAAAAGCTAAATAGACAGAGCAAAAATGAATTGAATTATTTTAGATGGTTTCTGCACCGCCTGTAATTATCCTAGTCAAAAACTAACCCCTACAGACTGTCTTATATTTATCAAAACGGTCGTATTTGCTCGGGTCCATAAGACGGCAGGGAATAATAAAGTATGAGATAATGTCAGCATCGTCTTTTTAAATGAAATTTATTTTGCCATTCCATTAGGGACTAGAATTGATGGGAATACGAGATTACATCAACGATTGTACTTTTTAGAGAAATGTTTCACTTCTTTCGTAGTTAAAACACTATATGAAATCCCCACAAACCGTTCAAAATTATTTTATATGGAGCTGCATTGCAGCGATCGTTGCAATCTCTAAGCAGAGTTGTCGTTCGTTACTCTCACAATGCACCTCTGCAATTAGTTAAATGACAAGAATCTTGTCAAACCAAGTAATGGATCGATTGAATGGGGCTTAACGCCGCTGTTTACAGTATTTCAGTCATATCGCGGCGGCTGGAGCACCTAACAATGGATTCCTGGTATTTCTCACACCAGTACTACCACTACATCCTTTCCTAGCCCCCAACTGCTATCCTACTAAGGTTTACGATTATCCACCATTGGTGAGAGACAAATGTCGGAAAGAATATGTGCCGCCGCCGTGGATCGAACCCATGGCATCACATGGAGATATATTATTTTTCTTTTGAATTGCGAGGAATGAAACGGTTTAGGCATGATAAATATGATTCAATATATATTATATGAGCATTAAAGCTTGATAATTTGCTAACGGGAAAACCTGTCATATTCATACGACAGTTTTTAAATTGTAATCATTTCAGGTGTACGAAGTCATCTGATAGAATTATGACGTATTGGCGGACAATTTACTGAGCAACTAAGAGGTGAATAGGAATGAATTTAGTGCAGGAGAGTGAGATCGTTGAAGAGATTTATTACTAAAATTAGAAACAACCTTTGCGCACGTGCGCCTCGCTTTCCCAGCACAAACAAAGAATGTCCTGCTATTTGATTACTATAAAAATCATGGAAACTCAAGTCAAAAATCTATTTAAAAACCAAATAATCTCATTCTTAGGTCGTCTATCAAAATTGGGCGTTATGATTGGCAAAAAAAAAAAAAAAAAAAAGAAAAAAAAAGAAAATTAATCATATCTCCATGAACAAAATTTTGAGCACGCAGCGATTTTGTATGCTTCCGCACAAAATAGTCCACTACAAAAAGGTGTTAAAACTTGTAAAATATTTGCTTTTTTCGCTTGATACTATTAAATTATAAGAAATGAAGAGAAGAAATATTTTTGTTTTCATGGAGGTATGAACCGCTTAGCGTTTTCATACAATGTGATTAGTTTTTTCGGTTCATGAAAACAAAAAAATATCATCTTCATTTCTTATTTGTAAAATGGAATCAATTCGCTTCCTGTGAATATGTTCAAGCTAAAATTATTTTCAAGACAAGATATGCCGAATTGTTTGTCCTATCTTTAAAGATTTGTGTACTACGTTTTACCCTCTTGCCTACGTCATAGACTATCGCTGCTTTAAACCCATTACCACACAACAAAATTTTAGACTGGTCCAACTTGAAAGAAGTTGCAGACGACAATCAAAAGTTGATGGAATTTAATTTTTTTTCGTCTTTTGGGGTAGAAAACGTTGTCGATAATGAAGAAATTGCTTGATACGTTTGCCAAAGCTCTTTAATTGGGGGGGGGGGGGCGTAAAAAGGAGGGCTCGAGTTGGAATGAGTTAAAGGAATAATAATTTGATTGTTAGTTTCGTCTATCAAAAACGAGCGATCTGATTGGTCGAAAAATTTAATTCATACCTCCATGAACAAAATTTTGAGTACGCAGCCATTTTGTATGCTTCCGCACAAAATAGTTCACTACAAAAAGGTATCAAAATTTGTTAAGTTGTTGCATTTTTCGCTCGATGCTATTAAATTATAAGAAATGAAGATGATATTTTTTGTTTTCATGGAGGTATGAACCGAAAAACCTAATCACACTGTATGAATACGCGAAGCGGATTCATACATTGTGTGATTAGGTTTTTCGGTTCACACCTCCATGAAAACAAAAAATATTCTCTTCATCTCTAAAACATTTCGGTTAATACTGTGATTACAGAAGCCAAAGATTGTGTTCATGGAGAGTAAGGTTTAATCCTTTCCTGTTTAATTCCTGGTTTTTTACGTCGCTGTGTTTTTGTGCTTGAGAAAACATTGTGGAAAAAGAAGAAATTGCTTGTTACAAGCAATTTCTCTTTTTTCCACAATATTTTCTGCCCTACTGAATAATTATTATTCAAATAAGTTCATCTTAGAATTGTCGTCTGTGAAACCTTTGAATTTGGGCAAGTCTAAAATTTTGCAAAACAGGAAAGGGTTAAATATCCATAGATTTATCTCTCAGTCTAGGTCTTATCAAATGATCACCGATATTAGATTTTATTTCAAGCTTTCCACTGGATTATCGACATTTCTCGGTAGATATCATATGACAAAAAACTACAACAAAACAAACACAAATAACCCCTAAAACTAAACCAAAAACAATAACAACAACAATAACACACATATACACAAAATGACCTAGACGTTTAAGTCGCCAAAACAAACAACATTGCTTAACACAAATGGCGGCCAATGTTGGAGATCAAATTTTATTTCCGGTCTAAACGAATAGTTTCATTGGTCGACTGGTAATTTGATTGACAACCACGATTGGTCAATTCAAACTAATGTACGATGTACTCGGTTTGTTTGGGTAATTGTTGTTCTAATTGTTTATAATGCTTAGGATCTGCATTGTCGAAGGAATACTATTGTTCTTACATGTATTAGCCTTCCAAATACCTTTAAGGTCCCTGAATCTATATACATTGTTAAATCGTCAGCGCGATTAGTTCAGTTGGTAGAGCACTTGACTTCAAACCTCAAGATCACGGTTTCGAGCCCTGCGATGAACATATAAACTAACACACTAATTATCTTTCGGATGAGACATTAAAACCGAGGCCCCGTGTGACGATGCTCTCCATCGAGCACGTTAAAGAATCAGGCGGAGCTCTCAGTAGTTTCGTCCTGTATCCTTGCACTATGCCCCGTAACAACTAACCGTCTTCTGGGGGCGTCGCTCATATGGGTATGTTCTACGGTAGCGACGATAAATAAACGGAAATACACACACATATTAATAAACTTGTGACGTCGGAGAATGGGCTAATTATGACCCTCGGGAAATAATTTGTACAAGCTTGATAGAGGTCCACCAGATGATGCTGTATACCAAATATCAAAGTTCTATGCCCACCTGTTTGGGAGAAGAAGATTTTTAAAATTTTCACTTTATTAGCCCTTTGTAAAACTTGTGACGTCCAGGAATAGGCTAATTATGACCCTGTGGCCATAATTCATACAAATTCGATGGAAATCCACCAGATGATGCTAAGTACCAAATATCAAACCTCTAGGCCCTCTCGTTCGGGAAAAGAAGAGTTTTAAAAATTTTACTATATAAGCCTATGTTAAACTTGTGACGTCCGTGAAGGGGCTAATTCTGTCTCGGGGGGTTATAAGATAGAGGTCCACTAGATGATGCCACATACCAAATATCAGAGCTGTAGGTCTTTTGGTTTGGTGGAAAAGTTTTCAAAGTTGTCACTATGTAAGCTTATGTACCCCCCCCCCCCCAACACGGCCATTTCTTGACAGATTTTTTTCTTGTACAAACTTGAAAGTCCTTGCCCTAGAGACTCTAAATACCAAATGTAAATATAATTCGACAGCCGGTTCATGACAAGAAGATTTTTAAAGATGTACCATTTTTGTCCCTTTATTGGGCCCGAAGGGCAGAAAACTCCGCGACGTGTACAAATCTGAAGCGCCTTCCCATAAGGATGCTTCCTGTCAAGTTTGGTTGAAATCCGTCCGTGGGTTCTTTAGAAAATGTCAAAAATGTAAAAAAGTAACGCACGACGACGGACAAAACTCTATCGCAACAGGTTACCATGACCTACGGTTAGGTGACCTAAAATGGAATTATATATCGTCCATGGTCGACCAAAATGTTGAAAATACAGCTTGAATAAAGCTGTATTTACGACATTTTTGATCGCCCACCGACGTTATGTGTTTATCAATACTGTAAATTAAAGGGGACTAGCGTTTCTCATAAAAGATTGTTGTAACAAATGCCTACAAGCCAAATTCAAACAGATGCATGGTAGGGTTATTCAAAGTATTAAAAGAATATCTTAGTGTTTTATTTATTCCGATGTTTCTCCAAAAAATACCCTAAAATTAGAAAATGAAAAAAAGCCAAAAGCAAACAAACAAACAAAACAAAACACACGCACATACACAACAACAACAACAACCCAAAAAACCAACAACAACAACAACAACAACAACAAAAAAAAAGAAAAAAAAAAAAAAAAAATAAAAACAACAGAGATTCAAATCTATAGACTTCAGTATGTTGACCATAGTTTATATAGTTTTAGTTAATTATAAAGATATACTATAGAATTATTAAAATGTTTGACATAATTAAGTATTTTTAAAAATCGTTCGAAAGAGTACCAGTGAGGTACATTACAACTTCTCGATGATTGATGTGTACCAGACGATGACACAAAACAAGCTTTAAAAAATATTAAATTAGATAAATGCCGCGTGTACACGCTAGGTTTGGTTTGCCGCTTTAAGAGTGCGCGAATCTGAAAGCTTCAAATTGAAATTCCTAGTCCATGTCATTTCAATTTTTAGTAAGTCATGTTAATGATAATATATTTGTTCCGCCAAGGGGAAAAGGACCCTCTATGAAGTTAGAAAAATATTGACCCCTATTAAACTGCACTGACTGACTAGAGACGAACCTTTCTGCTCTCTGTATTTTTTCTGAATCTTGATTTATCATTTACTTTATATAATCCTGTATTTTTTTTACCATAATTAGTTTTATATCCGCCGTCATAGCGCAGTTGGTAGCGCGTCGGACTGTCAATCTAAAGGTACCGGGTTCGATCCCCGACGGCGGCACTCATCCTTTCCGACTATTTGTCTCCCACAAATCGGTCGATAATCGTAGACCTATGTGGGATAGCAGCTGGGGGCTAGGAAAGGATGTGATGGCGTGTGAGAAATACCAGGAAGCCATTGTTAGGTGCTCCAGCCGCCGCGATATAACTGAAAGATTGTTGAAAGCGGCGTAAAACCCCATTCAAACAAACAAAAATAATTAAATTTATCTTAGTTACAAAGCTTCGGAATTGCTGCACGTATGTGCAAAGAAAATTACGGACAGAAAATTCAGCATGAAATAACACTGTGATGTCAAATGGTGTAAAATGCATTCACCCGACCGTTAAAGAGCGGAAATAGAATTCCTCAGATATTGTCAATCCAGAACAATAATTATCAGACATTTCGTATGCAGTGCATATTATACTGATCTAAAGAAACAACTTGTCTAATAATGCAACTTTGTATGTTTTTCTTTTGTAAGCGCGATGTATTTGTTACCAGACGACAACATTTTGTACAAGTCTAAAGTCAAAGAACTTACAGACGACAGAATTATTTTGATGAAAATTGAAAAAAATCTGTCCTTTTGATAGAACAGGTTGTGGATAATTGTGTATCAAGCAATTTCTTCATTTTTCACAAAGTTTCCCGAAGCTTTCCTTTAGTGGCGTAAAAACCGGGAAACTGTGGGAATGGGATAACTAACATGTTTTTGTACATACATCCATATTTATGTATGAGTGCATGTATGTATGTATGTATATGCATATGTGTGTATGTATGTTTTTGTTTATATATGCGTATGTATGCGTGTATCGATGCATTTGTATATGTAAGTTGTATCGTCAATGGGCTGGTAGAAGCCGTAAGGACAATTTTTCGTTGTTCTTGCGCTCTATTGTGTTTCATCAACAATAAAATTATATCCCTTCTACTGCAAGTTTTCTGCTCTATTTCTGTTCCTAATTATCCTGTGTTTTATCCAATATCATTGTTTCTATTAATTATAATAATGTTATTATGAATTGTTTGATACCATGTACTCAATCTTTAATTTTGGAGGACATAAAGAATATATATGTAATGCGCTAATACTTGCGCATGTTTACACATATCCATGGTGACGAAGATTTGCTGCAAATAAGCAGTTAGTTTGATCGGTTGGAGACCTGAAACCATTTTTCCGCAATTAGAGACAAACTTAAGATACAGCTTGATGACATGGTAAAATCAAATAGCTGCCATCGAAGTAGAAGTACACTCGATCATGCTCGAGCGACCATCTCTGTTAAGCGACCACTTCTGTTAAGCTACCACTTCCATTATATGACCACAATCGAAATTCCCTTTCAAGAATCAAACGCTTTCATAAAGAAGTGGTCGTATTTGCTTGCTAAGACAAATCATACTAAAATCCTATCTTGTTTGAACTCGTTCGAATCGTCTTACTGAGTCGATTGTAATTAGTCCATAAAACATAGGATTTAGAAAAATCTGTAATAATTCATGTCCTTCATATATTTCACAAAATGTGTTTTAGCGACCATTTTCTTAAGCCACCTCTTTTTGGTCATTTCTTCAGTGGTCCTTTTATAAAAAAAAATTACTGTGCACTTAAAGAATCCCAAGAAAACCTTCTACAGTAAAAGTTTTGCCTACAAAGCTTGATTAATCTCTTACAGAGTTTTCTTCCCTTATAAAGCGTATCTTACGACCTTTTCCGTGATATTTTATACTACAGCTTGTCTGCGCGAGAAATGACAAATATTTTCGTTTCCCCGCGAGGCCAGTCTCAGTCTATAAGAAATAATTAAACCAGTTTACATGCTTGATATATATCTTTGATTTAATTTTAGCTTCGTCTATAAAGACATTTTGATTGACTGAATTTGTTTTCATACTTCCACGAAGAAAATTTTAAGCACGCAATTATTTCGTTAGCTAGTGTACAAAGTAGATCCGTAATATTTTACTCAAAAGTAGTATAATATTTTCTTTGTTTCGCTTGTTAGGATTAAATTATAAGGAATAAAGAGATTTCCCTGATGTTGTTGTTTCTTTGGGTTTTGAACCTACGAATCGCGTATTCATACAGTGAGGTGCGGTTTTAAGATTCATACACCAACAACAACAAAGACAACACTTTCCTAATCTATTTAATGATAATGTGACTCTTGAGATATGCAGAGCATGTCGACTATTTCTTCTTTTGTTCAAATTTCGTTTTACGTAAAACTACCATTGGAATTTCGTTTAAATAATACTACCATTAAAAATCAGATAAAGATGAATATGGACAACTTGCTGCGGAGAAAACATTTAAGTCCATTTATCTGTCAAAGTAAAAAAAAAAAAAAAAAAACCAAAAAAAACCCAAACAAAAAACAAAAACAACAACAAAAAAAAAAAAAAAAAAAAAAAAAAAACCCGTAGTCTCGATGATAAAAACTTGTTATCAGAATAAAAACACAAATGAGACGTCTGACTGCATTTATCTAGTATCTAGATAAATCGCGCTTTTTTTTTTATTTGTTTCATAAATTAAAACGATTTTTTTTTAATTATATTGTTGAAACAAACTACGTTGTTTTTTAGGCGTACATGTACGTGATTTAGTAGTTTGACCCATTCTTACATGCACCTATTTTTATATAACTTTATACGTCAACTATTATATAACAGTGTCTTTTGCAGATTGAGGCTATGTACCTGTAGAAGACGTATGGCCGCAGTATAACCGCATCGCGTCGCTTCTCTTTACAAAATAATAATTAACATTTGATTCATTATATAATTTTGTAATTGACATATACCATGTTTTGTAAGTCTTCACTTCAAGCACAGTTTGTAGGCAAACAAATACCGTCGTTGGGCGTGCAAAACGTCGTAACTACATCTTGAATAAAGCTGTAGTTACGACATTTTGCACGCCCAACGATTACGTTGTTCTAGATTATCTCTCAAGTATTGGGTCTAGTAATTCAGGCCAGCTTCGTCGAAAAAATGACACATATTTACTACCTGTATCCAAAAGAAATGAAATTTCATTCAAATTCAAAACACTCTTATTTAAGCAGTCCGATGAGATTCCGATGTAACTAATTCCCACGCAATCCCGCCTTGTTACGCTCCTCAAGAAACAAAGCTTGAGAAATCATTGCGGACATTGAAGAAAGTACTTGTTACAATCAATTTCTTCATTATTCACTACGTATTCTACTTAAAAAAAAAAAAAAAAAAGATTCTAAAATTCTATAAACCTTATTGTTTTTCTTAAATTCCTTACAATTTTGACATAAAATGTTGATTAGAATTACGCTTGAAAAGATAGAGCGATTAAATTCTTTTAACCTAATTGTTTTTCTTTAACTCCTTACAATTTTGACATAAAATGTTGATTAGAATTACGCTTGAAAAGATAGAGCGATTAAATTCTTTTAACCTAATTGTTTTTCTTTAACTCCTTACAATTTTGATATAAAATGATGATTAGAATTACGCTTGAAAAGAGAGAGCCATTAAACTATTTTTGAGACTTTTATCAATATCAAATTAATAACCCATTTCCAAATGACAAAACTTTGGACTGGTCCGAATTGAAAGATATCGCAAACGACAAAACAAAGTTGGCATATATTGAAAAGAATAAGGAATTTCTCCTTTTTTCAATTTTTTTCCCAGAAGCGTTTGAGTGGGAATGGTCTAAGTGAAAGAGATTCCAATTTTTCTACTGGATGTAATACAGATGCGAGACTGATAATTGTCGTCTGCTGCATTATTTTAAACTGTATTAAAATGTCAAATCGCTTAACATAAATTTTTTTTTGGTGCCGTTGACAATTTTATCTTGAAATATATCAAATAGAGCATCAATTTTTTTCTTTTCGGTATAAGATCGACGTAAGCTGTCATGGGGGTAAACATCAAAAGTTGAAATCAATTTTCTACAGAAAGTAGAAATATTGGTTACTTTTAGTGCGAAAATGCCGCGACTAACATCAGGAAGCCATTTGAAGGCTTTTGGCTAGTCAGTATGTGACCTCTGTTGTCAAAGCAATGGATTACTCACAGCAAACAATAATTAATTTGAGAACTCGTATACAACAAACCGGGTCAGTGGCTAACCGGACGAGACTCGGAGCGGTACCAGTGATGTCACATCGGGGTGAATATGAATTACGACTGCGACATCTTCGAAAAAGATTTACGCCAGGAACATCCACTAGTAGAGAGATGTATGGTGGTAGGGTTACAGCCCAAACTGCCAGGCCAAACTGCCAGGAACCGTTTGGATCGATTGTTACATCTTATCAAAGACACAACAGGTTGACATTGGCAAAACGACACATATAGTTCAATTAATGTAAATGGAACTCGATTACCTTTAGTGATAGATAGATAGATAGATAGATAGATAGATAGATAGAAAGAAAGATTGATAGATAGATAGATAGATAGTTAGATAGATATATATAGATAGATATATAGATAGATAGATAGATAGATAGATAGATATATAGATATATAGATAGATAGATAGATAGATAGATAGATAGATAGATAGATAGATAGATAGATAGATAGATAGATAGATAGATAGATAGATAGATAGCAAGCCAATCATAGACACAACAGGTTGACATTGGCGAAACGACACATATAGTTCAATTAAAGTAAATGGAACTCGATTACCTTTAGTGATAGATAGATAGATAGAAACGAGGTACTTCGTCGAGTCCTTAAGAAAGCAATAGGGGAAATATAAGTATTATATATTTTTCATTATGTGTATATTATTTTGAGGGTGCCCCCTACTGCTGAGAAAATTAGTAAACTTCTACAAATAGCTTAGTGCACAGGTTTTCATTTTTACTCAGTATATATTTAAAAATACGTTAGGGTGAACTTCATATACTAAATATAATCAAAGATAGTGAATTTATACGAGGTATACATGTATACGGTCAAATTGTTGCAAAAGGTAGTGTCAAAGTTTAACAAGAAATTTGCCACCTTAAAAAGTAGAGAAATACTTGAGGCTTACGAGTATCCAAACAATAAGACAAATAGTTTACGATAGCTATCGTTTTGAACCGTTTGTGGCATTCATCTAGAATATTACACGAGAGTTTATTTATCCTTGTCATGCTGAACCCGGAATGTTTCGGTTTTAGCATGCGGTATAGACAACGATCTGCGTGCAGGTAAGTGCAGTCTGATCTTGGTCTACACCTCCTGCTTGTACTTTTCGTACCATTGTTGTTTATTAAATTAATTTCTAAAAGAAATACTGATTATTTAAAACAAAATCTATCTATGATTTCAGATCATTGATTTTACAGCAATTATGTGAAGTAATTAATACAGCATCATGAGCATGACAAAGATTTATCATTACATTTATCAAATGAGTCCTTCTAGATGTAATAAAAAAACACTTTTAAAATTTTAGATAAAGTAAACACTGTTTTCTGTTTATTCAAAAATATGGCGAAGATGCAAAAGATAATGTAGTCTATAACAGATGCGGGATATGACGACTTCATTTGTTTACAATGACGTCGCCATTATTCATGAGAGAAATAAACGGGTGTTATCCATTCATGTGTAAAGTATAACATAATTTCGATGATAGACCAACCTAAACGTTATTTTTTGTTTCATTTTTTTTATATAAACTGATGACGTCATAGGTACCTCTTCAGACCCTCTAGTCATTCAAAGTAGAATATAGTATTAGTCAATGAAGTGACATTATCTGCGTCTTAGGGCAAACAAATCTTAATGATATACCATACATGTGAATATTCTTATACTTCGCCTCGATCTCAAAATATCAAAATTCACTTATACCTTTCTTGGTTAATGATAATGTGAAAAATACTTAAGCGCATAAATAAACGATAGACAGATTTAATAGGTTTTACCAGATGGAATTTCCGGCTGTAAATTGAACTAAATTCCACACTAACCTCCCGAGACTGCATTGTATACTACTCAAAGTGTAATAACATCACTCAAGATTACTTGGCTTATTTCTTATCCGAGATTTACACGTCAGTATGTTTGCTTTGATTTTGAAAATGTGTTCATTTGACAACATATTTGTACCCAATCTCGAATGGCTTGACGAACTATTGAAGGGTAACACTGATAGAAACCAATCATGGTCAATATTTCGTGATTACTAGGAATAACAGATAGATAGGACGATGGTTAACTTAACCCTTTCCTGTTTAATCCCTGGTTTATAAGTCCCTGTAAATTCATAAATGAGAAAAACATTGTATAGAAAAAGAAGAAATTGCTTGTAACAAGCAATTTCTTCTTTCTCCACAACGTTATCTACCCTACTGAATGGTTGTTTTAAAGATTTAATCCAATTTAAATTTTCGTCTGCAAAACCTTTGAATTTGGACAGGACTAAATATTTGTAAAACAGGAAAGGGTTAAAATGTTTTGTGCGTGGATGCTATTCTAGAGAATTACTAGTCGGGACAACATTCTGCCCTTGTGTGTGGGTAGGAGGGGATGAGCTGACTGCTTCAGTAGATCGTGAAATTTGTCTAGCTTGACCGAGAGGGAAAATACTGATTTCTGCTGCAGTCCGAAGACTTGTTTAACCCATTCCCACACAGTGACGCTTTTTGATGCCCCTTGAGAAAAACAATAGGGAAAACATTGTGTAAAACGAAAATTGCTTGTCACAAGCAGTTTTCTGTTTTCTAGTCAGAAAGTTGAAAAAATCTAAAATTTCATAAAATTTATACTGTCATCTACAACTCCTTTCAATTTGGACCGGTCTAAAATTTTGCCGTCTTGTAATAGGTTAAAGGGTTATTGAATTGTTTATAGATAGTTCATTTTCTTTAAAATGACTGCCTGCAGGTACTAAAAGGTAGCACCTTCCTTGTTTTAACGGGCATCATCGGTCATATAAAAGAAATCATGACCTAACCAATCGTCATAGAAAGGAACATGCACATCTAAGATCCCATTGATATATCATGTTGACGTCAATATGTCACATTTTTAGATGTTCAAGTCCTTTTTTGTCTAGCCGATCTGCCACGCAAGCTCTTTGTAGACTGTATTTGGAAAGTTTAGTAGGAAATCTTAAGAAAGTAACAATTGCTAGTCACTGTGCAAGGTTAAGTTAAGAGGATCTCGTTTAACTCCATGCAACTTTATAGAAAACATGGTGTTGGGGGCGTATAGCAAAGAAATAGATCTTTACCCTTTGTCATGCTGAACCCGGAATATTCTTGTTTTGGCAGGAGGGATAGACAAAGCTCAGCCTGTACGTATGTGTATGTATCTACACATCATGCTTGTCCCTTTTGAGGGAAAGTTGTTTATAAGATCAATTTTCAAAGGAATTATTAACACACATCATTTTCATCCAGTACTGTGAGCCATTCAATTTTAATGTAATTTTATTCAGCATGACGAGGGGTAATATCGTTGAATATTTCCGCGATATGTTGCATACTGACCTATGTTCCTAATCGGTCTAGCTGATGACGGTTTCTCAAGTCTCACAATGAATGCATCTGTTTGATTGATTGAATGGGCTTTAACGCCACTTTTAACAGTATTTCAGTCATATCGTGGCGGCTGGAGCACCAAACAACGGATTCTTGGTATTTCTGTCACCAGTACTACCACTACATCCTTTCCTAGCCTCCAGCTGCTATTCCACTTAGGTTTTCGATTATCCACCGATTGGTGAGAGACTAATGTCGGAAAGGATATGTGCCGACGTCGGGGTTCGAACCCATGGCAAGCCATTTTTGAGATTTGGAGTCTGTCGCGCTAACGACTGCACTATAATGGCGGCCATGAATGCATCTTGAGGGCAAGGCTTTTAAGCCATATTGAATATTGCTAAAAGTAATAATTTAAACCAGCAAACCAATGGGAACCGACACAAAATGAATGCGATCGCCTTGAATTTTACAAAAAAGCCTCCTTTGTCAGCCATTGTTTGTTATTCCTAATTATCGCCACCGCAGTTAGGCTTCAAGAGTTTTTAGACTTATTCTGTGTTTCTAACACAATTTTATGTCGGATAAATACATTTTTAAAAAAGTTTAACGCCTATCAAGGTTGGAGTAATACATTTATCAAGATAGCGGTTTTTGCCCGGTTCCATTAGACGGCAATGTATAATGCAGTATGAAATAACCTCAACACCGTCTTTTCTAATGAAAGTTATTTCGCAATTCCATTAGAGACTAAAATTGATGGGTATTTGAGAAACTAAGAACGGTCGTATTCTTAAGAGAGTCGTTTTTCTTAATTAGAATTATGATAGAATTAAGAATTGCAAATAACCTTACCTAAATTAACCCGAAGGCAAGTCACTCGAGGGATCGCATATGTCAATCATCAAAAATACAAAAAAACCAATCAAATCCTTTATTCAGATCGGAAGTGAACTTTGAACTCCTACATTCAGGCTATTTTTTTGTTGATTTAACGACTTAAACGTCGTAACTATAGGTTATTCATGCCGTAGTTATGAAGTTCAGGTCCCCAAATTAACCAATTTATTTCTACGAAAGCCTAACTTCCTGTCGGGGGCAGTGGGCGTGACCAGAGGTCCGTTGTATGACAACGAGAGTAATCCATGTTGCCTACGCATATGCGATGATTAAGAGAATACGAAACAACAAAATTTTGTAAAATAACAATAATATTTTTGACCTTCAAAGAGGGGAAAACTTTTAATCTTGCGCTTCTTTCCTTGTTTGACTTTTCTTCAAAGGTTGGCAATAGATCTTTTAGCTAGCAAAGCGTCAGCTTTGATGGGTTAAGTTAATAGACAAAATTTAGAGGTCGTCTCAAAGTTCAACGAGTGCAAAGTGCTGCTGGAGGCTTAACAACAAAATCCGTTAAATGCTTACGCCATAAAAAGTAGTTCTTATGTATTTCAGGAATATTGCAAACTCTGCCTACAAGTTCATCTCCTAGGTATTTTAGCGCACTTGGGCACATCGTGGTCAAAATGACTCTGATCAGAGTCTTCAGAGAAGTTGCAGATGACAATTTCAAATTGTTAAAAATTCTAAAATATTTATTTCTCTAGGTAGAAAACGATGAGGAACATTGTTTTCCACAAATGTTTTCTTAAGGGGTGTAAATAGGAGATTGAGCGGGATTGGGTTAACTCCTTGGATACTTTGTTCCCGTTTTTTCATCATGATAACGTTTGACAAAGAAGTATACTGAACAAAACAATACTTTGCTAGCTTACAGTTTTTTCAGTGTACATTCTAGTATCAGCAGTGTTGAAAATGGGTAAATGCTGATAGCCATCGTTTTCTCAACATTTTTTTTCTAACTTAGTAGAACTCTCTTGACTTAAGCGTAGATTTATTTTTTATTCATAGTACAGTAGAATAGAATAACGTGTAACTGATTAACAGTATTTCAGTCATATCGTAGCAGCTGCAGCACCTAGCAATCGATTCCTGGTATTTCCCACACCAGTACTACCACTACATCCTTTCCGAGCCCCTAGTTGCTCATCCCACTTAGGTTTACGCTTATCTACCCACTGGTGGGAGACAAACGTCGGAAAGGATATTTTTGTCACGACCGGGAGTCGAACTCGGGACTTTATAAATCAGAGTCCAACTCTCTACCGACTGCACCAAACTCTAATGGAAGTCAGATCAAAGCCTCGGCTTTCAATCAACGACAATTTGCAGTGAGTGAAAATGGTAACTGACAAATATTGCTGCGGCCATAGCGCAGTGGTAGCGCGTAGGACTACTAGTCATGGGGTCTCGAGTTCGATTCTATATTTCCATCCACTAATACTTCCAAGTAATGTCCTAGAACCGAGCAAACAAAGATTTCAATACCAGATGCGATAAGGACACTAGTATTGTGTTGACATTGCTTAAAAAAGCCTGAAGGGACATCAGAGGATACCGGCTTTAAAGTCATATGGCATTCCCCGTGCCTCATTGTACGTGATATATGTACATACCCGGAACTAACGCTCACGTAATCAAAGGACTGAAAGTACTGAGAAGTTGAATTGCGCTGAAAGGGTCATAACTGTGGAATTTGGTTCAAATTCATTTATTACTTTCCGAGTAAGCATCCCTCCTTTAAACTTAAACCAGCATTCCCATTCGTGTATACATATCTGCGTGAATAACGCACAAAAAAATAAATCCACATACAGAAATAAAAAAAATAGCATTGTCTTAACCCATTCGCAGACAGAGGCGCTTTTAAATGACCATCATTATGGAAGCTTTGGAAAACAATGTGGACAAAAGAAGAAATTGCTTGTTAAAAGCAATTTCTTAATTATCCACAAAGTTTTCTGTCCAAAAACACCAGGATTTTAAAGATTTCACCAACTAAGAATTGTCGTCTGCTACTTCTTTGAATTTGGACTGGTCTAACATTTTATCGTGTTGGAATGGGTTATAAGCTCGTGTCACGCACAGCAAAATTAAAATTTTCAAGCATAACATTCTCCTTTTGATCAACTGTAATACGTGAACTCCTTTTAGAATCTTGAAAACAGAGAATAACAGCTTCTACAGTAAGAAATCAATGACCTCTTTGATTATTTGACCATCAACTCTGCCAATTCTGTAATGATCATACTAAACTCACGTGGTTTTTCACTTTAAGTTTATGAGTATACGTGGAAATTTTAGGAAATGCGCGGAAACTTGTTTCAGGATGATCGATTTGAAATACCGGTTTAGACTTAGGAAAAAGAATCCTTAAAGTGTTGTGAGTAAAATTAAAAAAAAAAAAGTTAACGTTATTGTAACGTTATTTGTTTGCCCCTTTCCTAAACAATCCTATAATATTATGAAGATATTATCAAATTATCTTCGGCGCCCTGTAGTCGCGCGATTTCCTTATTCGTTATTCGGCTTTAGAACCGTAAAAAATCTTAAGGAAAAAGGACCAAGCTGAAAGCTAGATGACACTTGTTAAAGGTTTGATGTGTAATTATTGAAAAAAACTTGTAAATAACGACATAATAAAGCGTAATTATTTAGTAAATAAGTTGATATGTTTACATTCTAATTATCAAAATCGTCTACTTTCGTTTTGCATCTTTTTGATTTTTATTGAGTAAAAGCTGTAAATCCAACAATAATTGCGTTTGCTTGATGCCTACGACCCCCCTTAATCGCTCTAGAATGTTTTAAAGCACTGGGCGGCGTGATTATTGTAAAAATGCATTTGCTAACTGAGCCATATTTGTAACATTGCCTATCTATGGTCACATGACTACCTAATGTGACTTCGGATCACGTGATTACCAAACACGGGACGCGAATCACACACACACACAGACACACACAAAAAAGAAAGAAAAATTACTTCTAAGATTATTACCTTATTTTTCAATAATTCAAAGCAAACTAAAGCATGTTTGGAAGTCTCTAAACGAATTTTTATATCATCCTTTACATGTGCCATATTATTGTCTTCGACTAACCCGAGGTGTATTCATATCTAAGAGATCACGTGACATGTGTTATCAAAAAACCCGAAATGAAATTGTCTAGTGTTCATTTTGCGGTTTTGTTAAACCTAAGTTGGAATTGCCCTTCATTGTCCATTTGTTCTTAATTTTCTAAAGATTTTTTCCTAAATCGGGATTGTTCGGGAATGGGTTAAGTTCCAAACCAATCATATTAACTTTTTTGTTACATTTGAGTGACTATATACTTGCAAAATAACCCTGTTTGATATAATAGCCGAACTTCCTACATGAGCTCAGTGGACGGGGCAAGCGACTGGCTAGTTAAGCCAATCTCTCATTAAACTGATATGTAAGAAACAAATAATGTGTGGGTAAAGGGTAAGCTATCTTACATTCAAGCTAATCTTCCTAAGTGACTGACATATATGACAGATAATCTTCTAAAGTAATGCTAACCCGAGCAGTAACCTCGGTTATATATTTCTGATTGTTGACACTATTAGGGAACGCCGATTACTGTTCATATAGCCAAATCCTTTTCTTTTACAGACAGAATGAACAAGGATTGTTCTTCCTTATTTTTCGTGCAATTCGGTGTTAGACCTAATTTGATTTGGTATCTTGATGTTGATTTAAAAGCAATACAGGATATTGAAATAAAAGTAATCTATAAATAGTCAAACAGATATAAACGAGGCTTTGCTGAGTTTTATTCAAAGACATGTACTATGACGCATTTAATACGCTTGGTAAGTTATGAACACGAATTTGATATTCTATTTATGCCTTGAATTGAACATTTGCGATAAACCGATAAAACTCTTGAAATGTGTCGATTGTAAGTATTCCACAAATTTGTATTACGCGAATCGTGTTGTCATTTCCGCAATAACTTTAAACCGTTACTTTAGACCTCAGCTCATTTCTATAGTAATTACGCTAGTGTAATTTCCCCAGCCGTGTGACATGTTGGGATAAAAAGTTCTAGCAAGGGTTATATGTTTGGACAAGATCGTGTATCACGCGGACCTAAATTCTGTGAGCAACTTAAAGGACATCTATCTAATACATCAAACGAAGTTTCAAGTTGCTATGATTCAAAACAAGACAAGGGACGACATTGTCCCAAACCCAGGTTTCCAATTGTTTCATTAAAATCAACCAAGAATTTTGACAATAAGACTCCCTCTTGCGTGACGCAGCATTGAACGAACCACAAAACGCTGATGATATGAGATAGGCCACATAGAGACAAACACTTAACGAAATTTTCATCAAACTCCACCAAAAATAGTAGCAGTTCTCGCTCAAACATATATTGACAACGAGTTTCCCCTTTGTATGACACAGCAAAGAACCACAAAAATATGATAATATTAGCCAGACCACTTGAAGACAAAAATTTTGTCATCACATCAAAATCCATCAAGACTAATAGGAATACTTGCTCACACAAATAGTTTGACAATAAGTCTCTTTTAACATGACATGGCATTGGATCACAAAAAGCTTACAATATGCGATAAGCCATATTAGGACAAACATTTCGACGTCTTAGTGCAAAAGTATCGTATGTGTCTATACACAAAAGTCCGTCAAGAATTGTAGGAGTATTTGCGTGCGGAACAATTTTGACGATAATTCTGTATTTTCATGACACAGCATTAATCACAAAATACTGACAACATCCGCTAAGTCACACAAAGAAAGAAAAATGAACAAGTCATCAAAATCTATCCAGAATTGAAAGAATAGTTGAGCAGAAAAGACTTTTGACAATAGTCTCCTTTGTGCATGACTCGGCGTTAGATCACAAAATGCTAACCATATGCGGTAGGTCACATAAAGTGAAGCATTTGGTGGATTTTTTTTATCAAAATCTGTCATTTAACGTTTAACCTCTTCTAAACACTAATTTTCCTCGTAGATTCGATTTTATCTACTTTAGTAGGTACAATAAGTCTAGTCGAAAACGGCCTAAGTCACGTGGAAAACAATCGCGTTGCTCTAGATTTCAATTGTTTTCCTCAAATCACGTAATTGGAAGAGTTTATTTTATATAGACCAGAAAATTATTTTTTTTACAAAGCTCAATACAGAAATTTGAAGTTAGTTCACAACCATAAGATCTATATTCGTGTAAACAAAGTCATTTTAAAGAAGTCAACAGATCGATTAAGTTGTTAATTAGCTTATAAATCTTCGAGAACACTAACCCTTGTTTACAAAATAACCTGAGACATGTCTTAGAGGAAATGTGTTCTTCTAAAAATAGGTCGCGGCGTTCTCGCCGGTGACCAAATATTGTCGACATGAGTAGAGAACAACAGTACCGCACATGTTCCAAAACTTGTACTGGATTCTCGTGGTGTGATTTTCTTTGAAATACTCCAATTCTAAGTGCTTCTAAGATATTAGAAATTTCATTTACTTCTGGTATACAAAATGACACCGCTCATCATAATTGCAATTCAGCTTCCCGATTCATCGTGTAAAGAATCTAATTTTACTTTCATCTAACCTAGGCGTATTTCTTTTCATATTTTCAATTCTAAATATTTCAAAGTAATAGATATTTTCTTGTAATAAGATATCCCAGTTTCATGTTGAAAGGACATCATTTTTTTCACCAGGTTTTTTATGCTCGATTATACTTATTGTTGATTTACATATACTTAAACATCTTACATTTTGGCCCGGCACTAACTTTGAGTCGTCTTGTGACGGGTTAAGCCGAAGAATTAAACCCTGACCTAATATAGTACATCGATCACTGACATGAGAATGTTCCCACCAAAATGAAGTGCTTGCGGGGTTTTCGATTTCCGCAGCGTAATTAACTAGACAATTCAAATCAGCGGAGAACGTTTGTTTTTCTGTCACTTTGATTGCTATTACGGTATAAAGAACAATTAAATTTCACCGGTTTCCTTGGCATTTTATGGCTCGGTCGTATCCGCTTTAATCCTGTCAGTAAAATGGATTTGACATCATGTCAATTGCGTGGTAAAAATATGTTGGGTTCAGGACGTAAATTTTCCATTTTATAGAGCGCAATATGTTATCTCAAAAAAAATGACTTGTCGATTATTTTAGGACAGGCCTATTTTTTCTTATAAAAACAGAATTGAAATTAAAGAATATTAATCTATTTTACGCCCCTCAAGAAAAAAGAAACCTTGAAAAACATTGTGGAAAATGAAGAAATTGCTTGTTGCAAGCTAATTGTCAATTATCTATCCATTTATACCTAAAAGACTGATATCTTTTAGATTTCACGAACTTGAAACTGTCGTCAGCAACTTCTTTTAATTTGGACCAAGCTCGTTTCGGACTGGATTAATATTTATGGTTATAATGTTGAAGGTTTTCTCACTCCGGATATTAAATTTCTTTTTCCGCAGGCAACACATTCAAAGTCTAAAAACATTCATTTTAACAATTAGAATAACAGCTCCATACTCACTTCGTTATATATTTATTTATACCACTGTATTTCAAGTATACTGAGTAAGTAAATATGAACATATTTTGGAATATTGAATTGATGATTGCATGGGGTTTAACTCCAATTTTAAAAGTATTTTAGTTATATAATCGCACACTACAAAAGTATACCAGAAAGTCAATGGAGAATAGAGTCTACAGTATCCCTTAAGATTCAAGTGTAAATATCAACCTCTATCTAAAGCATAGATTGAATTGTCGTGTAACCAACTGTACACAAAACATTTCATCATTAATAAATAGTTCTATGTGTTTTATTGGGTGGGGGTGGGGTGGTAAAATTATTTAATAAAAGTGTTTTTTTCTAGAAAGGAACTACGCAGATAAAATGGAGCTTTAATGCGTTGAACTTATAACTCTAACATTCGCTAACATTCTCAAATTTAAGGCTATTGCCTGCAACACAACATAAACCTGAATCCAATATGTATATTTACTCAATTAACGTATTTGATACCTTGTATCATGGATTTGGTATTTCAAACCCTTTTGCATAAATTCGACATACTATTTTGTGGCCCCGCTCTGTCTTTCCGTAAGCAATATTTTGAAAGTCCTCCTTCAGTTTCAATTGAAATTAATCGCATCTTGTCACAATGAATCTTAATGATGATCAGATGTACATGAGACAAATATTGTCTTCATCCCTCATATCATTTCAGAATCATCTGCCCTTGAGTTGACAAAAAAGCTTAATATGATTGTAATATTAGTTATGTTTTTTAATAACTATTCCCTTCTGGCGTAAATGCGCTGCTCTGCTCTTATAAAAAATTTGCTTACTTTTATATGATTTACAAATAAATTCCATTCTATTAATGCACTGATAGACAAAAACATATCTCTCTCTCTATATGTATAACGGATACGCGTCAGACTCCTCATCTTCAATAATGGGATGGCATGGGGTCGATCCCCGGCGGCGGCACATATCCTTTCCAACATTTACCTATCACCAATTGCCGCGATATTACCGAAATAATGTTCAAAGAAGCATTAAACACCATCCACTCACTCACTCACTCACTCACTCACTCACTCACTCACTCACTCAATCAATCAATCAATCAATCAAGTAATCAATCAAGTAATCAATCAATCAATCAATCAATCAATCAATCAATCAATCAATCAATCAATCAATCAATCAATCAATCAATCAATAACTAGGAAAGATATTCATCTAATGCACATCGGGGATTAATAACTGTCGTCTGCCGAACCTCCATAAACTGTATTTGAATCTGTCAAATATGTCATATCGTAAAAAAGTATTTTATGCTCATTTGACAGGCCTGTCAACCAGAAACAAACACCTTTTCATGCGCAACAAAATAAAATGAAAAATTATGGTAAGTAACATTTATAAAAAGGAAAGTGGTTTGTTTGGCGACCTTAACATCGTAACTACAGCTTGAATAAAGCTGTAAAGGCCTCCAATAATACGCAAGGAGGAGTTATGGTATAGAATCTAATACCATGGCTAGAAACAGAACACCACCGAGCTGCTTAGTTTATCATGCGTTTGTCTTAAGAAATGTCAATCAAAGTACCGAAAGAAATGTAAGCTAGCAAAGCATAGTTTTGTTAAGTTATCTTCTTTGCTAAAGGCTATCATGATAAGCAAACGAGGTTACAGTAACTCAGGAGTTAACCCATTACAACGTGACAAAGTATTGGACAGGTTCAAATTTAAAAAAAAAGTTGCAGACGACAATTTCAAGTTGGATGAATTTAGTAAATCTTTCCTTTTAGGTTCAAATTTAAAAAGTTGCAGACGACAATTTCAAGTTGGATGAATTTAGTAAATCTTTCCTTTTATGGTCAAATTTAAAAAGTTGCAGACGACAATTTCAAGTTGGATGAATTTAGTAAATCTTTCCTTTGTAGGGTAGATAACATTGTCGATAATGAAGAAATACTTGTAACAAGCAATTTCTTCATTGTCCACAATGTTTTCCAAAGATTTTTTCTTTGGATGCTTTAAAAGCGGAATATTCCTTTGATACATAAGAACTACTTCTTATGGCGTAGGGATTCACTGGATTTAGTGGTTAAGCCTCCAGTGGCAGTTTGCACTCGTTGAACTCTGAGAAGATCTCAAAATTTTGTATGTTAACTTAAGCTATAAAAAAAGACGCTTTGCTAGCTAAAAAGTGGGACCGTCTAGAAATAGATTGAGACTTAAAACCAAAAAGGTAGCCGGTAGCATGCACACTGGGTTTCCAAGATTTGACCTAGTGACCTGGTTTTTACCAAAAGTTGTCATATTTTGGATACTACCGACTAAATATGGACATGACTTCTACGAGATATTGCGGATACAAGCAAGAAAGAGAGAGGGAGAGAGAGAGAGAGAGAGAGAGAGAGAGAGAGAGAGAGAGAGAGAGAGAGAGAGAAAGAAAGAAAGTGAGAGAGAGAGAGAGAGAGAGAGAGAGAGAGAGAGAGGAGAGAGAGAGCTAATTGATAACCCGTAATTACATGTACATGTTATTAGATTGGCGACACCTGAAGTCGGGAAGAATAAGTGAATATTAATCGAATCGGGAGACACTTTAGAAATTGGCTTCGTAAATAGATATTTTGCAAGTTTTACAGATAAATAAGTAGAATAAAACGAAATGAATGAAAAAAGATTAACAAGAATGTCAAAGTCATGATATACACCGCCATATCAAGGTTCCTTTTTTGTGACGCGGTCTAAAATGGTAATATGACAATATGCATAAGGTCAGGTGACTAGGAATTCTGTCAAGAAATAGAGGAGGAGTTGCATTAATAAGAACTTTTGTATTCAGCCCCCATTTCTGTGAAAAAGATATTCAATTTTGTCAATAAAAGTAGGAGGAGATGTGTTTATAAGATTCGGATGTATACGGACAGACGGATCGCCGGACAGGCAGACGGAAAAGACGTTACCAATATACGTCCTCTTTCGTAGGCGTGTAAAAATAACTAAACAAAGAAATCTATGAAATGAAAAGTAATGTACAATAACTTATCGATCAGAAAAGTAGCATTCTGACCACAAAATATGTGACACTTTCAAACTTTTATAATTGTGCCTTTTTATGAGATTAAAATATTTTTTTATATAACTACAAGATTTTTAATTTTCGTAATGTTAACTAGATGAATAAAGGGGAATCCAAATGTGCCCGCTAGTGAATTTTCTTTTTACTTCTCATGTTGACTACTTTTGAATTATTAACTCCGAAAGTTTATCCATCTGTTAAACCATTTAGAAATCAGGAGCACAGTTGTTACCTACAAGGTTAAGTTCATTATGTCTTGCTAATTTTCAATTTCACAATATTAGCCGTACAGACTGTTCTCAGACTCAAGGATACTTCAAGGACTTCTAGTACACACCTTGAACCCTTGTCATGCTGAACCCGGAATATGCCTGTTTTGACAGGACGTTTAGACTAAGGTAAGCCTGCACATATGTGCTGTCTGATCTTTGTCTACATCACCTGCTAGTCCCTCTTAAGCTAGAGTTCTTTATAAGATAAAATTTGAAGATGAACTTTAATCTTCAATAAGTGCTTCAAGTGCATTCAGCCCTTTGACTTTAATGCAATTATGTAAAAGAATTAATTCAGCAGGACGAGGGTTAATATCATTTGTGCTTGTCCAAATGTTATCCATATTATTTCTTAAAACATTGATTCAGTTAATATGGCTAGAACTTACCAATCGCTGGCCCGCAAACTTACTCCTTAGGCCCACTGACTCCAACAGGAAATCCCGCTTCGATTTTTAACATCGTTATTTTGCAAATTTCATGTAAACAAAATGTAACAAAAAAATGGAGTGGTTGGTTGGCGACCTAAACGTTGTAACTATAGCTTGAATAACCAACAACAAAGGTTTAAAAAATGGCGGCCAATGTCGATGTTCAAAACTCATTTCTTGACTAAATGAATGATCCCATTGGTCGAGAGGTTATTTGATTGACAGCCGATATTGGTCAATTGACAACAAAAATGTCAAAGCACAAAGTTAAAAAGAAACTATGTTACGTCCAGTCTTTGTCAACCTATATTATTGTTATGAAAGTAGGCCCTACTTGTCCTCTCAACGCATACGGAATTTTTTTTTTTGAGTTTTATAACCGGTAACATTGAAATATGATAAATGATTGATTAAATTGGGTTTAACGCCACTTTTAACAGTATTTCAGTCACATCGCGGCGGTTGGAGCACCTAACAATGGATTCCTGACACAAGTACTACCACTATATCCTTTCCTAGCCCCCAGCTGCTATTCCACTTAGGATTACGATTATCCACCCATTGGTGGGAGACAAATGTCGGAAAGGATATTTGCCGCCGTCTGGGATCGAGCCAATGACATCCCATGATTGAAGATTAGGAGTCTTGCGCGCTACCGACTGCGCTATATATGAAATATGAATAAATAAACCAAAACTAAAGCCAATCTTGAGTATGAAATTGCTCCTAAATCACGTGTTATCAAATAGCATCAATTATAGTTTAATCATGACCAAAAATGAAGGGCCACAAGCAGATACAATTAGCTGAATGAAAACTAATGTTGAACAATAGTTTAACTTGAACATTTACATGAATTATTATCAAACCGGACAAAACAAAGTTTAGTGTAATTCCTTTCTTTCAAGTTCACGGAGACGAATAGATCTGTAAAGTGATTTATGAAGTTCTTATTTTCTGTAGATTATCTTTACTAATAGGGGGTTTCTTTTCAATAAACCATTTCCCGGTTTTGAGTATTTAGACTAGTTCAAGTAGAAAGAAGTTGTAGACGACAATGAAATTGGATTCAAGTTGAAGAGAAACCATCCTGTGTGGTAGAAAATATTGTGGAAAAAGGAGAAATTGCTTCGTTCAAACAATTTCTTCCATTTCCACACTGTTTTCTGAAGTATAAAATAACAGCAACCTAAAATCCCTGTATTCTACAGGAAAGGGTTAAATTGTAAACGAGGGTGCTATAATTTTACCGTGTGTGTGTCGGCACAAAGTCGTTTAGCTTTTTACTGATACATTGCAAATATGATCTGTCTGACATCATCAGAACCATTTACCTTAGGTGGCAAAAAGTGTTCACATTTTATTTGCATTTTTTAATATATCTTTTTCCTGATTATCGGAAGTTTAGAAGGTGCAATATAGTCTAATTTTCTACAGCTTTAAGTATTCATAATATATAAGTTTGCCATTTTCTGCAGCCATTCTCATCTACATATTCCATGTTTGGCAACTGTCCTTTTCAATTTGTGTAATATAATTGTGGATTGCTTGTTGTTGTTTTGTTTACTGTCCTTTAGGAAGAGGTCCGTACAGGCATATGCGCACATCTTGTACTATCTTGGACATATTGGCCATCAGTAGAGGCATTGTGATGGAAAGGATCTAATGACTGATAAAAAATGTGTGTTCTGAATATTAACCTATCGCTAGCCCCTATGCTCTGCGCATTAACTCCTACAGGAAGTTCCGCTTCGATTTTTAACGGCTATATATAAAGTTAAATAAAACTTTTTATGATCAGAAGCACGTGACAAAAAAGTAGAATGGTTGGTTTGTGACCTAAACGTAGTAACTACAGCTTGAATAAGCTGTAGTTACTACGTTTAATTCGCCAAACAAAAAAAAAAAGGTTAGCCAAAATGGCGGCCAATTTTAGAGTTGAAAGCTCTGGTCCGTGCTGAATAAATGATTTGATTGGTCGGTTGACTGACAGCCGCGTTTGTCCAATCGGTACCTGCACAACATTAATTTTTAGTGGATAAATTTGGAATGTCATGTTGATTAAAACTTAAAATTTTCACCGAAACCCTAGTGAAATAAACTCAGTGTTTTGGTAGATATAGATGATAGAGGATGGCAGATATAGATGATAGAGGATGGTAGATATAGATGATAGAGAATAGTAGATATAGATTATATGGAATGGAAGATAAAATGATAGAGGATGGTAGATATAGAGGATAGAGAATAGTAAATATAGATTATATGGGATGGTAGATATAGATGATAGAGGATGGTAGATATAGAGGATGGAGAATAGTAGATATAGATTATATGGGATGGTAGATAAAGCTGATAGAGGATGGTAGATATGGATGATAGAGAATAGTTGATATAGATGATGGAAATGGTAGATATAGGTGATAGAGGATGGTAGATATAGATGATAGATGATAGAGGATGTTAGATATAGATGATGGAGAATGATAGATATAGAGGATAGAGGATGGTAGATATAGATGATAGAGAATGGTAGATATAGATGATAGAGGATGGTAGATATGGATGAGAGAGGATGGTAGATATGGATGATAGAGGATGGTAGATATAGATGATAGAGAATGTTAGATATAGATGATGGAGAATGGTAGATATGGATGATAGAGGATGGTAGATATAGATGATAGAGAATGTTAGATATAGATGATGGAGAATGGTAGATATGGATGATAGAGGATGGTAGATATGGATGATAGAGGATGGTAGATATGGATGATAGAGGATTGTTGATATAGAGGATAGAGGATGGTAGATATAGATGATGGAGAATGGTAGATATGGATGATAGAGGATGATACTATGGATGATAGAGGATGGTAGATATAGATGATAGAGAATGTTAGATATAGATGATGGAGAATGGTAGATATTGATGATAGAGGATGGTAGATATGGATGATAGAGGATGGTAGATATAGAGGATAGAGGATGGTAGATATAGATGATAGAGGATGGTAGATATAGTTGATAGAGAATGGTTGATATAGATGATGGAGAATGGTAGATATAGATGATAGAGGATGGTAGATATGGATGATAGAGAATGGTAGATATAGATTATAGGGGATGGTAGATATAGATGATAGAGGATAGTTGATATAGATGATAGAGAATGGTAGATATAGATGATAGAGGATGGTAGATATGGATGATAGAGGATGGTAGATATAGATTATAGAGGATGGTAGACTTAGATGATAGAGGATGGTAGATATAGATGATAGAGAATGGTACATATAGATGTTAGAGGATGGTAGATATGGTTGATAGAGGATAGTTGATATAGATGATGGAGAATGGTAGATATAGATGATAGAAAATAGTTGATATGGATGATAGAGAATGGTAGATATGGATGATAGAGAATGGTAGATATAGATGATAGAAGATGGTAGATATGGATGATAGAGAATGGTAGATATAGATGATGGAGAATGGTAGATATAGATGATGGAGAATGGTAGATATAAATGATAGAGGATGGTAGATATAGATTATAGAGGATGTTAGATATAGATGATAGAGAATGGTAGATTTAGATGATAGAGGATGGTAGATATAGATGATAGAGGATGGTATATATAGAGGATAGAGGATGGTAGATATAGATGATAGAGGATGGTAGATATGGATGATAGAGGATTGTAGATATAGATGATAGAGGATGTTAGATATAGAGGATAGAGGATGGTAGATATGGATGATAGAGGATGGTAGATATAGAGGATAGAGGATGGTTGATAAAGAGGATAGAGAATTGTAGATATAGATGATAGAGAATTGTAGATATAGATGATAGAGGATGGTAGATATAGATGATAGAGGATGGTAGATATAGATGATAGAGGATGGTAGATATGGATGATAGAGGATGGTAGATATAGATGATAGAGGATGTTAGATATAGAGGATAGAGGATGGTAGATATAGATGATAGAGGATGGTAGATATAGTTGATAGAAGATGGTAGATATAGATGATAGAGGATGGTAGATATAGTGGATAGAAGATTGTAGATATGGATGATAGAGAATGGTAGATATAGATGATGGAGAATGGTAGATATAGATGATGGAGAATGGTAGATATAAATGATAGAGGATGGTAGATATAGATAATAGAGGATGTTAGATATAGATGATAGAGAATTGTAGATATAGATGATAGAGGATGGTAGATATAGATGAGAGAGGATAGTTGATATAGATGATAGAGGATAGTTGATATAGATGATAGAGGATAGTTGATATAGATGATAGAGGATAGTTGATATAGATGATAGAGGATAGTTGATATAGATGATAGAGGATAGTTGATATAGATGATAGAGGATTGTTGATATAGATATAGATATAGAGAATTGTAGATATAGATGATAGAGAATTGTAGATATAGATGATAGAGTATATAACCATGCTTACGTTTCTTTTGGACTACTGTCATTTTCACTCGAGATTACGGTTTGTTTTATTGATGCGCCACTGATTTTACTATTGTGCATATATTGAAATTAAAAGCGTGGCGTGTTATGTTAAAAAAAAAAGAAGAAAAAAAAAAAAAAAAAAAGACGATAAGGGAATGAAACAAGTCTTTAGTCGAATCTCTCTCGAAACCGATAATTCTTAACTGCAGCAGGGTGTAGAAGAGTCGAGAACAAAAGCTTAAGATTCGTTACTCGAGTCGAAACCTTATCCATTTACATAAAACTCTAATGTTTCTATTCAGAAAATAATACCGGTGTGAACAGACATGAGAATGTTCCCACCAAAATGAAGTGCTTGCGGGGTTTTCGATTTCCGCAGCGTAATTAACTAGACAATTCAAATCAGCGGAGAACGTTTGTTTTTCTGTCACTTTGATTGCTATTACGGTATAAAGAACAATTAAATTTCACCGGTTTCCTTGGCATTTTATGGCTCGGTCGTATCCGCTTTAATCCGCTTTAATCCTGTCAGTAAAATGGATTTGACATCATGTCAATTGCGTGGTAAAAATATGTTGGGTTCAGGACGTAAATTTTCCATTTTATAGAGCGCAATATGTTATCTCAAAAAAAATGACTTGTCGATTATTTTAGGACAGGCCTATTTTTTCTTATAAAAACAGAATTGAAATTAAAGAATATTAATCTATTTTACGCCCCTCAAGAAAAAAGAAACCTTGAAAAACATTGTGGAAAATGAAGAAATTGCTTGTTGCAAGCTAATTGTCAATTATCTATCCATTTATACCTAAAAGACTGATATCTTTTAGATTTCACGAACTTGAAACTGTCGTCAGCAACTTCTTTTAATTTGGACCAAGCTCGTTTCGGACTGGATTAATATTTATGGTTATAATGTTGAAGGTTTTCTCACTCCGGATATTAAATTTCTTTTTCCGCAGGCAACACATTCAAAGTCTAAAAACATTCATTTTAACAATTAGAATAACAGCTCCATACTCACTTCGTTATATATTTATTTATACCACTGTATTTCAAGTATACTGAGTAAGTAAATATGAACATATTTTGGAATATTGAATTGATGATTGCATGGGGTTTAACTCCAATTTTAAAAGTATTTTAGTTATATAATCGCACACTACAAAAGTATACCAGAAAGTCAATGGAGAATAGAGTCTACAGTATCCCTTAAGATTCAAGTGTAAATATCAACCTCTATCTAAAGCATAGATTGAATTGTCGTGTAACCAACTGTACACAAAACATTTCATCATTAATAAATAGTTCTATGTGTTTTATTGGGTGGGGGTGGGGTGGTAAAATTATTTAATAAAAGTGTTTTTTTCTAGAAAGGAACTACGCAGATAAAATGGAGCTTTAATGCGTTGAACTTATAACTCTAACATTCGCTAACATTCTCAAATTTAAGGCTATTGCCTGCAACACAACATAAACCTGAATCCAATATGTATATTTACTCAATTAACGTATTTGATACCTTGTATCATGGATTTGGTATTTCAAACCCTTTTGCATAAATTCGACATACTATTTTGTGGCCCCGCTCTGTCTTTCCGTAAGCAATATTTTGAAAGTCCTCCTTCAGTTTCAATTGAAATTAATCGCATCTTGTCACAATGAATCTTAATGATGATCAGATGTACATGAGACAAATATTGTCTTCATCCCTCATATCATTTCAGAATCATCTGCCCTTGAGTTGACAAAAAAGCTTAATATGATTGTAATATTAGTTATGTTTTTTAATAACTATTCCCTTCTGGCGTAAATGCGCTGCTCTGCTCTTATAAAAAATTTGCTTACTTTTATATGATTTACAAATAAATTCCATTCTATTAATGCACTGATAGACAAAAACATATCTCTCTCTCTATATGTATAACGGATACGCGTCAGACTCCTCATCTTCAATAATGGGATGGCATGGGGTCGATCCCCGGCGGCGGCACATATCCTTTCCAACATTTACCTATCACCAATTGCCGCGATATTACCGAAATAATGTTCAAAGAAGCATTAAACACCATCCACTCACTCACTCACTCACTCACTCACTCACTCACTCACTCACTCACTCAATCAATCAATCAATCAATCAATCAATCAATCAATCAAGTAATCAATCAAGTAATCAATCAATCAATCAATCAATCAATCAATCAATCAATCAATCAATCAATCAATCAATAACTAGGAAAGATATTCATCTAATGCACATCGGGGATTAATAACTGTCGTCTGCCGAACCTCCATAAACTGTATTTGAATCTGTCAAATATGTCATATCGTAAAAAAGTATTTTATGCTCATTTGACAGGCCTGTCAACCAGAAACAAACACCTTTTCATGCGCAACAAAATAAAATGAAAAATTATGGTAAGTAACATTTATAAAAAGGAAAGTGGTTTGTTTGGCGACCTTAACATCGTAACTACAGCTTGAATAAAGCTGTAAAGGCCTCCAATAATACGCAAGGAGGAGTTATGGTATAGAATCTAATACCATGGCTAGAAACAGAACACCACCGAGCTGCTTAGTTTATCATGCGTTTGTCTTAAGAAATGTCAATCAAAGTACCGAAAGAAATGTAAGCTAGCAAAGCATAGTTTTGTTAAGTTATCTTCTTTGCTAAAGGCTATCATGATAAGCAAACGAGGTTACAGTAACTCAGGAGTTAACCCATTACAACGTGACAAAGTATTGGACAGGTTCAAATTTAAAAAAAAAGTTGCAGACGACAATTTCAAGTTGGATGAATTTAGTAAATCTTTCCTTTTAGGTTCAAATTTAAAAAGTTGCAGACGACAATTTCAAGTTGGATGAATTTAGTAAATCTTTCCTTTTATGGTCAAATTTAAAAAGTTGCAGACGACAATTTCAAGTTGGATGAATTTAGTAAATCTTTCCTTTGTAGGGTAGATAACATTGTCGATAATGAAGAAATACTTGTAACAAGCAATTTCTTCATTGTCCACAATGTTTTCCAAAGATTTTTTCTTTGGATGCTTTAAAAGCGGAATATTCCTTTGATACATAAGAACTACTTCTTATGGCGTAGGGATTCAATGGATTTAGTGGTTAAGCCTCCAGTGGCAGTTTGCACTCGTTGAACTCTGAGAAGATCTCAAAATTTTGTATGTTAACTTAAGCTATAAAAAAAGACGCTTTGCTAGCTAAAAAGTGGGACCGTCTAGAAATAGATTGAGACTTAAAACCAAAAAGGTAGCCGGTAGCATGCACACTGGGTTTCCAAGATTTGACCTAGTGACCTGGTTTTTACCAAAAGTTGTCATATTTTGGATACTACCGACTAAATATGGACATGACTTCTACGAGATATTGCGGATACAAGCAAGAAAGAGAGAGGGAGAGAGAGAGAGAGAGAGAGAGAGAGAGAGAGAGAGAGAGAGAGAGAGAGAGAGAGAAAGAAAGAAAGTGAGAGAGAGAGAGAGAGAGAGAGAGAGAGAGAGAGAGAGAGAGAGAGGAGAGAGAGAGCTAATTGATAACCCGTAATTACATGTACATGTTATTAGATTGGCGACACCTGAAGTCGGGAAGAATAAGTGAATATTAATCGAATCGGGAGACACTTTAGAAATTGGCTTCGTAAATAGATATTTTGCAAGTTTTACAGATAAATAAGTAGAATAAAACGAAATGAATGAAAAAAGATTAACAAGAATGTCAAAGTCATGATATACACCGCCATATCAAGGTTCCTTTTTTGTGACGCGGTCTAAAATGGTAATATGACAATATGCATAAGGTCAGGTGACTAGGAATTCTGTCAAGAAATAGAGGAGGAGTTGCATTAATAAGAACTTTTGTATTCAGCCCCCATTTCTGTGAAAAAGATATTCAATTTTGTCAATAAAAGTAGGAGGAGATGTGTTTATAAGATTCGGATGTATACGGACAGACGGATCGCCGGACAGGCAGACGGAAAAGACGTTACCAATATACGTCCTCTTTCGTAGGCGTGTAAAAATAACTAAACAAAGAAATCTATGAAATGAAAAGTAATGTACAATAACTTATCGATCAGAAAAGTAGCATTCTGACCACAAAATATGTGACACTTTCAAACTTTTATAATTGTGCCTTTTTATGAGATTAAAATATTTTTTTATATAACTACAAGATTTTTAATTTTCGTAATGTTAACTAGATGAATAAAGGGGAATCCAAATGTGCCCGCTAGTGAATTTTCTTTTTACTTCTCATGTTGACTACTTTTGAATTATTAACTCCGAAAGTTTATCCATCTGTTAAACCATTTAGAAATCAGGAGCACAGTTGTTACCTACAAGGTTAAGTTCATTATGTCTTGCTAATTTTCAATTTCACAATATTAGCCGTACAGACTGTTCTCAGACTCAAGGATACTTCAAGGACTTCTAGTACACACCTTGAACCCTTGTCATGCTGAACCCGGAATATGCCTGTTTTGACAGGACGTTTAGACTAAGGTAAGCCTGCACATATGTGCTGTCTGATCTTTGTCTACATCACCTGCTAGTCCCTCTTAAGCTAGAGTTCTTTATAAGATAAAATTTGAAGATGAACTTTAATCTTCAATAAGTGCTTCAAGTGCATTCAGCCCTTTGACTTTAATGCAATTATGTAAAAGAATTAATTCAGCAGGACGAGGGTTAATATCATTTGTGCTTGTCCAAATGTTATCCATATTATTTCTTAAAACATTGATTCAGTTAATATGGCTAGAACTTACCAATCGCTGGCCCGCAAACTTACTCCTTAGGCCCACTGACTCCAACAGGAAATCCCGCTTCGATTTTTAACATCGTTATTTTGCAAATTTCATGTAAACAAAATGTAACAAAAAAATGGAGTGGTTGGTTGGCGACCTAAACGTTGTAACTATAGCTTGAATAACCAACAACAAAGGTTTAAAAAATGGCGGCCAATGTCGATGTTCAAAACTCATTTCTTGACTAAATGAATGATCCCATTGGTCGAGAGGTTATTTGATTGACAGCCGATATTGGTCAATTGACAACAAAAATGTCAAAGCACAAAGTTAAAAAGAAACTATGTTACGTCCAGTCTTTGTCAACCTATATTATTGTTATGAAAGTAGGCCCTACTTGTCCTCTCAACGCATACGGAATTTTTTTTTGAGTTTTATAACCGGTAACATTGAAATATGATAAATGATTGATTAAATTGGGTTTAACGCCACTTTTAACAGTATTTCAGTCACATCGCGGCGGTTGGAGCACCTAACAATGGATTCCTGACACAAGTACTACCACTATATCCTTTCCTAGCCCCCAGCTGCTATTCCACTTAGGATTACGATTATCCACCCATTGGTGGGAGACAAATGTCGGAAAGGATATTTGCCGCCGTCTGGGATCGAGCCAATGACATCCCATGATTGAAGATTAGGAGTCTTGCGCGCTACCGACTGCGCTATATATGAAATATGAATAAATAAACCAAAACTAAAGCCAATCTTGAGTATGAAATTGCTCCTAAATCACGTGTTATCAAATAGCATCAATTATAGTTTAATCATGACCAAAAATGAAGGGCCACAAGCAGATACAATTAGCTGAATGAAAACTAATGTTGAACAATAGTTTAACTTGAACATTTACATGAATTATTATCAAACCGGACAAAACAAAGTTTAGTGTAATTCCTTTCTTTCAAGTTCACGGAGACGAATAGATCTGTAAAGTGATTTATGAAGTTCTTATTTTCTGTAGATTATCTTTACTAATAGGGGGTTTCTTTTCAATAAACCATTTCCCGGTTTTGAGTATTTAGACTAGTTCAAGTAGAAAGAAGTTGTAGACGACAATGAAATTGGATTCAAGTTGAAGAGAAACCATCCTGTGTGGTAGAAAATATTGTGGAAAAAGGAGAAATTGCTTCGTTCAAACAATTTATTCCATTTCCACACTGTTTTCTGAAGTATAAAATAACAGCAACCTAAAATCCCTGTATTCTACAGGAAAGGGTTAAATTGTAAACGAGGGTGCTATAATTTTACCGTGTGTGTGTCGGCACAAAGTCGTTTAGCTTTTTACTGATACATTGCAAATATGATCTGTCTGACATCATCAGAACCATTTACCTTAGGTGGCAAAAAGTGTTCACATTTTATTTGCATTTTTTAATATATCTTTTTCCTGATTATCGGAAGTTTAGAAGGTGCAATATAGTCTAATTTTCTACAGCTTTAAGTATTCATAATATATAAGTTTGCCATTTTCTGCAGCCATTCTCATCTACATATTCCATGTTTGGCAACTGTCCTTTTCAATTTGTGTAATATAATTGTGGATTGCTTGTTGTTGTTTTGTTTACTGTCCTTTAGGAAGAGGTCCGTACAGGCATATGCGCACATCTTGTACTATCTTGGACATATTGGCCATCAGTAGAGGCATTGTGATGGAAAGGATCTAATGACTGATAAAAAATGTGTGTTCTGAATATTAACCTATCGCTAGCCCCTATGCTCTGCGCATTAACTCCTACAGGAAGTTCCGCTTCGATTTTTAACGGCTATATATAAAGTTAAATAAAACTTTTTATGATCAGAAGCACGTGACAAAAAAGTAGAATGGTTGGTTTGTGACCTAAACGTAGTAACTACAGCTTGAATAAGCTGTAGTTACTACGTTTAATTCGCCAAACAAAAAAAAAAAGGTTAGCCAAAATGGCGGCCAATTTTAGAGTTGAAAGCTCTGGTCCGTGCTGAATAAATGATTTGATTGGTCGGTTGACTGACAGCCGCGTTTGTCCAATCGGTACCTTCACAACATTAATTTTTAGTGGATAAATTTGGAATGTCATGTTGATTAAAACTTAAAATTTTCACCGAAACCCTAGTGAAATAAACTCAGTGTTTTGGTAGATATAGATGATAGAGGATGGCAGATATAGATGATAGAGGATGGTAGATATAGATGATAGAGAATAGTAGATATAGATTATATGGAATGGAAGATAAAATGATAGAGGATGGTAGATATAGAGGATAGAGAATAGTAAATATAGATTATATGGGATGGTAGATATAGATGATAGAGGATGGTAGATATAGAGGATGGAGAATAGTAGATATAGATTATATGGGATGGTAGATAAAGCTGATAGAGGATGGTAGATATGGATGATAGAGAATAGTTGATATAGATGATGGAAATGGTAGATATAGGTGATAGAGGATGGTAGATATAGATGATAGATGATAGAGGATGTTAGATATAGATGATGGAGAATGATAGATATAGAGGAAAGAGGATGGTAGATATAGATGATAGAGAATGGTAGATATAGATGATAGAGGATGGTAGATATGGATGAGAGAGGATGGTAGATATGGATGATAGAGGATGGTAGATATAGATGATAGAGAATGTTAGATATAGATGATGGAGAATGGTAGATATGGATGATAGAGGATGGTAGATATAGATGATAGAGAATGTTAGATATAGATGATGGAGAATGGTAGATATGGATGATAGAGGATGGTAGATATGGATGATAGAGGATGGTAGATATGGATGATAGAGGATTGTTGATATAGAGGATAGAGGATGGTAGATATAGATGATGGAGAATGGTAGATATGGATGATAGAGGATGGTACTATGGATGATAGAGGATGGTAGATATAGATGATAGAGAATGTTAGATATAGATGATGGAGAATGGTAGATATTGATGATAGAGGATGGTAGATATGGATGATAGAGGATGGTAGATATAGAGGATAGAGGATGGTAGATATAGATGATAGAGGATGGTAGATATAGTTGATAGAGAATGGTTGATATAGATGATGGAGAATGGTAGATATAGATGATAGAGGATGGTAGATATGGATGATAGAGAATGGTAGATATAGATTATAGGGGATGGTAGATATAGATGATAGAGGATAGTTGATATAGATGATAGAGAATGGTAGATATAGATGATAGAGGATGGTAGATATGGATGATAGAGGATGGTAGATATAGATTATAGAGGATGGTAGACTTAGATGATAGAGGATGGTAGATATAGATGATAGAGAATGGTACATATAGATGTTAGAGGATGGTAGATATGGTTGATAGAGGATAGTTGATATAGATGATGGAGAATGGTAGATATAGATGATAGAAAATAGTTGATATGGATGATAGAGAATGGTAGATATGGATGATAGAGAATGGTAGATATAGATGATAGAAGATGGTAGATATGGATGATAGAGAATGGTAGATATAGATGATGGAGAATGGTAGATATAGATGATGGAGAATGGTAGATATAAATGATAGAGGATGGTAGATATAGATGATAGAGGATGTTAGATATAGATGATAGAGAATGGTAGATTTAGATGATAGAGGATGGTAGATATAGATGATAGAGGATGGTATATATAGAGGATAGAGGATGGTAGATATAGATGATAGAGGATGGTAGATATGGATGATAGAGGATTGTAGATATAGATGATAGAGGATGTTAGATATAGAGGATAGAGGATGGTAGATATGGATGATAGAGGATAGTAGATATAGAGGATAGAGGATGGTTGATAAAGAGGATAGAGAATTGTAGATATAGATGATAGAGAATTGTAGATATAGATGATAGAGGATGGTAGATATAGATGATAGAGGATGGTAGATATAGATGATAGAGGATGGTAGATATGGATGATAGAGGATGGTAGATATAGATGATAGAGGATGTTAGATATAGAGGATAGAGGATGGTAGATATAGATGATAGAGGATGGTAGATATAGTTGATAGAAGATGGTAGATATAGATGATAGAGGATGGTAGATATAGTGGATAGAAGATTGTAGATATGGATGATAGAGAATGGTAGATATAGATGATGGAGAATGGTAGATATAGATGATGGAGAATGGTAGATATAAATGATAGAGGATGGTAGATATAGATGATAGAGGATGTTAGATATAGATGATGGAGAATTGTAGATATAGATGATAGAGGATGGTAGATATAGATGAGAGAGGATAGTTGATATAGATGATAGAGGATAGTTGATATAGATGATAGAGGATAGTTGATATAGATGATAGAGGATAGTTGATATAGATGATAGAGGATAGTTGATATAGATGATAGAGGATAGTTGATATAGATGATAGAGGATAGTTGATATAGATATAGATATAGAGAATTGTAGATATAGATGATAGAGAATTGTAGATATAGATGATAGAGTATATAACCATGCTTACGTTTCTTTTGGACTACTGTCATTTTCACTCGAGATTACGGTTTGTTTTATTGATGCGCCACTGATTTTACTAATGTGCATATATTGAAATTAAAAGCGTGGCGTGTTATGTTAAAAAAAAAAGAAGAAAAAAAAAAAAAAAGACGATAAGGGAATGAAACAAGTCTTTAGTCGAATCTCTCTCGAAACCGATAATTCTTAACTGCAGCAGGGTGTAGAAGAGTCGAGAACAAAAGCTTAAGATTCGTTACTCGAGTCGAAACCTTATCCATTTACATAAAACTCTAATGTTTCTATTCAGAAAATAATACCGGTGTGAACAGACATATACCAGGAAACTTGTAACAAAGTTGGTAAATTATCTTCTAATGAAGGAAATGAAAACTTTCAACTGCGAACTACTTTGCTCGCGCAATACGCATAGATGTTCTTGAAGGCAACTGTAGTTGCGGTTAAATTCAAAGGGGAATGTGTGCTATGAAAATACAATTGTAAGGAAAAGGAAATATATGTGTAGCGGAGACATGGATTCCCTCAAGAGAATTATTCTCTTTATCACGGTGACTTTCTCAATATATCTATGAAGGGACGACAGTTGTTCGAGCTGAATAAATATTCAAATGAATTCCGCCTCCAATCTTCCTGCAAATAAAATACACGAAAATAAGGTATTTTCTTGGAAATAGAAATGGATTGTCTAGACGGTTCTATAAAACTGCAAAGATTCAATTAGACAAAAATGCAGGTTTTGTGTCACACATAAGGAAATGCTTTTGCACCTTTTTTATTCTTGCTTAAAACACCAATCAAATTGATTGAATGATTGCGAAGAACGGCCAGACAAAGCACTTTGACATTAAAATATCGCCAAAGGGTAGAGAGATACAGCTATAGTGCTAATAACATCTAAATTCGTGGGTTTGAAATCCTGTTGACTTTACTCGTAATGGGTAATATTTTATTTTCAGCTATTAATTCTGAAGGCGAGCTGGGTTCTTCCATTTAAAAACGGCGCGTAAGTGTATGTGCATGGGGACATTTTTCTTCTTACTCGTCTCTATAGAAACCTATAGAGGGATTTTAACCAGATATTAAAATGTGTTCCTTTTAGTAAGTAAGTTTATTCCAAGTACATATAGGCCACCGGCCCATTATACATAATGATTTACAGTTTAACATTTACTTAACAGAGTTGCGTATGAATTAACACAGATTATTATATTAAAATGCATTTATAGTTCATGATTATTGACCCGGCAGAGCAGCCGTAGACAAAGGCTGGCTTGCTCTGCCCGGTCATTCATCGCGAGCCACACATGTTAAGTTTCGGACTTATTTTAGACTGGGTTAAATTTAGGTTTTCAGACTCGTCCAACTGTAATAGTTTATATACAAATATTGCTACTTTCTTTAAAACAGATTCATTCGTGCTTGACATGATGTAATATAGATCCTGCCTTGTTGAGTTTCCCCTATACCAGTTATACAGATAGTGGATTCTTAATGTGTTAAAACGATAACATTGGAAAAATACATGGAATTCGTCCTCTAAACAAGTTAAATTATAATTGTCAAAACAAAATGTACAGATTCTATCTTCTCTGACAATTCCCAGGTGACGTCCAACTTCAATGGTCAATTTATGGCTGCTACATCTAAATCTTGCTAACTGTTTTCTCAATTGGTAGGATAGGCCCATACACAGGTATTTTTCTGGTGTAAGTAGTGATTTGAATTCTTTATAAAACAGACATCTATTAGAACTATGTATTTTATCATTCCAATTTTGTAGAGCACAGTCTTTCATACGTGTAGAAAATGTAGAAAGATTTATTGCCGTATGTCGTATTATTTCATGTATTGCTTTTCGTAAAATTTCTTGTTGGAATTGTAACCAAAGATGACCACCTTCAAAAGTCTGCTTTTCTCCAACCGTTCTTAACCTTTATTGCTGTTGTTGTTTGTATCTATATATGGAAGAAAGTATATGTGTACGTGTTTGTATTTTCTCTCCATTTTTATTTATTTATTTATTTATTTTTTTGGGGGGGGGGTCAAAATTTCATTTAAATCACAATGCTTTGGGGGGACGCTTTCATATACGGTACATGTAGAGCTATATTTAATCCTTTCCTGTACAATCCCTGGTTTTTACGTCCTTGTGGTTTTATATATATTTGCTAGCCTGTAGGTTTGTTACATTTCAAATTGAACTTTTTTTTCATCGTCCTCTGCAATTTCTCTGAATTCAAGTCTTGATTAAATGAAAAAAATGAAATAAAAAAAAAAAAAAAAAAAAAAAAAAAAAACAGAAAAGGGTTAAGTGTTATATATGAAAGAAAGGTCTATCGGATTCAACAGAAAGGAAGTCTTAAATTTTAATCTTTGAAAGAAAAGTGTTCCTTGTATTTACTTGCAATATCGAAGGGTTTGTACAGCACCGAGAAAAGAGTCTTATAGATATATTAACTTCTGAAAGAATTACATTAAGCCCTCGATAAACTATATACGTAATAGAAACATTGATGATATTCCGATCAAAACTGTTTTTTAAGTACCTTGTAGCTTTGAATGAATATTATATGATCGGATGTCAAATTCTTTCTGATGATCGACCAAAACACACTATAACTAATTATCAGACGACTCAATTTTAGCCTGGTCCAAATTGCAGTCCACAATTTTACTTGGTAAATTAGATAATAAATGAAAATGGATGCAGCACGTAATATCTTTATTCTGTGCACTGTTTTCGAGAGCTTTTTTTCTTGAGGGTCGTAAAAAAGCGGAATTTTGTCGGAATAAGCTTTTTTTGATATCTTACACTGTTTGCATATACATTGTCCTTATCTTGAAATAAATCAAATTTCATTATTTTACATGTATATATATTTATACAATAATCTTAAAGCCAGTGAAAGGATACGGGTCTAGTTAAGCCTCTTTGATAAATACAGTTCTTATATTCACTCAGTAGATATACAATTAGGCCTGTACAATCTTAAGCCTTAGAGAGAAATTCAGATCTCTTGAAGACAGGCATTCCACAATGAAAAAGTTTATTGATGTCAACCTGTGTTAAAAGTATTCACCCAACCGATAAAGAACGGAAATAGAATTCCCTAGAAAATGTCAATCACAGACAAGAATTATCAGACATTTGGTATGCAATGCACATAATCTTAACAAAAGAAGATGCCTTGCCCATAATGCAATCATTGAAATCAATTATTTTGAATGCACGGTGCATTTCCTTACACCCTTTAACCTGTAACTCTATGTGAACCCAACTATTACCGCTGATGTAAGATTATGATAAGATAATAATGAAAGAGGACAGAAGGAATTGTTTTATAAAATGAAGACGAAATTATTAAGGCCGGGACAAAGCTAGTGGAAAGCCTTCGCAGTTTGTGTAAAATGACCAGTCGTTACATTTTTATCACCCGCCGTTTCGGCGAAGGGGATATCGTTATGGTCTCCGTCCGTGATCCCACCATTCCGTCAATAAGCTTGTCCGCAGCATATCTCCTAAAGTGTAAATGTTATCCACTTGAAACTTCATAGGTCGGTAGATCTCATGGAGAAGAAGTACAGTGCACAAGAACCACAACTCTTGCTTGCATAATTTTAGAGTTTTTGTCCTTTGTTACATTAAAGACCTAGATTTTGTCCGGGCATATCTCTAAAAGTATAAATGCTATCAACGTGAAACTTCATAGGTGGATAGATCTCAAGGAGGAGAAGTGCAGTGTACAAGAATCACAACTCAGTTTACTATCAAGCTTTTATGGCGGGGGGTGGTCATTTCCGACATGGCTCTAGTTGATTCTAGCGCCTAGAACTTTTTCCTACAGGTCTAATTAACCGCATCTCACGCTCCTGGTATGATTTTTTCTCAGTGTCCACCAGTATTACCACGTCGCAAAAATCTAGCAAGATCTTACTATGATCTGGGAATAGTAGTGCCCAATTAAGTTCAATTTATCACGGTTTATAGCTTAGTTTACTCAAACCAGTTGTATATTTTAAAGTGATTTGTTGTGAGAATTCAATATGAAACATACATTGCACAAAACACATTTGTTGTTAAAACATTTGATTAAAACACCCTTAGTCGCGATTCGGCTTATACAACATATTAATTGAGTAACTGAATTCTACATTTCACTTCACTTCGCTGATTTGGTCCAAGAAGTTATGATTCGCTTCTCTTACCATTTGTGGGATCCAAAAATTTCTATCTTTAGAAGTCAGCATTTCACCTGTATTTCACTTAAGGACTAGCCATACTACACTACATATCAACTACCCAATACTTTTAGTGACTTCATTTAGTATTTACTTTTCTACTCGTGTCGAATAAAACAATTGCTATTATTGGACCTCAAAGTTCACTCCCTGTCCAAATGAATGATTTAGTTGGTCGATTAATTCTTTGCTTGACACTGTGATCGGTCGAATTAACTGGCCAGTGAGGCCTGCTAGTAAATGAAAATGAAAGTCAATGTAATTTGTCGCCGAGATTTTTTTTTTGCGTTGAATGATTAACATTCTTCATGTACACATCAATTTCAAATTGACCAATCGCGGATGTGATGTTTGAGTTGGCAATATTGCGATATTACACTGGCGTTGTGACGAGAAAGCGAGATATCATCGTTCTACTACTATACTAGTATAGTAGATGCATTCCACCTCGGCATAACACGTGCTGCCTTCGAAACTCGCGCGGTCTCTGTCTTTTGCACACCGGCTGCACACAGATGTCAAACTCATTATAGGTGCCGAAACTTCGCATCGCCGCCATAACGCAACTGACAAGTAGGTTACCTCTTTATGATGATTGAATACAATAAATACATCGTCATTTTGCAGACAAAAATGCCTTCAGACATTTTTAAATTCCACTAGACTACTTGAAACAGATTTGATTTCTATGCTGCCAGGCTTCCAGACTGCTAGACAACTGGTCAAATTATCGTTTGTTTCAGTTTGCGGTTCCGGAGTCTCAGACTGCTAGATTAATGGGCTGTTGAACAGATTTGATTTTAGGCTGCATGACCGGTAGACTTCTGTTCAAATCATTATTGTTGTTTTTCAAATTGCTGTTCCAAGCTGCAAGACTTGTATACTGCTACACTGCTAGAAACAGATTTCATTCTAGGGTGACTGTCTGCCAGACTGCAAGGCTGCTGATCAATTCATTGTTCTTTTTCAACAAACATTTCTAAACTGCCAGACTGTTAGAGTGCTGGAAACATATTTGACATTTAGGCTGCCAGACTAACAGACTGATAGCTTATCGATCAATACTTTATTTGTTTCTTGACATAAAGTTTCAGGCTGCCAGACTATTAAACTGCAGGAAAAAATGACTTTAGGCTGTTAGACTGACAGACTGCTAGAAAGTTGATCAACGCTTTGTTTTCTTTCGACATACAGTGCTAAAATGCTAGATTCTGCTGTAAACAGATTTTAATTTTTATGTTTGTTTTCTACCAGTCGGCCAGACTACTAGGCTGCTGGTCAAATTGTTGTTTTATTTTCTTTATCCATGTTGTTTGATTTTCAAGTTCCAGGCTTCCCGACTGCTAGGCTGCTAGACTGTTGGATATAAATTTGATTTCCACGCTGCTCTTCTACCAGGCTTCCAGGATGCCAACTTTAATTCTCCATTTATTACATATTTTCGTCCTTTCGCATTATCGCCATCGTACCCGCCAAAATCAACAAGTTTGATTGCTCTAACGATACTTCCGGTTTTAAACACACTATTCAACCAGAAATGTCCGCGTCGCTGAAATTTTCGTATTTTACTTGTTTACGATAAATATAAAAGTATATTTAGAATTATTGCCTTTTTTTCATAAACGTATTAGAATTACATTACTTATTCAAAAATGAAATAACGATTCATAACTATTCGGCGTTAATAAATCGGCGTTTGGATAAAGAAATTAGCTACAAGACAAACCATGTAGACGGAAATGTCGCGTCGACAAAATGGCCATTCTACCAAGAGTAAGTTCGACCAAATGGTCATTCGGCGATATGGTTTTCGATGAAATGCCGTGCATACGGAAAGGTCAAGTAATTTCTATCCTTAGTACATCAGTTTTCACACCTTTTAAAACTGTTGAATGCGGCGGTTAACCATCCCTGATTTACGTCCCTGTGATTTCATACTTGAGAAAGAATTTCAAAAACGAAGAATTTGCTTGAAACAAGCAAATTCTTTCCCCCCCCAACAATAGTTTCTAATCACAAGTTATTTTTTGTATCGTAATCTCTTTGTGTTTTGTTATCTCTTTTAATTTGGACAAATTCAAAACAAAGAAAACACAAACACAAAACATAAAACGGTTGATGTATATAAAACCACGTTAAAAAGTTATTCTTTTATACTATTTCAAAACAATTTTCATTAAGAGTAAATTTTTGCTAATTACCTGCAATGCATTTGTATCTCTCTCTAAAAAATCCTTTTTATATAATGCCGCGAAAATAAAAGCACGCGTAATAAGAGAATTTAGAAACCGCGAAATTTCAGAACCGGAATTAGATCAAACTTTTACAGTATATGACATATCAAGTGATTTATTTAGAGGTTTGTGAAGAAGTTCGCATCCACAAATAGGCAAAACACATATTGAGAAAGGACTTTGATTGTACATTTTTCGCTTTTCTTGTGTGTGTGTGTGGGGGGGGGGTGAGACGGTGGGGGTGAGTTTTCTGTGTAGTCAACTAAGACTCAGTAGTCATGTAAGTACAGTGCCTATACGAGTGTCAGTTCCCACCCATTTTTGTCGAAATTGTGGACGAGATTTTATCTTTAAAGGCCCTATGGCTTCTTTTGGGAGAAAAAGGAGTCCTAAAATATTCGTTAAATTGTCTTTAATTATTTCAGAATATGTCATAAGACTGCTATGCAAAGCTTTGGCAAACAGAAAACGAAATATCTTTCAAGATCATTTTATGTTTGCAACATCAACTAATTTTGAAAGTTTTTTCTCGTTTTTTTAGGCAAAGATTTCGGTAGCTGTTATTGTTGATAGAAAGGTTTGTAAATAACTTAACAAAGATTAAAGTATTCCTTTTCTTGTCGGAAAATTTGCCCATACGAGATCCATGGCGCTTTTAATCCTATGCTCGTACTTTGAAAGTTAATCTAATGAAATGATTTCCTTGTCAGAGGGAATATACATGTATTTTAGTGTCGGTCAATTTAGAATAATAAATATGATCTCTCAATCATAACACGATTATCATACAATTTGCCCAAATGCTTTTGGTCAACGAAAATCGTTTGGGTACATAGGGAATATTACAATAGCGTGTTTTTCTATTTGTTTTTATCGTGTTCGAGAATCGTGTGTAGGTATTTTTTTATTGGTTGAGACCGAAGGTCGAATCCAATAAAAATACCGACACACCTTTTGAGAACACGATAACAACAAATAGAAAAAAACGCTGTTGTAATATTCCTTTTATTATAAACCTTTAGGATATGTCATTAAGAAAATTCTCTTAAATGATTAAGAAATAACCAACTTTCCGAAAAAACCCGAACGTCAATACACAAAAAAGTAGGCCGTATTTAACGGTAATCGACAAATACGTTTTTTTTTTTTGTTCACGCCGAATACGGATTTTTTGTCGAGTTGTATTAGCTAGCCAGATTTTAATTCATATCATTTATAGGTATATAATAAACATAATTATTACTCTGAACGTGGCGATGTTTTAGGGTGATATGAGGATCATTTGTTGGTCTGAATTTCTTTTCGGGTGAAAAAATACACCATCGTACATGATCGTAATGTTCGTAAAGATACATGTCGTCAGTTCCCGAGCAAAATATCGTAATTACATCTTTAATAAAGCTGTAGGTACGACATTTGCCTGCGCACCGATGGTTTAGTTTTATAAAATATTAACAATAGGCAATATGGTTTAGCACCAAACGCTATTTGAACGGGCATCGCGGCTCTTACCTATTACCAGACAACTTCAAATTGAGACTGAATTTTCCAAATTGAGAGAAGTTTCAGAAAAAAATTGCAAGGTAAAAAATCTTACTTAATTCTGAGTTGCTGGGTAGACAACATTGTATAAGATGATGAAAGTGCTTGTTTCAATAAGTTTCTTCATTCTTTCTTTGTAATAATTTCCACAGCCTATCTTCAGGGGACATGTTGATGCGCGATTGTGTGAAATGGGTAATGTGTAAGAAATATAAGATAGTTATAACCTCTGCAATATTTGCGGTGAAAAAAAAAAAAGAAAAAAAGGGGAAAACCCCAAAACAAAACAACAACAACAACAAAACAACAAAAAAACAAACAAAACAGAACAAACAACACAAAATTGAAAGTCAAGTCCACATGTGGACTGCTTACTTAAAATGATGTTTCTACAGGTATTCTATTAGCGGTATGTACATTAAGCTTCGTCATAGTCAGTCTTAGTTGGCCGAACTATATATATATTATAACAGTTCCTTCACGTTGTTAACAATAATGAGTTAATTCTACCAAATAAATATCCAACATCCTTGAAAAATCTTCCCTAGTTTTATTTCATTAAGTCCAAATTTTGTCTTACTTTTATCATGCGCATAGGGTGAACAAAGTTCACCTTTCCTTGAAATCAATAAACACCTTTCTATTATTGCGGAAGCAGGATGGCCCTTTGCTGACGCCTATATTAGTACGTATATGAAAATATTCTTACTAGTTAACCAATCAATCACGTATTGTTGACCCTTCATATGAAAAGGGGCAGTCTGAGAAGAGGGAAAAGTATGGGCCCCTACATTTCACGAACTACCCAACAACCAAGTCCGGTCAAAGGTTCAAGTCCGGATTATTTGAATTAATTAGTGTCACGAACTGCTGGTAGAACATCAACTATAGCCCTCGCGGTTCACAAAATAATGGAGATTCTCTGTGCAGAACAGAACGTTTGAAAAAGGCATTCCCAGCTTCTACAATTATGGACTGGAATAAACTACTGATAGAAATACGGAATCAGAACTCATTGTCGCTTTTTAAAAATGTCTTAATCAGAATTAGCCCATTCCAAAAAAATGTATTTTATAGTAGAAAGAAAGCTACAAGTCATCCACTGGCTTACCAACCTGGGAGTCGCCCGGTTAATAGTAAAGACCAACGTTAAATCCCAAAGGGACATAACTTAAAACTTACATTCCCGAGTTATTATTCCTTAGAATGGTGGTAATATTTATAAAAGAATAGTTTCTGCCAAAACATTTTTTCAAGTTTATAGAGAATTGAAATCCATTGTGAACAGTTTTTTGGTGTACTACAATTCTCCTCTGTGAGATCTATAAACATTAGATTAATAGCCATCATACATCCTTAGATATTCTCCGGATGTTAAATTCGCAAAGAATTTACTGTTCTGGTTCGTGTACGAGACACCACTCTTCGGTGAGATCTTCCCATGAATACTTTTTTAATTTGATAGTAATTTCATTATATTTTGGAAATGTATCCCCGGACAATATTCAAGTGCGGAAAAAATAAATTCGATTTGATTTTTACGCTGCATGGCTATTAGGCTGCTTGTCTATACTTCCTTTCATTCAATTGCAAGACTACTAAGAACTAGATTTAACTTTCACGCTGCCAGTCTGCTATGCTGCCACTTTTAGGCGGCTAGGCTACCGCACCGGCCACTTCAGGCTGCTGGGCTGTCAGGCTGCCAGTTTCATGCTGTAGGTAGACTGGTACCACCGTCGACTTTAATAAAGCCTTTGTTAAAGTCGACGGCGGTACCGGTCTATACTGTAGGTTGCCAGGCTGCCAACTTCAGGGAGATTCCAGAGCTATGGGTCTTGTGTATCTACTTTTCTCTAATGTGGTAATCCATCCACAGAGTTTTATGTTGATACTTTACTTTTCTTTCTGATATATGATATAAATTCAAGACGAGACATTTAGTGAGAAAAAAGGAGGAAAAACAGACAAACAAAACAGTATCAAAATAACAAAAAACCCTAAGAAACAAAACCAAACCCGAACAAGCAAACAAAACAAACAAACAAATCAAATAGAAGTAAATCAGATAAGTAACAGATTTTGTCATCTGGTAATGTAACTGTCGGGATAAAGACTATTGACAAATCGCTGGCCCCGCCTACTAACTATTTTTTCCACGCCCACCAACTCCAACAGGAAGTCCCGCTTTAAACGGTGATATTTTTAAAATTTAAAGCATGCAGCAAAAAGTAAAAAATCTGTAGTTACGACGTCTTAGTCGGTAAACCTATAAAATAGGTTAACAAAATGGTGACAAATGTCGAAGTTAAAAATTGATTTCTGGTCTAAATAAAAGATTTCATTAGTCGATTGGTTATTTGATCGACAGTCCCGATTGGTCAATTATCCAGCTGATATTCACAGGTATATTTTCTAATGTATCCTCCGGGTAAATTGTTGGACAGTTGGGAGACTGGAATAACGGAACGATTGACGATGACGGAAAATCAGACGGACAGATGGACGTGTTTTATTTTCACCGCCGAACTCTTTCGGCGGGGGATATAAAAACCTCCGTGACGATTGTGATCGTACTTCTTTTATTTTTTTTATCGGGCGAACCTGATATCTTTTAACCTACTTGAGTCATGCTAACGGTAACAGTTGATGGATGGCTAGTCACGCCCACTCAACCCCGGCAGGAAGTTTCATGGCTTTACCCTATATAACCTTTATGGCCAATAACATATAACAAAAGGTTAAACCGTTTGACTTGCAATCTAAACGTCGTAAGTCGCCAAACGAACAAAACTGCTTTACACAAATGTCATAAATCCAGGTTCAAATGAATGATTGGATTTGTCGACTGATATTTTGATTATCAAACGCGATTTGTCGGTTGATATTTTGATTATCAAACGCGATTTGTCGATTGGTATTTTGATTATCAAACGCGAAAAGTTCATTAACTTCGCATTTGAAACGTAATATAGATATAAAAAGGTTTATGATCTAACAAAAAGATTCAAAATGGTTGAAGGTTTTAACGGCGTGATGAGGTGGACTTTTTGTAGCTTCATCCCCTGTGTTTTGATGAGGTAGGCTTTGCGTCTAGTTTGACACGAAGGACAAAATGATTTCTAATCGAGTCATATTTAATATACAACAAAGACAATTGTCACAAGTTTGTTGGTTAATAAACACCTGTCCTAATGTCAAATGCACTGCACTGCACTGCGGTATGACATCACATTTCCAAAGATACTGAACAAATACTTGATAGCGGTCAGTCGACTCTAGCTTCGTCACTTGCAAAACTGAGAATTTCACGCAGTAAAAGCGAGTAATCGTTGATATGTCCATCGAATTTTGTATTAAAACTGTCTTTTTAAATAAGGGACACACTTTGTGGTGTATTTTTCCACAATGTGCGTTTTTACATGAACGTGGTATACCTGTAACGATTGAAGGGCCAATGTCACAAGGATCATTTTTGTTCACAAGCTGAATTTGAAGATTACACAAAGGTGTTGTCAAAATTCCGTGTTTTGTTTAAAATCCAAACAATCATTTTAATGTAATTCAAGCTGATCGCCACTCTTGTAAGCCATTCTCTTTTCTGATTTGAAAAAAGGTCTCTCACTAGTGCAGTGGGTGTTCGCCAAGTGATGATCTCAAACCTGACTCTACAGCCCAATTAATCTCATAAACACACATATGCTTTAGTCAACCTATTTCAAATCTTTCTTGAAGTTAACTCAACATTTCAACACAAATAAAAATGATAATCTTTCATATTTCTCCATTCACAAAACCTGTCTACCTATTTCGCGGAATCAATAACGTCACAAACATAGATAAGAGACGCCGTATGGGGAATAGGCATTTTGGTTTAATTGGTATTCGAAATCATATGGGTAACGTGATGAAAATTTAGTTTCAATATTCGTAGTATAATAAATTCGTTATACGGTTTCTTGTCGGGGTATATTACGATTTATTCCAGGCTGGAGGAAACGATGTCAAGCGAAGCGGATTCATACAGTGTGATTAGGTATTTCGGTTCATACCCCCCTGAAAACAAAAAAATATTCTGAATCTCTTAAATAAAGAAATGGAAACGAGATTTCATTCTATGAACTGTTACTAAAGGAGTAGCCTCACATGTAACTGCATGGCAGTCAATCATCCATCGTAGGTACTGTTATAAAAGACCAACAGGTCCTAATACACCAACACGTTGATGGCAACGTGGTGTTGCGAAAAAAGATTTAAAGTCTTGTCATATATTGACGATGCAGGACCGTCCTGTTGTCACGAAGTCAATTTGCGAATCGAGGATTTTTTAGCATTCAATTACTCTTTTCAGCATCTTTAGGTACTTGGTTTTCGACCTATCATAAACGAAAGTAAATAAAACGTGAATTTTACCATTGTATAATAGTGTTCATTGGTATTAATCCATTCCCAAGCAATCGTGATTTTTTTACACACCCAAAGAGAAAATAATGCTTAAAAGGAAGAAATTGCTTCTTACAAGCAATTTCATCAGTATCCTCAGTGATTTCGACCCCGAAAGAGGAATATTTGTGAAATTCCATCTACTCGCAATTGACCAATCGCGGCCGTCAATCAAATAACCAGTCGACCTAGGAAATTATTCATTTAGACTAGAAATTAGTTTAAATCTCTGACGTTGCCTGCCATTTTTGTAAATCTTGTCTGTTTGTTCGGCGACTTAAACATCGTAACTACATCTAAATCAAGCTCTAGTTACGACGTTTCGGTCGCATACCAACTAGTCTCATTTTTGCATGCTCTGGCCATAAACTTTGCATAATAGCACCTTTAAAAACCGAAGCGGGGCTTCCTGCCGGAGTCAATATGCGTTGCCAACTGAGTAAGAGGGTGAGGCAAGAGAATGATCAAATGTCATATACATCTTCTTTGAATTTAGACCAATATTTCTTTTCTTTTTTTTCTTTTTTTGTCTCTTTATGAAAAGTCAACTAGTCGTTGTTTCGGAAAATCTTAAAAAACGCCCTACTCATGCAAGTTTCACTCGATAGTGTACATCTATTCTCTTGCAGTGTTTAAACTTAATTCAATAAAATATGGTTTATACATTTATGTGACGAAAAATAAAAAAAGAAATCCATAATCGCAGCTGTCAATCAAAGAATCAATAGACCAATGAAATCACTCATTTAAACCGGAAGTGAACATTGAACTCCAGCATTGATCGACATTTACGTGAAGCGTTTTTGTTGGTTTGGCGGATTAGATATAAAAATTACAGCTCACTCAAGTTGTAGCTACGACGTTTAGGTCGCAAACTAACTATTTGCCCTTTGTGTTATACGTAATTGGTCATTAAACTTTGCAAAATTAACGCCTTTTGATACCATAGAGGAACTCCTTGTCGGAGTCAGTGGGTGTGGCCAGCGATGTCAGTGGACGGGACAAACATTCCGCAGCCTGTACAGCCACTCAGGACACTTAGAATATTCGCTGATCGTTTTGGGTCGGAATTAAACCTTAAAAACGCACAGTCCAAACTATTATCTAATTGACCAATCGCGTCTGTCAATCAAGGAATAAACCGACCAATCAATAATTTATTCAATCTGGACCAGAGCTTATCAGCTCTGACATTGGCCGCCATTTTGTTAACCTTTAATGTTGGTTTGGTGACTTAAACGTTTAGGTCATCAACCAACTATTTTACCTTTTAGTTTGCTTGCTACTTAATATAAATTTCGCAAAATAACGCTGTTAAAATCGAAACGGAACCTCTTGTCGGAGTAAATGGGCCTAGGTAGCCAGTGGGCGGGGCCAACGATTGGTCAATTATGCAGATGCACAGGTTGATCGGAGTCTTTACTAGGCGAACATCTGTAATGGATTGGGATGTCACGCTAGTGCTCATTTAACAAAATGTTAAATAACGCGCATTAGGGCGAATGTCTTGGATGTACTGGTGTGAGAAGTGACACGAAACCATGGTTAGGTGTATCAGTCGATGCTATATAACTGTATCAGTGTTGAGAGTGGAGTTAAACTCAATATAATCAATAAATCTAAATATTTTGAATATATATATATTATTAATATATATTTGAAATATATATTATTATTTTTTTTAAAATAGAAGTGTCCCCATTTTAATAGATTATCTCAGCTTGTAAGCGGATAAAAAGAAAAGATTAACAAAATGTTGGGAAAACACTTAAATAATAACTATATCTTTAATGCCTGTATGGTATGGAATTTCCGTACTTCTTCCATTATGGCCGAATTGAGATTTTTAAATGCTTTTTCAGAAAAACATAACCCCATCTATTGCGATTTATACTTCGTGTACAATAAAAACGTCGAGAAATTGACATAGTAAATGGTTTTGGAAAGGACTGGAATGCGCAGATAGAGCGAATTTGATCGAAATGAGCGATTTGAATTAAGTGATTGATATTTGATACTCCATTACATAAATGTGGCTATTGTTCTATAAAAGGACTTGTTTGTTTACTCGGAGGACCTATCAGATACTTCCAAATCACGGATTATTTTCGAGCGATGTGAGTGAAATGGATTTGAGGATTTGAGACAGATTTTTATAGAGCGTCTTTGTGTGAAAGCTTTGAAAATAGTTCTGTTTTTCAAAAATAGTTTGCGGGTGTATGATAAGATCTTTTTTAATTCTGTTAGAATGCAGCGATTTTTGTAGAAGAAACCAAAATTGAGTTTTATAAACTGTTAGGAAATTGAAAATATAAACTTCATACTTGGTTTTTGTTTTCTCTTCCACCAAGGAAGCAAAGGTTTTAGGTTGATGAACTGAACATGTTTTAACTCGTTACAAGACGACAACATTTTAGACAGGTCAATTTTGAAAGAAGTTGCAGTCTTGGTGGAATTGAAGAAATAATTGGCTTTTTGTGGTAGAAAACAATGAATATGATGAAGACATTCCTTTTTACATTGTTACAAGCAATTTCTTCATTTTCCACAAGTATTTCCCAAACTATTTTTTGATGGGCGTAAAAAGGTGTCATTGTTTTTGAATGGGTTAAATTGCTCTTTCTCTTATTTGTTTAACTTCTGAAGGCAGACAATTATAATAATTGAATTAGAAAAAATAATTCTTTCAATCTCAAAATCCTATCGTAGGGCATGCTTGATAATCCAATCAAACTAAACCCCTCAAAATCATTTATGAAATAAATAAAAAAAACAGACGAAGACAGTTAAAGAGAGAGACAGAGAGGGAGAGAGAGAGACAGAAAGTGAGAGAGAGAGAGAGTGGGGGAGAGGGAGAGAGCGAGAGAGAGCGAGAGAGAGAGAGAGAGAGAGAGAGAGAGAGAGAGAGAGAGAAGGTGAGAGAGAGAGAGAGAGGGAGGGAGAGAGAGAGAGAGGGAGAGAGAGAGAGAGAGAGAGAGAGAGAGAGAGAGAGAGAGAGAGAATGAGAGAGAATGAGAGAGAGAGAGAATGAGAATGAGAGAGAATGAGAGAGAGAGAGGGAGAGGAGTATGGTTGGAACGCATAGAAGCAACCACAAAAAAACTATTCAGAGATAAAGTGTATGATTTCCGATTGTAAACTTCATCAATTGATCCCCACACAAAACACCGTCTAACTCAACAAAATTGCATCTGACTTTTGTGTTATAGTTATTATACCCTAGTCGGTTATTTGTCTGATTATATCAATAAAGAAGATAAACAGATTTGCATATTGAACAAACAAACAATCAAATATCGCTGTTATTGCAATAACATACGCGGACAATACATTCAACAAAAGTTACAATCAGAGGAACCCGTCTGTACACTTAGAATTTGCTCATATTGTCCTTTAAATTTCATGATATGTGTATCCCATTATTTTACACTCATTTTCTATTTATACATTACAAAGTGAACATTTCTTCATCAAATTACTAATTTTACATCTTCCTGAAGTTGGCAGCCTGGCAGCCTGGAACTAAAAGTTGATTTTAACAATGATTTTATTGCGAAGTGGGTTTCGTATGTCCGTAACACAGGGATTACGGTTGTTGTTGTTGTAGATCGTGATGCTGTTTTCTTAGGTAGAAGGCTTAAATCGGAAGGATAAATTTCAAAGGAAAAGATGTCAATTTATTGATATTTAATCAAACATATGATATAGATTCACACAGAATAACATAAAACGTTCTAACGATTCACAAAGACAGATTTGAATAATTTCAATTTTAGAAACACAAAGTCCAAATTTTCACCAAGAAGATTCTTATTTCATTTTAAACACAAGAGTTATACAGTTCTAGATTTAGTTGTTTACGTTATCTAACACAAAGTCATTTCACACAAAATAATTCTAAGTCAGTTCTCAAGTTCCTGTGCGCCTATTTATATGTTCTTAAAAGGAAATGAGTCCAAATGACTAAGCTTGAATAAAAACATATTATAGGAAATAAAGTTTATTTGACTACTAAACCACCAGGATTATAACACATGCTAAATATGTGTGTTACCACAGCTGATTGCTATAATCCGTTGGCTTGTCTGTCAAACACCTAATATGCACAAAACATAAAAGAAGGTTTTAACACTTTTCTTTATACAGATTAATTCTGCTTCTCAAGAAATGAAATACATATTTGGTAATTAATAAAAATTCAACTAGTGGCACAATAACTTCCCTGGTCTTCAAAGACTTTGGACCCCAAAGCTATGTTTTTGGTTGTTTTGCAGTCCATTCTATACATCGATAGTCATATGTTACACCATTTTGTCCTCAAGATTTTTAAGTATATCATTTGTTTTTCTACAAGGTTCTGGAAAATAACCATGAACGGGGGGTTCGGTTCTGCAGTTTAATGTCAAATGGTTATTTTTCTTGCACTACTGATATTTGCGATCGTTCGCTAAACACCTATTTTTATCTGCATGGGAAGCCAATCCACAACGATAGCATAATTTACGAGGTCCCTTTTTATTCACTTCTTTAAGGATTAAATCGAACTCTTGTGTAGCTTCACACATAATCGTGAATAATTTCTGTCAGCCATCACCAACAAGCACCAAGTATTCATACAGCTTAGTCAGCTGTTCATTAAGGATGTCAATGGTTTCTTCAGCATTTACACTGGCCAATTCAAATGATTCTTTCTCTGAAGACAAGTCTTTGAGTTTGTCGCTAAGTGTGGAATTTCCATGCTTTAATGTTTCATTCTCTACCTGCAACCGCTTGATGGTCGAATTTGACTAATTCACGATTTCAGTAAGTGAATTAACTTTCGATTCAAAAGTCTCAATTTCAACTTTTAAATGTTCATTGTTGTGGATTAATTGACTTCTGTCTTCATTCAGGGATTTTGATGAAAGCTTATCAAATTTGTCTTCAATACAAGATAGCTTGTTAGAAAGATTTTCAATTCATTTTGCAAGGTCTGCGCTAGCACTACTAATTTTTGTTTCTGTTTGAGCTTTTGAATTTGAGAAGCGACAAAATGAAGCGTAATGTCCATACCTTTTATAGGAGTAGCACTTCCTACCTTGAGTTCGGCACACATGAAGTTCCTTGAAAGAGTTTCCACACTTAAAGCAACTCCGAAATCCATTTAAGTCCTTATTATTCACATAGTTCCAATATTTCGTAGGGGAAAATTAATTTAACTCGCTTGGGTATTGCTGCGGAGGTAACCGGGGGAACGGTACCGCGAAATTCTGCACCATTTTATTTCGAAGTGATGGAAAATCCGGGTACCGTTCCCCCGGTTACCTCCGTAACTAGTGGCACAATAATTTGACCAGCAGCCTAGCAGCCTGCTAGCAGCCTGGAAATCAAATTGAATTTCAGCAGCCTAGCAGCCTTGAACTAAAAATTGATTTAAACATGGATTTGACCAGCAGCCTAACAGCCTGGCAGCCTGGCAGCCTCGAATCATATTGAATTTCAGCAGGCTAGCAGCCTGTCAGCCTGGCAGCCTAGAACTAGAAGTTCATTTAATCATAGATTTGACCAGCAGCCTAGCAGCCTGACAGCCTGGAACTAAAAGTTAATTTAAACATAGGTTTGACCAGCAGCATAGCAGCCTGGCAGCTTTGAAATCAAACTGAATTTCAGCAGCCTAGCAGCCTGGAAGTAAAAGTTGATTTGAACATAGATTTGACCAGCAGCGTAGCAGCCTGGCAGCCTGGCAGCCTGGAAATCAAATGAATTTCAGCAGCCTAGCAGCCTGGCAGCCTGGCTGCCTCGAATTAAAAGTTGATTTAAACATTGGTTTGACCAGCAGCCTGGCAGCCTGGAAATCAAATTAAATTTCAGCAGCCTAGCAGCCAGACAGCCTGGCAGCCTGGAACTTTAAAATAATTTAAACATATATTTGACCAGCAGCATATTAGCCTGGCAGCCTGACAGCCTGGAAATTAATGTTAGGATTACCTTACCCTAACCCTAACACAAAGTATCTATTTTCGGTGTTGTTATACTTCAAGGGCGATAATGTGTCACCTAAGCAGGACCAACTAGCGTCTACCATGACATAATGCACGTTAAAAATACAACTTATATACGTGTTTTTTATTTGTTGAAAATGACACAAAGGCACTTTTGACAGTATTTCAATCAAATCGCGGCAGCTGGAGCACCTCATCATGGATTCCTAGAATTTCCCAGTACTGTCTCTACGTCATTTCCGAGCTTCCAGATGCTCATGAAACTAAGTTTGAGATTATCTACTCATTGGCGGGAGAAAAAAGTCGGGATGGATGTTTTCCGCGATAGAGGATACCGCGAACCCGGTACCTGACGATTAAGAGTCTGCCGCGCCACCAAAAACTTTTATAGCTTATAACAGTCGAATGACCGTTCAACGTTATTTGGATATAACATCACACTCGCCAATGTCGCCGACAAACTATTATACTATTTTGTTACATGCTACTAGCCATAAATTCTACAAAAAAAAAAAAACTAAAACAATGGGACGTCCTGTCAGAGTCAATGGATGGGACCAATGGAGAAAATGGTTGGGCCAGTTGGTAAATTAAAAAGTACATTTGCTCGGCCCACTATAGGAATAAACCGTACTGGTCCTTAAAATAATTTTTCTCTGCAACAAACAAATCGGATACATTAATTCAAAAAAGTTATTTCATAAAAGCCTTTTGATGGACTATTATATGAAATAGTGCGGCTTTTTGACAATCTCTGGAATCTGCCATTTTACAATAAATTTGCTAGAAAAATTTAGATGTCATTTGAAATGTGTGAACATACTCAGACCTCTTTTAGGAAGAATGTTGATTTAAGACCAGCTTGAATAGGCAGAAGATACAATGCACGACGTTTAAGTCTCCAAACCGACAAAAATGCTTCACGTAAATATCGGCCTAACTTTGGAGTTCAAAGTTCACTTCCGGTCTAAATGAATGGTATGATAAGTCGGCTGATTCTTTGATTTACAGCCGCTAGAACAACATACTTCTTAAAAATAATAAACTGTCTAAAAACAGAAAATGAGATCAAGAAGAAAATGATTTAGAAAAAAATATTAAGAAAATATTGCATATTGCCGCTGTCAATCAAGAATTCAAACAGTTCACTCATCGGAAGTGGATTGTAAACTTCGACATTTATTTAAACAATTTTGTTGGTTAGGCGACTTAAACGCCGTAACAACAGCTTATTCAAGCTGTAGTTACGACGTTCAGTCGTCAACCAAAGATCGTTTTTTTTTGTTTATATCCCTGACAATAGAATTTGCGATTTGATGTCGCTTGAAACTCTGTATGAGACATCTTGTAGGTGGTGAGTGGGCGTGGCTAGCGGTACAACCGTTGTAAAATTGAATGACTTCTGTATAATTGAATGAAGCATTTACACTTTTTCATTACATTAAGTTATGCAACGATGAAATTGTCATATATACCTTTGCGTATGCCCTGGTCGAACGATTGCTCTTAAAGACAAGAATTGAGTGACCACACCTACTAACTCCACTGGCTCCGCCGAATAACGCCACTGGCCCCGCCAGATAACTCCACTGGCCCCGCCAAATAACTCCACTGGCTCCGCCGAATAACTCCACTGGCCCTGCCCAATAACTCCACTGGCCCTGCCAGATAACACCACTAGCCCCGCCAGATAACTCCACTGGCCCCGCCCAATAACTCCACTGGCCCCGCCAGATAACTCCACTGGCCCGGCCAGATAACTCCACTGGCCCCGCCGAATAACTCCACTGGCCCTGCCCAATAACTCCACTAGCCCTGCCCAATAACTCCACTGGCCCCGCCAGATAACTCCACTGGCCCCGCCAGATAACTCCACTGGCCCTGCCGAATAACGCCACTGGCCCTGCCCAATAACTCCACTGGCGCCGCAATATAACTCCATTGGCCCCGCTTACTAACTAAATGGCCTCGCACTCTTACTCCAATGACCATGTTCACTATCTCTTTACTATTAAACGGCGTGACTTTACAAAATTTATTTCCAGATACGTTACAAGAAAGTTAAATTGTTGGCAACCTAAACTTTGTAAATACGGCTTGAATCAGCTGTAGTCATGAGACCTAAGTCACCAAACCAACAAAAGTGCTTCACATAATCTAGTCTAAATGAATGATTTGATTCGTCGATTGATTCTTTGATTGGGTTCGGTCAGTTATTTTGGTGGTTTAATCACATTTGGTTATTTCTTTTATGCAATGTTTTGTCATGAGTCATTTCTAAAAAAAAAAAGAAAAAAAAAAAAAAAAAAAAAAACACACACACAAAAAAACTCGCACCTGAGATTACCATAAACCTACCGAAGTAAAGGTTTCACAACAATATTCTTTCTGTTGTAATTCGATAAATCTACATTGAAGGTTATAGTTTTCTAAGCATTACTAAATGTAGCTTTGGAAATGAAACATAGAAAAAATTTAATGTAAAATAATTTTGATCAAATTAAAAGATTGAAGATGGAAATAGTTTTAATGGTAAGACGAAACCGATTTTATTCCTACCTAAACACCTGCGTTTAGATTAGGTAGACACGTAGTCTTATATGATGTGATAGACTTGGTTTGTAAACCTATCTCAATATGTCATTGTTTCGTTATATAAGTTCTACTAAAATTGGGGGGCGGGGGAAGAAAACGTGCATGGGAAACAAAAGATTTATATTCAACCTTAATACTCCCCCTTTTTTGCCAAGAGAGTATATGTGTTTCTAAGCAGCAAGTTTCTTGTGTTTAAGGAATCGATGTTTCAGAAACCTAATTAAGAAACATTTTAAATTACCGCAAAATACGCCAAAACGAACATGTAATATTTGAATATGAGCAGATGTCTTACACAGAGTAACTCCATTGGCTGAAAGAGGCTTTTCGTGGTTATCTAGGGATCCACGTTATTTTTTGAAATCACGACTTGAAGTTGTCAACATTGTTACCGAATAAAACTCCTCATGGCACTTCCAACGATTGTACGCATCGCGTGAATGTCACAATATTCGCTGTTACTGTCTCGACGTTATCTTAAAAACCTACGTAGGCTAGAAGGGGAATACCCTAGCTTATTCTATACCTATAAACTATCCGAGGCTTTATTTCGGCATCCGATGCAATTCGACAGAAAAAAATCGGTATTGGCCGAGTACCTCCAAATCCGTATTCGTCGAGTACCTTGTGTAATGCAAGTGTCAACATATATGATATTTTCGTGTACACTATAATGAAGTTCAGCTTCATTCATTCATAGAACATGCCGATACACATATCCATATTTTGTTGCATGTTATCTTGGGTTTTCCACTCATTTTACACATTTTGACACTGTCATTCTATTTGTAGATTTATGTATTGTGTGCACTGAAATTTCGACCAGAGATGTTTTAACGCGGCTTTAATTTAACCTTCTTGAGTTATAAAGCTCTTACACAGAATGGAGGTAGGTGTCAACCCCATGTAGGTTATTTTTCCATAGAATAGCTTACAAAAGATTTCTACTTATTTTCCGATATATAATAAAAGGAATACTACAAGAGCCTTTCTTTCAAACAGGCCGTATCTTGTCTCGTAGTTTGTGTAGAATACCATTTGACTCGACCTTCGGTCTCGTCAAATAGTATTCTACACAAGCTACTCGACAGATACTGTTGTAATATTCTGTATTTATTTGATAAAGGACGTCTGGTTTTCGCGAAACTAGAGTATTTTTAGACTATCATATTCAAATATTATATGAAAGGATATAGATAATCTACTGAACCCCTGGAATGACATTCCAGATTTTTTGATATGCAATTGATCTAAATTATTTCGTTATTACGAAATAACTGTCAGGGCAGTAATTGCTCTTTTTTTCCTATTAATTTTGTACAATTTTGACGTATATTATGGTAAAAAAATAATCTACATTACGAGTGAACAATCTATAAATTACGAATTGCAAGCGAAATATCACGACCTAGTTAATTCGTCACAATGATGTCATATTCATGAAATAGAACAGGGACGTCAATCAAACTGAAATATTTTTTGGACGGGCAATACAAACACAGTGCTTTTTAGTTTTATAGTGGTTAAAATCTTCTAATATAATATGTCTTACATTTCAATAAGAAAAGGGAACCAAGAATGAGTCTTTATCCTATTCCCACACAATACCACCTTTTGAAGCCCCCCCAAGAACAAATCCTTGGATAGCATCGTGGAAAATAATATTATACACAAAGGTTTCTACCCCCAAAAGACAAATATTTTTTTCAAATTCCATTTACTAAAAGTGTTGTCTGAAACATCCCTCAATTTAGACCAGTCTAGATTTTTTGTCGTCTGTTGATTGTTTAATCAAAACATTTATAGTTATCACATAGCGAAAACGAGGAGGAAAAATCATATCAAATAGATACGTGATCCCAAGTTTGTTTTTACTTCAGGCCATTCTCACACAATGATGCTTTCACCCCCCCACCCCACCCCCAAGAAAAACAATTGAGAAAACATGGTGTAAAATGAAGAAATTGCTTGTATCAAGCAATTTCTTCATTTTACACATTTTTTCCACCCAAAGAGTTGAAAAAATCTAAAATTTCACAAAATTTAGACAATTGTCTGCAAATCCTTTCAATTTGGACCAGACTGAAATTTGGTTGTGTGGGAATGGGTTATGTGTTTTTCGGTTGATTCTCTAGATTTCTTATTAGATATAAACACTTACTTGCAAAAGTGTAAGGTCGTACTATGAATAGAATATACAATTCGTGTTCATTACATAACAAATTCACTAAACTTGACTTCTAAGAAAGTAAATAAAAATAGCAAATTCGGCATTTAATGACAGCATATTTAATGCTCTTTATTTATGCCGAATTTAAGTAATATATACTCAAACTCAATGAAAGCGCACCACGCCAAATGATTGTTATATCTTCCAAAACAACTCTATTTTCCCATGACACATGTACTTCAACTTACAAAGGATTGATTGATTTATTGTGGTTTAACGCCACTTTTAAAAGTAGTTCAGTCATATCGTGGAGGCTGGAGTACCTAGCCATGGCTTCATGGTATTTCTCACCTATTACACCACAACATCCTACCCGAGCCTCCAGCAGCTCTACCATCTCAGGTTTATTTTTATCCACCCATTGGTTGGAGACAAATATCAGTAAGGATTTTTGCCGTAGCCGGGGATAGAACGCTATGGCCGCGGCAGCCTACAAAGAGGTATGAGTGTGGTGGATATTCTTGTTTTCACCTACTTCATTAGACATTAATGTCTTTCCCCGATTTCTAAAAAGATCCTATTGGCTTGATCTGTGTAATGCATCTCTAAACCAAAGAGTAATTTACCTCCAAATAAATCAAACTTAATAAATACGACGAAAATACAGCATCATTTCTATTTAATTTAACTATAGAATGACGTTAACACAATTGTGACATGGTATTGATGAAAAATTGCCTACAATCTCTTTATTTCGTAACGTATACAGCCCTCGTTTGCTGGCAATTTCTACTAATTTGAATCACAATCTAAACATTCAAGTAGATCTGTGTTTACAATATCGATCTAGAATCAAAGTACTGAAGGTACTACAAGCTAGCAAAGCATGGTTGAATTTGGAAAATCTTTCCATTTTTGGGTAGAAAACATAGTGTACATTGAATAAATTACTTGCTACAAGCAGTTTCTTCATTGTCCACAATGTTTTCCGAAGCTTTTTTTCTTGGTATGCTTTCCTAAAAAAGCGGAATTGAGTGGGAATGGGTTAAATAACATGCCTTTAACAGAGTTCTCTACAATTTGAATAGATTTTGCAATATTCCTGAAATATATAAGAACATTTTTTATGGCGTAGTCATTCAATTGATTTGGCTGTTAAGCCTCCAGTTAACACCCGTTGAACTTTCAGAAGACCTCAAAATTTTGTCTGTTAACTTAAGCTATCAAAGCTGACGTTTTCCTAGCTAAAAACAAAAATGTTATTGCAATCCAACAGCGATAATGTGTCACTTGGCTAAGACTGACTTGCGGCTACGCTTTTAAGACTGCATGTTAAAAAGTGAGTTTTATACTTATGTAACGAGAACACATAATAAGCAACCGATAGATGCTAATTGTTTAAAACAACACGATCGCCAATGTTGTGATTTTCAAGGTTTTTGTTGGTAAACAAGTGACAATTTGTTACAATTTAAACGATGGAAAGAGTTTGTGAAACATATGTTAAGTTAAACGACTTTTCTTTTTTTTCCCATGACTAATGCAGAAGCCACTACATTACAGTAAGTCATGGGAAGACCAAAAGTGGTCGATTAAGAGAGTGGTCGTTTAAAACACACGTTTGTTAAGTATATGAAGGACTGGTTCGATTGTATATATAATTCTCGCTAAATCTTATGTTGTTGAGATTCATTTGAATCGTTAAACTGAGACGATTCTAATGAGTTACAACAGAATTGATAGGGTGATATATTTTGGCAAATACGACCAATTCTCTACGAGAGGTCTTGATTTGGATGATAATTTCGATTGTGGTCGCTTAATGGAAATGGTCGCTTAAAAGAAGTGGCCGCTCAAGCAAGACTGTGTAAGACAGGAAAATGATTATTTAACTTATTCCTCTAAGGCATTGATATTAGAAATGTTTCTCTACGAGCATATACGATATGATTTCCCTTTGATGCGTTCTAATTTCTTGTGAGTTTATCAAAATTATTTGTGAGCTTCTGGTAGCTGAAGGAGACCATTGATCTGCAATGTTATAAAACGAAATGACCATGTGTAAGTAAAACTTTTCGGACCACAGTTCTGTCGACAGATCAAATGACAGATATCTGACCCCGCCCAGAGACTCCGCTGGCCCCGCCCACTGACTCCGCTAGCCCCGCCCACTGACTTCGCTGGCCACGTCACTAACTACCAAAATAAGTCCCACTCAGATATTCAACGGCGTTATTCGTCAAGAACATGTAACAAAAATTAAAATGGTTGGTTGGCGACCTAAACGTCGTAACTACAGTTTAGATAATCTGTAGTAACGACATTTAAGATGCCAAACCAACGAAATGTCTCACAAAAATGTCGCCCAATTTATAAGTTAAAAGTTAACTTTTGGTTCCAAAGAATTATTTGATTGGTCGATTGATTCTTTGATTGACAGCCACGATTGGTTAATTCCCTTAGTCTCAATTGAAATAATCGTGCCTGGCACATTTATCGATCATCCTACGTCTAGAGTATTCATGTTCATTGTAGAAACATTTTTTTCTCTATATAAGTAATTAAATCCCTAGAAAATTCTTATCTCAGATGGGGATATGCCGCAAAGGTCAGACTTTCAGATTAATTCCCATTTTATGACTGCTATATTCCACAAATCAAGTTACATCTTCTGTTCGTAACAATCAGGGAAAACGATCACTTGTAATTTGCGATTTACGCTTTCTCCCCATTATTCTATGAACCACCAAGAGACGAGCTGGTGCCATTTCATGTTCCTCCCGTAATTTAGACTTTCGTGATAATTGTAAATACGGATAACACTCTTAACCCATTACCAGATAACGAAATCTTAGACTGGTCAAATTTGAATGGAGTTACAGACGACAGTTTGAAGTTTATAAATTTTAGAGTTTTTTAACTTTATTGGTAGAAAAAATTATGGAAAAATAAAAACAATTTGCTTGCAACAAGCAATTTCCTCAATTTACACAATTGTTTCCCTGTCTTTTTTCTTGAGGGGCGTCAAAAAGCGTCATTGTGTGGAAACTATGTCTGATGTCATACGAAGTCATTCGCGACAGACTTTATTCTGATTCATTAACCCATTACTAGACAGCAACATTTTAGACTGGTTCAAATTGAAAGGAGTGGCAGAGGACAATCTAACGTTTATGAAATTATACTAGATTTTGGAAATATCTTGGAAGAAAAACATTGAGAAAAATGTTGTAAACATTTTTTTTCATTTTCCACAATTTTTCTCAATTGTTTTTGTTAAGGGGCGTCAACAAGCCCCAGCAATGTGCGGGTACTGGTTAAAATCAAATACCAACGATTAAATCTGAACTGTAACATCTTAAAACATTCTTATTCCATAAAATGAACTAGATTCGTTTTTATTACATCGTTAGCATAAACATCAACTGTTAACATTCACCTTGCATCATTTATTTTGCAGCGACTTACGAATCAATTTTGAATTAGACAAACAGATACAGTTGGACACAAAGGTAAATTCATTTTAACATTTTGTTCAAATGAGCATCTGATTAAACTAATGGAAGATAGCGTCCGACTTGACACTTGCCAGTGAATTCCGGCTCTATACCACACGATTTGCCCGTTCAACACTACAATCGTAAACAACTGTAATGTCATTGTGAGTTGGGTTCAAATGGTGGATAAACACTTGTAGGGTGTCGAGAATATCAGGAAAATACCGCTGGGAAATTTACCATTAACCCACTTATAAATTGAAATCACGTGTCATCGTTATCCTAGTTTAACCCTTTCTGCACAAATCCGTCATTTAGCGTAACTGTGATTTTACACTTGAGAAAACATTGTGGAAAAAGAAGAAAATGCTTCTAACAAGCAATTTCTCCTTTTCCAAGAACATGTCCCACCACAAAGGATAGTTACTTTACGAATTTCATCCAATTTTCATTGTCGTCTGCAACCTCTTTGAATTTGGACCAGTCTAAAATTTAAAAAAGGCGGAAAGGGCTAAGGACGCAAATTTGTGATTGAAAATCGGCGAATATTTTTCCTGTATTCATCAACAGAATTGAATCGAAGAATTAAACAAAAAATAAATAAATAAAAGACAAACTGAAATCAAATACATATGTTCTTTTTCGGTATGCATCTTAACAACTTGTTTAATTGTAAAATGATGATAATATTTGTCTTTTACCGATTTAGGACGTCTTTTTTTCAACCACATAAATTTTGTTCAATACATTTAAGAGATGAAGAGAATCTTTTTTTGTTTTGTTTTCATGGAGGTATGAACCGAAAAACTAATCACACTGTATGAATACGCGAAGAGGATTCATACATAAGTGTAATTAGGTTTTTCGGTGTATACCTCCATGAAAACAAAATAAATAAAAAATGTCTTCATTTCTTATAATTTATAAGTATCGAGTGAAAAAAGCAAAACCTTTACAATTTTTGATAACTTTTTGTATGGAACTATTTTGTGCGGAAGTATTCAAAATCGCTGTGTACTCAAAATATTGTTTATGGAGTTAATTTTTTTTCGGCCAATCAGAACGCCCGATTATGATAATCGAAACTGAAAATTAAATTATTCATCGAAACTATTGATTAATGCATCGAAACCTGACCCTTCATACAATAGAATCATCTTAAATGCAAGCATTATAATAGCTATTCACTGCTTAATTGCAATTAACTTTGAGTACAAATATTGATCCTGTTAATAGCAAATTCTGGTTAATTGCAACTAAGGTATTGACAAATTATTGTTGCCATTTTACAACAGGATTCCACTGAACAATCAAAGTTAAACAAATCATTTAAGCGAAATTAGTCACATAAGATCTAGAAATTTATAGTAAAAGAAAACAAAAACAAACTGGTTAAATCTAAAATTTATTCTAAGGCGGTTGTAGGAAATATCTTTTTATGTATTATTTACTTCTGCAGTAAATGTATGAATTACTAGAACAGTTAAAAGCATCATAAAATTGACCATGTTAATGATTTTTTTTAAAGGAATGGAACGGAATGATCGTGTTTTGAACGAAATGAAAGATATGTTATTGCATGTACTCCCCTTAATATTAATTTACATATCGTTCTATATATACATAGATTGATTTATCAACGCGGACCAATCAGATACCTAAATACTAGGTTAGCCAATGAAATTAGTAAATGTTTTGAGCGATGAGAGTGAAATTATGGAATGTTTTGAAAAATTTGAGCGAGTGATTTGAATATGAATGGAATGGTAAACGGACGATTGGGAATGAAGTGAGTTGAACGAGAGTAAATTTCACGAAGTTTTTAACTGTACGTCTGTCTAGAGACGGTTAAAGTAAATACATGTATTGATCCATTCCCAAACAATGACGCTTTTTGAAAACAATCCTGGAAAACTTACGAGCAATTTCTTTTTTTAACACAACGATTTATACTCAGAAAAAAAAAAAAACCCTAGAATTTCACAAGCTTTCTTTTGTCGTCTGCAACTTCTATGAATTTGGAGAATGGTGCTACGAAATAATTCGCCTTTACATAATTGACAAATCGCTGGGCCCGCCCACTTACTCAATTTGCCACACCCATCGACTCCGAAAGGAAGTCCCGCTTCTATTCTTAACATCGTTATTTTACCAAATTTATGGTAGCATGAAACAAAAAGGAAGAGTAATTGGGTGTCGACTTAAATACCGCAATTACAGCTTGAAAAAGCTGTAGTTACGGCGTTTAAGTCGCCAAGTCAACAAAAAAAGGTTTACAAAAATGGCGGCCAATGTTTGGAGTTCGAAACTCATTTCTGGTCAAAATGACTGATTTCATTGGTCGACTGTTTATTTTCAAAACTAAAAGCCGCGACTGGTCAGTTCATTACTCATGATGTCGAAACATGGAGCGCTATTGGACGAAAGGCACAGTGCTTTCTCAGCGGTGCATTTTATAATTAAAGTCGTTTTTAAGATAGTTATCATGAAATATGTGGAATAATGAAGGCTTGCAGAATCATTAACCCTTTACCAGATGGCCTGGCCCAAACTGAAAGAAGTTGCAGATTACAATTGAAAGTTTATGAAATTTGGGATTTTTTTGGTAGAAAACATTGTTGAAAACGAAGAAATTGCTTGTTACAAGCAATTTCTTCATTTTCCACAATGTTTTCCAAAGCTATTTTCATTGAAGGCGTCTTAAAACGTCACTGAGTGGGAATTGGTGAAACGAAGAGCCGATTGACAATGTCAATGTCAATAAATTTGTTTGTTTGAATGGGATTTAACGCCCCTTATAACAGTGTTTCAGTCAGATCGCGGCGGCTGGAGTACCTAACCATAGATTCCTGGTATTTCTCACACCAATAATACCACTACATTGCTTCCTAGGCCCCAGCTGCTTATTCCATTTGGTTTACTATTATCCAGCAATTGGTTGGAGACAAATGTCGGAGAGGATATTTGTTGCGATCGGGGATCGAACCTGCGACCTACTGTCAATAAAACAATCGATCGACAAATCAAGTCACACATTTAGACCTGAGGTGAACTTTGTCATCATGAAAATGAAGCATTTTAGTTAATTTAATTGCGACTTAATAATCGTAATTACAGCTTATTCAAGCTGTAGTTGTGACATTTAGGTCGCAAGTGGGCCATTTTACTTATTTGTTACATGTTACTGACCCTCCATCATTCAAGAATAACGCCTTTGATATCAAAGTCGAACTTTCCAGCGTTCCGTAGATTATTTACGTAGCTTTGATTTTGAGACAACTGGGATCCCTATTCATATTTTTTTCTTATTGTAGAAAGATTTAAAATCATTATTCACATTGTTACAAATAGTAAACAGAGACATATTGAGTAAAGAAATCTATAGTCATATATTTCGGGGCAATAACGAATCACTCTATGAATTCGGTATTTTGTTAAATTAAGCTCAGAGTTATTGTTTTCTATACAGGATTTTACCATCATCGGTCGTGGTTTAGAGCTATTTTTTCCACCTCGTTTTTTTAAATGAATTACCCTTTTCTAAATTAAAGTAAACTCAAAGTTATTGTTATTCCATTTAGGATTTTTCCATCATCGGTCGTGGATTAGAGACATTAATTTCCATCTCCTTTTTTTCTAAATGAATAAACCCTTTTACTAAGTTAATGTAAGTAAGCTTAAAGTTATTGTTTTTTCCATTCAGGATTTTACCATCATCGGTCGTGGATTAGGAACATTATTTTCCATCTCGTTTTTTTAAAAGAATAACCATTTTTCTAAATTACAGTTAGCTCAAAGTTATTGTTTTTTCCATTTAGGATTTTACCATCATCTGTCTCGGTTAAGCGACATTTTTTCCAACTCGTTTTTTTTAAAAGAATAACCATTTTTTAAAATCAAATTAAGCTCAATGTTATTGTTTTTCTATTTTTTAGCTTTTACCATCATCGGTCATGGTTTTGAGACATTTATGTTTAGCATTTTTGGGGGTTGGGGTTGGGGGATGGGTAAGATATATTTATTGCTCTGGCACATCAAAAGATACATGTTGTAAGTGCATTTACGGCCATAATTGACCAATTGCGGCTGTCAATCAAAGAAACAAACGACCAACAAAATAATTTTTTCAAAACCGGAAGTGAAATTTGACCTCCGAAATTGTCCGCAACTTTGTTGAAGCATTTTTGTTGGATTGACGACTTAAACGTCTTAACTACAATTTATTCAAGCAGTAGTTACGATGTTTATGTCACCAGCCAACTATTATCCTTTTTGATATATGCTGCTATCTATAAATTTTACAAAGTTTACAATCGAAGTGGAACTTCCTGTCGGAGTCGATAGGCTGGACCAACGGAGTATTGGGCGGGGCCAGCGATTGGTCAGTAATTCCCTTACTCGAATTCCATACAAATTTTACTTACATACATATAAAATACTAATAACTATTTTGATCAATGCAAAGCTGGAACGTCAAGTTATCGAGTCTGATCAGCGATTTTCTTGGACCAATAACTCATCCAGCTAATTAAATCTTTGGAGACTTTTCTCGATATAAATCCGTGTTAGCCTAGAACATAAGTCTGTTCATCTTTCTGATCTAATTTCTGCATTATGTCGTCTTGATGAATTACGTTACAATTCCCGTTCCCGATAATCAAGAACACCTGACGTATACATTACAAATTTATGTATTATTTCAGTTCAAACTTTGACTGAAATAAAAGAAAGGCTTTCTTTGTTTAATCTTAGTTTCTATTTGGTATTTGGAACCCTCAAAGCGTTCGTTCTCTCACCTTTGCTCTAGATTGCGTGTTGATCGTACGGATACATACGGTGTCCGTGCTTTTACCAAAAGCGCCGTAGTGCGGTGGCATAGAGGTGACATGTGCGTTTCTTTTCAAAATTTACCCCCAACCCCCCAAACAAACAAAACAAAAAAACAAAAACAACAAAAATAACAACAACAACACACTCACACACACAAAATTTACCCCCAACCCTAACCCCCCACACAAACAAAACAAAAAACAAAACAAAAATAATAACAACAACAACACACTCACACACAAAAAACTTGACAAATATTCATAGAGGTGACATGTGAACATTTTTTTTTATTTAGACCTATCTTGTAATTCTCCTAATTCATTTTACATTTTTTACGAGATAGGGCTAAATTAAAAAAAACAAACAAAAAAAAAACGCACATGTCACTTCTTTGCAACCGTACCGTAGCCCTGACGACCTCGTCTGGCAAAAATACAAATGACGGGTGTGTTTTTGTTTTTTTTTTAATTTCAACCTAAACAAAAAAAAAAAAAAAAAAAAAAAAAAAACTCGACAAATATCCATAGAGGTAACATGTGCACTTTTTTTTTATTTAGACCTATCTTGTAAAAAATTATCCTAATTCATCTTACATTTTTGTTAGGAGGTAGGGCGAAATAGAGAGAGAAAAAAAATCATCTCTATGAATATTTGTCGAGGTACCGTAGACCTAACGACCTCGTCTGACAAAAATATAGACAATTTAAACACAAGACCGCGCCGAAGAATAGCCATTCAAACACCTCTAATGGTGTCTTAAGGTCAACGGCGGCATATGGCACAGTGACAGTGAAATGTATTGGTACTTGATCTTGGCTGAATGAGTCTAACTTCTAGGCATGGTCACCGTGTGGAAACTCTGCAGCCGCTGGACGGCCTACACTACACTACACTAAACTCAGATCTAATTCATATATCTTCACCGTACAAAGACTTTACATTTACCGCTCCTTTTTCGTGCAATCACCATACGGGCCCTCAAGCTTTTTTTAAAAAAAAAAGTTTTAACCTTAACAAAACCGATTTTTTCCTTTTTTTCAGTTTCACTGACAGCAAAGTTGTATTTCCTTATTTGATTGTCGTGATCGTAAATAAAGGAATAACCAGTAAACTGTTTCCAAAAGCTGGAATCGATTTGATGATGCATTACCTTTCGGGACAAATTGCTAATTTCTAACAGAACTGTGCACTAATTACATAAAGATTCAAAACCATACTTCAACCGCCTTATTCGATAACATTCCTGGGTGTTTTGGGAGTCGAGAACGACTTAACAATTTAGCGGTTCTTGTTCATTACCGCTCGTTTTCATGTTAGAAAACTTCAATCATTTTCGCTCCGGTTAAGTAAAATAACCTTTAAGTTACATAGTCCACGACGCTTTACAAATCATATGTGGTATCCTATAAAAAAACTGGCGAAAACATTCTTTTTAACAAAACATTGAATTATATGACGTCGTAATGACGCCACAATGACGCACAAACTACCCCATTAACGCTAGCAATTCAAAAGGTTTTGTAGTTCATTTGTAGAACAACTTATCGAGTACGAGAAGGTGATCAGACGACAAAAGTATATAAACTGGTCCAAAATCAAAGAAGTTGCAGACGACAATTTTTAGTTCGTAGGACTTTAAAAATCTTTGTCTTTGGGGGTAGGAAATATTGTGTATAATGAAGAGATTGCTTGCAATAAGCAATTTCTCCATTTTCCACAAGATTTCCAAAGCTTTTTATTAGAATGGGTTAGAATCTTCCGTCTCTGTGATATCGAGAAAGATATATAGCTTAATATTCCTCTCTCGATAATTTAATGTTTTATTTCGATCTCCACTTATGGATGGAGAAGTAATTATATCAAACCTTTTAAAAGTATTATAATCGTTATCATATCGGTGGATTTTTGGAACTTCTCGTTCGAATCTACTAATGAAATCTCGGAGATTCATCGTAGGACTATTATTAAACCGTCACGAGACAATTTTCTAAAATGGCGCCATCCGTTATGCAAATTATCTGTGATAAAATGCTTCTCTTAACGGTTCTGTTTCAGAATTTGCGACTTCCACAGCACCATCTTTATTGAGATTACGTACTATGTTTTCTTACACTGTTTCCGGCTAACAAAATACATGGATTTGTTACATGATGCTCCGCCCCTTATACATACGAGGTCTGTCACAAAGTTTACGGGAATGTCCGGGTGTGTTCCGATTGATCGTGGGATATGAAAGTACCGCGTATGGAAAATCTGTTCAAATTCTCGACGCGCAAACAAAAAATTATTATGTAAAGGAATCGCCTGCATTATCAAATATGATAAAAAAATATAGCCGTAAAACGCACGCAATCAGGCATTATGTAAATATTCAACTCATCTCTTATTAGAGATCGTCAATACTTGAGGACAACCATCGAATAAATATTACTAAATTTTGTTGTCTTGTCATTGTGATTCTCTTGATCATGTTAGATTTAAATAAAAATTCTGTGTTCTTTTGGTATGTCGATTTGGTTTTCATTAGAATACTGAATAAAATTGCTATTGAACACGTTATTGTTAGGAGCAAGAGAAACAACACCAACAACAACAACAACAAAACCCCAACAACAACAAAAACAACATACCCCCCAAAAACAACAACTACAAAAAACACAATAAAAAATAACAACACAGAAATGATTTTGATATACTAATTAAAATGGACGGTTGCTGTTATTAAAATGAAGCGGTAGGATCTGTGCGGATATTTCATTACCTTAAAAAGTTTTTTCTTTCATTTTTGTTTGGCTGAGTTTATGGCTACAAAATAGCTTATGATACATATTCAAATTTTAGTGCTGGGAAATGACGAAGCACCGGTTTGGATCAAAGGAAATTCTGAGAGAAAAGTAGACCATTTTGAAGAGTTACACTAATTAAAGAGCTGATTATACTAATTCAGTTTACACTGTTACGCACTCGTAAACTCATTATTGTGAATCATATTTCTTTGAACAACATGATTATTACCCGTGATAATTGAACGATGGATTTCTGAAAAGCTTTATGCCAAGGTAGCAAAATTTACAAACTATCTGTAAAATTTGACTGTTGACGCTTTTTGAGGTAAGAAGTGTACATGTGTACTGCCTTTGAAACAAGGAACATCGCGAATATTTCACAATAGTTTAATATTTAGATTCGTCTATCAAAAACGGGTGTCTGACTGGTCGAAAAATTACCCATATCTCAATAAACAAAATTTTTAGCAAGCAGCTATGTTGTATGCTTCCGCACAAAATAGTTCAATACAAAAAAGTATTAAAATTTGTAAATAAAATGTTTTTTTCTCTCGATGCTATCAAATTATAAGAAATGAAGTGAATATTTTTTGGTGCTTATGGAGGTATGAAATGAAGAAGAAAAAAATAAACTATCGGCGTATCGACAGAATGCGACGGTTTACCGTCGTTTGTTTAATTATACAAAAAATGCTGCTTCTCCGCAGAAAAAGAAATTAGACGTCGCCTAGTCGTCGGTTTCACGTATCTGCAAAAAATATACATACCTCAGAAATCGCCGACGTCGACCAGACGCTATTTATATTAATCAGCCGATGAAATATAGGAATCGCTGACGTGTCGACTTTGTCGATTTTTATGTGACTTTAGCACTTGCACGTTTAAAGACAGAGTGGGTCACGAAAACTCACCGATTTGGTTCGATATTGACGGATCGTGAGTCTCTATCAAAAAATCGGTCGACCAGTCAATTCATTTATTCATCCCGGAAATGAACTTCGAACTCCGATATATGTAAAGAGCATTTTGTTGGTTTGTTGATATTGCAAACTCTGCATGCAAGTTCATCTCTTGGGTGTTTTAGTTCACTTGAGCACATCGATCTTCAAAGAAGTTGCAGACGACAATTTCAAATTGTTGAAAATTCTAAAATATTTATCTCTCTAGGCAGAAAACAATGTGGAAAATGAATAAAATGCTTGTAACGAGCGATTTCTTCATTTTCCAGATTGTTTTCCACAACTATTTTCTTGAGGGGCGTAAAAAGGAGGGTTTTGTGGGAATTGGCTTTCTCCTTGGATATTCAAACCTCAATTCTTTATGTTGATAACATTTATCAAAAAAGATTACTGAACGAAACAATGCTTTGCTAGCTTACAGTTCTTTTCAGTACTTTGATTTAGAATGTTTTTCGTGACACAGATTTCATTTTTTCTTATTCCCTGTCATACACTATTTAAATACAGTATTCTGAAAAGTAGTTTTGCGAAAATCAGAGATCGCTTATCAGAGAAAAGCTGAGTATTTCCCTAATAGCCTACGTAGGCTATTAATCTATTATTAGATTAACCCGAGACAGTTGCGAACAATAAAGAGTCATTCACGTGGTGCGAATAACCGTTTGAATCCCGCATTTAGTTTGAATTACATAAAACCATCGTCGTCGTCGTTATGTCACCAGAAGCTATATTCGCTAGCCGGTCTTAAATTCTATGAAAATCAGTCCAAAACTGTCGTAAGCGTTATTACGAATATAAACACTTACCGTAGTTTAGCGCTAACCATTTGATGTGTAAGACGTTGATTGTTTCGCTAGTCAATATGTTATCTTCCATAAATGAGGTCATGCGATGACGGCAATCGAATTCCGTGATATCTATAAATAACCTGGAATTCCGCTGAACCTTCCCTGTATAACCACAAAAAGCCACTTAAAACCTAAAAGATTATCGCAAAGACGATACCTTACCCAAATTTAAGTATTAATTGTTCGTTGGGTCGTGTCTTTCGACATTTGGCAATTTTTTCTAGTCTAGGTTTGAGAAACATCGATACCTCCCTTTAAAAATTGTGTAAACCTTCAGTGAACACATGTATATGTAATTTTTTTCCGCTTCGAAAATCGTCAAAAGTTATCTTTCAACAATATTTTAAACTGATAACAGAGAAGGGATATTAATTATCGAAATTGTAAAACCTGGGTTCTCGAACATCGTATCAAAAAATCCGAACAGAATGTTGTCATGTCTCTAAAGTAGTTTTTAAGGATTATCACAATTTTGATGTTTTGCGTGTACCGCATTTATCATTAAGTTGGCATATCGTCGGTGCGTGAGCAAAATGTCGTAATTACAACTTTATCAAAACTGTAGTTACGACGTTTCGCTCGCGCACCGACGTCATGTTTCCCTGCGAACGAGGTGTCTGTAAACGATGACTTGTACAATATTTGTTCTCTAAATTTAAGTACAAAATCTAATAGACTGAACGGAATAGTTTTCCTTTTTATTGTAAAATATATAAATTCCAAAGTTTACTATCACTTCAAATAATTAAACACCTGATAGCAGTATTTATTCTTTGCTGCCAATTAATTTTCTGAAATAAGTGCAATTAAAACAAACTGAAATATTAACATAAACGCACTCATTTAACTTTTATGAGTGCCACAGGAAACAAACAACGTAGTGTTTGTTATTAATTAAGTCGCCATATTTAATGATTTAGGAAAACGAGGTATGCTCTAATATAATGCTAATCAGCATGGTGTTGGTACGCGGCCCTGGAAGATGGGATTAAATACGGTGTTTAACCGAGAAGACTTTTTTCAACGAAAACTAGGCGTTAGTATAAAGCGAAATTGGCGTGAGATTGATTAACCCTAACAATTCTTGATATTTTTCTGATTGACGGGCCGAGGTAAATTCACAAACGGTTCCTTTAAACTGAAATTTGTGTGTAATTGATTCGTTGTTTCATCCAGAAAACAACCAATGCTTGATATTTTCCTGAGTGACGTAGGGGTAAAATATGAACATTCTAAGGGTTTAACGCACTCTTTCAACCCTTGTGATTACTGAAAGGAACAAACATATTAACCTGTAGTAGAGTTTATTACCGGTGGAACTGATTAAATAGAGGATAACTGTTTGTTTAGTGTAAGATCGATGTAATTTTCATTTAAGAGATGAAGAGAATATCTTTTGTTTTCATGGAGGTATGAACCGAAAAACCTAATCACACAATGTATGAATACGCGATTCATACAGTGTGTGATTAGGTTTTTCGGTTCATACCTCCATGAAAACAAAAAAAAATATCTTCATTTCTTATAATTTAATAGCATCGAGCAAAAAATGCAACAACTTAACACATTTTGATACCTTTTTGTAGTGAACTATTTTGTGCGGAAGCATTAAAAATGGCTGCGTACTCAAAATTTTGTTCATGGAGGTATGAATTAAATTTTTCGACCAATCAGATCGCTCGTTTTTGATAGACGAAACTAACAATTAAATTATTCAGTGAACAACAAAAGTCATTGTTCAAAAATAAAAGATGAGTCGTTCTCACACAAAAAATAAACAACTATTCTATTTCTTTAACCGTTTCCTGTTCTGGCCCCGGTTTTTACATCCCCGTGAATATATAATTGTGAAAACATTGTGGAAAAAGAAGAAAGTGTTTGTCACAATCAATTTCTTTTGTAACCACAATAATTTCTGTCCTACTGAATGAATTCAAATTAAACCCACTTTAAATTTTCGTCTGCGAAATTTTTGAGTTTGGACAGGTCTAAAAAAATACAGAACGTGAAAGGGTAATACAAAAGTAGACAAAATATGACATTTTTGGGGGGTGGGGTAAGAAAGATTGTCAAAAACGCTTCATTTCGTACTTGATTCATATGGTCACATCACTGGTGTCTTTAGTCACGCGTGGATGACTTGTATTAGCGCTCAATGAACGTAACCAGGGCTTACCAAAAAGCAGCGAGTGTATCAATTTGCTAATCTCACTTTTTTTCGGTAGAATTATCGAGTGTATCAATTTGCTAATCTCACTTTTTATCGGTAGAATTATCGAGTGTATCAATTTGCTAATCTCACCTTTTTTCGGTAGAATTATCGAGTGTATCAATTTGCTAATCTCACTTTTTATCGGTAGAATTATCGAGTGTATCAATTTGCTAATCTCACCTTTTTTCGGTAGAATTATCGAGTGATAATCTACCGAGAAATCTCGATAATCTACCGGAAACCATTAACCCATTACCAGACGACGACATTTTAGACTGGTCCAATTTGAAAGGAGTTTCAGACGACATTTTAAAGTTTATGAAATTTTAGATTTTTTTCAACTTTCTGTGTAGGAAACATTGTGTAAAATGAAGAAATTGCTTGTTACAAGCAATTTCTTCATTTTTCACAATTTTTTCCCAATTTATTTTTCTTTGAGGGGCGTCAAAAAGCGTCACTCAATGGGAATGGAATAAAGAAAAGATACTGTTTTAATGATACAGAAGAGCTATAGGTAAGACCTCGTGTCGCATCAATATGCTCTGCTAACTCGAATCCGAAGGATGTTTTGTCCAACCCCTAGTCTTGAAGCAACAGAAGTTGATGTTCATGGTAAAAGCTGTAAGGAAAAAGAAATTGCTGGAAATACATGTACAGATTTATTCATTTTTCCAAAATAAGATTTAGCGCGCTGCGATACTTAATTCGAGGTTGCATCTGCTTCAAACTGTACAGCTTTTGTTAAAGAAACAGAATATCATACTGTACAGTTTTTGTTAAAGATAAAGGGTATCAAACTGTACAGCTTTTGTTAAGGAATAAAGGTATCAAACTGTGCAGATTTTGTTAAAGAAACAGAGTATCAAACTGTACAGCTTTTGGTAAAGATAAAAAGGTATCAAACTGTACAGCTTTTGTTTAAGAATAAAGATATCAAACTGTACAGCTTTTGTTAAAGAAAAAAAAAACGTATTAAACTGTACAGCTTTTGTTAAAGAAAAAAAAAAAACGTATTAAACTGTACAGCTTTTGTTAAAGAAACAGGGTATCAAACTGTACAGCCTTTGTTAAAGAAAAAAAGTTATCAAACTGTACAGCTTTTTATTAAGAAAAAAGATATCAAACTGCACAGCTTTTGTTAAAGAAAAAGATATCAAATTGTACAGCTTTTCTTAAAGAGCAAAGGTTTCAATATGTACAGCTTTTTTTAAAGAAAAAAAAAGTATCAAACTTTACAGCCTTTGTTAAAGAGAATCAAACTGTACAGCCTTTGTTTAAGAAACACAAAACTGTACAGCTTTTGTTAAAGAAAAAAGCTATCAAACTGTACAGTTTTTGTAAAAAAAAGAGTAAGTTGTTTCGTCGTTGGGAGACATTAAACATTGTAGTTTTAGCTTTATAAAGCTGTTACTGTGAGGTTTTGGTGAATTATTACCGATGTAAGAAGGAGTTTCCTCAAGCACGTGTTTGAATGTATTTCTGGTAGAAACAAACGCGTTAACGTGTGTTGTTACTGTTATAACTGATTAACTCATTATTTTTAATGACATGGGATAGGATGGAACGTCACTAGTGTAATAACTAAATATTTGTTATGTAGAGTTATTCTTATTCTCATTCATAAGAATATACATATGATACACATGCCGGCCAACGTCGGAGTTCAAAGTTCGCTTGTAGTCTAAATAAACAATTTGAATTGTCGATTGATTCTTTGATTGGCATTACGTTCAGCCAATTGTGTTTTACCCACTATCAAAATTCCCGCATTCCGAATGGCTGATAATTCGGTTTAATCCTGCACAAAAATGTTGATTACCAAACTATTTTTTATGCTTGTGCACAAAGAAGTTCAAAATGTCCTAATTGATGTGTTTGTTGTTGTTGTTTTTTGACAATTTTAATATTGAAATATAAGAAATTGTGAGAAAACCCTCTAGTTTTATTCGAGATATGAAAAAAAACAAAAAAAAAACAAACAAACAAACAAACAAAAAAAACTACAATACCAAAAAACTCACCACACTACTGTATTTATCTGTTCCGAGGTTTAATTAAGTTTGATAAGGTTTTCGTGTCACAGCAGAATGAAAACATAAAAGAAAAAAAGAAAGAAACCTTTACCTCTGAAATAAGTTAGGAATTCGCCTATTGCACGACAGAGTGAAAAAGGGATTTGTTGATTTTCCTCACAAATTTTGGGATTTTTGTCTCTAAGAAATTATCAAGGCTTCATTAAGCGTAATTAGGTTTTTCGTGTAATACCACAATGAAAACGTAAAAGACAATCTCTCTATCTCCTAAATAAATTAAGAATTCGTCTATTGCATGTACGAAATAGGTTACGAGTGAAAACGTATTATTTTTTCTTTCTTTTTCTTATGTTTCTAAGAAACGAAACATCTGGTTCCTATTGCATACGTATAAATAGTCACTAATTCGTGACTGATTCACAATTCTACTAAACGATATGCAATTCCTCTTATGAATGAAAAAATGCCTGCCACTACCAATAAATTTATAACTTTTCAGCAACGATGCCTTTTATCAGAAAGTTTATGATAATTACCTGCCTTTGAGGGAACTCAAAACTCCAGATTTCTCAAAAATTACAATTAACGTGTCATCGGCAGGAGTTCCAGATTTCAATTTTCCTAATAATTGCAATTAGCGTGTCATGCAAAACATAATGCGGTGTACAATAGAAAGAACTTTCGGAAAGTTGACTATCGTGATGGCAAACAAGGAATCAGTCGACCGATCATATCATTGAATCAGCTCAGAATTAAGCTTTAAATCTCCAACATTGGCGCCATTTGTGTGAAACAATTTTGTTGGTTGGGCGACTTAAACAACGTAGCTACAGCTTACTCAAGCTGAAGTTATGACGTTTAAGTCGCCAACCAACCCTTCTACTTTTTGTTGCATGCTACTGGCCATAAAGTTTGCAATATAACGCCGCTTAGAAAAACGAAGCGAAACTTACTGTTGGAGTCAATGGGCGTGTTCAGCGATTGGTCAGTAACTCAATTTGTTCAAAATGTAAAGTTTCGACCATGGCCCAATCGAGCAGTCACTTACTTATCGCTCTTCATAGATGGACGAGTTTTGCTTGATGGGTCACTTTATATCCTTATAATTCAAATTTTAGTTTTCGTCTATCAGAAACGAGCGTTCTGATTTGACGAAAATAATTCATACCTCCATTAACCGAATTTTGAGTACGCAGCTATTTTGTATGCTTCCGCACGAAATAGTTCCATTCAAAAAAGTTTGTAAAATATTTGCTTTTTTCGCTCGATCTCATCAAATTAAAAAGAAATGAAGAGAATGATTTTTTTTTCATTTTCTCAGATGCATATACAGTGTGATTAGATTTTTTGTTTCATACCTCCTTGGAAACTAAAAATACTCTCTTCATCTCTTAAATCAACAACAGAGTACATATATCCACTTAAGTAGCAGATCGCTGACCTTGTTCACTGATCTCCAATCAAAGTACTGAAAGTAATGTAAGCTACCAAAGCATTGTTTTGTAATTTATCTTCTTTGCCTAGAAAACATTGTAGACACTCAAGAAATTAATTGTTATTAGCAATTTCTTCTTGTCCACAATGTTTTCAAAAGCCTGTTTGGGGAGAGGGGATTCTCAAAAACGGGATTGAATGCGATTAGGTTGTATAGCATGCTTTTGAAGGTGTTCTCTACAATTTGAATAAAGTTAATTCATGTGGCCACTCATTTTGAAAACGATATACTCGTGTATACAAAAGGATTACTTTTTTGGCGAAGACATTCAGTGGATTTAGTGGTTTAGCCTCTAGTGGCAGTTTGCACTCGTTTGAACTCTGAGAAGACCTCAAAATTTTGTCTTTTACCTAAAGCTTTCAAAGCTGACACTATGCTAGCTAAAAAGGATGTTCGACAGGGATATCAAACGGTATTATTTCACAAATTATACGGAAGAAGACACTTATATAAAAACCGAATCGTTGGTTGGCGACCTAAGGCGTGTAAAAGATGTAGTTAAGACGTTTAAGTCATCAAACCAACAGATCCAGAGGTCAACATTTACTACCAGTTCAATGAATTGAAGTCAATCGTGTTTTATATATTTTGTTTTATTTTTTCTTACCGAATCGGAGATTCGTCTATTTTCTAACAGCATGAATGATCCCCTATATAATTGAACTGTTGCACTGGTCAGTTCAACCCTTTCCTGTTCAAATCCGGAATTTTACGTTGCTGTGATTTTATATTTGAGAAAATATTGTCGAAAAAGGAGAAATTGCTTGTAACAATAAATTCTACCTTATAGGATGGTTTCCTTTCAAATTGCATCTCATTTTCATTGTCTTCTGCAACCTCTTTAAATTTGGACCAGTCTAAAATTTTGAGAAAAAGGACAGGGTTAAACCACTCTATTCAGCGTATTAGCATATTTAATTGTAAATACAGGTCCCTGATTGACCCATTCCCACACAATGATGCTCTTAAACCCCCTCAATATAAAAGCTTTGGAAAACATTGTTGATAATGAAGAAATTGTTTGTTAAAAGCAATTTCTGCATTATCCACAGTTTTTCTTCTATCCAAAAGACGCAGATTTAAAAAAATCAATCAGCTTGAAATTGTCGTCTGCAGATTCTTTCAATATGGACCAGTCTAAAATTTGGTTGTCTGGTAATGGGTTAAGCAATTTCTTCATTATCCACTTTTTTTCTACCCCAAGAGACGAAAATTAAAAAAAATCCATCATCTTGAAATTGTCGTCTGCAGCTTCTTTCAATTTGGACCAGTCTAAAATTTGGTTGTCTGGTAACGGGTTAAGCAATCTCTTCATTATTCACATCTTTTCTATCCCAAAAAACGAAGATTTAAAAAATTCCATCAGCTTGAAGTTGTGGTCTGCAGCTTCTTTCAATTTAGACCAGTCTAAAATTTGTTTGTCTTGTAATGGGTTTAGCAATACTGTTCTTCCCCTGCAGTTTTAAGTTGATATAACCCTAGAAGATTTTGTTTGAGCGTTTTACTTTCAGTACTACTTGTTCAAAATCAATTTTCGGATCACTGGCAAAGTCCACTGAGCTCATGCTGGAGTTTCATTTCGATATTTAAGGCGTTATTTTGCATAAACGATGGACCTTTAAACCCTTTACTGTACAATCACTGGTTTTTACGTCCTTGTGATTTTATACTTGAGAAAACATTGTGGGAAAAGAAGAAATTGCTTGTAACAAGCAATTTCTTCTTTTTCCACGATATTTTCTAACCTACTGAATGGTTATTTTTCAAATTAAATCCACTATAAACTGTCGTCTGCCAAACCTTTGAAATTAGACAGGTCTAAAAAAAAAAAAATAAAACAGGAAAGGGTTAACAAAGAAGTAAAATAGTTGGTTTCCGAACTAAACGTCGTTACTTTTGGTCGATTGATTCTTTTAATTGGCAGCCGATATCCGTCAGTTTCTCGAATAGTAATTAACAATATCTATTTTTTCATCACCGTAGGTAACATTCTTAGGGAAATATTGTTGATCAGAAGGGTGTTTCATGAATGCTCCCATTTGTAACAATCGATTTTTAGAATCTCATATAGGATGGTTATCGTTGAATTGTACTTATTTTACAATTTCGCCTGCTACCCGTCTGAATTTGGATAAGTCCAAAATTTAAAAAAAAGTAAAGTGTCAGCTTTTGAAATGCAATGCTAATTTTACGATTAATGGAATCTAGTGTCCTTACTCATTTGTTCATGCTCTGAAATCTTATCCAACTTAAAGGAATGGACGATAATCTTTTGTTTTAGAGTAAGACTTATTTATGTTTCATCTCGTATAAAACAAATTCATATCTTAACTAGTGAAAATATAGTTTTTGTAAAGATATACACACGAAGCCATTGTTCCGTTTATATAACGCTAAAAAAAGAGAGAGACAAAGTATCAAATTTTCGGACAAAATATCCAAAGAGCGCCATTTTGCACGTGATGTACATGGCAACCCGGTGATGTCATCAGGACTTGGTCCCGCCGAGTTAACATTCAGTAGTGCGAAATAAACAGATGTAGGACTAAATCTACATAAAAAACGATCGGAACTCCTCGTTCAATTCTACGAATCAAACCTCGGATGTATATTAGGCGGAGCATTATGTAACAAAACGGTGCACTTTGTTAGCCGGAAACAAAGTAAAAAACGTAGTGCGTAATCTCTATAAACCCGGATAGTTTAAAAGTCTCAAACTCGCTGAAAAACTTAAATTTCCTTTGGCTGTTTTATGTTCTGCCCCATAATGCTCTGATATTAATTTTCATTTGTAGACCAAACAGACTTCTCACAGTTCTTTATTAGATGTTGCATTGCATAACGGAAAGCGCCATTTTGGAAGTTTGTCACGTGAATTCTAAAAATAGTCCGACGATGTACCTACGGGTTTTATTCGTAGAATTGATCGAGGAGTTCCGATTGCATTAAACAGTGACTCTTTCGTTTTGATAAATTCACTGGTTTTTCAACTGAAATTATCAAGTGATAAAACACTGAAAATCACCATAATCCACCGGAAAGCGTTAAAGAATTGCAGATAGTCATTGAGTAGAAGTCATTCAAATTTTCTGACATTGGTCGCTATTTTTGTTAACCTTTTTTGTTCGTTTGGCGACTTGAATAAGCTTTAGTTACCACGTTTAAGTCACCAACAAACCGTTTTACTTGTGTTACGTGCTACGTGCTACTGGCAATAGATTTTGCAACATGACACCGTTAAAAATCGAAATGGAACTTCCTGTAGGCGGGGACTAGATAGTCAATGGGCGGGTCAGCGATTGGTCAATTAAGGAAAGCATGGAGATATAGGATCGTCGGCGAATGTCAACATACCAGATACATACATACAAAGATAATGTTAAAAAATCAGAGATAACAAATGCAGATAAAGTTGACTTTTTTAGTTTATTAAACGTTTTTACAAAACAATATTTTGACACAAACTTAATATCTTTACATAAAAATGAAAGAACACAATAACTTTCTTTCTGTTTGATTTAGGTTTACATGTCTGTTTATTTATATCATTTTATGAAGAATGAAATTGTTGGCGGTCGATCAAAAGCACGTTATTGAAGCTTTATTCAAGAAATGCTCTACGATGTGCTCTACCCGCCTTCTTCATCTCTCTCTCTCTCACGTTCGCCTCCCTCCCTTCTTAAGCCACTGTCTCCCTCCTCCCCCTCTCTCCCTCCTGATGGATCTGACAACGCCTGGAATGGATGTTAGAAAGCGACTTTATACTCTCACACTTTCGTCGCATTCGAACTGAAATAAAATAGTTTGTATTTTTTTTCTTGAAATTAGCCCTGTCATAAGGTGTTCATACAGAAACTCAAAATACTCTAAGAGTACTTTATCATGATGCTGTGACCCAAAAAGTGTATATAAGTATAAATAAGTAAATGATAAGTAATTATAAAGCGCAAACGGGGCTCACCTGAGTTTTACCCGAACAAAGAAATACAAGAATACAAAGGGTCTGGTTTTAGAACATACTGATACAACTCAAAATGTGACCTAGAAATCTATTTCGTCTCACGGAATGGTACCATATTTATAGGGAGACGTCTTCATGACCTGATTATCATTCTAGCCAAGATTCACTATTGTCCAATTAAAAGTGTGGCCTCCAGTAAGTAAAGAGTGAAATTGTCATTAAGACCCATTTTCTTGTGTTTTCAACGGAACAACTAAATATTCAATATGATTCCTGCTTTTCTTCAACATTGAGCTCTGATCGTTGCCTCCAGAGTGTAAACAATAAAATTGTCATGAAACCGCTTTTACTATGTTTTAAAAAAATGATCACATTTTCAAGTTTATGACCAAAGAAATAATCTGATCTTATTGCATCAAAATTGCCAAATGTGTAGCCTCTGATGTGTATACATTGAAATAGTCATTATTACCCAAATGTAGTGGTGCCATTTTCTGTAGCATCTATATGTACACAATGGACTTTGGAGCATAAACTCTTCCGGGTAAATTGTTGATTGATTGAATTGGGTTTAACGGCCCCTTTAACAGTATTGCAGTCATATCGCGGCGGCTGGGGCACCTAACAATGGATTCCTGGTATTTCTCACACCGGCACTACCACTACATCCTTTCCATAGCCTCCAGCTGCTATCCCACATAGGTGTACGATTATCCACCTATTGGTGAGAGACAAATGTCGGAAAGAATATGTGCCGCCGCTGGGGAGGTAAATTGTTGAAGACGGAGGAGGGACGACAAACCTTGAAAGATCACAACATTTTATCATAAAGGAAGTTGTGGTCAAATTAGAACGGTTATGGATGCAATTTAATGGCGGTTGTTTACGAACTATCACTTGTATTCATGGCACTGTTTAATGAAGCATATATACAAATGAAGCAACACTTCCATCGAATTGATTGGTCAGTGGTAGGTCTAATACTTAAGTTTGATTCTAATGAAACGTTTTAACATAAGCAATTGAATCTATACTGCCGTCGCCATAGTGGAAGAATGGTACGTTCCGTAGTTTTTGCTGCCCCCGTGTGTTGTTACCGGTGGCTTCTGACAAACGGCCACAGACTGCCAGATTCCTCGAAGACCTGTGTATTGAAAGTATTATAAATAAATATTCATTATAATTATACAATCTTTTTATCAATTTTCTTTTGTTCGAAAGAATAAGAGGACGAAATACACAATAAAATAACAAGGAATTCCTGAAAATATAACACTGGTACAGTCATATAATCAAACGTTAATTAACAGTGGTCGTTTTGATTGACCAGCCGCTCGCCCCTCCCACTTAGTGCGTTTACCCCGCCCATTGACACCTACAGGAATTTCCACTTCGATTTTAAACGGATTTTTTGCGAATTGTATGGCTAGTATTAAATAACAAAAAAGTAGAATAGTTGGTTGGCGACCTAAACGTAATAAGTGCAGCTTGAAAAAAACTGTAGTTACTACGTTTAAGTATCAAAAACCAACAAAAAAGCTGTACATAGATAGCGGTCAATGTCTAAGTTCAAAATTCACTCCCGGTCTAAAAGAATTAACCCACTACCACATAATTGTTTTTTTGGACTCATTGAAGGAACATTTTATGGTAAACTCTGTAAGGCAGAATATATCATTTGTAGCAAACACATTATTCGCTACCCTATTTGCCACTTATTTTCCAATTTCAGCACACTTTAAAATGTCCCCTGCGACTTCTTTCAATTTAGCCTAGTCTAAAATTGTGTCTCTTGGAATGAGTAACATATAAGGATTAAATTTCCTTGGGTTTCCATATTATGATTGAAAAAAGTGCATGTTCAACTAAGTTCGCTTTATCGACTAAGTTAACCATTCCCACACAAGCCCTCCTTTTTACGCCCATCAAGAAAAAAGCTTTGGAAAACATTGTTGAAAATAAAGAAATTGCTTGTATCAAGCAATTTCTTCATTATCCACAATGCTTTCTACCTAAAAAGAAAAAAAAAAAAAGACAAAAAAAAAAAAATAATAAAATTTCATCAACTTGGAATTGTCGTCTGCAACTTCTTTCTATTTTGACCAGTCTAAAAATTTGTTGAGTGGGAATGGGTTAATCCAATACCAACGTCAATATTTTAGACCGGCCTGCATTGAAATATGTTCTAGACGACGATTTTCAGATGGTGATATTTTAATTCTTTTGAGGTAAAAACATGGTGGATGATGAAGAAATTTCTTTTAACAAACGATTTCTTTATTTTGTACAATATTTTCCGAAGCTTTTGGTTCTAAGGGGAGCCGAAAAGCTTTGTTTGGTAATATGTTAAAAGCACCATTATCTTCCTGTCTTCGTTTTTCGTGTTAAAGATCGTATTCATATACCTCTATGAAAACAAAACAAAACAAAAAGAAAAAAATATTCTCTTCATTTCTTAAATGAAATTTAGCGACAACATTGACGTATTGAGATGTAAAAAAAAAAAAAAAAAAAAAAATCCACGGACCAATCAACTCATTCATTTAGAACGGAAATGAACTTTGAACTCCAACATATCTGTTGAGTATTTTGATGGTTTGGCGATATAAACGTCGTGATTACAGAATACTCAAGCTGTAGTTACATACGACGTTTAGGTCGCCATCCAACTACTTTACTTCTTTGTTACATTTTACTGACCATAAATTTTGCAAAATGACGCCTTTTGAAATCTAAGTCGGAGCTGAATAGGCCTAACTAGAGATCTTTTTATTCGGCTACAAAATCAATACTCGAGAATATTTGAAATTGTTGAAAGTTTCATATGCAGATCAAATCAATCAAACTTTCATACCAATGACAGGAAGAAAACATATATGAGAGAAAACAAATTACACAAAATAATCATGTTAAACACCCGTACTTAACCGTTTACTATACAAACTTACGCTTTATGTGGCATAGAGGTGACCCTATGTGCGTTTTTTCCTCTCTTTTTTAAAACGTAAAGAATTATTTCAAAAACATTTCGTCTTATAGCCTTCTTTTGTAAAAAACAACAAAAAAAAACAACACGGCAATGAGATAGCATTTCGTTTTTTCTTTTCTTTTCTATTTTTATCAATTAAAAGCCGTTTGAAAGAACGGTGAAAACACGTATTTTTCTATACACGTATACAAAAAAATAGAAAGACACTGAATTGTTAATTCGTTGGAACGAGATACACGGACAACCAAAATCGGTGCCGAGCGCAGGGGATAGTAAGTCGTTCCCATGATATAATCATACAACCAGGTTACACCTCTAACGCAACATCAGCTTAAAGTTACTTCTAGCTCTAATAAAGAACGACTTTGAGTGGCTGTTTCCATGAGATAGCAATTCGTTTTCTTTCTTTTTATCTTTTTATTACCTGTTTTAACCGTTCTGAAAAAGATTTTCTTTTTTTCAATTAAAAAATTCTATCTCGCCGCCCCCGTTTTATGACCCCCCCCCCCAAAAAAAAGGAGAAAAACTGCACATGTCACCTCTATACCACCGCACTATCAAATATAATATAAATATTCATATTCAGTTATAAAGAAAAGCCTGTCCAAAATAACTTTCCTTTATGAAGTTTTGCTAATTCTGATGTTTTGAAGACGTTTGTCAGATTATTGCTACGCTCCTCAAGAATAAACAGAAGAAGCTTTGGAGAACATTGTGTAAAATTAAGACACTGAACAAAAAAATGTTCATTATTCATAATGTTGAAAAAATGTTTATCCCCCAAAAGACAGATTTTAAAAAGATGTCGTCTGATACTTTATTTAAAATCTAAAGTTAAAGTTTATCGTCTAGTTAATGGGTTAATTTGTTAAAACAATATTAGCTTTGTCATTTTTAGAAATTGATTTTTTCATATATGTGAAGCAGCAAGGTAGTTTATCAAAAAACTAAACGTTTATTTATTTATTTTTTTTAAACTAGGCAGATTTTTTTACTGGATAACGGATGGTATTTGTATCTCTTAGATATTAAAGAGATGAAGAGAATTATTTTTTTTTTTTTTGTTTTCATGGAGGTATGAACCGAAAAAACTTACGCGAAGCGGATTCATACATTGTGTGATTAGGTTTTTCGGTTCATACCTCCATGAAAACAAAAATATTCTGTTCATTTCTTATAATTTAAAAGCACCGAGAAAAAAACAAAAGCATTACATATTTTGATACCTTTTTTTATGGGACTATTTTGTGCGGAAGTTTTTGGTAGACGAAACTGAAAATTAATTTTTTTAAAAAAAAGAAAATAACGTGTTTTGTTTTCATTGAGGTATGAACCTGAAACTGTCTGAATGAGCCAATTAGCGGAGAGGATGCATAAATTAATATAAGTTTTTAGGTTCATCCATTAATGAAAACAAAAATATTCTCTTCTTTTCTTATGATTTAATCCCATCAAGTAAAACAAAGCAAAACAGAGCAAGTATTTTACTAGTTTTGAGTAAATTTTTTATAGATCTACTTAGTTCACAAGCATACAAAATAGTTGCTCAAAATATTGTTCATTGAAGTATAAAAAAAATCCAGCCAATCAAAACGATTGGATCTTGACAGATGACAGTAAGACTAAATTATTAATACAAGTTAATTTATAAAAAAAATCTGAACCACAATGTTTACTCATGTAGAATTATAAATCAAATGATTGTCTTGAATGAAGTAGAATTTCGAAATAAAAACGCACTTGGAAAATGGTTACAAATCATGCTATGAATTGTTAGTACAATTCGTGCTATGAATTGTTAGTAATTTATTTTATACACAAGCACAAAGCTATATCGAACATATTCACAAAATGCAAAACAAATAATTAAGCAACGACAATAAAGAAATGAAAATTTAACTTAAATTGATCTCTAAATCACTATAAAGGCCGATAGGAACAGAGGTGTATAAGTCTGGTATATGAGTGTTTGGCTTTAATTCTAAAAACATGACAAAGAAAATAACTCCGTTCTCCCGTTACCCTGCCCCGGAACTTGGAGTAATTTCAAGTTAACCCCTTGAAACGCTTCCCACGGGCCTGCCATAATTTAAAGAGCTTGAAAGAAAATATAAACTTGTTAACAAATAAGTTAAAAGATGTAAGTAGAAGGAAAAAAAACTCTGTCAGCAGAGGCAGCCAAACATTTTTCCCGAACACTATTGCTATGTTAAAAAGGATATCACAAATCAGAAAAAAGGGTTCGTAATCAAATATTATGGATCCGTCCCTGTTACTCCTTGATAAAGCAGTGAATTCAGCGAACAAATGATATGTAAATGGAAAGATATGATGGAATGCAATTAAACTCCGAGATCACAAATGATTGTCAGCAAGTCCATTACTTAAACACGCAGCGAAAAAAGGCACTTTCGTTATTACCTGGCACCTAAAGTCACATAGAGTAGACCTCCTAGGGAACTACATGTGTTTGTTTTAATTGATTCATGTTCTATCTTAGGATAAGAAAAATACAAACATCTATTAGTAATTTTACTGGTCAACAGTTGTGGCCTGATAAAACACTAGATTGCAATTGCAAAACTCTTTTAAAGAGAAGGGTTTGTTCAATAACAACGTGTTTTTCTTTCGTTCTTAGTTGTTATAATCCAATGTCGTAACTTCTTTCTCTCCTCCCCTTTCAATTTATGTTAAGTTTCTGTGCTCGGATTTTCATTATCCTTAAAAGCTAGTGTCGGACATTCTCTTCATGGGTATGATGGAGAACTGAGTACTTCGCCGGCCCATAGATGCACATGTATTTGTGGATCTTCTCCGATTCTGACGAGACGGGTTCGCTGTATAGATGGGTCTTCTAGAGCACTGGCGGACGTTGCTTTGATATCGTAATAGGAAATCTGGATGGCCATATTGACCTTGACCTTTCGTTGACTCACCATCCTTCAGGAGCATGATCGCTGTGAAAAGAAACGACGTGTATCACCTTCCATCCACCCGATTCTGTTACCCTAGTAGAGTTTGGAATATTAAAGACAGACTGACTTATAAATCTGAGCACTATTGTTAATTTTGTTGCGATTTTATCGCTATGCTTCCCAAAATGTGTCGTGCATTGATCATGTGACGGAGCGATTCGAATGCCAAGCAATTGCTTTTATGCACTGTAGAATCAAACGAGGTTAACCCTTGCCATGCTGCATAAATAATCTTACGGAATTGTTGTAAAATCAAAGGGCTGAAAACACTGATAGAACTTGTCGTTCAAAAATCAATATTTCTTTTAGAAATCAATTTCATAAACAACACTGGTTGGAAAATTACAAGCAGGAGGTGTAGACCAAGATCAGACTGCACTTATGTGCAGGCTGATCTCTGTCTATACCTCCTGCCTAAACCGGAATATTCCGGGTTCAGCATGACAAGGATTAGAATACTTGCTAAGAATTTCCTTTGATTTGAAATTTATAATGATATTATAACAGGGGCGTGATTCCTTAATTGCTCAGTTCAATTTTTCTTTAATTCAACATTTTATAGGAACTTGTCCTCCGACCGAGTCCAAGAAAACCCATCTTTATATGAGGGTGAACCAAGGTTTGTTTCAGGAAATTTTAACGAAGGGATCTGTGTTAAGTCCCACATGAAAGGTATGAACTTTGAGATAGATAACAATGAGCTTGATAGCACCTTTTGACAAATAGTTTTTATCAGTTTTGTGAAAAAGTACATTGTATAACTGATTACGGTAATTCGCAAATGTCAAAAACGGTGTTAAAAATACATGTTACACTTTGTGCTAATGGAATCCATAGATCCATTGTGTAATATAGTATTTTCTAACGTTTAATTGACTTTTTTGCTTTGGGTGAGCCCCAATATAGAACGTCATTGATAAGTAAACTGATTGCATGTCATTAAATCCTCGTTCGGCATTAATGAAGGTGATTTTAGATATTCAGATAGCTGGATAATCTAATAAGATATCTATACTCTGTTAATTATGCAGCTGCACATTTATGTAGAGACAGTTATTTCGTCTAGTCAGTCTACTAGGATGTTTTCCCTGACAAAGTTAACGATGAAACAGCGACCACTGTAACATGTTAAGGAAAATCTCCCTAACAATTTGATTTCATGTTAGTAGGTAAGGTAGATGCCAGACTGGAAGACAGACAAGCAGACCTACACACTAACCTATACAAGTGCTAAAAGCTACGAACGCTAATACAACAAAATAAAGTTGAAAGTAAAGTGATTATACCTCTATATACAACACTTGATAGCTAGTTGGTGAGACACATAAAACATAATAAGCTACACTTTAACTAGTGCTTTTTAAAGTGGTACGAAACAGAGCCTACAGGGAGAAATAAATCCCTATACGAATAATCTTTTCTCAGTTGCATGTGGTAATATTTCATTTTTCATTGACAAAAATTTGAATATTTTGTAAGGATAGTCCAACCTACACTTGGTTTATATATACTGTATGATAGGAACTAAGATCAGATATATGCCGTGATATTACCAAACTCTGGCAGTTAAAGATTATTAACACATGAAAATTTCGAAGATTCGAGACATATTATGTGTTTTTGTTATCGTGAAAAAAGAAACCATTTACCTTAACCGTTGAGAAAATATATCCCAACAAAATGACTTTAAATGGTCTCTCTTATAACATCTCTTACTTTCAGATCTGATGTTAGAACCGCATTTTTGGTTAGTGTTGCATGCCTGAATATTATCAAAAAGTTTAACTTCATCGATAAATATTGGCGGTTCAAACAGTGTGTTCAATATAGACTAAAGTCGTGTTTGTTTAATGTTTAACTAGGGTATTTCTATGGCTAAATTTCATGAAAAAAAACCAACACCAAATCTGATATCCGCATGTAAGCAAACAGTCTTCGTCGTTCACAAATGCTTAAACAGTTATTTGTTCCTGTTTTACACTTTTGGTCGTACATTATAATGTTTGAAAACTGCTCAGAACCTATCTTTGCTATTAATATTGCGCTTTGCAGAAGAAGCTATGGGCTGAGTTTAAAAAGCCTGCGACTTGCGTGCCACTAAATTGCGTTAGACAATCAAAGGAAATAAGCATATAAAGAAGTTATATTTTACTAACCTTGTTTGAAATTTTCATTAAATCCAGCATATATCAAAGGATTCAGAGCACTGTTCGAGAAAGCAAAACATCCCGCTAGGAATTGTACAGTAAAATACCAGTCCCCAAGCTAGAATAGAAGAAAGTAAATGGTCCATATAAGAGACGATAGACTTACGCGATACCAATCGCGGCTGTCATTCTAATTGCCAGTCGACCAATGAAATCGTTCATTAAGACCAGAAATGAGTGTTGAAATCCAACATTGGTCGCCATTTTTTGTTACCCTTTTTTGTTGGTTTGGCGACTTGAACGTCACAACTACAGCTTATTCAAGCTGTAGTTACGATATTTAAGTCGCCAACCAACTATTCTACTTTTTGGTTGCATGCTACTGTCCTTAAAATTAGCAAAATAACGCCGTTTAAAATCGAAGTAGGACTTCCTGTCGGAGTGGGCGTTGCAAACTAAGTAAAGGGGCGGGGCCAGCGATTGGTTTATTGACTGTGTGTGCTCGCAATCGGCGGATCGCTAGCCACTTAAAGGCATCCAACCTTCGACTGAGGTTATAAACAGCTTATAATGTTGTAGAAAACGTATTAATGATTTATTTTTTAGTTTCGTCCATCAAAATCGAACATTCTTACATAATTTGGCAAACTCATGACTGAAATGAATTCTAAATCTACGGCTACTCTTTTTTTTACTGAAAAAGTGACTTGGTTCATTTATTTCGTAGTAAAAATATATCGCCGTTGGGTGAGAAAAATGACGTGCAATAATAAAGGTGCAATTACGACATTTTAGACGCCCAACGAAGATACGTTGGTAGACGATATACCTGCTTGAAATCAAAAGCGATAAAACCCCGACAAAAGAATGCACGCGACATATATACAATGTATTATTCAAGGCTTAACATATGAGGCAATTAATTTATTGTTTGTTTAAATAAGGTCAGGGGTCGTGTTTAAATTGACTGATCTCTGACCACGCCCACTGAGCTTCGACAGGAAGTTCAACTACGATAACGACGTTATGCTTTAAAAAAGTAGTCGGTAACGTGTAACAATTGTGATTGTTGGATTGACCACCGCAATAGCGCAGTTGGTAGCGCGTCGGACTGTCAATCTAGAGGTCCCGGGTTCGATTCCCGACGGCGGCACTCATCCTTTCCGACTATTTGTCTCTCACCAATGGGTTGATAATCGTAGACCTATGTGGGATAGCAGCTGGAGGCTAGGAAAGGATGTAATGGTAGTACTGGTGTGAGAAATACTAGGATTCCATTGTTAGGTGCTCCAGCCGCCGCGATATAACTGAAAGATCGTTGAAAGCGGCGTAAAACCCCATTCAAACAAACAAACAAAATCCGCCAAATTCCAGTAAATGTAAATGCTGAAATGATGTATGTAGGCTTTTATAATAACGTTTCGGAGATCGTTTAGATATAGAAAATTATCTTTTACAATACATTATCGCCATTTCATAAAAATGTAACGAAAGACAGATTCCACATATTTTCAAAATTATAAGTTGAAAAGCAGACAGAAAATTGACTGGGCAAACAATTTCTATCTCTACTTACTTGTTTTCTATCCGTTCTCAATTCACTGTATAGTAGAGATATTTGATAAGGCAGCCAACAGACACCAAATACTGACATAATTGTGACTAGCATTGCTATCACCTGTAAATATAGTAATTATTATTTAAGAGATTAAGATAAAAAAAAATGTTTGTTTTCATGGAGGTATGAACGAAAAACCCTAATCACACTGTATGAATACGCGAAGCATATTCATACATTGTGTGATTAGGTTTTTCGGTTCATACTCCGTGACAACAAAAAAAAAAAAATATTCTGTTGTTTTCATCGTGGTATGAACCGAAAAACCTAATCACACAATGTTTGAATCCGCTCGCTTCGCGGATTCATACATTGTGTGATTAGGTTTTTCGGTTCATACCGCCATGAAAACAAAAAATATTCTATTCATTTCTTATAATTTAATATAATCGAGCGAAAAAAGCAAAACTTTACATATTTTGATACCTTTTTTGTATGGAACTAACTGGTGCGGAAGCATACAAAATCGCTGCGTGCTCAAAATTTTGTTCATAGAGTTATGAATATTTTTTTCGACCAATCAGAACGCTCGTTTTTCATATAATATATAATGATAATGAATAGAGAATATTATGTTAAGATAGCGATACAACATCTTGTATTTGCTTTGAACTGCGGAGACAAATTTGATATTTCACGAGATCGAAGCTGAGGAGGAAAATTTTGATATTTCACGAGATCAAAGCTGCGGAGGAAAATTTTGATACTTCGATAGACCAAAGGTAAAGTGGAATATCATTTTTACCTTCGCAGCGAAAATCAAATACAGGATCTTGTGTCGCTATCGTAATGTAATATTTCATTTATTATTTACCTACATTTTTAAAGAATAAATCAGTGAAATTATAACAAAAATGTATAAATCTGTCCATGTATTTCTATTCTCCTGTACCACTCTGATAACGTTTTTTCGTACTATGAAGTCTTCTACGAGATCGAAATGACATTACCTTAGACTACCTTACATATGGAACCGTATTTGACACTGTCAGATACGGACTTTTTTACGTTTCTGATTTTGTCTGTGTTGGATGTATATATTTTATTAGAAATATTGATAGGCATGTAATGAATATGCAGTATTATGTTGCGATAGCGATATAACATCTTGTATTTGCTTTGAGTTGTGGAGGAAATTTTGATAATTCACGAAATTGCAGGTCGATATAGAATATCAAAACTGTCTCCGCAGCGAGAAGCAATTTCAAGATCTTTTATCGCTATCGTAACTAAATTTTGAATTTATAATAAACCTACATTTTTTGAAAACAAAATCGATGAAATGATAAAAAAAAAATCTGTATAAATCTTCACATAATTTTCCTTTCTCATTTACCATTTTGATAACGTTTACTCGCATTGTGTCGTCATCTACAGAATGAAAATGACGTCTACCTTATATGTTGTTTTCTTCTAACGTATCTGTTTTTCCCTAGGTTGAATGTATATATTTTACTAGAAATATTATAGGTATATAATAAAAAGGTATATCCTTCAGTCAATTCAGGAATGATTGGAGCAACTATAGAATATCATTAATAACTTCCTCCGATATAATGAAATAGTTCTACACACACCTTTGGTCGATTTGTGAGGCTATGATTTTGACCACGATAACAATAATGATAAAAGAAATGTGACTGACATGCTTTTCTTAGAATATGAATTTCGAGGACAGTCTTTATCTGTGTAAAAGTTATCAGAACATATACAATGTATGTAGTAAGCGGTATTTTTTTTCAGTATATGGCAATGAGCGAGACATACTTGACATTTAGCCCAATATTTATGAAAAAAAAATCTAATTGAATATTTACTATTTCTCTCTATAATGAGTTAAAATGCAATGTTAAAAAGAATGTTATGCTAGATCCAAGGTAAAGGTTACAGCAGAAGGTTCGAGTAACTCCTTCATTTATAATACGTGATTTTGGATTTACGGTTAAGGTCACAATTTGTTGGCTCGACAACAGTTGTCATTTGAAAACCATCCAATGTCTATAGTTGTTAGGTTACATCGTTTTACTTATTACCATTCTAGCGTCATACCTTGATAAGTATTTGCCCTACACAAATCTCTATATTGTGATATTTCATGAATTTCCTTTCTTTCACATTGATCGACAAATACTTGTCATGCTATGTTTGTATCATTTTGTGCTGTGACTATGAGCCTATGATCTTAATGTAGAAATAAATAATTGTTCTGCTATGTCTATTTTGTGTGGGCTATTTTTCTATTGGTATGCATATTAAACCAAAGTGTTTTTATCGTAGATTTAATCTTACATTAATCGGAGGAACTAAACATGTCGTTTTGTCTTGTATTTAATTTTATCAGTATTAATGTTATTGATATCTCGTTTGGGAAAAAACGAGGCGAGGACAAATTAAGTGCCCATGTTTTTCTTACCTTTCTCTTTGTTTTTTGTTGAGCATTCATTCCTGCGTCCACTCTCTCACCGGGAATTGTACTCAGACGAAGCTTCCGTATTATCACCGAGTATGCTATGGTCATGGCAATCATTGGAAAAAAGTAGAGTACACATGACATAAACGTAAAGTAGGCGGTCCTTCCGGGCATATGGGATATCGTCACGTTTCTTTCCGGGTCAAAGGTCGTGACAACTGGCCAGGAGTCATCGCACCATCTCTCTGTGTGGTCCATCCATTGGCGTTCTTTCAGTTGTCGAAAGACCAGCAAAGGGGAAGCAATGGCGAAGGAACAGAGCCATATGAATAAAATGGAGAATCTTGCCTTTCGTTTCGTCATGTGGGCCTTCAGGGCAAACACGATGCCAAAGAATCGGTCGTAGGCAATCAGAGTGAGAGAAAGTACGCTGGCTACCAGACACAACACTGAAAAACAGACCAAAAGTTGTGAGCCCTTCGAAATACGAAAAGTGTCGACGAAACAAAGCAAATATTTTGCTGTTTTTAAGTAAAGGTTTGTGGGTCTACTTTGTGCGCAAGCATACAAAACAGTTGCGCTCTCGAAGTTTATCATGGAATTATGAATAGAAAAAATCAACCAATAAAAATGCTTATATCTTGATAGAAGAAACTAGATTAGATTATTTTGAAATGCCAACTCTGTTTCACCTGCTCTATACCAAACCCCTTTTCTAACTTTTCTTATTGCGATATACCCAGATTATCCTGAGTGTTAATTTCGATATTGTTCTAAGTGTATATGCAACGTATAGACATTTAGAACAGTCCCGCGATTAATCCTCGATCACTTCTCTCAAGATTATTCTCAATATTACTTAATTCAATCCTATATGTAACTATCATAGATTTTTACAAGGCATTAAATAATTGTAAATTTGGGAAAAAATATTAAGGGATAACGGATACATGGGAATTTCTTTCAATTTGGGTCAGTCTAAAAAATGCCACTCGGTAATTGTTTGAAAATTAATTCAGCAATTTCGTATATAATAATTTGTTCACTATTTATATGTAGTGGTTGGCGTACCCAAGGATACGATAAAACGAAACTTTTTGCTATTTATTCAAGAACATATTAAATTTTCAAAGATAAGTATTGTTAATAGATGGCTCTATATCAACGATGTTGATAATGTACGAACTATCGCAGAATTAGACATCAAAGTAGAGAACCATTTTTTCTCATTGCAGATAAATTGATCTTGAGGCTTTTCTCTGATATATGTGTTAATAATAATTGCATGTTAATTTGGAAGAGGCTTTCTATAACGCGTAATTCTGTGAAGTTTATGTAAATAAATTATAAATATCCGTGGGAAATTGACGGCGGGTCAATGAACGTGCTAGCGAATTCGAAGCTTGTATCTCTTAACCCTTTCCTGTACAAAATCGGGATTTTATGTCACTGTGAAAAAACAAAAACAAAACACTGTGGAAAAAGAAGAAATTGCTTGTAACAAGCAATTTCTTCTTTTCCCACAATATTTTTTAACCACATTGGATAGCTTCATTCCAAATTGTATCCAATTTATGGAAAATTTTCTAATTCCTCTTTCAATTTGGACCAGTCTAAAATTTCAACAATTAGGAAAGGGTTTAGTCGAAATACTTTTATGCAAACAAGACTTTTAGAGTTAATTATTTTCTATTTCAAGAATGAGGCATGAATTATCTTCCATTTGTAAGTACATGTAGTTTACAAACAAAAGGAGCCCTTTATCCTTTATTTATGGTAGCTGATGCTTTTTATTTTATCATTTGGTGAAATATCTTATTAAAGAAAAGGGCCAAATACTCTTAATTTTGTCAAGAAAGAATAAAAGAACGGTAAAACGATTCAAATCAATACATTCACCGAAAAATCCCAATTAAGAAAGGAAGCAATTCCACCCACGCGATTATCAAACGGCTTTTGGGTGCCTAGAACATTATCTCTAAACATATTTACAGAAACGCAAAGGAAGAATAATTGTTTCTGTATGTCACTGAATACACATCCTACATACAACAAAAACAATAATTATAACAAAACCTATGGAAGAATTAAATAGGGGTTGCATTGACAATTACCAAACAAACAATTTTTTAATTGGTCAAAATTGAAAGATGCTGCAGATTAAAATTTCATGTTGATGTTATTCTATAAGTAGTTATCGTTTGCTATAGGAAACATTGGGGATAATGAAGAAATTGCTTATGATCAGCAATTTCTTAATTTTCCACAATGTTTTGAAAGTTTTTTTTTTCAAAAAGCGTAAAAAAAGCAGAATTGTGTGAAAATGGGGTTAAATGGTATTATTTTCTCTTTCGAAAATTTGGACACAAGCAAACTGCTACCATATACTGACTTGCAAAATTTATTTGATTGCCGATATATCATTTATCGTTGGAGGGGCGGGGGAAAACTTAGACATAGCTACGTGACTTCATCCACTTAGCCTTTCGGATAACTTCAAATTGCTTTTATTGCGTTGAGGCAGGTAAACGAAATACAGATGTCGATTTTCTTAGATAATTTTGACTGAATATATTTTCCACGCACGCTATAGGAGACACTTATAATATCTCCTGCATAGCCAACACTTGAATAATTACATCTATGTACTTCACTCTATTTATTAATGCACTAAGAGAGAGAGAGAAAGAAAGAAATATAGAGAGATCGAGAGCGAGGGAAAAGTAAGAGAAGAAGTGAGAGAGAAAGAGAGCGAGAGAGAGAGAGAGAGAGATAGGGGGAGGGAGAGAGAAAGTGTGTGTGTGAGAGAGAGGCTTCTAGAATGAGGGAGAGAGAGCGTATAATATCAGACAGGTAGAAGGATTATAATGAAAAGATGGGAGGTGAAAGTATTTCAAACAATACAATGTACGTCTGAAATTTAATCCCTTCAAATTGAATAAAAGGTAAGTATGACAATCGTACAGCCCATCAATAATCGACATCTCTCCTGAAATTCCAAAGAACCATCTTCCCTGAACCAAAGTCAAATGCAATCAATAACAGTTCCTGTCAACACTAATGATTCCCAATAAGACACTGGGCATAAGGCTACAGGATTGATTGCGCTTATAACGTTCAATTAATGCTCAATTATCTCCAGAAACAGCATGAAGAACATGACAACAACAGGCTTATATCTGAAGGCCACAACCTATTGTTATATCCTAGGAGTGGTGCCACAACACACATATAAATATCGTCTTAATTCGCTTGTCAATAAAGTCAGCCCGATTAGCTCAGTTGGTAGAGTACTTGTCTTCAAACATCAAGATTACGAGTTCGAGCCCTGGGCTGACTATATCAACTAACAAAATTTGTCTTTGGGGCTAGACGTTAAACCGAGGTGCTATCTATCGAGCACGTTAAAGAACCAGGCGAGGCTCTTAGCAGTTTCGTCCTGTTTCCTTGCACTATCCCCCGTAACAACTTACCGTAAATAAACGGAAAATAATACTTGTCAATATAATCGGTGCATTTCAACGAAACAGGTCGGTTTTGTCGTAATTACATTTATACTATTACCAAATGAGGCATTATAGAATTAGACATTACGACTTTTTAGTCAACAAAGCGCCAGCTTTGATTAATTAATTGAACGGGGTTTAACGACGCTTTTAACAGTATTTCAGTCATATCGCGGCGGCTAGAGCACCTAACAATGGATTCCTTGTATTTCTCACACCAGTACTACCACTACATCCTTTCCTAGCCTCCAGCTGCTATTCCACTTAGGTTTACTATTATCCACCCATTGATGAGAGCCAAATGACGGAAAGAATATGTGCCGCCGCCGAGGATTGAACCAATGACACCCATGATTGAAGATTAGGCGTCTGGCACGCTACCGACTGCGCTATGGCGGCGGCAGCGGCAGCTTTGATAGCTTGAGTTAACAGACAAAATTTTGAGGTCGTGTCAAATTTCAACGAGTGCAAACTGCCACTGGAGGCTTAACGGCTGGGGCACCTGACCTTGGATTCCTGGTATTTCTCACACCAGTACTACTATACTACATCCTTTCCGATCCCCAAGATTCTTATCACCATTAGGTTTATGATTATCCAACTATGCCGCGACTTTGAAATCGAACTATTGACCCCATGCTTAGAAATCCGGACGCGCTGCCAACTGCGCTATGGCCGCTATGAAGTGGTTGTACTTGTGTGAGAAACGACAAGAAGCAATGGCTATGTGCACCAGTCGTTTAGATATTAAGCTTAAATACCTTTTAAAGTGTCTTTAAGCCAATACAAGCAAACAATCATTCCAGCAATGTTCTTTTTTATTTGTTTTCCTTTTTCACTTTATGTGGTGTACAATTAGGATCATGTGATAAAGGTTAATTTCGATAATGCACAAAACTTACAGCTTATTAACCCTTGTCATGCTGAAATTTTTTTTTTTATAACTACATCAAATTCAAAGCTCTGAAAGGATTGGAATGCTTGATTATGACTCAATATTTTTTAAAAATCATTTTTACGAATAACCCTGTCTTAAAAGGGACAACAGATGGTATAGACTAAGATCAGAGTGCAAATATATGCAACCTGATCTTTGTCTATGCTTCCTGCCTCAGCAGGAATATTCTGGGATCAGCATGACATGGGTTAAGATAATAAATAAATTTACATAAAATACAAATCGTTTGATGTCTTCTTTATGCATTCTAGCTCACATATCTCTACCACGGAAGAGTATGGCTGAAAGAAAATCATGGAACAATTTTTTTTTGTATAGTAATTTTCATTTTTTCCAAGACAGTCATTACAGTATAAAATTAATGTACTGCCTTTGGCTAATATAACCTTTGACAGATTTGAAATAAAGATGTGTTATTTCCACTTCCCAGCACGTATTATGACAAAAATACCAGAACTATACATCAAAAGATATTGTTGAGTTGTTGAACAATGGTTTAAAGGTCAAAAGATTAAAATAGAGTTCCCGGCAATCACGCACGTTCTTGTAGTTCAACGTGTAAATTCACCCAAGGGAAGTTTCTGTTTGAATTTATCTATGTAATTTGTTGCATTTCAAACCTTGTCAGAATATAATTCTTTGAATATTTTCATTAAAATAAAAGGGCTGAAAGCACTAAGAGTACTACTATAGTTGTGGGCAAATATTTTGAAAATTAATTTAAGAAAGAACTCAGATTTGAAAGTAACAAACAGGTAGTGTAGACTAAGATCAGACTAAACATATGGGCAGGCTTATCTTTATCAATACCTCCTGCTAAAACATGAAAAGGGGTAAGACTGCTGTTTCCAAGATATGGTTTGCAAATAAAATAATTTTTAATATCGTCTTTCAAAAATGGGCGTTCTGATTGGTCGAAAAAAATATTTATAACTCCATGAACAAAATTTTGAGCACGCAACGATTTGTATGTTTCCCCACAAAAGTATCCGATACAAAAAGGTGTCAGAATTTGTAAAATATTTGCTTTTTTCGCTCGAATCTATTAAATTATAAGCAATGAAGGGAATATTTTTTGTTTTCATGGAGGTATGAACCGAAAAACCTAATCACCCTTATGTATGAATCCGCTTCGCGTATTCATACAGTGTGATTAGATTTTTCAATTCCCTTCATTGCTTATAATTTAATAGATTCGAGCGAAAAAAAGCAAATTCTTCATTTCTTAAATATGTTTTAAGCCGCTTTGAACTACCTTTCTTCTAGTTATACGCTTCTTACATATCAGTGCTGGGATGTGAGGCAATAGCGGAAAAACATGGCAATTTAGGGATCGCTTGCCACGCCCACAGACCTCCAACAAAAAGTTTGACTTAAATATTACACGGCGTCATTGTACTTTATGGTCAGAAACATGTCATGAAAAAAAAAAAAAAAAAAAAAGAATTGCTGGTTGTTGACTTGAAACTGCAGCTTAATATGGTATTTACTTACGACATTTAAGTCATGTAAGCAACAAAAATAATCAACATAAATACTGGAGGTCAAAGTTAATTTCCGGTCCAAATTAAGGATTTGATTCGTCAATCAACTTTTGGACAGTGACGATTAGTCAATTGTCGCGTGTGAAAAACGGTCCCGTTTTTGTAATCTGAAACCTTTACCCCACAACAAAATTTTACACTGGTTCAAATTCAAAGAAGCTCCAGACGACTATTTCTACTAACTAAAATTTCAAAATTTGTTTTTCGTTTAGGGTAGAATAAAGCAGAAATTGCTTGAAACGAGGAATTTCTTCATTTTACTAATTTTTTTTCATTTTTGTTTTCTTGTAGCGTCAAAATGATTCATTGTGTGGGAATGGATTAAAGGAGAAAGGAGCTGGAACTCGTCGTATATAAACAGCCTAAATATCTCAATCAGACAAATAACTAAGAATACTGTTATGAGAAAACATGTTGTTATTTGTATTGTAATTTAATTTTTAGTCGAACAAAAAATATTCATACCTCCATAAACGAAATCTTGAGCACGCAAATATTTTGTATGCTTCCGCACAAAAAAGTTACATATACAAAAGTATCGAACTTTGTAAAATATTTCCTTTTTTTCTCTCGATATTTTTTGAAAAGAATATTGTTTGTTTTCATGGAGGTATGATTCGCGTATTCACGCAATGTGATTAGTTATTTCGTTTCATACCTCAATGAAAACAAAAAAAAGATGTTCTCTTCATCTCTGAAATTATACGGAAATATATGATTTTTGGGATTGTGTCCGGGAATGGTTTTGGATTGTGCCCGAGAATGGTTTTGGATTGTGCCCGAGAATGGTTTTGGATTGTGCCCGAGAATGGTTTTGGATTGTGCCCGAGAATGGTTTTGGATTGTGCCCGAGAATGGTTTTGGATTGTGCCCGAGAATGGTTAGTAAGTTGAACTTTGTGAAACACCTCCGTGAGTTATACAATATGCTATGAAAAGATAATGTCAACAGTCGACCTTTCATCTTTTGCGCGAAGGTAAGGCGATAGACTTCTTATGAAATATGGTTCACTAACATTTTACTGAGTTATGCAAGATGTTAAGAGGAACCTACCGGTGGTGAAGGGTTCGATGCCCTGCTCGGTTACCGAAAGGATTGCCGCTACCAAATAAGATATCGACTGACTTATCCATCGTTCGTTAGCTCGGTAGTGAACTTTGAACCCCGACATTGATTTTAGGCATTGTGTGATAATTGGCGACTTAAATAAGATAATAGTTACGACGTTTAGGTCGCCAAACAACTATTTCCCATTTGTTTTATAAACCGGATCATATATTTTGCAAACGCTCGAGTGTCGTCTGATATCTTAGTAGTATTGCAATGTCGATCGGAGAAACTTGTTGCGATATTAAACAACATTCGCCTGCGAATTGATTCGTTCGGGAAATTTTAGACTCGTCCAATTTGAAAGAGGTCGCATTTGACAACTTAAAGAGGACAAAAATATGACTCTGCTATAGGGTAGAAAATATTGTGGAAAAAGGAGAAATTTTTTGTAACAAGCGATTTCTTCTTTTCCCATAATGTTTTCAGAAGTATAAAATAATATGAATGAAAATTTCAGAGATTATGCGGGAAGGGGTAAATAATACCTAGGAGTTGAGGAACATTCCCCATCATTTGAAGGAACGATGACCCCTCCCATTGACTGCGCTTGCCACGTCAACTTACTCCGACAGGAAGTCTACTCCGAAATTCAGCGATTTCATTAACGTACCTGAATTTGGAGGTATCTGATTGATCAGTTTTAATAAACAAATCCGTAGAACAAGGCTTTTATAAAGCTGTAGTTTCGATATTTTACTCGTGCACCGACGAAATCTTTCATTTCATCCGATGCAATTAAAGAAAAAAACACATCCACTTTGTAAATTTAACGATGTTCTTAACTGTAGATACCATTTCGAGTGTAGGCTCGTAAATGCATTACAGTAGATATTTGGCATCGTTCACTAAGTGCCCCCTACCTAACAAGTGGTTTTGGAAGCAGATATAATGAGTTTACATCCAGTCTAATCACGTTAATTGTTCCTCTAAGATGTGGCTTGGCCTGTTAATTTGTGAAAGGCTTTTAGCTCTCGAGTGGGTTGTATAGTTCACAATTATTTTTTATTCACTTCGATTTTTTCATGCCTTTCAAAAACCTAAATAGAAGAGAACCTGACACAATTGACCAACTGCTGGCCCCGCCCACTTATTCAGTTGGCCACTCCGACAGGAAGCCCCGCATCGATTTAAAACTGCGTCATTTTGCAAAGTTTATATCCGGTAACATAAACCAAAGAAGTAGAATGGTTGGTTTGCGACCTAAACGTCATAACAACAGCTTGAATAAGCGGTAGTTAAGACGTATAAGTCGATAAACAGCTAAACTGTATCACACAAATGGTGGCAAATGTTGGAGTTTAAATCTCAATACCGGGCTGAATGAATTATTTGATTGGTCGATATATTTCTTGATTGACAGCCGGGGTTGAACAGTTGTATGCAAACTAGTTTGAATCAAGCACGAGTCAAAATACTTCGGGTAATATAAAAATGTAAATCAATCTATGATAAGACCATCTTGAGAAGCCGAATGTCCAAGTCGCTTTAAGATATTTGCTTTAACAAGTTTCGACCCTCGAAAGATTGTTAGAACTATATGCTTTTTTCTCCATACCGAATTATCATCCCTTTCCTGTACAATCTCTGTTTTTTATGTCCTTATGGTATTATACTTGGGAAAAATTTTGGGAAAGGAAGAGATTGCCTTTAGCAAGCAATTTCTTCTTTTCCACAATATTGTCTTCTCTGAAGCCGAGTTACTTTTCAAATTGCACTCACTTTTTTTCGTCGTCTTCAACTTCTTTGAATTTAGACAAGTATAGATTTTGAAAAACAAGAAGGATTAAGCTTAATTTAATTCAGCATTGCTTGGGGTTTCGTCGTAGTGGAGAGTTTTAGATATGCAAGCAATCGACTTTTAATCAAAGTTGATCTCCATTTCTAAAAATCTAAATTATCTAACTTATTGTGTATTCTGCTTTCTTGATGTTACCGTATATTGTTTGATTGTTAATTTCATTTCGCGATTTTAATATTTTGATTGGTAAAAGCATTACAAGCATACGCACATCAAGTATGGGTCTTGTTAAGAATTTTAATGTGTTTTACGTATGCTCAGAGAGGTTTTTAACATTATGGTGACCAAATTCATCTTCTTCGGGTTCGGTTTTCTTGCTTTTGGAATGATTTAGAGGATATTCTATTAGGAAATTGACCTGTTGACTTCTGATATCTTGCTGTATTTTGCCTGGGATGTTAGTTTTTATATTATTTTGAATTAGCTTTTTGGGTTTGGTTAGACTGCGACTAAGTTAATGTCACTTTCAATAGTATTTCAGTTATACCACGGATGGTAGGTGCACCTAACCATGGATTCCTGCTATTTTTTCACACTATGACATATACATGTTCAACTACAGCATTAGATTTGAGCCGTTAGATGCTCAGCCAACTTAATAGGCAAATTATTTATCGTGTTTCTATCAATGACAGGCAATTAACGGCAATGGCTTTTTTGCCGAAGTTGAGATGCTCATAACACTAAAGCAGAAAACATATTGTTCTGCCTATTAATACACCGGCTAGACGAGACGATTTGCTTTAAAATCACCATTGTCATTCTAAAACCTTGTAACTACAGCTTGATTCAAGCTGTAGTTACAAAGTTTTAGAACGACATCAGCGATATGAAAATTGTCATTCTACACACCAAAATTGGTATATCATTTACTAAATAACACCGTTAATTTTTTTTTAAGTTGAACTTCCTATCTGAAGTCGGTTGGGGCCGGCGATCCGTCAATTTCAAAGTTTGTATCCCTGTTGTATCACATTCTTGTACTGCATGGTGAAATGCAAAAAAGATCACAACTAGATGAAAGATAGTTCAAAGCGACTTTAAACTTTTTGTTATGTCAAGGGATAAGCAGTCTGTTTCGTAACCCGAACAGAAACTTCCCTCGGGTACATTTACACGTAGAACTATAAGAACGTGCGTGATTGCCCGGAACTTTAAAAACCAATGTTCAACAACTCAACAATATCTTTTGATGTATAGTTCGTGCAGGGAAGTGGAAATAACACATCTTTCAAAGGTCATTTGAGCCACACGGCAGTGATTGAATATTCTACTATGCCGACAGGGTAGCCCACCATCAGTACTTTTAGTGTTTTGGTTGTTTTTATCTACTTGCCATAATATTTGCAAAATATCGAAGTGGAATTTCCATTTTAAGTTTAAGTTTAACATGTTTGTAAAGTACTTGTAAACTACTGTAAAAAAAGTTTCCACATGTAAACGCTTTAATTTTCACTGTTTTAAAGCTTCGTTTCAAAGCCCAGATTTTAGTTTTTGGATTTGGATATGCTTTTCTTAATTTTCCGAAGTGTACACGTATTTTATGATAGTATTTATTTGATAGGATTCCATCCTATTGCACTAGTATACATTGTTGTTGAATGATTGATAGAATGGGGTTAACGCCGCTCTTAACAGTATTTCAGCCATATCGCCGCGACTGGAGCACCTAACAATGGATTCGTTGTATTTCACACACCAGAACTACCACTACATCCTTCCCTAGCCTCCAGCTGCTAAGGTTTACGATTATCCATCAATTGATGAGAAAAAAAAATGCCGGAAAGAACATGTGCCGCCGCCGGGGATCTAACCTATGACATCCCATAATTGAAGATTAGGAGTATGGTGCGCTTCCGACAGCGCTGTGAAGGCGGCAGCACATTGTTGTAAATGAAAGCTTATTTCACCACAATATTTCGATTTCTGAGAATCTTTCATATAATTTCAGCTTTTTCGAATTTCGGAAGGCTTGGTGAAATGTCTCCTCCATTAAAGAATGTGAATTAAATAGAAATGGAATTAATATCAACTTTTAGTATTTTAAAGCTACTTTTTGGAATAACCATAACTTTTTTAAGCAGATTTTCAAAGCTCTTTCCATGCTGAATTTCCATACAGGGGAAAATTATCCTCATCGCATTTTACAACATTTTTGGCAGCTACATCTAAACAAAGTACTGAAAGTACTGTAAGCTAGCAAAGCTAGTTTTGTTAAGTAATCTTCTTTGTCAAAGGTTGACATGATAAATAAACGATTTTAAAGTAACCCGGAAGTTAACACATGACAGCATGACAAAATCTCTTAGACGGGTTCAAATTGAATGAAGTTGCAGACGACAATTTCAAGTTGGTTGAATATAGAAATCTTTCCCTTGTTTTTAAGGAAACATTGAGAACGATGAAAAAATGCTTGTTACAAGAAATTTCTTCACTGTCCACAATGTTTTCAAAAGCTATTTTTCTTGAGATGCTTAAAAAGCGGATTTAAGAGGGAATGTTATAAATAGCATGCTCTCTAGAGAGAGCTCTATAATTTGAATAGAGTGTGCATTTCTGAAATACACTAGAACTACTTTTTATTGCGTAGACATTCAATGGATATAGTGGTTAAGATTCGAGTGGCAGTTTGCACTCCTTGAAATTTGAGAAGACCCTAAAGATATTGTCTGTTAACGTAGACTATCAAAGGTGTCGCTTTACTAGCTAAAAATCTTACCTTGCGAGAAAGTGTTGAATTTACAAAAGAAACCTCCCAACACCCAGTTGTCGTCGTTCAAATTGTTGACAAGATGTACCCAGGTACAAAATAGAGTCACTAATATATCAGCCACGGCCAAGTTGACGATGTAGAAATTTGTTGTGGTCCGCATTTTCTTGTGCCGCAAAACAACGATGATGATCAGCGAATTTCCAACCAGGGAGAAGAAAATAATCATGGCAAACAGGTAGGACTTTAATACAATTTCGTACAATGGAAATTGTTTAAGTTTGACCGGATATGGAATTTCCGTGTAGTCAAGGTCACTAATGTTGTCATAGTAACTAAAGTTGAAATAAAGGTCATAGGCGTCATCTGACACCAAAGAACTGTAGTTTTCTTCCATGTTTATTTTTTCTTTCTTTCAAATCGAGGATTAGAGTTGTAAAATTGTCAAACACACATTTTCTATCACGACAAAAACTTGGTTAAAATCCTTCAACCACGATGACAATACTTCTCTTTTTTTCAATATACCAACATTGTATTTTCTACTTTTTCAATTACTAATTTTAAAATATATATTTTAATCACTTTTCAAAATTAACATCTCCAAAAATTACATAACCTTTCTTATACACCATTTTATCTCGGTCTCTGATTATGTGTTTCAATACGAATTCTCTTTTAAAATATAAAGACACAAACAAATATGAGATCCATTCATATAAGAATTCACATTATAGCTAAGAATTAAATAGCAGCGCGATACACTATAACAATGAATAGCTACCTCTAAGCATGTTAAAGGATTCTTAGCAAATATTGGCTCCAATACTGTGGCTGTAGCGGTATTTGTAGGAGAATTGGCGAAGGATGGTAAAAACTATCGGTCAATCACTTGGGAAGATTAGCAGGCGACATTCAATAGGACGGGTCAAAATTGAAAAGAAAATGGGTGAAACCCAAAATTCAAAATAAATATATAGTAAATAATAAAAAAATAGAAAAATAAAATGACGCATGAGTAGTTGAGGTTCGGTGACAAAAATAGGATAAAATAATTATCAAAAAGGTGCTATTCTTGTAAAATGAATCAACCAATTACCATACAAACCCTCTTTTTGACACTCAGAAGAAATATAGGTCTGGAAAACATTGTGGGAAAATGAGAAGAGGGTTATCTTAAAAATGGCGTTTTAAGTCCATCCGGCAATCCTCGGGGGATCCCCGAAGTCTCCGATGTAGATGTAAGTACGGAATCGGCCGAGATGTGACGAATGGCCATAAGTCATTGATAAAAGGGATCAGACCATATCAGAATTCAGTTATTTTGTTGGATAAGTGATTGTTCTTGAATTTGACACTTGGTTTGACCCCCTTACAATTTCTGGGGATGAGCTATGTGCAATTTTGTATAATTGTCGCCTATGGAGAATGGAATAGTTTCCTGTAACCTTTTACTGCAATATCGTCAGTATTCGAGGTCTGGAATAATTTTGGACGTTACAGAAAATTATGCATTTGTTTGGGGTCGATCAGTGATCACACAAACATTCAGGCTCGTTTTTGCTTAAACCAGGTGTTACCAAGACGGTTATTTTGGTGTTGTAGTTATGAACGTTAATTTCTTCTTATTTTACTAGTTTTGAATTCATTTGTAGCCTAAGAAATTGAATGAAAGGTCACCGTGCATTTCTCACTTTCCTCATACCTCGTTCGCCACTATTTCAACAGAAAAGTTGTAAAATATGTAGCTTATGTTTTAAAATCTTAATACAGTCGAACTTTTAAAGTTGAAGATCTAGTCAAAAGCTATCTTTATTTTAGATATAAAATTTGGCAAATTTAGCTATGAAATTAACTGGGAGGGACCTAGCCCTTTGGAAATAAAAGTAGTTCCCGATTTTAGGAGTGAAAGTGAATACATCACTAGAAATGATATCAAATTTTTTACACTTGGATATCCCAATATTTCACTGCTAGGAATATAATAAAGAAGTATATTAGGTATTCCAGACTATCCCTGTTGGCGGATAGCGGTCATAGCGTGTTGTAGACTCAATCATGAGGTCCAGGGTTCGATCCACAGTGAGGTAGCAGCTAGAGGCTCGGAAAGGATATAGTGGTAGTACTTGTGTGAGAAATATCAGGTTAGGAGCCCAAACCGCCGCGATATAACCGAAATACTATCAAAATGGCGTTGAATCCCATTCAAACAAACACAACCCCTTTTTAGTTTATGATGTATATTTAGTTCTTTAGTGTAAATTTAGTTTATAGTGTATATTTAGTTTATAGTGTATATGGTAAATTCTTCAGTGATAACAAAGACAGTATTTCGTCAAGGACCATAATCCTCGAACTACCAATATGACGCTGGTTGTACATTCGAATAATGTCTCGTGTCTAATTGACTCAAGATCAGTCTTATATTGTGATAAAGATAAATTTGGAAAAAAGTCGAAATCGCTTTTTATAATTTGTTATAATCACATGAGACTTGCTCCACCTATCATTATTTTTTTTTTCATATTAAGTCACGAGTAAAGAATTCAATTCTAATTTCATCTATCAAGTTTCATGTGTTTTGATTGGCTTATTTTTTTTCAAACTTGCATGACCAAATTTGAGCACACAAACTGTTCTGTACGCTTGCTCACAAAGTAGACCCATAAGATGTTTCTCAGAACTATTATAAAATCAACAATTGAATAGTTGCTTTGTTTTGTTGGATTGCATTAAACCATAAGGAACGAAGAGAATAAGTTTTGGTTATCAAAGCGGTATGAACCTAAAAACTTAATCACGCTAATGTATGGATACGCAAAGCGATTAAATTTTTAGGTTCATACCTCAATGAAAACAAAACAAAAACAACTACAACAATTCTCTTCATTTCTTAAGAGCTTAAATGATAGAATAGATGGAGTGTTTGAATGATCGGTCAGCCGTTCAGCATACCCCTTCCCAAGGCAAAACGAAGTTGTGTAGACATTCAACTCACGGACAATTGCGTACGGATTTAATTCCCAATTGCGTTTCAATTAAATACCATTAATGGATTGAAATCAATTTAGAAGACACAGTTCAAATGCACTTATATGGCATTTGTCCCGAGGATTTATTTGAGACAAAATGATCTAAACTTGGTCTAGAGTAGAAGAGCTAGTAATTAGTCCTTGTCGAGCTGAATTGAAAACCCACCAGACTCCTAATCTTAAATCATGGGATGTGGTGGGTTCGATCCCCGGCGGTAGCACATATCCTTTCCGACATTTGTCTCTCACCAATGGGTGGATAAACGTTATCCTAAGTTGGATAGCAGCTGGAGGCTAGTAAAAGGATGTAGTGGTAGTACTGGTGTGAGAACTGATGGCGTTAAACCCAATTCGATCAATCAATCCTGCAGAGGGAATATTCCGGGTTCAACATGACACTGGTTAAGCTAGCTTAATTGCTATTCTTTCTATTCTACTCGAGTATAACGGTGTTCCGACAAGTCAAAAAGAACCACCTGAGTGGGAAGTGCGAAAACTATAAACCTAGGCAAGACAGCGCAGAGTGGTCCAGATCGCAACTTCTCGATCTTTGTAAATTTTCAGAGTCTAGAAATGTCATTCTTCCTTGTTTGTTAGTTTGAGTGGAGTTTTAACAGTATTTCAGTCATATCGCGGCGGCTGGAGCACTTAACATTGGATTTCTGGGTATTTCTCACACCAGCAATACCATTAAATCCTCTCCGAGCCCCCAGTTGCCCAACTCAATCAGGTTTACGATTATCCACCAATTGGTAGGTGACAAATGTCGGAAAGTTAAATTTCTGAGATCGGGGATCGAACTCGGTACCCCATGATTAGGAAGTCGACGCGCTACCACTGCGCTATGGCTATGGTTATTTTTTCCTTGTTATATGTCTCTGCTCTATCTCTGCCGGATTCTATTTCTTTTTCAAAAACATGTTTTACTCATTTTCATGATATTTGTTTCCAGGCGGACCGATTACGTTTGAAAGGTTGTTATTTTTTTTCACATACACTCTTGGCAGATCGTTTATTTAACATTTTTCTTTAAGTGTGCAAAATTTAACCTTTGTTGTTGGTTTTCGAATTTTACAAAGAGGTAAGGAAAAAATCTTAAAAAATCTTCTCCTCTCAAACTGTAAGGCTTACAACTTCAAATGATGAACCTGAAATCGGCATGAGCCCTATGTTGCTCGTTTCCTGATTTTTTTTATCTTTAGAAATCTTCATCTCAAAAATGTAAAGTCTAATGCTATCACATAGTGCATGAATCATCTCCTTATGATAATCTACCAAGATACTTTCAATTATTACTTTGAGAATAATAGAAGACCTATACTGTGGGTTGCCAGATTTTACATAGAGTTAAAGAGGAAAATATTTAGAATTATTCTTATCTCGTACAAAATGGCCTAGGCTCTCAAACTTTGTATGCAGAATCACCTCTTGGTTAAAACAAACTTTCCTTCAAATTCTTATTCTGAAATGAACTTAGAGAAAGCAATCCCTAAACATCATATCCTCCAAACCATAAGATCTTTAGGTTTAGAATTTTCCACCCAGAATCGTCATATAATAGGCTACCAGAAATTTCAGTCGTCCTATATTGTGGGTTCTTGTTTTTTTTTTTTTTTTTTTTTTTTTTTTACAGAGTTCATGACGGCAACCTTCCCCTTCCTAACCAATGACCTAGCGCTTTCAGTTCACGCATGCAGAATCATCCAAATATTATTCTACCAAAATACTTTATATCATTAATCGTGGATTAACAAAAGCCCTTTGTTGCGGGTGCCTGATTTTTTTCAATAGACATGCAGGGAAGAACATTTAAAATCTTCTGACAATGATTCTACACCATAGTTAACCGTTGTCAGTACCATATAAAATATGCTGTTTGCAACGGACTCCATAACCAACGGTCCTATAACTTTCAAATTTTGCATGCAGAAACTGCCGAAAAACTTTAATTGTGAACAGTTCGAATATAAGTTCTATGTTGACGGCTCCGAATTTTACATTGGAAATCTTTACAAATTCTATCTCCCAAAATCACAAGTCCTTAACTTGTACCCTTTGCATTCTAAAGCGTTTTATATATTTCTATTTAAATTCCTTAATTATGTTCCCTTGCGAACAACAAAAGCCATATGTTGGGGGGGTTTCTGGACTACACCAACATATTCTGAAGGAAATCTGTAAAACTCGTCCCTGCAAATAAAAAGTTCCGGGATCTTTGGCCGTTTTGCATGCAGTGCTGTCTCATGATACCCTACTACAATATTATGAATTATTACTCTTTGATCAATAGACATCCATGTGGTTTGTTCTTGGGCATAACACATAGAAAAAGAAGAAAACCAGAAAAAAAGAAACTAAACTTGTCCAAAGCTGTGAACAGTCTAGAGCTTTCGAACCGGTACAAGGCATTGCCATAAGTAATTCCACAAAAGTCTGTAAAATATCACTGTAATCTCTTGACCTGGTTACTGCCCCGAAGATCAATTGTCTCACACAGACACCCGGTTACCATTTTTTTAATGTAGAGTTATTATACCCAGGTAATCGATATAGGACCTCGTGGTCCTCTTGTGTTTTTTTCCCTTTTTTCACTGCCTTAAAAGGGAATGATTAACTCTGTAGGAAGACATCTCCCGGTTTGTAATTCGGACTGTTTTTGTTTGTTTGTTTTTCGACTTTCCTATGAGATATAATGATTAGTCCCCTACTTTGATGATCGAAATAGACCATAAACAGAAGTATTAATAAGAAAATAGAAAACATGAAATTAGTAAAGGATGTGAATAATAACTACATCCTTTGACTTTGACATTGACCCTGTACCCTTCTCTGTGATACACGTAATAGCACGATTCTTCTAAATAATCTATTTCTTATTACAGCTTTTTTAATATTAAACAACTGTATTTTGGTGGTATTCTGTCGATTTAAGTCTAATGCGCATCTCGTTTTTATTTTCATGATAAGTAATTTCATATGAAAAAGATAATAATAAAGGATAATTGAATAATAATAATAATAAAAAAAAAATAGTGCCATTTCGCTTACGAAGCCCGTTCGGGTCCCATTAACTCTTCGTATCCAAACATTTTGCGGTGCTTGTAAGGGGGGGACTGCATGGCAATACGACAGTTACACCGTTTTTAATCCATAACCAGAATACATCTTAGACTGGTCCAAATTCAAAGCAGTTGCAGACGACATCTTAAAAATGATTAAATTTTAGATCTTTTCAACTTTCTGGATAGTAAACAGTGTGTACAATGTAGAAATTGATTGTTACAAGCAATTTCTTCGTTTCACACAATGTTGTCCCAATTGTTTTTCTTGAGGGGCGTCAATTTTGTTTTCAACTTTCTTGATAGTAAACATTATGTAAAATGAAGAAAGTGCTTGTGACAAGCAAATTCTTCATTTCACACAATTTATTCCCAATTGTTTTTCTTGAATGGCGTAAAAAAATCAATGTGCTGATGTTGGTAAAGCAAGTTTAAGCCTAGTTAATATTTAATGTGCAGAGCCCATACTACGTTAGAAAACGCATATAACGCATACAACGCAAACCCAAAACCGCGCTTTGATCGAGCGGAGGCGAACGTTGCCCATACGATTATCCATCTTGTCGTACCAAGGGCGGCGAACGTTCTACTTATCTAACGATATTAGAGAAAAAGATGATCTCGATATCCCTTCTCCCGTGAAGATGACGATTATCAAGGTTCCACGTAAGTCGAAAAAGGGGCATATTCGTTAAATATTCCTTTAGAGTTATGCCCCTTGTTTGCATCGATTGAAATCTTGGTAGTGAACACATATATCGGGATTCAAGTGAATGTTTACAGAAATACAAGAGATATTAGAAAAAAGAATTTCAGACGACGACGACGTAGACGCAGACGAGGACCAAGACCACGACATGGCCATAGCAATAACTCGTGTGTTCTCCGAATATAGCCTATAATCATAAAAGTTTGAAAGAACGACACAATCATAGGTCCATCATTGTTGATAAAACAATTTTGATTTAGTTACACACATGGTCATTTTCTATTCAGAAAACGTGCCCATGGCAAGTAGTTTCGACCCTTGGCAGTCCGTGCGGTCTGGCCAGTATCAACACTTGTTGCACTACTTGTATAGCTCCCTTTCGCGAGACCTTTTGAAATCTATTTGAGGCTGCACATAAAACAAGTTGCTTTTTAATCAATACGCCAACGAAATTGGTTTCAACCTCATCGATACCTACTTGTTAGAAAATACATCGTCAATCCATTCCCACACAGAGAAATTTTAGACTGGCCCACATTGAAAGAAGCTGTAGACGACAATTTACGCCCCTCAAGAAAAAACTTTGGAAAACAATTTGAAAAATTAAGGAATTGCTTGTATAAAAAAAATTCTTCATAATCTACATTTTTTTCCTATTTAAAAAGACGAAAACGAAAATAAATAAAATTCCACCAACTTTAAATTGTCGTCTACAGCTTCTTTCAATGTGGGCCAGAAAAACTGATATTTCTGCTTAGTTTTCATTTTGTTTTCTTTGATTATAAATATCGCGTGCTGCCCTCTGCTTACTTTTTTGTCATTGGGTTACCGTTCCAAGTATTTAAATAGAATTGACCTTTAAATTGTTTATGAATTATTATTTAAGAGATGAAGAGAATATTTTCTGTTTTCATTGAGGTATGAACCGAAAAAAACTATTCACACTGTATGAACACGCGAAGCGGATTCATACATTGTGTGATAAGGTTTTTCGTTTCATACTTCCATGAAAACAAAACAAACAAAAAAACACACACAAAAAAATATTCTTTTCATTTCTTATAATTTAATAGCATCGTTTTACAAATTTTGATACCTTTTTGTATAGGACTATTTTGTGCGGAAGCATACAAAATTGCTGCGTGGTCAAAATTTTGTTGATGGAGTTACGAATAATTTCTTTCGACCAACCAGAACATCCGTTTTTGATAGACGAAACTGAAAATTAAATTATTTAAGGATAATAATCTTTGATGCTACATGCAAATTATTAATGATATGAAACGTTTTGGTCTTTATGTACCGACCGTCAGAGGAAGGAACTTGAATTTCGGCGCATATACTATTCGAAATAAATAAATATATAAATGACTAGATACATAATGGGTAACGGATCGCCATTGTAAAAAAAATCGATAGATTAATTTTCAAATTTTTACCATAGTGGGCTTTGAATTCTGTTAATCAATTATGTTGGTTTTGAGACTTAAATGTCGAAACTAAAGACTACTCAACGAGTAGTTACTAGGTTTAAGTAGCCAGCCAACAGTTTTCTTGTTTTGAAACTGGCAAAATAACAGCGTTTAACGTCTGAATCGAACTGCCTGAGCTCAGTAGGCCTGACTAGCCATCCGTCAATTCACCAATCGCTGTCCCCGTCCACTTACTTCTTTTGCCCCTCCCATTAACTCCGACAGGAAGTTCCGCTTCGATTTTTAAAGCGTTACTTTGCAAAATTTATGGCTGGTAGCATGTATCAAACAAGAGTGCCTATTCACAATATACGCCGCCACTTTGCTGCTGTTTCACGAAAATAATTGTAGACATTAGTTATTTTGATAGAACCAAATTCAAAACATTTGCAGACTACTTTTTTAAATTGTCAAGTTCAAATTGTTCTTATGTTCAAACTCTTTAAACTGCAACTAATAATAATAATAATAATGAAAATTAAACAACAACAACAACAACAACAAAAACCAGAGACTAAGTGTCAAGGGGCATAACTCTTGCAAAAATCAATAAACCATAAAATCCATGTACACCTACAAATTATGGTGATGGCATTGACAAAGTTTCATTTATATCAAGACACATGATAGGAGGAGTTGCGTTCAATAAGCCCCAGATACTAAGTTTTAAGGGGGCATAATTCAGGGAAAAATTAATGAACAATAAAATCCTTACTCCATGCACATCTACCAAATTAGGTTATAACATCAACCAAGTTTCATTTAGATCCAGCCAGAAACTTAGGAGGAGTTGCATTCACAAGGCTCCAATTTCAAAGAGCCCCAGAGATAAAGTTTTAAGGGGGCATAACTGAGGCCAAAATCAATGAAATATAAAATCCTTACTTCATGGACATCTACTTATTTAAGTGATAACATTGACCAAGTTTCAAAAAGATCCATATAGAAACTTAGGAGGAGTTGCGCTCACGAGAAAAGTAGACGGACGGACGTACGGACGGATGGGCGGACGGATGGGCGGATAGACGGAGAAGATGACGCCAATATACGACCGCCTCCGGCGGCGTATAAATAGTAAAATGGTTGGTTGATGATTTAAACGTCGTAACTACAGCTTGAGTAAGCCGTAGTAACGACGTTTAGGTCGACAAACCAACACAAAGTTTAACAAAAATGGCGGCCAATGTCTGCGTTGAAAAAACTCACGTCCGGTCTCGACATCTCAAGTACTTTTGTCCGGTGGTAAAATGGTGTTGAAGAGGAAAATCTTTACTTTGGACCCATTTTTTTATCGTTCTAAACAGACCTAACAGCTAATACATGCATAGCATTTGTTAGTTAAGCTACCCATACATTGATCTCTATTAATTGACGGATTGCTTGCCCCGCCCACTGACGCCGCCAGCCCCGCCCCGCCTCTGACCACACCATCTGCCTCCAACATTAAGTTTAACTCCAATGATGAACGGCAATATTTTGTAAAATACTATTGATTGGTTACCTCAACGTTATATTTACTAAAGCTGTAGTTACGTTTGAGTCGCATAACTAAACAAAATACTTCACATTAACTCTGCGGTCAATATCGGAGTTCTAAAAAGTTCATTCCCGGTCTTATTAACTGCTTTAATAAGCCGATTGATTCTTCGAGTGACGGCCGTGATTGGTCAATCAAGATGATACTGATTGGCAATCGGAATCTCGCGAATGCAGCATATTCAACCCCTCTGTTGCTGTTTCGTCTCTAGAGACCAACGTTTGCATCGTTCAAGTCTTTCATACTCGGTGATTGTAATTAGAACTTGCTGGTTTCATGAATTCTCGCACGACTCAATTTCAAAGTTTTTTTGTGTCAATTGACGTATCACTGGTCACGCCCACTGACCTCCGACATGTCACATCGACTGAGACATCAAACGAAATTTGTTTGAAAAAAAGTGTACGGACAAGGGTATAAAAAATTAAGCAAATCATTGGTAAGTGACCTCAAGGTAGGTACTTCAGCTTGAATATAACCCGTAGTGTCGACAGTAAAATCACCCACAAATAAAAATCGTTTTATCAATGTCGAAGCACGACTTTCATTGACTGGTTTGATTAGTCAGTCGATTGTGTGATTGACAGCAGCGATTTGTCAATTTCATGACGTTCTTATTACAAACTCAAATCGAAAATCTTACAAAAGTGCTCCGCGGCCACGAATGCAATACGTCGTTGGGCGTGCAAAATGTCGTAACTACAGCTTGAATAAAGCTGTAGTTACGACATTTTGCACGCCCAAGGAAGAATAGTTGTGTGAAAAGAATCCAGAATCTGTTAAAAATAAAGAGTGTCGAATACAGTAAATGTTCAAATTAATAAAAACCGACAATCGTCTCAAGAGAAATCTTAGGCTGAAATTGGACACGATTTGGATCGTTAGCGGGAAAATATCTAATACTCTGTGAATTTTCGAGAACCACGGTAACTGATTTGTTTTAATTATATAATTTTTGGATTTAAGTTTATTTTATCAAAATTAATCATCCCTGTGTTCAAGGTGACATAAACATGGTCACCATTTCCCTTTTGAAACCCGCCTTTTACGAACGGTCAACGTGCAATGATGGGTACTATTTATCTAACGTCTCCGAGCGTTTTGTCATACTGAATACAGGAACGGTGTTAACATTAAGGAAAGCAAAACTAGTATTAAGCGACCGTCCATTTGTCGCCAGAGCTTTAGAAAGGCTCCTTCAGAATGTCGCGTAAAAAATTATGAAAAGTTCTTGATGGAATGAATGGGTTTAACGCAACTTTTAACAGTATTTCAGTCATATTGGCGATTGGGGCATCTAACAATCAATTCCTCGTATTTCTCACACCAGTACTATCACCACATCCTTTCCTAGCCTCCAGCTGCTATCGCACTTAGGTTTACGATTGTCCAGACATTAGTAAGAGACAAATGTTGGAAAGAATATGCCGCCGCCGGGGATCGAACACATGATATCCCACGATTGAAGATTAGGAGTCTGACGCGTTACCAACTGCGCTATGACGGCGGCTCATGGAAATTTCTTACTAGATCACATGGGTTTATGCCATTTTTACAAGTATGTCACATATACGTGAATTGCAGACACTGAGTAGACTAGACATCCACTCCGGGCCATTAGAATATTCACTGATCGCATGAAGAAACCTCGAGTCAGTATCTATCTGTAGAACGTAAGGTAAAGACTCTGATCAGACTGTGCAGATGTACAGGTTGATCTTAGCCTTTACTTGACGCACATATATGGTGTGCGCACATGTTGATTGGAAAAGTGAAGCATAAGCTTGTATACTGCTCAAAATTTGCTAAGGATCACATTTTCTTTTAATGAATTAATGCCCAAAACCAATCGACTCAAACAAGGTTTGTTCTATAAAGATAGGTTAATATTCGGAATAGCAAAAATGTCGATTCGACATGTATACAACGAGCAAGGTTGATTGTTTGATTGGGTTCAACGCCGCTTTTAACAGTATTTCAGTCATATCGTGGCGACAGGAGCACCTAACAATGATTTCCTGGTATTTCTTACACCAGTACTACCATTACATCCTTTCTTAGCCTCCAGCTGCTATCCCACTTAGGTTTACGATTATCCACCTATTTGTGAGAGACAAGTGTCGGAAAGAAAAGGTATACCGCCGCCGGGGACCGAACAAATGACCTCACATTATTGAAGATTATGAGTCTGATGCGCTACCGACTGCGGTATGACGGCGGCTACAACGAGCAAGGACCTCGGGAAAGAAATATCCCCTTAAACGTGTTTCATTTTTGCCTTGTATCTTCAATTGCGTTGGTATATTTGGCGAACTTTCAACAAATTTATCACAATTTTCGGATTGATTTCTTTTTCAATATGATAGATATTCGCCTAAGACACCATCTTAGTCAAGATGAGAAGAATAGGGACATTTGGATGCTATATTCTGAGCTATGCCAAAGGCATGATGCTTACGCCCTTGGTGTGTCCCAGAACATTTTTTCCAGAATGTGGATCGATTGATGACGAGCGAAAATGATATGCATTTGCATGCTGAAGAGAATTTCAAGGCCGATGTCTGGTGATTCAGGCTGGCGTCACAGATTTGACAACGCAACAACGTTACCAGGGACTACCAGAACGCTAACGGAGGGCGAAAAAGTACCCAAACTATCAGAATCGGTCGCATGCTGCTGGTCTAAGGTCAAGACGATATGCAATCCGGGTTCCCTGGACACGAAATCACGAGCAAATACGTTAAGCATGGGTACGGGATCATGTCACTTGGACCCAAAATGACTGGGATCCAGTCCTGTTTACAGACGAGTCCAGGTTTTGTTTGGACTTTACTTGTAGACGTGCAAGGGTATGGAGAATGTCAAATGAGTGTTTTTCTCCAGTTTGTGTGGCAGAACATGATCGGTTTTGGCGTGAATAAGTGATCAGTGTATTTAATGTCTGCTGATAATGTATATCTAGCCCAAGTCATCGTAAATGGAAAAGGTCGCTAAATAGCGGTGAAACCTAGAACTAGATTGAACCGCGCCCGGATAGCTCAGTCGGTAACGCGCTATACTCTCAAGCCTAAAGATTTGAGTTCGAATCCTTGCTCTGTCAACATTATTTTCGAAGTAATACTCCTAAGTAGAATGAGCAGCTGGTGGCTCGGATCGAATGTTGTGGCTTTACTAGTGTGAGAAATGATAAGAAAAAGTTAGGTGCACCAGTCGCCGTGATATATCTCGAATATTTTGATGGATGTGGTAACCCTTTATAAAATCGACCAAACAATCGGGTAAGATTTGTTTTATTTCATGGTACATGTACGAGAAATTCGACCTTTTTTAAAACAAAAATCTGACAAGAATATTTTCAAAAAAATCTGAATTGAAGGACTTCGAGACTGGGGCGTCTATGTACATGACTGTACCAAAGGGTACAAAATCTCTAGGTTTTGTATGTCCTGTTCAGTAACAACAACAACAAACAAACAAATAAGGCATTTTAAAAGTGGCGTTTTATTTAAGCACAACAGTGAAGCTATATACCAACTTCTTTATTTAACTCTGTATAACTCTAAAAGAAAATCAGCAATTGACTCGAAGTGTTCCCGGACAGACGATTTATGGACGATGCGTTTTATTTCAAACCTTGTCATAGATTTCAAATTTCGATAAGTATTGCAGACCTGACGAGAGACAATGTTATCTTCTCCAGTTACAAGGAAATAAATCATGGTAATTATCCGGTTTACAGAGATATTAATCTAGAAAGGATGCAATAAGATCTCTATAAATGCATTAGATTATATTCGATGGAGAATAGCAGATTTTTATATCGTGTTTGGTAAAACTCTACAGCAGTGACTTATTATTATAGCTGTCTGATCTTGGGCTATATATTGCGTCGCGGCTTTTAAGAAATCAAATTGTATTCAAAATTTCAGCACTTTGGTTCATCTCTGATTTCTGCATTAGTTTGAAAATGTCACGTTGCAATATGGCGACGAAGGGGAAAAAAGAAAAAGAATCATAATCAAAGTCTAAAATCATGTACGCTTTTTAGCTAGCAAAGCGTCAGCTTTGATAGCTTAAGTTAAAGGACAGAATTTTGAGGTCGTCTCAAAGTTCAACGAGTGCAAACTGCCACTGGAGGCTTAACCACTAAATCCGTTAAATACCTACGCCATGAAAAGTAGTTTTTATCTATTTCAGGAATATTGAAAACTCTGCATGCAAGTTCACCTCCTATGTGTTCTTAGCTTACTTGAGCACATCGTGTTCAAAATGACTCTGATCAGTCGTCAAAGAAGTTGCAGACGTCAAAGAAGTTGCAGACGACAATTTCAAAATGTTGAGAATTCTAAAATATTTATCCCTTTGGGTATAGAAGACAATGTTGAAAATGAAAAAATTGCTTGTAAAACGCAATTTCTTCATTTTCCGAATTGTTTTCCACAACTATTTCCTTGAGTGGCGTAAGAACGAAGGATTAACTCATTGATTACTTCAACCTCGTTTCTTTATCATGTTAACGTTTAACAAAGAAGATTACTGAACAAAACAATGCTTTGCTAGGTTACAGTACTTTTCAGTACTTTGATTCGAATTTGATTTATTTTGAATTTCATTTCTTTTCATATACATAGGCAAAGATATGAACACAATGTACATGTGATCTTTGATTCGCCTTCTCAATTTCTTCATCAGATCCTCTCTATTTCTAGAATTCTAAAGAATCCGAAAATACGCACCGAACGTGTGTTGGCACAACATTAGCAACAACAACAACATTTAAAAAACAGCGTAATAGATTATTCAAATCGGTTGCGGTACTCCTGGAGCACTCCAAAATGAAAAGAAACGCTGGTGCTTATACTGTAATGTTTTAAGGGTTCCTAAAAGATAGAAACCTTCAATTTATTATTGTGTGAATAAAGACCAGTCATTTCGAGCTAAATTGTTGAAGGCTTGGACTCATAACGACTGGAGTGCAATGTGTTGTAAACCATTCAAGCCTGGATAACTCCATCAGATAGCTAGTTAACCTATTCAATTTTGCATTCTGATCTTTGTCTATACCTTCTACAAAAACAGGAATATTCCGGGTCCAGCATAACAAGGGTTAACCAAGGCCATGTCGAAGAGTTTGGTACAACGTGTAATGGACACATTTCTGTTTGTATTCACTGGAAGTCATTTTACGAGACACAATTGTCGAATCATAGCTGTCATTCAAAAAATGAATCAAACCATTCATTTAGAGCGAATGTGAACTTGTATCTCTTATCTTGGTTAAAGCACTGAGAGGAGGACCCGGGTGCCTTGAAATTGAATCACCATATTTCCTGTCGTAAGGTGAACATAGGATGTTAATGAACCATTAAAAAGGACAAAACCATAAATGAACAGACATTCGCGGGTAGCGGTTTAAAGATTTAATTTGATTGTTTGTGTGTACATGTATTAACACCACTGTGCTGGGGACAAGGGTGTACTGAAATTGAATCACCATTTTTTCCCTGTCATGAGGAGACCACGAAATACAGGCATTCATTTCGGAACATGATATTAACGAACCACCAGAGAGGCCAAAGCCATAATTTCACAGACATGCACGGGAAGTGGCTTAAATATTTGATTTTTGATTTGCGTGCACCTGTACATGTGTATTAGATGAAAATAGAATGTCTTTTCCGCTATGCACAAGAAAATAATAGTTTAAGGGCCGATCCAGTGCATAGATGACTTTCTGGACGTGACGTGTCACATTGTGTTATCGACATTTTGCCTTTTACTGTACACTAGAATTAAATTCATTCGTTGAAATAATGTCAGCTTGTACGATTCACACGATATTTCTAAATCTATTTTTTGGAACAGATTACAGTTTTTTTGGGCTTAACAATGGTCCTCTCAGAATCAGATGTCTGTTTCATTTATTGAAAAGAAATGCGTATATATATGAATCTATCGTGACTGGACTGTAATTATTCGATACACGAATCTTTTCTTTTTTTTTGGAGAGCAAAAAGCCTCCTTTGGCATTACTAGCATGTAAATTTGGGAGGGACAAACAATTTTTGAACTACTCTCAGAAAAGAATTCGGGGGGAGGGGGGAGCTGAGAGTTAAGACTAATAACAATCAAATATTCTCTCGATTCAAGTATACCGTTATACAGAATCCATTTGCTTGTTCGTCCGATATTATTTTAATCAAACAAGTCTTAAACAACACCCCCCCCCCCCCTGCAGTAATTTGCCCTTTACAGTGGTTCAACGAATTTCACTGAAAATCAGGTCATGCGATAGAGTTGGCTTAACTGTGCATTTTTAACGTAATAGATCAGATTGATTCTTTTTCACTTGTTACCATAGTTAACCAATTCCAACACGATTGTGCTTTTTAACTGCCTAAGAAGAAATTCTTCAGAAAACCATGAAAAATAAAGAAACTGCTTGTTTCAAGATATTTCTACATTGTCCAGAATGTTTTCTATCCCACAAGACAATACAATTCAAAATTTCATCAACTTAAATTTATCGTCTACAGCATCTTTGAAACTGGACAAGTCTAAGATTTTCTCATCATGTTATTGGTTAATCCTTAACTAGACGAGGAAACTTTTGACTGGTCCAAATTGAAAGGAGTTACAGAGTTTATGGTGTTTTTTTAACATTCTGTGTTGATTCAAGTTATGTCCTCATTTTTCATAATGATTTTCTATTTACCTTTCATGCGGGGCGTCAAAAGCGTAACTGTGGAGATATGTTAAATGGGGGTAATACATAAGTGTGTCAGAAATTTTATATGATTAATTCTTTTATAGGAAAAATAAGGTAATCAAGTGTAATATTATTAACAAATCATTACCCGATGACAAACGTTTAGATTGATTCGAATTAAAGCAAACCTTTTGAAGTTGATATAATTTTAGAATCGTTCACTTGCTGGGAAGAGAAAAGTGTGGGTAATGGAGAAACTGCTTTTTTGAGGCAATTTCTTCAATTTTCACAATGCCTCCCAAAACTATTTTCTTCAGGAGGATTATGTAGGAAAGGTTGAGTAATAGAATCTCTGAAATACTATTGGAACTTTCACACAAAGTTAGATTATAATAGCAGTTTTGGTGCATATGTAGACAGCAGGTTCATAACATTTTAAAACCCTCTTTTTTCCTTGGTTGGAAAAAAAATCAACACAAAAAACAAAACTTACAGAACTCTTAGACAGCGCTGCATACCATAATGAAAGGTAAAACAGTTGATAATCTCCTTCTAATAAATTCTTTGGGCAGCTGAAAAGCATTATAATTAAATTTGCTCCCAAATAATACTTTCGGTACTTTGATTTGAATACTCCATTCATCAGTCACATGAATATGATCTATAAATAACCAAATTGCTCAAGTCAACTACTCTTCAGTTAGGTTCAATCATTTAAGACTAACAATTTGCTGAATGTTTGAAAAATCATTTCCCAAAATTGAACGTAAAACAGACCTTTACTTCTGTTCAGAATATTTATATACAGTAAAGCGTTCATATCATCCTACGGGCACTGGATTTAATTTTACTTGTAGATGAACGCAATATTAAGTATAGTATATTTACATGTATATGTACAGTTAGCTTAATCAGAATTTCGTAATTTCATTTGAATAACAAATAACCAGTACTCTATTAAATTCATATCTTTCCGGAAAAATGCGATACAAAATTTACAAGAAAACCATACTCGAGGCCGAAAAGAAATGCGAGGATTGGAATTATAATTCGCGAGAGAAGTTTTTTATTAAAAATTGTGATAAAATTTAAGGTTTGTTTACATAAAATTATGACATTAGTGATGACGTTTAACTTTCGTAAGTCATTCAAACAACTAAGGCAATCATGTAGATTATCGGAATTGTCCGTAATGTTTAGCCATCAGCACCTTTGCAGGTAGCTGTCAAAGTTGAAGATAAGCGGAAAATCGAGTTCATTTGACTCGATCTCAAAATGTAAACAAACAAAAACTTGTTGAAACCGATAAGAAAAACACCAAATACTCTTTCAATAGACCTTTACTCATACCCTCGATATTTAGAAGGCTCTTGCAAAATAACGATTTCCATTCTGGGAGGGCAGATGTGGCTTTCAAGTACGAAGAATCTTTTCAAAGGACAAAGATTTAAGACCTAATTATGTACTCGACAAAACAGTAAAGTGAACAGATCGCCACTGTCAACAACAGCAACAACAAATGATTTTACCAATCAAATCATTGCACTGGAATTAAACGTAAACATTCCATATTTTGCAAAGTTTTGGAACTGTCCAAATTCAAAGATTTTGAAGAAAAAATTTAACGTGAATATATGCCAAGCTTCGGCGAGAACAATTACAAGAAAAAACAAGGGTTTGCGTGAATAGACATTTATTTCAATGTCCTTATTGAAGATTTTCTGATGGAAAATCCTAACAACTATATACATACTCAGAGATAAGGAAAAAAAACACAAAAAAACAATGCATCAAATCAAAAGCTAGCAAGCTTTGAAAAGCCACCAATTATAATCAGAAGTGGAGGTATAGGCGGAGGTTGGTAAAACTTAGAATTTAATTGCGATGGTGCCACCCGTATCGATATGAAGATATTAGTGAATAGCTGTGCGATGTTTCGTCCTTGGCAGTCATGTGAATGCTCTTGGAGCAACCATTGGTCAGCTATTAGGAATTGTGATGACGTAAAGCCGGTGACGACCAAACCAATCAATTAACGCCGAATCAGTACATAAAACACTTTATGTTGCCGTAAAATGCCACTTAGAAATAACCATTTGAAAGGGTAGAAAACATTGTGGAAATAGAAGAAATTGCAATGTTTTCTCAGTTATAAAATCAAAGGGAAGTAAAAAACAGGGCTGAACAGGAAAGGTTAAAAACTTCCTCATCCATTTTGACATTTTTGCTGGTTTGGCGACCAACGACGGGTAAATAGCCAACCAACTATTTGCCGTTGGTTTCTGGCCATAAACTGTGAAGATTGACACCGTTTGATATGTAAGTCGAACTTCCTGTTGGAAATCAGTGCGCGGGGCCAGCGAGTAGTGTGTATTCTGGTGTATCTATAAACAGGCTAACACATCAGTTAAAATAAGAGAAAATCAAATTCAAAACCTTAAAAGAAACTTATTTTTTGAAGATTAAAAGATTTGAAATTGGTATTAAAGTAATCAGCAATAATGGTTGTGATGGGAAAACTTGGCATCAAGATCTGAAGGATTTTTTTCTTGTTATCCAAAGATTAGTGTTCAAGTCTAATAACCAACCCTAATTCAAAGCCTGCATTATTTCGGTAGATACATTGCATTTTTACCCTTCAACACATCACCGCGAAAAAAAAGGGATTCTTACACTCTGAAAATATACAAACATGGAAAACATTTTGAGAAAAAAGAAAAAGTTGCTTTTAATAATTTACCCTTTTCTCACAATATTTTATACCCTCTTTGACACTTATTTCTTAATGCTAGGGCAATTTCATTTATCGACTACAACTCCCCGTAATTTGCTCCATTTTTCAAAAAAAAAAAAAAAAAAAAAAAATAATTATATGGTCTGGTAATTGGTTAAGCAAAGGCTAGATTTGAAAGATATAGTCATATACATTTCGGAATAAGGCGACTGATTAGGTTTTTTTACGACTTGCATTTTGCGATCAATTAACCCTTGTCAAGCTGAACCCGAAATATTTCTACCTTTGCATTAGGCGTAGACAAAGATCAGCCTGTACATATGTGTCTACACCACCTGCTTGTCCTTTTGCAGTCAGAATTGTCCATATGATCAATTTCCAAACTAAATATTGACCCTCTCAACTAGACCTACAGTGCCATTAACCCTTTGATTTCAAAACATTTTTGATAATGATTATTCAGCAAGACTAGGGATAAGCAACGAAGAGAATAATTTCTTTCATTGAGGTATGAACCTAAAACTAGATGGTTGTCCGAGGACAACTGCTGTCGAGCCCGCAAATGTTTGTAGAAGAAATGCTCCGGACAAGCACAATTTTAGTGTTTGACCTTGAGCTTTGACCTTGAACTTGAAGCTATCCAAAAGGTTCTTTCAAATGGCACATCTACTCATGATGGAGAACAATTGTGCCAAGTTATTTTGAAATCCATCCATAAATGTAGGAGTAATTGTCCGACGTCCGGACGGACTAACGCACATTACACCGACTTGTCATAGTGACAACTATGTCTGGCTCACCGCAAGCGGGCTCGACAAAAAATCGTTACATTTTATGAAAACGCATTGCGGATTAATACATTCGTGTGGCTTTTTTAGGTTTATACCTAAATAAAAACAAAAAAAAATATTCGAACCTTTTTTTTTAATAATAAATAACGCCATCAAGTAGAAAGAAGCTAGTAACGTTATTCTTTTTCAGTTTTGAGTTATTTTAATATATTTACAAAATAGTTGCATGCTAAAAGATTTGTTCATGGAAGTGTAAACAATAATAAATAAATTAGAAAAAAATTAAAACGCTTGAATCTTGAAATCAAATTTTAAGTGATTAAAGGTTATGTTGAGGTATAAACTATTTTCAGAAGGACAAAAGCTAAAACTAGTTAATAAGACTTGAACTCTAACTCTGTCTCTCTCTCTGTCTCTCTGTCCCTCTCTCAGATTGAACAGTCCATTGTTTTCGGAGTTTTTAAACATATCGATTAGTAATACAACATATGTGGTCATCTAAGTGTACACAATATTATCTATAGGCAAAGCTAAATGCGCTTTGGGTATTTGATCACCGAATCGAATAATAATAACTATAATCATAATCGTTTATAATGATAATGATATTAATAGTCATATCAATAAAAAATAGTAACACAAAACAAAACAACAACAAACCATTCGACCTCCCAGCAGCACGATTATAATCGACGTCATTATATAGAGTGAATAATAAAAACAAATGACCGATCAAACCGTTATTTCATTTTTATCTCCGAATCTGTTTAAGATTTATTTAATAAAGGGCAGAAAGTAGAATTTATGCTGTGGTGACACCATTTGAGTCCCAACCATGAGCTTTTTCAGTTCTTTCCTTGGCGTTATGAAACGACCCCCGTACAGTGAAATATCAGATAAGCTAACGTTTCGGAGTGCAGTCGTCATTGCTAGCGATCCCAGACCACGCCCAATTACCTCCGACAACCCAATTCCACTGAGATATATAACGACGTTGGTTTGAAAACTTTGTCTTGAGGAACATCAATTAAAACGCATGTCGTTAGTTGGTGATCTAAAAGCAATAACTTCAGAATGAATAAGTCGTAGTTATGACGTTTAAGTCTCTAAACCCGTTCCATCACAATGACGCCCCTCTGGAAAAACAATTAAGAAAATTCAATTTATTCATTTTCCACAAAATATTCAACCCATATAGCTCCATAGACGTAAAATCGTCGTCTGCAACTCTTTAAATTTGGACCAGTTTAACCCTTTCCTGTACAATTCCTGGTTTTTACGTCCCTGTGATTTTATGATTAAGAAAACATTGTAGAAAAAGAACAAAATGCTTGTCACAAGCAATTTCTTCTTTTTCCACAATATTTTCTACTCTACTGATTGGTTATCTTCCGTATTACATCCATTTTAAAGTTTCGTCTGCTAAACCTTTGAATTTGGACAGGTCTAAAATTTTGTAAAACAGTAAAAGGTTAAAAGTTCATTGTTTGGTAATTGGTTAACGAACAGTATAAATGTTCTTTATTTGAATGAAGTTGTTACAAAACAATTTGTACTTATGCTCTATGACTCTTAGTCATAGAGTCCTGAATTCTATACCCTTCCGCGGCGAATATCCTTTCCGACATTCGTGCCCATCCAATGGGTGGATAATCATAACACCTTTGTAGGATGAGCAGCTCGAGGCTCGGAAAGGATGCAATTGTAGTACTGGTATAAGAAATACCAAGAATCCGTCGTTAAGTGCTCCAGCCGTCGCGATATGTCTGAATTTATATTTTGAAAGTGGCGTTAAACTCAAACCAATCAATCAATCAATCAATCAAATAACCAATCAATCGACCAATCGATCTATCAATCAACTACCTGTATGCCGAAGATGCCTGTTGTAAAAGTAGGACACTCGATATCAGACGAAAACCGACTTCAATAAACAAATCAATCATTGTAAGTGACAACCTCATCGTTCTTCTCCGTCTGCTTAGTTAACACAATCTGCAATGTTGATTGGATAATCGATGATTACGTCTGTGTGTCAATTCGTTTAACCACACAGGACAGATAATCTCTTGACTCGCGTCACTATAAACAAATCCGCAAATAACTTTAGTTAGTGACTCCGTCAAATATCAAGTGATCTTCGAAGAAAACGTGGAATGATATTTATACCGCATAACCACCGGTTGTCTGGAATGTCAGGAAAGCACTGGTCTGGATGAAAATCGTTGGTTTTCACCAAAACCTCGTAACTACAGTTTATTTCAAGCTGTAGTTACGAGATTTTCGTAGAACACAGACGAAATACAGTGTGTGTTATGCTTATAGCTCCTCAGTTTTATTGCTTCCATCACGGAGAGATACTCGTCTTCATGGAAATATACTTCAGTTTGGATTTAAACGTTTTACATCTGGAGAAGGGCTGTAAAATTACTACACGGAATAGAAATCTATTTTTTGTGACTTATAGTTAGAAGATAGACTAATTAAGAAGTGCAAAAGCTAACGGCCAAGATCGTGGAGCTGGCTGACTTACCAGGATAGAAACCTTTCACTCATCGTCCATTTTCTGAATCTACGACAGTCATTCTAGCTTACTACCTTATGAAATGTTATTTTCTTTAGAGAGAGAAAAAAAAACTGTATTGATTTTCCTCTGCAGGACCAGATCGCTTTTTTCAAAAATTTTGTTTCACATACTTTCTGGATGGTCCTTTTTGTGTGACGGGTCATATTAACACGAACATGTCGTCAATTCGGAACTTAAATACCGCAAATACAGCTTTAATATGTCACTTTTTGGAATGTAACAATCGCCTTGATTATCGTTCTTGATTTGGGAGAGTCTTCTTTTTAACTTAATCATTATAGACTGCAGGCATAAAGAAGAAATTAGATCGAAAAGTTGACTAGACGTATGTTCTAGTCTGAGACGAATTCGATTAGAAAATGTCTCTAAAGATTTAATTAGTAGAATGCACCATGAGGCCTAGCTGTTTAGAGATATTGTTATTTGATCAGCGGGATTTCTACAGACTATGGGCGACCATGAAACCCACCGGTTTATTCGTAATAATGGGTGTAAGTAAAGAGTTCGACGGGTTATCAAAGAATTCTTTTTATTTTCAAACATTTGTGTTATATAGCACCAGTCCTTTTATTCTACTAATCCGATTACTATTTGGTATTACTAGAGCGTTGTAAAAATGGAATCACACGTGCATCTGTTCGAACGATATGTGATTGTGTTTTGTATTATATGTTTAATTGTATGAGTGTTGTATGTCTGTATGTAGGTTTGTTTGCTGACCTTGCATATCTGTAATTTTAAAAAAAATGTGTAATCAGAAACTTCTTGTAGTTTAATTACCTTTGGGGAATTAGAATGATAACGGGAATCATGTTTGCTCGATGGTCTTAACACTTTACCTGCATCAGAACGATTCGATAGATACTAGTCTTTCAAAATTTCATATTTCTTATTTCTTATCGACAGCATTTAAACGAAAAGTTACAAAACGTTCTATTTCTGAATTTAAAAAATAATAATAAAAAAGAAAAACAAGTTATCTATTTAAAAGTAAAAGATTGGTAACTCTAAATTGATTTTAATTTATCTGTTTTCGTTAAAGTGTCTTTATGTAATTGGGACTTTAAGGCGTTGATATTCTACAACGTGAGTCCACTTCCTCTACGGTCATTGAAGTTGATTATCTTTAATGTTGTTCACGAATGGCAGTATCTGTTTTTGTGTGTTTTTGTTTGTTTGTTTTTTTAACGGGTTTTGAAGCTGCCTTAGACAATTCGCCAGTCATATCGCGGAAGTAGGAGCACCACATAGTTGATTTATGGCATCTCTCGCACCCTTACCACCAGTACAACCTTTCCTACCAGCGTCTGGTCAAAGTCTCTAATGACGATGTCTGATCACAGTCTCTCGAAGTCTCCTGTGACAGCCTCTGATCACAGTGTCTGGTCTTAGTCTCTAATGACGATATCTTATCACAGTCTCAAATGACAGTCTTTGTTCGAAGTTTCCTGTGACAGTTTCTGATCAAAGTGTCTGGTCATAGTCTCTAATGACGATGCCTGATCACAGTCTCTAATGAAAGTCTCTGGACGAAGTCTTCTGTGACAGTCTCTGATCAAATACTATAACTGGTGTGTCTGATATAGTCTCTTATGGCTTAGTCTGATCATACTCTCTTATGAAAGTGTCTGATCATAGTCTCTAATATCAGTGTCTGATCACAGTGTCTAATGACATTGTCTTATCACAGTCTCTAATGACAGTCTCAGATCACAGTCTCTATGACAGTGTCTTATCATTGTATCTAATGGCAGTCTATGTGTCTGATATAGTCTCTTATGACTGTGTCTGATCACAGCCTCTGATTACACTTTTCCTACAATCTTTATCTACCCAACAATGTACATGTATGTATAATTCTGAAATAGCATTGACACTGTATGGAAACTGTGTAAGCTAAATTGCAACGGTATTTCCAAGATGGCGGATAGGCCCTCGTGAAAAAGTAAGTGTCATTTTTTTGTTCAGGGATTAATAGCTCGTTGACTTAATCATGTATAAAACCGCACAACTACATAAGACGAAATTTATAAAATCCGCATTTCTGTTAATCGAAGCAAAGTGTATGCATGGTTGTAAGTTCGGGGATGAAAAGTGTTGGCTAATTGATGATCTTTTGTAATTTGACAATCGACATCCATTCTATCACGATTGCCGTTGTAAAAAGCTATCATCCATATCAACAAAGGCAAATGAATGGATGATCCAAAAAAGCATTTACTCCTCTTGACTAGGCTGAACTTTTTAACTCATACCAGATGATAAAATGTAGGACTAGTCCAAATTGAAAGAAGTTGCAGCCAACACTTTCAGGTCAATCAATTTTAAAAATATATTTGTCCTTTATGAAGAAAACATTGTGGAAATTGAAGAAATTGCTTGTCATAAGCAATTTCTTCATTATCTTTACAATTTTTCTTAGAGCTTTTTCACTTAGGGGCGTTACAAAGCGCTTTATATTGGGATGATTCTTATTTATAGTATACTGAATTCACTTAACTACGGCAATGACTCTTGTCTTTTTCAACCCTAGTGGAGAATGAATAGTCTTACGGGATTCGAATCTACGGGGATACGGCAAAGCCGCGTAGAGCAGCAATGTCGGACGTCCTTGACCAGTAAGAGTCCAAAGTGTACGTATATGAGTTACAAAGCTGATATATAAGCATGTACGTGATATTTTAAACCATTTCAGCTATGATTATTAACGGTCTAAACATAAAAAAATACATTTAGAATATTCCATCATCTTCAAAAGAAACGTTGAATACGTGCCTATCTGCAATCCACACACTGTATGTATTTACCGTACAAACCTGCAGGCTGGCCAAAGTATTTGCATAAGACATAAGAGTAGTTATCTGGAATCGCACGAATAAGCTTAAACTAAGAAACCCATGCCAATAAATCCACTTTTAAGCGACCCAAACAAATAAGCCTTTGTCATTCTAAAGCCTCGTAACTGCAGTTTGAACTAAGCTGTAGTTTAGAGGTTTTAGAGCGACAACGACGAATCGCTTCATAATCCAAGTTGTTGTATATCTTGAAAGACAAAAGTTGTGTTTCTTTGTTAGAGCGACAACGACGAATCGCTTCATTATCCAAGTTGTTGTATATCTTGAAAGACAAAAGTTGTGTTTCTTTGTTAGAGCGACAACGACGAATCGCTTCATTATCCAAGTTGTTGTATATCTTGAAAGACAAAAGTTGTGTTTCTTTGTTAATTTTACCATTCATGAATTTTTTTCTGCAACTTATTTCGTTTGAATTCGGACTAATCTATATCTTTGTCGTGTTGTAATGGATTAATATGAACGGCAAACAGTCAGAAAGAATATTAGAAAAGTCTACTGCGAAATATATTACATACAGGTCTTAATTGTACATCAAGCCTTGGCAGATTGCGATCTAGCGTGAGATAATTAGCAACGTCTTCTCCGAAGATAGAAGTAATCCTGCAGACTGTACATAATTAATATTTCTTAGACACGCGTGCGTGTGGAAAACAAGATAGCACTATCAAGTGTGCGTACCATTTACCACATGTTACAGAAATGACAGAATTTGACTTTAATCAGTTCCAACACTAACGGGCTTTTTACACCCACAAAGAAAAATGTTTTGGGGAAAAAAAAAAACACTGTGGAAAATGAAGAAATTTCTTGTAACAAGCATTTTCTTCATTATCAACCCCTAAATACAAAGAACTTTAAAATTTCATCAACTTAAAATTTTCGTCCGCATTTTTTTTTTTAATTTGGACCGGTCTTTTGTCAATTTCTGATCCAATACGAAAATATTAAACTTGACATATAGGACAATGTCGGAAGTTTGAAACGTATATAACCCTTTTTAGACCTTGCGGATTGACAAATCTGTAGTTCAGTTAAGAAGACATTGTTGTTTCAGTAGTGTTCACAAGGTGTGGCTAATATTTAACCCGTTACGTCATGACACAGTTCTAGACTGAACAGAAGAAGATGCAGACAGTGTAATAGTGTTGTTGTCTTATGTCTTATATGCATTATTTATCAAATTTTATCTTCAGGTACCCCTTGTATTGCTCATCTCTTCATTTATCTTATGAAAAATATATTTATGTTGTAAACGAGGAATCTAAACGGAATTATTGTTTATCTGTCTTAGAAATCACTGCACTACGGGACTATTGTTTTATGTATCGGTCTTTGTAAACCTATGAATGTTTTGTATTATGTAGTAAGAAAAGCGGTTAATTCTTAATACTTATGCGACCTGATTATTAAGAAATATCACTATAAAGAAAATAACATTTAAACAGCACTTTGTGTGTGTGTGTATGTGTGTATGTGTATGTTTAAACCCATTTTCACACAGTGTCTCTTTTTTCGAGGCCCATCAAGAAAAGTAATTGGGAAAACGTTGTGTAAAATGAAAAAAAAAAAAAAAAATGCTTGTATCAAGCAATTTCTTCATTTTACTAAATATTTTCCACCCTGAAAATTGAAAATCTTAAACCTCATGATGTTTAAACTGTCGTCTGCAACTCCTTCCAATTTGGACCAATCCTTAATTGTGTCGTCTGGTAATGGCCTAAAGTTCGATATCGTGAAGTTTGTCAAACATTTTTCAGTCCGAAATATGTCTTAGTTCGGAAACATACTGACGATCTCAGTCGATGATAATGAGATTCCCTTACCTTACAGGATTCAGGAGTCTTAACCCATTAACAGACGGCAAAATTTTAGACCAGTCTAAATTGAAAGGTATTGCAGACAACAATTCAAAAGTTATGAAAGTTTGGATTTTTTTCACATTTTGGGTAGAAAACATTGTGGATAATGAAGAAATTGCTTGTAACAAGCAATTTCTTCATTATCCACAATGTTTTCAAAAGCTTTTTTTTTCTTAAGGGCGTCTAAAGACGTCATTGAGTGGGAATGGGTTAAACTGTTTATCGATGGATACGGCTAAGTAGATAAACTGACGCTTTTAGATGACGCATTCGTTAGGCACTACTTGGGGTTGCAAAAGAAGATGAAAATATAGTTCCTTGCTCAAAATCTATTAAATGTGTAAATGCAGGGATTTTGAAAGACGAAACTAAAATGGATATTACAGAATGAATGTATAAATATGTTATCTAACTATTACTTTTTGGTTTCCGTATGGCGACCGTGCGACATGTGGTCTGGCTACGGTCTCAACACACTATTGCAATGTTTGGAAATTGGTTAAACGTTAAGATCGACAGGTCTACGTCGCACGTAAAACTGTTCAATGATCGTACTGACGCGGGCACCGCATGACTTCTGAGGTTTAGGTATGTTTAAGGGCGTCGTACAGGCTCCGCACGCAAAATTACATTCTTAGCTACCAAAGCGTCAGCTTTGATAGGTTAAGTAAACAGACAACATTTTGAGGTCTTCTTAAAGTTCAACAAATGCAAACTTCCATTGGAGGCTTAACCACTAAATCCGTTAAATGCCTACGCCATAAAAAGTAGTTCTAATGTATTTAAGGAATATTGCAATTCTCGTCTGCAAGTTCATCTTCAATATATTTTTCGCTCACTTGAGCACATCGTTTTAAAATGATTCTGATCAAAGTCTTCAAAGAAGGTGCAGACGAATTTAAATTGTTGCAAATTCTAAAACATTTATATCTCTAAGTAGAAAACAGTGTGGAAAATGAAGAAACTGCTTGTAACAAGCAATTTCTTCATTGTCCACATTGTTTTCCACAATTATTTTCTTAAAAGACGTTAAAAGGAGGGATTTTGTGGGAATTGGATAACTCCTTGGTTACTTTAACCTCGTTTCTTTATCATGATAACGTTTTAACAAAGAAGATTACTGAACGAAACAATGCTTTGCTAGCTTACAGTACTTTTCAGTACTTAGAATACTGAAAGTAAGGTTTACATTAAGCACTAGCACCATACAATATCACAGCCTTCAATTTTCTTTTAGGTATTTTTTTTACCTCACGATTTCGAAACTACATTCTTAAAGGTCCCAAATCCATTCTATGACCGTACGGATTTAATTCGTTAGGCGACAGTGCAATCTTTCCATACGCAAGCGTAGAATGATTAGATCATCTTCAACTGAACAGTGCCGCCGTCATAGTGCAGTTGGTAGCGTGTCGGACTATCAATCTAGAGGTCCCGGGTTCGATCCCCGACGGCGGCACTCATCCTTTCCGACTATTTGTCTCTCACCAATGGGTAAATAATCGTAGACCTATGTGGGATAGCAGCTGGAGGCTAGGAAAGGATGTAATGGTAGTACTGGTGTGAGAAATACCAGGATTCCATTGTTAGGTGCTCCAGCCGCCGCGATATAACTGAAAGATTGTTGGAAGCGGCGTAAAACCCCATTCAAACAAACAAACAAATCAACTGAACAGTCGCGGCTCTCAATCAAATGAATTATTTCGACAGGAAATGAAATTTTTCATTGGCCGACATTTTGTTTATTATGTTTTTTTTGGTGGTTTGAAATAAAAAAACCTAATCACACTTATGTGAGTCATTTTCAAAAATGTGCACTTATGTGTGCAAAACTTGTAATTATTTTTTCGTTAAAATTCGATTTATATTTTTTGGTTTCTTGAAATGATACAGCCTTGTTTTATAAATGTCAACTTCAAAAAACGCTGAGTTTTTCTCAATAAAACGAAACTAGATAGATTTCTATCCTAAAAATGTCAAAAAATGTTTGGAGGATGTTTTGGTTAAAGTATGATCTTTTCGAAGGCCAGAATCCCTTTATTTACTTGAATTCGATGGAAAATAGGGAAGAATAACATTTTGCTGCATGTGTGAGTTTAAAAGGCTACACAAGGGATGTAGAGTGACCGTTATTAAAACAATAAAACTAGCAGGGAACAGTCATTATTTTGCTTCAAAGCAATTGAAATCGGAATAAATCAGTGGTGTTACTGTTAGTGGTGTTACCCCCCAAAAAGTAACATCACTGACGAGATATGTAATACCACTGATTCTAAATTATAGCGGTTTTTTGTTTTCTTTAGATGCATTACCTTCATATTGACCTTATTGAAAACAGTTTAAATTTTCTACTAATATATTAAAGATAATCATAAACATTGAAATTGTGGTAACACCACTGACTACATTCAGTAACTCCACTGACCTTATAGTGTCAAATTTTATATTTATAGATAACTGCAAAGATAACTATTCTGTTTGACAATGTCTATGACAGCAACATTTGAATACACTTAACTTTCTTTTGAAAGGTGTATATATTGATTAGGTTTGTGGAAAATTAAGGACGTAAATAGTAAAAAGTAACACCATTGACATCTATATATTTATAAAAGAATACTTGACTTTTACCAAAACTCGCATCAAAGTGGTTTAAATCAGTTGAAAATCGATTCATCAACGATTTCAAATACAGATGAGTTTTGCACATGTGGCTAAAGATATCTAAAAATAGTAACACCACTGACATTTTATGAAACATACTGCTTTTATAGCTCTGATAGGATGTAATATTATTGAGCCTCGGTCATGCCATTATTTATCTACATATCTCTGCTTTGGATCAAGAAAGTATAGTGACAGTTTTAGTCACTGAGTTAAAACAAAAGCCGCTGATCAGATGCAGAGCTATTGCCAAGCCCATCTGCATCTTTCTTATGCAAATGCTTACGGTTGATTTTCTTACAGCGGCGCTCAATTAATCTTTCTAGCAGACATACATGACCATTTCTTTGGTACCTTTCCGAAGGTCACAACTTTGACTCTATTTTTCTGGAACTTATTGGAATTTCTAATGAATGTCCCTAATGAATTCGGTGACATTCTGTTCCGAATAGCAGAAAAAATGTCTTTAATTAAAATTTTATCTTAACCACCCCAAAGATCACAACCATGGCTCAAATTTGCTGGAACTTGCTAAAAATGAATTTTGTCATAAGGATGTTTCTTACGGAATTTGGTGACATTCCGTCTCATATCACAGGAAAAGGTGACTTAATGACAATTCCCTCTCGAAATGTCTCAATTTAGATTGACTCCTTTCAAACTTGTTCGAAATATTAGATCACTAATGAACATAGTTATATTCTGCCTTCTATCCAGGAAAAATTGACCTTACTGATAATTTGATTTTAACCACTCTATACTGTTTTGGCTGAGTCTGTATCAAACTTGCTCAAAATATTTGGATGGTCATTAGGAAGATCCCTATTGAATATTGTCATTCTGTATCATATCAGGGGAAAATGGCCTTACGGACAATTTACTTTTTTACTACTCTAGATGTCAGAATATGGCAAAATCCTCCTCTCATACTCGCTTATAAGGTTTATGTAGTCATTTAGTAATATTTTTCAAATGGTAACATTCTGACTGCTATCAAGGGAATATGAGTCTTATTGACAATGTCCTTGTTATCTTCTACAGGTCACAATTTTGTATCAAACTTTCTCAAACGTGCTAAAAATATTTGTATGCTTATTAGGACGACTCTTATTGAATACGGTATTATTTTGACGCGTATCTAGAGAAGAGGAGTTTTATTGACTATATCCATATAACTGGTCTGCAAGTCACCCATTTTGCTCATTCTTTCTCAATATTGCATGAAATCTATGCTTTGTATGAAGAAAGATCCCCTTTAAATATAGATACATTCTAAACAATATCCAGGTTAGCAAGTCCTTTGAGACAATATTCTTGTTACTTTGCTAAAAGTCATAATTCAAGCTCAATCTTTCCCAAACTTAATGAAAATATTTGTTTGGTCAGCTTAAAATATTTGTTTGACAATGCTGGAAAAGAGGTCACGTTGAAAACGTTGACTTTTCGTCCTTATGAAGTAAAAGAGGGTCTTGGTGGCAACATAAGAGTCACTGCTCATCCAATTAAAACCTGCGTTTTTATTAAACTAAAAGGGAGGTATTGATTTTGGTATTGATGTTTCTGAAACAAAGATAAGAAAAAAATGCCAATTGCCGAAAAATACGATAAAACGAGCATTTAATGCTCAAATTTGAGTCAGATGTTATCTTCGGATTAATATCATAGGCTTAAAGTGGCTTTTTGAGTTATATAGGAAAAATTCAGCGAAGTTCCAGGTTATTTTTAATTTTAATGGAATTCGGTTTTCGACACCGTATGACCTCATTTGCATATGACCCAAGGTCAACGGAAGGTTCGACTTCAAACAGTTTTGGACTAATCTTTACACGATTGAAGACCGGCGAGCGAGCATAGCTCCTGATGACGTAACGATGATGTTGATTTGAGCAAATCAAACTGAATGCGGGATTCCAACGATAATAGAAACATGTGAATGTCCCAATATCCATTGCAACTATCCCGGCTTAATAACAGCCCACGTAGGGTATTAGGGAAATACTCCGATTAATTCTAATAAACGACCTCTGATTTTCGCAAAACTACTTTTCAGAATGTTTTGTTAAAATAATGTATGAAAGGGAATTAGAATAATTAAAATCTGTGACATGATAAAAACATCGATACCTACCTTTAAGAGAAAAATATGTTATCGTGACAATTCATTTGTGTGAGCCATCTAAGGCTATCTTGCCCCTTATTCTTTTAAAGCCTTTCATTGTGTTAATCAAATTTATAATTTGTAGTGTCATCGCGTTTATCCTTTCCTGTTAAATCCCTGTTGATTTAGCGGCCTTGTGGTTTTATACTTGAGAAAACATTTTAAGAAAGAAGAACTTGCTCTTAACAAGCAATTTTTAGTTTCAATAAAATAGCTTCTACCTATTAAGATAGTTGATTTTTAAATTCTTTTTGTCTGCAATGTCATTCGACTTTAATGAGACTTTAATGCACTGTCGTTTCTTTAATTGACAACGACGATCCGAGCCGGGCATCGAACCCTCGTCTAGATTCCTTTTTACATCTTGCATAATTCACTAAGATGTTGACATCATCTTATCTAAGGTGTTTCAAAAAGGTGAACTTACTAACCATTCTCGGACACAATCCGAAAAATAATTCCATATAATTCAAGAAATTAGCAGAATATTTTTGTTTTCATGGAGGTATGCAACAAAAAAAGCAGATTCACGCATAAATGTGATTACGGATTTCGTTTCATACCTCCATGAAAACAAAACATAACAAAAATAGTATTTTCATTTTCTATAATTAATTTCATTTACATCGATCGAAAAAGGCAATTATTGACAAATTTTGATACTTTATTATGGAACTCTTTTGTGCGCATATATACGAAATAGCTGCGTACCCCAAAGTTTTTTCATTGGGATATGAATATTTTTTTCGACCAGTAAAAACGCTAGTTCTGATAGACGGAACTAACAATTAAATGAACTGATATTAGCTTGTTGAATTGTAAATCATTTATTACGTCCGTAACTGCTTTCGAACTATTTTCGAGTACAATTAATCTGTGTCAAATGTTTTAGAATGTATCATATTCTTAACTTTTGTCGTATTAAAAGAGAATGTCCGTTGCGACAGTAAAAGTTCTAAGTGAATTCAGTTTCTTCATTTTGCATTCAGTTTTAACATGTTTAGGTATTGATGAAAGTTCCTGACAATTACAGTAAGATTTTAAGATGTATAATTATGTTGAAATGAAATAGATAAGAGCGAAAGCTTTTGGCTATAAAGGTCTTTTCAATGCTTCAAAGACAGTGACGTGTTTAATTGGGCACTGAAACATTAAATAGACAGATAATCGTTTAACCCATTACAACACAAGAATAATTTTAATTTTGAGTTGCAGACGATATTGTGAAGTTAATGAAATTTTAGATGTCTCAACTTTCTGGATAGAAAACATTGTATAAAATGAAGAAACTGCTTGTAACAAGCAATTTCTTCATTTTACGCAATGTTTTCCCAGTTGTTTTATCTTTATGTGCGTCTAAAATCGTCACCGTGTGGGAACAAAATAAAAGATATGCACTGTGTTCTTGTCTTTTTCTGTAGTGAGGGACCTTGTATGGTTAAGTGGATTGGGCGATGGACCTGAAATCTGACGTATGTCGATGGATTAGAGTTTGAATCGAGTTCGCCCAAATGGTAAAATGGGCGTGGACTAAGCAAGATTTTGTCAGAGCCCTAGTTCTGTACTTGTTATACCCGGGCAGCACATCAATAATCATCTTGTCGTCCGAAAGGGCTTTCTACTCGTATTCGAGAAAAAAAGATGATCTTGATATCCCATACTCTTGAGGGTGATGAATATATACAGAAAGCTCAAGAATAAGCGAACTTTGTCGTAACATAACTGAAGGATGTGGCGTTAAAAACCATTCAAACGAATGATTTCATAGTATGTTGTATGTTAGAATGCAGATATAGTTGTTTCTATAATAGATATATAAAATGGAAAATGGTTGGTTTATACTGGTGGTTCAAAAAAAGCTTGTCTGAGAAGTGAAAATTTATATTTGCTAAGAGTATTTCAGATTGTTATTTGTAGTTGGTCTATGATATCAAGTTCCAATTCCCATCATATTTAGTTTTAAACGGATAAGTGATGGATTCCCCTAGGGATGAGAGTTTATCATTTCCCACTTCCGTTAAGATATACGGATAACAACCATTAATCGCAATTTAGTTGCATTAATGACATCTGTCTTTTCTCTTCTTTCATATTCTCTTTTCAATTTTTTAACACATCAAATACGAACTATTTTGAGCGCTAGTAAATTTTACCATACAATTTTAAACTGGTCGCATACACGGGAAAATGCTTCATTGAATGTATGGCACCATGAAAGTTCCTGACGGGTTTTGATACGCCTCATTAATAACTGTACAATCCCTGATTCGATATGATATTACACTTGAGAAACAATTTTGGAAAAAGAAGAAGTGTTTGTAAAAGCAATTTCTTCTTTATTTAATTATATTTCCTATCATAAAGGACGGCTACGTTAAAATTTTAACTTACTTTTTAAGGTTGTCTGCTACCCCTTTGGATTTGAATCAGTCTAAAATTTGAACAACAATAAAGTGTTAAGCCTTTCTAAAGCACATTCTTCATACCGAAAAGGATTATCTGATTTAAAATAACGTCGATTTCCAATTTCATGCACAGTCCGTGATCCAGGCTGCAATCTTAAAAGTGAATAACAAAAGTTTTTTGACAAAAACTGTATTCTAGGCACCTTACAGCTTAGGTAAACATACGGATATTTTTCAATGCAGGGAGAGGGGATGGCAAAAACATGGATGTGTCTTTAGTGGGAAAGGACAGGCGTTAATAGGTTCAGCATACTTCCCCGAGTTGCTTTTCCTGGTTCAAGTCAGTAACAAACAAATAAGATTAATTTTATTAATAACCAGTAGAAACAAATCAGTCTTATATAAAAACGGGCGTTCTGATTGGTCGAAAAAATTATATACCTCAACGAACAAAATTTTGAGCAAGCAGCTGTTTTGTATGCTTCCACACAATATAGTTCAAAACAAAACAAAACAAAAAAAGATTCAAAAGTTTGTAAAGTTTTTCCTTTTTTCGCTCGATGCTATTAAGTTATAAGAAATGAAGAGAATAATTTTTGTTTTCATGGAGGTATGAACCGAAAAACCCAAATCACTCCTATGTATGAATTCGCTTCGCGAATTCATAGTTTGATTAGCTTTTTCGGTTCATACCTCCACGAAAACAAAATATATTATCTTCATTTTTTAAATAAATCATACAGAGATTCCGTGAAACATATCTATGAAATATTATTTTATCGGCTTTAACTATGATATCTATTATAACGCTTATTTGCAAGCCTTGTTAAAAATGTAAAAATCCTTATTTAGTTAAAAAATCCCTTGTTTTTTAAAGCTTCAACTGAACCCCGCTATGATATAACTGAAAGATTGTTGAAAACGGTGTTGAACCCCATTCAAACATTTGCCGAGAAAGTTACTTTCGGATCAACATATAGTTGCATAAGGTCTCTCGAGAAGTTAAAATGTTATTCTAGAGCTTTGACCTGCACTCTGAAATTGTCGACCACATAATTATTGCTGAATGCTTAAAGAGCAATTCGATATAAACCTTTCACCATTAGTGTTTAGCTCTATGTCTATATACGAGTTGTTTAGTTTTACCTTAATCCATATCCACACAATGACGTTTTTTGTGCCATTCAAGAAAATGATTTCGAAAACATTTTGGACAATTCGAAGATTCTCTGCATTTCGTTAACTTTTAGTTTTCATCTGCAACTTCTTCTAATTTTGACCAGTGTAAAATTTCGGCTAAGGCCATAGCCTAGTTGGTAGCGCGTAGAACTGATAATCCTAGTGTCTAGGGTTCGATCAGCGGCTGCGGCGAATATCCTTTTCCGACATTTATCTCCAACCAAAGGGTTGATAACTGTAAACCTAATTGGGATAAGCAGCTGGGACTCAGAAAGGATGTTGTGGTGGTACTGGCGTGAAAAATACCAGGAATCTATGATATGACTTAAATACTGTTAAAAGTGTCGCTAAACCCAATTCATTAATATAACCAATCAATCAATCGATCGATCGATTAATTAATCATCTATTTTTTCGTTTGGTAATGGGTTAAGTATACAAAGACTACTCAAAGCCCGGAGAATTTAATTTAGTACATAGTCTTTACGCTAGAATACGAATAATTTTCTCTGTGTTCTATCCTTCTCAAATTGCTAAAATGTGTAATGCTTAGTCAAAAGAAATTGCACGTTTAAATCCAGCCGGTTCGGTCAATAAACGGTTAAGAAAGCGAGGTGAAAAGTTAAAAGTTTAGCTTCAAATTTACGACTCACTTTTGTGCTAAATAGACAATTCGTCCTAGGACGTGTAAAATGTCGTAGCTTCAGCCTAAATAAAGCTGTAGATACGACATTTTGTGTTGTATCCCCACTAACGAAATAAGGATATAATAGTGGAATCACCTTGTCCACCCTTCTGAACGGTTGTCTGTCCGTATGTTGTTCTTTTCCTATTTTGTTGTATCCTACTAATACAGACATTTCATAGTATGTATGGTGTTTATGTTGTACCAATTTCCACATTTTTGATGTTTTCGTTGCAGATGCTAACCTGATAAAGTGTTGTCTTTTAAGCAACTTAAGCCTTTGACCTAACATATGTGGCTAGGGAAAACCCTCATTTGTTTCCATTACAAGTTTCTGAAACGGTGAAGTCGATAAATCACGGTTGCTAATCATAAGAAGATATAATTAGATAAATTGCTCATATATTATACCTAACACTTCCCAAAGAGGCTCCGAACCATGACCCCTACCAGAGGAAGAACACGTGAACAAAAAATTGTTTAACCAATCATCTTATTCGACAGTCGTTCTTAATGACCTGTTTTAAAATAACACACACACCACACACACACACACAAAAAACCCGGTTAAATTGGAATTCCTTATGACAAGAAAATGTAACCGTCAAATATGTGATCAGTTTTGTTTGTTTTGCGACTTAAACATCGTAGTTTCGACGTTTAGGTCGCCAACCAACGACTTTGCTTTTTTGTTACAAGTTACTAGCCATAACACCACCGTATAATATCGAAGAGACCAGCAGGGTCAGTGGGCGGGATATCGATCCGTTAATTACATAACAGATATCTGTCATATCAATTTAAAACCTGAATAATCATACAACAATGGAAACACAAGGCTGCTAGGCTGCTGGTCAAATCATTGATAAAATCAACGTTTAGTTCAAGGCTGCCAGGCTGCCAACTTCAGGCTGCTAGGCTGCCAGGCTACCAACTTCAGGGATATGGAAACACACCGAATCGTGGTTCTTGGTAAGTGGTCCTGATCGTTAAGTCTATTTGCTATCATCTATTGATTAATGTTCAATTCTTTCTGCTGTTGGCTTAGATCATAATGTATTTCCATAATTATTAACGTGCTCAATTACTTCTAAGCAAATCATACGCTATTTATAATCGGTAAATAGACACCCCTTTCGATCAACAAACAGTCAAGACATCAAGGTGAGCAGTTAAAAGTTTAAATTTGTTCATATCGACAAGTTATTTAAGGCCAACATAAAGGTTCTAAAAATCTTCGGAAATCAAAGTACTGAAAGTACTGTTGGGGAGCAAATTTGATTGTTATTCTTTCAAGCAGTCTAAAAATTTGTTCGAAGAACAGTATCAATTGCTTTTCCTTTGATTATATACAGCGCTGTCTAAAAAATTCGCAATTTTTTCTGCCCAGAAAAAAGAAAGTTGTAAAATTTCATGAACCTGTTGTCAGCATTTGCACTAAAACTGTTTTTCTAATCTAATTCTGTGTGTAAGTTCAATAGTATTTTAGAGATTATACTGCTAAACCTTTTCCCGCACCATCCTCCTGCTGAAAAAAGATCTGGAGAACTTTGAAGAGAATGAAGAATTTGCTAACCCCCCCCCTAAAAAAACAGTTCATTCCTTATCCTCACTTTTTTTCTTTCCAGTAAGTTTAAGGTTTAAAATTGTATCAATTTGAAAAAAAAAATACGTTTACTGGAATCAGTCCAAACTTTTGTAATCAGGTAATAGGTTGTTAAAGGGTTGCTAATAACGTGACACTTTATTACGTTATTTCACCAGTAAAGGAATTAACTGTATACAAATTTCTAGCAGCTATCGATATTACCTCCATTCAATCTATTGCCAGACGACAACACTTTGGACTTAAACTAGTAGCCCGTTTGTGAAAGACAGATTTGATAGATTTACGGGCATGCACCCAGTCAACTTTAGAATGATCTAGTCTGAAAGATGTTGAAAACGATGATTTGAAGTTGATACTTTTTTTAGGTAGAGACAAGCAATTTCTTTATTTTCCGCAGTGTTTTCCAAAGGTCTTCTTCTTGAGGGCGTTAAAAAGCGATATTGTGTGGGAATGAGTTAATCATAATCTTTTTTAATTTTTAAATGAACTACATTATTAATGTACATATCTATTTTTAGAAATCCAGAGTTAAGTGAACTCGATCGTATAACCTGATTTTCAAGGCAATTTATTGAACAATAGTCAGTCAAATTGCTACATCGTTTTCTTTTTCGTATTAAAACTTATTTTGATTTAAAAAAATCGGACGCACAAGCAAGTGCATTCTGAATAACGACATACTTGAATCGGGGGAATATTCGATTCGGTATGAAACGAAAAAAACTAACCACACTGTATGAATACGCGAAACGATTTCACACATTAGTGAGATTAGGATTTTCGTTTCATATCTCCATGAAAAAAGAAAAAAAATATTCTTTTAATTTTATATAATTACTTTTCATGACATCAATCTAAAAAGCAATTATTTTACAAACTTTGATACTTTTTATGCAACTCTTATGTGCGCAAATATACGAAATAACTGCGTAGCCAAAAGTTTGTTCACGGGGATATAAATATCTTTTTCGGCATATGAGAACGCTAGTTCTCAACCTGAAGTTGTAAAACTTTTTTCGGTCTCAGTTGAGAATTTACTCAAAATTCAAGTTGGGAAAAAAGAAGTATTTTTGCTTAGATCCTATGTTAATTGCATGTATATAAATGACACAATTTGTAGGTTTTTATTATTACTGTAAATAGACAATAGAAAACAAAACACGATATTTATTCAAATTTGAAGTTTGAGTACATTCTCAGTTGAGTGCGAAAAACGTTTTATAATCTCGGGCCTCGACAGATGATACTAACGATTAAAATAACTGATATTAGTTCATTGAATTGTAAATTATTCAATACATCCGTTGCTGTTTTCGAATTCTATTAGTCTAAGAGTAAAATTAATCTCGCTGTGTTACATCTCTTAGAACGTAGCCTATTCTTAAAAGAGAACATCCTTCAGAATGTCCGTTACGACAGTAAAAGTTCTGATGAAATTCAGTTTCTTCATTTTGCATTCAGTTTTAACATGTTTAGGTATTGATGAAAGTTTCTGATAATTACAGTAAGATTTTAAGATGTATAATTATGTTGAAATAAAATAGATTAGAACGAAAGCATTTGGCTTTAATTTGGCTTCAATGTATTTAAAGACAGTGATGAGTTTAATATAGGGCACTTGAAACATTTAATTAGATAGAGAATCGTTAAGCCCATTAACACACAAAAATGGTTTTAATCTTGAGTTGCAGACGCATTTTGAAGTTTATGAAATTTTAGATTTTTTCAACATTCTAAAAAAAAAAAAAAAAAAAAAAAAGGCCGCCGTCATAGCGCAGTTGGTAGCGCGTCGGACTGTCAATCTCGAGGTCCCGGGTTCGATCCCCGACGGCGGCACTCATCCTTTCCGACTATTTGTCTCTCACCAATGGGTCGATAATCGTAGACCTATGTGGGATAGCAGCTGGAGGCTAGGAAAGGATGTAATGGTAGTACTGGTGTGAGAAATACCAGGATTCCATTGTTAGGTGCTCCAGCCGCCGCGATATAACTGAAAGATTGTTGAAAGCGGCGTAAAACCCCATTCAAACAAACAAACAAACTAAATAAAAAACATTATGTAAAATGTGACAAGCAATTTCTTCATTTTACGCAATGTTTTCCCATTTGTTTTCTCTTGAGGTGCGTCCAAAAACGCCACAGTGTGGGATTGTGGGAATTCGAAACAAAATTACAGCCATGCACTTCATTCCTTTTCCTTTTTCGTAGTTAAGGGTCCTGCATGGCTGAGTGGATCGAGTGGTGGACCTGAAATCTGACGGAAGTCGAATGATTCGAGTTCGAATCGAGTTTGCGCGGATTGTTAAATGGGCATGGCCTAAGGCAAGATTCTTTAGAGCCCTATTTCTGTACTGGTTATACATGTACCCGGGCAGCAAATCAATAAACACCTTGTCATCCAAAAGGGAGTCGAATTTTCTATTTGTATTCGAGAAAAAAAGATGATCTTGATATACCTTCACTCGTGAGGGTGATGAATATATACAGAAAGTTCATGAACAAGCGAACTTTGTCGTGACATAACTGAAGGATGTGGCGTTAAACCCCATTCAAACGAATGGTTTCATAATGTGTTGTATGTTAGAATGCAGATATAGATGTTTCTATATTAGATACATTAAGTAGAAAATGGTTGGTATATAGAGGTGGTTCATAAAAAAAGATTGTCTGAGAAGTGAGAATTTATATTTGCTAAGAGTATTTCAGACTGTTATTTGTAGTTGGTCTATGATATCAAGTTCCAATTCCCATCATATTTAGTTTTAAACGGATAAGCGGTGGATTCCCCTAGAAATGAGAGTTTATCATTTATCTCTTCCGTTAAGATATACGGATAACAACCATTAATCGCAATTTAGTTGCATTAATGACATCTGTCTTTTCTCTTCTCCCATATTCTCTTTTAAATTTTTTAACACATCAAATTCGAACTATTTTGAACGCTAGTAAATTTTACCATACAATTTTAAACTGGTCGCATACACATAAAAATGCTTCATTGAATGTATGGCACCATGAAAGTTCCTGACGGGTTTTGATTCGCCTCATTATTTCCCGTACAATTCTTGATTCGATATGATATTACACTTAAGAAACAATTTAGGAAAAAGAAGATTTGTTTGTAATAAGAAATTTCTTCTTTTTTTTAAATCATATTTTCTATCATATAGGACGGCTACGTTAAAATTTTAACTTGCTTTTTAAGGTTGTCTGCTACCCCTTTGAATTTGAATAAGTCTAAAATTTGAAATCAAAGTACTGAAAGAACTGTAAACTAGCAAAGCATAGTGTTGTTCAGTAATCTTCTTTGCCAAAGGTTATCATGATAGATAATCCAGGTTAAAGTAACCCAGGCATTAACCCATTACAACATGACAAAATCTTAGAATGGTTCATATTGAAAGAAGTTGCAGACGACATTTTCAGGTTGTTTGAATATAGAAAATATCTCCCTTGTTGGTTAGAAAACATTGTGGACAATAAGGAAATTGCTTGTTACAAGCAATTTCTTCATTGTTCACAATGTTTTCCAAAGCTTTTTTCTTGAGATACTTAAAAGGCGGAATTGGGTGGGAATGGGTTAAATATCACGTTTTGAAAGAGTTCCCTACAATTAGAATAGAGTTTGAAATATTCCTGCAATAAATAGGAACTACTTTTTATGGAGTAAGCATTTAATTGATTTAGTTGTTAAGCCTGCAGTGGCAGTTTGCACTCAATGAACTTTGAGGAGACCTCAAAATTTTGTCTGTTAACTTAAGCTATCAAAACTGACGCTTTGCTAGCTAAAAACAATGAAGTGTTAAGCCTTTCTAAAGCACATTCTTCATACTGAAAAGGATTATCTAATTCAAAATAACGTCGAATTCCAATTTCGTGCACAGTCCGTGATCCAAGCTGAAATTTTAAAAGTGAATAACAAAAGTTTTTGACAAAAACTGTATGCTAGGCACCTTAAAGCTTAGGTAAACATACATATATTTTTCAATGAAGGGAGAGGGGATGGCAAAAACATGGATGTGTCTTTAGTGAGATAGGACAGGCGTTAATAGGTTCAACATACTTCCCCAAGTTGCTTTTCCTGGTTCAAGTCAGTAACAAACAAATAAGATTAATCCTATTCATAACCAGTAGAAACAAGTCAGTCTTATATATATAAACGGGCGTTCTGATTGGTCGAAAAAAATATATACCTCAACGAACAAAAATTTGAGCAAGCAGCTATTTTGTATGCTTCCACGAAAAATAGTTCAACACAAATAAAAAATTCAAAAGTTTGTAAAGTTTTTGTTGTTCGCTCAATGCTATTAAGTCATAAGAAATGAAGAGAATAATTTTTGTTTTCGTGGAGGTATGAACCGAAAAACCCTAATCACTTCTATGTATGAATCCGCTTCGCGAATTCATAGCTAGATTAGCTTTTTCGGTTCATACCTCCACGAAAACAAAATATATTATCTGCATCTTTTAAATAAATCATACAGAGATTCCGTGAAACACATCTATGAAATATAATTTAATCGGCTTTAACTATGATATTTATAATAACGCTTATTTGCAAGCCTTTTTAAAAATTTAAGAATTCATTATTTAGTTAAAAAATCCCTTGTTTTTTAAAGCTTCAACTGAACCTCGCCATGATATAACTGAAAGATTGTCCAAAGCGGTGTTGAGCCCCATTCAAAAATTTGCCAAGAACGTTACTTCCGGATCAAAATATAGATGCATAAGGTCTCTCGAGAAGTACAAATGTTATTCTAGAGCTTTGAATTGCACTCTGAAATTAACGACTACTATAATTGTTTCTGAAAGCTTAAAGAGCAATTCGATATTAACCTTTCACCAATAGTATTTAGGTCTGTGTCTATATATGAGGTTTTGGTATCACCCTAATCCATATCCACAAAGTGACGCCTTTTTAAGCCATTCAAGAAATACGATTTGGAAAACATTTTGGACAATGAAGAAATTTCTTCTTCAATATCCAAGATGTTTTCCAGCCTTAAAGGCGAAGATTATCTGAAATTTCGTCAACTTGAAATTGTCATCCGCAGCTTCTAATTTTGACCAGGGAAAATTTCGGCTGCGGCAATAGCCTAGTTGGTAGCGCGTAGAACTAATAATCCTAGTGTCTAGGGTTCGATCATCGGCTGCTATCCTTTGCTGACATTTGACTCCAACCAAAGGGTTTATAATTGTTAACCTAATTGGGATAAGCAGCTGGGACTCGGAAAGGATGTTGTGGTGGTTCTGGTGTGAGAAATACCAGGAATCTATGATATAACTGAAATACTGTTAAAAGTGTCGTTAAATCCAATTCATTAATTCAACCAAGCAATCAATCCATCGATTTAGGACCATCAAAGCCCAGAAAATTTAATTTACATAGTCTTTGCGCTAGAAAATGAATAATGTGCTTTGTGCTCTTTCCTTAGCTTCTCAAATTGCTAAGATATCTAGATTTTGTATAATGCTTAGTCATAGGAAATTGCGCGTTTAAATCCAGCCTGTTCGGTCAATAAACGGTTAAGAAAGCGAAGTGAAAAGTTAAAGGCTTAGATTCAAATTTACAACTCACTTTGTGCTGAACAGACAATTCGTCGTCTTGCATATTAAATGTCGTAACTTCAGCTTGAATAAAGCTGTAGTTACGACCATTTACACGCCAAACAACAAATTGAGAACGGATAGCGCGACGGGTTTCATTTAGCATTACTTATTGTACCCCCACTAACGAAATAGGGATATAAAAGTGGAATCACCTTGTCCACCCTATTTTGTTCTTTTCCGATTTTTGTTGCATCTTACACTTTTGGAATAACAAGATACCTTGACATTGCTGGGATTGACCAATTCCCACATAGTGATTCTTTTGACGCCCTTCAAAAAAATGCATCGAGAAACATCGTGGAAAATCAAGAAATAATTTGCTTGTTTCATGTCATTTCTTCATTATACAAAATATTTTGTAACCCAAAAGATTTCAAAAATTTCAACTTCTTTCAATTTGGATCAGTCTAAAATTTTGTCAAGTGGTTATAGGTTCATGCGTTTCACAAAATCTACTTCTCTGCTATCAATATTTCTGAACATGAATTTGTATATTCGCTATACTTCTTATTTATTTTATATCATGTATTTATTTTCTTTTGGGGTTTGGGGGTGGGGGATAATAACACCAAGCTACAAAGTTTTCACCTTGAACATTTATATACTGATAGAACACAGAAAAAAGAAGTTTAATTTACAAGAACCATTACTCATCATGTAGTATTTTCCGAGTTATTCAACATTTTCCTCCTTGTGCTTGCTTTATCTTATTTCTTTTTAAACAAAAACGGATGAACGTATTAAACATACCTAGAAGGATCTTCACAGCTAAGAGCCAAAGTCTGTTGTCCTTCTTCACATAGTTGCGTGTGATTCCTCTGGTTTAATACAATTTTGAATTTTAGGGTTTGCAACTGACCAATCGCTGGCCCCGCCTTTTTACTTCCTTAGCCCCGCCAAATGACTCCAACAGGAAGTCCCGCTTCGAATTTTAAATGGCGTTATTTCGAAAAAAATATGGCCAGTAGCATGTAACAAAAAGGTTGTATAGTTGGTTGGCGACTTATTCTTAACATAATAAAGTTTGACCCTTAAATAGTGCTTCCAGAACGTTCAGGCCTTTTATTTTAATGCAATTTTGATAAGGATTATATTCAACATAACAAGGGTTAATTTACGAATCTGCTCTTTCATAACCTCATGCTGTGGGTTCGAAGTTAAATAACCTTTCTGTTATCTCTGTTAAATTCGTTCTTGTAAAAAAGCGAACACTTAGTAAAAAAAAAAAAAAAAAAAAAAAAAAAAATGGCAACTAGGAATAACCATAGTACTCTAGTATATGAACTTTATATATGTTCATTTTAGTGAAGTTATAAGTTATCTTAACCAATATTTAGGTAAAATAAATCTTGTTGATATTCAATAAAAATCCCAGGCCTTCGGCGCTTTCAGCGCTTTGATTTTTTAAACAAAGATTCTTCAACAGCTCCTCACCATCCATCGAGGTCAATACAAAAAAGTATCCGCGAGGTCCTAACTGGCATCTTTGAGTCCGTAAATATCTAACTTTTAAATCGCTGTAATTAAGTTAATGGTTTTAAGCACAATATAACTTTCTCTGTTCGGTTCATGTCATGTTATTACGACATTATAAAGAGAACGTTCAGTCTATAATGGCATGCTCCCAAAAGGTTTTGATGCTTAAAATAAGTATCAAATTAATTATCTTTAAAACTTAGGTAAATTCTTTTCATTCTTATTGCGCTAAATTAACATTTTTCTGTTCAACCCTCGGTTTAAATACTTGTCTTAATGGGAAAATATCGAGGAAAATAAGAAATGGCTTGTAGCAATCAATTTCTTCTTTTTTCAACAAAATTTTCTAATCTTCCGAGTGATAATTTTTCAAATAAAATTGAGTTAAATTGTCGACTGCAATTCCTTTGCATTTGGACAAGTCTTCAATTCTGCAATACCGTAAGAGGATGAAGGGGTCTACAAGAATCCATTCACAAAAAGGGACCTTACTCGAGAGAGAATTGTATGCTCTGCTCTGACCCTTCGAATTCACCAGCTTCTTGAATGTATTCTCCCCTTAAGACAATTTAACTCTTAGAGCTTAACTGAAATTCTATAGTGCAATTGACCAATCGCGGCAGTCAATCAAGGAATCATTCGACCAATCAAATCATTTATTCAACCCGGGCCTGAGCTTTCAACTCCTACACTTCTTTTTACCCTTTTTCGTTGAATTTGCGACTCAAACGTTGTAACGGCATTCGGTCGCCAACAAACCATTTTACTTTTTGTTACATGCTACTGGCTATTAATCGAAAAATAAATCTGTTAAAAAACGAAGCGGACCTTCCTGTTGGACTTAAGGGTCGAGTCAGTGGGCTGGGCCAGCAAACGGTCAATTATACGACAGTTGAAACTAAATCTCTGTTAGGCAATAGAGACTATTACTTACTATATTATATACAAGGCATATGTGAAATACGCTTTGTCATTTTTTTTTAAATATTCTAACTGCTATAAAGAAAGAACAAAAAAGAAAGATATGTCTTCCAAGAAACAAACTGTAGCAACTTCAAACGGTATTGAAAATATAGTACTCAGGTACGAATACTGTAAGAGCATTTCAACGATTCCTTCTCTTGACACGTTAAATAGGTTACACGGAGATGAACGATTTCGGATTTTGACTATAATTTGTATTCAAACGCCCTGTTACTGTGACCGCGCCATATGATGTCCTTATGATTTAACATAGACGTGTCATCGTATGCATGTTGTTTATGTTGGACCGATTTCAACATTTCGGATGCGTTCATTGCAGATGCTAAGCTGATAAAGTGTTATATGTTAATCAAATTCAGCCTTTGCTCTAACATATGTGGTCAGGGGAAAATCCCAACTGTTTCTATTACATGTTTCTGAAACGTTGACGTCGAAAGAACACGTTCGCAAACACATGAAGATATAATAAAACGAACTGCTAATATATTGTACCTAACACTTCTCCGAAGCACGACCCAACCACACGAGGTACACGTGAAAAATATCTTGTATAACCCATTATCTTATGTAACTTTTGATCTATATGCCCTATTTTATATGCCCTCTTTTAGAATAAAAAAAAAATCGGTCATCTCGAACTGTCATAAGAGAGGGATATGAAACTTGTCAATACATTGGATTGATCAATTGTAAGGTCATTGAAAGAATTAATCGACTGAGCAGATAATTATTAAGATCGGAAGTGAACTTTGATCTCTGACATTGACCGACATTTATGTGAATCAGTATTTTTGGTCTCGCGACTTAAACGTACGTCGTAATTTAAGCATATTTAACCTGTAGTTATGACGATTAGGTCGCCTACCAACGGTTTCACTTTCTTGTTATATGTTTCTGCTCATGATAACACCGTTTAATATCAAAATGGAACATCCTGTTGGAGTTAGTGGGCGTGGCTAGCAGTCAGTGGGCGTGGCCGGCAGAGTCAGTGAGCGTTGCAAGCAGGGCTAGATGGCGGGAGTTAGGGATCCGTCGAATATATAACAAATATCTGCAACCGCTGTCATAGCGCAGTCGGTAGCGCATAAGACTCCCAATCTTCAAAAATGGGATGCCATTGGTTCGATCCCTGGCAGCGGCACATACCCCTCCCGACATTTGTCTCTCACCAATGGGTAGATAATCGTGAACCTAAGTGAGATAGCAGCTGATGGATAAGGAAAGGATAAAGTGGTAGTGCTTGTGGGAGCAATACCAGTAATCAATTGTTAGGTGCTCCAGCCGCCGCGATATGACTGGAATACTGTTAAAGTGGCATTAAACCAATCCAATCAATCATTCAAATCAATTATCTGCCCAATTTGAAACCAAAATCTTGAAAAACTATACACCAACGGAAACACATCGGATTGTGGTTATTGGTATATGGTCCTGATCATCAAGTTGTTATACTTCTCTGCTTTTTGCTTGGATCATATTGTATTTGCATTATTACTTATATAATAAGTGCTCAATAATTTTGAAGCAAATTGTAAGTTATTTTTAATCGGTAAAAAGACACCCCATTTTGTTCAACAAACGGTAAAGACATCAAGGTGAGCAGTTTAAAGGTTTAAATCATATCTGCAAGCTATTCCAGATTCCCTAAAAATGTTAAAAAATCTTCGGAGAAAAAAAGGTAATCACCAGTGAATGTGGACGCTTAGCTCTAACTTTCTGATTTTCGATTTTCATTTATCTTTTGAATTATCTCAACCTTTTTTTATTTGTCATTGAATCTTACCTTATCTATCCCCTGTTTGCCTTCTTTTCTAAACGTCATATTCTGGAATGAACGATGTCGTCCGTCCGTCCGTCCGTACGCTAGCGTTTTTTGTGTAAAGCTTTTACAGTTTCGAATAAAATGTGCTGCAACCTCCGCAACTTATCTCTATTCTTTGATAATCGCATGACTTATCCATTATTTTATTCTCTCTCTCTCTCTCTCTCTCTCTCTCTCTCTCTCTCTCTCTCTTTCTGTAGTTTTGTATTCTACAAACATATTGAGAACAAAGTAAAATCTGGAGCATGTTAACATTTACAAATATTTCTAGACAACAAAAATCAAATCATTATCATATCATTACTAGATCAAATTAATTGAGACTTCCTTAATATTTCGCAAGTGTTGCGAGTTCTTTTTTGTATCTGCGAATATAAATTACCTTCAAACGCCCCCACTCCCCTCTTTCTCTCTCTTCCAATTAGAAGACTTCTCTGATTTTCAGCGAAAATCTTTCAGGAAAAAGTTGTGAAATTTCACAACCACCCCATTACTTTTCTAACAACGTGTTTCCGCCCCTCTTTCTCAAATGGTTCATAAATATGCTGTTAGTAAGAGAGGTTATATTTTAGTATAAATATTTTAAACAACATCTCTCGGTAAACCAATAGACCAAACAATATCTTACATGAATGTTCATTGTCCTATTCTTCACACAAAATGTTTGTACACCTTTAGATTCGCCCAAAATTAATGACCAATCAGGGATGAGCACATCCTGAATACTTGAATAAACTCCTAGAGAACTGCTATTTCGTTCCAAACTGTTTCTTTGATGTTACTGAGGTGTAAGGTGAATCTCCGGAACAAGAGGACAATGACGCCCATGCATCGCTCCTCTGAGTATGATAGCTATAGGTTTTACTTTCATTGATTTCCATCTTAATACATCTGTATGAACTATGGGACAATTTTTAATCCTGAGCTATTTTTGGAGACAATCACGAGACAATGCTGAAAATGAAATGTGAGGGCTCTAATAATTTTTGTAGAGTAGATTGATATAGACTTCCCTGTTAACTCTACTCGACCCTTTCCTGTACAAACCCGGAATTCCACGTCTCTATGATTTTGTGCTTGAGAAAACACTGAGGAAAAAGAAGATATTGTTTATAAAAAGCAATTTCTCCTTTTCCAACAATATTTTCTACCATTCTACCATTTGAAATTGCATTAAATTATCATTGTCGTCTGCAACCTATTTCAGTTTGGACAAGTCTAAAATTTAAAAACAAAAACAAACAAATAAATATAAAAAAAATCGGGAGAGGGTTAAGGTCTTACATACTTCAAAATATGACACAATTTTATCAAGGGTGATAATTGACCAATCGCTGGTCCGCCAACTTACTGCATAGGCCACGCCCATGGACTCCTACAGGAAGTCCTGTTTCGAATTTAAACGGCGCTATTTTACAAAATTTATGGGTAATAGCATGCAACACAAAAAGTTGAATAGTAGATTGGCGACTAAAACGTATATACTACAACTTGAATAAGCTGCAGCTACGTTTTAGTCGCCCCCCCGCCCCCCCCCCCCTAAAAAAATAATATTCAGCGGCTAATGTTGGAGTTCAGCCACATTTCCATTATAAATAAATGATTTCATTGGTCGACCGATAATTGGATTGACAGCCGCGATAAGTGAGAAAAAGAATCAATACTTATTATCACGATTCGAACAATGCACTTCCACAACAAGGTATTGTAGTGATTATACAAGAGGTAATTCTGTTTGTTTGTAGCGGATTTAACGCAATTTCAACAGTATTTCTCGGAGAATGAGCTTTCTGTCGTCTCTATAACCAATACAGCCAAACTATTCCACCCGAGACACTAGCTCGTCATTGCACTTAAACGCACTATTTACATTTCCTCTATTGATGAGAGACAAATTGCGCTACTCGCAATGGCTTTATCAAATGTCCGGCGAAAGTATTCCGGTACAATCAGAACACCAATGCTTCAGGCAAAATTTAAAGCTTCTACGATAATTGACTAAGAAGGAGGCGATTTTAAAGTTATCATCTTTAAAAATTATCCTGAATCCAATAAAAAAGTGTGGCTTAATCAATTTCCAGAAGGATAATCTTTAAGGGGGAGTATCGATAATTCTGAAACTCAGCTGAGATAATTTGCCAATTGCCGAAATTACGCTGAAACGAACATTTAATACTTAAATTTGTGTCGGGTGTTATCTTCGCGGTAATCTGACTGTCTTTAGGTGACTTTTGTGGTTATTTAGTAAAGATTTGGCGGCATTCCAGTTTATTGTTAGATGTCACGCCTACGTAGGCTATTAGGAGAATACCCCAGTATATTCATCTTAAGCATCTCGTCTTAAACCAACTTAACAAACGTGTACCAGTTTTTCAAGAATGTTCCTTATGAGACACTTCTATCAACTTGTACGTGATATTTGTTGAGCAAGTTAACATATTTGTGCCTTTCTTTTTAAATGAGCTTTTAAACGTGCCTATTCAAATGAATCCCCCCCATGAAATAGTTCAAACGGACACATTAGTGGATGACGTTTAAAAAAAGTTCGAAGGGACACATTAGTGGATGACATATTTTTGAAATAATTAGTCAACAGGTCCCTCTAATTGATGTTTCTATTAAAAGTTCAAATGAGTGATCCTGTGCCTTTCTAACCACGGATTCAAAAATACTGTTCTCGCTTGTTCAAGCTGGATACGTATTTGTTAAAGTATTTACTATAACGTAAATATCCCTTTTAATTTAAGGGTTCTCCATTAAACGCCACGAAACTCTGGCCTCTTTCAGTCTACAACTATCTGCCTTTAAAATCGTTAAAATTAAGTAAATGCTTTTGATCACGACATTATTACTTGTATCTGTCGGTAACTGACATGTTATCCTGACATTTACGCAGGGATATTTCCGTCTTAATCGACTAAAATAACATGCTATTGAAGTTCTTGATCGACGGAATATAGTTATCAAAAGTAACTGAAATCGTCGTAGATTAGATTGTCCTAATTTGACTTTAATTTGTTGCCCGTCAGGCGAAAAGGGACCTCCCGGGATCTTTTTTTTTTTTTTTTCGTTCAACGATGTCGTATTTGTTACTTATCTCTGTTTCCTTTAACTGAAATGATTTATAGTTCTGGGATATCTATCTATAATGTTATTGATTGGACATCTAGTGTTTCCTGAAATACATACGTAATTGACATCTATGACGGTTTATCTTCCAACATCTAGTTGACCTTAGCAATGTGGTACCAACAGATATGGAGTGTTTTGACAGCTAACTCTTGGCCTTTCACATTCGACATTTATTAAGAAATAAAGAAGCAATGACCGAAAATTTGTCATCATTTGTGATTATTTGGCGTTGTATGAGTGGGATAGAATGATGGATTGATTGATCGAATTGGGTTTTATCTCGACTTTATAAAGTATTTCAGTCATTTCGATGCGGCTGAAGCACCTAACAATAGGTTCATGGTATTTCTCACACCAGTACTACCAGTACATCCTTTCCTAGCCTCAAGCTGCTATCCAACTTAGGTTTATCATTATCCACCTATTGGTGAGAGACAAATGTCGGAAAGGATATGTGGAATACCGTAGGGGTCATTACCTGACAGGGTTGTTTGCAACTTCTTGTATATGTAGCATTTGGCTACACAAACATTGGTATGAAATCTATTAGGAAAAAGAGTGATAGTTTCAGTATGTTTACGTTTATTTATTTGAAAACTTCTATGTTTATAGTCAATGGAAGGTGTTTGTACAAGTATAATATCATTGATACCGTGAGGACGATAATGAGGTATAAAAAAGGAAAGAAAGAAAATACGGCTAAGATCAGAGGTAACGACCACTGAATAAGGATTTGCTGCAAGTAGAGGATCGGTATAGGTATGATAATATGGTATCGCAAACCAATATACGTTCCTTTCCTCACTGACTGACTTGGCATTGTCTTAATACTTTTGTAACAACAAATCGAACATATATTGAGCATAATTGAACACTTGACACTATTAAAGTTTCCTATAATTTTGTTCTCCCATATGAACGAATTCTAAGCTATAACATAGCAAATAGGAATCATGTGACGGCATTAAACCTTTAAATGGTATTAAAGCACGGTTTTCCATTACCGTGTAGATGGTAAAAATTGAAAACAGCTATTGCACGTTTACCATAACCTTTGCTATATTTTTATATAAATTTGGTACAAAATCGCCTTATTTTAGCGAACAAGCTTACTAGACTAAAGAGAAAAATCGAACTGAATATTCAGCCTTGATGCTATTGTGGTAATGCCACGACTTTCAAACGAGTAACGACAATAAGACATTAGAAGGCTTTTGGCATATAAGTCTTCGGCCGCTGTTGCAAGAGAATTGATTTGCTCACAGCAAACAAAAATTCATTTGACAACTAATAAACACCACACCGGGCCAGTGGATGACCGGCCGAGACCCGGGGCGTTACGAGTGACGTCACATCGGGTGATCGTGAAATTCGCCAGCGACACCTCCGAAAAAGATTCACGTCAGGAATATCCATTAGTACAGATATGTTAAGTAACTCGATTATCTTTAGTGGTTCACGTTGCTGTTTGCTGATGGCTGGACACTTATTACCTCAGGCCAACAGAACATCATGCACAAACATGTGTTAGAAAGGTTGATAGATTTGGCACAGGGAGTCTTATGATATAGGAGTGTTTTGTGCCCAAGGACGCTCTCCCCTTGTTGTTGTCCAAGGCAACTTAACCAGTAAACTAGTGTAGGGATCAGAGTTTAAGACTTTTCTCTTTTATGTAGAGACATGACAAGACCACATACACTATTTTTGAAGTCTTAGATTGGCCTTCACGCAATCCTGACCATATATCTGTAAGTCAATTAACCTCAAACGTTAGGCGTCCTTGAACGCACCCCATTTTAACATAAAAGACGCCTACCATAAAGCAGAGTTGACAGATGCTCTAAGACCCACTAGAAGTCGTTGTGTTGCGTCTAGATATGATAGAGGCGGAAACAATCGTTATTGAAAAGTGTTATCTTTGATCATCATGTGAATCCTATTTTGAAGGTACCCTTACTTGTTGTCGTTGTTCTTTGTAACACCCTACCACTAGGAAATGTGTATACATCTATGAAAAGCTAGATGTTTTGAAGTCTAAACATATTCCCACTCAATTACCCCCTCTTCTGCCCTTCAAGTAAATGGCTTTTGAAAACTTTATTGAAAATAAGGAATTGCTTGCCATAAGCTATTTTTTCATTTTCCACAATGTTTTCTACCCAGAAAGTTGAAAAATTAAAAAAAAATCAAAGTTTAATTTGTCGTCTGCAGCTTCTTCAATTTTGACCAGTCTAAAATTTCTCGTCTGGAAATGGGTTATTGCACAAAGACTGTCTTCAGTATATCTAATATAAAAAATTTGGTCGCAAAATTCAAGAGTGTTAAGTTTTATTTTTTCCCCAGGATTGTAGTATATTTGGACATAGGGCAGGAAGTTTCGATGAACGTGCATAAGTCCTAAGCGCAAAAACAAAAAAAAAAAAAATATTAAGGTAATGTTTCTTTAACCACCAATTATATAATTATAGTGCTAAGATGAGAGAAAATCAAAAGAAAATGATGGCGTTTGTTTAAAGATCCCGTTCCCTATATCGAACGAAGACTTATTTTTTTTAATACATCCATAATACATTTTTATATCTACAATATTTCTTATAAAATATTTCAATTCTATAAAGTAAATATATATTTTAAGTTTGAATAAACTTATATATGCAATATCTTTTATAAGAACAATTAAGTGAGTGACATGAAAAACATGAAAACATTTACTGCGATGGCACATATATGTTGAGGGAATTAAATAAAGGTAGATAAAATTTTGTAATGGTTGTTACTTCAAGAGTATTCTCAGACTTTTTTTTTCAAATTTCACAGGTTGCAGGTTAACACATACGTTGTTTGTCATAAAATTTTCATTTGAAATTAAGCCGTTGTTTTTCAAGAGTTATAACGTATATATTTCGGTTAAGCAATGGTAAATAGAATTAAATGTTTTTCTCATGTCTCACATTTTGAAAATAAGATTTATGTAATAATGGATAAATAAACAACGTGGTGAAAAATAGAATGAAAAAAGGATAAAGACACGATTTGCACATGGTGAATAAGGAAAAAAGAACAAAAAACAAAACAAAACAAACAAACAAAAAAAAAAAAAACAACCAAACAAATAACAAAACATGTAGTTATTCCGGATTAATTTATCAAATGAATTCAAATTAGCCCTTTCCCTTCCAATCTCTGGTTTTACGTCCCTGTTATTTTACATTTGAGAGAACATTTTAGAAACAGATGAAACCTCTTGTAACGATGACTAATTAACAATAAAAAGATCAATACGGCTATTATATAATTGTGTTAATAAAGTTACCACTGCTTAATAAGCACAAGTGTGTTAACCAGTTAAATTTCTTCAAACATTGAATATATTTTTGAATGAATCGGATTTTTTTCATCATCCCACATGATTAGAAAAAGGGTTGGTACATCCTACTTCTGTTGTTAGGTCTTGGTGTTCTCTGGCATGGTATATTACAAACAATTCATGTTGAGTCTGTATGAATTTTATATCAAGTTATCATTCCAACATTTTTTACACCATTTATAAAGCTGAATATAACTGTGACCTTGACCTCTGACTGCTTGATCTCAAAATGTAAAAACGATCATGAGCAAAATTACACAACCCCTGCCGATCCTGTGACTTTTTTCATTCGTACAAGACTTGTATATCTGAATGGTCAAGGTGTCCTTGACCTATGACGGATTGGTCTAAAAACAGTTAGGATAATCTAGACCACGAAGGAAATATTCATACCAAATTCGGTTAATTTTATAAATTTCATGCGGATAAGGTTGAAACACACAGACGATTGACAGACAAGTGGTATACACATCCCTGCACTTGAAAACTTGGTATAAAATGTTGGTCTCTTTCTCCTTGTGTTTCATCACTTGATAATTATTCAAGTGTTTGAATTTTTTATGCCTATAGACTTTTTAAGTAAATCTTCTTGATTTTTTTTATTGTCTTCTTGCAAAACTATTAAAACCTTTTTGAAATGAAGTCCTCAGGTCAACATTATCAAACAACTTAAAATGAACAAGTCTGTATCTATTTTGTAAGTATTCCGCCCAGGATTCCCATTTTCTAAGATAGACCTTCGAGAGGAAATCCAATCGGAAACCTCATAAAACGAATGCTAGTGTTTATTTTTCGAGAATAAATATATATTATTTGTCTGGACAAGCCGATAAGTATGTAAATTAAACAGTATATTAGAGAGTGAAATAAAGCAGTACTTAGTCTAGGCTTAAGTCACGGAAAAGTTTAGGATATGCTCAAGCAATATATAACCACGTGTAATCAAAAGCAATATTGTCAATCAGATTTGTTAAAACCGAAAATAAACGTAACGATAATAAGGAATTCTGAAATGTACATTCCCGAAAGACAAATTAAATCAAACATGTTACTAGCTCTCTTGTATTCCATGCTTATGTCACGTTCTTTATTTTTAACATCCTCAAATACCGTTTTTTCGACCACTTCTGGTTTTGTTGTCATAATCTCCTCTCTTAAATGGTTCCCATGTTTTAGTTTGTCTTCTTTCGCTTGCACTTTGTTTTTGCAACAGACTGTTGTCTTTTTGCACTGGAACAAGTTGGGAATTCTTAACAGTTCTTTGAATATTCTGGGTACTTGGGAACCTTTCGAATGATATAAGCTTAAACTTACAATTGTTAATATAAGAATAAGAGCACTTTGTCCGTAAAGTATCAGCAGCAAATAAGATAACCGTGTTATCGGTTTTGAGGTTCGTGGTAGATAGTCGTCAAGAATGGTCATGAACACTGAAAGTGCAAGAAGGGTTGTTATAGCGAATCCAACCCTCTCTCCAGATTCAACTGTCAAAAGAAATACCAATGGATTCAGAAGTGCTAGAGTTATAATAGGAATCAACAAATTGATGATCACAAATTCTGGAAGCCTCTCCAGTGTTAAGAGAAACGTACACGTGTTAAATGAACAAGTTATGTTTTGGTTAACTAATTTCCACGAGCCGTGACTTGCATAACGTTCTGTATTTAGGTTGGCAATAAGGTTTATATCTCCAAAACTGTAACCAAGAATACCAATATCAATCCGACATGACTGTTCATCCATGGGGTAAAACGTCGTGTCAAGGGGACATATTGTATTGATGCCACCAACAAACGACCATTCTGCATCGCCAGTACTAGTAAACTTTATAATTCCCTGAAAGTATAGGTTTAAATTGCAATTTGATCTTACAATTATAAACACGGTTCTGTGCATTAACATTTTCCAGCTGTATCATTGGTTTTTACCTCCACACCTTCCCCCAGTATTTTCTATTTTTCCCTATAATTGATAAATTTTCAAATTCACTTATTTTATTTGTCACCTGTAACTTCCTCGAAACTTAGACAAGTCTAATATTTTGAAAGAATCAGAAAAGGGTTAAGACTTCAAATGAATCAACACAAGATAGGAGAAAAGCTACAACATACCCGCGGAACATCACCTAGTACGCCTATGGTTCCGAAGGAATTCAAAATGGACACATCGGGTCTCCAGACATTTGTTTCTGACACTATCAATGACGAAATATTTGCATGTTCTTGTGAATTCCATGATATAATTTCATCTTTCCACCTTAAAACAAATCCGAAAACTGTCGAAAGTTTACCTTCGACTTCATCGAAACTTTTAATCCGACGAAAGTTCATAGTCATATTAACTGTCAAAGTTTCTCCTTGATTTATTATAGGTCTTGTATTAATGTTATAACCCTGTAGTAAAGTATCTGATAAATTGTTGACATCGGTTACTTTCTGTCCGATCACTAAATCTAATACCAAAAATATTCTTGTCAACATTAGCCGTTTATTTGCCATGCTGCTAGACTTTATGACAACACTGGTAAGAATAAAACTTAAATTTTACACAGTTCCTGCAATAAATGTATTCTCTTTTGTGTACTCCGTTTTTGTTCCATCAAGAAAAATGCTCTAATGTTCGCTTTTTCGTAAAGCAAATAAATCTATTTGTACACATCTGATAAGGATATGTCCAACACTGCTTTGCAACGCTACAGTAATCAAAATAATTTCGGGTAATATTTCATTCAACATATCACGTTTGTATGAAATGAACTATTTATTTCAAGTCGAAAACAAAGTACAATAAAGGAGAAAAAAATCTAATATATATGAGTATCGGTTATAAAGAATAAAAAATAACTCGGGTTTTCATATAAGACAATGAACATTACTAAAATTATTTGACCTACATTGTTGAAAGTAACGGTATCATTAGATACAAAAGCCCGTTTGTTTTTACACTCCGATACAAATTGATTTCGGATCGAAGGTATTGTCATGGACAAAAACAAGCCATTAAATTGTTGATTTATTTGTCTCTATTTTAATGTTTTAAAATTTATAGATCAATCTCATAAATGTTTGTATTGTCAAGTTTAATGTATTCGTACGTTGAAAGACTCTATACTGTCCTCCAGTTCAATTTATAGCTAGTAAAGTGTCAGCTTTGAAAGCGTAAGTTAACAGACACTATTTAGAGGTCTTCCAAGAGTTCTTTGAATGCAAACTGCCACTTGAGGCTTAATCACTATATCCATTAAATGCCTACGCCATAAAAAGTGGTTCTTATGTATTTCAGGATCATTTCAAACTCTTCTTGCAAGTTAATCTCCAAGGTATGTTTAGTTCACTTGAGCATTTCATGTTCAAAATTAGTCTGATTAGAGTCTTCTCTAAGCGCGCTGCTTTGTATGAAAATATGCAAAAGGCTTTGGAAAACATTGTGGGAAATGAAGAAATTGCTTGTTACAAGCAATGTCTCCAATGACCTAAATGTTTTCAACCCCATAAGCATTTTTCCTGGTTTCTACCAACTTGATATTGTCGTCATCATCTTCTTTCAATTTGAATCAGACTAATATTTTGTGGTGGCGTAATGGGATAATTACTGGGTTATATCATCCTCGTTTATCTATCATGATAACCCTTGACAAAGAAGATAACTTAATAAGACAATGCTTTGCTAATATTCAATACTTTCAGTCCTTTCATTTATCTTCGTTTCAAAAAAGTTACCTGACATGAGTGGTCTGTGTTGCATCTCGAACTACCCGAACTCCGCTACACGCACATCAGGGGTATTGTCATAGGATGTGTTATAGTTTAGACAAAAGTCGAAATTAAAGAATAGCGATACATATTCACACACTGGGCAAGAGTCTGTGACATTTCAGAATTCTATCATCAATGAATGAACTTCTTTTTTAAACATTTTTTGAATAATATATCCAAATCCATAGATGAAAGCAAAACTTGTAATAGGTCAAACAGGCATGAAGTTAACACACAAAAATGTTTTCAGTCACCTTGAGTTTTGACCTATATGATTAATAACCTGAGCCGAGCTTCTAAGATCATGGTCAACACTTTTGCAAAGGTTCTTGTTTCTACAAGATAGACATCGATGATTTATAATAATGATGTTAATAAAAAAGAAAAAAAATCTTGTGTGTGCACAAGAAATCAGAAATTTAGTAAGGGGAGATAATTGACCAATCGCGGTTAACAATCAAGGAAGAAACCAACCAATCAAATAATCTATTCAGCCCGGACTTGAGCTTATCAACTCTGACATGGCGCCATTTTTGCTTACCTTTATTGTTGGTTTTGCTACTTAAACTTCGTAACTACAGCTTCTTCAAGCTGTAGTTACGATGTCTAAGTCACTTACCAACAATTTCCTTTTTTGTTACATCATACTGGCCATAACATAAAAATAACGCCGTTAAAAACCGAAGCAGGCCTTCCTGTCGGAGTCGGTTGCCGTGGCTAACGACGTGAGTGGGCGGGGCCAGCGATTGGTCAGTTCTTTGACATATCGCTAAAGCTTCATGATCGATCTATTCCAGTTCAGCACTGCTAAACTATAGGAGAAAAGGCTCTTGGTAAATTTGGGGAAAAACTGACGAAAGGCGCAATGTAGAATGTTCTGTTAAATTCTATCATAAATCTTCTGTTTATTTATGTTTAAAATAAAACATTAGAAGGTTGGATATCAAATTTCCTATAGTATCTCTTTTTCCGCCTCGAGTTCAATATTTTGATCGTGCTGTTGCAGATGTAGATTGCCATAACAAACTATCTTGAATAACTCACTTGTTTTCGTGCCAGAATGTTTACTTATAAACTATTACGATTATGTTCCGTGCTCTGCATTCCCGGAATCCTCGTTACATCACATGTTGGAATATTTTGAGATCAACTGGTATCATGAAAGACCAAGTAGATTAACATCGCAATGGGTGTGTTATGTCGACAAAATATAACTTACTGATATTGATATTTCAAATCTTGTTTGATAAAGCCTTCATTTCCTACCCTCATTTTGAATTACGAGAAAGTCAACCTATTTGAGTCTTTGCTTATCTAGTTTTTAAGTCGTTGAAGATAAGTTTAAGATTTTAAGCATGGTATTATTACCCCAATCTTTCAGTACTGAGCATGTCATGTCCACATTAAAAAAGAAGGGATTTACATCAACTCAAATAGCATGATATTAAAGATTTTGACCCTGTAATGGAATTATAAACAAATCAAATCATTGTAGATTAAATATCCTCTGTTTGAATGAAACCTTCATGCTGGTTTGATATGACAAGTCACAACGAAATGGACAATTTGGAAATAAAAGTAAAAAAAAGTATACAATCCTTTCTGGCTGAGCAATTTTTGTTGCTAAATCAGGCTCGAATGTCAATTCAACAGAATATAGCCTTTTCTGATTTGTTTTCGTGAAATTTTCTCGGAATGAAATTTTGTGCGTATGGGAATCAAAATAATAGTCTAGAGAGCTTCCTGGTATATTACGGTGACCAAAGCTACAACTTTCCCCAGTCAGATATTCCGGCAAAGTGTACAGACAGTTGAACCACTAGTGAGGAAATAAGCGTATAGAGAATATACAATTCTTTTTTCTATAAGATTTTGCCCTTTGAACTTGTTTTACCCCAAGTTATCCAATTTTAAAACGTAGTAATGTAATGACAGAAATCAAGATTGGAACCGAGTTTCAAGAAGTGGGAGACACTGGATGATGACCCAAGAGATCACATATTAAGTATTTTTCAAAGTTTGACATAATGTCAAACCTTTTTACCCTACATTGCCCAATATCGAAATCTAAACCAAAATACAGTTTGTGAATCAAAATATAGTTTTTAAGAGTAAACACAATGTGGTATAAGATAGGCACCATAATCTACGATATCAAAGGACGACATAGATCGTCAGTGAACTAAAATATTTTATATCCTTTAGTTATTTACTTACTAATAATAGATAAAGAGAATATTTTTTTCTTTTCGTGCAATTATGAAAAAACTAATCACATTGTATAAATACGCGAAGCGTATTCATACATAAGTGAGAATAGGTTTTCTATCTAAGTATCAAAATTATTTCTGATCACAAATTTCGTGAACAGGTCAAAAACGACCCTCAAGCTTGAACACATGACTGGGCTGATTTTCTTTTAAAGTGTCGGGTTTTGATAATTCTTTTTCCCCTTAAGTTTGTTAAAATGGCTTTTGTAAATAAAGTTGTTTTATTCAGCATCTTTAGTTCGACAAAAGGTATTTATATAGCTTTGTCATCGTCTGCTTTGTTGTCGCTGTTGTTGTTGTGCAAAACTTTGATAATTTGTAACTTCGCTTGTATTGGAGGTTTTCATTTGAAAAAAGAAATATGTTCTATATAAAAAAGCAGCCTGTATTTCAAGAGAGGGAACTGCAAATGCCAAAGGGTAAGCACCCCTTCTACCTAGTTTTTTTTAATCCAGTGGTCAAAGGCCAAAAGAGCAATAGCGATGGGGTATTTCTCGTCAGGCGTCTGCGCGTCCGTCCGTTAACTTTTGCTTGTCAACAATCTAGAGTCCACAATTTTCATCGAATTATCTTCATAATTTGACAAAATGACTGTACCATCATAAGGATCGTTCCTTTTGAAATTGGATCTAATCCGATTAGAAACACGGGAAAGGGGGACTTACGAAAATTTAATTGAAAAATCCTCGTTAACTTTGGAGTCAATAAATTTGATCCGATTTTCTTCAAACTTTCAAAGAATGATTGTACCGCCCTAAAGATCGTTCTTTTCGAGATTTGGTCCGATACGCCAAGCATCACGATAAACGAGGCCTTGTGAAAATTTGATTAAAATAATTAGTAAAAATTCTCGTTAACACTCTAGAGTCCACTGTTTCCATTGCATTCTCTTCAAATTTGACAAAGTGATTGCACCATCATAAGGATCGTTCCTTTCGAAACTGGGGCCGATCCGATTAGAAACACCGGAAGGGGGCTTTATGACAGTTTAATTGAAAATCCTCATTAACTTTAAAGTCCAAAAATGTGATCCGCTTTTCTTCAAACTTTCAAAGAACCACTGTACCATCATTAGGATTGCTCCTTTCGAACGTTGGTCTGATCCGTCAAGTTTCACGGGAAAAGTGCCATTTTGAAAATTTAATTAAAAATCCTCGTTAACACTCTAGGGTCCACAGATTTCAACAAATTCTCTTCAAACTGTTACGGAATGCTTGTACCATCATAATGATTATTCCTTTCGAAATTCGGTCTGATCCGTCGAGAAACACAAGTAAATGGGCCTTACGATAGTTGAATAAAAATCCTCGTTAACACAACGATGTCCCCAGATTTCACTGGATTCATTTTACGGAATGATTATATCATCATAAGGATTGTTCCTTACGAAATTGTTGATCCGAAACACAGGAAAATGGGCCATATGAAACTTAAATTTAAAGAAATCTTAGTTAATGCAATAAAGTCCACAGATTTCATCGAATTGTCTCCATACTCAAACAGAATGATTATACTTTGTAAAGATGGGTCCTTTAGAAATTGGGTCTGGTTCATCAAGTAACATGGGAAAAGGGGCTATATGAAAATATAACTAAAAAGTCCTCGTTAACACAATAAAGCCCACTTCTTTGATTGGATTTTGATGAAACTTTCACAGAATGATTGTAAGATCATAAGGATGATTCTTTTTTAAATAGGTTTGTACTGTCATGAAACACGGGAAAGGGTCTTATGAAAATTTCATTCAAAAATCCTTGTAACCCAATCCATGGCTTTCATCGCATTTTCTTCAAACTTTCACAGAATGTTTGTACAATAATTACTATCGTTGATGATGACAACAGACATGATCCGTCACGCATTCCAAGTAAAGGAGCCATATGAAAAGTTCATGTTAAAATCCGTGTACCACAATAAAGTCCACAGTTTGTATCAGATTCTGTTCAAGTTTTGAGAGAATAATTGGTACTATCATTTTAGGATTATTTCTGTCCCTAGATTTCACTGGATTCACTTCAAACTTTCATTGAATGATTGTACAATGATAAGGATGGTTCTTGTCAAAATTGAGTAATATTGGGTAAAAAGGGGTGAAAATTTATTTGAATTTTCTAGTTAACATAATGAAATCCACAAATTTCATCGGACTCACTTTAAACTTTCACAGAATGATTAAACACTCATTTGGGTGGTTCTTTTTGAAATCCGATCTGATTAGTCTAGAGCCATCAGAAAAGGCACTTTACGCAAATTCTATTTCAAAATAAAATCCCTAGTTTTCATCGAATTCTCTTCAAAATTTCACAGAATGATTGTATGATCCTAGGAATTGATTCCTTCTAAGACGGGTAAGGTCAATAAAGTATCACGGTAAAAAGGGGGCTTTATGAGAACTTGATTGAAATATCCTTGTTAAAACTTGTCTCTCACCAATGGGTTGATAATCGTAAACCTAAGTGGGATAGCAGCTGGAGGCTAGGAAAGGATGTAGTGGTAGTACTGGTGTGAGGAATCCATTGTAAGGTGCTCAAGCCGCCGCGATATGACCGAAATACTGTTTAAAGCGGCGTTAAACCCCATTCAATCAATCAATCAATCCTTGTTAAAACGGTCTGTATCGGATCCTCTCCAAAGATGCATTGAATAATTGTGGCATTGGAAACACAGGAAAAGTGGCCTTAATGATTTTCATTCAAAATATGCTTGTTTATGTAATGAAGTTCACAATTATTTTCAGATTGTCTCTATAATTTCAAAGGACGATAGTAGGTTTCCTTTCGGAAATGAAAAGGGTCCATAAGAAAAGACAGGGAAATGGGTCTTCTGAATTGTCACTCAAAACAATCCTGTTTACGTGATAAAAGTCTAAAATTATTATCGGATTCTGTTGAAATTTCACAGTTTGATTGTAGTGTCATGAGGAAACTTCCTTTTAGAAATGGAGTGGATTCGTCACATAACACGGGAAAAGGGACCTTAATGATTGTTGCTCCAAATAAAAAAAGGGATAAAGTCCAATCAGTCATTTTATTTCATGCATTCTTTTGTAAGCAATTAACTTCCTTAAATATCAGATTATAATAACGAAAAACTCGATAGCCAGTAGAGCGTCTCAGGTCTTATATGCCTCTTGTTTTAGCCCTGCCTCATTCTCCCATTTTCTCCCACTTTCTCCCTTCACCTGAAAATAGCTCATTATTGACGATTTATGCGTAGCTATAAATGATTTCATACCTTCGCGTTGGTATTTCTTGTGTACGTATTGCTAATGGATTCTTCACGATTCTTCACCAATCCAAATGTTGTTAGTTTGTTCTTAAGTTCAAAACTTCTGCAATCCCATCACGATGGCTACCAAAGAAATCGTTAAATGTTGTAAATTTCTTTCAATAATAACCAAAACATTATTTAAAAAAATAATACACGATTTATCAAATCACGTTTTATTTTTTATGCATATTCAATGATTAATCATTTTGCGTTTCAAGTGTGTTTGTCTGCAAGCCATTGTGCGTGACAATTTTCAAAATTATGCTAATACAAACCAGTCAACACCACTCGTTTACATTCGCTCGGCAATTTTGTTTTTTAATCATAGAATTTGACGACAAAATGCAATTTTGCGAAAAAGTGCACGATTACTTCCCTTATTAAATTGTTTGTCAAATCTTTGTTGGAGGACCAATTTACTTTTGTCTAAGTAGAATTGTTCACTGGGTCATTTGGCTTACATGATCTGAAAAGGACCTATATTGTTTTCTCTGGTAAAATTCAAAACGCCTGCAGTTTCTTCGCAAAACAATGTAGTTTAAAATCGAAGTGGAACTTCTTGTCGGAGTCAACGGGCGGGGCTAGCGAAGTGGACATAAACAGTGTCAATTGTCAAATTGTTGACGTGAAATATAGGTTTGCTTTCACTCTGCCTGTCATCGTCCGCGCTATATTCAAGCTCATCTTTGAGTTTTTATCGCGTCATTTGGGTCTAATCAATGGGCGAATGATATGGTGTATGATCAGCTGGTAGTTCGGAAAGACTTGGTTTGTGTACTGGTGTTAGAAATGACAGGGAATCTTGGTTAAGTACCCAAACCGCTGGAATATCATTTAAAGACCCAGCCCAAGCAATATATATACCATTCGAGGCTGTCTATCTTATCTTATTCGAATTTGATCGGAATAGGAATCTTCAACGTTGGCCGACATTAATGTGAAGCATTTTTGTTAGGTTTTCGACTTAAACGTCGTAATTGAAGCTTTTTCAAAATGTAGTTACGATGTTTAAGACCCAAACCAACATTTCTACTTTGTATAACATGCAACTGGACATAAACTTTGCAAAATAACATAGTTTAAAATCGAAATGGAATTTCGTGACGAAGTCAATGGGCGGGGCCAGTGGAGTAGGTGGACGGGTCAGCGACTGGTCATTTATTAAGGTTTAAAACGAACATCTACAATGCCGCAGACTCCTTTTCTTTTACTTTTAGTCGATGAAACTATGGTTTTGTAAAATCGATTGATTGATTTGGGTTTAACGCCGCTTTTAAGAGTATTTCAGTCATATCGCGTCGGCTGGAGCACCTAACAATGGATTCCCGGTATTTCTGACACCAGTACTACCACTAAATCCTTTCCTAGCCTCAAGATGCTATCCCACTTAGGTTAACGATTATCCACCCATTGGTGAGAATGGATGGAAGACAAATTTTGGAAAGAATATGTGCCGCCGCCGGGGATCGAACGGTTTTGTAAAAAAACACTATTTGAAATCTAAACACACACACAACCAAAGAAACAAAAATGAACCCCTGAAGCGCACGTGCATGAATTGCAAGGTTATTGCAAGGTACAAATAATCGCGCGATACCTATACGTAATTGACCAATCGTTGGCCCCGCCCACTTCATCGGTTGACTTCAACAGGAAGTTCCGCTTCGATTTTAAACAGCGTTATTTCAAAGGTCGTAGCTGAAACTACAACCGTAGTTACGATGTTTAAGTCGCCAAACCAACAAAAAAGGTTAACAAAATGGCGGCCAATGTCAGAGTTCAAAACTCATTTCTAGTCTTAATGAATGATTTTATTAGTCGACTGGTTATTTGACAGCTGCGATTGGTTATTTGCCTGTTCTACAAATTTCCCTATAAAAGAGAGTTACAATGTATTCGCTCCGGATATCATATAAAAATTTAGATTTAGTACAACCGATCTTGTTTGAGTGACCACGTTGTTAAGAGACCACTCCCATCAAGCAACCACAATCGAAATCCTCTTTTGAAAGCAAATTCTCTTAACCCTTTCCAACCCAGTAGAATTTTAGACTAGTCCAAATTGAGAGGAGCTGGAGACGACAATTTCAAGTTGGTGGAATTTTACTTTTTTTCGTCTTTTTGGATAGAAAACATTGTGGATAATGAAGAAATTGCTTGATCCAAGCAATTTCTTCATTTTCCACAATTTTTTCCAAAGCTTTTTCGTTGAGGGGCGTAAAAAGGAGGGATTGAGTGGGAATGGGTTAAGAGGTCAAAGCATTTCATCATAAAGTAAAATCGTCACAAAATCCAATGTTGTTGTAACTCATTAAACTCGTGTCAAAGACACGATTCTACTGTTTCCGAAAAGCATAAGATTAAGCGGGAATTTAAGTAATAATCCATTTGTGCAATGTAAAAAACCTTTATATATTTCACAGTAAAGTATATTAGCGACCATTCCTTTTAACGACCACTTTTTGTTCGTCCCTTGAGTGGTCTCTTAATACAAGATTTACTGTACTTTTTTTATCATTCTCAGTTTAACCACGTAGATGTTCTTCAATTAACTTCCATTACCAATTCCCTTCTTTTTTGTGCTTTTTTTTATTTTTTTTTTTGTGTGTGTGTGTGTGTGTGTGTATGTGTGTTTTTTTTCTTGTTGTTGTTGTTTTTAAATTTCAAATTGAAAGAGGCTGCAGACGATAATGGAAATTGGATGAAATTTGACATGAAACCGTCATTGATAGAAAAAAATCACAGTGACGTAAATTCTCGGGTTTGAACAAGAAAGGGTCAACCTAATGACAGACAAGGACGCTTTCGGACGCATTGTGGAAAATGAAGAAATTGCTTGTTCCAAACGCTTTCGGACGCATTGTGGAAAATGAAGAAATTGCTTGTTCCAAGCGATATCGTCATTAACCACAATGGTTTCCAACCCAAAATACAAATATTACCAAAATTTCAACTCTTGAAAATTGTCGTCTGCAACTTCTTTGAATATGGACCAGTCTAAAATTGTGTCGACTGGCAAAGGTTTAACACCACTTTGTGCACTAGTGGTTACAAATTTTGTGTTACTGTATCCTTTACTTATTTTTCAAACGACGTACGTGAGTGAATACGTGTTTATTTACTTCTATTTCGAAACAAACTGTTTGTAAACAAACAAATTGTTTTGATAAAAGCAGATCGAAAAGTTCAAATATATTTGCAAAAATATTTGTATGAATGAAAAGACCAGTTCCTTTTGTAGAAATTCAATGTGTGTTGAATTGTGGTAAAGGTAGAAAGAAGAGACAAACTTGTCACAAAATCTTGTTTAAATGTCCCCATCAATATCTTTTGAATTTTTTTTAAAAAAAGCTAAATTTGACACTAAGACCCTTTTCACAGCACTCAAAACAAAACGCTGATAATAAGCGTTCGGTCAAATGAAGAGAAACAGAAGCAGCGCTTACAGGGTAAGCTTAATATACACCAACCCAACAGACCGGCCGTCTTCCCGCCCTACTGCAACCGAAATTTGCCTATCTGTTTACCTGGTTTAAAATTCAGAAGGTTTAGAAATTATTTACATACAATGAATGGTTTTGAAATGGCCTATATGTAAATTACTGATGTGAGTGGCTTATCTAATATCAATTGAGAATAACACGCATTGTCTTTTTTCATAGTAGATATCATTAGGAAATTGGTGGGAAGATATAGCTGAGGAATTGGTGGGTAGATATCATTGAGGGATTGGTGGGTAGATATCATTTGGGATATCATCGGGGAAATGGTGAGCAAATATCACTGAAGAATTGGTGGGTAGTTATCATTTGGGAATTTGTGGGTAGATATCGTTGGGGAATTGGTGGGAAGATATCACTGAGGAATTGGTAGGTTGATATCTTTGGAGAATTGGTAGGTAGAGATCATTGGAGGATATCACTGAGGAATATTTGGGTAAATATCACCGAGAAGACTTGTCATACCTCAAAAATATCTCTTACAAAAGATATCACTGGGGAATTGGTGGGTAGATATCACTTAGAAATTGGTGAGAAGATATCATTAAGGAATTGGTGCGGAATTGGTTGATAGATATCATTTGGGGAATTGGTTGCTAGATATCACTGAAGATAGGTGGGTAAATATCACTGAGGAATTGGTGGGTAGATATCATTGGGGATCTGGTGGGTAGATATCATAGGGGAATTGTTGGGAAGATGTCACTAAGGAATTGGTGGGTAGATATCATTGAGGGATTGGTGGGATGATATCACTGAGGAATTGGTTGGTAGATATCATTGGGAAATTGGTTGAAGATATCACTGAGGAATCGGTGGGTAGATATTACTGAGGAGACTTGTCATTCCTCAAAAATATCTCTTACAAAAGACATCTTGACCAACCATACCGTTTTTTTTTGTTTTTTTTTTTCTTCAGCGGTGAACTTTAAGCTCAGAATTTATGTTATAAGTATGTTTATTTTTATGGAGACTTAAGAGTCGTCGAACTTATTAAAGCTGTTGTTTCGAAGTTTATGTCAACAACCAACCACTTTCCTTTTCTCCGCTATCGTACTGACCACAAATAATAAAACTGATGACGTTAATATGCTAGTCGAACTTCCTGTCGGAGGTAGTTGATGAGACTAGCGATCTTTCAAATTCAAAACACATATCATAAAATAAAATTGATATCAAAATGAAGCTTTTGATACGTGAGTCGGTACAATGCATTCGCAAGGTTCAAACTTGAAATGCGTAGGGTAATTAACGGATTAATACCCCCCCCCCTTTCATCAAAGGTAGATTACTACAAAATACTCCAACAGTATGGATTGTCTGAGTTAACACTGTGCAGTATGTTATCTCGGACATTTCGATAGGTTCAAGTAATTTACTGGTTAATATCCCCTATACCCCATCTTCAAAGGTAGATTACTACAAAATACACCGACAGTGTGGATTGTCTGAGATAACCACTGTGCAGTATGCTATCTTGGACATTTCGATAGGGACAGGAAGGCATAACCATATCTTTATTAGGAGACGTAGAAGTCATTGCCACAGTTTGAACACGTTTTGCTCGTTCATTTTACAGAAGTGTCGTAGACTACTTTTACAGCTCTAGAAGGTGGGACTGATGTGCTTGTATAACCGATTTTATGATTGGCAGTGATGTACCTTCATGTGTGACTATGATTATATGCAGAAATCTGCTGTGCAAAATAAAACTGATCACGAAATTGTAACAGTTGATTCCTCAATTGCATTTACTGAATGCAAATGAGTGAGATCATCGGACGATAACATGCAAAACGCTGATATCAAGTCTTATGCATCGAAGAAATTAGAATATCTTGCAGTAAACCATCTCCTTCATGCACGAGATTTTGTTCGGGTTTTTTTGTGCTTTTTTTTTGAGTGTGTGTTTTTTTTTTTGTTTTTTTTTTTTGTTTTGTTTTGTTTTTGTTTTTTCTTTAGGTACTGACTGTCAATTGACCAATTGCAGCTGTCAATCAAATAAAATATCAACCAATGAAACCATTCATTTAGGCCAGAAATGAGTTTTGAACAACGATATTTATCGCCATTTTTGTTAACCTTTTTTGTTGGTTTGATAACTTATACATCGTAACTATAGGTTTTTTTTCAAGTTTTTTCGGACACATTTTGCTGTCAGATCGATCTGAAGACGGCGTGGATAACGGTCGGACAATAAAAAAAAAACGACGAAAGGAAATCACGTGAATATGACGTAAACCCATCCTACAGACATATACGATTCCCCTAAGACGAACATTTCGTGATATTTCTTAGTTGTCTGACGATAATTGCCTTGCGATCTCTGACAAATCCATGTAATGATGTCATTAGAGTTGACTCTTGATGTACCATTGATTGATGGTTGAATTAAACGATGAGTTATAAACTGATGAAAACGGAACATGAACAACAACGGTAATAAAACAATGCCATGATAGATATCAATATTTGTTAGATATAACTTCTTTTCCAACAATATTTTATAATATATAGGATGGCTATCGCTTCAGTGTAATGTTGACATATCGCTTCAGTGTAATATCGACATATCGTTTAAGTTTAAGATCGATTTATCGCGTTTTTGAAAGATATGTCGATCTTCCACTGAAACAAACAAGTGTCCTTCTTTCAAAATAATGTATATCAATATACTTTGGTAAGATCATCAACCAAGTAAATTTTCTCTGATTTAACTTAAGACGTATTGTTGTTTTGCCAAATACCTATTCGGAAGATACAGTGTTTTTTTTTCTGACCAAAATAAACGAAAAGTACCGGTCCCGTTCCCCCAATCCTAAATTAAACATGTTTACCCTTTTGGTAGATAATTTCCCCGCCTAGGTGAAATTTTCTAAAGTATAAAAATATTATTTCTAAGCCTTGACAAATTTTAAGGAAATGGTTCTCTTTTTAAATGAATGTAATATCTGATATTTTTATACCTTCAAATACAATAAATTGTCATTAAAAGTGAAAAGCAATTTCCATTTATTAAACTTTTCTTGAGTTGCACCCCCTTGTAGGGAGCACTGACCCCGTCACAACGCAGTCATTAGCGCATCAAACTCCCGATCTTGAATCATGGGGCGTCATGGATCCGATCTCCGGTCGCGGCACATATCCGTTCCGACATATGGCTTTCACAAAAGGGTAGATAATCGTGAACCTAAGCGGGATAGGGGCTGGAGGCGATAAAGGATGTGGTGTGAGAAGTATCATGACTCAATTGTTAGGTGCTCCAGCCGCCGCGATATGACTGAAATGCTGTTAGAATTGGCGTTTTAGCCCATTCAATTAATGGTCTGTATCATTTAAAAAGGTATCAAAAATCAAATTTGTTACATAATCTGCAGTTCCAAGGTTTAATTAGTCAAACCAACAAAAATGCGCCCACTGAATGGCAGACAAATTTGGCGATCAAAGTAGACTTCAAGTGTAAACGAATGATTTAATTGGTCAAACGATTATTTGATAGACAACCGTGATCGATCAATTGAGACCACATCACATTACCGACAAAGAGAGCGAGGTTCTGCTTTACTAGTGTGAATTGGTGCAATTCTTATGAGGGGAATTAACCCTTCTTTGTTCAGAATGAGAAGCCATTCGCACTTAAATCCCCTGATCCCTTGATTCACGACAATATCAGAATATTGTTTTTGCGAGTGAAAGGATATGTAAGCTTTTTTTGAAGTAGGGAATAATTTTCTACAGTGCAGTGATTTGATAAGTTCTTTCCTCTGGCAATGAACAAACTAATATGTGAAATGTGATTCAAAAAGGGCAGTTCAGAATTGGAAATAGTGTTGATCCCGTTTAGACTGTGCTTATTGCAAAACCAGACCAGTTCTAACGCTTTTGCATTTTTAAATGGTTTGGCTTATATGTGCAGATTGATCATCATACTTTACAATGTGAATCGGAACTCCTCGTTCAATTGATCAGTCGCTTGCCCGCCCACTTACTGCTCTGGTCACGCCCATTTACTCCAACAGGAAGTCACGCTGAATAAGCTGTAGTTACGAAGTTTCAATCGCCAAACAACAAAATATGTTTTATGCAAATAGCGGCTAATGTCGGAGTTAAAATCTAAATTCCGGGCTGAATAAATAATTTGATTAATTGATTTATTCCTTAATTAACAGCCGCAATTGATCAATTTTACGAATCAAATCTAGGATATACACCGTAGGACTATTTTAAAGCTTCACGTGACAAACTTGACAAAAATAGCGCTGTCCGTTATGTAGAGTAGCTGTTACAAAATGCATCTCATAAAGGCTCTGTAAGAACTCTGCTTGATCTTCACTGGGAACTTGATATCAGAGTAACACAAGGCAAAACATATAAGCTTTCAGCCATTTCGAGCCTATCGAGCGAGCCGGGTTTACCTAGATTAATATAACGTTTTCTTACACTGTTTTCAGCTAACATAATGCACCGATTTGTTACATATGGCTCTGCCAATTATACGTTCCAGGTCCGTGCCAAAGTTTACGGAATGGCTGAGAGTTTTCTGGTTGCTTACAGTGTGTGCCCCGTAAGGTGAAAAGAGACCTTTTAAGTGCGAAAAGTTTCGGACCCGGCCAGACTGCGCGGTCCGCGCAGGCTGAACAGGGTCGAAACTTTTCTTTCTTTGATTATTTTCTCAATCTAGAATCACCGTTTAACTAGACTGTGCGTATGATTAATTTTGGAATGCGACGTTTGATTGACCTCTTCCGTGTCTGATCTCGTTTGCTTTATTGTGTAAACGAAACTCGGTATGTCCCTTTTAGCTTAAAGAGCCTCATATACCCCTTTCCAAGATTCAAAATTATAATTGACCTGTGCTATTTGTAATCGCTTTTTTAAAATATTTTAACGTAATTTCCAATTAATCCCTTTTGTTAGTTGATAGGTTGATAGTTTTTCCAGCAAACTTCACAACCTGGACTAATATAGAAAATATATTTCCAGTGATACTTGGGTTTAGATATTTTTATGGAAATTTCTGGAAAATCTTAAAATAGACTGGATTTCATAACCTACCATTTAAAGAACTGATGTAAACATTTTACAAAAATTGAATGGTTTTTGTTCATTAATGCGAAATCAGAAGTTTGGGTATACGTTGGGAAAATCCCACTATTTCAACTTCTGTAATAAAGCATAACAGAGTCGAATACCACGGAGAAGAGTAGTTGGTTAAGAAACTTCTTGGTGTTAAGCTTCTATATCCTTTTAAGGTAAGAGGTTAAATTATGATTACGGGGTACCTAATCAGCTAGGGGTTAATGTACGTGTTACAGTAAAACCCTATAGAATTACGGAAGTTTTTTGTGATTATTCCATGCTTGAATTCTTTTAAAAAGTCGTCCATATTGCAGTCATACCCAATGTAAACATGATAATCCTGTCACTTATTAACCAATGAAATTTACTAATAAGTGACCAATCGCTGGCACTGTCACCCTAGGCCCCACCAACAGGAAGTTCCGCTTCGATTTTTAACGGCGTTATTTTGCATTTTTTTTATAGTCAGTGCATGTAGCATGTAAAAAAATAAAATGGTTGACTGGCGACCTAAACATCGTATTTATAGCTTGATTAAGCTGTAATTACGAGGTTTAAATCGCCAAACAAAATAATATTTCACACAAAGGGTGGAAAATGATCAGATTTCAAAGCTCAATTCCGTCCCGAATGAATGATTCGATTGGTGAATTGATTTCTTGCTTGATAGCCACGATCGGTAAATTTTCCATGTCCGTAAAGCGCAATTATTTAGCAACTTGAACATCTACAGAGCGCATTGAGGATATGTTCCCACCGTCTGAACAATTGTTAAGTCAGTAGATACCTTTATTCAGTAAAGTCCACGGTGAACATATCAGACTGCGCGAGTTCGCAGGATAAACTGAATATAACTATATATTGAAGGGATGAACATAATTTGTCACTATTTGAAATGTCAAGACCAAACCTTTTAAGACCAAATTACACCAAGGTAAGGTCTTACTGCTGTTTTGATATTAGTCAAGATATGTATGAGATTGGACGCTATATTAACTTCGATCATTATTTAAACTACATGCATCTACAAAATGACATGCTCACTTAACTCTGCAGGTAATTTTGCTTAGATATCAAATGGCGAGTTTTTGCGGTTTTTGTGTGTGTGTGTGTGTGTGGTTTTTTTTTTTTGTTGTTGGTTTTTTTTTTCCAAAATATATGGCCGGTAACACGTAACAAAAGATAAAGTGGTTGGTTAGTGATCTGACAGTGGTTAGTACAGCTTATATAAGCTGTAGTTACAACGTTTCAAACCGACAACGAAAAGTTAACATTTTTATTTCGTGTTTCTTTATGAAAAAATAACGTCATTTAATGTTTGAGTAGAACATCCCGTTAGAAGTGGGTAGGCGTGGTAAGCTATCCGCCAATTGTTTTATATTTAAGAAACGAAAAACCTAATCACACTGTATGAATACGCGAAGCGGATTCATACAGTGTGTGATTATGTTTTTCGGTTCATACCTCAATGAAAACATAAAATATTATCTTCATTTCTTATAATTTAATAGCATCGAGCAAAACATGCAAAAATTTTACAAATTTTGATACCTTGTTGTAGTGAACTATTTTGTGCGAAAGCATACAAAATGGCTGCGTACTCAAAATTTTGTTCATGGAGGTATGAATTAAATTTTTCGACCAATCAGATAGCTCGTTTTTGATAGACGAAACTAACAATTAAATTATTCGAACATATAGGAGGAAAAAAAAAGAAAACGGAAAAAGCATCATCATGCCTTAAGGGAGGTATAGTATTTCTCAATGAAATGTTTGGAACTGAACAATGTATCATTTACTAGCATTTCTATTTTCCTAGTACTCACAACGTTAGAAAAATGTTCCATTGTTCTTTCTTTCATGCATAAAACAATCGTTTCATTTCTAGCTCATCTGAGAACAACGTGTTCATGGTGAGCTTTTATGTTCCTTTGATGTCCTATCGTCCGTCGTACGTAATACGTCGTGAGAGGTCAACTAATTTCAAAAAAAAAATGTATAGAAGCCACGGTTTTAACAGACTCTTGAAAAACTTGGTTGGTATAATCGTTAGGACAAAATGCTGTATTTGGGGAATTGGACTAAATGACAATTTTCTTTGTTTATACTCTAGGAGTCGTAATTTTGGCACAACCGTGTTGATACTTGGTCAGAATGCTTATAAAGACTTAAGGATAAGCCCTAATGAAAAAAGGAGATTCCAATTAAAAAAAAACCTGAAAAGGGTCTTAATGACAAATCTTTGATTTGTTGGCGTTTGTTTTCAAATCTTGGGGAGAACATTATGGCGCAAACTTGTTGAAACTTGGGTAGAATGATTGCTAGATCATAAAGCTAAACTGTATTGAAAATGTCACTACCAAATACACTCGAAAAGGGACCTTAATGACACGCTATTTATTAAAACGTTTGGAGAGACAATTTCAGCTCAATTTTAAATGAAACTTCGTCAGAATTATAGCTAGGTCCGAAGAACGAACCCTTTTGAAAAAGGAGGGTTCCATGGAAAACAGGAGAGATGGGCCCTATTGACAAATTGTTTGTTTTCACACTAGTGTCCACAATGTTGGCTTTATAAACTAAATCAGAATGATTGTTAGGTGTTAAGGATAAACCCAATTGAAAATGGAAATAATGTGTTGTAAAACACGGATGTTTATAATTTCTTTATTTACACTCAAGGGCCAAGATGTTGCTCAATCTTCTTGTAACTTGATCTGGTTATTTATCATGTAATAATTGTAAAACTTATATAGAATTAGACCGGTCTGTTTGAAAACGCAGGGAAAAGGGGTCTGAATGACAAATTGATAATATTAACAATTTTTGTCAGCTTTCTCTTCTGCTCGTTTTTCACAAAGAAGACCTTGCTTTGAAGTTTCAGCTTCGTGTCTCTTAGTTTAATTGAGAACACAGGTGAGTAATTTATGGTCATTTTGACCCTCTTGTTCTTTGAAATAATACTTTAGGTGTAGCAAACGAAACGATAAATCTAAAATACATGTTTAAGGGTCAAATAGTTGACATCTCTTAACTTGGTTACAGATACATGTAATCCATGAATAATAGATTGGCATAATCGAACAATCACTGGCCCCTTCAAATTACTACATTAGCGTCACCCATTGACTCCGACAGGATGTCCCGCTTTGATTCTAAACGACCTTTCTTTCCAAAATTTATTGCAAGTAGCAGGTAACAAAAGAGAAGAATAGTTGGTTGGCGACCTTAAAGTCGTAGCTACAGCTTGAAGTAAGCTGTAGCTACGACGTTTTAGTTACAACACCTACAAAAAAGGTTGACAAAATGGCGGCCAATGTTGGAGTTCAAAACTCATTTTGTTCTAAATGAATTATATTATTGGTCAACTGGTTATTTGATTGACTGATTGGACGATTATCATCATACTTCAGGAAGGTTTTTTTAAAACTCGTCATCAGTGATATGACTTGAATATAATAGGGGTGATCAAATTACGATAACATGCTTATTCAAATCTATTTAAATATTTCAACTGTATAGGAAATTAGATCTTTGTATTGAGACAGCTCAGTGCAGAAACGGGCGTAAAAAATATTTTAACAAAGAACATTTTCCCGCAGTGAATACTTACCTTTCGGAGTTCGACTTTGAAGCATCCTGTAACGCAGTAAACATGTGGAAGAAAATAAAATCTGATATCAAATGAAGTTCCCAAAATATTGTAATTATCTGAAGTTAACCCTTTCCTGTTTTACCAAATTTCAGACCTGCCCAAATTCAAGGGATTTGCAGACGAAAATTTAAGGTGGACTTAATTTGAAAAATAACCATTTTGCAGCTAAGAAAACATCGTAGAAAAAGAAGAAATTGCTTGTAACAAGCAATTTCTTCTTTTTCTACAATGTTTTCTCAATTGTAAAACCACAGGGACGTAAAAACCAGGGATTTAACAGGAAAGGGTTAAATATGGCGTAACGGAACGTATGAATTTTAAACATAAAATTAGGCAATCAGGCGATTAATAATCATTACCATTACAGGTACACATGTTTAGCTGGGTATTGTACGCAGTCCAGTCAGTGTCGTGGGAATTGCTATCGTGTCCAGGCTACAGACACAAGCTGCGGTATATTTGGGTGGAGTTGGGCAACATGCACGGAATACAGGTTAAACAGTGCTTAACCCATTACCAGAAAGGAAAATTTTAGACTGGTCCAAATTGGAAGAAGTTGAAGAACGATGACAGTTTAAAGTTTGTGGTATTTTATATTTTTTCCATCATTCTGGGTAGAAACAATTTGTGAAATGACGAAATTGCTTGTCACAAGTAATTTCTTCATTTAACACTATGTTTTCTCAATTGCTTTTCTTGAGGGGCGTCAGAAAGAGTCACTGTGTAGGAATGCGTTAAGTCAGATTTCTTAAAAAAGTAAGTTCCCCCTGTCATGTTTAGGACAAAAAGAATGACAATACTCCATTGTATACTTACATGTTTCAATTACTTTTAGCACCTTTAACGTTGTTAACTCGAGGGTTAGATTTTGTGGCCATTTGTGTTTTGTGAGTGTCGTAAACAATTCAGCGTCTTTATTGTTCGAGTCTCAAGTTTGGACTCATACAAGTTTCAGTATGATTGTTTTAACCCTTGTCATGCTGTATAAATCACCTACTTAATTGCTGTCAAATCAAAGGGCTGAAAGCACTGATAGAACTTATTGTTCAAAAATCAATATTTTTTCAGAAATCAACTTCATGAACAACTCTGGCAGGAAAAGTACAAGCAGGAGGTATAGACCAAGATCAGCCTGCACATAAGTGCAGTCTGATCTTGGTCTATACCTCCTGCCAAAACCGGAATATTCCGGGTTCAGCATGACAAGGGTTAAGAATATGTATATTGACCGATCGCTGACTCCGCCCATTACCTTCGTTAGCTCTGCCCGCTGACTGCGACAGGAAGTCCTGCCTTGATTTTAGACGGCGTTATTTTGACAATTTATTGCCAGCAGCATGTAACAAGAAGGAAGAAATACATATAGTTGTTTGGCGACCTAGACGTCGTAACTACATCTTATATAAGCTGTAGTTACGACATTTGTGTCGCCAAAGCAAAAAAAAGTCCATTGTCGGAGATCAAGCTCATGTCTGGTAAAAAATAAATGATTTTATTGGTCGTCTTTGTTTGGTTGATAGTCCCGATTAGTCATTTACAAGTTCGAATGTTGCTTGTATATCTTGTTTACACTCAAGAGGGCATATTGCTGGCTCGGTCTCTGTGATAGCTGCTTATTTTGATTTCTACGTTAAAGTGAGATTGTTGATTTCATCGGCTAAAAGAGTAGATCAATAGGACGAATCTATCGCCTTATTGCTTACTTCGAAACTTGCTATGAATGTACTTATAGTAATAAGATATTTTTTAGCATGAATTATGTCGATATAAATAGAGGTCCCTAGACTAAAGCTTAGAACTCGTTGGGAAACTAGTTAAGACTGTTACCTTTTATATCTAGTTCAAGTTCAGTTATTGGCTCCGGCCAAAGTAAGTCAAATGACCAAAATATAAACATTTAGTAAAACAAGTTGCATGAAACCTGGAGGCTGTAATCCGAATGAATTATTGTGTAGTAAGTTCAGCATTGTAAAACCCTGATCGCAGACGAAAACGTTTTTGACTATTTTAGAAAAATAAGTTCACTTAATAAAACTAACTAGTTTATGTTTACCTTTTTTTAAGTCCAATTTCTAGACCAATGATTCTGACTCAAAACGTGTTGAACTAGTGTCAGCTTTATTAAACGTATTTACACTAAGCCCAATCTTCGAAAACTTTTGTCATTAAATTCTTTTGTAATATTTAGATGATGGTATACTTCTTGCTTCTTTAGATGTATGAGCTATTTTGGAACCACAGACTTTTCTTCTACCCTTTCCTGTTTTTTTTTTAAATTTTAGACTGGTACAAATTGAAAGAGGTTGCAGACGTCAACGAAAATTGGATGCAAGTTGAAACGAAACCATTCTATGTGGTACAAAATATTGTGGGAAAAGGAGAAACTTCTTGTTACAAGCAATTTCTTCTTTTTCAACAATGTTGTCTTATGTATAAAATCACAGCGACGTAAAATCCCGGGTTTTTACAGTAAAGGGTTATGGTATTTTCTCATATGAATGATGCACAACTATGGTCTTTATTTTTATATTGTGAATGTCAATTAAGCAAGACACAAACTATGTTTTTTACGCCAATAGAGTTGCTGTATACAGTTGTACATCACTCTGTTACAAGCGAGTATGTTGCCCTGGATATCAAGGCCCAAACTGCGACACACGTGAGTCAGCTTTTGATAATTGATAAAGTAATCCTCAAAAGCATGTTTTCACATGTTTGATGATACTCCACAAAATCGAAAGAGCGCAATTTGAATGCCTGATTTCTACGCATCTTACCAGCACTATGTACATTTTGATGAGCAGCAAATATGTCCATGTAGTAAGAATATGTATGTTCTTTGGTGATCTGTTTTGGTTTGTTGTATCTTGCACTTGTATAATATGTTTACTATGCCCAATGCTGCACCATGTAATTATATGCCACATGGGTCTTTGACCTTCGGAAAATATTTGAATAAAACTAGAAACTTAAAACTTGAAACTTATTCTATCATAATTGAAATGCAGTTGATTAAATATTCGGCATATCCGACATATGCAGTTTGTATACCTGCTGCTCGAGATGGAAGTTTTAACTTGTAAAAATATGTAGGCACATACCGGCAAATCATAAATATAACCAACGTTTAAATAAAGTAGCGTCAAATAAGTGCATAGTAGGGAGGAATTCTATTGAAGAAATACGCTCAGATATCGGTAGATGGACTCGGAATGAATTTCATTGATAAAGGAATCCGAGTCACATAGCTACGACCAAGGAAAGAGAAACACAGTTGAATACTAGTGTTTTAAATAAATCTCACGACTGACAAGAAAAGGAACAAAATTTACATATCATTGAAATATATCCCTTATGACTAGTTTTTTTTTATTTCAGCCGTATGCTTTGGTGTCACATCTTGTCCTAATGGAGGGACGTGTAAGTCTCCAGACACGTGCCTTTGTCCACCTGGATATGATGGTAGTATGTGTACAGGTAACGTAATTAATTTCCCTTGAATTTTTAAGGCTACATGTTGATATATATATTGATGCTTAACCCATTCCAACATAATCCATCCTTTATACGCCCATCAACAAAAAAGCTTTGGAAAACGTTGTGAAAAATGAAGAAATTGCTTGTAACAAGCAATTTCTTCATTGTCCACACTGTTTTCTACCCTAAAAGACAAAGATTTTTGAAATTCCATCAACTTGAAATTGTTGTCTGCAACTTCTTTCAATTTGGACCAGTCTGAAATTTTGTTGTGTTGGAATGGGTTAAAGGTGAATAGGTACCTACAATAACTACTGATCAGATTCCTTATTTTATAACTACTTAAAGAGGAAAATAAACTTCAAGTGTTTTTTTTGTGTGTGTTTCAAATGCATCGTTTTATAGACAAAAAAATTATCTTGAACGAAAAAGTAAGGGTTGAACGCTAAATAGGATTAACTTCATTTTTAAATGAAAATTACAGGAGACAAATAAAACTTTCTCTTTTGCGCAAATGAAACATGATTTTATTTATTTTTGCAGCTTTATCTTAAAATATTCTAGTTAAGCTAGTTAACATATTTTGCAATTGATAATCATTTTTTACCTTCTTGAGATAGATCTGTTTGTAGTAAAATTGTATTCTTCAAATAATGTTTCAATGCAAAAAAGGTCTACCTGTTAAAAGGGGTTAAAGTGGATAACTTATTTTTCTAATTTTTCAGCTTGGACTTTTTTCACTGTTTACGTCGTGCGCTCTTCCGTGTTTTTGTTTTCTCTTCATTCAAATTATTTTTCTCTGAAGGATATATCAATACACGGAAGCGCGTACTTAATCGGAACTAATCCGAACTTCATATTGCTTCATATTGCTTTAAGTTAGAATTTCAGCGTTTATTGCCAATGGATAAGTACAAGTTCATGATTATAATAACACATTCTGATCGTTGCTTATTATGAAAATAGCTACTTATAAGGTTCAATGAATAACTAGATCGAACTCACGCTCGCGTAGTTTTATTATCAAGCCTTATATATCAGATGCGTATTCAAATTTTCAATAACAAACGGGTAAGAATTTCGTACTTTATATACAAGCGTGTATTTTATGACATAACTAAATGGAATTCATTGAAAAAAATATCTTCTTTGTATCACCGCGATTAATTCCATAAGGTGTCTTATTTTCTTATACGAAATGATATGGTGTACCGTTTGGGTCAAAAGTCCCTTTTAAATCGTCTTAGCACAAAGACTCGTGCAAGTGTAAATAATAGAGGTAAATTCTTTTAATCTAAGCGTGCACTCCTATATTTTGAAAGTGCATGCGTTATTTAACGCATGCACTTTCTAAATTTAAGCGTGCACACGTAAAAAGTAAACACCTTCATAGTAAAAGCCCACTTTTAATTTAGGCGAACATTTTATACCCTTGAACGCTCAGTAATTATGCGAGAAAGCGTAAATCTTTTTAGTACATCTGTAATCTTTACATGTGCACCCGTTTATTTTGGCGTGTATTACATAGAGTTGACTTTTGACCTATTTAGGCCGCCATAAAATAAGCTATATTGTATTTGATGTAAGTCATTAAATGCAAGTACTCTGTAAGAGTATTTTTTCTTTGTGAAGACTAATTCTTTGGCAACTCTTTTCTTTAATTACGTCTGCAAGAAGGGGTTTAAAATACTATGTTAAACTTTGAACATTTGTAACATTTTCAAATGCATGAATTATTAGCCTTTGATACGTAGAAAAGTGATTCAATTCACGCATCTAAGAAAATAAAATAGTAACAGAACTTTTAAGATCTTCGCTGATTCTCAATAGGCAACTCTAGTTCGACTTTTAAGGACAGAACCAATTACTTTATATGTATATTCTAGACTCCTAATCTTCAATAATAGGATGTCATGGGTTCGATCCCCGTGGCGGCACATATCCTTTCCGACATTTGTCTCTCACCAATGGGCGGATAATCGTAAACCTGAGTAAGATAGCAGCTGGCTATGAGAAATACCAGGAATCCATTGTTAGTTGCTCCAGCCGCCGCGATATGACTGCAATACTGTTAAAAGTGGAGTTAAACCCTATTCAATCAATCGATTAAAATAATCTACTACGGGGTTTTGATTTTTAAATTAAGCCTCGCTTGCTATGAATTTTTAACCCTCAATATATCAATGTTTATCATAAAATACATGTTGACGAGAATTCTGTCACAACAATTACAACGAAAATCAAACAGCAACTTCAAATAACCAAACTAATAGCAGAACAAAGAACAACAAAAACACTTAAAAGATTATTTAAGTACAGAAAAACTCCATTTCTAGACAAAATATAAAGATGAAGTAATCATTGAAAATGGTTGATTGACTGAATGGGGTATAACGCCACTTTTAATAGTTTTTAGTTATATCGCGGCGGCTGGGGCACCTAACAATGGATTTCTGGTATTTCTCACACCAGTACTACCTCTACACCCTTTCCTAGCTTCCAGCTGCTATCCTACTTAGGTTAACGATTATCCACCCATTGGTGAGAGACAAATGTCGGAAAGGATATATGCCGCCGCCGATAATTGAAAATTGAGTTCAGTCCTCTTTAGAGATCATAATACATCATTGAAGCCTTCTGGTCCAAAGGTCAAATTCATTGAAAATGTTTAAAAGGAAAGGCTGGTTATATCAAGATTGGAGGCTAACAAAGGTAATATCATTTGCTGTCTCATTATGCGGGAAGCTTCAAATTAACAAGATATCTCGTGCACCGAAATTACCTCTTACTTTACGTAGAGCTAATGTATACAATCTCGTTTTATTGATCATCTAAACGGCTTTTTCTCCAATTAGAGGTTGGTTTTATTTCCTTTTTGTCTGTCTTTTTAATATTTATCAAATCTCATGAATTTTTTTAGGCGTTTTGAAATCTGTCCGTGATCAAGTTTTGTGTATGAAAATACTTTCGGCATCAACATATATGAAATAGCACAAAACATATAAAAATACTTTGTATTTGTTTCATCAAAATCAAGGCAAACACGTAGAGCTAACTTAAGAAGGAACAATTCAGTCTGATGAAATATAAGCTTTTTATTCAACAAAGCGCTTACTTGGACTGAACTTTGTTGATTTTTTTTTTCAATAGGCCAAATACCAATTAGCATTTTTGCCTCTTAATCAGGTTCTTTAAGTCATCCAGTTAGACATGTTTTGCGTTCAGCCCTCGAAATGTGTTTCTACACAGAGGTCAAAAGAAGAATAGCACCAAAGCCAAATCCACAAATTGCTTCACACACAACACACAAACAAACGCACACACACACACACATCTTAAAAAAACTATTTCAAAACAAAGCCTATATCTTTTTTACTCTTTATAGGAGTATCAAAATTTCAAACCATTTTTCTACCGAATATCAAAAGATACAAACAGTAAAAATGTAAGAATGTAACACTCTTTGAATCACCGTTTTAAGTTGCTAGTCAAGATTTTACAGAATTTCTCTTCAGATATAGACGAATGCAACCTCGGAGTTTCGGGATGTGAACAGCGATGCCACAATACACCCGGGTCCTATTACTGTTCGTGTAATGATGGATATTTTTTGGCCAATAACAGTCAGAGCTGCCAGGGTAATTTCTAATAGTTACCTAGCTACTAAACTCAGTTCAATCGCTGGACCCTCCCACTTGCTTCGTTAGCCCTTAACACTGACCCCGAATATGAAAAAAAAATCTTGTAACAAGCAATTTCTTCTTTTCATACAATGTTTTCTCAATTATAAAATCACAGGGACGTAAATACCATGAATTGAACAGGAAAGGGTTAAACCCTTTTACCGTGTAATATTTATAGAAATTGTGCTTTAGAACACGTAGGACCTTTGATAAAATAGGTAGCCTCTGCGTTCATGAAATTTCTACATTTATGTACATTCTTCATGTTTATATTCAAATATCAAATTTGCATCGACTAACTGGAACGGCCTCCACAAGTTCTTAAAGATACAGTTGACGAAATCAAACCACCAATGCATGTCGCAACTTATAATCCGTATCGTGACCCGTGCTTTAAATACATTTGTATGTACAACACTGGTCAAAAATACATTTCAATCTCATTCGTATATGATGATAATTTCCTGATTACTGACAATACAAAAGCGTCACGATTACATCGTATATATATATAAAGTTGCCTGCTCTTATTAAACTTGCTTCTTTTTACCAGACGAGAATGAGTGCGGTGAAAATAAAGGCGGTTGTGATCAAATATGTATAAATGTGGAGGGTTCGCACACCTGTGAATGTCTTAGTGGATTTGAACTGGCGGTAAACGGGCAGACGTGCACAGGTTTGGTGATACATCGATAGATCTTTTTCTCAAAAGGAACTCGAACTTAGATTTTGTTTGTTTGTATGGGGTTTTTACGCCGCTGTCGACAATCTTTCAATTATATCGCGGCGTCTGGAGCACCTAACAATGGATTCCTGGTATTTCTCACACCAGTACTACGATTACATCCTTTCCTAGTCTCCAGCTGCTATCTCACATAGCTGGACGATTATCGACCCATTGGTGAGAGGCAACTGGCGGCAAGAATATGTGCCGCCGCCGGGGATCGAACCCATGACATCCCACGATTGAGTCTGACGCGCTACCGACTGCGCTATGACGGCGGCTGTCTCCTCAACTGAACTACAGATTTGTCATTCCGCACGGTCTAAACAGGGTTCTATACTTTTCAAACTTCCGTCATTGTACTATGTCAAGCTTTATAGTTTCGTATTGTATTTCAGACTGATTCAAATTCTGACTTAAATTCTGTATATTTGTTTAGAAATTTATTTGAGCTACACGTATTACACATATTAAATTATGCTGAAGTGCTTATCATACAATACTAGCAAAAAACTGGAAGAGCTATTGCTATGGCTTATTTCCCGTCCGTGCGTCTGTATAGCCGTTCGTCTGGCCATGTAGCCTCACCCCTACCCCGTCCGTTAACTTTTCCTTGTTAACATTCATAGAGTCCATAGTTTTCATTTAATTTTTTTCAAACTTTCACAGAATGAAGGACCATCATACTGATCGTTCCTTTCGGAATTTGGTCCGATACGTCAAGTAACACGCTAATAGTGGCATAATGAAAATTTCATTAAACAACATCTTTAACGATGAATCCGTTGGAAACACGGGAAATGAGGCCTCTTGGTTTTTCAATCAATTTATTCTCGTTAAAGCGATAAAGTCCTTGAGTAATTTCTGATTCCCTTGAAAATTTCACATGATGATTCTTAAGTCATTAGGATGTTTCCTTTCGGAAATTGTGTGGATCCATTGGAAACTCAGGTAACGGTACCTTAAGATTTTCACTCGAAATATTTTAAGAAATAAGGACTTAGGGAATGCTGCTAAAAATAATATGGAGAATAAATTTGTTGTTTTCATAATATGCAATTAAGTTCCTTAAATATTATATCAGACTAAGAAAATTATGATAGCCAGTAGAGCATCTCATGCAATGATGGGCCTGTTGTTATCATATTGTTGTAGTACCGGTGTGAGAAACACCAGGAATCCATGGTTAGGTGCTCAAGCCGCTGCAAGATTTCTGATATACTGTACAGGTCATAATCAAATAAATTGTAAGAATTCATTCCAGATCATTATTTTTTTTAACATTTTAACCAAAACACACACATACATATAGAGGACCGTTGGCCCTGGGGCGCTCACCTGAGTTAATGGCTCTTTTTCATTGTCTAAATTTGTGTTAAGGTTAGGACTTTAATACAAGTGGGACTGACCATACTATACACATATATAGGCTCTGCACCTTGGGATTCCTATGTCTTTATGACAAATTCAAAGGCTTTAGAACTAATATGAAAGGAGAATAATTTTTCCTCCCTCTGGATTCATGGGTAATCATTTTAGAAAGAAGTCAATGTCAATGCTTTACACCTCTTGGTCAGGAGGAAAAGATTTTTTAAGATTATTTTAAACTTTCACTTTTGTTGCCATGGTAACTAGAGTTTTCAACGGATTTCACTTTTTTAGCCATCTTCATACAGAGCCACCTAAGGAACTTTTTTGCTTCATTTGGTTGAAATTGGCCCAACTATTTTGGAGGAGATCTTGTTTAAAGATCCTTTTTTACTTCCTTATTAACCCCGTCCCCCTGGGGCTCTGCCCCTAGGGAAGAGGTCAATATACTGATGTTTCTTGCAAAATATCAAGGCTCTACCTCTTCTGACTCAGGAGAAGAATATTTTTAATACTATTTTTAAATTTAATTTTTTTTGCCATGGTAACCAGAGTTTTCAACGGATTTCTATTCTTTTAGCTATTTTCATACAGAGCCACCTAGGGAACTTTTTTGCCAAATTTTGTTGAAATTGGCACAATTGTTTGGGAGGAAATGATGTTTAAAAATCCTTTTTTATTTCTTTATAAACCCCACCCCTAGGGCTCCGCCCCTGGAGAAGAAGATTTTAATTAAAGTTTCACTTTTGTTGTCATGATAACCAGAGTTTTCGACGGATTTCAATTCTATAAGCTATTGTTAAAGGGAACCGCCTGAGGAACATTTTTGTCAAATTTGGTTGAAATGTCCCAATGGTTTGGGAGGAGATGTTGTTTTAAAATCCTTCTTTATTTCTTTTTAACCCCTGCCCCCCTGGGAATCCGCCCTAGGGACCTCAGGGTCATGATTTTAGCTATTTTGAAAGAGGTCAATATACTGACGTTTCATGAAAAATATCAAGGCTCTACCTCTTCTGAGTCAGGAGAAGAAGATTTTTTAAGGTAATTTAAAAATTGAAATTTTGTTGCAATGGTAACCAGAGTTCTCAAGGAATTTTAATTATTTTAGCTATTTTTACACAGAGCCACATAAGGAACCTTTTTGTCAAATTTGGTTGAAATTGGCCAAATGGCTTGGGAGGAGATGTTGTTTAAAAATCCTTCTTTATTTCTAAATAAACCCCACCCCCCTGGGGCTCCGCCCTTAGGGAACCCTCTGGTCATGATTTTAGCTATTTTGAAAAAGGTCAAAATACTGATGTTTCATGCAAAATATCAAGGGTCTACCTCTTCTGGGTCAGGAGAAGAAGATTTTTTAAGAGTATTTTTGAAATTTCACTTTTGTTGCCATGGTTACCAGAGTATTCAACAGATTTCAGTTCTTTTGGATATTTTAAAGGGGACCACCTAAGAAAAATATATTCTAAATTTGTTTGAAATTGGCCTAGTGGTTTGGGAGAAGATGTCGTTTAAAGAAATTGTTGACGGACGACTGACGACGGGCGACGCACGACGGACAGACACCGGAAAAAAGGTGATCACAGTATCTCATATAGGCACTTCGTGCTCAGGTGAGCTAAAAACACATTTGATAAAATTATAACTGTAAGCCAAATTTTGTAAATGTATGTCTTTTACGTGTAGGTCCCATTACAAAATGAGAAACGGGACAAAATTTCCTGTTAAAATTTTATGAATACTTTGCAGATATCGACGAGTGTTCGAGAAATATATCCGGGTGTGGTCACTTCTGCAACAATACTGCTGGATCTTTTGTGTGCTCTTGTACAACTGGGTACATGTTGGGGAAAGATCGTAGAACGTGCTATGGTAAAAAAAATCTTAATCGACTTACTACGTTAGCAACTTGACTGTTATCGCACTTGATTAAAGAAATGGATCCGGCCCGATAAAATTTCCCCTTTTAGCGATAAAAGTTGTAAAAAAGTTCACATAATTATCATTCGTTAACATCATATAGTATTGTGTTTCTTTATGCAGAATAAAGAAGATTACACAATACTGTACTTAAAAATATGTCATTGATATTACGTATGTCATCAATTATCAATAGCATTTTTATTGGCATTTTTGTAAATCGTCCCCATTATTCATCCCTAGACAACTCTTTCTCATTTCATTTAAATTGTACTGATCGATACCAACTAATAACCTAGTTTTATATTGATCAATATATTTCATCAATTTAAGTGTAGGAACTGAATGCACCTTGGGATCATAATCTTATAGCAATATAAGCATATCAATTTAGATCATGGAATTATTTCTCCGATTAAAACCAAATACATTCATTTTAACTGTCACTGATCTTTACGGCAGCATAGAGGTAACATGTGCGCACTTATTGCTCTAAGTCATATTTGGAAAGTGCGAATAATTGTTTCCGTGAATCCCAGTGTTCTATTGCAAGGTGGATCGTTTAATTGGGAATACATACTTATCTATTTCATAATCGTACCGATGTGTTGCAGATAGCGACGAGTGTACAAGAAATATCTCCGGTTGTGATCACTTATGTAACAATACTGCTGGATCCTCTGTGTGTTCCTGTACAACTGGTTACATGTTGGGGAATGACGGAAAAACGTGCTATGGTAAAATATTCTAAATTAGATTGTCGTTATAGTCGTACTCTATCGATGGAACGTGTCCGACCAAAAACGACATCTCTTTTGTATCGCTTGTCTTATCATTTATTTGGAAAAAAAACTACTGGAATATTTAAAATCGTCCTTATTCATTGAACCTTGATCAGCCTCTCATTTCAATTAAACAAGACCAATCAATACCGACTAATAGCCAAATTAAGTTTGTTTGTAAATACACGCATTTCATATATTCAAGTGTAGGTACTTGCTGTTAATGAAAAGAAAGAAAGGTCGATCATAACTATATAACAATATTAACATATCAATAATGATACTTAATCAATGCTTATACTATCACCAACATTTTTGTAATCTGTATCTCTACCTTGTTAGGTCTTTATAACTTTTATTTGTGGACACCGATTGAAAATAAGAAACATGACAAATAATTTTGTTTAACGGGTAACATACCTATCTATCTTAAAAAGTTGTTGATATTTTGTAGATATCGACGAGTGTGCGAGAAATATTTCCGGGTGTGAACATTTATGTAACAACACTGCTGGATCTTTTTAGTGTTCATGTACAACTGGGTACATGCTGGGGAATGATAGGCAAACGTGCTATGGTAAAAACTTATTTTGAATCAATTTTTATATTGTAATTTAGAAATTTGACTCGTTGTTATCATACTTTCTGCCTATTTCAAGTTTCCACTTAACGCGATTTAAGGAAAAAGAGCTCACAATACTAATACGCGATATGGCTTTTTGACGAATTTCTCTGGTATGTTTTATTTAAATATACTGGGCTAAAGTGAAAACTTGACACCATTGAAGTTCCCCATATTTTTGTTCCTCCTGTGTAAAAAAATCTTAGCTATGACAAAGAAAATAGGAACAATGTAAGTGCATACAGTCTTTGAATTTAGGAAAGCACGTTCTTTCCGTTATCGTGTTGAACGTGAAAAACAGCTATTGTACGTGCAATTGTATATTCGGCCTTGACAATATTATGGAAGTGCCCCGACTTTCAAATTCGGAACGTCAAGAAGCCATTGGAAGGCTTTTGGATGGTCAGTCTGTGACCTCTGTTATAGGAGCAATGGACTGTTCACAGCAAATAACAATTAATTTGAAAACTCGTATACACCATACCGAGTCAGATGCTGACCGACCGAGACCCGGAGCGGCACGAGTGACGTCACATCGGGATGATCGTGAAATGCGTCTGCGACATCCCCGAAACAGGTTAACGTCAGCAACATTCTGAAGTAGAGAATGTTTGGTGGTAAGGTTAAAGCCCCAAACTGTTAGGAATCATTTGTGAGCAGCTGAACTTCGAACTCGAAGGCTACATATTAGACCAATTTAGCTTTGTGTTGAAGGCCAGTTTTTCTTTGTTTTTTTAGCAACAACCGGCGTCCGTAATGCGCCATTTTGATTGCATTCTATATGCTACATTTTTATCATACGCCATCAGGGTCGTATTTGTTATTGCCTTGGTCATCACTCTGTCTGTGGCTGTCTTCTGTGTGTCCCTATGTCCGTTAGCATTTTTGTGAACATCTTATACCAGAATGAACAGAAATGAATGCCTCAATCAATCTCTGAGGTGTAGTTAGGCAAGCCACAAGCATCATTTTGCATCATTTTGGTCTCTTAGGTTACTTGGGAATTTTCTACCCTTGACCTAAAATTGTAGTGTTTTTGTGTAAGCAACTCCTCCTACATTTACAATTGGAATGCTCCGAAACTTGTCACAACGAATCACTTAAGTGTCCATTTGTGCACGAGACAAAATGTTCAATCCCTTAAGTTAATTCGGAATTTCCTGCCGTTGATTAATTAGAACAAAATCTAGTTGCTGTCATCTGCAGGCAACATTTTGTCTAAGTCACATAGCTCCTCGAACCCTCCAAACTTATTACTCATACATCTTCATACAGGGGTTTTCCTGTGTGATAGTGTTCCTAACAGTGAATCTTCTGATTTCCATTGTAATAAATTTTGATGTCATCACTAGTGATGATATCAATTGTCACTCAGAAAATCCGGACCTACTTATTTCCAGACTCGCCCCTGTTTGATATTCAGAGCTAAGATTGTCAGTTTTACATCTAAGTTTAATTGACTGTTTCCTGCAGATAACAAAGTAAAGTAGCAGTATTAAAGAGTTTTCTACACAGAATTACTAGCTTTCTTGTTGAAACAATAGTGAAAGAGACATTGGGAAAAAGAGCGAATCCACTGTAGCCTAACAGTCAACTTTCTAAGGCTGCAAATCAAATCAAAACAGTACGTTGATGCTGGAATTTCGTAATTCTCGAAATGTTCAAGTAGTTTTACACGAGTACCCTAAATCGAAAATATTTTCTGTAGTAAAATTATACACCAATGAGCTTGATAAAATAGATTTAGAATGTTTTATTTCAGAAATGGAAACAACTGGGCAACATCAAGACGAGCAGAATGGTTCGTTTTTTGTAAACCTTTGATTCGTTATACAACTGAATTTATTTTTATAATTAGGTTTATATCGATAATAACTGTAAACAAATTACAGACGTTACGTGTCATGACCATATCGTACCAACATATTGGGGACCGAGCATTTGCCATTTCGTACAATAGGTTGGCAATTTCGCACCATTTCAAGGTCTTTTCCTACTTTGTTGGAATTAAACAAATAATCCTTGATTCCCCATTCCCTCACGACTTCGCTTTTACGACCCGTAAGAAAGAAGCATTGGAAAACGTTGTGGAAAATAAAGAAATTGCTTGTCACAAGCATTTCATTTGTTAACAAACATACAAAAGATAAAGAATTATACATTTAAATAATTTGAAATAAATGTCTGCCACTTCTTTCAATTCGTTGTCTGGAAACTGGCTCAGTAAATATAACCCGGCATGTGAATGGCCTGCAAATGCTTATTTGACTTTTTGTATTTTTTCTTTTAAATATGTCAATTTGAAAACGTTTACACTAAATTGACTATTTATTTTATTACTCTAGTGTTATAAGTTTAGTCATGAGCTGGAATTTTATCGAAATACTGTAACAGTCATATTTGTATTTTTTTTCAAATTCATGCTCATGAAAGGCATACATGTCAGTAGTTACAGACAAATCGTCAAGGTCTCGTTTTCGCTTGTTTTTTGTTGACTCGTTTATCAAATTCTGTATTACATGACAATTCATTTATATAATAAGAGTTGAAAAGAATTTCTTTGTTTTGTTTTGTTTTCGTAGAGGTATGAACCGAAAAAAATAATCACACTGTATGAATACGAGAAGCGGATTCATACATAAGTTTGATAAGGTTTTTTCGGTTCATAGCTCCGTGAAAACAAAAACTATTCTCTTCATTTCGTACAATTTAATAGCATCGAGCCACTTTACAAACTTTATGTATCAAACTATTTTGTGCGGATGCATTCAAAATGGCTGACAATTTTTGTTAATGAAGGTATGAATTTTTTTCCACCAATCAGAAAGCCTGTTTTTGATAGACGAAACTAAAACTTAAATCACTGAACATTCTTTACTCGGAAAGCCTCGATATACTCTGCGAATAAAAAGCTGTTTCTTGACGACATGTTTTCCCGCATATAACACAAATATCTTTACCAACGCCATATTAGGGTTGTGTTTTTGTTGATTTGAGATACTTTCATACTTTAAAAGTAATAAATCTGCATTTCGCGAGCAAATACGGCAGCTGTTTAAAGTATTTTCGACGACCATGCGATGGCGTAGTTTGTTTCCCTTGCTTTAGATGGCATCTTTGATACATTCAGTCATGTACTGAAAGTACTAACATACTAAAGTTCTATTTCTGTCTTTTTATATACGACTCATGTATTAAAATCTCATTTAAGACCTTATGTATTATTCATTGACAGATCTCTCTACTTGGGGTATTATTGGAATTGTGCTGGCGTGTGTCAGTGTTGCTATTCTTGTAGTGAGTGTCATAGTGTTTGTCCGATACAAAAGAGGCAAAAAAACGTAAGTTTCAATCAACCTTGGCATCGTTTAATTATTACAAATGACTTCTTAAGTGCGTATTTTTGATTATTAAACTTTTTGTTATTCTGTTCTAAAAAAACAACAACTATTTTATATTGAAATTTTTGTAATGGTGTGGTTTGGAGACATCTTCGTAGCGAAGTGGCTAGCCTCGCTGATTCGAAGCTGAGGAGTAGAAAAATCGACTCCGCCGCTGCTCACGTGATAAAGTCCTCGGGCGTGGCATTTCTGAGCTCCTGCTTAGTTGAGACAATAGCAAAATAAATAAATTTAATGTATTACATTCATATCCGACTTTGAAACATCGGAATGTATCGGATGTGTCGTTAATCTTCGGTTAACTTCGATAACGAATGAATTACTAGCGGAAGTAAATGACGTAAATAATACCTCGACAAAACCACACATGAGACAGTTTTTGTAGTAATCTCTATATAATAGCAAAATTTTCTCAGTTTGATTATCTTTAAAAAAAGGTCTATTTTATTATACATGTATAAGTGTTTCTGTTCATAACATAGAACGCTGGGTCAAAACTAAGAAAATTTTAGAACGTTGGGTCAAATCTAAGAAATTTCTTGTTGACAATCCAGATGCCGTGATTTCTGTTCAATGATTTTCTAACTAGCTGAAAACGTTTGTTTTAAATTGACATTTTTTTTTTTCAAAATTATTATTGACACTTTGTTTCTAATTTTTATGGATTGTTTTGTCATCAAGAATTACAAATTACTAGGTATTAGATATTAGGCGGGTTAAAGGAAAACAATTAAGAAATGAAGAGAATATTTTTTTGTTTTCATGGGGGTATGAACCGAAAAACCTAATCACACTGTATGAATACGCGAAGCGGATTCATACAGTGTGTGATTAGGTTTTTCGGTTCATACCTCCATGAAAACAAAAAAATATTCTCTTCATTTCTTATAATTCAATAGCATCGAGCGAAAAAAACAAAAGCTTTACAAATTTTGATTACTTTTTTGTATGGGACTATTTTGTGCGGAAGCATACAAAATAGCTGCGTGCTTAAAATTTTGTTCATGGAGTTATGAATAATTTTTTTCGACCAATCAGAACGCCTGATTTTGATAGACGAAACTAAAGATTAAATTTTTGTTGAATGGAATTTGTCGTTAACGGCAGGTTCATGTTAAATTAATTATTCGCGACTATCAATCAAGGAATCAATCGACCAATCAAATTATTCATTCAGCCCGGAATTGAACTTTGAACTCCTAAATTGACCCAAATCTGTGTGAAACATTTTTGTTGGTTTACCGACTTAAACGTATCAACTACAGATTAAACTGTAGTTAGGACAGTTAGGCTGCCAAACAAGTATTCTACATTTTAATTACATGCTACTCGATATTAATGTCAGAAGAAAAATCCATTTAAAACCATTTAAATCGTTTAAAAAGCAATTTATAATTTTCTTACGATATTTGCTGAAATATAAGTCCTCGGGAGCGTGTTAAGTCGGAATTGTGTGGTAACTGAGTGAATACTATTATTATTACAGAAGTATTCTGTTTTCAGAGAAAATGGAACAACTTCAAACCATTTTGACAACATTGCGTATTGTGTTGAAAACGCCGAAATACAAGGACCTGATCTTCCCAACATGTCCGAACATATATATAACACTAGTGATTAGTATCATTTAGACAATGGATCAATAAGCATTGATATGCATGGATTTAAATGTTGATATTGAAAGAATGGATGTGCAGCATCAAGTATTACATCGTGACTTAACTCGTACAGCAGCTATCTTTTAGCGAATTTATTTTCATACCTTATTGAATTTATTTCATTAAGCATGGAATTTATGAACACTTACTTCCAAAAAACGTAGAAAATTAAGGATGATTGTTTCGCGTCGATTGAAGAAAATCCGTTTTACTTTGACCAATGGCCAACACAATACCGCTTTTTAAGCACCTCAAAAAAAGCCGTAGAAAATGTTTGGGGCATTGAAGAAATTTCTTATGACAAGCAATTTTTTCTATGTCCAAAGTGTTTTTTACCCTAAAAAGCAAACTTTTTTTCAAATTGCTCTCACTTTTAGTTGTCGTCTGTAGCTTCTTTCAATTCGGAGCGGTCCAAATTTTTCTTGTGGGGAAATGGTTTAATCCGATTCCTTTAGAATCAATCTGAACGAGCTATTCACCCATTTAAAGCAGGCAAATCTTTAGACAGGTCTAAATTCAAAGGAATTGCAGACGACAATAGAGGCTTTGAAATGCTGGATTTCTTTTACCTTTTGGATAGACAACATTGTACCAAGCAATTTCTTCATTTTCCACAATGTTTTCAAAGGCTTTATTTCTTTTTGGCGTCTAAAAGCCTCATTGAGTGGGAATGCGTTAAGCCTTTTTGTTATTTTTAAACGTTCTAAGGAACATTTAAGCTGTTTGTCTATCGTCTTTATTAACTATGTAAGGTTTTCTTTTCCATAAAAGTAAATCAATTCCATAAAAGTAAATCAATTATAAACAATATTAGTTCCATATTTTGAATTTATTTTTGACTTGTACAAGGGCTGTTTTTCACCTCGAGAAAATTAAGAGCAATGGATCGATTATTTCCCTACTGGTACACCAGGTTGACTGACGTCACAAACTCCTGCCCAATCACAATGATCGATAGAATGGCTGTAACTCTTTCTTACTGTATCATAACGACATACGTCCCTGTTACAAGCCGGAAAGTTGAGAGGTTTTCCATTGAACAGCATCCGTAGGGTGTAATTACTTGAGCCTGAATCCACACAGTTGTAAAGGATAATTGTAAAATGTGTTGAGAAATGGTTCACTTCAGCATTGTTGAAGATTCTATTTTGTAACTGAAGATAGTTATCAGCTCTAAAGCGTGTTTTGTCATTGAACAGTCCAAGATTCGCCGCAAAATCGATGACCGTATCGGAATGTCCGAATTGAAAAACGCCAACTGTATGGCTGGAATTGATAAGTAATCTTTGTTATCATGATGTGCATAGAGTAAATCATGTATAAAGCGATCACTCATGGGGGGGGGGGGGACAAAATAGTGGTCACTGTAGACAATGGTCGCATAAAACACATTTCTGTGAAATATATAAGGATTGCCTACACGAACCATAATAGAATCTCGCTAAATCCGATGTTGTTTGAACTCATTAGAATCGTCTCAATGGGTTCCAACAACATTTGATTTATTTGTGATGTTCTTCGAACAAATACGACCACTTCTTATGTCAGCTTTTGATTTTGAAAGGGGGTTGATTGTGGTCGCTTAATACAGGTGGGCGATCGAGCAAGATTTACTGTATTTCTAACTTACATATAAGTGAATTAGACCTATATGTTCCACCTTTATTAGGGAGCACGATGGGAACAAAACGTTTTGAATTACTTGACGCGGATTTGTTTCTGTATTGTTGTGGGCAGATTTACGTAATCAAATTGCGTGTTCATGCTAATATTTCTGGGTAGAATCATACATATGTTAAGGTTTCTACACAAATGAATAATAAAAGAATTCCCTTTTACAAATAATAGGGACCATAAACCAGACTTTGGTCCTGTTTTATATCGTTTAATGCTTATCTAAATTTTTGAATAAGAAATTTACCCTTAGAATGTCCCTTTTGTGTAGATATCAGAAAAAAAATCTCTGTAAAAACACAATACTACTGTGGCCCAAATATGGCCCAAATATGTTGAACTTGATCTATTTGATGAAATCTTATAATGAAAATGTTCTCCTGAACCTTTGTAAATTTTAAAAGAAGGTTTTATACGTAGAACTGGTATAGCTTTCAATACTGGATTTGGTAATATTTGTTGATTTTTTTTTTGTTTTTTTTTTAGCTCACCTGAGCACGAAGGAGGAGATATTGTGATCGGTCATCGTCAGTCGTCCGTCCGTCCGTCCGTTCACAATTACAAAAAAAATCTTCTCCTCCTAAACTAACCATGGAATTTCAACAAAACGTCACAACAATGATCCTTATGTCATGCTCTTTCAAAATATTTCGAAGAATTGAAATCCATGAAGAACTCTGGTTGCCATGGCAACGGAGTGAAAAAACGTAAAAATTCTTCTCCTCCCAAACGGTAACGCCTAGGGCTTTGATATTTGGTATACATCATCATCTATTGACCCTCTACAAAAATACTTCAAAGAATTACCATATTCTGTAAATTAGCCCTTTTCTGTGCGATCCCTGATTTTACATAGAAATAAAGAAGGAATACTTTAAATATCTTTTTCTCCCAAACCATAAGGCCCAGTGCATTGATATTAGGTACACATCATCATCTATTGCCCCTCTACCAAAATACTTCAAAGAATTACCTTATTCTGAAAATTAGCCCTTTTCAGTGCGATCCCTGATTTTACAAAGGAATAAAGAAGGAAATCTTTGAAAATCTTCTTCTCCCAGGCCATAAGGCCTAGAGCTTTGATATTTTTTATGTATCATTATCTATTGACCCTCTACAAAAATACCCCAAAGAATTACCGTATTCTGAAAATTATTCCTTTTCTGTGCGATCCCTGATTTTACATATAAAGAAGGAAATCTTTAAAAATCTTTTTCTCCCAAACAATTAGGTCAAGGGCTGTAATATTTAGTGTGTTGTAATACCCATTGACCCTCTACCAAATACTTCATAGAATTACTGTATCCTGAAATTTAGCCCTTTTCTGTGCAATCCCAGAAAGGAGTTATGAAGGATATCATAGAAAATGTTCTTTTTCTAAACCTATAGGCCTACAGCTTTGATATTTGGTATGTATTTATGCCTATTGACCCTCTACTTAAGTACTTCAAGGGATAACCGCAATCTTGAAATTGGCTCAATATGGTTGGATCTGCACTATACCTAGGATTAAAGGAGCAAATCTTTAAAAATCTTTTTCTCCAAAATCATTAGGTGTAGGGCTTTGATATTTTGTATATTATATCATTAAGCCTTGAGCCATCATACTCAGGGGAGCGATATATGACCACCATGGTCCTATTGTTTTCTTCATTTTCTTACTGCTACTCTTCCAGGATAAACAAAGAAAGAAATTGCAGATTGTTCGTGTACATGTCATATATTGTGTTTTGTTAAACGGTATATGTATATTTGTATATAATAAGAAACTGTAAAGTTGACGTCAAATAAACTGTCTTTCTATCTATCTAGTATAAAAAAAATTAGAAAAACAGGATTTATAGTTTGACCGGTATGGTTGTAAATATGGCTAATGGGACAGGTATTAAACTAAATTCCCAACTTCATAAGCTAGCGGTACATTAGCTGTTAGGTAAATTCTTTATTAAGTCACCTGAGCACGAACTGCTCAAAGTGAGCTTTTCGATCTAGCTGTACCCGGCTTCCGGCGTGAGTCAACATGTCTTGCGCACCATTGAGGCCATATGGTTTTGGCTCAAACGATCTAAAATTCAGTTAGAATGTTAGTCTAATTGATTTCTGGATATGTTTTGGGGGTTTCCGGGTCAAAAAGAAAGTCACTTGGTCAAATCGGAGAAATATGCTCCAATGCCACATGTTTGTCTCAAATATATTGACGTTTGGTCAGAATGGTTAACTAATGACGCCTCGGATGAAAACTATATAAGGTCATGTTGGGTTAAAAAGAAGGTGGCTTTGCCAAATATTGATGATAAGTTAGGTATACAAGAGGCCACATTTTTGGCTCAAATGTCTGGATATTTAGTCAGAATTATTGTCGAGCAAGATGGGTGATTTATTTCATGGGGCAAAAAGTAGTAACAAAAACGCAAAGTTGTTGGTTGGGGACATAAACGTCGTAAGTACAGCTTGAATAAGCTGTAGTTACTACGTTTAAGTCGCAACACCAACAAAAAAGCTTAACAGAAATGGCTGCCAATATCGAAGTTCGAAGTTGAATTCCAGTTTTTCATTGACAGCCATGATTGGTCAATTCTACATAATTCGTCGACGTCCAGGTATGATACATCGGAGTACTAGATAAGAGTGGGTAACAGCATTCTAAAATCATTATTTTTCAACGGAACCCTATGTTGTGGGTACTCATTTGAATCGTCTCGACGAGGCGATTCAGATGAGTACCAACAACATAGGGTTTATGGCAGAATCGGTGAAATATTAGATTTAAAATACGATTTACGCACTCTATCTGTAGCTACATTTTATGAAATGAGAATCGAGTAGTTTTTGTTGTTTTGTGTTGTTTTTGTTTTGTTTTTGTGTTCAAATAACAATGCTCAAACGAAAATGGCAGATTTTATTGTTTATCTATCCCCTCTTTCGTAATACCCTCCTAACGTCACCCTTTGCAATATATATTGACTATATCTTACTTATGAACGCAATTGGTTTTCATTTTACTATCTGATTGAAGGAAAATATTTTCCCGTTGTGTAAATGGCATAAGCTTATAAATGGCATAAGCTTTATCAAAGTAAAAAGCAAATGAAAAAAGGCTAAAATAATGGCTTTATTCCGAGGATCAACCAAACATCGGCCGAACATTTGTGAAACAAACTATGTCAAAATGAAAGTGTTCTTACCTTAATCCTTTATCATACGCAGAAATCACAGAATCCATCTCAGTAAATATGTCTTGGACTAAAGGACAAGCCATTTGACCGGTAACTGGGTGCCCGTATAACCGTGTATAGAAGTCCTGACAAGAAGAAAAAAAAAACATTCAACGTATATCTAGTTTAAAATTGTGCTTTTGATTTATTGTCAGACCATATTTATTTGAAACTCTTCCAGAGTTTGTGTATGATCGACCTTATTCAGCAGTTTTCTTACGACGTTTCAATCTGTTTTGAACATGTACGGAAAAGCAAAGGAATACTGTTGAAGCCATAACTTCCCCTAAAACCCATATCAAACTTTATAAGATAACTATACCCGAGGCCCAAACACAGGTAAATATGCCGATTGAAATTATAAATTCAAAATAATTCTACGCGGTAAGATTACAATTTTTCAAGAAGTTTTGATTTTTTTCAATTGTGTTCCTACACAATTTAAGGTTCGTTTACATACAACTATGACATCAATAATGACGTTTTAACTTTCGCTAGTCATTCAAACCACTAGCTCAGTCACAGAGATTAACGAAATCGTCCATTAACGAAATCGTCCATAAAGCTTAGTCATCTAACAGTCAATTCACATTCTCCTTATGCACATTGATATTAATAAGGCTCTTCTTTGGTTTAGTGACCAAATAAACAATACATTGCTGAAACTATTTTTCCTTCCTCGAAGGGAAGATAAGGCTTTAACAAAGATCTCCAATTATTTCGAACGTGTTAACACAGTCATATCAGATTATCAAATGAGTTGTTTAACCGTAATCAAGTTTTTCTTACTCTTTCCCCTTTCTATTTCAAAAAATTGATAAGTTATCGTTGGAAAAGTACAAACCGCTTGTTGCATACTAGCTTTCCATTTCTAAAAAGATAATAATGATTTAAAGGGGGACTATTTTCACAGTTATTTTTAATTTAAACGTGACATTTGTAAACTCAAAAAATAAAATCTTTGAGGAGGTTCCAACTTATGTATCTAACACTAGAAGGTCTGTGATAGATGATAGAAAATAGGGTGATGTACGGTTGACCAGATGGATTGGAACCATGCATTGTCTCTTTCAAGAGAAGATGCATGGTTCTAATCCACCTGGTCAACCGGGCATCAATTTTGCAGGAATAATGGAGGGAGTAAACGTAAATTTGTCAAATAGAGTATCTGAAACCATTTGTTTGTACTTAAGAAAACATTGTGGAAAAAGAAGAAATTGCTTGTCACAAGCAATTTCTTCCTATTCTACAATATTTTCTACACTACTGAATGATTATTTTTCATATAAAATCATATTTCAATTGTCGTCTACAAAACCTTTGAATTTGGACAGCTCCAAAATTATGAAAGAAAAAAACATTAAAGGGTTTAAGGATTACAACCAGTGGTCTACCTACCGTATTCTCATGACAAGGTCTAAAGTCTACGCGGACTGACATCTCACTGAATGAACGACTGACATTTAGCTCTAAATCGTGACAATAAAGAAAGCTAACTCTTTTTGTAAGATGTAACTAAATACCAGAACGAGAGACTTAGGGAAAAAAAACACGAGTAACTTTTTATATAACAGACGGGAAAGTTTAATCACTTCATAAGACTGTACGTTTTCGGATGTAAGACAATTGACCAATCTCTGGCCCCGCCCACTTATTCGTTAGTTCCTCCCATTAAATCCGACAGGACGTCCCTCTTCAATCTTAAACGGCGTTATTTTGCAAATTATGGCTAGTAGCATAAAACAAGAAAGCAAAATGGTTGCTTGGCGACTTAAACGTCGTAACTACAGCTTGAATAAGCAGTAGTTATGACGTTTTAGTCACCAAACCAATAAAAAATGTTAACAAAAATAGCAACCAATTGTCGGAGTTCAAAACTAATTTCTGGTCTAAATGAATGATTTCATTGGTCGACTGGTTATTTGATTGACAGACGCGATTAGTCAATTGATGGATATCAGGTGCCAACCAAAAAATAGATTGACCAGTCAAATCAGTGGTTTATACCGGACATAAATATTAACCTGCAATATTTTATTTTTCAAGCATCTTTGTTGGTTTGGCGAATAAGACGTGGTATTTACAAACTTTTCACAAACTACCGAGTAGGAGATCGGAAATCTTGTCGTACCAAGGGCGGCGAACGTTCTACTCGATATTAGAGAAAAAGATTGATCTCGATATCCATTCGCTCGTGAGGATGGAGATCGGACGGCGATGGTCCATCACTTGTTATATAAGAAATGGAAACGAACATCATGACAGCCTTTCTTTTACAAGTACAGACTTTTGAAGTTTCAATGAAAATAAATTGAAGCCGGCTATAGCTATGTGCTATGAGTATACCTGAAGATCATTTTCATATTCCAATATTTCTCTGTGTTTGTTATTCATCAAGGAACACCATTGTCCGTTATCCATCACAGCCATCTCTGTTGCGCATAACAGCCACAGCAACTTTACGTCAGCTGTCAAAAAAATTGATCCAACCTGCCTAAATGACGTCATTCAATGACGCAGGAAAATTCAAATATTTTGATGAAAGATCGCTACGCCTCTCAGGAAAAAAGTTTCGAAATAGAATGCGGAAAAAGAAGGTCTGATTGTTTGTTACACGTAATTTCTTCATTATTCACAGTATTTTCTATAACAAAATACAGTTCTTAATAAATTCGTCAACTAAAAAGCTTCGTCTCAAACTTCTTTCAATTTTGACCATACTAAAATTTCACCCTAGTAATATTGACTTGGTTGTAATTTTTTAAACATTGACATTCTATCATTTTTTCTGAATAAGAAAACAGGTTTTTCTTAAATTTGAAAAAAGTAAAGACGAAAAGAAATAATAACGATCGCAGATTGTGAATATAAGTGAATTAGACCAGACCCGCATTTTTACTATGAGAAATTTTTTTGTGTAACTTTTCGGCGTAAGGGCGCCGCAGCAAATGATTTGATTGGTCATAATTGCCAGGGTCAAAGGCCAAGAAAAAGAATTAAAATCTAAATTAAATTCTGGATACAGAATAACTAATTCTGAAAAAAGATCACGTCGAAACGGTATCGGCTTTGAAAAAAAAGTGTGTTTTTTTTTTACTGAAGATTATTCACTCCGACGGGACCATCTGTCATCGTTCGTTTCGCGCGTTTTGGCAAGTCAAATCTAAATCTACTGTTTTGCTCAAAGCTCAGGATAATTTTAATGAAAATTTGTGCATTTAAATTATTTATTTTTATTATTCATAACATATTGAATCAACACTTCGTTAGTTTGCACTTGTTCCATAATCACATAGGACGGGCTGTACAGGTGGGTAGGTGAGGTGACTTCCACTGGTCTTAGGAATGCGTTGACGGTAAACCCTTTCTCAGCCTTTATCAGTTTCAGACCTGACTTTTAACCAACACTAGCTTTGGTGGTTTTGATTCTCAGAAGTCAGGATAGAAATATTTGTGAGAAAAGGAAAAAATTGCTTTTTACAATCAATTTCTTCTTTGCCAGGAAAGTTATCCATGATTGTACCGGTAAATAGAAAAACCGAATTACGCCTGGAAACCGAATTACATCGAATTGTACCAAATTTCACAAAAGTTTACCTATCTGTCCATATATAGTGCCCAACTCTCCTTTCTGGTATTACTGGCAGGTGAATTAGACTATAGAGCTATGATGTATTTATCATATATCAAATTATTAACCTTGAAAATTAATTTTGAAAAGTCTTAAAAGTTACGATGTTCTGCATCATGGTTTTCTGTTAACCGAATTACAATGACATATTTTGAACAATATATTCAACACCTGTTTGAGTAAGGTAATAACGGAATTACACATTCTGAGCTCTTCACATTATATTGAAAGATTGGACCATCCGTATTATAGTTGGCCTGATTATGATTTCCATTTACACATGTAATCATCTATAGCCCACTTTTAAAAAATCATACGATATTGTGAAGAAGTGAAATTCGGTGATTTCAAATAATAATAGGACTGAAATTATAATGCACTCTAATATCCCCGTCAAATCAATATCTATCATTCATAGGACACAATACTTTTGATATGACTGGAAATGACAGACCTTAATCTCATTTTTCTTCTGTATTTCTATGAAATTTGGTGTAATTCGGTGTAATTCGATTTAATTCGGTTTTTAGACGTATTTCGGTTTTTCTATGCACCCTGATTGTACTTCTTCAGGGCGTCAGACAGGATCATTATGTGGTAATGAGTTAACCCATAATCAATCCCACACAACGCTGCTTTTGTCCCCCCCCCCCGCCCTAAAAAGGCTTTGAAAGTCATTATGAAGAAATAAAGGAAAGACTTGTTTTAAGCAATTTCCTTCATCATCATAAATGATAAATCATTAATAAAAGACCAGGATTTTAAAGATTTTATTGATTAAATATTATTGTCAGCAGCTTCCTGAACCCTTTTACCACAAGCAAATTCTCTTTTTGCACAATATTTTTTACCTCATAGGATGGTTTCATTTCAAATTGCATCCAATTTTCAATGCCATCTGCAACCTCTTTCATTTTGAACCAGTCTAAGTTTTTAAAAACAGGAAAGGGTTTAATTAGAAACTGTCCAACTTTTTGTGGTTTGGTAACAGGTTAATTTGTTTATATGGTTGGTAATATTTGAAACCCACTCAGACTGCTAGTAGCTTTATTGGTGAAGGTCCGTCCGGCGTTACTGTGAATGAATACATTGTGTCGTTGCTCATGAAAGAGATGGATAATCAAAAAATAAATTATTTATTATTATTAATCATTTTAAAGCTTAATTGGTGACAAAGGTTTTAATTCTTATCCCAATTTTATGTCTTTCAACCCTCATTTATGCAAAGCAGAGGGTACAAAATCCCAATCAAAAATCTTAGTGGGACACTGATGGCAGGGATTATAAGGAGTGAACCAATTCCCACACAATGACCCTCTTAAATGTCCCTCAAGAAAAAAGCTTTGAAAAATATTGCAGAGAATGAGGAAATTGCTTGTCACAAGCTATTTCTTCATTTTCCACAATGTTTCCTACCCAAAAGTAGAAGAAATCTAAAATTTCATAAACTTTAAATTGTTGCCTGTAACTCCTTTAAATTTGGACCAGTCTAAAAAAAATTCGTCTGGAAATAGGTTTTGCGAGCCTGAAACTCACAAATTTGTTGCCAGGACTCTAAACCTTTCTGATTTAAGTTCAATGAATCTTCTTAGACTCACCCTCCACTTCAGGAAGGAACTGTTTAAGGTTTTTATGGCCATAGCTGTTAATTGGTTTTCAACATTTAACCTCAGCGCTTTGAATTGAATGTTTCAAGATTCAGGCTGTGCTATACCACAGTTGGTAGGGTGTAGGACTCCTAATCATGGGGTCACAGGTTTGATTCCTGGCCCTAGGTACTCCAGCTGTAACAATATGACTGAAATACAGTTGGAGTTATAATCATTCAGTCTATCAAACAATGTTTTTAGCCATTACCACACAATCCCACATTTTATGCTTTGTAGAAAACGAACAGTTAAAAACATTGTGAGAAAAGATGAAATTGGTTTTAATTAGCAATTTCTTTGAACTTTTCTCATAATGTTTCCTACATTGTCTGGCACTTATTTTTTAAATATTAGAAGCTTTGAATTTCGTCTGCAACCTTTTCAGATTTGATTTTGTTTGAATGGGGTTTTACGCCCCTTGCAACAACCATTCGCTGCGGCTGGAGCACCTAACAATGGATTCCTGGTATTTCTCACACCAGTACTACCATTACATCCTTACCTAGCCTCCAGCTGCTATCCCACATAGGTCTACGATTATCGACCCATTAGTGGGAGACAAATAGTCGGAGAGAATGAGTGTCGCTGTCGGGGATCGAACACGGTCTTTGGATTTGAACCAATCTAAAATGTTCTCATGTGGTAATATGTTAAAACATTTAGAACATTTTAGACTGGTCCGAGTTGAAAGAAGGTGCTGGCCTCCCAAATCTGAACCCATTATAAAGTTGTTTTGGACTAGGCTAAACTGAGATAAGGAATTCGGAAATTTAGAAATTCAAGTTATTAATAGAAGATTGCTTCAATCGACATTAATCAAACACTTTTGGTTAGTTCAAAATGGATTAAACTGATATTGCTAAATATTCAATCAATCGGGAACATATAAAATGTGTCTCCTTATTCAAAATCATGTATGGGGGTTCGATTCCCTCCCCAGACATTATAAATAGCTGGTGCATAAAGGGACAAATTGTCTGGTGGTCCCACATGATTTTGAATTAAAAACAAACCAACCAGATACCTCATTGAATGAAATAAACCATACCATTTGGAAATCAAGGTAATGAATGAAAGTGACTGCCACTGGCCTAATTGCAATGAAATATAATTGACACCAGGATGATATATTTGGTGATTAATAAAGACTGTGAAGAAAAGTGTTTGATTAATGTCTTAGTTGCCATAATTGCATATTTTCTAGTTTTACAATATAATGAATTGATATGCATCCACAGATACCAAGGTCTTGGTCATTCAACAAGGTCAAGGTCATTTGTCAAGGTCAAACATCTTCAAAAACTTACTTAAAAACCTTAACATTTACAATTTCTTCAAGCCTATTTAAGATTCATTGCTCATATTTGGCACGATGATGGTAATGGGTTAATGGGATTTTTTTCCCTTTATGCTTTGTCATGCTGTATAAATACCTTACTGAATCGCTGTAAAACCAAAGGGCTGAAAGCACTGATAGAACTTGTTCAAAAACCAATTTTTCTTTTAGAATTCAATTTCATGAGCAACTCTGCCATGAAAAGTACAATCAGGAGGTGTAAACCAAGATCAGAATGCACTTATGTGTAGGCTGTTCTTGGTCTACACCTCCTTCCGAAGCCAGAATATTCCGGATTCAGCATGAGAGGGGTTAAAACTTCAATTTATTCATTTACATACCTGCTGTAGGCAGGGAGAGGCCAATCTTGGCCAAAATTGTGTCTGCCCATCTGTATGTCTGTTTATATTTTTGTAATTTGAATTCTGTGAGATGGTTTGGGGGGGGGGAATTTGACAGAATATTTATCATCAAAATTATTGGGTTATACATTTTTTACTGGATCACAGAAAACAAACTTGTTATTTTCTCTTACTTGTCCTGCTGAATCCAGTTAACTCAATTGATAACACCCTATGCTCATAATGATTGGGTTGGGATTTTGAACCCCATTTCAGCAAATTTTCTTTCTGACATATGACAAAAGTCAGCATGACATGAATCATCATAAAATCTCAGATTGCCGTCATAGCCCAGTCTGTAGCGCATCAGACTCCAAATCTTCAAATATGGGATGTCATGGGTTTGATCCAGGGTAGCGGCACATGTTCTTTCCGAGATTTGTCTCTCACCAATGGGTGGATAAGTATAAACCTAAGTCGGATAGCAACTGGAGGCTAGTAAAGGTTGTAGTGGTAGTACTGGTGGGAAAATACCAGGAATCCATTGTTAGGTGTTCCAGCCGCTGTGATATAACTAGAATACTGCTAAATTGATTGATTGAATGCGGTTTAAGGCCACTTTTAAAAGTTTTTCAATCGGCATAAACAATCCTTAGGTCATGCTGTTTCAAAATACTTCAAGGAATTGAAATCCATAGAGAACTCTTGTTGCCATGGCAACGGAGTGAAAAACTTAAAAAAATCTTCTCCTTCCAAGCCTTAGGCTTTGATATTTGGTACAAATCATCATCTATTGACCCTCTACCAAAATACTTCAAAGAATTACCGTATTCTGAAAATTAGCTCTTTTCTGTGCGATCCTTGATTTTACATAGAAATAAAGAAGGAAATGTTTAAAAATCTTCTTCTCTGTGCTTCTATAGTGATTGAAATTTTAATAATAGATACAGTCACAGTGTATTCGGAAATTGCTTACTGTACTTAAGGTAGCAACAATTTCCATTCCAAATATGACATGATGGAGTTCGTATACATTTTTGAAGTTTTAATGTCGATAAATAGAAACTGCGATCGTTCTGAGGCTTTGCCTTTTTCATATTATATTATTGTTGATACTGGTTTTTCTTGGAAGGGGTATCAATTATAGACATATGTTAACCTTTGTCTTGCTTAACCCGGAATATTCCTGCTTTGGCAGCTGGTATAGTAAATGTACAGACTGATCTCATTCTATACCACCTGTTTTTCCGTTCTGTTTTAAACGCTCATTCACTCTACCGTTTATATCATTCAAATCACTCGCTCGAATCGTTTCAAACATCCCTCAACTTCTTTCAAGGCGTAAAATCCATTCTGCTATTTCATTGGCCGACCTCATGAATGAGATGTTAGACAATTGAATTTTAGAACGATCTGTAAATTTATATGAAGAGGAATAATTGACTACTCGCGGCTGTCAATCAAGGAATAATTGACCAATCAAATAATTTATTCAGCCCGGACCTTAGCTTTTTAACTCCGACATTTTTGTCAACCTTAAACTACGTATTCAAGCTGTAGTTGCGACGTTTATGTCACCAACCAACATTTCACTTTTTGTTACATGCTAATGACCATAGAATGTGCAAAATAATTACGTTAAAAATCGAAGCGGAACTTCCTGTCGGAGTTAATGGGCGGGGCCTAGGGTATCAGTAGGTAGGCCAGCGAATGGTCGATTATAATACGTTAATCTCATCCAAGACGTCCATTTCGTTCAACAGTCCTCCTCCATTCTGCTCATTCCATTCCAAAATATCATTAAGACATACCATGCGTGGGTTGATATGGTAACTATTGTTGTTAGCTGTAGACTTCTTGAGAAAATCACTGAACATTATGCTTTAAGCTCACCTGAGCACAACTTGCTAAAGGTGAACTATTGTGATCGGTAAATGTCCGGCGTCCGTCTCTCCGCCTGTCCGCCCGTAAATAATTATTGAAAAATCTTCTCCTCCTAAACGGAAAGGCCTAGAGCTTAGATATTTGGTATCATAAGCATCATCGCCTATTGACCCTTTACCAAAGTACTTCAGAGAATTACCATATTCTAAAAATTAGCTCTTTCCTGTGCGATCCCTCATTTTACAAGGGAAATCTTTGAAAATCTTCTCCTCCCATACCATTAGGCCTAGAGTTTTGATATTTGGTATGTACTGATGTCTATTGACCCTCTAACAAAATACTTCAAAGAATATCCGTATTCAGGAAATTAGAGCTATATAGTGATAAAATCAATTAATATGCCTAGGATTAAACGAGAAAATCTTTAAACATCTTCCCCAAAATAATAAGACAGATGGCTTCGCTATTTTGAATATATTATAAGGCCATGAACAATCATACTCAGGGGAGCGGTTTAGGACCATCATGGTCCTCTTGTTAAAAAGTTAAGTTTGATGAATCAGAATTCCTATATTTTGATTGGCTGAAATGAAACGTTTTATACCCCCATGAAACAAATTGGTATGGAATTATTTCGTTTACTTAAAACACAGAAATTCCATGGAACACAGTTTGTAAAATATATACTTATTGACATTTTTTATGGCATTTTCATCCGTGAGATTAAATCATAAGAAATAAAGAAAGTGTACTTTTATTAAGGTATGAAACAAAACATATTATCACATTTCTGTTTGAATCTAGTTTGCAGTGTGATTCCGTTGTAAGTATATTGCCTCAATGAAATTCGAAAGAAACTTCTTCCTCTTTTTAAAATTGTCTACCTTGCAGTTTTCTACAAAATAGGACGATCAAGTTTTTTCAAAGAAAATATATAGGGTCTCGGTTATACGAATGAACGAAAATACTGAAATTCAACTGAACCGTACTTCTAGTTAAAATATCTTATTATGGAAACATAATCATTCATTGATTTTTGAATAAGTTCCCCGGATAGTCCGCGTATGTTATAGGGTTCCTGACTGAGGTTATTGGTGAAACAAGAAAATACGTGGTTATAGTCAAATTATATTACGCAGAAGAAATAGCCTGTGTCATACAATGAATAGTTCGTCAATAGGTGACCACAATATCGTAAATACAGCCTGAAAAGCTGCATTTACGATAATTGGTCTTCCACCAAGGATTTCAGACCGACTAATGTTGGTGACTTCTACTTCATATCGATGACCTTCGATCAGTATAGAAAAATCAATAAATCTGATTGGTCAAACCTTTGCTTTCGTGAGTTTATGCCCGGTTGACGATTGAAAAGGTGTCTATTGTCATGGAATGAACAGATGAAAATAAACGAATGAAATCAGCTATATTAGCCCTTTTACTAGTTCTTCAAAAAAATTGACAAAATTATTATACTAATTTCTTCTTAGCCGAGTAACATGGTTTTCGCAAATACATCTCACACTTTGTACCTAAAACATAATCCTTTAGTCAATCAATAACAGTTAAAATATGTAAGGTACTTACCAACCGTTAGGGTGAAATTTAAATTCAATTTTTTAGTGACGTCATCCCGCACCATTTGCATTTCCGGTCCACTGTGGAATTTTGATAGCTCGGGGTTCGTAGATATTGCTTCCTCATATTTCTTACAGTTGTCGTAAAATCGGAGTATGTCATCTCGAATCGGTACCACTGATAATGTTTTATTTTCGCCTAAAACCATCCGATTTAACTCACGTCTGAAATCAACGGCACTTTCCTGGGTACGAACCTTTCTTGTTGCTCTAAACTTGATTAGATTATTGTTGAATGTTGTCCGATTTGCTGCACTTTTCAATAAATCTTTAAGCTGAGCTCCGTGAATTTCACCAAGATATTTCATTTCATGTTTACCAAGCGGCGTGAGCATTTCAGCCATTTCTTCCGGGTATTTATTTTTCCAGGTATTAATAAACGAATAACTCTGGTTTCCGAGTGCGGCTTTGAGTTTAGTTTGAAGAGTTGTAAAAGCTTGCATTTCTGCAATACCAGTGTACCTAGCACCATGCCTTGAAATGACATTCACGTGTATGGCAGAGCATGTTTGTCCCTCGAATTGTATTGTCATTAAACTGTTAATTAGTTTCGGTGCTCTGACGTGGTGTTTCCAAAAGTACGCTGTTTTAGCACCGAACATGTTGTTTCCGTATCCATCCATTATATAACCTCCTGCTGTCGTCTGTCCATAAACTATTTGTTTCGTCAATAGAATGACCAAAACCACGTAGGTTGGTACATGTAACATACCGTTAGGTTAATCTGAAAAATAAAGATATACGGACACATGTTAAAACCAATGAAATATCAGCATATTATGGATTTAGTGGAAGAATGTAACAAGAATTCATACATCCTGTATACACTTAGAGCGCGCTGTTGTAATCTGCTAGTGAGAAGAACTAATTTTAAGAAATATCGTGCATGAAATGTTTATTCACTAAACTATTCCCTAAATTAAACTAAGTGTTTGACACAGTTAGTAATTCCACTAAATTGTTTTCCAAATGAAACAAAATGTTAACTATAGCTATAAATTAATAAAAGATTTTTCAAATGTAACAAAATGCGCTAACTACAGTTGTAAATTCACTATATTCATTACAAGATGACACATGATGCTAACTACAGTTTTGTATTCACTGTATGGTATGCCAAATTAAACAAATACTGACTATAGTTATTAATTCAAGATATTGTTTGGATAATGAAACATATGATACATGTAGTGATAACTGCAGTTGTGTATTCACTATATTGTTTTGTCTAACCAAAGACCACACATACGTTAAGCGACGTGTCTTGAACTCGAAGCCCTTGAATAATGGAAATATAGCTATTATTTTTCACAAAATGAAAATTTTGTCGATCTTACAAAAACGACAGTACGATAATTCTATTTATGTATATCGCAAAAGATCAAAATGTGCTATTTAAGCCAAATTTTCTAGAAGTGAGTATTTTGTAACGCGAATGGGTGGAAATATGACGATATCGTTTCCCACAGAGATGGAATGGCCCGAATAGTGCGAAATGCACGAAGGCAGGACCAGTTCTCTCAAAACCGTGAGCTTATCAGTTTTATAATTTAACTTACTCATCGATCAAATAATAAACTGACAATCCACCGTGAAGTATCGATAAACCAACGTAGAGCACTTAACGAATTTAGAAATACTTTGATATTATCTAGTAAGAGTGATGTCTAGTGGCAAGTCGAAAGCGTCGGAATCGGGAGGTCTCTGGTTCGAATCTCGTCTGGATCACGGTAAATGTTTGGGGCAAATAACTTAAACCCACACAGCTTCTTTTCTTTAAATGGTGGGGATTAAAGTGTGAGTGGGATGAATATGAAAAGCGTATAAGATACTTTAAACCAATAACATATTTAGTTATACCGTCAAGTCAGTCATTCCTTCGCTATTTCATTACATAAATACCAACCTTTTCTAAAATATAAACCTCTAAAGTTTGACCTTTACCAACACTAAAAGATAAGAACTTACACTAGAGAAACTCAAACCAATATGATGTTTTTGTTGTATGTCTTTATTCTTTTATTAGGACATTTGTCGTATAGATAATCTACTTAACCTATTCACACACAAGTCCTCATTTTTACGCCCTCAAGAAAAGAGCTGTAACAAGCAATTTTTCCATTATCTACAATACTTTCAATCCAAAAAGACGAAAACATTTAAAATTCTATCAACTTTAATTTATCGTCTGCAGCTTCTATCGAATGGGGGCCAGTTTTAAATTTTGTTGGAATGGTTTAAAGTAAGACGTCTCGCCTAAACCGGCTAGCTTCAGTAGTACAGTGTGTTTTCTATACTAGTGCCATGATCACAAGTCCAAGTTCGGCAAAGATTGTCATTGCCACACGCACCATTTGCACTATTAAAAATAATTATTAAATTTCGAACAAATAACACTTAATTGCCTATCGAAACAGGAAGATGATCGAAGACTGAAATATCTGAACGAACATGTACCCTTTGTAATAACTAAATTGGTGACGAATACCATTACATATTGAACTGATGTTCCTTCGTAGCAGAAAGAAAACGTTTTATACCCTCTGATTTTTAAAAAAATGTAACACTTTAAAATTTGAATTACTTATGAATACAAAAAGATTAGCAGAAATTGTTAATCTATGCAAGTTTATAAAGATAATCATGGACAAATTCTAAATTTCTATCTTCGTCCCAAAATCTCCATCTTTCTCATACCATATATGAATATTGTACCTGTTTTTTTTTCTTTTGCCTCGTTTATTTGCATTTCACGTACATTTACCTCCTATTTCCATAAAAACGGAACGGAGCGAATGAAGTGTAATGTCTCTCACCGATGGAAATTAGCTACTATGTTGACTCGGCGGCAAATGGCTCATATTTATTCATTTCCTGTACAAACCCGGGATTTTACGTCGCTTTGATGTAAACTTGAGAAAACATTGTTGGAAAATAGACATTGCTTGTAAAAGGCAATTTCTCCTTTCCCCACGTTATTTTCTACCGCATAGGAAGGTTCCATTTCAAATTGTATCGATTTTTCTTTGGACATCTGCAACCTCTTTGAATTTGGACCAGTCTAAAATTTCAAAAAAAAAAAAAACGGGAAAGGTTAATAATGTAGTTGTACATGTACATTACCTGAAGAAAACGATGATATGAAGCCGTTATTAGGTGCATCTTCAAACCGCGTTGTTATCGGAAAGAGGTCTCGTGAAACCTGCATACAGCCAGACATTAGCATGTTTGTTTTTTTTCTAGTCGGTCAATAATTATATATTAAGAGTTTGTGTATAACCAAAATCTTTGTTGGCCATATGTGCACATTTAGTAAATTTAGCAGTAAATTAACATCAAAAACATTCTAAATCTATATCTTCTTTTTATATCTGTGACAATTTTAAGAGACATTTCTGTTTCATAAGAAGAGATTTGCGTTTTCTCTTATAACACTTGTAGCATTTAGTTCAAAGACAGAGTTAGAGCCTGACTTGTGCCTGTCAAATAATTTAGACAAGCATTCAGTTTTAAGAACTTATTGCTTAGAATTTCAAAAGCGAGGTCGATATCATTTTTTATAAATTTTGACATTGGCAGATAGATACGACGTCACGCCAAGAATACTGTTATTAGTATCAGAAAAGGGAAATATTTCATTTACAACTTGTGTGCTATATTTTTACCTTTTCATTGTCAGAACTCTTGGTTAAATTACAAATGGAAGGAATACTATGATGTAGTACTGATACAAAACCTCCTATTGGCTTGTCTACGCTCAGGACATTGATTTTTCAACGAGATCGAACTATTTTACGCTGCTCGAATTCAATGAAAGGTTTTGTATCACAACTAAAACATAATATTCATCATCTTTTATGTGACCTTTCTTGTGATATAATTTTTCCATATTTCCAACAAACTAAGTCTTATGAAATAAACATTCATTTGTAACTTATCTATAGGCCACTTAGTACATCTTAAAATTAAGTACGGACTACGAAGCACCAAATGTATGTAAGAATACCATGTCATCAAGTGCCAATTATATTACTGAAGATAGTTCCACAAATAACCTCCTACCAGCACGGAACATATCAGTTACTTACAGATTATAAGGGGATAATTGTACTTAACCAAGCTACATTAATACTGTAACACAGAAAGAAAAACATGCAGCCAGCCCGGTCTCGAACCCGTTTCTTCTCGCTTTAAGGGCGAGTACTCAACCGACATGATGAAATATCTGACCTGTAGAGAGACCATAAAAGTTTTACTGGCGGACAAATTGACGGATAGACAGGTTGTTGGATATAAACACGAATGAACTAACGGACAACCTCGTTAGTAATCCCACTCAAGGGAGACGCGGGGAGATAAAAAGAAGATATAAAAGGTGTATAGGTACATTCACCAAATATGCACTTTTCTAACTTTGAACACTGTCTTTTGTGTACAAGAATCAGTACTTTTGTATTCTTATCTCTCAGGGGTCAAATATTTTAATTGTAAAAAAAAGCAAACAAACAAAACAAACCAACACACAAACACACACACACACACACACACACACACACACACACACACACACACACACACACACACACACACACACTATAAAATAGCGAAAAATGTAAAGTTGAAAGAAAAAACATAGAGAACGAAAATTAGAATACGTAAAACAGTGATTTATAAGGAATACTGATATTAATTATCAAATTTACATGAATAATCAAAGTAGTAAACATGGTCGAGAAAGAAGATTGTACTTTTGGGAAAAGTGAGAATGATGATTGATTTTTTAACAGAAAGAAGTAAACAACAGATCAAATAAGACTTATCAAAAAAGGGAACGTTTCCAACCCTCTATCAGAGGAATAATTTCCTTGTCGATATATATGTACAAAATGAAGAGAACCCTCGTCGGATCGGCAACTAGTCTTGATAACACTCGTTATCTCGAAATCGGAAATCTCGACTTTTCTGGATAAGTCGATGTCATATTCAAGTTCCAATTTTATCCCATTTTTCTTGTATATATATCTATCTCGAACTTGTAAACCCCGCGATTGCCTGTTTTATCGAGTTTTTTTAGGGGTCGTGTGCATTTTTCACGTCTAAATTCACCTTTAAAGAAGGTTATGAGACTAATATATAGAGACCTACGACGTAATTATAATCCTAGTCAACAAACTTTTGTTACTTTTCGGAATATATAGGTACTCGATGTTTGGTGGAGGTGTGAATAGCCTGAAATCACATCACATCCGTCTTCGTTAGCAAAAGGTGACGCCAACCACGTAGTGTTAACCCTCAAATATCGACATAACGAGTGTCGACTGTAAAATTTAATATCGATATCGTACGGTCTCGATATCGCTATCGTCGAGTAAACCTCTCGCGCGCATGCTCAAAGACTATAAAGTTTATAAATCATTCGCAGTTTATAAGGAATAAGTCACTACTTCTTCGGATTTTCTTGCTCCAAGAAGGAAAAATAGCCATTTGATCATTCATTCCGAAAGGCGAAAATAGGGTACTTGTAGCACCACGTTGCATTCCGTACCAACATCTGTTGGAGAATTCGGAGATCGCTCGAGAATTGCCGAATGTACGATGATGATATCACGAGAGTATGACGGCAGTAATGCGAGAGTGCCATTGCAATTGCAAGTTAGTACAATGACGATATCTTATTTTCGATTACGCGGTGGAAATATGGTCATGTTGACACGCCAATGGCGATATCTCGATAGTACGCTGATGATATCACGAGAGTATAATTACGTTAATGCACGATGATCTAGTGATATTACAATTACTTTATCGTAATGTTCTATTATGTGATGGTAATAAAGTAATATTGACAGTCTGGCGGCGATATCACAAAAGTACGATTGTGAAATCACGAGAGTATGACGGCATTATTTCACGATTGAATGATATTACAACTACTTTATCGTTATTTTCGATTATGTGATGGTAATATAGTAATATTGACTGTCTGATGGCAATATCACGATAGTGCGATGATCAATTCACCAGAGTATGACGGCATTATTTCGCGGAGGGACCTTCAATGGCTACCTCCGCACCAAGTTTGAGGCAAGCCGAGTCATAGCACCGGAGAAAAGTCCAAAGCCAACCCCACCCCGAACTTGGATCGCACTTTTTTCTTCTACCAGATGATCAGCGGGCCGGAAATTGCGCGTGAGCGGAGGGTCGTTCATACTTTCGTGTTATCACTATCTTTCATTAGATTCCCCAGAAAAAGATACCATGCCGATATTCTGTAAGTTTTTTTCTAAAATGAATGATACCTTTACTCAAGTTTGACTTTGTGATAGGTTGAGTAACAAACTGGTCCTCAAATTGCGCATGCGCGGAGGGACCTTCAATTGCTTCCTCCGCACAAAGTTTGAGGCGAGTCCGTGTCATAACACCGGAGAAAAGTCCAAAGCCAACCCAACCCTTCAAGCATGCTCTAAGGGTCTTTAACTATACATGCATTCAACCCCGAACTTGGATCACACTTTTTTATTGTTCCAGATGACCCGCGTGCCTAAAATTGCACATGAGCTGAGGGACCTTCAATGGCTACCGTCGCACCAAGTTCGGAATGAGTCCCAGTCATAGCTCCGGAGAAAAGTCCAAAGCCAACCCAACCCTTCAACCACGCTCTAACGCTCTTTAAACACATGAATTTTACCCCGAGCTAGGATCGCACTTTTTTTCCGGAACCAGAGCACCCATGGATTTCGCGGAGGGACCTCCAATGGCTACGTCTGCACTATGTTTGAGGCGAGTCCGAGCTATAGCGCCGGAGAAAGGTAAAAAGCCATCCCGACACTTTCACCACACTGATCATCAATTACCCAGAGCTATGATTGCACTATTTCCGAAACCCAAGTACCCGCTGGCCTGAAATTGCGCATGCGCAGACGGACCTCTGTCGAACTTCCTGTTGGAGGCAGTAGGCGTGACCAGTAAACGATTACCGAAACTCTTTTCGTTTGGATAGAATAATGCGACGCTCGACAGTTTTCTATTGATCTTCATATGTATAGCCAAAAAGACTTATTTCATTTAAGAGATAAAGGGAATATTTTTTGTTTCATGGAGGTATGAAACTAAAAGACTAATCATACTGTATGAATAGGCGAATACATAAATAAGAATAGTGTATTCGTTTCATTTAAGAGATGAAGAGAATATTTTTGTCTTATCACACTGTATGAATATGCGAAGCTGATTCATACATTGTGTGATTAGGTTTTTCGGTTCATACCTCCGTGAAAACAAAAAATATTATATTCATTTCTTATAATTTAATAGCATCGAGCGAAAAATGCAAAAACTTAACAAATTTTGATACCTTTTTGTAGTGAACTATTTTGTGCGGAAGCATTCAAAATGGCTGCGTACTCAAAATTTTGTTCATGGAGGTATGAATTAAATTTTTCGACCAATCAGATCGCTCGTTTTTGATAGACGAAACTAACAATTAAATTATACCTCTGTGAATAGAAAAAAATACATTCTATTCATTTCATATAATTTAATTTTTTATCAAGACAAAAAATAAAGAAAAGAAATGTTGATACTTGTTTTACGGAACTACTTTGTGAGCAAGCATACAAAATAACTTCGTGTTAAAATTTTCGTTCATGGAGGTATGAATAATTGTTTTCGACCAATGAGAATGCTCGGATTTGATAGTCAACACTAACAATTAAATCATACGCCAATGGAGCATGTGGAAGGAGAACCCTAAAATCACATGACTGGACCATAAGGTTGTGACTGAATAAAGGCGCTAGTAATCATTCATATATTATTCAAAAGTGTTTGAGCCGCCGTCATAGCGCAGTCGATAGCGCATCAGACTCCCAATCATCAACCATGGGATGTCATGGGTTCGATCCCCGGCGGCCGCACATATCCTTCCCGATATTTGTCTCTCGCCAATGGGTGGATAATCGTAAACCAAATGAAATAGCAGCTAAAGGCTAGGAAAGGATGTAGTGGTAGTGCTGGTGTGAGAAATACCAGGAATCCATTGTTATGCTCCAGCCGCCACGATATGACTGAAATATAGTTAAAGGTGGCGTTAAACCCATTCAATCAATCAATCAAAAGTGTTTCTAAATTCTAAATACAAGGAAATTTCGGCTAAGCTTGCAACATATTCGCGCGAATCATGCTAGATGCCTCTTCTTTTGTATTGAAAATGAAAAAGCTTCACAGCAACACAGTACTTTCCTTGATAAACGAAGGAGACTTTTGTTTAACCCTTGCCTGTTTAATCCCTGTTTTTTTCGCCCCTGTGTTTTTATACTTGAGAAAACACTGTGTAAAAGGAAGATTTTTATTGTTACAAGCAATTTCTCCTTTTTCTACCCTACTTAATGATTATTTTTCATATGAAATCAACTTTAAGTCGTCGTCTGCAAAACCTATGAATTTGGACCTGTCTAAACTTTCAGAAAACGGGAAAGGGTTAATGGTTTTTAATCTATACGCGGGGAAATGTACAATTTGATCGGGAAATAGAGAAATCGCTGATCCCGCCTATTTACTTCGATGGCCACGCCCACCGACTCAGACAGGAAGTCCCGCTTAAATTTTATTTTGATAAATCTATGGCTAGCAGCATGTAACGATATGTAAAACAGTTTGTTGACGACCTAAACGTCGTAACTACAGCTTGAATTTGCTGTAATTACGACGTTTAAGTCGCCAAACTATAAAAAAAAAAGCTCAGCCTCTGGCTGAATAAACAATTTGATCGGTCGGTTGATTCCTTGATTGACATCACTATTGGTATTTAATCTGTACGCGAGGAAATTAAAATTTGAACGGACATTTGATGGTTCGTAACAGTTAGACCAAAAGTCATTAAATCAATTATATCAATCATATAGACTGAAAGTGATCTTTGAACCCGGCATCGGTCGATATCTTTGTGTGGAATTTATGTTGTGTTGTACACTTTAAAGTCGTAAATACAGCTTATTGAACTGTAGTTTAGATCGCCATCCAATGATTTACTGTTTTGCGACATGTAAATGGAAATACATTTTGAAAAATAACGCCGTTTAACATTTAAGTCATTTTTTCTGTCGCAGGTCAGCATGCGTGGCTAGTGATCCGTTGATTAATTATCTAAGGCTGACCAATCAGTAGTCGACGCACTAACCAATAGACGGATCGCCGGTCCCGCCCACTGAGCTCCAACAAGAAGTCCCGACATTAAAAGCCTAATTCATGGACAATTACTCGTAATAGTAGTCAAAATGTTGGCTGGAGACCTAAATGTTTACGATATTACAGCTTAAAAAAGCTGAAGTTACGACGTTTAAGTCTCCAAACAAACAAAAAAGCTTTACATCAATGTCGTCTAGTGTGGGTGTTCAAAGTTCACTTCCGGTCTAAATGAATAATTTGATAGATCGATGACTTTTTCGATTGAATACCAAGATCCATCAATGATCATAGTAAAGTGTCGGATATTGAAAGCATAAGACAACGAGTTCATCTTGAAGACAAATACACTAATATATCAATAAAGAATTGATTGATTTCACTAAGAGGGGTCGTTTAACCCAATTCCACACAATCCCGCTCTTTACCCCCCTCCTCAAGAAAAGGGCTTTTGAAAACACTGTGGAAAATGAAAAACTTGCTTGTTAAAAGCAAATTCTTCATTATCCAAAATGTTTTCTGTCAATTGTCAATTGACTAAGATTTTTATATTTCATCTACTTGAAAGTGTTGTCTGCCACTTCTTTCTATTTGTAACAGTCTACAATTTTCCTGTGTGGTACATATATAATGAGTAAATCTTTCATTTGATGCCATTTCAGGGATGCTGGGTGTTTGCATTGCGTACACAACAACGATGGAACTTTAAAGTTCATCTGACAAATTTCAGATCGAGATTGATCGTGCATACATTTTCGTACTGCAATTTCGCTAGCAACGGGCTTTGACTTCATACTCATCCATTTTGACATGCCGATGATGGAAGTTTCGCAAAACATAATGCCAAAGAACTAACACATTATTGCCGGTATCTTACGGGATCTGAAAAAGTGATCACAGACATATGTTTTCGGTTTAGTCTGTGACCAATGACATTTTATTAATCATTTAATCACAATTAAGAATGTTATTTGACTATTTTGAATCGATATATCACTGGCCCCGCACACTGAGGCTCTACAGGAAGTTCAACTTAGATTTTTATGGCGATATTTTGCACATTTTATGATGATAAAAGTGCCACAAAAAGTAAAATCGTTGGTTGGCAACACAAACGTCGATATTCAAGCTGTAGTTAGGACGTTAAGTCACCAAACCTAAAAATCCTTCGTCAGCTAATATCAGACTTCAAATTTCACTCCCAGTCAGGATTCATTTATTTTTTGAGTGACAGGCAAAATTAGTCAATTTCAACAGCTGATGAGAACAATTGGCCAGTCATTATCTGACCACGATACACTGAAATTTACCAGTTCTTTAGTCACTGCGAAATAATGTGTTATCACGAGTATATACCTCTAAATGAAAAAAACGTAAAAAAGCCAAGTCCAAATGAAAGCATAATCAGATTAAGCATGACGCTTATCCAAGAAAGGAATGTTAAATTAAGATGATATCTTTTTCTAATTTTATTTATTTATCTCGTAGAAAAATCGAGTTGCCAGATAAATCACTTGCATTATTTATATTCAACTGGCGAATTACAAGCATACGTGTTGAAATTCGAGCCCTGATTATGAGACTGCCGTAACCACTGAGCCATACTGATGTTTTAGTTTACTTATTTGATTTGCATAGATCTGTTGGTAGCCATAGAGTAGTAGAGTATACTGGCCAGCTGCCTTTGTTGTTCGTGTTCATTTGCACTTATTGACCCTGTCCTAGATCTAGGTTAGCCCTAACCTTGACCTAGATAAGTCCCATCCCTGAACTATTGACCTAGATAATGGGGTTCAAAAGCCCATTAATCATCGTCTTATCTGATTATAAGTGTCAAAGTTAATGACCCGTTTCCGAACATCAAAGGCTTTTGCGGCGCCAGTTGTCTGGGAACGTGACTTTAAAATGTCATTAATCATGATCATATCTAATTGAAGTGTCAAAGTTAATAAGCCGTTTCCGGACATCAAAGGCATTTACGGCGCCAGTTGTCTTGTAATGAGATTTGAAAACAGCGTGGTATGTCATTAATCATGATCATATCTAATTGAAATGTCAAAGTTAATGAGCCATTCCCGGAAATCATTATGATTAATGTTCCATGGTAGAACAACGGTGCGAGTTGACCCGAAACGTGACTTGAAAAAGGGCGGGAATGCTTTTAATTATTGCCAAATGTGACTATTCCATCACACATCATCGTCAATCATTCTTATCTAATTCAAAATCCACCAATCAGCGTAGCAGTATCATGCTAGAATCATATAAAATCGAAAGATCCCTCATATGTGTTCAAACAAACTTACTTGGCGATACAATATTACCAGCATTTTGCTCAAATCAGTGAGACATTGTGATGGAACCAACATACGATCAGTTTGGTGTTTTAATGAAAGTCCGTGGGAAGTTTGGCTACGGAAAGAGCCTTTCTCTTAATCAGTGGAATGAAGAAATATACTTACATATCAACGATAATTCGAAATGTTGGATTAACGGCGTATTTGATAAAACACAAGCGAAAAGTCTATCAATGAAGTGGACTGATGCTCTGATATTGAAGCAACATTTGGATGACTTGGATTCCTACGCAAAGCATTTTGAAAATGGTCAGGTAAGACATTGCTTCACTTCATTATCATTTATCGTTATTACCTTTGTCTTGTAACTTTTTAAATATCTACCTAATGTGAGACTAAGATTGTTTCGTTGAAATAAAGGTCAGTGTGAAGTTTTATTATATCAAATGATTTTTTTTTCAGTATTTGAAGACATCTCCAAATGAAACAGAACTGGACGGAAAGTTAACCCACAAATCAACTGTGGATGACGTACCAACTAATGCAGTTTCATACCATAACAAGGGAATATCAAAATACGAGGGTGGTCTTCGACGAATTCAAACAAATTATCGTCATCATCCATATTGAAGCGCAACAGACCGTATGAAACATTGATGTTCATATAATTCGATCAGAACTATGGCACAAAGACAGTTAGATGTGTTGAATTCAGAGGAGTTTGCTGACGTCGTAATTTTGAACTCTGAAGTGATATGTACATTAAATAAACAGTTTTCTCTTGTCGTGAAAAAACATAACAGTTCCATTTATATTTTATTAAGAAGTGGAACAAAGTGTTTTAAGTTGCCATTGGATATTTTCAATCTCGTGTGCAATTCTCAATTCAGTGTTGCATTTATCAAAAACTGGTTAGAAAGTCACCATGACAGATAAAAGTATGTGTTGTCATTGCGGTTTGCTGTTCGATTCGGAAGATGGTTGTATAGATCACGAGAGCATAGACCACGAGAATGACCTGTGTTTTCACAAGAATTTTTTAGAAAGCGAAGACTGTGCTGTGTGTAATCCCTACCTTGAAATGAATGAAAACAATTTTAGAGGATTTATCGATGAGAACTGTAGTCAATACCATTTCCAAATGGAAGACTTGTATCATTGTGAAACATGTTCGCCACATTGGCCGTATTGTACAATATGTTGTGAATACTATCCATTTTCCGTATGACATTGTGATTTTATTGAAAAATACAGACTTTATTAGATTTTGATCATTGTATTGAGAGCTGTTATCCCATTCGCATCGGAAATCATGAGTAAGGATATTTCCGATTCTGTATGTGAGCAAAACGATGGCAATATGAGTATGATATGTGAGGCTGCTACCTCAGAAATCTTGAGCTTAGACGAGGAACTTTTTATAAGAGGAAATACTCTTAAACAACATCTACGCAACATAAAAAAGTTCGCTATTGTAATCATATGCGTTTCAATTTGCGCAACCCCAGGCTTTGTCATCCTAGCACAAAGAGATGGACTACACTGCGCTTCCCAAACGATGAACGTAGAATTAAAACCGGAGTTGAACGTATCTGCCTGTGTATTTACGAAACAGTTTTATTTAAGAGACAACATTTACGCGACAGTGTGCAATCAGGATGGATACGTATTTCTTGATGTGAGGCAGTTTGTGAATGGCACGGCGACCATCATCGGGGTCGATTTAAGCATTTGGCAGTGGTTAAACCTAAAACAATTGTCACCAAACATTGATTCTGCCATCTCTGAAGCTCGAACGTATTGGAAGAATCTCAAAAGGTATAGGGGGTAAAACGGCGGATACCATAGTGAATTTGGACAAAAATATGGACATGACGTTATTGGAATCCTACTTCGACTTTTACTACGCGAAATCCATTAGAGATAATATGTTTACAGTTTTCAAACAGAAGTGTCACGGATGCCTGCTTGACAGTTTATCACAAACGGACCATACATGCTTGTCACTTACAAAGAAAGAACAGTTACATTTGTATTTTGAAGAGATATTACAAATCGTTGACGAAAGTGATGTGCTGAGGAAATGGGATTCATCCGTGTCATCTTGCGAAGACAAGGCTCTTGTTAATATGTATAGACTAAAGATTTTTTGTCGCGATTGGCGAGAGACTGACATGAAAAATTCTGCATGGAAATCTAAAATGATTCGATTGACGATGCAACTGTTACACTTGGAAACCAGAAAACTTTTTTAATATTTGATCACCATTTTGGATGTACATACAGTATACTGTGTTGTGTAATTGTTTTTTAAATGAAGTTGCTTTTTTTAATAATAGTATTTATGTATAGAAATATTCGGAACACATTAAAGTATGCTTTGAACTAACGTGTTTTTTGTCTCTTTTTTTAAATCGCCAAGACGGTATATGTTAAGACCTAGCTTTGACGTCCGTAATAGAACGAAATTTGTAAAAACATTAAGGAAAAGGAAAAATGATGAAATATACATATTTATCCTTTCTTCTCAATATTTTCTGTTTTATACTGAATATATTGTCCGGGTTTTTTTTTTTTTTTTTTAATTGAACCATTTCTAATTTCCACACAATCACGAGATGTCACCCATTCGATTTAAAGCGTTATACGATTTATGCCTTTCTTCGACTCTCTCCAAAATAACCTTGACCCGCTTCATACTTAGACCAAATTACGACGTCTCGGGTAAATATAGTTTCGGAAAATAATTTCAGAAAAGAGAAAAAAAACTTTTTGAAAACCAATTATTTTTCTAATTTCTCTCAATATTTTCTGCACATAGACCGAGATTAATCGAAATGTTATCTCGAAAGAACTGGAAAATGGTTGAAAACTGCGTCAAACAATGGCCATAAATTATCATTTCATCGATGTAAACATAGGGTATTGGAATGAACAACAATTGACAATCAGATACTACACTACATTTTTTATTATCATTTTTAAGCTTATTTTACAATATATAGTACACACATACAAATGAACGACTATTTAAAACATTGGTAATATTTTAGTATTTCTTCAATACTTTACACACGCACATAGATATAAAAAAAATTTATTTACAACATATATGTTTTTTTTTTTTTTCTTTCTTTCTTTTTTTTTTTTTTTTTCTTTCTTACCATATTTCACAAACATACAAATCTTTATAGCAATGATGATAAAGAACAACACGTCTGATTATAAGCATATTCCTTTGAAACACATTCTGGAAATGCCGTTGATATCTTATTAACGATATACTCATCATTAACGTTAAGATCCGAATTAAACATGTTAATAAAGTCGTCTAAGGAAATTCCACATAGTCTTTGATGCAAATACAAAAGACAATAAAGTCCACACACGGCCGAGTCGTTGCTTTGAAGTTGTTTTGTGTTAAAGTCTAAGGATTCTGACATTTCATTTAGCCAGCTCAAAATAACAGCGCTATTTTCCGCGGGAGGCCTCCCATAACTGTCGAAGAATTCTACATGTCCTCGTCCATTATCGTAAATAGCGCACCAGTGTTGTCCAGGATCGAAATGTTTATCCGTATTCACAATAAGTCCATATGGATGTTTGAATTGACGAGTAGGGATGCGGTCGGAGGCAAACACCCCCTTGACACGACCTGCCAGTATTTCGTCGCTCTCGATGCAGCATTCTAACTGCGACGTATTCATGATTGAAGTATAACGCTTCTTTCGTTTGTAAGTTCCATATAGCCCGGTTCTTCCGAATATACGATGCAGCTCATTGGTTCTGAAAAAAGAAAGAATAACCGATATTTTAATGAAAAAAGGTAGAAACTTCTATAAACATTTGTGAAAAAAAGAATCTTTTGCAATTTTCGCAGACACGCGAGAAAAATAAAAAAATATTCACCTGTAAGTACTGTGCCGAACTGGACAGCCAAGCGTGAATTTCCATTCTTCACCAAGGATAGGTACTCGCCGTGATGCGAGAAGTTGGGCTCCGACTGAAAAGCGAATAAGGTGCTTCCGCTTTTAAAATGAGCTAAATCGAGGGCAAACCCTTCATCCTGTCTCCATTTACCGAAGCTCTGCAACAAGTTTGTGTAGGCCCTTGTGCAAGCGGTGCTGGTCGCGGAAAACTTCGTTTTGATCGGATTTCCCCCGACTGGAAGACCGTCGTTGTAAATGGCGATTTGAGTGATGTCGCAATTCTCGAAATTGAAGGGATTTGTCGTATAGTCCCCGTTGAGTGCCTTGCTTTTCACGAACCCAACTATTACTCTCTCTGGCTTTTTCCCCTGAAACACGTTCTCCCAGTTAAAAGAACTACTTCCAGTGGCGATGGTCTGTACACGAACTTCCTTTTTTGTGTAAGGATAAAGAGCATTGTTCTTTTCTAACATTTTGGCTTGTCCATAGCTGACTGCCGAATTCAACCTGACCTTCCTCGCTATGACGTAAATGTCTTGTATGTTTATTTTAAACTCTGTTGAGTTATCAGCGGCAAGGAGCGCAAAAGTCGCAGGGTTTCTGTAGAACTTGATTTTAACGTCCACTTGGTTCAAAAGGTATCGATCCATGTCACACAAGTCATGAAAGATGGGTCCTTGCAAATCTAGCGTTTTCGATGTAGCGACCCATTTGGCTCTAACGTATAAGCCGCTATTATTACCGGATGGATCCGTGTCACCCGGTGCATCCTTGTCGTCTATGCTCCATCCCTGGGTCTTTAATTGACTCGATAATGCATCACCTCCGTATTTCAGCAACGTAGGGATATAGGCTCTGTACGGATTGTAATTGCAGGTGATTGTGGCTTTATTTTGCAAAGTCAATTCAACCGTGGAAAACAAACTTTGCAAAAACAAATTCGAGGGGCCCACTTTCTCCCCCGCAAGATCAGTCCCATCAGATTTTACCACATTCAGTTTCACGTAAATCTGCGAATTTTTCAGATCTAGGTAGTCTAACGTGTTCTGGGCATTGATTCTGAACTCCAGTGGTCCATCCGATGACACTTGCGATATAGGTCGAACTTCTTCGTCGTAAAACTCGGTCACGCTCGTTTGAGTACTCGGCAAATCAAATAGTCCCAATTCAGACACGAGTCCTTCTTTGAATTCTTGTTCGTTAAACACCGACATATTTATTTCTGATCAAATATATCTTTCTTCCGAATAACTTCTACTTTCGTCTTTTTAGAAATTCCTTTCGAAGCGACTGCACGCTTGCGTTTCCCTCGATGAACGCTGACCGATTGAACTGCTTTCTCAACGTCTCTGGGATTTATATCTTGCCGTTCAAGCTCCGACTTTGCCTGCGCCGCAGTTTGTTCAGACGGCAAGACCGCTTTGATGGTATATGGCTTATCGTCCTCGTCTTTTGATTGGATGACTGGAATCACGTGGGGTCTCCTACCTCTGCTCGACTGATTAAATGTGTTTTTTCCGCTGTTCACTTTTTGAAAAAATTCCAACCAGGTTTGTGGATTAGGAACGTAAAGTTTCATGTTTCAATAAAACGGATAACGTTTCAAGTGGAGTGTCAGCCTCACTGGTTTAGCTAGTTCTGATGCATCAGCGTCGTCTTCTCGCTCTATATATATTTTGAATTCACGAAGTTCCTTTCTTCTCAAGGGAACGTAATAAGGATTGTCAATGATATAGTCCCATTCACTTTTTTTGTTCTTTTCTAAACGTCTTAGTAAAGGTCTTTCTTCGCCTTTTACGATGCTTTCACCGCAAATATCAGAGTAAATGTACAGTCCATCGGTAGATTTCGACTTTGTCTTTTCATTGGCGTGAAATTGCACGAGTGCTACTTTCCATATCCCGTCCAAATACAGCGGTAATTTCAAATGAACTTTGAAATTAAACGTTTTGTTATCCGGAAAATAAATTTCGCTTTCTTCACTATTCACATAGATATACTTTTCACTACTCATGATTTCCCGAACATGCGAACTACTGGCTTCAGCAATAACGGCAACAAGTCACTATGTTTCTTGAGTAAACGGCGCTGTTGCTGTGGAGTGAGATCTTTTGAAACCATACGTCGAATGACTGTACTCTCAGATTTCAATTTCCTTTTATCTCTGTTATGAATAGGGCATGTACCGAATAAGACGTTATAGATAGCTTCCAACACGGCTTTCAGTTGCTTTTCCGTTAAGCTATTCAGCAGAACTTTTCTTTGTTTATCCGTAGATTGTGTCAGTACATCGAATAACGTCAAGAATTTTCGAACCATTCTGCAAGACCTGAGATAACCCTATGAAGCTAGGGTTTGCGAATCAACGTCCTTTAAACTTTTCAAGTCTTCTTCACTAATCCAACTGTCAAACTTAGGAGCCCATCCCTTCCATCGAACGAGAAATTCCCTTTTCCTTCCGCGACGTCTTGATTTAATCACCTTATCAACGAGATACGATTCTTTAATCAATTGATTCTGATAAAAGGTTCCGCTGACGATTTCTCAAGCATAATCCTTTAATCGGTACTGCGGTATATTCTCGGTCATTAGACGAGTATTTATCACGAATAACTCGCGAGAAAATCTTTCGTCGTACTCTTTCTGGAAAGGTCGCTTTATGAAGGATACTCGCACTAAATCACCGACTTTGAATTTGTATGGTTTAGATTTGGCTTCCATTTTGTTGGTTTTGGGATTCGAATACTGTAATTTCCATAATTCCACGGAATCGTTACTTTTGACACTCGCGGGCGATCTCTTAATAGATCGATGGTAAGTCCTATTGTAATTCGCCGTAATATCCGAAAGAATGTCAATCCATCGAGGACTTTGGGAATGAGTTATGTAACGAATAATTCGCGATTTGACAGTTTTGATAGCTCTCTCTGCGAAAGATGCTTTCACTACATTCTGAGTGACGAAGTAGTTCACGCCTTCATCTTTAAAGTACTGTTTTACGTTCTTATTTACAAATTCCGTCCCCTTGTCACTTCTGATGTTCGTGGGTTTTCTACGACCAGCAAATATTTCCGCGAACGCATTTTTCATTTCTTTACCGGTTCTAGTGCGAAGAGGCACTGTCCAAACATATTTTGACAAAATGTCAATAGCCAAGAGGAAATAAGCGAACCCGTCATTGTCTTTTTTGTAATATTCCATGTTAGCAACATCAACATCCCACTGATAATCCACGTACGGAGCAACAACTCTGCGACGTTTGAATTTTGTGCGTTCTTCTCTGTGTACGGCATAGTCTTCTTGTTTCAACAACCAGTTCCTTATTTTGGCTTTTCCAAGAACAAACTTGCCTTCTTTTCTCACGGCTCTGTATAGTTTGTCAACTCCCCCGAAAGCAGCGGGATGTTTTGGGTCATAATATATGCTCGCGAGATAATCTTCGTGCTTCAAAGTTTTAGCCATTTCACCCGTTTGTTCTCAGCAAGTCCTCGCACCTTGCGTTTCCGATCCTTTTTGTCTTCTTTTAACGCCCGTGTTCCTGGTGGAGGAGGGATATCGTTTCGTTCCGAAGTTCCCTGACCCACTGGTAGTCGTCTAGCAGCTTTTAGCAGACTTCGAGGAACGTTTATCTTTTCCAATAACACCTCGAACTGTTTCAGTCCGGATGGTTGAAAGTTTTTGTAATCTTTTAACTGAACTTTTACGAGATCGAAGATGTTAGAGTCTGGAATTTCCTCTCCGAAAATAGTCACTTCGCCTTTTTCGTTCCAAGAAATGTGAGGTTGCACAAAAAATAATAACGCGCGGGCTCGAGCTTGCAAGGGTTTCGGAAACAGAGCAATTAATCCATCGCTATCTCTATTGGTTTGATTGTCATTCGATACAGTCACCTCACTCGATGTATTTGACCCACTGATTGGTGTTGGATCGACGTTGTTATCTGGTGTGGTTAAAAGTCGTTGGTATCTGTCATACGGCACCAAGACTAATTTCTGCATGTTGATTCGATTCTAACTTACTTATGCATGTTTGTTATTTACTGAAACCAAATCCTTTTATTTGGGTTGGTACACGATTGTATCTTCATCCGGGAACACGTTGGTTCTAACTCTGTGCGATTCTTCCCACGATGGTGAAAAGTCCAACACTAAATAGCCATAAGGTTTGGACGTCGCGTCTTTAAAAGCTTCCATGATAAAAGACCCTTTACCCAAAAAGGCTTGGCGGGTTAAACACTGTAGCTGAGACACGTCCCTCGGGTTCTTCATTAAAACTAGAATATGCGTGTTCAAGTTTATGGTTCGACTGTGTTTACCTTTACAGTACAGGTTCTGATTCAAATACAACACGCTTAAATGACGATGACTCATCCCTTTAACGAATAAATTTTCCATGTCTGCTGATGACGTCACACTACTCATCAAATCATCCAATATAACCAGATTACATTCTTTGTCGCTAGATAAACTAGACAACTCCTCGTCACTCGGCAATCCTGATCGAAACTTAATGAATAAAAGGTCCTTCTCCATGACTTCGAATAATGGCTGCCAGATAGCATAGCAATAAAGCACTCGTTCGGGCGGATTGAGAAACATGTCGTTTTTGTGACGTAAGAGACGAAACACCCACGTCGTTTTCCCGCTGCATGTTGCTCCAGAGACAGAAATAGAGGTACTTTCGGGAAATGGATACATGTCGGTAATGAAGCCAAACGTTTTATGCAGCTCATGTTTATAAAGAATTAGTTTTCGAAATTATTGGCAAGCATGTCAATCAGTTCTTGGTCATCAATTTCTGTGGATGGAACAGGGCATAATGTAATATTCAAAGGTTCTGTATGAATTCCGTCCTCCAACACCTTTCTCTTGCAGTACAGGTACGAAAACCCTCGCCTCTCTTGATCGTAGGTAAACACGCAGTTATCTCGAACACGGAAACCTCGATTGAGACCACTTTGGGGTTTGTGGTTCTTAAGTACGCTTCGAAATTTAGCCATCGGAGCTTTGAGGTGACGTTTGCTCACACCTTTAGAACTGAACTTATATTCATGTATAACCCTCGCATGTTGATTGCACCGCTTCATTTTCAATTTGAGACTCCTTCTTAACAATCGTTTCGCTACACGTTTAGTCACCGAGGGTGGGATCATCTTTGTTTTTCGAACAATATACGTTTTACTGCACAGCCCGATGATTTCCTCGCCCTGATATTCTAACTTGAACAAACCCGGAGTACGCTTGTCGTAGTTGGCATGTTTGGTACAACACGTACGTGGAAACCAATGGAAATTAGCATCGGCCTCTATGTCGATATCCGAACAAAACCCATACAAACCCTTTGAATACCTTTCTTTCATTTCGGGTTTGATCACCTCTGCCAAAGAGTTTCCAGATATAGCCATGTACGCTGAGTCTGTATCCATCTCACAATATTCATAATTTGTTCGGTCAACATACACATCCATAAAATCGTAGTAGAATTCCAGCATGCGAAGTTTCGCATACTGGAGGATAAAATACCCGAGTTGAATGGGTAAATCCAACTTGATCTTACGTTTGGCCATTTCTACCTCGTAATATTGTTCTTCGGAATCTAAACAATCCAGCCTTCGAAATAAAGGGTCGTTCACCTTGAGACAAGTCTCGTTTTCACCCTGAACGTATTGTATATTACGATGTTTTGTTTTGTCCATAATCAGGGAACCGTAGCCAGAGTTACCAATCACCTTCATGGAGTCTGCTATAATGGCCGTATCCGGGTTGGCGTCACCCTGACGGCGGGCATCGCTGACTTCTCGAACGAAATCTTGGAAACATCGTTGACCTTGAAATTCCACCACCTGGTAAACCTCAGTAACGAGCATACCATGATTAAGGTACCACTGAAGAAGAGGTGTGGCAATTAACATCTGCTTTCCTTTCATACCACCAACCAACAACCGTCTGGATACCTTTGATAAGTTGTGTGATTCAATATGGCGCTGCATGTGGTTGCCAATGGCATGAAATGGTATCTCCGTTGTGCAAAACAATGGAGACATTTCTTCAAAGTACTGGTATGGCGACAATGATGGGTGTTGAAAGTGGTTCGGCCATTGCCCTGGAACATGTATGTCAACTTCAACCATGCCAAACAACTCTCCATTGGAAACACCTTCGAGGATCACATCTTTCGTGATTTTACCTTTGTATTTCTGAAAGAAACCAGGACGAGTGGAATTGATGAAATCGTAGATTGCGGGATTTTGCTGACAATACTGACGAAACTGGCATTCCCACATTTCAATCACGCGGTGTTCTGTATTCAGGAAGGTTGTGGTCTCGAGCGTGCGTTTAAACTTGAGGAGTCTTGTTGCTTTCCATTTCTCGTCTTGAATCCCTTTGGTGACTTCACATTGATGACCATGCCAGTAACAGCCGTGAAACTGAAACACGGTAGCTTTATCCTCCGGACTTTCGGCTGGAGCATAACCATCTACTGGATATTTTCCAATAATCACCTCACGTCCAGTGTTCATTTTATGTTGAATCTTGATACCCTGTTTATGTATCAGCCAATCCATCCAGTAATAAGCAGCCATATATTTGTCACGTATTTCTGGTCTGAAATCGTTGACTTGCAGACGTCGTACGAAAGGACCAATGGGCATAGGCTGACCGATAGCCTGAAGGTAGATGGGCATTGGCGTCGAAACCAAGAATTGAACGACATAGTTTTTGTCCCCTTATAAATGTTTGACCGGCGCAGTGATGTCGGGTGAAGATAATGCTGGGACCACCTATGATGTTTTGTTTGATGGTTTGGTATAAATCGCTATTCTTTTGATCAAATAAGGCAAAGTTAGCGTGTTGCTTTTGCGCTGACCTGAACAGCAGTTGTCTTGCTAGACCCGGAACTGAAATGGCAGTTTTGAAGACATCGATACCTTTACGAAAGTAGAATGACTGAAACCGTTCCACAGCAATGACGAAAGGTCCTACATCGAGGTTGTTGTACCAAACGAGAAAGTCGCGAAAGGTTGACATTTTATTCTCATCCCAAGCTTTCTGACAGAATCGATAGTCGTCCTCGCTGATGTTACAACCTTTCAGGGCACTATAAAAGTCTTGGTGCTCTGGCAAGGATGTAAACTGTAACTTTTCGACGTTGTCAAACCATTCGTAACAAAAAATCCTTTCGCCTCTTCAACGCCATAAGCCTTCAAAAAACCCGCATACGAAGATCCACCCGCGAGAAATTGAGACATATCAAGAAATTTCAGTTGATCCGAAGCAATACAGGCATATGCATTACATTTCTTGACAACGAAGGTACCCTTTTGTTCGGTGTCTTGCATATTGAGATGTCTTGCTATATATTTTTTAATCAAATTCAAATCATACTTTGCAGAGTTAAAGCCCAAAACAGGAACCTGCGACATGTATCCTTCAAACTGACCATATGTCTTTTTAAGGGGATGAGACTTTTCACCATCAGTATGTTGTCCATCTTCTCTTTCTTCGTCATCTCCATCTTCTTGGTCCACGTCTAGAAAAGCGTTTTCGTTTTCATCAATAACGTTGTTGATTTCAGTTTGTCTCAATCGCTCGTCAATGGCTTCCAATACCCAACCCCACTTTTCTTCAGCCAATTCGTAGACCCTGTTGGCAATATCTTTCATTACACCCACCATTTTTCGCACTAGAACATTCTGATCTTCTTCTACGATACAACAGGGATCAGTGTATCCGTCTACGTTACTTGAAAGGATACAGAGACCGGGACATGCTTCTGAGTCTATGAAAGCATGGACGTAGGCTGTTCATCGATCTTTTGCAACATAGCTTCAAAGTCGTAGCAAATGAACCACGGAAAATTGCGATCATCTTCCGGGACGTGGATATAATACTGCTCCAGTTTCTCAAATATGGATTGAGACATTTGATAAAATCCACCTGGGTAGACAAACTTTGTTTTATTTGCGCAAGATTGCTGATGACGGTGAAGATCACTTGGTTGTTTGAAAATACGATCACAGGTCGTGCATTGGTATTTCTGTGCAAACATGGAAAAATTGCGAATGTACGATAGATGATTTTCGCACAAGTTGACATACATGCACGTTTCGTATTTGCCTCGTGATTTGTAGATACATCGTGCGAATCCATCTTCCATCAGGCTGTAAACTTCCAGATTCACATTGAATAAAGCTTCAAATGCAGGGAATTCTTCAAATCGCAGGCCATTAAAAGCTCTTGCCGGATAGTTGGACCATTTTCTATACAAATCTAATGTAGGACCTTCGAGGGATTTGATGTCATATCCTTGATGTAATGCCAAGCATCGAAATGCACACAGATTGTCTGTGTATTCTTGACCCGTTTGTCGATTAATAACCAACGGATATATGCTTTGTTTCCTCAGAAGGTATGCTGGCAAACGACCTTGGCCGATTGGGTAGTTGGTTGAGTACACGATAAAGTGCACGTTGGTCACCAAAACAGGTATCCACTTAGTATCGGGTCTTTGTCGCAACAGTTCCGCCAGAATGTCCATTCTGCGTAAACGAAAACGAAGACGATTAAGATCAGCTCTCTTAGATATGTAAAATGGACGCTCAAATATCCCGTTGTTGTTGTAAGGGACGAAATGTCGATATTGCCCCGTTTCTCTGTGCTGCAATATGGAGCCAAACACGATATTTAAACGAAATGCTCGTTGCTCTCTCGCGTAAATGTCACTGGCAAAACCCATGAGTTGGACGAGTGTGACATCATTGTCTAACGGAAAATTGTAAATAGAGCGAACGGGTCCCTGGTTGTGAGGTTCCAAAATCAGAGGTGCATTGGCTTCGTACACTTCGCGGAGACCCTCGTCCTCTCCTTGTCGAACCCAAGGGGCGTTAATATTACTCCAGGGTCTTGCTTGCAGTGAACCCCCAATCTGAAAGTGTTCTCTCATTCCGTGCAAATATAAATCGTGGCGGTTGTGAAACACGTGTGTACATCGTCGACATCTATACTGACACGGAGATGCTGATAACTTCGGTTCCTTTGGCTTTGATTTTGTTGACAATGATGTACTAACTTCCTTTCGTTTAACAGGTTGTTTATCGTGCCACGTTAAATGTCGCTTAAGCCCATATGCTGACGCACATCGCTTGTTGCACTTGGAGCAGACATGATCGGCCCCGAAACAGTTTTTCTCGTGTCGTGTTTTAGCACTGGCGTAGCTAAATTCTTTTGAACATATCGAACACGCGTGTTTTAACCCATGGTGTATCGCTTTGATATGATCTCGTAAACTCGCATTGGTAGCATAGGTCTTTTGACAGATATCGCACTGGAATTTAGGTGTTGTCTCAGGTTCGTCTTCCTGAAAAGAAAGAAAAATCATAAAGCATGTTTTCAATTGAGTTGAAAAGGGGAAACATTAGAGAGTTGTAGAATATTGCTATGACACCTTTACAGGGTAAAAATACTTACCACAGAATTTCCATTCAGGAAGTCGATCTGTCTGTGCAATTCTTCGTGTTCGCTCAATTCATGACGGTCCTTGTAAAATACGCCGCAAAATTTACATGGCCTCGACATCTGAAATTTCAAAAGAAAGATTTATTACTAGATAACACATACATCGTCGCGAGATAATTATCAAAATGGTGTAAACACACTTATATGTCATGTTAAAGACTAAACGTGTGCTATATGTTAACAAGGATTTGAAATTCAAGAGAAAAGAAATCGGTGTGGTACTTTAAGTACGCCATACACACATTAGAAGATTACGCGTGAAGCGTAAAACGTGGGAAAAAATAGCCAGTCATTTCGTTAAAGATTTACAATATGTAACATGTCTACCGGATTATTACAGGTTCGTGTTTTTTATTTGTTGTTGATTTTTAAATACATGTACAACACATTCGCTGACTATTGAAACATAATGATATTTAAAAAAGTAAATTCAGTTGTTTTGGGCTTTCAAGCAGACGATTTTGCTGTAAATTCTTTGTTAAGTCGATGACTAATCTGTAGAAGGTTTTGGAACAAAGAACCTACTGTGACCATCCCCATTTCATTCAGAAAACAAAGCGGGTAAAATTGTATCCATGAAACATATTCTATCTATCTATCTATCTATCTATCTATCTATCTATCTATCTATCTATCTATTTGTTTGTCATTGTCTGTCTGACTGTCTATCTATTTATTTATCTATTTATTTATCCATCTATCTATCTTTCTATCTATCTATCTATCTATCTATCCATATATCTTTCTATCTATCTATCTACCATCTATCTATCTATCTTTCTATCTATCTGTCTTTCTGTCTATCTATTTATTTATCTATTTATTTATTCATCTATCTATCTATCTTTCTTTCTATCTATCTATCTATCTATCTATCCATCTATCTATCTATCTTTCTATCTATCTGTCTGTCTATCTGTCTGTCTGTCTCTATCTGTCTATTTATCTATCTAACTGTCTGTCTGTCTCTGTCTGTCTATCTATCTATCTAACTGTCTGTCTGTCTGTTTGTCTGTCTGTCTTATTATCTAACATGCAACCAAAACTCCACTTCCGTTATTGCTGGCAAGAAGGAAAGCCATTTATGGTCTGCTGTGAACAATAAAAAGAATAGGAATTATAAGAACACATGGTCTGTTGGATCAGCCGCACACTAGCCTCTTGCTTACGATAAGTCTTTTTACACTTAATAAAAGGACACGACAAATACATGATCAAGTGAACCAGGCTGTTGTAAAATACCTGGAAAACTGTTGAAAGCGGCGTTAAACCCCATTCAATTATGCATTGATAGAGCGGAGATTGAAAGCTTACGCCAGTCCGTTACATGGATAGTTGTTCAAAGCCCAGTTGCCTAGATGTGTTTTATTCTGGTGCGAGAAATACCAGAAATACATGGATAGTTGCACCAGGTTGTTCTTATATAATTTGGTAAACTGTTGAAAGCATCGAACAATAAAATTAGGCCTATGAAAAAAAAACCGGGTCTTTAGAGTGCAAATCAAACTCGTGAGAAAATATTCAAATCTGAAACACATGTGTAATTGAATTGGGTTTAACGCCTCTGGGCGCTCCAGATAAAAGCAAATTATAGCTTTTCAACAAAAAAACGAACCCAAAATGCTTTCTAATTGTTCATTTAATTCCTACATTATGCATATTCAGTGCAATAGTGCCGAGACGATTTCAATGAAAACCCACAATATTTGGCTTGGCTTTTCGAAAAGAAAGAAAGATCAGAATTCCTTTATGCCCTCTTAACCGAAGCGATGTTTTTCATTTTCAGATTTAGAAGACCGGGGCAGGATAAAGTGATATGTTAATTTAATCGTGTTTAATGAAGAGAGCAGACAACGGACTCCTTTCACGCGGTAGGATTATTTGCTTATTCCTTTCCTGAACAACAGGTTAAAGAGTCGTTCAAGTTCAACGTCAAACCCATTGCTCGTTCGGGATAAGATTAAAGTACATTTGTGTCTATATGGAACTATAATTTTACTGAAGTGTGAAATACCAGGAATACATGATAAGGTGTACCAGCCGTCGCTGCATCAACTGGATTAGGGTTGTGCGCGGCCTTATTCCCCAAACAATCTGTGTGAACATTATATAGTAATTCATATATACCCTATTTACCCGTCCCCGAAACCGTAATCATCGGGTGTAGACGATGAATTATTATTTCCTTCTTTTGTCTCAATGTTTCCAGATTTTTTTTTTTTTTTTTTTTTTTTTTTTTTTTCTACTAGCAATGTCAAAACTAGGTTTCGTTTGGGAAAAGAATTTATACAAGTTATACAACACGTGAAGAGTTTTGACAGGAAATACATCTTAACGCCCCGATAAATGTTGATCTTTTTCGTTATGTATTATTTACCCTTTCCCTACCTTCAACAAATGACCCTTTTATTATGTCTGATTTACCCTTTTCCGAACTGCAACAATTTAAAAAGTTCTCATCTTAAAGCTATTATATTAACCCTTCTTTTCCTTTCCTCAATGTTTTTTCATTCCTTTCTCATGAAGAATCAGCAAGAACAAGTTTTGGTAGGGATAGAGTTAATAGTTTAACTTCACTAACAAGTGTTTACATACATTCCAATCTTTTTCGGTTCAGATTCTATGGTGGATAAAAAGGACCAATTGTGTTATTTATGAAGACAAGGCAACGGTTTATTCTATTGTCTCATAAAAAAGACTGTGTATAATACTATGAAATGTACTGTTAATATTTTACTTAATAAAGCAGCGTTTTTTTTGTCTCTGTTATGCACACCATTTCAGAGTAAAAACAGACTTTGAAAAGGTTATTTGATTCTAGCGTGGTAAATTCACCTGTTAACCCTGTTATAGAATCCTATGTCTTTGTCAAAGTCATGCTTTTTACTGGCTGTACAAATGTCATTCCCTAGACGTCTGTAGTCTCGCCTGTTCGTGTTTTAAACAGAGCACCGACTTGTGCATCAGACTATGCATCCTTTATATTTCGGTTTATGCGAAGGTGAATATTGCTACGTTTAGAAACAGTCAGCTGCTAAAACAGGTGTTAAACGCCGTTTCAGAGTAACAGATAAGGGGGAGTCCATGTCTCAACGAGATGATTCCAATGAGTACCCACAACATAGGGTTTAATAAACAATAGCTGAAATATTGAAATGTGAAAGACATTCATTCCCATTTATCTGCAGCTCTGCTATTTCAACATCATCTCTCCTGATTATATTGCTCTGAAGTATGAATGGCTATTCATCGCTGTCAACAATTCCAGAAATATAAAACGACGATGTCGCTTATTATAACAATTACCCTGTCGAAACCAGTATTTGCGTTTAATACTCCCCGAAAAAAATATCAGGAGAGCATATAGTCACCACGTTGTGCGTCCGTTCACGATTTTCTCTAATTGAGACTACGTCACGGAATAAGGGGACTTGAAGTATAACTTTATCTATTATTTCTTTCAATCTAATGGTAAGAATTTAATGAAACTTTATAGCTCAGTAATAAAAACAGATGATCTATATCCTAGATCACTTATAACATATATATGGTAAAATGTCATGGGAAAAGGGGGCTTAATGTATAAAAGATTTGTTACGCTTAGCGGTTTGATTTCAATGTTACATCTCTTTGTTTATGGAATTATTGTCGTTCATTGAGTATAACAAGTTTTTGCAGGTCAAGGGAAATAATATTTCTTTGTGACAAACACTTAATCGAGGAGCATAACCAATCTCTGGGGGCACTTGTTTCATCAGAGTTTGTCATATGTACCGAAACATTACCCTGGTGACTATATATATGTTTTTGTCGATATCAATGAAATGTTTATATTTTTCCTTCTTTATAAAGCTGACTAATCATGTGTCCTTAAATATGTATTATTAGAACTTGGCTATCTTTAAAACTTATGTAGGCATTTTATTCTCATGTTGTACAATAATGTACCAAGAGTGAATAAAGGATTTTGTATTGTATTGTATTGTATTGATATCAACAAATCGAGAATTATATTACCAACGTCAAAACAGCTAATTCGAGACTATTTGGTTAAATACAGTATGACATTTCATACGTTTTCGTTCGTACGTTCATCCATCTTTCGCTAACACAACTTTTACATTAAAATATTGATGGTTGAAATATTTACAGAATGTTTCACCAGACAATATTAGTCCATTATATGACTATCCTTTCATTAAGTGGAAAGTGTATCATTGCAAAATTCTGCCTGAGCTTGTTCCAAATGTTATTATCTGTGCTAGGTTTAGTTTTCTGAGAGGAATTTCAAAGTTTAACTTTGTCTGTGTTTGGGGTGTACAGATATTTATTGCCCTTGGTGATATTTCTTTCGGAAATTTCTTACCTCTGGCGATTTTAACGTCCCCCGAATTCTTTTCAGTTAACTAAATAGTTCCATTTCACAAACACTATGTAACATATCAAAAAGCAAAAGACTGCGAACGATATGATGCTGGTGATATTTATAGCACCAGGCATCATGCGTGTAAGATCAAACATCACGTGTACATTCCCGCCCTTTTTCAAGTCACGATTCGGGTCAACTCGCACCGTTGTTCTACTATGGAACATTAATCATAATGATTTCCGGGAATGGCTCATTAACTTTGACATTTCAATTAGATATGATCATGATTAATGACATACCACGCGGTTTTCAAATCTCATTGCAAGACAACTGGCGCCGTAAATGCCTTTGATGTCCGGAAACGGCTCATTAACTTTGACACTTCAATTAGATATGATCATGATTAATGACATTTTAAAGTCACGTTCCCAGACAACTGGCGCCGCAAAAGCCTTTGATGTTCGGAAACGGGTCATTAACTTTGACACTTATAATCAGATAAGACGATGATTAATGGGCTTTTGAACCCCATTATCTAGGTCAATAGTTCAGGGATGGGACTTATCTAGGTCAAGATTAGGGCTGACCTAGATCTAGGACAGGGTCAATAAGTGCAAATGAACACGAACAACAAAGGCAGCTGGCCAGTATACTCTACTACTCCATAGACAAGAAGTATTGATTTTGTAATACGATTTGTTGGTTGACAGATTGAATAGGCCGGGTTTTACTCGGATTTGAACAATTTTATTGTTATAGAGGAAAAGTTCTCTTATTTATCATCAGTACAGTTGGGATTCTCATCTCTGGGTCTACCCAACCACGAGTCCTTAATCTAGCTTGGGACCAGGCTCTTTTATGCTGCTTTATCAGGAAAAAATTTCAACGCTTTCCAACTTCAATTTTTTATCAGCCACAAAAATGTACTGATAACTTTCGGCTAAATTTTCCATACAATCACTAGTCTATAAATCCTCTTGACAAGCTAGTAAGTAGCATTGTGAGAAAAAAATAATTATTGTTAGTAACAGGTAGATCTAGATGTTTTCTTTTCCAATAGGCTTTTACTCATTCCTTATAACATAATTGTAATTACACGAGGTTTAACAAAGTTAAATGATAAACCTGCAACCAACCAAGGTTCTAATCCGTTAGTCCCAGTCTTTAGAAAAAAATAAATAAACATCTTTCATGTGTCAAGTTGTATTCAATCTTTAGCGAAACTTACTGCAAATCTCGTTGTTTTCTAAATTATAATAAATATTTTATCATCGTAACGAGTTTTCCACTATTTTATTGCAAAACTCGTTGCTACAATCTTATCTGAAATTCTGTTCCTTAACTATTTAAAGTCAGAGCACAGAAAGTAATGTGATGTTGAAATGCGGTGAATGTAATTAGTAATTGGGAGAACAATTAGTGAAAAGGCTACCAAGAGATGGGACCCGTGTTTCTGACAGCACTAGCATTCGACCTACATGTCAATCAAGTTTACATAGTTAATATTCTTAAATTAAAAAAATAAATTCGTCAATTTAAAAAAATAGGACAAGATGATCATTTGCCTTGGGTTGCTCCCTTGAGATAAGCGCTCTTTAATAGGGCTTATCCAAGCAGTTCCAGTAAAGAATAGATTTGCATAGTTTCCACATATTCAATTGTTTACGTTGTTTGGAAGTTGGAGCACCAAAATGGCGACAATGTTTGTCAGAAAATACAAGTCATTTAAGTAAATTTCTGAATTGTTCATTGACCTGATCCCCTTTCCCAAAATCCAAGGCTCTGTCCTTGGTCACATATGAATCGTGGTTGAAGATATTTTGTTGTAAGTCCATGACTTTATGTTCCATGCAAAACAAATAAGGATGTAGGAATTCTGGTTCAGGAGAAGAATTTTTTTAAAATCTTCCTTTGGATTTTCAATTTAGTTGACATGTCAATATAGCTACCTCGCTGCTCATTTTCTCTTGGTATAAATTGAATCAGAAGTAGAGATGACTTTTGAAATAATCCTTCTTTATTTCCATATAGGCCTGAATTCAAACCTGAATCCCTATGCTCCGTACCTCGGAAATAGATATGATTTAAGAAGTCTATATACTGATGATCCATGCCAATTATCAAGACTGATGGCCTTTTGGTCAAAGTTTTACTTTGTAACTTACATAGAGATGATCTCTGCTCTTAAAAGGCATGTTAAATAATAAATATTTTCAGTCTGATAAAGGGTCACAGTAAAAATTAATAATTTACTTTCTGACAATATGTTTTTTAAAGTTTTACCTATTAAATATATGGAAATGAACTCCGCCCATAAAAGGCATGTTTTTCATCCAATCAAAATATTTTCTCTTGTATGATATAGGTTACCGAAGGATTATTTCTTTGAAATTTGGTCGAAATTCTTCCATAGTTTTCTCAGAAAGGGCACTTTTACCATATATAGAAATGATCGACCAACGATCATTTAAGTGAAATTTGGTTGAAATTCATCCAAAGTTTCTGAGGAGAAGATTTTAAAGTAAAAGCTTACAAAAAGACGCACACACGTACGGACGATAAACCATGACGATAGCCTCAGTGACCTTTGGTCTATACTAGTAAACCGGTCCATTTACGTTACCCTCCGATATTTGAATTAAAAATTATTTGAAAATTATACTCTTTAATCAAGAAACAAATAATTATGTCTCATTACCACATTTTCCAAAAGGAATGTGCCAATAAGTGTTAATTGTCAACTACATTGTATATCTATAAAGAACAGTGACAGAGATATTGTCTGTTGGGCGATCAAAACGTCGTAACAAAAGCTTGTCTTAAATCTGTTTTCCAAGGTTATGATCGTCATAGGAGGATTCTTATCCCAGATATCGTATGATTCATCAATTTAATTGCATTGCGAGACACTATTTTGCTTGTTTGGTTTCTTCTAAAATTTCCCCATGCAGCTTACTTATCTCTGCCTTTTTTTCTTTCTTTTCTTTTTTTTTGGGGGGGGGGGTCAGAGAGTCAGAGAGCGACAGAGACAATTGGAGAAAGACGACCGCAGACAACTATATCGTCTAAACTACACCTTATTCAGCTCAGGACCACCAAAATAAACTGTGCAAGACATTCTTTATATATTTTACCGCAGGGTGGCCTAGATTTGTAATTCACGGATGTAATAACTTAAGATTTACCCCTTATTATTAACAAATAGTTTACATTATAAAAAATCACATTTAAAAAAAAAGATTATTTAGAACTATATATAATAATATACAATAAAGTAAGTCTTGTGTCAGTGTATAGCATTAGAAACAACAATTTAAATACAAATTTGATAATGATTCTGTGTAAAACGATTTTAGCGTGGAGTAGATTGACCCACCTTCTCAAACAATCAAGTCCGGCCAATGGGAGACGTAGGCTGCATTCTTAAAACCCGAGTTACACTAGACCAAGTTCCCACTACGTCAGTGTGAAACCTTCCCGACGAAGTACGAAATTGTACGACCTATAAGGAAAGCAGTAGAAACCGTTTAGGACGTGATGCGATCTATATGGTCTTTGGCTTACGTGGGTGGATTGTGAACATGTTAAAAAAAACGTAGCGAGGACCTGATCGAATCAGTACGCAGTAAGGACTCAATAAGCACGTGGGAACAATGACATTGACGTAGTGATAATGGGGCATGAACCTTATATGGTCTTCACGAAGTACAAACCTGGTATAGAAGGGAAAGATTGCACCGCGTTCTTACTGCGTTCATTTCATGTCAAGTGCGTGGACTTGAATTTATAATAAGATCAAGAAGGGCGCAGTGAACGTAGTAAACGCGCAGTAAGAGCGTGGTGCGATCTGAAAGTTCCTAGAAAAATAGTAATACAAACGCAAAGGATGTGGTGCGTACTTTATCAAGCGCGCGTCAAAACCTATCAGAGACGTGTTTGGCGCAGTGACATCCTGGCAGTTGCGTAGTAAAGACGTAAAACCAACTTGAACGTGATTTTTTCTGCATTTCATCTCGTTCTCCCTGCGTTTGTCAAGTTTTAAGAACGCAGCACGGTCTTAGTGGTCTTTCTCTGAATGTGACGTGGTATAACTATGATTGGGTGGCTTCTGTTAATTTCTCGCGAAAGTAGGTCAATCCACTTTAATCTTCTCCTAGCTCAATATAGGAATTGTCAATCGATTTTCAACAGTCAACTGAATTAAAGGCTTGACTTCACAGCCTCGGACGCGGGTTGACCGTACACTGGTCCCTGACCCACTCCCGATTCGGCCTAATTGAAGCAAAACAAACAATTTTTGATATTTAACATCATTTCATAACTCTTTCTTCGGGGAGGCTCTTTGGCCCACCAGGATAGGCTTGAAACGATTCGAAGATGGGATCGATCCTACCCGACTCCACTGAGTCCCAGAGCCACCCTGACTTAAACTATAAAGATATTCTAAAAATGGATTTAGTAGACTTTTTACGAGAGGGTACTTGTTTTAAGCTTCACAGGTATGTTTCCCGTAAGGTCGGAAATCGATTTTCCTGTCCGATGCACAGAGCTAAGGCCCGGATCATGAGGGAGGAGGCTAACTCAATGCCCTGGATCCGAGAATACTCCGGTACACTCAACACACCAGGTCCCCGACTTAAAAGAGCGAGGCGCCCGAACCCGCATAGGAGACCCCAGCCCCAAATCACGTCACAGACACTCAACGGTGATGGGAACAGTCATACCGCGGCGGCTGGAGCACCTAACAATGGATTCCTGGTATTTCTCACACAAGTACTGCCACAACATCCTTCCTAGCCTCCAGCTGTTATCCCACTTAGGTTACGATTATCCACCCATTGGTGAGAGACAAATGTCGGAAAGGTTATGTGCCGCCGCCGGGGATCGAACCCGTGACATCCCATGATTGAAGTTTAGGAGTCTGGTACGTTACCGACTGCGCTATGACGGCGGCCTATAGACAATGAAATAAGTAAATGAAATGTAAAATGTGTCTAATGGACTAATTAAAAAATGAATGTAAAGAATTGTTTATCAATCACAGTCAGTCAACTAGCAGACATTCAATTTCCGACCCTAAAACAATATAGAAAAAAGAGAATTTAAAGCGTTTTGAGTAAAATTCAATAACGAAAAAAAAAAAAGAAAAAAATCTGATTCGTTTTATTGTTTTCACATGGTAGTTTGGCCCTTTTCCTTACCATTCCTATCATATGGTGAAGATAGTTTCAAATTATCTTCGGCGCCCTGTAGTCGTGCGGTTTCCCTATTCGTTTACTGAAGGCTTTCGAACCGCGAAATTCTTAAGAAAAAGGGCCAATCTGAACAGTAGATAACATAATTTGAAGGTTTGATGTGTTTATATTGATTTGAAATTTTAAATGACAACAAAATAATTTTATAGCATGACTATTTAGTTAATAAGTAGAAACCGGAAGTTGATATGTTTGTGTCCTAGTTTTCCAAATTGTCTACTTCTGTTTTGCAGATATTGGATTTTTATTGCGTATTATTTTCTGTTACAACTAACTGATTATTCGTAGCAAGTTGACATCAGAAGTAATCCAAGATCATGTGATATGATATAAGTAATTCGGAGACCCGGACTGAAATTGTCGTGCTTTCATTTTGCGGTTTTATTAACTCTATGCATTCAGACTTAAAAACAGTAGTTTTGAGAACTGAGTCTGAAGAAAGGAACTGGAAACGTTTTCTTATGTCGGAAACATCCCAGTACATCGACTACGATAAACATTATAGCCTGATTGCTTAGTCACAATTTTAACCAGAAATTGATCTTAACAAAAATATGTCACCCCTCTACCAGGGTAGGTTTAGTAAAATTGTGGCCATTCTGAAGTCCGCAGACATTTTGAAAAAAATGACGATCATGCATAACTAATGGGGATACTGACTAAAGTTTCATCAAAATTGGTCCGATAGTTAAAGAGTATTCATCTGGACTAGAAGTTTTCGATTTGTAGATTAAAATTCGTGTCATTTTGAAACCGGTGGCCATTTGAAAAAAGGAAAATAGCTATATAAAACGTAACGTAATACTGGTGGTTACTTAAAGCTCGTCCAGACAAAAAACATGTGGATGGACGAACAGACGCCGAAGTCAAGGACAATATGTCTCCCACAGAGTTTTGGGACATAATTAGCTTGAGTTCGAAGTAGCTAAAGTAAATGGTTTTAATCTTTCAGCAGTAGTCGCGAGTCCATTGTCAAGTGACTTTGTGTCTGTGCCATCTCCGATAAGCTCGATATTAGTTCTTGAGGTTAAGAAATAGGTCTTTATGTCAAATTTGATTGCACTCCGGTGCTTTTATTTTTGCACAAATGTATTAAGATTAGGGTAGGCCAAAAGTATATTTGATACCAACGACATCTCTGATATAAACCTATTGGTTTCACTTGCTGACAGTTTCAAACTTTTAACTTAAGAATAGAAAAAATAACCCTCTGCATGCGTTCTACCGGCCTAGATTTGGTTCAAATGTCTTGAAAGTTTGGTCCATCAATCGTTTCGTGAAATCCCGGACATGATTTTGAATTTGAGTTATTTAATGTAAAATACAAGGCAGTTAAGTAATTTTTAAGAAGACGGTTTTGTGTCGTTGAACGTGCGGTTCTGGAAGTTGTGCTAAATTTTGTTCACTAGTACATACATACCAGGAGATTTTCATTTCTTTTAAAAGAAAAAGAAACTTTATATCGAGAATGTTTTAACACTGTGAGAAATTGTTGATGGTCAATCTTAAAAAGTTATGACACAACTAACTTATGCATCTTCGATCCATGGTAGTTTTTTACACAGGGCGGTCCTACCGAAGGTCGCCAATCGAAAAACCTAAGTCGGATGAGCACCTGGAAGCTCGGAAAGGATGAAGTGGTAATAATGGTATGGGAAATACCAGGATTCTATTACTAGGTAATCCAGCCATCGCGATATGACTGAAATAATGTTAAAAGTGGCGTTAAAATCCGTTCAACCAATAAACCTTAGTTAACAAATATAACGATTAGGCTTAATCTTTATCCCAAGCATTTGCAAAAATGATAAGATCTACCAAAGAACATCTGTGAGGTTTAAAGCCACTATTAACACTATTTCAGTCAGATCGCAGACACTTTACCTGGCTAACGTTTCTCCCAAGTGTAAATTAATGAAAACTACTATTACTACAGAGTCGCACTGCTGCTTTCGCAAACAGCTGAGAGACAAAAGACTGAAATAAAAATGACTTACAGTAACTGTCGGAAAGAATGTTTTCTGAACCAAATTCACGGCCCCTTGAGATTCAGAGCTTAAAGTGTTACCGACTGAGCAAACCAGGCTAGCCTACCCGAAAGTGTAAAGCATTCATACATAGCTCTTTGGTATGACAGGACCCTTTTCCCCCACAGCATTTCATCCAATATTTGAGATAAACTTCTCATATAGCCATTTAACCCTTTCCTGTTCAATCTCTTGTTTTTAAAACTTTTTTGTTTTTTGTACATAAAACTTGCTTTTGACTCGTCAACTGATTTAAAGTCATTGTATTGTGTGTATTTCGAAAAAGGAATCATAATTTTCCTATTTGTTTCTTTTTGTTTAAATATTATTGCGCAGTCCTTAGACGACATTACCATATTCTTTAGTTGGATCATCCTTGACTGACAGAGAAACTGGGTAATCTCGACATTCGTTAATTCAATTTAAAAATTGTTTTATATTCTGATTGTTTTACATAAATATTACATTGTACGTGTTGATCGCAGGTTACGAAAGTTTTGAATCTTTACCAACACTGAACTGTCTCCTACCTTAAATGAGTCTTTCATGGTAATTTCGTTTTATTTACAGATATAAGAATAACAGAATCATACGGTGTGTATTTGCTTAATCGTTGATCCTCCTTGAAAGTTTAGTTTGCGTTCATTTTGTAGACTCACAAAACATGAAATCACTGAATTGTGAAACTCAAAATGAAGAAGTAATTGGTTGATTGGGTGGGGTTTAACGCCACTTTTAACAGTACTTTAGTCATATCGCGGCGGCTGAAGCACCTAACAATGGATTTCTGGTATTTCCTCACACCAGTACTACCACTACATCCTTTCCTTGCCTCTAGCTGTTATCCCTCATAGGTTTACGATTTCCAACCCTTTGGTGAGAGACAAATGTCAGAAAGGATATGTGCCGCCGCCGGGGATCGAACCCATGACATCACATTATTGAGGATTAGGAGTATGATGCGCTACCGACTGCGCTATGACGGTGGCTAGATGAAGAAATAAGAAATGTCTGCAATCAATCAGAATAAAATCGTCTAGTGTAAGAACGTTGTGTTTTGCAAGAAAATAAAGCTGTTTCTATTTAAAGATAGTATTATCGATGAGTAAAAAAACTCTAATTGCCTTAGCATATTCTGATATATCTCAATCTTTTTCAATCCCAACGTAATTAAGAATAAAAAAAATCAATAAACTTCTTTTTCCAGGTTTAAGATCCGCTGTTATTGCCGGAATTATCATAGCATGCATTACGTTTATGAATGTTGCTGCCGTCGTTGTCTACGGCTTCTATTGCAAAGGACGCATGCCAACGTGAGTACAGTTCAAAGTAACCAGTTCTTGACAATACCTTATAAGCAAAATGAAATTAGTTATTAGAGCTAAAAAAAGCATTTGAGAGCTGGAAGTGTAGTGCGTCTGCATGTAAAGTATGTAATGTTGTTTATCTGAATATGCCTTTAGTATTTAGATAAAAAGTTGATTGATTGAATGGGGTTTAACGCCACTGTTAACAGTATTTCAGTCATATCGTGGCGGCTGGAGCACTTACAATGGATTCCTGGTATTTCTCGCACCAGTACAACCACTACATCCTTTCCTAGCCTCACCCTGCTATCCCACACAGATTGACGATTATCCACCCATTGGTGAGAGACAATTGTCGGATTGAGAACTGTAAAGCAAAGATGTCATTATGCTTAAAATAGTTTTACTCACCACCTGAAATACTCATCTAAACGGGGTCATCCTGCAGAAAGAATATCCTATTTTTCATAATCTGATGGCGCACAACAAGGTTCAATATAAAGTGAATGCTCATGTACAGTACTAACGCAACAGCTTTCGTTTACTCGAGCTGCTACTGTATTTGATTCTGTCAGATACGGATTTTCTACTGACTTATCCGAGGGTGTCCGTGCTCAGTGTATAAGATATATTTGTATATAATTAGTTCTGTTATCAGGTGAATATTTGGATTTATATCAACAGTATTACTGAGTTCATCAACTGTTAGATAAAAACCGAGTATTTGACCGGGGTAGAAATATTACAGTGTATATGGTTGAGGAATTCGAAGTAATTTTCTCATTCTCTAACATTCGTATCTCAATATGAGCCGTGGTTGATATTGAATTGATCCTAATGCTCATCTGTATATATTCGACGATATACCTTGATAATTTTTTATATTCAATTTCAATAGTACTATGTTCATGCGAAACCTAAATCTTTAAAAGATCCGAAAAATTTTGTGGGTTGCATTTTTCTGTAGGTTGTTTTAACTGTAACCAATTTAAAAGCTATATATTTGGACGCAATGGGATGACACTTTTAAAATTGTGAAATACATTATGATCAAAGTTTCATGATGAAATTAGAAGAATGATTTATTGATAAAGACTCAGATATAATTTACGAAATACAAATGTTTACGAATTAAAAATTACACACGAATTGAGTAACCGGGGAATATCGCCTGGATTATTAGCTAGCAAAGCCTCAGCTTTTAGAGCAAATGTTAACAGACGAAATCTGTGGTCCTTTCAGAGTTCAGCGAGTGCTATGAATCTGAAATCTGAATTGTAAAGGAGACACATACCTGTTGTTAGATTGTGAATAATAATAGTAAATATTCAATCGTTGTTTTTTATTACAATTCAAGCACAGTTTTGTTTGATGTATGTCTATTTGTACACCTTTGTGGTTTTTAGTGTTTTTGATTGTTCGTTTGCTTTGATACAGAGCGGAATTGTACTCTAGATTTTTGGATGAAAATGAAAACATCATCACTGACGTCATCATTTTATATCAACCAACCTTAATTTATGATTTCCTGAAACAGTTTGATATTTGATCGTGCTGTCCGACTTCTGCATGAGCGATTTAGTAACAATGATCTTCTTGTTCTTTTAAATCACAACAACAAGAAAGTCACTATTTTGACAAATTGGTGCTTTTTAACTTCCGTTTGTTCAGACATTGATTTCATATCGTATGCACAAGTACAGATTAGATTAATAGAAGTACAAGTTATAACGAGTGATCTAAGGTTAATTTGTCTATACTTGGACAGAATTGACGTTTGATCACTCACTATAACTTGTACATCTGTATCCTTTCATAGAAAGTGTAGAGGATGTATTTGCATATTACAGCAAGTTAGGTATATATAGCATAGTTTTAATGTTCGAGATAATACATGATAATACATTAAATTTGTCATATTCCTTTTCATTATTTCTCACCAATGTGTTGTAAATTCAAAATTGGTAAAATCTGTCCCTGTTTGTCAATTGCTTATTTCCCTACCGGTACCCCTGGCTGATTGACGTCACAGACTCTGTACCAATCACAATGGTCGATAGATGGGCCGTAACTCTTTCTCACTTTGTCGTATCGACAGATATCACTTTTGCAACCCGGAAAGATTAGAGGTTCACCATTAAATAACAGTCTCAAAGCATAATTGTGTACGCCTGAGCTTCCGCAGTTGTAAAGAATAAAAGTAAAATGGGTCGAGAAATGGTCCACAATAAAACTACGGTTTTGCAAACGAAAGTAGTTATCTGCTCGGAACGTTGACTTGTCATTGAAGAAACCCATTCCAGCGGCAAAATCTACCACTGTATCCGAATGTCCAAATTGAAAAATACCAACTGTACCACTGAAAAAAAATCAGATTACCGATATCATGTATTCGATTACTTCTATACAACCGCGTATTGCAATCAAAGAATTAATCGACCAATCAAATCATTCATTTCGACCGAAAGTGAACTTTGAATTCGATATTGTCGAAATTTGTGTGAAATATTTGTGTTGGTTTGGCGACCTAAACGTCGTAACTACAGCTTATTCAAACTGTAGTTACGACGTTTAGGTCGTCAACGAACATTTTTGATACTTTTCACTGGCGATAAATTTCGTAAAATTAATCCTATTTAATATCGAAATGAAACATCCTGTTGGAGCTTAAAGGGCGTGGCCAGCGATCCGTTAATTTCGTTATTTGAAAATTATACAAGATAATTATAAGATTTGAAATGTATACAAGATAATATACGATTTGAAATGTATACAAAATAATATACGATTTGAAATGTATACAAGGTAATTATAAGATTTGAAATGTATACAAGATAATATACGATTTGAAATGTATACAAAATAATTATACGATTTGAAATGTAAACAAGATAATTAAAAGATTTGAAATGTATACAAGATAAATTATACGATTTGAAATGTATACAAGATAATTATAAGATTTGAAATGAATACAAGATAAATTATACGATTTGAAATGTATACAAGATAATTATACGATTTGAAATGTATACAAGAATATTATAAGATTTTATATGTATAGAAGATAATTATTAGATTTGAATTGCATACAAGATAATTACAAGATTCAGAGATAGAATCACGAGTGAAAATGTAGCTTTCATATTGACGAAAATAAAAATTTGTCGATCTTATATATCATTCATCTTCTTTGATATAAAGAAAAATAGAATAACAGAGACTCTAAGAAAAATATCACGAAAACACACCATCTTGCATCTTGCATAACATAGGAAATGTAATAAGTTAAGAGTGACTTTGTTTCTGCAAGGTGAATGTTCAATAAACAAAAATAAATGAAGGCGCGGTAAAATTAACCAAAACTGGGTTTATCTTTTCATTGATTTTACTGGTAAATTATTGGTAGAATTAAGCAATAATAGACCGTTAAATTTGAAAATTTATAGAATGCTTACCACGCACACGGACCTCTGACAAGGCACTCTAACTGAGATTTCAAACAATGATAGTTTGCAAAGCATTTGGCCAGAAACACATAACAAAAAGCAAATCATTTGTTGTAAAAAAACTTATTTAAAAAAAAACATCTTATTTTCATACCTTCTTTGTAAGAATTGTTTCCAAATATTCATAACCGTGTAATTGACCACGCCCACCTATCTCACACAGAATGTTCCATTTCGATATCAAACCGAATAAATTTGCAAAACTGGCGGATGTAACAAAAAAAGTAAAAAGGTCGGTCGGCGACCCAAACGTCGTAACTGCAGCTTGAATAAGCTGTAGTTACGACGTCAAAGTCGCCAACCAACAGAAATGCTTAAGAGAAAAACGGCCAAAGTTGAACATTCACTTCCTGTCTATATGAATGATTTGAATGGTCGACTGTTTCTATAATTGATAGCCGCGATTGGTCAATTCTAATGACGCTACGGAATCCGTTGGCATCAGCCTAGTCTAAATTGCTATTCTCATCGCACTTGTTACTTTTATCTCTAATCTTAAAAAGAGTAATTATTATTTATTTATTATAACTTATATTGTAAGGACTCAATACAGCCATTAAAATCTGTTCGAACAACGAGGGGCTTAGGTAAAATTCTTCAAAAACTATCAATGCAATCGAATCGATCCGTAATACTTGTTTCAAAACGTGTATTAAGCGACCATTCCCTCAAGCGATCACAATTTTGCCGTCCCTGGAGTGGTCGCTTAATACAAGTTTTAATGTATTTGTCATACTAAGTTTAAAGAGAAAAGTTTTGTCTTTCCTTTACCGAATATTCTATTAGCTTTAAACCAACAATATAATCTACCGTGTTATGTTCATTGTATATTACCTGTTTCCACTGTCATATGCAGTGATAGCAGAATCCATTTCAGTAAATATATCTTGGACCAGTGGACAAGCCATTTCACCTGTTACAGGGTGACCATATAACCGCCCATTGTAGTCCTGTACCAAAGATGCAAAGCAGAAAACTCACATATATGCCAAATCACATCTAAAGTATTCTATTCCTGGGAGTACATAACCGAAATCGTAGTAAGTAAGTGTTCGATTAATGATGATTTTACATGAACAAGAAGATGAAGGGGATAAAAGTTTATTTCAATTGAGAGATAGAGAGAATATTTTTTGTTTTCATGTAGGCATGAACCGAAAAAACTAATCAAACTGTATGAAGACGAGAAGGACTTTTTTGATCGACAAAACTAAAAATTAAATTACTGAAAGATAGATACATCTATCATTGAGTGAAAAATAAAAACGTTTAGTTTCACGTGGTGTAGAGCTTTTGTTGTTCACTCAAGGAAAAATAAGGCGGTCCTATACGAAAAACAAATAACTATTCGATTCTTGTAATGTCAAACAGAATAAATGGGTATTTCTTTACGAGATATCTTTTCTAAAAGATCGTCATTTCGCATGTATGTTACATGACAACCATATGACGTCATCTCTTTCTTTGGTCCCGCTCAGATCGCGTCAAGAAGCATAAAATGAAAGAAAACAGGGCTAAAATAAAATTATCTGTGGTATTATGAAGAGGATATTTAAAGAGAACAAAGGATTGAATATTAATTGAGTCAGATCGTGACCAACAATTTAACCCGTGCACGAAACGCAGACATGAAGCAGTCTGGACATCGACCATCTGACCAGACTGAGCGGATGAACAGGCTTATGGCGGTCGTGTGAAAGTGTTGAAAGTGCCACTCGCAGACTCATTTAATTTTATTACCTTTTCCTGTTTTGCAAAATTTTAGACCTATCCAAATTCAAAGGTTCTGCAAACTACATTTTAAGGTCTTTTTTATTTGAATAGTAATCATTCAATAGGGTAGAAAATATTGTGGCAAAAAAAATAAACTGTTCGTGACAAGCAATTTCTTCTTTTTCCACAATGTTTTCTAAAGTATAAAAACGCAGAGACGTGAAAACCATGGGTTGAACAGGAAAGGGTTTAACTTTAAACGCTTTCAAAGAAGGAAACATTTAGTAAATTATTTGATGGCGACATTTTTGTCATTAATTCATTTCATTTCTAATTTCAGTAACGCTTATTGTGTTTTAGAGTGATCGCAATATCTAAATGCTTAAGTGGTACCTCGATATCGTTTTCATATTCCAGAATGTCTCTGTGTGTGTTATTCATTAGGGTACACCATTGTTCGTTGTTCATTACGGCCAACTCTGTCGCACACAGACGCCATAACATCTTAACATCATCTGAAATTAACAGCGTCGTGTTATTTGTCGGCTAAAAGATTGAGCAACTCTGTCGCACAGAAACGCCATAACATCTTAACATCATCTCAAATGAACAGAGTCGTGTTATTTGTCGGCTAAAAGATAAGACACTGTGATCATGATTGAGGTTGTTTACATGTCTCCACTTCAAAGTTAGTTCATACTTCCAAAATTGATTCTATCCAGGCTTTTATCTAAGAATAAATGACAAAGTAAGAATGCCAAATTTTCAAGCAGTGTTTGTTGTCCTCTTCATACGGCACGTGGCGAGTTGCTTGTACATGGAGATCTAAACTGCAACCATATTTATCTAGCGTCTTTGAAATGATAATAAAACATTGTCGGACGCTTTATCTACACTATTTTTCATATGACTCTGTTTTTCTCTTCCATGCAAAATCTTTTTATATCAGAAGACAGACAAATTGAGGTAACGAACTTTGAAAAACAAAATTTCAAGAAACCTTTGCTTGATGACCAGAGATTTTATTTATTATTATTATTCAGAAAGCGTATGCATATTTTGGTATTTATGTGTATATATCCATCAGCGATTGTGTAACTAGAATGTATTGCGGTAATATAGTTTTTGCTTTTAATCAGACTTTTGCGATGATAAGAAGAGTGAAAAAATGCCGCAAATTTTTTTGAAAAAAAAAATTAAAAAAAATAAAACAAGCAATGAAAAATGCTATGCGCAAATATTCAGAACGCATTTTTCTTCGCAAACCATAAAAAAGTCAATCTGTAAATAGATATATATATAGTACCTCGATTTCTCTTGTTTTCTAGAAGCGTCGATCTGGCCTAAAGGACCACCACTTTTAAGCAACGTAAAATGCTTCCCTTTCCAAAAGCAATTTATCTGAAAAGCGGTCGTATTTACGCTAAAATTGCACTGTTCGAACTCACAAGAACACTTTCATTGCGATACTTCTAATGAGATCGAACAATATAGGATTAAGCGAGGCTTTCAAATGGTTTATATATGAAATCGATTTGATCACTTTAAATATCAAAAATATATATTCAGCGACAGATGACTTAAGCGACCGATTTGTTCCATTGAGTGGTCGATGTAAACAAATTTTGTAGTATAACACATATTTACCAACTGTCATGGTCGTATTCAGTTGTAGCATTCTTCTGACGTCATCTCGTACCATTTGCATTTCCGGTCCATTTTGGAAATTTGTAAGTTCAGGATCGGATGCAGTAGCTTCCTCATATTTCTTGCAATCATCATAAAAACGGAGAATTTTTTCCCGAATAGGTATGGTGATCGAGGTCTTGTTTTTACCAAGTATGACTCTAGATAACGCATTTTGGAAATATAGAGCGCTGTTTTGTGTTCTAACCCTTTTTGTAGCGCCAAATTTTATAGACTTGTCTCTGAATTCACTCCCATTGACAGCATATTTTAACAGATCTTTCAGCTGTATACCATGTTTTTCCCCGATGTAATCCATTTCTTGTTTACCTAGCAATGTCAACATATCAGCCATATCTTCGGGATATCTATTTTGCCAGGTATTTATAAATGCATAACGTTGGTCTCCGAGAGCAGCTTTGAGTTTACTTTGAAGGGTTGTGAAAGCCTGCATATCTTTTGCGCTAGTATATCTTGCACCATGTCTTGAGAGGACATTAACATGCATAGCGGAGCATGTTTGTCCCTCGAACTGTATCGTCATCAAGCTGTTTTCTCTGACTGGCGCTGATACGGGGTGTATCCAGAAGTAGGCTGTTTTACTACCATACATATTGTTGCCATAACCATTCATTATGTATCCCCCTGCGCTGGTATGGCCGACAACTGAATGGTCGGTTACTAGGAAAGCCAAAATTAATATCGCTAACGCCATTTTATCGACGACTGTAAAATAATACAATATATCTAGAACCCTCTTAAATGAAAGGGGACATAAAACATAGAAGCAGTTGTATTTGATAATGATTAATTTTCCATTCTAGATTTCAATATCATTTAGATTTTTTGAGAAACTTTATAAATTGATGGAATCTTTCTACGACGAGGGAACCTCTATGACAGAGCAAACTGCTTTGTTAAGGAATACTTGTATTGACATTTCTGACTCTGTAATAATCGACAGAAAATACGTACCTAAACTTGCTAAATTCCGGACCATTGAAAACATCTGATACTATGAAGAGGCTTCAAGAAAAAAGGAAAATACCACATACTATAGCCGGTCTTTTATCTTACTCTTCTCTCTGTTTCAAGTTGGATATTGTGCAAGGTTTTATTTGAATCGTTTTCGTCGCTACCTTTCTTTTTGCATTTTGGGTTTAAAATTTGCATCCTTGTTGAAAATGCCGATAAAATATACCAGAAACGTATATTGTAAAAAGAAAAGACACTAAGGGTCACTTCGCGACGAAAACAAATCAGATAAAAACCCTGCAAAATGTCGAACTTGCAAACACAGCGCAGAGTAGGATATAAAAGCACTAGGGTATAGCATTCTTTGAGCAACCGACTATTCCATAGAATTAGATTTTGACAACGATTGTTGTGTATTTCAGTCTAATGTGAATGAGCCGGAAATATCGACACAGATCTTCCTCACAGAACCATTGGTCCCGTCATACTAGTTTTTTTCACCGTGTCTACGCAAAAAAGGAGAAACCTTGTTGAACCAAAGCCTTTATTGTTTTCTTTAAAAGATGTATATAGTCAAAACTACATGTAGCTAGATATTAACAATAAATAAAGATGAAAATGGACAATAGAATTAAATGAAATAATCACCGTAATTAACCCTTTCCTGTTCAATCCCTGGTCATTACGTCCCTATGTTATTATAACTGAGAAAATTTCTTAATTTTCCACAATATTTTCTACCCTTCTCAATGACTATTTTTCAAATTAAACCCACTTTAAATATTCAGATGCAAAATCATTGGTCTAAAATTTTACAAATTAAAGAGGAGAGGGTTAAAGAGAAAAATGTGCTAGCATATTCAATTCTTCTATTGATTATATCAATATTGTCGTTTACTTTATCAGTCTGGCAAGGAGCCGTGAAATGAACAATACTTACTGGGTCGGTGTCATAAAAGGAATAGCAGATAAAGGATTCAATTGACTTTGCACATCAAGCTCGAGTTGATTTCTTTAACTTTTGTAAATATAGCCTCGATATGTCTGTTGTTACACGATTCTAGAATTAACTAAACATAGCAGTCATAAGTGATCTATGTTGATGAAGGTCATTCTTGATAATATTAGTTTAGTTTTACTGTGTACCTCAGCAGACAGGTGGTCACTGTACCTTCTGTGGTCAAACAAACTGACGTAATTACAGCTTTAATAACAAAATTCAAAACACATCAAATCCAAAATCCAAAATTTTGGTCTTTATAGAAGGCAAAACACTGAGAAATGGAAAGATTCTAGTAGCACTATATGAAAATGACTGATTCCCTTTAAGGTAATCTGATACAATTGTTGGCCACTTGTTGCAATCTACATTTAATAAAAATTCAAGGTTAAGACAGTAAAAATACGCCTTTTACGACATGCCAGTTTTCACGTTCGTTCTGCCAGATAAAATGGTAGATGTGACAGGGGTAACCAGCAGTGGTTTATTATTGTAACCCGTTTAACCAAACGACGTATCACACACAGGCTAGGGCTTTTAATTCCAATACATCGAGATAAAAATCATAAGCTTTAGAATAAAAACCACCAACTTACTGCAATCCAGGACTTAGAAGGAAAGCAGCAGTTAGTGTCTGATTTTAGTCGCCACATACGGAAGGCCACAGACAAAGGCTTGGTACCCTTCAAATTCCCGTCACCTCACGGTGCACTACCCTCCTAATGAAGGCGTGCAACATTTACTGATTTGCTGATAATTTCTAACAAAGAGAGATAGCAACAATATCGTTCCCCCTAATTCACAGGTACTAAAATGACATTTATATACCTGGTATTTCACCTTCAATTGCTGATAATTCGGGTCCAAACAACCCTTTTTATTTTGGGTGGGGCTAAGCTGAATACATGGCCATACTTTCTCAGAGGACTTTTAAGAACGAAAGGTTTCTAAAATTATTGAAGGGAGATTCTCTAAACCTTGTTCCTACAAGAAAATGCGTATTTCCAATCGGTCCTTAAAAGACCTCCCAGTGCTAGCTACAGTGCTTGTATAACCCATCAAAGTGTGCAGTCATAGTGTTCAACGAGTCAAAAAATTCATTCGCTGATCGCACCTGGTACTTGGGCAATAATACTATAAATGAAAAAGAGGATTATACGCATCTAGGAATAATATGTAATAAATTCATGAAAGCATCCGTAAATATTGACGAATCGTGCCGAAAACTAAAATCCACTTTGTTAGGACTCTCTAATATTGGTATTCATGATAATGGCCTTCTTCCTACGACTTCTTTTAAACTGTATAATTCTATTGTCCTCCCAAAAGCCCTTTATGGCTGTGAACTATGGTCGGATATTAATAAAACACAGGCTGATAAACTTGAGAAGGCCCATAGATTCTGCGTGAAGTACACTCAAAATTTACCTGCGTACACCAGAACCGATATAACTCTTGGTCTCTCTGGTGTACTCCCTCTAGAGTTTGAGATTGATTATAAAAAACTTCTTTTTTGGGGACAGCTATGCCATATTTCTACAGGGCATGTATCTAAACAGCTGTTTAACTATCGACTATGTTCCTTCCATCGGCCCAACACATCAGTTAAACTCGGTTTTATTCCTGATATTATTAGACTCCTAAATAAGTATTCTCTTGGAGATTATTTACAGTCTTATATGTTGACCGGTTTATTCCCCAATAAATATCAATGGAGAAAACTAGCACGTAAGGCAATTGAAGCCAGTGCAAACAATGCCTGGTTAAACAGGATACTTTCAGACATTCACCTGTCAAGTTTTCTGTTTTTAAAACCCCAATTTAAGTTTCATTCTGAACTATGGGAGGCTAGTAGGTCCATCAATAGTCCCTTAATGTTAAAATCTTGTAAATACTGCATAAAGATAGTCGCAAAGTTTTATAGTGATTCATTTACTAATTTTTGCCATTACTGTAAAAACACATTTCATATATCCTCTTGTGAACATGTCCTTTTACTCTGTCCTGCCACTCTCGATTTACGCATTGAGTTATTTCAAAGGATTAAAATTCACACTGATACTACTACTTTTGGGTTGTTTGAAAGATTAGAAGGTCAAAAACAAATTGTTGCTCTGTTCACGGGACTTAGAAATATATTTGAAAATAATGAAGTTAATCATAGAAACCTTAGTGTCAGTATCCCCCTTCTTGGAAAATTCTGGAATTTTTTCAATACATAAGATTGTTCACATATGGTCGTCGTCGGCGGGGCAGGCGTGATCTTTGTCTGTACCTCCTTCCAAAGTAGGAATATTTTGGGCTCAGCTTGACATGTGGTCCCTTTTTTTCTTTTTTTTTTTTTTCCTTCTTTTTTTTTTTTCTTTTTTTTTCTTTTTTTTTCCCTTGTATTTCGTTTTCGTGACAAGGATAATCAAAATCAATGTATGATAATGTGATATATTCATGCCTTGCTTTCTACACCCTCCAGTTTTGTGCGAACTGTGGTATCAGTCACGTTACAGATGCCACAGTCTTCACTTTTCGAATCTGCCTGCTGGGTGTTGATGTGCGATTTGGCTTGTTTATTTGTCTCGTTTGTTTTGTTCCTTTGCTTGCTTGTTCCTTATCTGTTTGTTTATCTTATTTCTTGTGACGCTCTTCGATACCATGACATTTGTTCCATATCTTACAAAATGCCCTTTAAAAGCATCAGCTTACGATATTCCTACTTAAAGTCATAAACATTTTGCTAGTAGTTACGCGCCTCTCTCTCTCTCTCTGTTCGATATTTCTTTAGCTGGCTCAATCATTTTTATTCTCTGAAAAAAAAAAATGTCATGGTAACGAGAGCTGAGCGAATCTGTTTAATTGTATAATATATAGTTGGTTTTGCTCTAAATCTTGCCTTCTCCTACCTATGTTCTCTCTCTCTCTCTCTAACCTTTCTTGTTTGTCAGTTATTTATGATTTTTGTCCTGTTAAATATTCTATTGTAATGCTCGTCAATTTGGCGGAAAAACAATAAAATAATAATAATGATAACTTTTTAGTAATTTGCATAACGAAATTTTATTATAATGGCATCCTTTCACTCGAGTGTTTTCTCTTTGTATGATATTGTTTCATAGCAAAAACATCTCTATATATGAATGATATCGATCTATTATAACTTCATTTTCTTCTTACTGTTAAGGCATATTGCCGAACGAACGAATTATTTTATTATGTCATTTTTGCCGTGCCTAATAGTGTTCGCCGCGTCTCACTCGTAATTCGGTTCAATATTACCTTGACTCAATTCCAAGAGGCTTGATCGGTCTCACGAATTATCAAAATTACCCCATATAGATCGAACTAAATACAAGGTTTTGTTTTACAACCACAAAACAATAGGGTATTCAGGAGCATAACTTCTTTTGGCTATTAGTATAGAATATGCGTCACTTATGATCTTCAATAAATTCATACCAAAATTTGACGCTAGGCCAGTTCTTATCTGTTGACCAGATTAATGTCACAACGACAGGTTTAAACTTTATGACATTGCGACAAGCGGTATGAAAAGCCAAAAAGCACAGTAAGTGCGAAAATGATCGATCTTAGTCAAAACATGATATTCAAAATAGCAAACGTAGAAAAAACTTGTTACCTACGCTTTTGGCCCCCCGAATTAGATCCATAGATTTACGGTAGGAAAAAAAAACGATTCTTCCGAAGGATTTCTGTTCAATCTCAGAGTTTCTTAACACCCCCAGATTAACCCATTAGTACACAATGGCGCTTTCTTGTGTCCTGAAGAAATACAATTCAGGAAAACTTTGCGGGAAAAGGAGAAATTACTTCTGACAACCTTACAATATCCCCCGAAACAACTAACCGTCTTCTACCATCGGCATGTGCCACGGTAGCGACGATAAATAAACGGAAATTCACACACAGAGACCAATTAGTAAACCGGGAAAATGAATACACGGCCTGGTCCAACACTGATAATGAAATGGCCAGTTTTCGTAAATTAGTATAAAGTCAGGTAGAATGACCATCCAAGATGAAGGGAGAACTTTAACATATGAACAGTTGTACCCTTGTCAGCCGGTGCTTGTCTCGCTGTGTCTACACTTAGGGCACTTCCAACACTGTCTCTTTACCAGGGGCATTCTTAAACAATCTCACTTTCTAACGCCCCTTAAAAAATGCTTTGGGAATCAAGCAATTTCTTCATTGTCCACAATATTTTCTACCCTATTAGTCAAAAAATGTAACAATTTCGTCAACCTAAAGTTGTCGTCTGCGACTTCTTCCAATTTGACCCGACTAAGTTTTTATTGTTAGGTAACGGGTTAAACGAAATGGAAGTGCTGACTAGCAGATTTGTATCCCACTGATGTTGTTGTCACCCTTTCCTGTTTTTTAAAATTTTAGACCTGTCCAAATTCGAGGTTTTCCAGGTAGAAATTTTACATGGATTTATTTTGATAAGTAACCAGAAAACACTGCGGAAAAGAAAAATTGCTTGTCACAGGCAATTTCTTCTTTTTCTACATAGTTTTCTTAATCATAAAATCACAAAGGCGTATAATCCAGGGATTGAAAAGGTGGGAGGGGGAGGGGGTAACCGATCACCAGACTGCATAATTTTACACTTGTTCAAATTTAAAGAAGTTGCAGACAATAATTCAAAGAGCGTTTAAGATGAAAAAGTTGGGAGTCATATAGGTTGAAAAGTTTTGATAAAAGGAGAAATTGTTTGCTACAATATTTTTAAGATATTTTTTTTTTCACTTCGATTGTGTAGTAATGGGTTACGAGTCATTAAAGTTTCTGATTTCTTGGTATCGGGTAAAACCGTGTGTGCTGATTAGAAATATTACTCCGAATTGGTCGAACATCTCCGATTATATTTAAAATCTGGTTACAATAATATTTTTTTTAAATCGTGCTTTAACGAGAAACAAATGGCTTAAATTACTGACAACTCAGATGCATTACTGAAATTGTGACTGTATTACATCTTTAATTGACATTTACCTAGAGACAATTAATTTTTTATGATTTAAAAATTTACCCTGAATGTCATTTTGGTAAAAAAAAAAACATAAAAAATATTTTAATTAAGCTGAAGTGCCTTTTTTATAAGGCGTCGTATGAGCGTTTGACGGATTGCGGTTGTCAAGAAAAAAACCGCTCGACCAATCAAATCATTCATTTGAACCGGAAGTGAAATATGAACTTTGACATTCGTGTAAGACGTGTTTGTTGGTTTGCAGATTTGAACGTCGTAACTAAAGTAGTTACGACGTTTAGGTTGCCAACTAACTCTTTCACTTTTTGACATGTTACTGATCATAATTGAAGAATTCCCCCTCACTAGACGGCGGAAGAGGTAATTAAAGTCGCTCAAACACTAGAGGGATAACCAAAGCATCATAGCTACCATTGGATAGGTACAGCTGAAGTTAAGGTGTTTTAATCTTCGAACATTTAATTGAATAATTTGAATTCTAGTGTTAAACCCGAGGTCACCCCAATTTAATTCGGAAAATATTGTGAAATATGAGAAAAAATCCTTAAAACACGCATTTTCATTTCATTACCCACGATGATTTCTCCTTAAGAGATCAAGAATTCTTAAAATTCTATCAATTTCAAACTGTCATCGTCAACGTCTTTGGATTCGGACAAGTTTAAAATTGTGTCGTTTGGAAATGAGTTTAACGGTCGCAAGATCATCTACATTGAAAAGGAATAAACGATCTTACAGAACAGAAAAATAACGCGCACGTGCCTATTGCCTTATGTACACCCTTCCGCCCTTTCCGGATAGCCCTCTAAATGACCAATGGACGGCCCCGCCTGCTGACACCGTTGGCCTCGCCAATTGACTACGACAGGAAGTTCCGCTACGATCAAACTGTATGACCAGTATTATGTAACAAAACGATAGAATGGTTGGTTGACAGCATAAACGTCGTAAAAACAGCTTTAACCCTTTACTGTTTTTTTCAAAATCTTGGACTTGACCAAATTCTTAAGGGTAGCGTGCAACATTATTAAGTTAGTACAATTCAAAAACTAAACACCATATAAGAAAGAAAATACTGTTGAAAAAGAAGAAATTGCTTGCAACAAGTAATTTCTTATTTTTCCACAATATTTTCTTTAATATAATTTTACAGGGACTTTAAAACCAGTGATTGTACGGAAAAGGGTTAATAAGCTGTAGTTATGACGTGTAAGTCGCCAAACAACAAAAAAGTTTGACACATACGGCGGTCAATGTTGGAGTTTAAATCTCATTTCGGGGCTGAATGAATGATCTGATTGGTTGATATATTCCTTGATTGACAGCCACGGTTGGTCATTTGTGTTACTGAGTTCAAGACTGTGAACAGTCTAAGACAATCAAAAGGTAAAGGTTATTTCCGGCGATTTCCTGAAAGCAGACGTTGTAGGGAAAATAGGTATTGCTTGATACGAGCAAGTTTTTTGTTCGTTTTTTTTTCCAGCAATGACCCTGTTTATTTCGTATTTCAAATAGGACATAAATCGTTGGTCGGCGGCCATTTCGGAGGTTTTACATCTACGGTCGCCAAAAGACGAAAATACATAAATGCGGGAGATAGATATAATAGCTTCGCACTGAATATGTGATTTGATTGGTCAAACGAGTTTAGATTATCAATGCCTTTTGAGGTGTATGGGAGGTCCTTAGATCAAGTTTTACTAGATGAGACAAATGCAGCTAATAAAGTGAATATCTGGCAAATATATTTAAACGACAGGATCCAGAACAAATTTACAGTGACTTAACTATAAGATGGACTCGTTGGAATAGTCACTTCATAAAATTGATGATAAATCGTTGTTGCTTTTTGGAATTATACTTATTGCACAATAAATTGTACTATTCTTTATTATATCTTTATATGTATGTGTGTATATATTTGTATCTATAGGTACATTACTTTAATGTGTACTTTGTTGGTTAAAAAGGAAATTTACATTTATTTATATTTCTAATTTGTTTTAATTTAATTACTTTTTTATCTATATTTTTATTCATGTTTTCCACTTTACATTATCTATTCATATATTCATTCATTTCATAACATATTTTATGTATTTAGTTATATTTTTCTTTAAATGTATCATTTATGCATTTTTTTGATAAATGATATATCCATAAACTAATACATTCTACTTAGATATAAAATAACGTTTGGCTTTTGTGTATGTGTGTGTGTGTGTTTGTTGTTCATTTTAATATGGTAAGTAATAAAAGAACATAAAGTGGTTTGTATGCGACCGTTACGTCGTAAGTACAGCTTGATTAAGTAGTACTTACGCAGTTTGATTCGTCAAACCAATAGAAATGCCTAACCTATTCACGCTGTAGTACCGACTTTTAGGTCGCCAACTAAACATTTTACTTTCTTGTCACAAATCACTGACTAAATATTTTGCGAAGTAACGAATGATGATTAAAAGTCTTCTTGTAGAACTTCCTGTCGGAGTCAGTAGGCCAGGCCAGCGATCCGCTGTTTTTGTTGTCATTGTTGTCCGTTTTCAGAAAATGCCACGAAGACTTCTGTTGACGGTTGGACTGCTCTTCCGAGGAATAATATTTGCAATAACTGTGAGTGCAGAAAACGGTACACTAGACGAGCTCCGGGAAAACTTCTGCACTACCAAAACCTATTTAAATTGTCTTGTTGCTTATGGTAGAACTCGGCCTTGTTGTCTTGGTAAGTAACAATATGTGACCGTACAAATTTTTTGTTGTTAACTCCTGGTTAATTGACCAATGACGGCTGTCAATCAAGGATTATATCGACAAATTAAATCATTCTTTCAGCCTAGAATCGACATTTGCCGCCATTTTTGTTTGTATGCCGACTTAAACGCCGTAACTAAAGCTTAATTGTAACAATTTCTTCATTATCCGCTATGTTTTCTACCCCAAAAGACAAAGTTTTTTTGTTTCTGTTTTTCTAAATATTGTCGTCTGCAACATCTTTGTCGTCTGCAACACCTCTGAATATGGACCAGTCTGACATGTTTTGTCGTCTGCTAATTTGTTAGGCGAAACAGGGACCCCAGGGCGATGCGAAAAGTGTCGATTTTGTTTAAATTGCACGGAATGCATTGGTCACCATGGTAGACACTTTTCGCGGAACGAAGGATTCTGAACCCACAAAGACTCTTATACCTCAATATACATAAATTAATATTTTATTTTTAGTTTCGTCTATCAAAAACAGGCGTTCTGATTGGCTGAAAAAAATTATTCATAACTCCATGAACAACATTTTTAGCACGCAGCGATTTTGTATGCTTCCGCACAAAATAGACCCATACAAAAAGGTATCAAATACATTTGCTTTTTCGCCCGATGCTGTTAAATTATAAGAAATGAAGAGAATATTTTTTGTTTTCGTGGAGGTATTAACCGAAAAACCTAAAAATCACACTTCTTTATGAATCCGAGTCGCATATTCATACAGTGTGATTAGTTTTTTCGGTTTATACCCCCCTAAAAGTAAAAAATATTCTCTTCATTTCTTAAATGAAATACTATCAAATGGCAGAAGGATTTTTCTGAAATACAAATAACTTACTTGATCAGCGCGACCTCCTCTCAATCTTTACCAATCGCGGTTGTCAATCAAATGATCAATCAATTAATCAAATCAATGTGAAACATGCTGGTTGTTTGACGACTTAAACGTGGTAAATACACCTTGAATAATTCTGTAGTTACAACGTTTATGTCGCCAACCAACCATTTAACGTAGTTGTTGCATGTTACTATCCATAAAATTTGCAAAATAACTATTTAAGAGATGAAGAGAATATTTTTTGTATTCATGGAGGTATGAACCGAGAAACCTAATCACACTGTATGAATACGCGAAGCATCGAGTGAAAAATGCAACAACTTAACAAATTTTGATACCTTTTGTAGTGAACTATTTTGTGCGGAAGCATTCAAAATGGCTGCGTACTCACAATTTTGTTTATTGAGGTATGAATTAAATTTTTCGACCAATCAGATCGCTCGTTTTTGATAGACGAAACTAACAATTAAATTATTTATTATTGAAGTAGAATTTCCCGCGAAAGCGGCGGAATCCGTGGTTAGGACAAGCGATGGGACAATTGACATGTGCCCCGATCAGAACTCTATTCCAAATATTTGTTTTACGGAATCCAAAGGAGGTCATTTTTCCGCTTTTTGCAAAAGTACTTTCCAGAATATAGTATTCAAATAGCATATGAAGGGGGTTAAAAACAAGAGGACCATGATGGTCATTAATAAAAAAAAATGACACAGCTAGAAGCAAAAAAAATCATAACAAATAACAAAGCTCTTAGTCTTATGGTTTTGGAGAAGAAGATTTTCAAAGATTCCCTTCTATTTTCCTTTGTAACATCAGGGATTGAATAGAAAAGGGCTAGTTTTCAGAATACTGTAATTCTTTGAAGGATATTGGTAGAAGGTCAATAAACAATGATATATATCAAATATGAATGTCTCTGCGCCTTATTGTTTGGTAGGAGAAGATTTTCAAAGATTCCCGTCTTTATACATTTGTAAAATCTGGGCTCATTTTCATGGCATAGTAATTCTTCGAAGTATATGGTAGAGGGTCATAAGGTTATGTTACATACCAAATATCATAGTCTAGGCCTAATTGTTAGGGAGGAGAAGATTTCCAAAGATTTCCTTCGTTAAATCAGGGATCGCACAGAAAACGGCTTATTTTCAGAGTACAGTTATTCTTTAAAGTACTTTGGTAGAGGGTTAATAGACATTGATATATACCAAATATCAAAGCTCTAGGCCTTATGGTTTGGTTGAAGAAGATTTTCAAAAAATTCTTCTTTATTCATTTGTAAAATCAGGGATTGCGAAGAAACGGCTTATTTTCATGGCGTGGTAATTCTTTGAAATATTTCGGAAGAGGGTCATAAGGTGATGATACATACGAAATATCAAAGCTATATGCCTAATGATAAGGCTGGAGAAACTTTTCAAAGATTTCCTATGTAAAATCAGGGATCGCACAGAAAAGGGCCTATTTTCAGTTGAATGCTTAGCTCACCTGAACACGAAGTGCTAATGGTGAGGTATTTTGATCGTCCTCTGTCCGGCGTCCGGCGTCCGTCGTGTGTCAACAATCTTAAAATGACATCTCCTCCCAAACCACTGGGCGGATTTCAACCAAATTTGACAGAAATGTTCCTTGGATGGTGCCCTTTAAAAAGATGCTAAAGGAATTAAAATCCGTAAAAAACTCTGGTTGCCATGACAACGAAACTGAAATTTTAATGAAAACTTTAAAAATTACCTTCTCCTTATCCAGAAGGCGTAGAGCCTTGATATTTGGCATGAAGCATCGGTACAATGACCTCTTTCAGAATAGCTAAAATCATCGCCCTCGGGAACCCAGCGGCGGAGCTTACAAAGAATTAAAGAAGGATTTTTTAAAACGACATCTCCTCTAAAAATGCTGGGCGGATTTCAATCAAATTTGGCAGGAATGTTCCTTGGGTGGTTACCTTTGAAAATTGCTAAAAGTATTGAAATCCGTAAAAACTCTGGTTGCCATGGCAACAAAACTGGAATTTTGATAAAAACTTTTAAAATTATCCCCATCTAGCCCAGAGGGACTAGAGTCTTGATATTTTGCATGAAGCATCAGTACATAGACCTCGGGCCCCCAGGGGAGCCCGGGGGGGGGCTTATATAGAAATAAAGAAGGATTTTTAAAACAACGTCTCCTCCGAAACCACTGGGCTGATTTCAACCAAAGAATTTAATAAGATGAAAACTCTAGTTGCTATGACAACAAGAGTAAAATTGAAAATAAAAATGAAAAAAAAATCTCCTTCTGACCAAGAAGTTGAAAAATCTTGAATTTTGCATGAAGCATCAGTACATTGACCTCTTTCAAATTTTAGGGCCACGGGGTGATTAGGCTCAAATAGAAATCAAGAAGTTAACCCTTTCAAAATTATTTGGCCATATTAAACCAAATTGGGCTTGTTGATTTTAGTAAAATGTTTAAAGAGGGTTGGCCAGGCCGAGTTTCTATTAGGCCTTGATGAAAAAAAGCCTTATCTCAGGTGAGAGCCAGGGCCTCTGGCCCTCTTGTTTAAAGTATTTTGGTGGAGACATGGATACATACCAATTATCAAAGCCATAAGCCTTATGGTTTGGTAAAAGAAGATTTTCAAAGATTTCCTTCTTCGTTCCTTTGTAAAATCAGGGATCGCACATAAAAGGGCTAATTTTCATAGTACAATAATTCTTTAAAGTACTTTGGTAGAGTGTCAACCGGTGATTGTACCAAATATCAAAGATCTAGGCCTTATGGTTAAGGAGGAGAAGATTTTTTAAAATTGATTTCGGACGGACCGACGGACAGACGGACAGACAGATGCCGGACATTTACCGACCACAATACCTAACGTTCAGCACGTTGTTCTCAGGTGATCTAATAATCAAAATCTCCGACATGAAGAAAACATTGGTGCCTTTACCTTCAAAAACATAAAGGACATTAGTCTCGTATTTGTTTTCCTTATTGTAGTATACACACTGACATTTAATAAATCGGCCTTTCCTACTGTTCCTACAATGTTTCATTTATAAGATCATATAAGATGAATTTTACAATTATTAGACGACAAATTTTAGGAGATGAAAATTTACAAAAAACTTCAACTTTTGGGGTATTAAACATGGTGTATATTGAGGAAATTGCTTGTAACAAGCAATTGCTTCATTTTTCAAAAGATTCTTTTTTTGGGGGGGGACGTAAAAAGCGGGATCATTTGTAAATGGGTTGATACACGAGTGTAGTACACCGTATCGTTCACTCGCTGTTAAAACATGCACTAAGAATTACTCGTATTTGATTATTTGTTAAATTGACTTCGTCAATTCAATTACTGTTCTGTCTTTAAAGTTTTCTTTTGTTAATTTTCTTTAATTTTTTTATTTACATTGATTCAACAGGATGTTCGTGTGCGCATACATGTGTATCCACAGAAAATTGTTGCAAAACAGAGACAGAACACAATAGTCTCATTGAGTCGGGAAGCCTACAATGTTTGCACCCTGATACCAGGAAGAGGAAAACCCCTTACCAATTACCTATGTATCAGTTCATGGTTCATCCACCGGCAGGTGGCTGTAATGGAATAGGCTCTTGTAATCAATCGAATGAACTGATCCCGTGGAAAACATTTCAGCCAGTTTTCTCGAGAGAAAAAATGACGAATTACTTAAACGAAGAATGCGCCAAATGTCATGGTGTTACTGACGGTTTGAAATGGGCGAGCAGACTAGCGATGGTCGCCATCGAAACATTCGATATGGTTGACATCTTACAATTTTTACGTAATAAACAATCTAACGGATTGTTTACAATTTTTGACCATCCAGGACACTGGCAAGATAAAATTCAAACCAGTTGTTTAACAGATCTATCAGATCGATGTTTTAACGAGGCGTATTCAAGGTTACAGAATTATCTCCCATCACCGAACATCTCTTTCGAGGAGATGCGACTTGGCTGTTTTGGGGAGATGGGTTTACAAATGCACTTGGAAAAACTCTACAAGTCTGAATGGTGTTCCTTGTGTGGCCCTTTTCTACCGAAAGAAAGATGCTCATCAGGGGCTAATAGAAATACGGCTTTTGCTTTCACCACAATGTTGGATCATGAATACATCGAGAAGATTGGGAAATCACACAATGAAACAGTTGCTCAATTTGCCTGCAAGAAGCTGGTATATAAAATTTTGTTTGTATATATGTGTCAGATTATGACATTTTCAAATAGCTGAAACGTGTGTCGAGCGCAAATATTGAGCAACCCGGACAGCCACACAGTGCTTTAAGAATACCCACTGATCTTCTAGAAAAACTAAAACTCAGCTATCTTCATATCTTAAAGTGAAGAATCTTGCCAGACTGCAAATGTAAGGAATGGTCCGAGCCTTTACATACCGGAAGTTCATTGAAAATAATGGAATTGTGAGGCACAGATTCTTATGTAAACCGTCATGTTAAAAAAAGCGAACTGGAAATTCATTGACACGAATACTAACAAGAGATCGGATCCATGACAGCTAAATCTTTCAATGTCAACTATTAAGTTAATTTTGTTATTATTGTTATTATCATTATAACTATTAATAGTACTAGAATTATTGAATCACAAGCAACCTCTTACTTACACGGCAATATTTTCTCTATTAACTCTCTATTAACTTGTCGTCTCTGACCCTCCAACTTCTTTCAATTTGAACCAGTCTAATATTTTGACGTGTTGTAATTGGTCAACTTCCGGGTTACTTTAACCTCGTTTATTTATCATAATACCCTTTTACAAAGAAGAACCACGTTTTGCTAGCTAATAGTGCTTTCAGAACTTTGATTGTTATATGTTACTGGCCATAAAATAACGCTGTTCAATATCGAAGTAAAAATTCTTGTTGGAGCTCAGTTGGTGTGACTATCGGAGTCAGTGGATGGAGCATGCGATTCTCGTCTGTTCCATATGATTTTTGTGTATTTATACTTATTAGCCAATTACCAGATGGCCGCATTAAGACTGGTTAAAACTGAAATAGCTTGCAGTTGACAAATTAAACTTAAGGAAACTTTAGATTTATCTGAATTTTTTGGATAGAAAACATTCTGCAAAATTAAGAAATTACTTGTTACAAGAAATTTCTTCATTTTACCAAACGTTTGCCCATTGTATAGGAATGGTTAAATGCGTATACTCTTTAACTTGAGAACGTTAGTCGAATTTTTATATAATTTTCTGACTTTTCTAATCGGCTCTAGTTCTGTAAGTTTCAAGCTAGTAATTGTTTCGTTGACTCTGCTTTCAAAATTTTCCAGTTCTTATCTTTATTCAATTCGTTATCATTTCCAGAGCCCGTCAAAATGCTTTAAGCCTTTGTGTTTCGCAATCGGGTATAAAACCAACTTGGCTCCTTACAAAGCGGCTCAAAAACAGGAATCAGTCCTATATTATTGGACAGTCTGTACTTTGTTCAGAATAAATCTTATTTTTTTTCCTCTTTCAGAACAAAACAATCAACGCATGTCGTGAAATATATTGTCCTGCCATGCAAATTCGAGGAGCGGACGGTAATTGTGTCTTTCCAACACAACACTGGTTTTTGGACGTGATTTCCCTCACTCTTAATTTGACAGCACCCGTCAGTGGGAACAGCAGTTCCATTTTTACGAACAGGTCTGGAGACAACGTCCTTAATGCCTTTAAAAAAACTTCCCCTTGGCACAAATGTTGGATTATCCATGATATTGGTAAGCGGTCCTACATAAATGGAGACAAAGAAATATTAGAATTCGTTGTTCAAATGCATTGTGGTGTAAAAAGAGTCGAACCAAACACTTTGATGCGTGCAGTCAGAGCATCTCTATCAAATCCCTGGGTTATTAAGTTTGATCATTCACTAATACCATTTCGCCAACATTTTTCAAAGTACCCAACGCAAGTTTACGAAAACAAAACAGTAAGAGTATTCACACCCTTTTGGAACAGAAACAAACGTACGATGCATAGCTCAAATGAGAATGTCACGATCACCGAATCAGTGGTCCCGATGTGGGATATTCTTTTTCTAAAACAAAGGATATTAAATCAAAGAGTCCATATTACCAAAATGTTCTTTTGTCCCCAGGTGGAGCTCGTTGCATCCGAATATGAATTTGACAGAGTACTTTATACTGTTCAATTGGAGGAAACACAAAAAATTCTTTTCAACTTCGAATTTCTTGTAAGCAGATTAAATAAAGAGAGGCTTACTGTCTGTATTGAAGACGTTGGATACGATATTGTACAAATGGAAAACCACGGTTCCTTCGTCACAGTAGAACCAAAATGGTTCCTTAGTTTGATAATAACAGCTCAAGTGATCAACTTTTTCCTTAAGTAATTTAATTTTAGTTTCGTCTTTCAAGATTCAAGCGTTTTGAGCGGATGAATTTTCTTTTCAAACTTCGCGTTGCACGAAAGTGGAGCACGCAACTGTTTTGTATGCTAGCGCACTAAGTAGATCCGTAAGATTTTCTAAAAACTAGTTAAAAATTTGTTGTTGTTTTTTGTACAGTAGAATTAGATTTTAAAAAAAATGAAGAATATATTTTTAGTTTTTATAGAGTAATAAATCTAATAATTCAATCACACTTATATATGAAGCCACTTTTCAACTTGTGAATTAAGTTTTTTGGTTCATAAACAACGGAAAAAATACATGCTCTTTATTTCTTAATTACAATTCAATTTTGGACATTCTTTCGTATATAACTCTGCAAATTAGTTGAAGCATACAGTAAAGAGTTGTTGTTTCGGCAAAATTAACGTCATAATGTGTGTAATGGCTTCATGAATTTTCAATAGTCGATACATTATACGCAAAATCTTTTCATTCGGTAATTGCAAGAATTCCATTGACTACTTGCAAAAAGTTAGATCGTTCTTTATATATAGAATATCAAAAAGTATCGATCTGTGTTCACAGAATGCCGAATTTATTAAACTCGTCTTCTAAAACATTCTACTAAACTTCGTTTTTATATGTTTATTGATGATTCGTTTCATGAATTCGATATTTCTGACCTCTCCACCAATCCTCTGTCTATGTAACCATGAATAGACCTTTCACGCTCTCATTGCGCATGCGTCAAACATAATCTCGTTAAATGCAATATTTACTCGAGACTGGGTCACATGATCGCTTGCGAGGAGTCGATAAATTAACTCTATCAAAACCTATATAAATTGGCCCTTTTCAAGTGTCAAAAATAAAGGTTACAAATCAAAACTTCTGCAAAAAGGGGATTTTCAACCCATAAGAAGACTTATGCATACTAATTGTAGCGAAAATATTCATGGCATTAGCGTGTATTAGTAACTAAATAAATTTCAAAATAGCCTTGTTTTCCCAGGCAATAAGGAAATACATGTATTACATACCTTGAGGTTGGTGAAAATAACCCTTTCCTACAATAAAATTTCTAATATAAGATTCGTATTGAAAAGAAATCACTTCCCCTCCCCCAACACATACACAAAAGGGAAAATATTTGGTTATTTTTCAACCATTGGTAGAAAACACTGACTGAAGACTTTCATTAATAATACTATACTACAAATTAGTTTAAGTTATTGTAAGAAATCAATGGTTTGAAAAAATATGGACACTGCACAAAAGGCATATGCCTTCTGAATTTTCTGGTGAACTGATTGGTTGGATTTTCAAATATGCGTCAATCATTGGGACGTCAATCATCGCCAAGCCCGCCACTCAGTAGGCATTATAAAAACAAGTGTCAATGATCTTAATTGATATGTTTGACTAAATTAACTTATTAAATATTTAGAGTAATATAATAACATTAATTTAATATCAACATATTTAGGACAGTGCTAAAAAATGTTGCTTTTGATATTCTATTGTAGTGGCCTATAAATGTATCCTTGTTACAAAGTACAAATTTATAAACTAAAACTTTGGAAAAAATAAAGAGGAACGAAGCTGAAATGCTGTTTTTGAAATATATTTTTTCTGTCTGTATGTTCACCAATGAAAATCTCTCTCTCTCTCCCTTTCTCTATTTCTCTCTCCTTTTCTCTTTAATATCAATCACGCGGGCAAAATAGAATGTCGTTTATATTCTTCATTCGCATCATTGTTATAATGAAATTGCCGAAGAGAATGAGAAAATATTTTCTGGATATTGACAATCCTATTTTCTTTAAAACAATTGCCACCCAACGAATTAAATACTATATTTTGAAACTGAGAAAATGTGGAAGATTATTTCGACGATAAAATGACTAATAGAAAACGTATTGATGATGACGATGTTGATAGTGAGAAGCAAAGTATGAATAGTAGAAATTATAAAATGTACTAATAATGATTAGACAGAGCTTATCAATTGACCTTGTCTGTTAACAGTCTTGAAGGGTCTAAAGAACAATACTGAAGGCATGGGAAAATGGAGAAATTAAATATTGTAACAAACTTTTCAAATATATTATCGCCCGTAATTGGCCAATGCTTTTCATTGAACAGAACAGAACAGAACATACCTTTTATTTACATTCAGGTACATTATTGTACAATATGGACAAATATAAAGCAAATGCATATAAAGAACTATTTAAATACTTTCGGCTAGCCAAAATGAAAGGATTAAAGTATATCTAACGAGTGAAAGGTGGTGATTAAATCCTGCCTAATAAAGGGGTTATGATAAACTTGTTGATATCAGGTCACATGGTCACGTGATAAGCTTTATCATGTCACTTGATCACGTGACCGACCGGAACTATTTTTGCAGTAGTAGGGGTGCTTTATAAAGCTCCCTTTTAAGCAATAAATGTCAGCCCGATTAGCTCAGTTGGTAGAGCGCTTGACTTCAAACCTCAAGATCACGGGTTCGAACCCTTGGCTGACCATATTAACTAACACAACTAATTGTCTTTCGGATGAGACGTTAAACCGAGGTCCGGTGTGACGATGCTATCCATCGAGCACGTTAAAGAACCAGGCGGAGCTCTCGGCAGTTTCGTCCTGTATCCTTGCACTATCCCCCGTAACAACTAACCTTCTTCTGGGGGCGTCGCTCATATGGGCATTGGCTCCGGTAGCGACGATAAATAAACGGAAATACACACACAATAAATGTTTCAATCTTCGGCTAAAAGTTATGTCCAAATAAAAACATTATACTCGACTCTCAACTTTCATCGGTCGAATTATACATAGGTGACGTAGAGATGACGCAATACATGACGCGGGCATTGTTTATTTCATGGAAGCATACACACGACTTCAGAAAGCAGGATTTTAAAACATAAAAGGATTTAGGGGATTAAGCATTGATATTATTTGAGTGAAGATACTTTGAGAAGTCGCGGCTAGGCAACTTATCTCAAGATTTGTCCATCCTGTGGTTTTCTGTCAGGGTGGCAATGACTTTTTGTTTGGGTTTTTGCTGCTTAACAACGAATCGCCAGAAAATCTTCGACACGTTAGTTGAGTGATCGATAAGATCGAAAAATCTAGGCAAGTCATATTCGATGATCAAGGTATGGTTTTGTTCTTTAAGGTTTAAATTATAGGTGTTCTTGTTAATTCGTTCTTATTATGTCTAATCTAAATTAAATTGAGCGAGTATTTTCAAATGTCGACCCCGATGCCCTCACCTCAGTAGGGTCAATACACCATGTTCGGCGGAGAGAGGTTAAATTACATTTACTTATCATGGACATTTATCAGTCGAATTCACTTTTTAAGGATAAATAGAATAGATGGTTGGTGTCTTGATAAGGAAAAGTTCATCGGGCTCGGAATCGGAATTTATCCGGTTCGCCTTCGGCTCCCCAGATAAATTCCTACGCCTTCCCGATAAACTTTTCCATATCAAGACACCAACCATCTATTCTCTCTCTATATATATATATTAAACGAGGTATAGAATAAATTATAATGCCTATAAAAAGTTGACTAATAAATTTCGATAGAAGATTTATCTATTTTTTTTTTGTCATGTCATATCGCCTCTTTGCCGCCAAATCCAGCAACCACAGCTTGAAGCAAGCTGTAGTCATGATGGTTTGCCCGAGTTTCTACAAAGAGGTATATACCCATTTTTACCCCCTTGTTCGAAACGTAAACAAAGGTGGGATATTGGGGGAACTAGTTTTATCGAGCGTGCGTTAACCCTTTTCTTTCCTGATTTTCAAAATGTTAGTCCTGTCCCAAACCAAAAGTTATGGAGACAAAACTTTAAAGTGAATTTAATTTGAAAAATAATCACTAAGTAGGGCATAAAATATTGCGTAAAAAGAAGGCACGCTTATTACAATTAATATCTTCCTCCTCCACAATGCCTTGTCAATTATAGAGTTATAGGATGGTAAATCCAGGATTTGAATAGGAAAGCGTTAGGGATTATGAAGATCTTCCCACGCTTCCAACAACTGGGCAATCATCCGCTTCACATAGCAGCATCGTCTAGCATATATTTTCCCCGGCGGCGGCACATTTGTCTCTCACCAATGGGTGGACAATCGTAAACCTAAGTGGAATAGTAGCTGGGGGCTAGGAAAAGATGTAGGTGGTAGTACTGGTGTACTGGTGAATTACCAGGAATACATAGTTAGGTGCTCCAGCCGCCACGATATGACTGAAATACTGTTAAAAGTGGCGTTAAACCCTAATCACTTATAAAATCTAGCATATATTTGTACACGTGTTGTCCGATCAGAGTGGTGTTGAATATTTACGTAAAAGAGGAGTAGCTAATTGTGTTTTCCTTGAACGAAATTCCTTAAGTAAATTTACTATATTTAGTAGAAACATTATAGCCATTATAAAACAAGAGGCCCATGAGGACCTGAGACGCTCTACTGGTTATCAAGTTTTCCGTTAAAGAAATCTTACATTTAAGGAAGTTAATTACTCTTAGAAGAATGCATAAAGCAACACAAACAGGACTTTATCCCCTTTATTATTTTGAGCAACAACCCTCAAGGACCCTTTTTCGGTGTTTCATGACGGATCCGCTCCATTTCTAAAAGGAAGTTACTTTATGAACCTGCAATCATCCTGTGAAATTTTCATCAGAATCTTACAATAATTGTGGACTTTATCACATAAACAGGATTGTTTTGAATGAAAATCCATAAGGCTCCTTTTCCTGTGTTTTCTAATGAATCAATTTCTTTCTAAAAGGAACTTTCCTTACAACCCTACAATTATCCTGTGAAATTTAAAAGACAATTTGATAATGATTGTGATCTTAATCACATACACAAGAATTTTTGAATGATAATCTGTAAGGCCCATTTTCCCATTGGTACACACATTCTGTGAAAGTTTGAACATAATTCGATGAAGACTGCAGTGTAAAGATTTTAAAATAAAATTTTCATAAGGCTCCTTTTCTTATGATACTTGAAGGATCAGGTCTCATGTCAGCATCAACAATCGTAATTATTTTACAATGATTCTGTGAAGGTTTGAAGAAAATCCAATGAAAGCTCTGGACTTGGTTACAAAGATTATAAGATTCTCAAAAGGCCCCTTTTTCAATGATACTAGAAAGATCAGGCCTAATTTGAAAAGAAAGAATCATCATGATAGAACAATCATTCTGTGAAAGTTTAAACAGAATCTGGTGAAAACTGTTGACTTTATTGTGGTACAAGGATTTTAAAATTAAATTTCATAATGCTCCTTTTTTGTGATACTTGACGGATCAGGTCTAATGTCAACATCAACAATCATCATTATTGTACAATCATTCTGTGAATGTTTGAAGAAAATCCAATGAAAGCTCTGGACTTGGCAACCAGGACTTCTACATGAAATTTTCCAAAGGCCCCTTGTCCCATGTTTCTTGACAGTTCAAACCCCGTTATGAAAAGAATGACCATTTTGATTTGTTTGTTTGAATTGGGTTTTACGCCGCTTTCAACAATCTTTCAGTTATATCGCGGCGGCTGGAGCACCTAACAATGGCTTCCTGGTATTTCTCACACCAGTACCGCCATCACATCCTTTCCTAGCCTCCAGCTGCTATCCCGCATAGGTCTACGATTATCGACCCATTGGTGAGAGACAAATAGTCGGAAAGGATGAGTGCCGCCGTCGGGAATCGAACCCGGGACCTCTAGATTGACAGTCCGACGCGCTACCAACTGCGCTATGACGGCGGCTGACCATTTTGACCTTAAAATCATTCTTTGAACGTTTCAACAAAATCTGATCACAGCTGTGGGCTTCATTTTGTTAACGGGGATTTTTTAATTGGATTTCATATAGCCCCTTTTCCCATGTTACTTGATGGATCTGAACCAATTCCAAAGGGGACAATAGTTACAAAAGTATAATTATTCTGTTTAAGTAAAAAGACAATCCAATGAAATCTGTGGACTTTAAAGCATTAATTAAGATTTTAATAATTGAATTTTCCTAAGGCCCCTTTTCCTATGTTTCTCGATGGATCAGACCCAATTTGAAAGGAGCAATCCTTTGATGGTAAAATCATTCTGTGAAAGATTGAAGTCAATCAGGTGAAATCTAGGGCCATGATGTGTTAACTAAGTTTTTTTTTATAAAATTTTCATAGGGGCCTTTGAAATTGAAATGCTTTCAACAGGAATATTACTCATTTCTTTGGTAATTAAATTCAAAGGGGTAGCAGAAGGCTTTATAAAGTAAGTACAATAATCATTCTGTGAATGTTTGAAGAGAATTTGTTGAAAACTATGGACTCTATTGTGTTTACGAGGATTTTTTAATCAAATTTTCATAGGCCCCCCCTTTCCCGTGGTCCTTGACTGATTACACCCAATTTTGATAGGTACAATCCTTATGATGGTACAATCATTCTGTGAAGTTTGAAGAGAATCTGAAAACTGTGGACTCTAGAGGATTTTTAAATCAAAATTTCATATGGCCCCTTTTCCCATGTTTCTTGATGGATCATACCCAAACTCAAAAGGAGCGATCCTTATGATGGTTCAATCATTCTGTGAAATTTTGAAGAGAATCCGATGAAAAAACTGTGGACTCTAGAGTGTTAACGAGGATTTTTAAATCAAAATTTCATAAGGCCCATTTTCCAATGTTTCTTGATGGATCATACCCAATTTGGAAAGGAAGGATCCTGATGTTGGTACAATCATTCTGTGAAAGTTTGATGAGAATCCGATGAAATCTGTGGACTCTAGAATGTTAACGAGGATTTTATAATTAAATTTTAATTAGGCCCCCTTTCCCATGTTTTTCACGGATCTGACCCAATTTCGAGAGGAACGATCCTGATGATTTACAATCATACTGTGAAAGAATGAAGGGAATCCGATGAAGACTGTGGACTCTAGAGTGTTAACAAGGAAAAGTTTAACGGACGGACGACGGACGGACGGACGCCGGACGGGAAAAAGCAATCGCAATAGCTCTAGTGGCCTTCGGCCAGTAGAGCTTATTACGTTAACCCTTTCCCAAATAGATAACTCAAGAAGAACAATTTCGTTCAGACATTTTATGAAGACGAGGATTATTTTAATAGGATTACCAGAGTGAAAGATTTTTAGTCAAGTTTATCGAGATTAGCGTTGTGCCGACATTTTGATCAGAAAAGAAAAACGTTTTGTTTTAACTACTTCCCACTAAGTGACGCTTTTGTACTCCCCAAGGAAAAAAGCTTTGGAAAAGATTGTAAAAAATGAAGAATTGCTTGTTACAAGCAATTTCTACATTTTCCACAATATTTTCTACGCAGAAAGTAGGTAAAATCCAAACTTTATAACTTGTAAATTATCGTCTGCAACTTCTTTCAATTTGGACCAGTCTACAATTATGCTGTCTGTAAATGGATTAAACTGATTACACAAAAACGCGCTTTAGAAATCCCAAATAATGTGAGAAGTGAAGAAATCGCTTGTCACAAATAATGTCTTCACTACACAAAATGATCTCTTGTCCAAAAGTTACAATAAGACTACAACAATAACGACAGATTTCATCAGCTAAAACGTATATGCAACGTCTTCATTGACTGATTGCATACGGTTTTACGCCACTTTTAACAGCACCTAACAATGGATTCCTGGTATTTCTCACACCAGTACTACCACTACATCCTTTCCTAGTCCCCAACTGCTATCCCACTTATGATTACGATTACCCACCCATTGGTGATAGACAACTGTCGGAAAGGATGCCGCCGCCGGGGATCGAACCCATGACGTAACGTCTTCAAATTATGATCAGTCTCGGACTTTCAAATACAGTAGTGAGATTTCAAATAATTTTTGCAGCTCTATTTAATTCTGCATAACTTACACTTTCAGTCTTAAGTACCAGATTTTTTTTGTTTGTTTACTTTACCAATTGACCGATCGCAGCTGGCAAACAGATATCTAGTCGACAAATGAGGTCACTCATTAAGACCATAAATGAGTTCTGAACTCCGACATAGGCCTCCGTTTTTATTAACCTATTTAGTGAATTAAAAGTCGAAACAACAGCTTATTTAGGCTGTAGTTACAACACTTATGTCGCAAACAAATTATTCTCCGTTTTACTGCCATTTATTTTGCAAATTTAAGTATGTTTAAAATCGAAGCGGGACTTCCCGTCGGAGTCAATGGGCGTTTCCGAAGTAGTAAGTGCGTGTGGCCATCGATTGGACAATATCATTTTTCAAGAAGTATAAATGAAACAATATTTCAACTAATGAATTGAACTAGATATTTACAATATATCTTGCATATGGAAAGGAAATATAAATATTGTTGTGTGTACATACAACTGATTGTCGACAACTTGGTGGGAAAAGACAAAATCACTTGTACCAAGTGACCCTTCCTTTTTCCCTTTGTACATTATTTACATGGCTCTCATCTGTTATATTTGAAATATAAATTAGAAACAAACATATAGATGCAACAAATTACCGAGAACCTTGCTGGTAGATGATAAATTACTTGTAGCCAGCAATTAACCATTGAAAGCTTTTTAGGTCACCTGACCGAATGGTCATGGTGACCTATTGCAATCATCGTTTGTCCGTCGTCGTTCGTCGTCCGTCGTCCGTCGTGCGTCGTCCGTCGTCCGTTAACTTTTAAACATTTTCATCTTCTTCTCAAGAACTACTGGGTGGATTTCAACCAAACTTGGTATAAAGCATCATTGGGAGATGCCAATTCAAGTTTGTGAAAATTGGGGTTCTGGGGGTCATAGGGGCCCAAATAGGGGGCAAAAAGGGGTAATTTTTGGTACTTCTTTAAAAATCAATAAACCGTTAATGCCAGAGCTTAAATATTTTGTGTGCATGACAACTAGGACAGGTATATTATAAATTGTGAAATTCATGCCCCTGGGGTCATGTATGGGGCCACACCCAAAGGTCAAAGTTCATCATGTTAAAAAATTCACATTTTCATCTTCTTCTGATGAAGTACAAAGCCAATTTCAAACAAACTTGGTGAAAAGCATCAATTGGTAATGGTTATTCGGATTTGTGAAAATTAAAAGGCTGGGGGTTCGGGGGGCCCTAAAATGGGGACCAAAAGGGGATAATTTTTGGTAACTTTTAAATATTTCATCTTCTTCTCAAGAACTACTGGGGGGATTCAACCAAACTTGGTAGAAAGCATCATTGGGGGATGCCAATTCAAGATTGTGAAAATTGGGGTTCTGGGGGTCATAGGGGCCCAAATAGGGGACAAAAAGGGGTAATTTTTGGTACTTCTTTAAAAATCTTCTTCTAATAAACCGTTAATGCCAGAGCTTAAATATTTTGTGTGCATGACAACTAGAACAGGTATATTATAAATTGTGAAATTCATGCCCCTGGGGTCATGTATGGGGCCACACCCAAAGGTCAAAGTTCATCATGTTAAAAAATTCACATTTTCATCTTCTGATGAAGTACAAAGCCAATTTCAAACAAACTTGGTGAAAAGCATCATTTGGTAATGGTTATTCGGATTTGTGAAAATTAAAAGGCTGGGGGGTCAGGGGGCCCTAAAATGGGTACCAAAAGGGGTCTGTGGTCATGTATGGGGCCACACCCAGAGGTCAAAGTTCATCATGTTCAAAAATTCACATTTACATCTTCTTCTGATGAAGTACTAAGCCAATTTCAAACTAACTTGGTGAAAAGCATCATTGGGTACTGATTAACCAATCTTAACAGGGGTGTTCCTTGCACAATCTTCTTCCAAACTGCTAAAAATAATTTTGTTCCATGATCTCTGGTTGCTATGGAAACAAAATTGATTTCTAACAGAAATTTTGATTGCAAAATTCTTGAAAACTACTTGGTAGATTCTAATCAAATTTCACATGAATGTTCCTTTGGTGGACCTTTTTTTAATTCTTTCAAACAAAATCACTTGTCTTGATGCTCTTTTACTCAGGTGACCGTTAAGGCCCACTGGGCCTCTTGTTATTGAATAACATCGAAAATGAAGCTAAAATAGCTTCAAAATAAGGCCCCGGGAAAACAAAACCGGAAGTAAATCACCCCCACAGTATTAAATTGTTGTTGTGGTTTTTACTTTGATAGCGTTTAAATAAAACATACGCTATTCTCATCTAGCCCTTAGCGTGAAAAGGTCTATTATTCAGATTTTCTCGTAACAAAAAACTTTAATACGTGCTATGATTTTTGGAACTAAATGGAATAAAATTATTTTTTGCTTTACATAGATTTAAGACTTGCGTCACAATTGAAGCCTTTTATCTTTTCCTTCATTTATTAAAATGCCATTGTCCTAAATTTCCGACTCAATGCTGTAATGTACACAAAAGAAAAATATGATCTCGAATTTTTATGAATACATGATCCTACAAGAAAGCAAAGTAATCGCTTTCATCAGTAAAAATCTTAATTAGTGGCGTAATGACGAGTTTGATCAAATATACTTAAATCAAAATATGTCTTTGATTTCATCGATGCATTCTGGCCAAACTTCAGATCCATAGAAAACAAGATCACCACATGCGAATGCTAACAAGCGGTTGTTAAAGTGCTTGATAGTGGGTAATACTTCTAAGTCGAAAAGGGGCATACTTAGTTCAAAAACGAATTATAAGAGTTATCCGCTTTGTAGGTTAAGACTGTTCTTTTTCAAAACGAAAGATATTTTCAGAGTTTGAAGTCAATGTGTTCAGTAATACTAAATATACTAGGTAATAGCGTTTTCGGATGACAGCGCCCTGCTATGGCATTACCTCAGGTTTTCATCGAAAACAGCCGAGCAAATTAACTGTGGAATCTAGAATGCTCATATTTGACCTATTGACCTAGTTCTGACCCAATTCGACTTGTTTTTAAAGTGAGGTATCGATCTTTCCCGATCCTAAACAAGGAATTGTCCAAGTTGCCACAAAATACGGTCATACAAACAGTTAGATACTTAAATAAGTCAATCAATATCGCCAAAATAATCTGATAGGTTAAAAGTGGCTCAAGAAAAGGTTCGGCGAAAATCTACGCTAATTCTAGAAATCACGACATTCACCGAATGACTTCAGTTGCATATAAACCAAGTAAAACAGAAGCGACAAGAAAAATAACCATCGTCCTGAATTATATCACATCAAGTGCACGTAAAGAGTCTATTAACTCTTACAATTAGACTGATCCTGTCGGCTATCGAACACACCTCTTGTGAGGTCACGATGATGTTAGTACAAGCAAAATCAAATTGAATGCGTTATTCCAACGGTTATAAGCACCACGACAAAGTCCCCATATACATTGCAGCTATCTCGCCGTAATCTGAGCGTACGAATACTATTTGGGAAATACCCTGGTTTATTTTTTAAAACAACCTCTATTCTTTGCAAACTACTTTTCACAATACTGTATCAAAATATATATATATGAGAGGGAATAAAAATACATTAAAATCTGTGACATGAAAAAGCTACGACACATTCCTTTGAATTCATAAAAGGGAGTTCAAAAATAGGGTGGAATTTCTTTTTAATACTTATAATGGAGGTATAAAACGAGAATTCCTAAGCACACATATTTATTAATCCGATTCGCGATATTGTGAAAAGTGCGTGTGTTCCGTTCCTCCATGAAAACAACAAAAAATTATTCCCTCCATCTCTTAAATAGTTCTTTACCTCGATTACAACTGCAGTTCCATTCCTTTTTTAATTGTTGTGACCACTATAGAGTGTTGCAGACGTGGTATTCTTTCAGATTCCTTCAAATAAATAAATTTCATTAAAAACCTGGTTGCCATTGGATTTATTTCACTGTCCTTTACTCGTTGTGTAAAGGCCCTCAAATTCCTTGAAGTAGTTGTGATTCTATATTTATTGGCGGAATGATTTGTCAATACAGTCAATCTTGCTCAACCGACCATGTTTATTAATCAACCACTTCCATTAAGCGACCATAATCGAAACCTCCTTTTAGAAAGCAAAATCTCTTAAAAATGAAAATATTTTTCTTAAAAATAATCGAAACAATACCTGTGTTGTTAGAGTCCCAACAGCACAGGATTAAGCAAGAACTCTGTAATAATATCTTTATGCAATCGAATCAGTCCTTCATATATGTCAAACCATTCATTTGACTTAATATTTTTAAGTAATATGTCTTGGATGAGAGGATAACAAATTTCTTCAAATAATTTTGATCCTCGAAAAACGAATCGATTTTTATGAGGTTGGCTTATTTTCTATAGTAGTTTATAGAAAATTCTTTAATACTTTCCTGTAGATTATCACTCAATAATTTCACCGAAAAGAGTATCTGGTTGTCTTATGATCGGTCGCTTAATACAACCCTTGAGTGGTCGCAAAAGACAGGTTTTATTGTAAATACAAATTTACATTGAAGATAAATTTACTCTCCTCAGTGTCTTCTGTTCGTAAAATGTCGCGGACTTGTAAAATATGGGTTTTGCTAACCGCAATTCCACATGCACATATCACTGTTTACTTTATGCCTGTCGGTAGATTATCGAGATTTCTCGGTGTTATATATTAAGTCCCGTTTTTGCTCATTGCGAGTTTGTTTGAAAGGGGTTTTACGCCGCGGTTAAAAATCTTTCAGTTATATCGCGGCGGCTGGAGCACCTAACAATGGAATCCTGGTATTTCTCACACCAGTACTACCATTACATTCTTTCCTAGCCTCCAGTTGCTATCCCACATAGGTCTACGATTATCGACCCATTGGTGAGAGACAAGTAGTCGGAGGATGAGTGCAAAATCTAATTAACGTGCGAAATTACGCGCTTTTAGAACCCCCCCCCACACACACACACACACAAACACACACATAATAGTTCATATTTTGTCTAATTTTGCATTAACGAATAGAACAGATCGTGTGTTTTTCGTGCAAGTTCGATATTTTCAGTTCCTGAACAGCTTAAGCATGTTTTCACTCGTCAAAATATAGCTTTTGTTCTTCATGCAATAAAATACAAAACGATCTTAACTTGAAACTATCCCCTGTACCCATTGTAAAAATATTGTCCTTTATGGTCAAGTTTTTATCTCCAAACGGCCAAAAATAAAACCCATCCAATCTGAGATATCAATCAAACATTCTCATAATATCCTGAGTTTTACTACGTACAGTTTGTGGCCTCTAGGTATATAATTTTTTCTTTCTAAGAATTGACCCGTTAAATTAGTTTTTATGGCCTAAGTTGACCAAATTTTTAACTTATCTGAGATTCTGAGAAGACATTTTTAATGTCCATTGTTCCAATATAAACTGGATGTTCGGCTTGACGAAGGGCTCCCTTACCAGACGACTGAGTTTTAGACTTGTTGCGTCGTCCGTCAACAATTTCTTTAAACAACATCTCCTCCCAAACCACTGATACAATTTGAACCAAATTTGGCAGAAATGTTCCTTAGGTGGTCCCCTTCAAAAATAGCTAAAAGAATTTAAATCCGTTAAAAACTCTGGTTGCCATGGCAACAAAAGTGAAATTTTAAATAATCTTTAAAAATCTTCTCCTGACCCAAAAGGCGTAGAGCCTTGATATTTTGCATGAAGCATCAGTATATTGACCTTTTTCAAAATAGCTAAAATCATGATCGTCGGGGCCCCAGGGGCGGAGCCCCAGGGGCGGGGGGTTTATATAGAAATAAAGAACATTTTCTTTAAATGACATCTCCTCCCAAACCACTGTGCCAATTTGAACCAACTTTGGCAGAAATGTTCCTTAGGTGGTCCCCTTCAAAAATAGCTTAAAGAATTCAAATCCGTTTAAAACTCTGGTTGCCATGGCAACAAAAGTAAAATCTTAAAATAATCTTTAAAAATTTTCTCCTCCTGACCCAGAAGGCGTAGAGCCTTGATATTTTGCATGAAGCATCAGCATATTGACCTTTTTCAAAATAGCTAAAATCATGATCGTCGGGGCCCCAGGGGCGGAGCCCTAGGGGGGATGGGTTTATATAGAAATAAAGAACAATTTTTTAAACGACATCTCCTCCCAAACCACTGGGCCAATATGAACCAAATTTGGCAGAAATGTTCCTTAGGTGGTCCCCTTCAAAATAGCTAAAAGAATTGAAATCCGTTAAAAACTCTGGTTGCCATGGCAACAAAAGTAAAATCTTAAAATAATCTTTAAGAATCTTCTCTTCCTGACCCAGAAGGCGTAAAGCCTTGATATTTTACATGAAGCATCAGTATATTGACCTTTTACAAAAAAGTTAAAATCATGATCCTCGGGTCCCTAGGGGCAGAGCCCCCAGGGGCGGGGATATATAGAAATAAAGAACGATTTTTTAAATGACAACTCCACCAAAACCACTGGGCCAATTTGAACCAAATTTGCAGAAATGTTCCTTAGGTGGTCCCCCTTAAAATAAGCTAAAAGAATCGAAATCCATTTAAAACTCTGTTTGCCATGGCAACAAAAGTAAAATTTCAAAATAATCTTTAAGAATCTTCTCTTCCTGACCCAGAAGGCGTAAAGCCTTGATATTTTACATGAAGCATCAGTATATTGATCTCTTACAAAAAAGCTAAAATCATGATCCTCAGGTCTCCAGGGGCGGACCTGAGGGGGGGTATAGGCATGAAGCACTTCTTTCTTATTTCTGAAATTATAACCCATGGAAAAAGTTTTTTCCTTCTTTCAAATCAGCACTAAAGCCTTGGAATTTGTAATTTAGACTTTTGGATCCCCAGGTCCATAGTCTTTATATGTAATTGTGGCCCACTTGTTTCATAATCCTAATGTTAACATGAAATTAGACTGTTGAAAGAAAAAGAGCCTTTATCTCAGGTGAGCGCCCCAGGGCCAACGGCCCTCTTGTTTAAATGTTGTCTGCAAAACCTTTGAATTTGGATAGGTCTTAAATTTTGCAAAACAGGAAAGGGTAAAGGCATTTGAGCAAAAGCTGTGACCTCTTGAGTGCACACAAGGTTTTTCAAAGAATTGACCTAGTGACCTAGTTTTTGACTCAACTGGTCCAAAATATCATGTACACAAATATTCTGACCATATTTCTAATCAATTGATTCAAAAATCTGGCCTTTAGAGTGTACACAGGGTTACAGTTGACGCCGGAAATCCCGATCAGGTAGACATAAAAGGAAACGTGATAGACGGGTTATACAGGGTATAAATCAATTAATTGAGAATAATTATATTGTGACGATTCAATATACACCGAATCACATTCACCATGTGTGGCAAAATAAATCTTGTTAATAAGATTTTCTAACGTTTCAAACTTTTCATTGTTTTACAAAAGTCTGTTCATTTACTAGATAAAATGAAAATAAACCTTGTAAACAGGGTTTCATAAAAAAATCAATGTATACCATTTATGGACATACGCACGACCAAAAAAGCTATGCTATCAACTTATAGAAATTAATTGATGGAATCTGAAAAAAAAGTCATCTGAGGGTCATCTTATGAAATAAGGTTAAAATCCTTTCACTGTTTTTTTAGAATAAGATTTTCAAAGCTTCTACCATATATGGAAATTAGCCCAGCCTATTAAAGTCATGCTTTTCAACCAATACATACCTAAACCCGTAAGATTTCAAACCATTGAAAACATCTGATATTATGAATAATAACACGGTAGCGTAAACGCATAAAGAAAGAAGAAATTACACGGAACTATAATCGCGATAAAAGCTCGATGCCGTGTGTAAAGATACTGTTGGTTAGAAAGCTCCGCCCCTCTCCAAGCATACATATTGATTAGGAAATACATATGCACACATCCTGCTTTCGAATACAATGTCATAAGCATGTACATACATAAATGAGGGTCAGTGTTGTGATATACTTGTTTTCACTTGTCAATTCGTAACTGTAGTCAATGAAAAAATAACTATTCAGCATTTACTCACAGATTGATCCAAACAAATAAGTAAATCGTTAAATCACCTTTGATCCAAGCCATAATTATTACGACGATAGATTCGACAGTCTACCGTCGGATGAGTCGAAAAATGGTATGAAAATATAACCATTTACTCACAAATCGATCAATAAATCTAAGAAAATCATTAAATAACCATTTCCTTAAATAAGTCTGTCCTCAAGTAGTCGAGAAAAACGAAACCAAAAAGATTGATCAAGATGTGGAAATTTTGTCCGAGACAGGTAGATTCGATTACAAATATATTCATATATGCAAATATGCTTATAAAGAGAACCACGCGTCATTAAAGTAAACAAATAGTAGCTTCGATCGATAAGGGTTTTGGAAAATTGCAGTCTAAGAAACTCTTTGATTTAACTTATGTTTCGAGGGAAAAAATCTTATAACTTACCACCGTTTTAGCTAAAATCCAATCCATTACACATCGTTTACATGCCGTGGAAATAGTACTGATGATCCAATGACTTCATGCGAAGGCCACCTCATTATTATTTAGAATTTCCAAGACAACATCTCATTAATACTCACGAAATCAGTGAAAATCTCCCAATGTCAAAATCTTTACGCTAAGTAATATTTTTTATGATAAAGAGTAAATTCAAGCTATGGACGGAGATCGTGTTATAATGGATATAATATTATTTTTGGCGTTATGAGTACTTGAATAATGCTTGGTGGGGAGGAGTTATGTGCAAAGAAAATTCAGTTCTCGGACCTTTTGCATATAACTTCTCCTCATTAAGCATTATTAAAGCACACATAACACCAAAAATGCCATTATTTCGTAAATAAAACATGTCTAGCAAAAGGATCCACTCGTCAACTCGATTAGCTCAGTTGGTACTTCAAACCTCAAGATCACGATTTCGAGGCCCGGGCCTACCACATCAAATAAAAAAACTAAAAGTCTTTCGGACTTTCGGAGACGTTAAACCGAGGCGCCGTGTGACGGTGTTATCCAGGCACGTTAAAGAAGTAGACAGAACTCTCAACAGTTTCGCCCTGTATGATACTTGAACTACCCCTCGTAACAACTTACCGTCTTCTGAGGGCGTCGCCAATATGGTACTGTAGCGACGATTAATAAAACGAAATACACACACACACAGACCATTCGGTAAATCAAGAAGCCTACTACAACTCTGATAATTCAATACCAGTTTTCGAAAAATTAGGATTAAGTCAGTGTCGCCCTTTCCAAACAGTTTCTTTTCCAAGGACAGGTCATAGAATTAAAACATCTTTCAATCATTGAAAATATTTAACCCATTCCTAAACAATTCCGCTTTCTAACCCCCCTCCAAAAAAATGAAAATAGCGTTTCGGAAAACATTGTGGACAATGAAAAACTTGCTTGTCACAAGCAATTCTTCATTGTCCACAATGTTTTCTACCCTATTAGACAGTATAATTTTTAAATTTTATCAACCTAAGCTTGTTGTCTGCAACTTCGTTCAACTTGGACCAGACTAATTTTTGATGGACTCCGTAGGCGTGCACCAGTGTTACTCAGTTTGAAAAATCCAGTAAGATGTTACTATGTTAGAAAAGAAGTAGTGCTCAGTTAGTTTCGATTAATTATTTTTCCAAACCTGTCTCCGCCGATACAACTGTACATTTTGAAAGTGGTGTAATACGAGGATTCTATATGATTCGTAGAATGGGTAAAGACTCCTCTTAAATACGAAAACACCTACCAATAACCCATTTAGGGTAGATGTTGTCATGTGTCAATAATACGGAGTCTTTCAAACATATAGTGAGTAATTTGCCTTCTACTATACCAGCTGTTTACCGCGGGAGTGATATGCTATACAGCTACATATATTTAAAGATGTTTATTGTTACATTTGTATTTTGAATTAGCCTTTTGGACTAGTAACAGATGACAATTCAAATTACTTTGAGATTGAAAACTAAGGCCGTATATGGTAGAACACACTGTGAAACAAGCAATTTCTCCTTTTCTCACAATGTTTTCTTTAATGTAATTCTAAAGGGGCGTAAAAAGCGCGATTGTATTGAAACGGGTTAAGCTTCTACTGGACGGTTTAAAAGATATACAAAATCTCTCATTTGTTCCTGACAGGTAACAATTCTCAATGAATATTGCTATTCTAATATTGTCCAAGTTTCTTGATTATTTGTAGAATGTCTTCGGAAAAGACTAATCTCGGAAAGTAAAAAAAGAAAAGTAATGATCTTGAAAGCTAGTTAGACTGCGATCAAGTGAATTTGGTTCGACGTGACTTTCAGTAGTATTTCAGTAAAGCCGCGGTTGGTAGGTGCATCAAACCATGACTTTCTGTCAATTTTCACACCAGTAACATTCACAACTGCAACAATAAATTAGGGCAATTACACGCGTATCTTCTTAGCCTTTCATTCATTCGTTTATTTTAATTCCCCCGACTTTGCGGAGATTAACAAACGAACAAGCATGTTCAAACAAGCACAGACATAGACATACATATAAACAAACAAACAAAATTAAATAAATAAACAATTAGGTTGTGTGTATGATTTTACCCAAGGTCCTTATTCATGTGCGGATGATGCGTAAACCACCGCTCTAATCAAGCTGTACTGAAGACATTTGTTCGTCCATCGACGACATCTATTGTAATTTATAATTATTTTCAACCAATCACATCGCTGGTATATTTTGTACATTTGTGTTTTTTTTTTATTATTTTTCGATTATGTATTTCACTATGCGTATTTCTTTTCGTCGCTATATTTCCAAAACCTAACAACCACAGCTGTAATCAAGCAGTAGTGTGGACTAGGTTATATAATCACATAAAGGTTTTACTATTCAGCGATCACTATTGTATTGTTTATCTTATTACATATAATTTCTATATATTGTTGCAATATAAATATGACATATTTGATAGAATGTTTTTGGTGAGGATAACCACTAATTACGTATATATATCATATTTCCATCGGTGAAAGACAATTGACGTGTATGATAATTAACTTTTTTTTCTGAGCTTGTGATCGTCCTCAGGATTCTAGAATAGAAACATTATGCAATGCATGTACCAATTAAACCAACCAGGCTAGGCGAGAGGTTATGCTTGAAAAAGATTATCTATATGAAAATTGCGAGTTTGATCACCAAAACGGGCATATCACCCTACTATATCAACATGGATGTCCATCATCAGTACTTTCATTATTGTCAAGTGATTGGTAAAAGGAAATGGTACTGACTACCATATTTGTTTCTTATTGTTGTTAGTTTAACTCTTTCCCCCCCCCTTTTTTTCGAAAATTATAGGCCTATCCAACTTTAAGGTTTTTTGAAGTTTTGAAAAATAACCATTCAGGAAAGCAGAAAATCTTGTGAAAAAAGAAGAAATTGCTTGTTACGGGCAAATTCTTCTTTTCTATATTGTTTCTTAATCATAAAATCACAGAGAAGTAAAATCCGGGGATTGGACAGGGTTAACCGATTACCAGACCAAATAATGTTACACTGGTTCAAATTCAACGAAGTTGCAGACAATAATTCGAAGTGCGTTTAAGATGAAAAAGTTGAGAGTCATATAGGTTGATCAGTTGTGATAATAGGAGAAATTGCTTGCTATAATATTTAAAATGTGTTTTTCACTGCGATTGTGTAGGTTAAGTTTCATTATAGATTCTTATTGGTATCGGGTAAAACTGATTAGAAATATTACTCCGAATTGGTCGAATATCTCCGATTATATATTAAACTCGGTGACAATATTTGATTTTTTTCGCGCTTTAACGAGATGCATGTGGTTTAAATAACTGACAATTTGAGACACATTACCGAAAATATGACAAAATTACATCATTAATTGACATTTTACTAGAAACTTTTAATTTGCTATTATTTTTAAAATCACCTTATGATTTTGAGAAAAGACCACAGAATTACTATTCTTTTGGCTTAATCTATCACATGGCTTCGTGCGATCATTTGACGGATTGCATTATCAATAAAAAATCATTCAACCAATCAAATCATTCATTTAGAAGTGAACTATAAACTCTGACATTCATGTTAAACATATTTATTTATTTATCGATTTTAACTAATTAAGCTCGAACTAGTTTACAACGTTTAGATTGCCAACAAACTCTTTCACTATTTTTACATGTAAATGATCATAAATTTGGCAAAATGACACTGATTGATAACTAAATCGAACTTCCTTTTGGAGCCAGTGGGCGTGGCCGGCGACTCATCGATTAGGGCAGATAATTACACCGAGAGACCTTTGATAAAATTAGACCAAGAGTATCGAAGAAATAAAAATTCTAAGCAGGTGCGTATCCAGGATTTTAAAAATCAACCGCACATAAAAGGCATGCTATAGCTCCGACGATGTAAGAGTCGGGCAAAGGGGAACAAACGGAAGAATTCTCCCTCACTGGCAGGGGGAAGCGCACATTATAGCCATCCTTGGAAATTTCTCATAAACTAGAGGGGCGACCAAAACATTATAGCAATCTATTGGGTAAGTACAGATGAAGCTAAGGTGTTTTAATCTTCGAACAACGACACATTAATTACACGATTCGAATCCTAGTGTTTAACCCGATGTAACCCAATTCAATAAGGAAAATCTTATCGGAAATGAAAAATGAATGCAAGATTCCTTTATCAATTTTAAATTGTCATCGTGAACGTCTTTGGTTTCGAACTAGTCTAAAATTGTGTCGTTTGGTAATGGGTCAAAAGGTCGCAAAAGCATCTAAACTGAATAAGCAATAATGACCTCATAGAACTTTGACGCCGAAAAGAGAAATTGAAAAATCATATGCCTAATACGCACGTGCCAATTGAACTGACCAGGCCAGTCAATCAAAAGTGTTTATTTGCAGCGATTTGTTATCAAAACTAACGTTGTTTGAAACAGCCAAAATACCTAGATATAACAGCTTCGCACTTAATCCATAATTTAATTGGTCCATTTCGTAGTTAGAAATATAACTCAAATCGTTAGTGGGCGATCAATTTGTAGGTATTGCTTTAAGAAGGTCTTCAACAGACGAAATTGATAAATGCGGGAGATAAATAAAACAGCTCCGCACTGAATACTTGACTTGATTGGTCAAACAATTTTGGATTGACAGTGACTATATGCGAACCGCCGAGGTGTGTGTGGGAGGGCGGTCCTTACATCAAGTTTTACTAGATGAGATTACTGTAGCTAATATTCTCGATATATTCGCCAAAGAAATGAATTTCTGGCCAATATATTTAACGACAGAATCCAGAACAAAATTACAGTGACTTACCTATAAGATGGACTCGAGGAATTCTTTACTCTGTATCTAAGTATATTACTTGAATGTTTACCTAATTGTTTTAAAATTCTATACATTTATTTATTTGATTTGTTTTTATTTAATTAAATTTTCATCTTTTTTTTCATCCATATTTTCCACTATTCATTCTATATTTATTTGTCCATTCATTTCATTAAATATTTTATGTATTTAGTTCAATATATCTTTTGATATATCATTAAGCATTCATTTCATGAATAATACATCCACGGATTAAAACATTCTACTTAGATATTAAATTTTAAAAAAATCTTTTTTTATATATTACAAGTAGTAAAATAACATAAAGCGGTCGGTTGGGGACCAAAACGTCGTGTGTACAGAATTTTCTGTACTTACGAAGTTTAATTTTGCTAAACCAATAAAAATGCTTTACTTATTCACTTATTCCGACTTTTAGGTCACCAACTAGCCATTTTACTTTCTTGTTACAAGTCACTGACTAAATATTTTGCAAAGTAACGAATGATGATTAAAAGTCTTATTGTAGAACTTCCTTTCGGAGTCAGTAGGCTTTGCCAACGATCCGCAAATTTTGTTGTTGTTGTCCGTTTTCAGAAAATGCCACGAAGACTTCTGTTGACGGTTGGACTACTGTTCCGAGGACTATTATTTGTAATAAATGTGAGTGCAGAAAACGGTACACTAGACGAGCTCCGGGAAAACTTCTGCCCAACCAAAACCTATTTAAATTGTCTTGTTGCTTATGGTAGAACTCGGCCTTGTTGTCTTGGTAAGTAACAATATGTGATCGTACATTTTTGTTGTTAACTCCTGGTTAATTGACCAATGACGGCTGTCAATCAAGGATTATATCGACAAATCAAATCATTCATTCAGCCTGGAATCAACATTGGCCGCCATGTTTGTTAAACATTTTTTTGTTGTTTGGCGACATTAACGTCGTAACTAAAGCTTGAATAAGCTGTAGTGTCGACGTTTAGGTCGCAAATAAACCACTCTTCTTTTTTGCTAATGCTACTGGCCATAAATTTTGCAAAATAACGCCGTTTAAAATCAAGGCGGGACTTCTTGTCTGAGTCAGTGGACGTGGCCAAAGGAGTAAATGCATGGATCCACATATAGAAATCAAAATCTAGCATTGTCCTAACCCATTCCCAGACAGTGACACTTTTAAATGACCCTCATTGTGAAAGTTTTGGAAAAAAATGTGGAAATGAAGAAATTGCTTGTTACAAGCAATTTCTTCATTCTCCACAATGTTTTCTGTCCAAAAAGACCAGGATTTTAAAGATTTCATCAACTTACAATTGTCGTGTGCTAATTCTTTGAATTTGGACTGGTCTAAAACTTTATCGTGTTGGAATGGGTTAAAAGCTCGTGTCACGCACAGCAAAATTAGAATTTTCAAGCATAACATTCTCCTTTTGATCAACTGTAATACGTGAATTCCCTTTAGAATCTTGAATACAGAGAATAACAGCTTCTACAGTAAGAAATCAATGACCTCGATGATTATTTGACCCTCAACTCGGCAAATTCTGTAACGATCATACTAAACTCACGTAGATTTTCATTTCAAGTTTATGAGTATACGTGGAAATTTGCGGAAATGTGCGGAAACTTGTTTCAGGGTGATCGATTTGAAGTACCGGTTTAGACTTAGGAAAAAAGAATATTTAAAGCGTTGTGAGTAATGGGCGTCTGTAAAAGTCAAACTTCCAAAAAAGTTGTTGTTTCAGAGGTATTTGTGTTTTACAAACACATCTTGTTCACTTTGTCTTTTTTGTCTCTTTTGTACTTTCATTTAATTTGTGAACCCACTGGACAAACGCCACTGGGGCCATTGTCATCGTGTTTTGTTCATTGTGTATCCATTCTTCCATGTCTTCAACCATTAGCTTCCCCTTAAACCATTTCCTTTTTATACTATTTTACATGCACAAGTTATGGTGAGTAATGAAAACTCCATAGTCTCACCACTCACTACAACTTGTGCATCTATGCATCAAGTTCAACCTAATTTCACAAAACAATACTAACCTAGCTTTTTTCCCCAAATTTCTCAAAAGATTTTAAATTTTGTGAATGTCGTGGCTTCAATGGGCTTAACTAATTCTCCAAATGCCAACCCGGTTAGGTCAGCCAGTAATACATGGCTTTCAATCCTTTGGTTGTAGGATTAAATCATTATCTCAGCAAACTCTCATGTGACATTTGCAAAAGTTATTGTGGCATGCCTCATTTATCTTCAACCAAAATGTTTGTAGACATTTCTATCTGCATCAGCCACCACAGTATAACTGAATACTGTTAGAAATCACACTTAATCTCATTCAATGAAAAAACACTTATTTCAGAATGATGATATGTCACGCATGCATATAGAAACATGGAAATAAATTATTTTAATTTGTCCCAAATATAGGGTGAGTGTAATGCAAGAAGTATTACACAAGTAACATATTTAGAAAAAAACGTCTTTTTTTCACTGAAAATGTAAAACGTACGTACCTCTAGCGTTCATACATGTCAAACAACAGTATTAGCAATTTTTTATTAGTTTTTAGCTCACCTGATCTAAATAAAATAATGACAGGTATTTCTTTAAAACTTTTCCTTTTTGAATTTTTAGTTTTGCTGTTACTCATGGGAGAGTACTCAAACTTTTGTTAATTTCATTTTATTAAAAGATTATAGATACCTTTGGCTTTTCTATTTTTGTCCAGCCCACGTGCGGTAATCCAGACATAGTTGTCACAATGACAGCTCTGTGCAGGTTCATTTGTGTATCTGTTGACCACTCAGTTGGTCCGTCCGGTTTTGTCTTTACAATTACAACTACATTTATGGATGAATTTCGAAATAACTAATTTGGCATAAATTGTTGAGCAATTTTGATATCACCTTGTTCGCTTTCGTGCAGTTGTCAATGTGGTTGGTGGTGTTTGCATAACATAGTTTCGAAGTCATAGTGTATTACTGTTCAATATATATTCATGTGTTTGTTCAAAAGCACAAGAGCAATCCGTTCTATGAAAGCTCGGAAGCGTGTTTCTGGGGAATTATGCTTCTCTTTCAACTTGGAACTTAGATATTTTCAATATATAAGCTGTAAACTATATCCATTGTGAATTAGTCAGTGCATGTAACTCAACATTTTTACGCTCCACCCACATCAATCCTTTCACGGATAATGGTAACCACTGTCCGTCTGTCTCAAGATATTGATTTTTAAGGGAGACATAATTCACTTTGCTGAACATTACGACATTTTTTAATTGTATTCTAATGACCTAACTATCTCGGCGTAATCTAAGATAGATGAACAACTACTTAGGTTATTGGAGAAACAACCTTGTTTATTTTGAGAACTCTGATTTTCGCAAAAGTACTTTTCAGAAATAGTATTCAAATAGCATATGAAAGGATTAAAAATGATTAAAAAAGTTCCGACATGAAAGAAAATCGATGTCTACCGTTAAAAACATAAATTACATTAACATTTCTAATATACAATGGCATTTAATATAATTCGGCCTTTCTTCCTGCATGTTCCTACAATGTTTCCTCTCTATGATCATATATCATAAATTTTACAATTCCAATCTTCTTCTATTATATATTTTTTAATTCATTACAAGAGAACACAATTTTAGACTTGTTCAGATTCAAAGAAGTGACAGACTTTAGGAGATGAAATATTAAATAAAACTTTATCTTTTGGAGTATAAAACATAGTAGGAAATGAAGAAATCGCTTTTCACAATCAATTTTTTCATTTTCCACAATGACTTTATTCTTTTACTATAGGGGCGTAAAAATACACGAGTGTAGTACCAACTGACCATATTATTCACTCGCTTTTAAAATATGAACTAAGAATCATCCGTATTTGATCATTTGTTAAGTTGATAGGGTCAATTCGATTTCTTTTCTGTCTTTAAAAATGTCTTCTATTAATTTTCTTTGATACTTTTATTTACATTGTTTCAACAGGGTGTTCGTGTGCGCCAACATGTGAATCCAAGGGAAATTGTTGCCAAACAAAGACAGAACACAATAGTCTCATTGAGTCGGGAAGCCTACAATGTTTGCACCCTGATACCAGGAGGAAGAAAACCACCTACCAATTACCTATGTATCAGTTCATGGTTCATCCACCGGCAGGTGGTTGTAATGGAATAGGCTCTTGTAATCAATCAGAGAAACTGATCACATGGAAAACATTTCAGCCAGTTTTCTCGAGAGAAAAAATGAAAAATTACTTGAACGAAGAATGCGCCAAATGCCATGGTGTAACTGACGGTTTAAAATGGGCGAGCAGACTAGCAATGGTTGCCATCGAAACATTCAATATGGTTGATATCTTACAATTTTTACGTTATAAACAATCTAACGGATTATTTACAATTTTTGATCATCCCGGACACTTGCAAGATATAATTCAAACCAGTTGTTTAACAGATTTGTCAGACCGATGTTTCAATGAGGCGTATTCAAGGTTACAGAATTATCTCCCATCACCGAACATCTCTTTCGAGGAGATGCGACTTGGTTGTTTTAGGGGGATGAATTTACACACTTACTTAGAAAATATCTACAAGTCTGAATGGTGTTCCTTATGTGGCCCTTTTCTACCGAAAGAAAGATGTTCACAAGGGACTAATAGAAATAAGGCTTTTGCTTTTACCACAATGTTTGATTTTGAATACATCGAGAAGATTGGAAAATCACACAATGAAGCAGTTGCTCAATTTGCTTGCAAGAAGCTGGTATGTAAATTTTTTTGTATATATGTGTCAGATTATGACATTTTCAAATAGTTCAAATGTGCGTGGATCGCACATATTGAGCAACCCGGACAGCCACTCAGTGCTTTAAGAATGCCCACTGATCTTCTAGAGAAACTTAACCTTAGCTATCTTCATATCTTATAGTGAAGAATCTGGCCAGACTGCAAATGTAAGGTATGATCCGAGCCTTTACATACCGGAAGTTTACGGAAAATATTGGAATTGTCAGGCAAAGATTCTTATGTATTGACACAAATATTGATCCATGACAGCTAAATCTTTGAATATCAACTCAAGTTAATTTTGTTTTTATTGTTATTATCATTATAACTATTATTAGTTATTGTTATTATTATAACTATTGTAATTAGTAGAATGATTAAATCACAAGCAAACATTCATTTTCCAGAATGTTTTCTGACTTACACGGCAAATATTTTCTAAACTCTATCATTTTGTCGTCTCTTACCCTCCAACTTCATTTAATTTGAACCAGTCTAATATTTTGACGTGTTGTAATTGGTCAACTTTCGGGTTACTTTAACCTCGTTTATTTATCGTAATACCCTTTGACAAAGAAGAACCACGTTTTGCTAGCTAATAGTACTTTCAGTACTTTGATTGTTATATGTTACTGGCCGTAAAATAACGCTGTTTAATATCGAAGTAAAACTTCTTGTTGGAGCTCAGTGGGCGTGACTATCGGAGTCAGTGGGTGGAGCCAGCGATTCTCGTCTGTTCCATATGATTTTTTGTGTATTTATACTTATTAGCCAATTACCAGATGGCCGCATTAAGACTGGTCAAAACTGAAATAGCTTGCAGATGACAAATTAAATTTTATGAAACTTTAGATTTTTTTGAATTTCTTGGATAGAAAACATTCTGTAAAATGAAGAAATTACTTGTTACAAGAATTTTTTTTATTTTACCAAATGTTTGCCCATTGTATAGGAATGGTTAAATGCGTAAACTCTTTAACATTAGAACGTTAGTCGATTTTTTATACAATTTTCTGACTTTTCTAATCGGTTCTAGTTCTGTAAGTTTCTAGCTAGTAATTGTAAAGTTGGCTTTGCTTTAAAACTTTCTCCGGTTCTTATCTTTATTCAAGTCGTTATCATTTCCAGAGCCGACCAAAATGCTTTAAGCCTTTTGTGTTTCGCACTTGGGTATAAAACCAACTTGGCTCCTTTCAAAGCGATTCAAAAACATGAATCTTTCTATATTATTGGATAGTCTCCACTATGTTCAGAATAAATCTTAACAGTTTTTCCTCTTTCATAACAAAACAAACAACGCATGTCGTGAAATATATTGCCCTGCCATGCAAATTCGAGGAGCGGACGGTAATTGTGTCTTTCCAACACAAAACTGGTTTTTGGACCTGATTTCCCTCACTCTTAATTTGACAGCACCGTTCAGTGGGAACAGCAGTGCATTTTTTATGAATATGTCTCAAGACAACGTCCTTAATGCCTTTAAAAAATCTTCTCCTTGGCACAAATGTTGGATTATCTATGATATTGGCAAGCGGTCCTACATAAATGGGGACAAAGAAATATTAGAATTCTTTGTTCAAATGCATTGTGGTGTAAATACAGTCGATCCAAACGCTTTGATACTTGCAGTCAGAGCGTCTCTATCAAATCCTTGGGTTATTGACCTAGGTGATTCACTAATACCATTTCGCCAACAATTTGCAAAGTACCAAACAGAAGAATACCAAAACACAACAGTAAGAGTATTGGCGCCCGTTTGGATGCAACGCTCAAATGAGAAAGTCACCATCACCGAATCAGTGGTCCCGATGTGGGATATTCTTTTTCGAAAACAAAGGGTGTATTATCATAGAGTCCATATTACAAAAATGTTCTTTTGTCCAATGGTGGAGCTCGTTGCCTCCGAATATGAAATTGGCAGAGGACTTGATACTGTTCAATTGGAGGAAACACAAAAAATTCTTTTCAACTTTGAATTTCTTGTAAGCAGATTAAGTAAAGAGAGGCTAACTGTCTGTATTGAAGACGTTGGGTATGAAATTGTACCAGTGGAAAACCACGGTTCCTTAGTCACAGTAGAACCAAGATGGTTCCTTAGTTTGATAAAAACAGCTCTAGTGATCAACTTTTTTCTTAATATGTAAATTAAGTTTAGTTTCATCTTTCAAGAATCAAGCGTTTTGAGCGGATGAATTTTCTTTTCAAACTTCATCTTGCACGAAATTGGAGCACACAACTGTTTTGTATGCTTGCGCGCTAAGTAGATCCGTAAGATTTTCTAAAAACTAGTTAAACATTTGTTTTTTTCTGTACAGTGGAATTAAATCATAAAAAAAAATTGATGGGGATATTTTTAGTTTTATAGAGTAATAAATCTAATAATTCAATCACACTGATATATGAAGTCAGTTCGCATGTTCATACACTGTGATTAAGTTTTTGGGTTCATAAACAATTGAAAAAATATATGCTCTTTATTTCTTAATTACATTTCATATGTGGACATTCTTTCGTATATAACTCTGCAAATTAGTTGAAGCATACAGTAAAGCGTTTTTGTTTCGGCAAAATTGACGTCGTAATGTGTGTAATGGCTTCCTGAATTTTCAATAGGCGAGATATAATACGCAAAATCTTTTCATTCGGTAATTGCAAGAATTCCATTGACTTCTTGCAAAAAAGCAGATCGTTCTTTATATATAGAATATAAAAAAATATCAATCTGTGTTCATACAATGCCGAATTTATTAAACTCATCTTCTAATAATAATTCTACTAAACTTCGTTTTCATTTGTTCATTGATGATTCGTTTAATGAATTCGGCATTTCTGATCTCTCCACCAATCCCTCTGTCTATGTAACCATGAATAGACCTTTCACGCTCTCATTGCGCATGCGTCAAACCTAATCTCGTTAAAATGCAATATTTACTCGAGACTAGGTCACATGCTCTCTTGCAGGGAGTCGAAAATTCCCATATTAATGGTCATAAATACAGGTTACAAATCAAAACTTCTGCAAAAAAAGGATTTTTAGCCCTTGAGCAGACTTAAGCATACCAATTGTAGTGAAATTATTGATGGCATTAGCGTGTATTAGTAACTAAATTAATTTCAAAATAGCCTTGTATTCCAAGGCAACAGGAAATATAACGTACCTTGAGGTTGGTGAAAATTACCCTTTTCTACAATAAAATCTCTAATATACTAAGATTCAATTAAAAAGAATCACTTCCTCTCCCCTAACACATACACAAAAGGGAAAATATTTGGTTATTTTTCAACCATTGGTAGAAAACGCTGATTGATCTCTTTCATGAATTATACTATACTACAAGTTAGTTTAGTTATTGTAAGAAATCAATGGTTTGAAAAAACATCGACACTGCACAAAAGGCATATGCCTTCTGAATCTTCCAGGGAACTGAATGGTTTGACCGGTACCGCCGTCGACTTTAACAAAGCCGACAGGTAGATCCCAATCGACTTTATCAAGACATTGGCTGATGGGCATTTAATGACGTATATTCAAACATCGAATCTGATTGGGTGATGGATTGTTTGTAAACAATATGTCGGAAGCGGAACGCGGTGTTACTCAAATATTTTACATGAAAAGGGTGACATTTCAAGGTTTATCTGGCACAAAATTTCGATTGTTGAGGTGAGAAATGTTTTGACATTAAAAGTGACTACTTTAAAACTACAAATAGGAAGATTTTTTATCGTATTGGATGGAAATCCCGCGTCGTTTCCAAAATTTTCAACAAAATTTGCTGCCCTTGCGTAAGCCTCGTTTTCGAATTGAGTAAGGAAAAAACCTAATGAGCCAGGCTTTCCGTGTATGTACCGAAATCCGTGTATTCCCTGTCGGCTTTATTTAAGTCGACAGTGGTACCAGTCTACTGAATTGTTGGATTTTCAAATATGCGTCAATCATTGGGACGTCAATCATTGCCAAGCCCGCCCTTCAGTAGGCAATACAGAAACAAGTGTCAATGATCTTGATTGATATGTTTGACTAAATTAACTTATTCAATATTTAGAGTAATAAGATAACACTAATTTAGTATCAACATATTTAGGACGGTACTAAAAAAATTAGTGGCCTATTAATGTATCCTTGTTACAAAGTACAAGTATATTAACTAAAACTTTGAAAAAATAAAGAGGAACGAAGCTGGAATGCTGTTTTTTGAAACATATTTTTTCTGTCTTTATGTTCACCAATGCAGATCTCTCTCTCGCCCTTTCTCTATTTCACTTTCTTTTTCTCTTTAATATCAAACACGCGGGCAAATAAAATGTCGTTTTATATTTTTCATTCGCATCATTGTTATAATGAAATCGCCGAAGAAAATGAGACAATATTTTCTGGATATTAACAATCTTATTTTCTTTTAAAAAAATGCCAACCAACGAATTAAATACTATTTTTTTAAAATTGTGAAAATGGGGAAGATTATTTCGACAATAATGTAATAGAAAACGTATTGATGATGACGATGTTGATAGTGCGAAGCAAAGTATGAATAGTAGAAATTATAAAGTGTAATTATAATGATTAGACAGAGCTGATCAGATGAATGATCTGTTAACAGCCTTGAAGGGTCCCTTCGGTATAACACGGTATATATGGAATTATTACGTAACTGGCAACATGTCGAAATGCATCCGATAAAAATAACGCATACCATTACATTCAATTAGTAATCTTCGTGATCTTTTTGTGTTCAACCGGTATGCCACCTAATATTTATTTCTGGTCATTTGATCAAAAGATGCAACCAGGCATTGTTTTCAATCGGCACGACAATACCATGGAATGGTGTTTATCCTAAAACATTTTTCATTACTCAATAAAGTTTAAACACTTATTAACATTTAATGTAATTGTTTTTTTTTTTGTTGTTGTTTTTTTTGTTGTTGTTGTTTGTTGTTGTTGTTGTTGTTGTTGTTGTTGTTTCTAAAGCACAATACTGAAGGTATGGGACAATTGAGAAATTAATTATTGTAACAAACAAATTATTCGTTCAAATATATTATCACCCTTAATTGGCCAATGCTTTCATTGAACATAACAGAACAGAACAAACCTTTTATTTACATTCAGGTATATTATTGTACAATATGGACAAATATAAAGCAAATGCATATAAAGAAGTATTTAAATTCTTCCGGCTAGCCAAAATGAAAGGATTAAAGCATATTTAATGAGTAAAAGGCGGTGAAAAATTCTTATCTATCTCTTTATATATATATATATATATATCTTTTAAACGAGGGATAGAAGAAATTATAATGCCTATAAAAAGTTGACGAACTAATCTCGATGGCAGATTTTTTGTCATGTGTCATATCGCCTCTTTGCCGCAAAATCCAGCAACCACAGCTTGAAGCAAGCTGTAGTCATAATTGGTTTGTCCGAGTTCCTACAAAGAGGTATGTAACCATTTGTACCCCCTTGTTCGAAACGAAAAACAAAAATGGGATATGGGGGATCTTCTATTATCGAGCGTGCGTTAACCCTTTTCTTTCCTGATTTTCAAAATTTAAGTCCTGTCCCAATCCAAAAGTTATGGAGACAAAAATTTAAAGTGAATTTAATTTGAAAAATAATCACCCAGTAGGGCACAAAATATTGCTTAAAAAGAAGGCATGCTTATTACAATCGATTTCTTCCTCTCCACAATGCCTTGTCAATTTTCGAGTTATAGGATGGTAAAAACCAGGATTTGAATAGGAAAGAGTTGGGGCTATGTAGATTTTCCTACGGTACTTACAACTAGGCAATTATCCGTCTAGCATATATTTTCCCCGGCGGCGGCACATTTCGTTTCCGACATTTGTCTCTCACCAATGGGTGGATAATCGTAAACCTAAGTGGGATAGTAGCTTGAGGCTAGGAAAGGATGTAGGTCGTAGTACTTGTGTGAAAAATACCAGGAATCCATTATTAGGTGCTCCAGCCGCCACGATATGACTGAAATACTGTTAAAAGTGGCGTTAAACCCTATCTAGCATATATTTGTCCATGTGTTGTCCAATCAGAGTGGTACGTGAAAGAGGAGTAGCTAATTGTGTTTTCAATGAACGAACTTCCTTAAGTGAATTACTATATTTAGTAGAAACATTAAAGCCATTATAAAACAAGATGCCCATGAGGACCTGAGACGCTCTACTGGTTATTAAGTTTTCCGTTAAAGAATTCTGACATTTAGGAAGTTAATTACTAAAATAAGAATGCATAAAGAAAAAAAAAACAAACAAAAAAACAGGACTTTATCCCCTTTATTATTTTGAGCAACAATCCTCAATGACCTTTTTCCCGTGTTTCATGACGGATCCGCTTCATTTCCAAAAAGAAGTTACTTTATGACCTTACAATCATCCTGTGAAATTTTCATCAGAATCTGACAATAGTTGTTGACTTTATCACATAAACAGGATTGTTTTGAATGAAAATCCACAAGGCCACTTTTCCTGTGTTTTCTGATAAATCAATTTCTTTCCAAAAGGAACTTTCCTTACAACCCTACAATTGTCCTGTGAAATTAAATATACATTTTAATAATGATTGTGATCTTCATCACAAGAATGTTTTGAATGATAATCTGTAAGGCCCCTTTTCCAGTGTTTCCGATGCCAAAATTATTCAATGCATCTTTGAAGTGAATCCGATAAATCCGTTGACTTTATTGTGTTAACAAAGATATTAAAATCAAGCTCAGAAGGCCCCATTTCCTGTGATATTTTACTGTTGGTTTTATCATTCTGTGAAAGTTAAAAGTTAAAAGTAAATTTGATGAAATATAGGGACTTCATTATGTTAACTAAAATATTTGAAAATTAAATATTTCATATGGCCCCTTTTTATATGATACTTGATAAATTATACCCATTTCTGAAAAAAACCAATTAAGTGATTGTACAATCATTCTGTGAAATTTGAAACGAATCAAGGGACATCATTGTGTTTACTAGGTTATTTAAGAAAGTTTTTTCATAATGTCCCTTATTATATGACACTTGCCATAATCAGATCCACTGTCAAAATCAACAATTGTAATGATGGTAAAATCAATCTGTGTAATCTGTTGATTTCATTGTGCTAATGAGTTTATAGTGAAATCTTCATAGGGCCCCTTTTCCCGTGATACTTTACAGAACAAACCAAATTTCAAAAAGAATATTTCTAATGAAGGTACAATCATTCTTTAAATGTTAAAGAGAATCAATGAAAACATTGGACTGAATTGTGTCAAATTTTTTTGTAATAAGTTTTTTCATAAGGCCCCTTTTCTCGTGAAACTTAACAAATCAGACCCAATGTACAAAGGAACAATCCTAATGATAGTAAGTTTGAAGAAAATGAAAAAGACTGAGGGCTTTATTGTTATAATGATGTTTTGTAATAAAATTTTCCTAAGGCCCCTTTTCTTGTGTCTCTTAACCAATCAGACCCAATTTACAAAGGGACAATCCAAATGATGGTAAAATCATTCTATTAAAGTTTGAAGACATTATGATAAACGACTGAGGACATACCTGTGTTCATGAAGATTTGGTAATAATTTTTCATACAGCCCCTTTTCCTATGATACTAGACAGATCAGACCCAATTTGGAAAGAAACAACCCTAATGATGGTACAAACCTTCTGTGAAAGTTTAAAAAGAATCTGATGAAGACTGCAGATCTTGATGTAAAGATTTTAAAATAATATTTTCATGCGGCTCCTTTTTCTGTGATACTTAAAGGTCAGGTCTCATGTCAGCATCAACAATCCTAATTATTTTACAATGATTCTGTAAAGTTATGAAGAAAATCCAATGAAAGCTCTGACCTGGTTACAAGGATTATCGATAAAATTCTCAAAGGCCCCTTTTTCCATGACACTAGACAGATCAGGCCTATTTTAAAAGAAAGAATCATCATGATAGAACTTCCATTCTGTGAAAGTTTAAACAGAATCTGATGTTCACTTTATTGTGGTACAAGGATTTAAACATTAGATTTCATAATGCTCCTTTTTTGTGATTCTTGACGGATCAGGTCTAATGTCAACATCAACAATCATTATCATTGTACAATTATTCTGTGAATGTTTGAAGAAAATCAGATGAAAGCTCTGGACTTGGTAATAAGGACATCTACATGAAATTTTCATAAGGCCCCTTTTCCCGTTGACAATTCAAACCCGGTTATAAAAAGAATGATCATTATGACCTTACTATCATTTTTGTGTGTTGACGGGGTTTTTTTAATTGAATTTTTAAACAGCCCCTTTTCCGATATTACTTGATGGATCTGAACGAATTCACAAGGGAACTATAGTTACAAAAGTATCATTATTATGTTTGAGTATAAAGACAACCTCATGAAATCTGTGGACTTTAAAGCATTAATTAAGATTTTAATAATTGAATTTTCCTAAGGCCCCTTTTCCGATATTTCTTGACCGATCTGACCCAATTTCAAAGGAACAATCCTTATGATGGTACAATTATTCTGTGAAAGATTGAAGTCAAACAGGTGAAATCTTAATTTCTTAAGGCCCCCTTTTCCATAGTAATTGACGGATCATACTCAATTTCATAGGAACGATCCTTATGAGGCCCCCTTTTCCCATGGTCCTTCACTGATCATACCTTATTTTGAAAGGAACAATCCTTATGATGGTACATGTACAATATTTCTCTGAAAGTTTTAAGAGAATCCGATGAAATCTGTGGACTCTAGATTGTTAACGTGAATTTTAATTAAATTTTCATAAGGCCCCCCTTTTCCATAGTAATTGACGGGTCATACCAAATTTTGAAAGGATCGATCCTAATGATGGTACAATCATTCTGTGAAAAATTGAAATGAATCAAGTGAAAACTGTGGACCAAGAGTGTTTACGAGAGTTTTTTAAGGATTTTTTATTAAATTTTTCTTAAGGCCCACTTTTCCATAGTAATTGACGGATCATACCCAATTTCGAAAGGAACGATCCTCATTTTGGTACGATCATTCTGTGAAAGTCTGAAGAGAGTCCGATGAAAACTGTTGACTCTAGAGTGTTAACTAAGATTTTTTTATTAAATTTTCATAGGGGCCCTTTTCCAATGACACTTAATGGTTCAAACCCATTTCCACAAGGAACAATCCAGTTAATGTAATAATCATTCTGAGACTGTTTGAAGAGAATTTGTTGAAAACTGTGGTTTCTATTGTGTTTAAAAGGATTTTTAAATGTGTTTTCATAAGGCACCCTTTTCCCGTGGCCCTTCACAAATCATCCCTAAATTTTGAAAGGAACAATCCGTATGATGGTACAAGCATTCTGTGAAAGTTTGAAGAGAATCCGATGGAAACTGTGGACTCCAGAGTGAAAACAAGGATTTTTAAATCAAATTTCATAAGGCCCATTTTCCAATGTTTCTTGACGGATCATACCACATTTCGAAAGGAACGATCCTTATGATGGTACAATCATTCTGTGAAAGTTTTAAGAGAATCCGATGAAAACTATGTACTCTAGAATTTTAACAAGAACTTTTAAATCAAAATTTCAAAGGCCCCTTTTCCGATTTTTCTTGACCGATCTGACCAAAATGCGAAAGGAACGATCCTTATGATATTACAAACATTTTGTGAAAGTAAGAAGAGAATCCAATGGAAACTGTGGACTCCAGAGCGTTTACAAGGATTTTAAAATCAAAATTTCATTAGGCCCCTTTTCCAATGTTTCTTGACGGATCATACCACATTCGAAAGGAACGATCCTTATGAGGCGCCCTTTTCCTATGGTCCTTCACTGATCATACCAAATTCTGAAAGGAACAATCCTTATGATGGAACAATCTTTCTGTGAAAGTTTTAAGAGAATCCGATGAAAACTGTGGACTCTAGATTGTTAACGAGGATTTTAATTAAATTTTCATAAGGCCCCCCTTTTCCATAGTAATTGACGGATCATACACAATTTCGAAAGGATCGATCCTAATGATGGTACAATCATTCTGTGAAAAATCAAAATGAATCAAGTGAAAACTGTGGACTCAAGGGTGTTTACGAGAGTTATTAATGGATTTTTGATTAATTCTTTCTTAAGGCCCTCTTTTCGATAGTAATTGACGGATCATACCCAAATTCGGAAGGAACGTTCCTCATGTTGGTACGTTCATTCTGTGAAAGTTTGAAGAGAGTCCGATGGAAACTGTGGACTCTAACGTGTTAACTAAGATTTTTTATTAAATTTTCATAAGGGCCCTTTTCCATTGACACTAAATGGTTCAAACCCATTTCCGAAAGGAACAATCCAATTAATGATAAACCATTCTGTAACTGTTTGAAGAGAATCCGATGGAAACTGTGATCTCTAGAGTGTTTTCAAGGATTATTAATCAAATTTCATGAGGCCCATTTTCCAATTTTCTTGACGGATCATACCACACTTCGAAAGGAACGATCCTTATGATGGTACAATCATTCTGTGAAAGTTTTAAGAGAATCCGATGAAAACTGTGTACTCTAGAATGTTTACGAGTTCTTTTTAAATCAAAATTTCATATGGCCCCTTTTCCGGTATTTCTTGACCGATCTGACCTAAATGCGAACGGAACGATCCTTATGATATTACAAACATTTTGTGAAAGTTAGAAGAGATTCCAATGGAAACTGTGGACTCCAAAGTGTTAACAAGGATTTTTAAATCAAAATTTCATAAGGCCCCTTTTCCAATGGTTCTTGACGTATCATACAACATTTCGAAAGGAACGATCCTTATGAGGCCCCCTTTTTCCATGGTCCTTCGCTGATCATACCAAATTTTGAAAGGGACAATCCTTATGATGGAACAATCTTTCTGTGAAAGTTTTAAGAGAATCCGATGAAAACTGTGGACTCTAGATTGTTTTCCATATTTATTGACGGATCATACCCAAATTCGAAAGGAACGTTCCTCATGATGGTACGTTCATTCTGTGAAAGTTTGAAGAGAGTCCGATGGAAACTGTGGACTCTAACGTGTTAACTAAGATTTTTTTTATTAAATTTTCATAAGGTCCCCTTTTCCATAGTAATTGACGGATCATACCCAATTTCGAAAGGATCGATCCTTATGATGGTACAATAATTCTGTGAAAAATTAAAATGAATCAAGTGAAAACTGTGGACTCAAGAGTGTTTACGAGAGTTTTCAAAGGATTTTAAATTAATTTTTTTCTTAAGGCCCCCTTTCCATAGTAATTGACGGATCATACCCAATTTCGAAAGGATCTATCCTTATGATGGTACAATCATTCTGTAAAAAATTGAAATGAATCAAGTGAAAACTGTGGACTCAAGAGTGTTTACGATAGTTTTTAAAGGATTTTTAATTTATTTTTTTCTAAAGGCCCCCTTTTCCATAGTAATTGACTGATCATACCCAATTTCGAAAGGATCGATCCTAATGATGGTACAATCATTCTGTAAAAAATTGAAATGAATCAAGTGAAAACTGTGGACTCAAGAGTGTTTACGAGAATTTTTTATGGATTTTTAATTTATTTTTTTCTAAAGGCCCTCTTTTCAATAGTAATTGACTGATCATACCCAATTTTGAAAGGAACGATCCTCATTTTGGTACGATCATTCTGTGAACGTTTGAAGATAGTCCGATGAAAACTGTGGACTCTACAGTGTTAGCTAAGATTTTTTTTATTAAATTTTCATAGGGGCCCTTTTCAAATGACACTTAATGGTTCAAACCCATTTCAGAAAGGAACAATCCATTTAATGTAATAATCATTCTGTGAAAGTTTGAAGAGAATCCGATGGAAACTGTGGACTCTAGATTGTTAACGAGGATTTTAATCAAATTTTCATAAGGCCCCCTTTTCCATAGTAATTGACGGATCATACCAAATTTCGAAAGGATCGATCCTAATGATGGTACAATCATTCTGTAAAAAATTGAAATGAATCTAGTGAAAACTGTGGACTCAAGAGTGTTTACGAGAATTTTTAATGGATTTTTAATTGAATCTTTCTTAAAGGGCAAATTCAAGAAAAAATTTTTTTTGTCTTTTCATTCATTATTTTTAATGTATATGGTGTTATCCAAACACATGAACAATATTTTCGCGATTGCAGACCGTGCACATGTACAAAAACCAATTCGAAATGTCAAGATTTGATACTGCTAAAAAACAGCGCATCGCTTACTTCCCCTGTACATTCCCCAAACCGCTTATCTCCCCTGCATTTGTGACGTCAAAGTTGTGTCAAATGGATGCTGTAGTGAATACAGGCAATAATACGTAAAAAAAAAAATTAAAACAGAATAATGACGATCTGTGATGCTTACGGTTGTAATGATGAATCGGGAACTCAGAGGACCGGCATTTTTACGTTTCCGATTGATTTTTTAAAGAAAAAGTTGTGGATTCATAAACTGAACCGAGCAACGACAAATTCTGAGCCATCGAGACATGCAAAGCTTTGTGTGAGACACTTTAATTTTTTTATCAGCCCGAAACTAGTAAATGACGTTGGTTTCGACTCCGATTGAAACCTGACGCCGTGCCAACATCTTTAACCCGGGTAACTGACAGGGAGAGGGACCGACATGCCGAACATCAGCTAGGGAAATTTCGAGGCTGAGGTTAGTTCATTATGGTGAACAAACTGATATCTCGGCCATTATATAATGGGGGTGGGGATTATATATATATATTAAAAAAAGAAAATAATGAATCTCATCACCATTTTTTATAAGACATCAGAAATGAAAGTGTTCCCTTTTTTCTTTTTCTGGGATATTGTCCTTCCATTTGACAAAAGGGGGCTTTCAATAGAGGAATGTACTGACCAATCAAATAATTCATTCAGCCTGGACCTAAGCTTATCAAATCTAACATTGGGTGCCATTTTTCTTTACCTTTATTTTTGATTTGGCGGCTTAAACCTCGTAGCTACAGCCTTTTTAATCTGTAGCTACGACGTTTAGGTCATTTACACACAAATTTACTGTTTGTTACATGCTACTGGGCATAAATTTTGCAAGAGAATGCTATAAAAATTAAAGCGGAGCTTCCTGTCCGAGTCAATGGGCGGAGCTTAAGTAGTAATGGGCAGAGCCAGCGATTGGTTAATTTTGATATATTCACAAAAACTGTGTGGCAAAAGGAGAACTTAGTAATTATAAGTCATTTCCCTTTATTCTCACCAATTTCTACTCTAGCCATACTCTCATTTTTCATTAATCCAATTCCAAAATGACATAATCTTAGACTAGTCCAAATTGAGAAGAGGTGCTTTGAATTTAACTGCTCTTATCAACTACTTTGGACCTGTGTTAATTATTGATATGAACATAGTTCCCCCAGAAACATACTGTTTATCCAGAATTCCAACATAGTTTCAAAATGTTCCTTTTACACGGTTGTTAGAAGGTATTGTCTTTTTTTTTTTTACCACCAACAAATCCATTCAGCCACAACAAGGGGTCGACACAAACAGTGTTCCAGGATCCCTTAAAATTGGAAGGGACCCCAGCAGTTTCTCCTTTTCCTACATTATATGTCACAGCTATTTCCTACTGTGAGTACAAACGAGGACAGATGATTGAACAGAAAACAGTGGCTATCATTATGTTAATTTTTTTCAAAGATCTCAATAGTCACTTGCGGATAGACAAGCTACTGATTGCTTGGTAAAGGGTAAACTAAGGTCATGTCATGTCATAATAAGTGTTTTAAACAATACAGGAAATGAGTACATAACAGATGCATATACCATCCTTTCATGTTAGACAAACTAGTGATGTATATGGCACCCTTAATTTTTACCCGTGATCTATGTTTATTCCAAGGACTGTATAACTCCTTTGTTAAATCCCTTTATATTCTATTGCAACTTATTATGACTTTTGAAATAAGCAAAGATGATACTAGAAAAGGTCATGATTTATGTCATGTATGAATTAATCTTAATTTGTTTATTTGAATGAGAATTCTATCTGTTATTTGAGTTTTGGAAAGTTTAAAATTATTATCAGTAAACTGACTTGTTAAACTGACTAATGAATCTATATCAATTACCCCAATGAAAAGGGGTGAAATGAAAAAATCATTATCACCCTTGTAACAGTTCTTGGAAATATTATGTACTTAGACAAACATGACAGGTTTTAATACTTTTAGAATGACAAAATTAGAAAAGATTTAACCCTTATAATGCTGAATCTGGGATATCAAAGATTTCTGGAATATTCCTGTTTTGACCGGGATATAGACAATGATAAGTCTGCACATAGAAGGGGCAGGGGTCGTTACTAAACCCTGTCTGTAGCCTTCATGGAGGAAACCCAATAAAAATTTCAAGATAAGCTCATACAATGGCGGATCAAGGATTTCTGTTAACCCAATCCCTCACAATGGCATCTTCTCACACCCCTAAAGAAAAAGTTATTCCTTCATTATCCACAATATTTCCAAAGCTTTTAGCTTGAGGGTCATAAAAACCAGGATTGTGTGGTAATAGGTTTGAACTTTTTTACATTTTGAGCTCTACCTATTGTTTTCACCAGACAAGTCAGGGTAAATTTTTTTTTTTTTTTTTGCAAAGTTTTTCATTTTTTCAAACTATTTACTAAAAAAGGAAAACTCTTGTAAACAACGTTTGGATTACCAGCATTTCTAATTATGCATAAAAATTGGTTTTAACCCTTTCCCGTACAATCACTGGTTTTTATGTCCCTGTAATTTCATAATTGAGAAAACATTGTGGGAAAAGAAGAAATTGCTTGTAACAAGCAATTTCTTCTTTTTCAACAATATTTCATACCCTACTGGGTAGTTATTTCTCAAATTGAATCCACTCTAAATTTTCATCTGCAAAACCTTTGAATTTGGACAGGTCTAAAAGTTTTCAAAACAGGAAAGGGTTAAACTGTTTGGTTATTGTATTTTTTCTTTGATTTTAGATATAAACTATCATCAACATGAGATCAGACAGCAGACCATGCATAGATGAGGAAGTAACTGTATTTGGAGAAGTCTACAAAGCTTTTCAACTTTATCCAATTGTTACTGAGCTCTTCAGCTGCTTTAACAACCACAATCATTACAACTACAGCTGCATCAGCTACAAGTATGACAACTTCACAGACTAGCCAATCATCTCTGTGTTCAGTGACTTAGTTTGCAGATTTGACTTCAAACTTACCCTGACATCCGACCAACCAATGTCACAAAGCAATGGACAAATAGACAAGCAAAGACCACCTAAACAGACAAACAGCAGCCATCATTCTATTTTAACCTCTTCTTAAACACCTTATAACCTTGTAAGTTTTTACTATGTGGGTCACACTGTTAACCCATTACCAGACAGCAAAATTTTAGACTGGCCCAAATTGAAAGAAGTTGCAGAGGACAATTTAAAGTGAATGTAATTTGCATTTTTTCAACTTTCTTTTTAGAAAACATAGAGGAAAATTAAGAAATTGCTTGTAACAATCAATTTCTTCATTTTTCACAATATCTTCTAAAGCTTTTTTCATTATGGTGTCTAAAAGGGTCACTAAGTGGGAATGGGTTAAGCCCAATTGCAGTGCCTTTCTGGCAAGATAGAAAAAAGTATGGGACAAATGTCTCAATGTAGCTCATAAGTTTGCGACATTTGAGAAAAACTAGGGACACAATATCAAAATCAAAATCGATTTTTTACTCAACATTTAATAGTTTGCAAATGACTGTTATACCGCATGTACATTATATTAAAATGGGTTAAACATTAAAACACCAGCTCCTGGGTTCTTCTTCTCCGTTTCTGTGGGAATAGGCAATACAAGTTTTCACACTGACAAAGAAAACAAGTCATGCAAATTGAGGCCTAATTTAAATCACTTGAACTCTTTCCTGCACAAACATCAAATATGAGCAATTTCTTCTTTTCCACAATATTTTCTGCCAAATAGGATGGTTTGACTTCAAATTGTTTTTTGTTGGCAACATCTTTCAATCTGGACAAGTTTAAAAAGTGAAAAAAAGTTAAGTATCTACATAGCTAAGCCTGACAATCCAACATTGACTGGCCAGTACTGTATCTAATCTCTTTTTTTTACGTTTTTGTTGATCAAAATTCTGTTAAATGACAGATAGTCCCATTTTGCTTGACAAGTCATATATATGAGCTTGATATGTCGTATTGTAAACAAAAAACCATTGCCTATCAAATCACTTCTTTGGTCATGAGTACAGATGTTAATCTCAAACACATAACTGGGGGAAATGATTTTGTAGATGGACAACTAACAACATTCCACCAATAGCTAACTCAAACTTTGTAAGTTAGCTCTCAGCAGCCAAAAAATTAATGTTATCTGGTGTCTAAGACAAATTTGTGATTGATGCTGGTATGGCTAGTAGATGACATGTTATTAACCTTTTACTGAATTTCAAAATTTTAGACTTGTCCAAATTGAAAGATGTTGCAGACAAGAATTTTAATTCTTTGTTTCCTTGGCAGAAAACATTGTGGTAAATGAAGAAAATTATTGTAACAAGAATTTTCCAAATTTTCCACAATGTCAATCAAAGCCTTTTCTTGAGGGTTGTTATAAATTAGTTAATAATTGATTTAAATAATTGAAAGGTTTTCTGAAAACCATAATTTCTTTTTTCCATGATTGTTTTTGAATTATTGTTTCTATGATACACTTAAATTTTGCCCGTGTTCACATTACACACGACTTTCTTTGTACATGCATTAAACCCATTAACACACAATTCTTATTTGGTATGTGAAAATATTATAAAATGGAAAAGAAAGTGGGAAAAGGAGAGATTTCTTGTTATTAGAGATCATATTTGGTACCCAAATTTTCACTCCAAACACTGTGAATTGTCACCTGTAGCCTTAAAATTGAACCGGTCTCATTTTTTGTCTCTTATTGTATGGTAGTAGGTCCTTCAAATGAATTGTAGAATAACATTGCATAAAATTCAAGCGAAACAGAATAAAACGTATGAAGCTTGTAGATATTATTAATTCCAAGTCCCGTTTTATCAGTATATCTCGCCATTTCATTATAGTTGGTTTTAGTTCAATCAACGTGAAAAAATAGCTTTTCGAAATTGTCAAGTCTCGGGATGAAAACACATTGTAAACCTTGAACACATTCCTTTTAGAAATTGATTGAATATGCACCAGTCTAAAATTTATCTAACTATATATACTGCCTAACTCCCCTTTCGGGTATTACTGGCAGGTAAATCATCTAGAAAGGGGATGATGACAACCCCGATAATTGCACTTCAGTGCTTATTTGCAACTGACTTATCCCTTTCCTGTTTTTTGGAATTTCAAGACTGGTCCAAATTGAAAGAGGTTGCAGACAACAATGAAAATTGGATGCAGTATGAACTGAAACCATCCTATGCAGTAGAAAATATTGTAGGAAAAGGAGAAATGACTTGTTAGAAGTAATTTCTTCTTTTCCCACAATGTTTTCTCTAGTGACGTAAAATCCCATTTTTTACAGGAAAGGTTTAAATACAAAATTTACAGGACTTTTTTACCCTTTTTAAGAGAAGCCTATGAAAACTACCTTCCCAATAGTAAAGTAGTTGACATGCTAGTGTTGAGACTGAAAGGATTCCACTGTATCAGGGGCTCTTAACCTATAATGCCAAGATAACAAAAGTTTACACTAGTCCAAAGTTAAAAGTTGACAATGCCTGCTTAAACAGGATCGAGGTTGACACATAGTCTAGAAACTTTGAGAGGTTTGTCATTAACAATTTCTGCTTTTCCTGCAAAATTTCCATATTTCTTTAGGGTGTCAAAAAGATGGGTTTTATGGCAATGGGTTAATACCAAAAATGACAAATTTAAGGCGGGTCTAGAACATGATTTTTTTTTATTTTGAATGGGGTTTTACGCCGCTTTCAACAATCTTTCAGTTATATGGCGGCCGCTGGAGCACCTAACAATGGATTCCTGGTATTTCTCACACCAGTACCGCCATCATATCCTTTCCTAGCCTCCAGCTGCTATCCCACATAGGTCTACGATTATCGACCCATTGGTGGGAGACAAATAGTCGGATAGGACAAGTGCCGCCGTCGGAGATCGAACCCAGGACCTCTAGATTGACAGTCCGACTCGCTACCAACTGCGCTATGACGGCGGCTGGTCTAGAACATGAATAGCAGGCAAAAATTCAGTATGTTGAAATTGAAAAGTATGTGTAAAATAGGTATGAATTTTAGATATAATGTCCTGAGCAATGGATACTTTTCTCTGTGTATTTTCTTCAGCTTGGTTTTCTTCAGAGCATGAAAATAAGGGATTGTATGGAAATGAATTGAACACTTTTTCTCCATGGCAAAATAAGATCATAAAGTTAACTACTGAAGGTATTTGAATCCACTATAGTCCTCTGATAGCAGTCACCACACATGGAGGAATCAATTTTTTCAATCCTTTCCCGAGCAGTCAATAAATCCATCTAATAAAACATCCGGGTTTCTGTATAGCCTAGAATAAAAAGAAAATTGTGAAAGAGATCTTGCTTTTGCGCCATGAATTTTTTGATGACGTTTAACAACAGAGTTTGGACTGGTCCAAATTTAAAAAATTGCAGATGACAATATAAAGTTGATGAACTTTACAGGCTTTGTCTTAAACAAGGCAGAATCAAGTAACGAGCATTTTCTTCTTTTTCTACACTATTTCCAAGATGGTTGGCCGGTGATCTAAATCTTACCTAAAGATTGAATTAGCTGCAGTTACAATGTCAAGGTCAACATACCAAGAAAATGATAGATGGCCAAAATTGCAGTACAAAGTTCACTTTTGGAGGAAAATTGCATGTTACAAGCATTTACTCCTTTTCCCACACAATTATTTGCAAACTATATACATGTAGCTTCAGGATGTGAGAACATGGGATTGTGTTGCAATTGGGGCAGTTTCCTTGCCTTAACCATTTTCTGTTCAATCCCTGATTTGAAATTCCTATAAATTTATGAATGAGAAACATTTTGGAAAAAAAGAGAAGTTGCTTGTATCAAGCAATTTCTTTTTTTCCCACAATATTTTCTATCCTAAGGAATGGTTGTTTTCAACTAGAATCCGCTTTGAATTTTCGTCTTTAAGTCCTTTGAATTTGGACAGGTCTAATTTTTTTTACAAAACAGGAAAGAACAATATAGGTTCATGATAACAAAACAAGAAAATATTTCACTTACTCATGATTTCTTTGATTTCCCTCAAGTGGGCCTGTCTAACACATGGTCATTAGGCAACTTCCAAAACATGAATGTTCAGAAAATATGCCTGGAATCCAATGCGATCTGTCATGCACGTCAATCCTTCTGCTTCAACCTTCCCATCTATAATGTTTGTTGTCATGCAGCACTTGGATTCTGTCACAGATAGCATATTCACACCTGAAATTGAATTTTTTTCAAATTTGAGAATGATTTTACTGTCCATATTTACAGAGAGTAAACAAACAGTAATGTAACTTATCTGATGAGGGTAATAGAACCTATTCACCTGCCAGTAATACCCGAAAGGGGTGTTTGGCAGTATATATAGATAGCGTACAATTGTTAACCATATAACAACAATTGTTTTCAAACATTTGATAATGTAGTACTGATTTCAAGGAACAAAACCTTTTAAGACAGTGTTTGACATTTGCATAAATGATCCTGTCTGAGCTTCACTTTCTACCTAGTAGATAGTTACAGACTGAAAGTTTATGACAGCCAGATAATCATCTAATGCACTGTTTGGGCAATTCGACTGGAAATGCCATGCACTTAATTTCTTATTCTCGTCTTAAATTCATAAACGAGATGTTTGATCGTATGGCAAATATTTGTTTACTGTGTTAATAATCCCCGTGAAATTCAAAATGGGTCCCATTCGTAAACGTCACCTCATTGAGATCTCGATTTTAATTCGTTGTTCAAGTCAATACAGATATGTTTTATGTTCATACTACGCATCATTTATGATTTAAACGTTTAAAAAGGGAATAAATTAAATTTATAACCTTTCAAATGTTTATAAGGGCAATATTCGCCGCAAATATTAATCACTCACCATGTTGACACCTCAGGGACAATCTCGTCAAAATCGTAACAAAAAGAAGACGAAGAACTATTATCATCACTATCTCTCGATTCCGGAGCGATTGTCCTGCAAACTGGTTTGTACATAAATGGCCTTACAGTGCCAGAAACATCATTTTTTTCATCGGGAATATCGATCAAATCGCTTTCATACTCTACGTCCATTTTTAATAAACTTCTACTATGACGTCACAATTCAGGGGAGTTAAGCATGTGTAAGGGACATAAGCGAGGCCGTAAAAACGAAATGGTAAAAATAAAAACTCCAATAAAGTGGTTTTGAAACGTTCTCAAGAAAAATCAATGAATATCAATGCACTCGTTTATTAACAGAATTTTGAAAATTGAAATTATGTTACCCCTATGGATTTGCCCTTTAAGGCCCCCTTTTCCATAGTAATTGACGGATCATACCCAATATCGAAAGGAACGATCCTCATGTTGGTACGATAATTCTGTGAAAGTTTGAAGAGAGTCCGATGAAAACTGTGGACTCTAGAGTGTTAACAAGAGATTTTTAAATTAAATTTTCATAGGGGCCCTTTTCCCATACTTTTGACGGATCTGACCCAATTTCGAAAGGAACGATCCTTATGATTGTACAATCATTCTGTGAAAGTTTGAAGAGGCCGATGAAGACTGTCGACTCTAGAGTGTTAACAAGGAAAAGTTTGACGGACGGACGGACCTCTGACGGGAAAAAAGCCATCGCAATAGCTCTAGTAGCCTTCGGCCGGTAGAGCTTATTACGTTTACCCTTTCCCAAGTAGATAATTCAAGAAAAATAATTTCGTTCTGACTTTTTATGAAGACGAGGATTATTTTTAATAGGATTACCAGAGTGAAAGATTGTTAGTCAAATTTATCGAGATAAGCGTTGTGCCGACATTTTGATCAGAATAGAAATACGTTTTCTTTTAACGAATTCCCACCCAGTAACGCTTTTGTACACCCCAAGGAAAAAAAGCTTTGGAAAAGATTGTAAAAAAGTGAAGATTTGCTTGTTACAAGCAATTTCTGCATTTTCCACTATATTTTCTACCCAGAATGTAGAAAAAATAAAAATTTCATAACTTGTAAATTGTCGTCTGCAACTTCTTTTAATTTGGACCAGTCTGAAATTATGCTGTCTGGTAATGGGTTAAACTGATAACACAAAAAAAGGCGCTTTAGAAATCCCAAATAATGTGAGAAATGAAGAAATCGCTTGTCACAAATAATGTCTTCATTACGCAAAATGATCTCTCGTCCAAAATTTACAATAAGACTACAAAAATAACGATAGATTTCATCAGCTAAAACGTATATGCAACGTCTTCATTGACTAATTGAATATGGTTTAACGCCACTTTTAACAGTATATCAGTCATATGGAGCACCTAGCAATGGATTCCTGGTATCTCTCACACCAGTACTACCACTACATCCTTTTCTAGCCTCCGCCTGCTATCCCACTTAGGTTTACGATTATCCACCATTGGTGATAGACAAATGTCGGAAAGGATATGTGCCGCCTCCGGGGATCGAACCCATGACGCAACGTCTTCAAATTACGCTCAGTCTCGGACTTTCAAATACAGTAGTGAGATTTCAAATAATTTTTACAGCTCTATTTACTTCTGTATAACTTACTCTGTCAGTCTTAATTACCAGATTTTTTGTTTACTTTTACCAATTGACCGATCGCAGCTGGCAAACAGATATCTAGTCGACCATTGAGGTCACTCATTAAGACCATAAATGAGTTCTGAACTCCGACATAGGCCTCCGTTTTTATTAACCTATTTAGTGAATTAAAAGTCGAAACAACAGCTTATTTAGGCTGTAGTTACAACACTTATGTCGCAAACAAATTATTCTCCGTTTTACTGCCATTTATTTTGCAAATTTAAGTATGTTTAAAATCGAAGCGGGACTTCCCGCCGGAGTCAATGGGCATTTCCGAAGTAGTAAGTGCGTGTGGCCATCGATTGGACAATATCATTTTTCAAGAAGTATAAATGAAACAATATTTCAACTAATGAATTGAACTAGATATTTACAATATATCTTGCATATGGAAAGGAAATATAAATATTGTTGTGTGTACATACAACTGATTGTCGACAACTTGGTGGGAAAAGACAAAATCACTTGTACCAAGTGACCCTTCCTTTTTCCCTTTCTACATTATTTACATGGCTCTAATCTGTCATATTTGAAATATGAATTAGAAACAAACATATAGATGCAACAAATTACCGAGAACCTTGCTGGTAGATGATAAATTACTTGTAGCCAGCAATTAACCATTGAAAGCTTTTTATTGTATAACATCGAAAATGAGGCTAAAATAGCTTCAAATAAGGCTTTGATTTCATCGATGCATTCTGGCCAAACTTCAGATCCATAGAAAACAAGTCCACAACATGCGACTGCTAACAAGCGGCTGTTAAAGTGCTTCATAGTGGGTAAAACTTCTAAGTCGAAAAGAGGCGTAATTAGTTTAAAAACGAATTTTTAGTTATCCGCTTTGTTGGTAAAAACTGTTCTTTTTCAAAACGAAAAATATATTCAGAGTTTTTGGGAGTCAATGTGTTCAGTAATACTAAAGATACTAGGTTATAGCGTTTTCGGATGACAGCGCCCTGCCAAGGCATTACCTCGGGTTTTCTTCGAAAATAGCCGAGCTAAATAACTGTGGAATCTATAATGCTCATATTTGACTTATCGACCTAGTTCTGACCCAATGCGACTTGTTTTTAAAGTGAGGTATCGATGTTTCCCTATCCTTAATAACGATTTTGTCCAAGTTGCCGCAAAATACGGTCATACAAACATTTGAATACTTAAATAAGAGTCAGTTCATATCGTCACAATAATCTGGTAGGTTTAAAGTGGCCCAAGGAAAGGTTCGGTGAAAATTCACGCTATTTTTAGAAATCAGGACATTCACCGAATGACTTCAATAAAACCATATTAACCAAGTAAACCATAAGCGACAAGACAAATAACCATCGTCCAGAATTATATCACATCAAGTGCACGTTAGGAGTCTATTAACTCTTACAATAGTTTTATACTTATCCTGTCGGCTATCGAACATACCTTTTGAGACGTCACGATGATGTTGGTACTAGAAAAATCAAACTGAATGCGTTATTCCAACGGTTATAAGCACCACGACAATGTCTCCAAATACATTGCAGCTATACTTTTCATAATATTGTATTAAAAATATATATATGAGAGGGAATAAAAATACATTAAAATCTGTGACATGAAAAAGCTACGACACATACCTTTGAATTCACACAAAAGGGAGTTCAAAAATAGGGTGTAATTTCTTTTTAATACTTATAATAGAGGTATGGAGGCACACATATTTATTAATCCGATTCGCGTATTAATATATTGTGAAAAGTGCGTGTTTTCCGTTCCTCTATGAAAACAACAAAAAATCATTCCCTCCATCTCTTTAATAGTTCTTTACCTCGATTACAACTACAGTTCCATTCCTTTTTTAATTGCTGTGACCACTATAGAGTGTTGCAGACGTGGTATTCTTTCAGATTCCTTCTAAGAAATAAATTTCATGAAAAAACCTGGTTGCCATGGGATTTATTTCACTGTCCTTTACTCGTTGTGTAAAGGCCCTCAAATTCCTTGAAGTAATTGTGATTCTATATTTATTGGCGGAATGATTTGTTAATACAGTCAATCTTGCTCAACCGACCATGTTTATTAATCAACCACTTCCATTAAGCGATCAAAATCGAAATCTCCTTTTAGAAAGCAAAATCTACTAAGAATTGAATTTTGTTTTCTTAAAAATAATCGAAACAATACCTGTGTTGTTAGAGTCCTAACAGCATAGGACTAAGCAAGAATTCTGTAATGATATCTTTATGCAATCGAATCAGTCCTTCATATCTGTCAAACCATTCATTTGACTTAATATTTTTAAGTAATATGTCTTGGATGGGAGGATAACAAATTTCTTCAAATAATTTTTATCCTCGAAAAATGAAACGATTTTTATGAGCTTGGCTTATTTTCCATAGTAGTTTATAGAAAATTCTTTTATACTTTCCTGTAGATTATTACTCAATAATTTCACTGAAAAGAGTATCTGGTCGTCTTTTGAGCGGTCGCTTAATACAACCCTTGAGTGGTCGCAAAAGACAGGTTTTATTGTAAATACAAATTTACCTTGAAGATAAATTTACTCTCTTCAATGTCTTCTGTTCGAAAAATGTCGCGGACTTGTAAAATTGAGTTTTGCTAATCACAATTTCATATGCAAATATCACTGTTTATTTAATGCCTATCGGTATTGTTTGTTTGAATGGGGTTTTACGCCGCTTTTAACAATCTTTCAGTCATATCGCGGCGGCTGGAGCACCTAACAATGGATTCCTGGTATTTCTCACACCAGTACTACCATTACATCCTTTCCTAGCCTCCAGCTGCTATCCCACATAGGTCTACGATTATCGACCCATTGGTGAGAGACAAATAGTCGGAAAGGATGAGTGCCGCCGTCGGGAATCGAACCCGGGACCTCTAGATTGACAGTCCGACGCGCTACCAACTGCGCTATGACGGCGGCTCCGCCTATCGGTAGATTATCGAGATGTCTCGGTGTTATATATTTAGCCCCGCTTTTGCTCATTGCGAGCAATTTAACGTTGTCTACTCGGGACCATAGGCATGGTAAACGTAACCAGGTTGCAATCTAATTAACATGCTAAATTACGCGCTTTTAGAAATCCCCCCCCCCCCCCATACACACACGCGCGCGTAATAGTTCATATTTTGTCTATTTTTGCATTAACGAATAGAACAGATCGTTTGTTTTTCGTGCAAGTTCGATATATTTTTATTTCCCGAACAGCTTAAGCATGTTTTCACTCGTGAAAATATAGCTTTTATTCTTCATGCAATGAAATACAAAACGATCTTAACCTGAAACTATCCCCTGTATCCATTGTAAAAATATTGTCCTTTATGGTCAAGTTTTTAATCTCCAAACGGCCAAAAATAAAACTTACTCAATCTGAGATTTCAATCAAACATTCTCATAATATCCCGAGTTTTATTACGTACAGTTTGTGGCCTCTAGGTATATAATTTTTCTTTCTAAGAATTGACCCATTAAATTAGTTTTTATGGCCTAAGTTGACCAAATTTTTAACTTATCTGAGATTCTGAGAAGACAGTTTTCAGGTCCATGGTTCCAATATAAACTGGATGTTCGGCTTGACGAAGGACTCCCTTACCAGACGACTGAGTTTTGGACTCTTTGAAATTCAAAGAAGTTGTAGACAATATTTCAAAGAGTGTTAAACTTGAAGGAAAAAGCAAAATAAGACAGAAACATTACGAGTACAAGAGGAATTGATTTTGTACAAAGTTTTTCGTAACTGCATTTCTAAAAAAACTATCTGTCCAAATCACTGACAAAAGGAACACCATACTTCGGATGTATTCGGACATTCGCATTAACTCGATTATCCGGTATCACAAAATTGAATTATCCTAGCAAATTTACATGATGTCTGGTCCGTTTTTCGCGATAATGTTAAAAAAAGCTACTGCTTTTAAAAGCTTGTACAAATATTGAAGTTCCACCGTGAAATAGAAAAGTTCATAGCCAGGAAGTAAGCTTTTAGAAACATCATGATTCTCAGCTTTGCTCGGGAAATTGCTAATCAGAGGCAAGAACGGCCTCAAATTTAGTATGATAATTTAAGCCATTCTCTGACTTGTTAAGTTTTCCTTATTATGAAATCTCATCTGAAGACTTCCGTTAAAATGCTTTAAATGCCACTTGATATTTTGACCATTTGCTTAAAACATAGCACCTGTGAAATCTTTACACGCATATATATTTAGAAATAGATTCCTGGTAATAAGTTCTGGAATCCAAGAGTCTGTTGGTTAGCACGAGGATCAAATCTACGAACTCGAAGGAAAAAGTAGAGTGTTCTAACCATTTGAGCTAAAAGGACTTACTCGAATGGGTATCCACTTATATTATCGAGTATGAAAAACATAATTGTAAAAATATTCTGTAATTAATATTGAGTTATATACTGTAATTAATATAGAGTTAGCCAGAATAATAATTAATAGAGGTGGTGACAAGAGTGACTAATATGTCCAAAATAACAAGAATTGACTATATCAAGCCATTGCATACTAATACCTAAAGAAATACTATTAAAATTCTTGATTTTTTCATGACCTAATTAGCCAGTTAATAGACCTCATGATGTCAGCTTAGACTATTATCCAATGAAACCTAGGAATTACAAGAAAAATCTTCTCTAGATTGAAGTACCTTCACCGAGTAATTTATATATCAAAGGGGCTGCTTTAGTTAAATCTCCTACCATTATTGAAGAAATCGACTATTAAAGCTGCTTGGTTGTAGCCAGTTTGCTACTCATGCCAACACTTGGTTGTCTTTTTCTCTGAAAGTCACAGAGCTAAAAATAATTCTTTGGCAGCTCATACTTGGCTAGCTGATGTTCCTTTTACTCACTGTCATGTTTAATACAATCAATTTGGAATTCTGGAACCCTTCCTCAGCATATATTCTTCGTAATTTCGTCCGTCCACAAATGCAACATTTCAATAATTTGTATTTTCCTTCGCCCACGATACGTAGTCACGAAAATCGCATTTTCCACCCACTAACCGTCTTTAACAAAATACAATAGAATCCACCATGTCTCCTCTTCCATAACTGGCTTGATCAACTACGTAATATTTTTGATATTGGACATAATACACGAAGGTTAGTTTTCAGAGCATCACCCTCCGATCTTTCGAAAGATTTCAAACGAATAGAGGTTTCTGAATTCTGTAACCCTTCCTCAGCATATATTCTTCTTACTTTCGTCTGTCCACAAATGCAACATTTCAATAATTTGTATTTTCCTTCGCCCACGATACGAAGTCACGAAAATCGCATTTTCCACCCACTAACCGTCTTTAACAAAATACAACAGAATCTACCATGTTTCCTCTTCCATAACTGGCTTGATCAACCACGTAATATTTTTGATAATGGACATAATACACGAAGGATAGTTTTCAGAGCATCACCCTCCGATCTTTCGAAAGATTTCAAACGAATAGAGGTTTCTGAGTAGAGTTTTCGCTAAAGAATTCGAGCAAGTTTGGAGGCCATTACTCTCTCAATATTTTTTATTTTATTTATTTATTGATTTTTTTTGTTGTTGTTGTTGTAAGCTTTCGACCCGCTTTATACATAATTAGATTGTTTATATCTGAAAGACCGGGAACCAAAATATGTGTCGGGATCGCGACTGTTTCGAAAAGGGGATAATTGCGTACCTTAAAACATATGCATTGAAAATATTTCAAATGCTTATAGTTTTATTTTGAGTTTTAACCCAATGATTATTTCTAAAATACGTTTCTTGTGATTTACAATACGTTTTTACGCAAAACGCATCTTATCTGAAGCTCTTTGTCACTTATGACCTACGGCCACCGTCATAGCGCAGCCGGTAGCGCATCAAACTCCCAATCTTCAATCAAAGGTTCGATGGCATGGGTTTGGTCCCCGGCGGCGGCACATATCGTTTCCGACATGTTTCTCTCACCAATGGGTGGATAATCGTAAACCTAAGTAGGATAGCAGCTGAAGGCTAGGAAAGGATGTAGTGGTAGTACTGCTGTGAGAAAGACCAGAAATCCATTGTTAGGTGCTCCAGCCGAGATGGAAGCGCTCGCTCGTGATCTGTCATCCTGAACGAAAAGCCACAGTCTCTACTTCCATCTTCCTTGTTTCAGGCATATGCGCCTCGTTTTCTACAACAGCTCATGATGTAAAACCACATTTTCTCATGTCAACTTGTTGATTTACATAAAAGTATAGATATATTTTAACCATTTGAATTGGCAATTCCTTATCATATGACAACATGAATAATTTGAATGGAGTTTAACGTCACTTTTCACAGTATATCCGTTATATCACGGCACTTAACCATGGATTTCCGGTATTCCCCACACCAGTGCTACCACTAAACATTTGACCTTTTTTTCAGCATAGTGTGAACAAATATGTTTTATCTTGAACGGGATATCACAGAGAAAAAGATTTAAAGCAACATTCAAGACATTCGAGCCAAAAAGTAGTCTCTACAGTACACTCACGGTTTTTCTATGATTTGACCTTTTGACCAAGTTTTCGACCCCGTATGAACCAACTTGACAGAGATATCTTCCGGACAAACATTTCAAACAAAAAAATCCAGGCTCTAGATTGACCCTGAGGTATATCTCAGGTTTGACCTTGTGACCTTATTTTTACCCCAAAGTGAACTTGACCAAAATATTTAGCAGCATTTTGACCATTTTGCGCCTCGAAAAAGGGCCCCCATAGTGCACACGACGTTTTTGGTAAAGATTTGACCTTGTGACCTATTTTTGACCCATGTGACAAGATATGGTAGTTAACAAAAAGCAAGACATTCGAGCCCAAAATAGGGCTTCTATAGTGCACCCATGTTTTTTTCTGAAATTTGACATCTAGGGAGTGCATACATGGTTTTTCCAAAATTTGAAACAGTAAACTAATTTTTGACTCCAGGTGACCCAATTTTTATCTTGTTTAAGTTATCACGCAGACAAATATTTAAAAATATCAAGGAACTTGATCTCAAAATAGGGCTTTTACACTAGATATTTTAAGATTTGACCTGGTGCCCTTGTGACCTTGCATATTACCCAATGTGATTAAATATGGTACTTAAATAGGATATCAAGAAAATCATAAATTTTACCATTTAAAAAAAATAGCTTAAAATATGTTGCCCCTTAAGTGCACAACAGATTTTCCTTGACCAGGAGACCTACGTTACCTAAGTTCGAACTCATCTGAGATCTTAAAAAACAATCTGACCAAATATAAAGAAATATGAGCCAAAAATCGGACCTATATAGAGCACACAATGTTTTCTCAACTTTGACCTGGTGACCGATTTTTTTACCCAAATTGACGCAATTTGGAACTCACTTGAGATATCATGTAGGTAAAACTTCTGACCACATATAAAGATATTTGATTTGTTTGTTTGTTTGAATGGTTTTTAATGTCACTTTTTACAGTATTTCAATAACACTGGGGTACATAACGATGGATAACTGATATTTCTCACATCAGTACTACCACTACATAATTTCCGAGCCTCGAGCTTCGTATCTCATTTAGGTTTACGATTATCCACTTATTGGTAGAGGACAAATTTCGGAAAGGATATTTGTCGCGATGAGGGACAGAACCCCTGACCTTATAATTGAGGGGGTGATGCGCTATCTACTGCGCTATGAAAGGCACTTGAGCCAAAAATTTGACCTCTTGGGTGCACCCAAGGTTTTTCTTAGATTTGATCTGGTGAGCTAGTTTTTGACCCCCATTTAGCCAAACTTTAATGTAGAATAACTTTCTGACCAAGTTTTAACCCATCCTGTACAATCCCTGCTTTTCACGTCATTGTGATTTTATTCTTGAGAAAACATTGTGGAAAAAGAAGACAGTGCTTGTAACAAGCAATTTCTTCTTTTTCCACAATATTTTCTTCCCTACTGAATGGTTATTTTATAAATTAAAGCCACTTTCAAATGTCGTCTGCAAAACCTTTGAATTTGGACAGGTCTTAAACTTTGCAAAACAGGAAAGGGTAAAGGCATTTGAGCAAAAGCTGTGACCTCTTGAGTGCACACAAGGTTTTTCAAAGAATTGACCTAGTGACCTAGTTTTTGACTCAACATCACCAATTTTTTAACTCGTCCAAAATATCATGTACACAAATATTCTGACCATATTTCAAGTCAATTGATCCAAAAGTCTGGCCCTAGAGTGCACACAGGGTAACATTTGACGCCGGAAAGCCCGATCAGGTAGACATAAAAGGAAACGTGATAGACGGGTTATACAGGGGAAAAATGAATTAATTGTGAATAATTACATTGTGACGATTCAATATAAACCGAATCATATTCCCTATGTGTGGCAAAATAAATCTTGTTGATAAAATTTCTAACGTTTCAAACTTTTCATTGTTTTACAAAAGCCTATTCATTTACTAAATAAAATGAAAATAAACCGTGTAAACAGGGTAAATCACTGTATACCGTAAATGGACATACGCCACGACCAAAAAAGCAATGCTTTCAACCTACAGAAATTAATTGATGGAATTTGGAAAAAAGGTCATCTGAGGGTCATCCTATGAAATAAGGTTAAAACCCTTTCACTTGTTTCTTAGAAGAAGATTTTCAAATCTTCTACCATATATGGAAATTAGCCCAGCCTATTAAAGCCATGCTTTTCAACCAATACATACCTAAACCCGTAAGATTTCAAACCATTAAAAACATCTGATATTATGAATTATAAGATAAAGAAAGAAGAAATTACATGGAACAAGCATGCATATTAATGAGGAAATACATATCCACACATCCTGCCTTCGAATACAATGCCATAAGCATGTACATACATAAATGAGGGTCAGTGTTATGATATACATGTTTTCACTTGTCAATTCGTAACTGTAGTCAATGAAAAAATAACTATTCAGCATTTACTCACGGATTGATCCAAACAAATAAGTAAATCGTTAAATCAACTTTGATCCAAGCCATAATTATTACGACGATAGATTCGACAGTCTACCGTCGGATGGGTCGAAAAATGTCATGATAATATAACCATTAACCGTTTAGCATTTACTCACAAATCGATCAATAACACTAAGAAAATCATTAAATAACCATTGATCCGTTGCTCAATATTTCCTTAAATACGTTTGTCCTCAAGTAGTCGAGATAAAATAAACCATTAAGGTTGATAAGATGTGGAAATTTTGTCCGAGACAGGTAGTTTCGATTACAACATTATTCATATATGCAAATATGCTTATAAATAGAATCACTCGTAAACAAATAGTAGCTTCGATCGATAAGAGTTTTGAAAAATTGCAGTCTAAGAAACTCTTTGATTTAACTTATGTTTCGAGGGAAAAAATCTTATAACTCACCACCGTTTTAGCTATTATAACTTACCACCGTTTTAGCTAAACTCCAATCCATTACACATCGTTTACATGCCGTGGAAATAGTACTGATGATCCCATGACTTCATGTGAAGGCCACCTCATTACTATCCAGAATTTCCAAGACAACATCTCATTAATACTCACGAAATCAGTGAATTTCTCCCAGGGTCAAAATCTTTACGCTGAGCAATATTTTTTATGGTAAAGAGTAATTTCAAGCTATGGACGGAGATCGTGTTATAATGGATATAATATTATTTTTGGCGTTATGAGTACTTGAATAATGCTTGGTGGGGAGGAGTTATGTGCAAAGAAAATTCAGTTCTCGGGCCTTTTTCATTTAACTTCTCCTCATTAAGCATTATTAAAGCACACATAAAACCAAAAATGCTATTATTTCGAAAATAAAATATGTCTAGCAAAAGGAGCCACTCGTCAGCTCGATTAGCTCAGTTGGTACTTCAAACCTCAAGATCACGATTTCGAGCCCCGGGCCGACCACATCAAATAACAAACTAAAAGTCTTTCGAATGAGACGTTACACCGAGGCGCCGTGTGACGGTGTTATCCATCAGGCACGTTAAAGAACTAGACGGAACTCTCAACAGTTTCGCCCTGTAGGATCCTTGTATTACCCCTCGTAACAATTAACTGTCTTCTGGGGGGGGGGGGGGCGTCGCTAATATGGGCATTTGCTACGGTAGGGACGATTAATAAAAGGTAATATACACACACACAGACCATTCGGTAAATCAAGAAATGGAGATACCGCCTACTACAGCCCTGATAATTCAATACCAGTTTTCGAAAAATTAGGATTAAGTAAGGTTGAATGACCTTCCTAATGAAGGAACAAAAATTCAAAATATGAACACTTTTAGCCTTGTCAGCCTGTACCGGTCTTACTGGGCCTATACGTGTCGCCCTTCCCAGACAGTTTCTTTTCCAAGGACAGGTCATAGAATTAGACTTATTTCAATCATTGAAAATATTTAACCAAAAATGAAAAATAGCGTTTCGGAAAACATTGTGGAAAATGAAAACTTGCTTATCACAAGCGATTCTTCATTGTCCACAATGTTTTCTACCCTATTAGACAGTATAATTCTTAAATCTTAAATTTTTAACTTGGGCTAGTTACAGATGACAATTCAAATCGCTTTGAGATTGAAAACTTAGGCCGGATAGGGTAGGACAAATTGTGAAACAAGCAATTTCTCCTTTTCTCACAATGTTTTAAATGCAATTCTCCATGGGCGTAGAAAGCGCGATTGTATGGAAATGGGATAAGCTTCTACTGGATCATGGACGGTTCAAAAGATATACAAAACCTCTCATTTTTTCCTGACAGGTAATAATTCTCAATGAATATTGCTATTCTAATATTGTCCAAGTTTCTTAATTATTTGTATAAAGTCTTCGGAAAAGGACAATCTCGGAAAGTAAAAAAAAGGTAATGATCTCAAAAGCTAGTTAGACTGCGATAAAGTGAATTTAGATGACTTTCAGTAGTATTTCAGTAAAGCCTCGGTTGGTAGGTGCACCAAACCATGACTTTCTGTCAATTTTCACACCAGTAACATGTACAACTGCAACAATAAATTTGGGTCATTACACGCGTAGCTTCTTAGCCAGCTTAATGCGAATTACATAATGTATTTCATATTTCCATCGGTGAAAGAAATAATAAAATTTTATTTCTGAACTTGTGATCGTGCTCAGGACTCTAGAATAGAAACATTATGTAATGCATGTACCAATTAAACCAATAAGGCTAGGCGAGAGGTTATGCTTGAAAAAGATTATCTATATAAAAATTGCGAGTTTGAACACCAAAACGGGCATATCACTCTACTATACCAACACGGATGTCCATCATCAGTACTTTCATTATTGTCAAGTGATTGGTAAAAGGAAATGGTTCTGACTACCATATTTGTTTCTTACTGTTGTTAGTTTAACTCTTTCCTTTTTTCGAAAATTATAGGCCTATCCAACTTTAAGGTTTTCCGGTTGATATTTAAAGTGGATTAGTTTTGAAAAATAACCATTCAGGAGGGCAGAAAATCTTGTGGAAAAAGAAGAAATTGCTTGTTACAGGCAAATTCTTCTTTTCTATATTGTTTCTTAATCATAAAATCACAGATAAGTAAAATCCAGGGATTGGACAGCGTTAACCGATTACCAGACCGCATAATGTTACACTGGTTAAAGATCAACGACGTTGCAGACAATAATTCGAAGATGAAAACGTAGGGAGTCATATAGGTTGAACAGTTGTGATAAATGGAGAAATTTTTTGCTACAATATTTTCAAGATATATTTTTCACTGATATTGTGTAGTAATGGATAAATTTTGATTATAGATTCTGATCTCTTGGCATCGGGTAAAACTGATTAGAAATATTACTCCGAATTGGTCGAACATCTCCGATTATATATTAAACTCGGTGATAATATTTGATTTCTATTCGCGCTTTAACGAGATGCATATGGTTTAAATTACTGACAATTTGAGACACATGACCGAAAATATGACAGAATTATATCATTATTGATATTTTACTAAAAACTTTTAATTTGCTTTTATTTTTAAAATGATTTTGAGAAAAGACCACAAAATTACTTTTCTCTTGGCTTAATCTAACACATGGCGTCGTGCGATCATTTGACGGATTGCATTGACAATAAAAAATCATTTAACCAATCAAATCATTTAGACCGGAAGTGAACTATGAACTCTGACATTCATGTTAAACATTTTTGTTTATTTTTCGATTTTAACTAATTAAGCTTGAACTAGTTTACAACGTTTAGATTGCCAACAAACTCTTTCACTATTTCTACATGTAACTGATCATAAATTTGGCAAAATGACATTGATTGATAACTAAATCGAACTTCCTTTTGGAGCCAGTGGGCGTGGTCGGCGACTCGTCGATTAGGGCAGATAATTGCACTGAGCGACCTTTGATAAAATTAGACCAAGAGTATCGAAGAAATAAAAATTTTAAGCAGGTGCGTATCCAGGATTTTAAAAAATCAAACGCACATAAGAGGCATGCTATAGCTCCGACGATGTAAGAGTCGGGTAGAGGGGAACAAATGGAAGAATTCTCCTTCATTGGAAGGGGGAAGCGCAGATTATAGCCATCCTTGGACATTTCTCAAAAACTAGAGGGGCGACCAAAACATTATAGCAATCTCTTGCGTAAGTACAGATGAAGCTAAGGTGTTTTAATCTTCGAACAGCGACACATTAATTACACGATTCGAATCCTAGTGATTAACCAGATGTCGCCCAATTCAATTCGGAAAATCTTATCGGAAATGAAAAATAAATGCAAGATTCCTTTATCCATTTTGAATTGTCATCGTGAACGTCTTTGGTTTCGAACAAGTCTAAAATTGAGTCGTTTGGTAATGGGTCAAAAGGTCGCAAGAGCAACCAAACTGAATAAGCAATAACAACCACATAGAACTTTGACGCTGAAAAGAGAAACAGAAAATAATATGCCTTATATACACATGCCTATTGAGCTACGGGCCTACTCCCGCCTTAGCCAAATGTATAATGAAGATGGTAAGACGAGCTATGAAAGCCGCCTATTCGCGTTACAGAGTTCAAGACTATGAACTGACCAGGTCAGTCAGTCAAAAATGTTTATTTGCAGCGATTTGTAATCAAAACTAACGTCGTTTGAAACAGCCGAAATACCTAGAAATAACATCTTCGCAATAAATCCATAATTTAATTGGTCCATTTCGTAGTTAGAAATATAACTCAAATCGTTAGTGGGGAATCAATTTGTGGGTATTGCTTTAAGAAGGTCTTCAACAGACGAAATTGATAAATGCGGGAGATAAATAAAACAGCTTCGCACTGAATACTTGACTTGATTGGTCAAACAATTTTGGATTGACAGTGACTATATGCGAACCGCTGAAGTGTGTGTGGGAGGGCGGTCCTTACATCAAGTTTTACTAGATGAGATTACTGTAGCTAATATTCTCGATATATTCGCCAATGAAATGAATGTCTGGCCAATATATTTAAACGACAGAATACAGAACAAAATTACAGTCACTTACCTATAAGATGGACTCGATGGAATAGTCACTTCATAAAATTGATGATAAATCATAGTTGTTTTTGAAAATGAACAAGTGAATTCTTTGCTCTATATCTAAGTATATTATTTGAATGTTAACCTAACTGTTTTATAATTCTATACATTTATTTATTGGATTTGTTTTTATTTAATTATATTTTTATCTTTGTTTTCATACATATTTCCATTATTTATTCTATATTTATTCATCCATTCACTTCATTAAATATTTTATGTATTTAGTTTAATATTTCCTTTGATGTATCATTTAAGCATTCGTTTCATGAATAATACATCCACGGATTAAAACATTCTACTTAGATATTAAATTAAAAAAAATATCTTTTTTTATATATTACAAGTAGTAAAATAACAAAGTGGTCGGTTGGCGACCTAAACGTCGTATGTACAGCTTGAATATGCTGTACTTACGAAGTTTAATTTGCCAAACCAATAAAAATTCTTCACTTATTTACGCTGTAGTTCCGACTATTAGGTCACCAACTAGCCATTTTATTTTCTTGTTACAAGTCACTGACTAAATATTTTGCAAAGTAACGAATGATGATTTTAAGTTTTCTTGTAGAACTTCCTGTCGGAGTCAGGAGGCTTGGCCAGCGATCCGCCATTTTTGTTGATGTTATCAGTTTTCAGAAAATGCTACGAAGACTTCTGTTGACGGTTGGACTGCTATCCCGAGGATTATTATTTGCAATAACTGTGAGTGCAGAAAACGGTACACTAGACGAGCTCCGGGAAAACTTCTGCACAATCAAAACATATTTAAATTGTCTTGTTGCTTATGGTAGAACTCGGCCTTGTTGTCTTGGTAAGTAACAATAATATGTGACCCTACGATTTTGTTGTTGTTAACCCCTGGTTAAATGACCAATCGCGGCTGTCAATCAAGGAATATATCGACAAATCAAATTATTCATTCAGCCTAGAATCGACATTGGCCGCCATGTATGTTAAAATTTTTTGTTGTTTGGCGACATAAACGTCATAACTAAAGCTTGAATAAGCTATACTGACGAAGTTTAGGTCGCTAACAACCATTCTTCTTTTTTGCTAATGCTACTGGCCATACATTTTCCAAAATAACACCGTTTAAAATCAAAGCGGGACTTCTTGTCCGAGTCAGTGGACGTGGCTTAAGTAGTAAGTGCGTGGATCAAGCCATTGGTAAATTGTCGACATGTGAGTTGAAACATTTTAACCCATTCCAAATTAATCCCAACTATCACGCCCTCAAGAAAACCTTTTTGGAAATCATTGTGGGTAAACTGGATCCAGTCATATCATGTCATTTGGTAATTTGTTAGGTGAAACGGGGACCTTTAGAGTGGTGCGAAAGTGTCGATACTGTTTAGATTGCACGGAATGTTCAGTTCGACCATGGCTGAAATTTTTCGGGATACAGAAGTTTCTAAACGTGAAATGGCTCTTCGACCTCACTATACATCAATTTATGAAATACTATCCAAAATGGTCTTGAAGGTTGTTTTGTTAATAGAGAAGCAATAATGCGAAATCTAAAATTCAAAGACCTGCCAGTGAGTACTACGTGATCAGCTCTAGCTCCTCTCAACCTATACCAATCGCTGTTATCAATCAAAGAGTTAATCAACCAATCATAATTTTCATATAGACCGGAAGCGACCTTTGAACATCAACGTCATCTTGCGAGCCATGCTGGTGATTTGACGACTTAAGTGTGTTTCTACGCCTTAAATAATACTGTAGTTACGACGTCTAGGTTGCCATCCAACCATTTAACTTACTAGTTGCATGTTACTGGCCAAGAACATTGCAAATAACGTCGTTTATCAGTCAAGTAGAATGTCCTTGCGAAGCCTGTGGAGTCAGTGGAAAGGAAAAGCGTTACGACAATTGACCTGTGCTCGATCAGATCACTATTCAAAATATTTGTTTTCGGAATCCGTGGAGGTCAGTTTTCCGCTTCACGGGTCACGCATATGTCAAATAGTCACCGAATCCAGTCCATGTTATTGTAATTTAATTGCTCGATTCGTCTAACAAAAAAGAACGTTCTGACTGGCCGAAACATTATTCATACCTCCATGAACAAATTTTGAGCACTCAGCTATTTTGTATGCTTGCACACAAGAAAGTAACATAAGTTACATATTTTTTTTTTCATTTCCCTTAATCACTGTATCGAAACTCTATACGCTAGTTTGCAACGGCATTTCCAAGATGGCGGATAGGCGTTCGTGAAAAGGGAAGTGTAATTTATTATTACAATCCAGTCGTTAATGGACCATAACATTGATTTGCTTACAAGGGGACCGGTCTAAAATTGTGACATCTAGTAATTAGTAAAAGGGAGGTATCGATATTTCAGAAAAATACCAATTGTTTATGAGTAAGATATTTAACTTACGTTAAACTTTTGTGGAACCTTGTATGGGAAAGGTTCGGTGAAATTCCAAGTTATTTCTAAATATCACGGCATTCGGTTGTCGACATCGCATGACATCATTTGCATATGAGCCAAAGTCGACTAAAGGTTTCAAATTGACAAAGGAAACAACGTACGTCTTAAATCATGTCTCACCAAGTGGTTAGCGCAAAACTGTGGTAAGTGTTTATATTCTTAACAACACTTACAACAGTTTTGGATTGATCTTTACAGAATTGAAGAACGGCTATAGAACATAACTCCTGATGACGTTACGATGACGTTGGTTTAAGAGAATTTAAACTGAATGCGAGATTCCAACGGTTATACGCACCAATGGCCTAATTGTGTCGCCTCATAGGCGATATGAATTGTGGTATACTCATTCTAATTTTAGATATTACCCCATGATTAAAAATTGTTTCTACCAACAGCAGCTACGTATGCTAGATATTAGCTAAAATGACCCAAAAGTCGAAACAGACCTTTTAGAAATACTATATATAGACAAGGGATACAAATCAGAATTCCTGAGATCCCACCCCTGTCTGTTCTAAACGCCTCTAAAAATTACACTTCTTTGTTTACACATTTTAAAGTTGTGCATATTCGTCACACATATAATCATTTGTAACCTTGACCCATCCATTTAACGAAAACTATACGGCTTTCGGAGTACACACAACTTTCTTACAGAAATACACCTCAATTTAGCTCGTTTGTCGAAAAGTAGCACCTTCAATTTTCAGTCAATAGCAAATCCCAGATAAGCCACTCATTTCTATTATGCATAGAGCAATGGCAAATTATAAATTAAAAACATTTTTACCTTTAAGTAGTTAATGTTGATGATTGCAGAGCTTTCCTACGCTTATAAAGTGTTGTATCCTTTCCAAAAGTAAACAGGCAGCCCTTTTGTAAATATACTGAAATATCCTTAAAAGCAAACAAGATGCAAAATCGGGGGAGGGGGGTACGAGTGGGACGCAAGTTGCTATAAATAGTTGAAATAGAGGGTAGTTAAAATGACAATTTCTCATTTATAACACATAGCCATGTGATACGAAAATCAAATAATATGTCCAATATGTATCAATGGTTCTCTAACCTAGCTGATGCGAGACATCTAAAAAGAATATATTCTGAAGTTGTTCAAATCCAAAAAAAAAAATGCATTTTTCGTGTGAAATCCACAGAGATAAAGGGTGCTCCTCTTTTCTCTAAGTTTTTGATAAACTCCCTTTCAATTGTTCATTTACTATTTTCTAATGAGAATAGGAATTCCACAAGGTTTTGTTAATCAAAAGTTAAGAAATACCAGTTTCGATGGAACTAAAGAAAGGACATGAGCAGTAAGAAAAAAACATTTTTAATTATAGTTAATGAATATTGAAACAAGATCAGAAGAGGCTGCTTTTGAGATAAGATACATTTTTTAATCCTCAAATTTTCTGAGTAATATCGATTCAGAGACTATACAGATAGCTATGCTGAATGTATTTGCTATTCACTTTGTGTGTTAAAACATGTTCCCTTCATTAAATGATTCAAATTTTATGTGCAAATTTTAATATGAATCATAGTTAAAGTATTACCTATTGGTGAGGAATGCAAAATAAATGATAACAATCGCTATAATTCAATAGTAGATTTTCACCAACTCATACAGGTTTTACTTCTTCTTACACAGAAAAATTTACAAAATAAAATTGATAATACTTACATGTATGTATGAAAATATTATCAAATGAAATTTAACAATATACTCCGTTTCTAGTGTACCTGTAATATACTTATCTATAGCTATATATAGGTGTTCTTTTGAATTAAATCGTAATAGATGACCAAGAATTTACAGAGGAAAAAAATCCAAATTACGTTAAATATCATACAAATAAACATATTTTAGCTACTAAGATTACTACTACAGGTGGCGTCTAATCTAACAAGAGGCCCATGAGGGCCTGAGACGCTCTACTGGTTATCAAGTTTTCCGTTAAAGAAATCTGATATTTAAGGAAGTTAATTGCTCAAAGAAGAATGCACAAAGAAAAAAAGGGGGCTTTATCCCCTTTATCATTTTAAGCAACAATCCTCAAGGCACCTTTTCCCATGTTTCATGACGGATCCACTCCATTTCCAAAAGAAAGTTACCTTATGACCCTTATTCTGTGAATATTTCATCAGAATCTGACAATAATTGTGGACTTTATCACATAAACAGGATTGTTCTAAATGAAAATCAATAAGTCCCCTTTTCCTGTGTTTTCTGATGGATCAATTTCATTCCAAAAGGAACTTTCCTTACAACCTTACAATTGTCCTCTGAAATTTAAATTTAATTTGATAATGATTGTGATCTTCATCAGATACACAAGAATGTTTTGAATGATAATATGTAAAGCCCCTTTTCCTGTGTTTCGAATGCCACAATTATTCCATGCATCTTTGAAGAGAATTCAATAAAACTGTTGCCTTTATTGTGTTAACAAAGATATTAAATTCAAGTTCTCATAAGGCCCCTTTTCCCGTGATATTTTACTGTTGGTTTTATCATTCTGTGAAAGTTAAAAGTGAATCCGATTAAATATTGGGAATTCATTATGATTACTAGAATATTTTAAAAAAAATAATCATATGACCCCTTTTTACATGATACTTGATGGATTGTACCCAGTATTGAAAAGAACCATTTAAGTGATTGTACAATCATTCTGTGAAATTTTGAAGTGAATCCGGTGAAACAAGGGACATCATTGTGTTAACCAGAATATATATAAAAAAAAGGTTTTAATAATAATGTGACACTTGCCTTAATCAGATCCACTGTCACAATCAACAATTGGAATGATGGTACAATCAATCTGTGTATTCTGTGGAATTTATTGTGTTAATGAGTTTATAGTGAAATCTTCATAGGGCCCCTTTTCTCATGATACTTTACAAACCAATCAAATTTCAAAAGAAACAATTCTAATGAAGGTACAATCATTCTTTAAAAGTTAAAGAGAATCAATGAAAACAGTGGACTGAATTGTGTCAAGAATTTTTGTAACAAAATTTTCATAGGGCCCCTTTTTCCGTGAAACTTAACAAGTCAGACCCAATGTACAAATGAACAATCCTAGTGATAGTTTGAAGAAAATGATAAAGTCTGAGGTCTTTATTGTAACAATGATGTTTCGTAATAAATTTTTATAAGGTCCCTTTTCTTGTGTCATTTAACCAATCAGGCCTAATTTACAAAGGAACAATCCAAATGATGGTACAATCATTCTATTAAAGTTTGAAGAGATTCTGATAAAGACAGAGGACATTGTTGTGTTTATGAGGATTTGGTAATATTTTTTCATACAGCCCCTTTTCGTATGATACTAGACAGATCAGGCCCAATTTGGAAAGAGACAATCCTAATGATGGTACAAACATTCTGTGAAAGTTTGAACAGAATCTGATGAAAACTGCAGTCTTTATCTTGGTGTAAAATTTTTAAAATACAATTTTCATAAGGCTCCTTTTCCTGTGATACTTGAAGGATCAGGTCTCATGTCAGCATCAACAATCGTGATTATTGTACAATGATTTTGTGAAGGTTCAATAAAATCCAATGAAAGCTCTGGATTCGGTTACAAGGATTAAAGATAAGATTCTCAAAAGGCCCCTTTTCCCATGATACTAGACAGATCACGCCTAATTTGAAAAGAAAGAATTCTCATGATGGAATAATCATTCTGTGAAAGTTTGAACAGAATCTGATGAAAACTGCTGACTTTATTGTGATACAATGATTTTAAAATTAAATTTCATAATGCTCCTTTTCCTGTGATACTTGACGGATCAGGTTTAATGCAAACATCAACAATCATTTTTATTGTACAATTATTCTGTGAATGTTTGAAGAAAATCCGATGAAAGCTCTGGACTTGGTAACAAGGATTTATAAATGAAATTTTCATAAGGCCCCTTTTCCTGTGATTCTTGACAGTTCAAACCCTGTTATGAAAAGAATGATAGTTATGACCTTCCAATCAATCCGTGAAAGTTTCAACAAAATCCGATCAAAGCTGTGGGCTTCATTGTGTTAACAGGGTTTTATTTATTGAATTTTCATTTAGCCTTTTTTTCCCATGTTACTTGATGGATCTGTACCAATTTCAAAGGGAACTTTTCTTACAAAAGTATGATTATTCTGTTTGAGTATAAGGACAACCCCATCTCATCTGTGGACTTACAAGCATTAATTAAGATTTTTTTAATTGGATTTCCCTAGGGCCCGTTTTCCTATGTTTCTAAATGGATCAGACCCAATTTGAAAGGGACAATCCTTATGATGGTACAATCATTATGTGAACGTTTGAAGTCAATCAGGTGAAATCTAGGGCCATGATGTGTTAACTAAGATTTTTTTTATTAAATTTTCATAGGCCCCCTTTTCCCATGAAACTTGATGGATCAAACCTACTTCCGAAAGGAAAAATCCATCTAATGTTATAATCATTCTGGGAATGTTTGAAGGGAATTTGTTAAAAAACTATGGACTCTATTGTGTTTACGAGGACTTTTTCAATCCAATTTTTATCAGGCCCCTTTTTCCCGAGGTCCTTGACTGATCATACCAAATTTTGAAAGGAACAATTCTTATGATGGTACAATCTTTCTGTGAAAGTTTGAAGTCAATCAGATGAAAACTGTTGACTCTAGAGTGTTAACAAAGATCTTTGAATTGAATTTTGATAAGGCTCCTTTTCCTTTGTTTCTTGAGGAATCACATCCGATTCCGAAAGGAACAATCCTTATGATGGTACAATCATTCTGTGAAAGTTTGAAGAGAATCCGTTGAAAATTGTTGGCTCTAGATAATTTATGAGGATTTTTTATTAAAATTTTCATAAGGCCCCCTTTTCCTGTGTTTCTTTACCGATCATACCGGAAGTAACAATCCTAATGAAAGTACAATCATTATGTGAAAGTTTGAAGGGAATCCGATCAAAACTGTTGACTCCAGGGTGATTTTTCGATTAAATTTTTAAAAGGCCCCTTTTCCCGTGTTTCCTGATGGATCTGACCTAATTCCCAAAGGAACAATCCTTATGATGGTACAATCATTCTGTGAAAGTTTGAATACAATCTGAAGAAAACTGTGGACTCTAGAGTGTTAACAAGGATTTTTTAATTAAATATTTTAAAAGGCCCCTTTTCCCGTGTTTCTTGACAGATAATACACCTTTTCGAAAGGAACGATCCTTATGATGGAACAATCATTCTGAGAAAGTTTGAAGAGAATCCGATGAAAACTGTGAAATCTGTCGCGTAAACGAGGATTTAAATGGAATTTTTAATTAAATTTTCATAAGGACCCTTTTCCCATGTTTCTTGACGGATCATACCCATTATCGAAAGGAACGATCCTTATGATGGTACAATCAGTCTGTGAAAGTTTGAAGAGAATCTGATGAAAACTGTGGAATCTAGAGTGTTAACGATGATTTTTTAATTAAATTTTCAAAAGGCCCCTTTTCCTATGTTTCTTGACGGATCATACCCGTTTTCGAAAGGAACGATCCTTTTGATGGTACCATTATTCTGAGAATTTTGTTCGAATCTGATGTAAACTCTGGAATCTAGAGTGTTAACGAGGAATTTTTTAAATAAATTTTCATAAGGCCCCTTTTCCCATGTTTCTTGACGGATCATGCTCGTTTTCGAAAGGAACGATCCTTATGATGAAGAGAATCCGGTGAAAACTGTGGACTCTATCGCGTAAGCGAGGATTTATACTTGAATTTGTAATAAAATTTTCATAAGGCCCCTTTTCCCGTGTTTCTTGACAGATAATACACCTTTTCGAAAGGAACGATCCTTATGATGGAACAATCATTCTGAGAAAGTTTGAAGAGAATCCGATGAAAACTGTGAAATCTGTCGCGTAAACGAGGATTTAAATGGAATTTTTAATTAAATTTTCATAAGGACCCTTTTCCCATGTTTCTTGTCTAGTGACCTTCGGCCAGTAGAGCTAATAAAAATGAAACAAAGGGCTGTAGGATAGTCTTCTGTGCAAAGGAATCTGTGTCTTCTTATTTTATTTTCAGAAATGGCTATCAACAAATAGCATATCACACTGTTTTATAAACTTCTGCATACTGAAAGTTAGTTTTCAATCCATTTCCGGAAATAATTATAATACTATTTAAATGTTATTATATTCTCAATGCTTTCAATCCTGCTGGTGAACCTTCTATTGATTAAGAGATTTAGCTAGTGAAGATTCCATTAAGAGATGGGGGAGAGTTTGGTCTAGTGAAACATAACTAATATAATTAATTCAAGACTTTTCATAAAATAAGAAATACGGCTAACAAACATATATTATGATATTTCATGTTAGCAATGTGCCCATTAATCTCACCAACCAAACTTTGTTACAAAAATGCAGATGCATGGAATATAGAGTGAGACACTTTGCTGAATTTCACTTTCCTTCTTGAAAGCTAGCAGTCATTATAGGTGAGCTATGGCTTTTATCTGGCATTATACAGGGGTCAATCTTAGGTCCTAACTTGTTTCAAGCTAACGGTGTAGAAACCTGAACTAATTGAAGCTCATAAAGTCCCATTTTTTTCAACTATCTTTTTAACTAACTTTCAAATACATACAATTTAATATCTTGGGCTCTAGTAAATGATTAGAGAGCCATTGATAAATAATGAATATTTTGTTTACACTATAATGGTGTTAAAAGTGATTTAAGAATAAAATTTTCTCATCTAGTCTTTTCTGAAATACATTTTGTTGTTTTTTCTGGGAAATTACATCCTGTTTGTGGCCTTTCTCGTACAATACTCCTTTCCCCACATTTTGCATCCTTTAGTGCTTTATTGGTGTTTATCACAAAAAACAACGTGGCTGCCTTTTGACTTCAAGAAATGATATAACACTCCATAAGCGTAGGAGAGCTCAGCAATCATCAGAATTAACTACAGGTAAAAAGGTAAAAATGTTTTTAATTATAATTTGCCATTGCTCTATGCGTAATGGAAATGAGTGGCTTATCTGGGATTTGCTATTGACTGATGAAAAGTGAAGGTGCTTCTTCTCGACAAAGAGCTTAATTGGGGTGTATTTCTGTAAGAAAGTTGTGTGTACTCCGCAATCCGTATAGTTGTTGTTAAATGGATGGGTCAAGGTTACAAATGATTATATGTATGACGAATATGCACAACTGTAAAATGTGTAAACAAAGAAGTCTAATTTTTAGAGGCGTTTAAAACTGACAGGGGTTGGATCTCAGGAATTCTGAGTTGTATCCCTTGTCTATAAATAGTATTTCTAAGAGGCCTGGTTTGACTTTTGGGTCATTTTAGCTAATATCTGGCATACGTATCTGCTCTCTGTGATTCTACCTGAGAATCGCAACTGTATTCTAATAACGATTGTTTACATGATAAATTTTTAAAGCAGTACTATAAACCCTACAAAAAGCCCATCTAATCTTGCAACACGCCGGAATTTCATGAAAACAATGTTTTCATCGTTTTATTTTTTGCATGTCACTTGAGATTCCCTTTCCGGTTTGCCCATGAAAGATTTATCAACCGATTATACCGATAAATATTTTTTGTTACACTCCACTAAATTTTATATTGTGTTGCGCCCATTCTTTATTATGTGCTAAGTATAGAGACATTGTTTTGTTAACATTGTGTTACATCTTATGAATTAACAATACGAAATATTCGTAATTATCCTTAGTTTATATTCTAATATCAATGTCCGCTAAGATTTGGTAATGTTTTTCCATACCAAATATGTATTGATCACGCGAATTTAATTTTTACGATGCCGTCATTTTGAGCGGGCTTTTGACGTCTATATTCCCGCTTTATTTGTTTTGATTTACCTTAAACCCATTACCAGACAACAAAATTTTAGACTAGTTTATATTGAATCGAGTTGCAGGCTACAATTTCTAGTTCGTAAACTTCTTGGGAAGAAACAAAACATTTTAAAACATTGATAAAATTGTCTGCAAACGGGTTAATGTTATTCAATAAAACCAATCCATCATATTCAATCATTATCAATACCTTTAAGTCTGTGTGTTTAGTCTTGCTCTCTATCTTATATCATAAGTTTTCAGTGCCAAATGAAGATAAAAAGCCAAGGATATAATTGGCATAATAAGTGGTCTTTTGGCTCTTAATTTTCAAAATGGTTGATTTCAGACTACGTAATGTTAGAAAGCATTGAGACATATTCCTCATTCACTATAAATTTTCATTACTGGAATATTTACTTTTTAGCTTGGCTGTTGTTAAACAAAATTGCAGGTATTGAAGTAAGCTCAGTGTTGTTGTCGTCAGTATAAAAAATTTAGCAGCATTGAGACTTGGAAAATATAATGTAATCTATTAACCTGTACAAGTAACAAGTAATTAAAGAAATGTCATTTTAGAAAAAAAAATCACGCCTTTTCCCTACTAATATCTTTTATCCACTATCCAGCAATCAATAGCCGAGCATTTTGTTGAAAACATTCACATATACCATCTGTTACAGTTTGCAAACACCTTCCTAAACTTGCAAGTACCACCCAAACTTGCAACCAATGTCAAAATTTCATTTGTTTCTGTCTTTTTTTGAAAATACATAACTGATTTATAACAATTATACTTAGGGCTCTACCTATGAAAATTCGCAGAGTCTACAGTTTTTACACTTTTTGATATTTTCGTACTTTCAGACTCAATAACTTGATTTCCCAACACAGTTCTCTTTTTTTACGCCCCCTGCATCACTAAAATCTGGGGCTTATTGTTGTACAATTGTCCATCCATCTATCTGTCTGAAAAGCTTAACTAAAATACTTAACATTGCTTATCTGCTTTTCCTCAGATTTTTAATCGAAATATACCACACCATAGTGTAGAACTCAGTCAGAGTCGTGTAATATATTTCGATAAAAATCGTAAGTTCTTAAACGATTCTATCAAATTCAGCTCTGGTTAAACGGAATTTAAACCCCCTTTTTTATATATATATATATAGAATTTGATACTGGTTCAAATTGTAAAAAATATGTAAACAATAATAGTAACTGCATATAATTTAAATCAAAGGACCGAAAGTACGGAGAAGTTGGAATGCGCTGAAAGGGCCATTACTGTGGAATGCGGTTAAAATTACTTTCCGAGTAAGCCTCCCTCCTTTAAACTTAAACCAGCATTCCCATTCGTGACATATGTGCGTGAATAACGCACAAAAAACATAAATCCACATACAGAAATGAAAATCTAGCATTGTCTTAACCCATTCCCAGACAGTGACGCTTTTAAATGACCCTCATTGTGAAAGCTTTGGAAAACATTGTGGAAAATGAAGAGAAATTGCTTGTTACAAGCAATATCTTCATTATCCACAATGTTTTCTGTCAAAAAAGACCAGGCTTTTAAAGATTTTATCAACTTACAATTGTCGTCTGCTACTTCTTTGAAATTGGACTGGTCTAAAATTGTATGGTGTTGGGATGGGTTATAAGCTCGTGTAACGCACAGCAAAATTATACTTTTTAAGCATATCATTCTCCTTTTGATCAACTGTATTACGTGAACTCCTTTTAGAATCTTGAAAACAGAGAATAACATCTTCTACAGTAAGGAATAAATGACCTCGATGATTATTTGACCCTCAACTCGGCCAATTCTGTAACGATCATACTAAACTCACGTAGATTTTCATTTCAAGTTAATGAGTATACGTGGAAATTTGCAGAAATACGCGGAAACTTGTTTCAGGGTGATCGATTTGAAATACCGGTTTAGACTTGGGGGAAAAAAGAATATTTAATGCGTTGTGAGTAAAATTTAAAAGAAAAAAAACGACGTTAACGTTATTATAACTTTTCCTAAAAATTCCTATAATATGATGAAGATAGTATCAACTTATTAAAGGTTGTTAAAGGTTTGATGTGTTATTATTGATTTAAACTTGTAAATAACGACAAAATAAAGCGTAATTATTAAGTAAATAAGTAGAAACCGGAAGTTGATATGTTTACATTCTAATTTTCAAAATCTTCTACTTTCGTTTTGCATCTATTTGGTTTTTATTGAGTAAAAGCTATATATCCCCCAATAATCACGTTTGCTTGATGCCTACGATCCTCCTTAATCGCTCTAGAATGTTTTAAAGCACTGGGCGGCGTGATTATTGTAAAATGCTTTTGCGACCTGAGCCATATTTGTAAACATTACCTATCTATGGTCACATGACTACACATGTCACTTGAGATCACGTGATTACCAAACACGGGACGGCGAATAACAAAAAACAAATTACTGGGCTGATTATTACCTTATTTTTTAATAATTTAAAGCAAACTAAACCATGTTTAGAAGTCTCTTAACGAATTTTTATATCATCCTTTACATGTACCATATTATTGTCTTCGGCTACAACTAACTGATTGTCTGTGGCAAGTTTAAATGAGAAGTAACCCGAGGTGTATTCATATAGATCTAAGAGATCACGTGATATGTGTTATCCAAAAACCCGAAATGAAATTTTCTTGTGTTCATTTTGCGTTTTTATTAAATTTCAGTTGGAATTGCTCCGCCTTCCAAATTAAAAACAAACCAGCATTTTTTCTTTCAAATATTGTCAGAATAGATGAGGACATTTCTTCTTTTTTCCAAAGATTGCCAATCTCTCTGCCTGTCCATCTGCAAAACTGAACCAAAAATCTACTCATTGCTCATTACTTCAAGCCTATTTAAGATACAATGTTCATATTTGGCATAATGATAGATCTCCATGATACACATTTGCTGGTACCAAGGTCATGTGACAAGGTCATGGTCGTCTGTAAAAGTCAAACTTCCGAAAAATTTGTCGTTTCAGAGGTTTCACAAACACATCTTGTTTACCTTGTCTCTTTTGTCTCTTTTGTACTTTCATTGAATTTGTAGATCCACCAGACAAAGGCCACTGGGGCCATTGTCATAGTGTTGTGTTCATCGTGCATCCATTCTTCAATGTCTTCAACCCATTAACTTTCCCTTAAACTATTTCCTTTTTATACTACAATACATGCACAAGTTATGGTGAGTAATGAACTCACATTTCACCACTCACTACAACATTTGCATCTATGCATCAAGTTCAACCTTATTTCACAAAACAATACTTACCTAGCTTTTTTCCCCAAATTTCTCAAAAGATTTTCAATTTTGTGAATGTCATGGCTTCAATGAGCTTAACTAATTCTCCTAATGCCAACCCGGTTATGTCAGCCAGTAATACAGGGCTTTCAATCCTTTGGTTGTAGGATTAATCATCATCTCAGCAAACTCTCATGAGACATTTGCAAAAGTTATAATGGCATGCCTCATTTATCTTCAACCAAATTATAACAAGTACATGTATGCCTAGCTTGTATGGGCCGCAGGTAGCTCAGATGAAATGTTTGTAGCCATTTCTAGCTGCAGCAGCCACCACAGTATAACTGAATATTGTTAGAAATCACACTTAATCTCATTTAATGAAAACACTTATTTCAGAAAGATAATTTGTCACTCATGCATATAAAAACATGGAAACAAATTTATTTCAATTTGTCTCAAATATAGGGTAAGTGTAATGCAAGAAGTATTATAGTGAATCAAACGTATGTACCTCTAGTTTTCATACATGTCAAACAACAGTATTAGCAAATTTTTATTAGTTTTTTAGCTCACCTGATCTAAATAAAATAATGCCAGGTATTTGTTTAAAACTTTTCCTTTTTGAATTTTTAGTTTTACTGTTACTCATGGGAGAGTACTCAAACTTTTGTAATCTAAAATAGATGAACAGCTACTTAGGTTATTGGAGAAACAACCTAGTTTATTTTGAGACCTCTGATTTTCGCAACACTACTTTTCAGAAAATAGTATTCAAATAGCAAATGAAAGGATTAAAAATGATTGAAAAATTCCGACATGAAAGAAAATCGATGTCTACCGTTAAAAACATAACTTACATTAACATTTCTAATATACAATGGCATTTAATATAATTCGGCCTTTCTTCCTGCATGTTCTTACAATGTTTCATCTCTATGACCATATAACATAAATTTTACAACTCCAATCTTCTTCTGTTATATAATTTTTAATTCATTACAAGAGACACAATTTTAGACTTGTTCAGATTCAAAGAAGTGGCAGACTTTAGGAGATGAAATATTAAATAAAACTTTTGGAGTATAAAACATAGCAGGAAATGAAGAAATCGCGTATCACAAGCAATTTCTTCATTTTCGACAATGACTTTTTTCTTTTACTATAGGGGCGTAAAAATACACGAGTGTAGTACCAACTGACCGTATTATTCACTCGCTTTTAAAATATGAACTAAGAATCACCCGTATTTGATCATTTGTTAAGTTAATAGGGTCAATTCGATTTCTCTTCTGTATTTAAAAATGTCTTATATTAATTTTCTTTGATACTTTTATTTACATTGTTTCAACAGGTTGTTCGTGTGCGCCAACATGTGAATCCACGGGAAATTGTTGCCAAGCAGAGACAGAACACACTAGTATCATTGAGTCGGGAAGCCTACAATGTTTGCACCCTGATACCAGGAAGAGGAAAACCCCTTACCAATTACCTATGTATCAGTTCATGGTTCATCCACCGGCAGGTGGCTGTAATGGAATAGGCTCTTGTAATCAATCGGAGGAACTGATCCCATGGAAAACATTTCAGCCAGTTTTCTCGAGAGAAAAAATGACTAATTACTTGAACGAAGAATGCGCCAAATGCCATGGTGTTACTGACGGTTTAAAATGGATGAGCAGACTAGCGATGGTCTCAATCGAAACATTCGATATGGTTGACATCTTACAATTTCTACGTAATAAACAATCTAACGGATTGTTTACAATTTTTGACCATCCAGGACACTGGCAAGATAAAATTCAAACCAGTTGTTTAACAGATCTGTCAGACCGATGTTTCAATGAGGCGTATACAAGGTTACAGAATTATCTCCCATCACCGAACATCTCTTTCGAGGAGATGCGACTTGGCTGTCTTGGGGAGATGAATTTACAAATTTACTTGGAAAATCTCTACAAGTCTGAATGGTGTTCCTTCTGTGACCCTTTTCTACCGAAAGAAAGATGCTCACAAGGGACTAATAGAAATAAGGCTTTCGCTTTCAGTGCAATGTTGGATTATGAATACATCGAGAAGATTGGAAAATCACACAATGAAACAGTTACTCAATTTGCTTGCAAGAAGCTGGTATATAAAATTTTGTTTGTATGTATATGTCAGATTATGACATTTTCAAATAGCTCAAACGTGTGTGAAGCGCACATATTGAGCAACCCAGACAGCCACACAGTGCTTTTAGAATGCCCACTGATCTTCTGGAGAAACTTAAACTTATCTATCTTATCTTCAGATCTTAAAGTGAAGAATCTGGCCATACTGCAAATGTAAGAAATGGTCCGAGCCTTTACATACCGGAAGTTCATTGAAAATATTGGAATTGTCAGGCACAAATCTTATGTAAACTGTCATGTTAAAAAGAGCGAACTGGAAATTCATTGACACAAATATTAACAAGAGATCGGGTCCATGACAGCTAAATCTTTGAATGTCAACTCTTAAGTTAATTTTGTTATAATTTTTATTATAATTATAACTATTAATAGTACTAGAATTATTGAATCACAAGCAACCTCTTATTTACACGGCAAATATTTTCTAGACTCTATCAATTTGTCGTCTCTGACCCTCCAACTTCTTTCAATTTGAACCAGTCTAATATTTTGACGTGTTGTAATTGGTCAACTTCCGGGTTACTTTAACCTCATTTATTTATCATAATACCCTTTGTCAAAGAAGAACCACGTTTTGCTAGCTAATAGTACTTTCAGTACTTTGATTGTTATATGTTACTGGCCATAAAATAACGCTGTTCAATATCGAAGTAAAACTTCTTGTTGGAGCTCAGTGGGCGTGACTATCGGAGTCAGTGGGTGGAGCCAGCAATCCGTCAATTCTGGTCTTTACGATTTTTTGTGTATTTATACTTATTAGCCAATTACCAGAAGGCAGCATTAAGACTGGTCAAAAATAGCTTGCAGATGGCAAATTAAATTTTACGAAACTTTAGATTTATTTGAATTTCTTGATAGAAAACATTCTTTAAAAAGAAGAAATTACTTATTAAAAGAAATTTCTTCATTTTACCAAATGTTTGCCCATTGTATAGGAATGGTTAAATGCGTTAACTCTTTAACATTAGAACGTTAGTCGATTTTTTATACAATTTTCTGACTTTTCTAATCGGTTCTAGTTCTGTAAGTTTCGATCTAGTAATTGTTTCGTTGACTCTGCTTTCAAAATTTCTCCAGTTCTTATCTTTATTCAATTCGTTATCATATCCAGAGCCCATCAAAATGCTTTAAGCCATTGTGTTTCGCAATCGGGTATAAAACCAACTTGGCTCCTTACAAAGCGGCTCAAAAACAGGAATTTTTCCTATATTATTGGACAGTCTGTACTGTCTTCAGAATAAATCTTTACATTTTTTCCTCTTTCAGAACAAAACAATCAACGCATGCCGTGAAATATATTGTCCTGCCATGCAAATTCGAGGAGCGGACGGTAATTGTGTCTTTCCAATACAACACTGGTTTTTGGACGTGATTTCCCTCACTCTTAATTTGACAGCACCCGTCAGTGGGAACAGCAGTTCCATTTTTACGAACAGGTCTGGAGACAACGTCCTTAATGCCTTTAAAAAATCTTCCCCTTGGCACAAATGTTGGATCATTCACGATATTGCCAAGCGTTCCTACATAGATGGAGACAAAGAAATATTAGAATTCGTTGTACAAATGTATTGTGGTATAAAAAGAGTCAATCCAAACACTTTGATGCGTGCAGTCAGAGCATCTCTATCAAATCCCTGGGTTATTAAGTTTGATCATTCACTAATACCATTACGCCAACATTTTTCAAAGTACCTAACGCAAGAATACCAAAACAAAACAGTAAGAGTATTGACACCCTTTTGGAACAGAAACATACAAGCGATGCAAAGCTCAAATGAGAAAGTCACCATCACCGAATCAGGGGTCCCGATGTGGGATATTCTTTACCGTAAACAAAGGATGTTTAATCAAAGAGTCCATATTACCAAAATGTTCTTTTGTCCCCAGGTGGAGCTCGTTGCCTCCGAATATGAATTTGACAGAGTACTTTATACTGTTCAATTGGAGGAAACACAAAAAATTCTTTTCAACTTCGAATTTCTTGTAAGCAGATTAGATAAAAAGAGGCTAACTGTCTGTATTGAAGACGTTGGATACGAAATTGTACCAATGGAAAACCAGGGTTCCTTCGTCACAGTAGAACCAAAATGGTTCCTTAGTTTGATAATAACAGCTCTAGTGATCAACTTTCTCCTTAAGTAATTTAATTTTAGTTTCGTCTTTCAAGATTCAAGCGTTTTGAGTGGATGAATTTTCATTTCAAACTTCGTTGCACGAAACTGGATTGATTGATTGATTGAATTGGGTTTTACGCCGCTTTTAACAATCTTTCAGTTATATCGCGGCGGCTGGAGCACCTAACAATGGAATCCTGGTATTTCTCACACCAGTACTACCATTACATCCTTTCCTAGCCTCCAGCTGCTATCCCACATAGGTCTACGATTATCGACCCATTGGTGAGAGACAAATAGTCGGAAAGGATGAGTGCCGCCGTCGGGGATCGAACCCGGGACCTCTAGATTGACAGTCCGACGCGCTACCAACTGCGCTATGACGACGGCTGCACGATACTGGAGCACGCAACTGTTTTGTATGCTTTCGCACTATGTAGATCCGTAAGATTTTCTAAAAACTAGTTAAGCACTTGTTTTTTCTGTACAGTGGAATTAAATTATAAAAAAAATTAAGAGGATACTTCTTGTTTTTACAGAGTAATAAATCTATTACTTCAACCACACTAATATATGAAGCCACTTCACATTTTCATACACTGTGATTAAGTTTTTGGGTTCATAAACAACGGAAAAAAGTACATGCTCTTTATTTCTTAATTACAATTCATTTGTGGACATTCTTTCGTACATAACTCTGCAAATTAGTTGAATCATACAGTAAAGAGTTTTGTTTCGGCAAAATTGACGTCATAATGTGTGTAATGGCTTCATGAAATTTCAATAGGCGATACATGATGCGCAAAATCTTTTCATTCGGTAATTGCAAGAATTCCATTGACTTCTTGCAAAAAGTCACATAGTTCTTTATTCGCATCATTGTAATAATTGCGGAATAAAAGGAGAAAATATTTTCCAGATATCAATAATCCTATTTTCGTAAAAAAAAATGCCACACAACGAATTGAATAGTATGTTTTGAAATTGCGAAATGGGGAACATTATTTCTACGATAAAATGTACAAGAGCTTCGCAGAGCGGCGCATATACGCCCGAAGTGGTTTGTCAGTAACCTTGGGTTGTCAAGAACCTGAGCTTGAATGATAGCTAATAATTTTTGTCAATAGAAAGATCTTATCACCTGAATAATACTGTTTACACTTGAGAAGCAAGACATCTTTATAATAAGTTATGTACAATGGTTGAATTTTATCATTTGAACACAATTGACATACAAATATGACCTTGACCAATGACCTTGAAACAAGTTTCAACAGAAAGTGCTAACCACGAGCAATAACAAGAGGACCATGATAGTCCTATATCGCTCATCTGAGTATGATGGCTCAAGGCTTTATGATATAATATACAAAATATCAAAGCCCTACACCTAATCAATTTGGAGAATAAGATTTTTTAAAGATTTTCTCCTTTAATCCTAGATAAAGTGAAGATCCAACCATATTGAGCTAATTTCAAGAGCTGTAACTCTTAGAAGTACTTAAGTAGAGGGTCAATAGGCATTAATACATACCAAATATCAAAGCTCTAGCCCTAATGGTTTAGCAGGTGAATATTTTCTATGATACCCTTCATTATTCCTTTCTGGGATTTCACAGAAAAGGGCTTTTTTAGAATACGGTAATTCTGTGAAGTACTTAAGTCAATAGGTCAATAGATGATGATTTATACCAAATTTCAAAGCTCTAGGCCTTATGGTTTAGGAGAAGAAGATTTTTAAAGATTTCCTTCCTTATTTCTATGTAAAACCGAGGATCAGACAATTCTTTGAAGTATTATGGTAGATGGTCAATAGATAATAATTTATACAAGATATCAAAGCTCTAGGTCTCATGGTTTGGAAGAAGAATACTTTTAAAGTTTTCCTTCTTTATTTTAATGTATAATCAGGGATCCGACAGAAAAGGGCTAATTTTCAGAGTACTGTAGTTCTTTCAAGATGATGATTTATACAAAATTTCAAAGCTCTAGGCCTTATGCTTTGGGGGAAGAAGATTTTTAGAGATCTCCTTCCTTATTTCTATGGAAAACCGGGGATCACATAGAAAAGGGCTAATTTTTAAGATACGTATTATGGTAGATGGTCAATAGATGATGATTTATACTTAAATCAAAGCTCTTGGTCTTATGGTTTGGGAAGAAGATTTTTAAAAATTTCTTCCTTTAATTCTATGTAAAATAAGGGATTGCACAGAAAAGGGCTAATTTTCAAGGTACTGTAATTCCTTTAAGTATTTTGGTAGAGAGTCAATTGATGATGATTTATGCAAGATATCAAAGCTCTAGACCTTATGGTTTTGTTTAAAGTATTCCTTCTTTATTTCAATGTATGATTAGGGATTCCAGAGAAATTCTTTTAAAGATTTTTCACTCCATTACTATGGCAACAAAAGTTCTTCGTGGATTTCAATTATTTGAAGTATTTTGAAGGGCTTTACTTAAAAATCATTTCTGTGAAGTTTGGTTGAAATGCCATGGTTAGTTTGGTTTTTGTAATTGTGAACGGACGGACGGACAGATGGATGATGACCGATCACAATAGCTCACCAAGAGCACTTCCGTTCAAGTGAGCTAAAAATCAAATGACCTTTCCAATCATTTAGACTAGAAGTAAACTTTCATGTCAAAGCATATTTGTATGTTTGGCAAGTATTATTATTATTACTATTATTATTGTTGTTCAAGTTGTAGTTTCAATCTAGAGGTCCCTGGTTCGATCCCCGACGGCGGCACCCATCCTTTCCAACTATTTGGCTCCCACCAATGGGTCGATAATCATAGACCTATGTGGAACAGCAGCTGGAGGCTAGGAAAGGATGTGATGGCGGTACTGGTGTGAGAAATACCAGGAATCCATTGTTAGGTGCTCCAGCCGCCGCGATATAACTGAAAGATTGTTGAAAGCAATCAATCAATCAAACAAACTAGCCTCGATTTCGTAAATTGAACTGGAATACAAATCTTGCTTTATTCCATCGCTAGACCTAATATATGGACTAAAATATAACCAACATACCTATAGGTTGTTAAGAAAATGCCTATAATTTTAAAAGATACATTGTCCTGTAAATAAAATCTTTATGCAATTCATCGACAGAATGCTCATAATGCCGTAATGCACTTAACCATCACGATTTTTAAAAGCTTATGACAAATGGTGAGTGACAAATAGTCGGAAAGGATGAGTTCCGCCGTCGGGGATCGAACCCGGGACAGATCGACGGGTTAGACAGGGGATACAATAAATATATTGCAATAATCACATTGTGACGATTCACCATTACAATAGGAAGTGCTGGTTGGCCATCAAATACTAGACTGTTCAAGGAATTAACTAAAAAAAAAGATGGGCGGAAAGAGAGACGGGCAGAGAAAAATCAAAATGGCTCCTTTTCCTTTGAATGGGAAGAATAATAAAGAAATAAGTCTATAACTGACCATAAATAATTTACTGAAACAGATTGACGCGTGTAATACTGATAAAAGCAACCAATATATCTACGTAAATATAATATAACCCATTAACCCTTGTCATGCTGAACCAGGAATACTTCTGCTTGTACAGGAGGTATCGACGAAGATCAGCCTGCACATAGGTGTAGTGTGATCTTAGTTTATTCCACCTGTTTGGTATTTTAAGCCAGAGTTATTTATAAATTTAATTAACAAAACTGATATTGACCCACATTTTGGGTTTTCCGGGGCTTTCAGCCCTTGGAATTTAATGTAACATTATTGGTTTATCTCTCTTGAATACTTTCTAGAAATACATTGGTCCCTATCAGTGTTTTACTTGGACTTTATCCTAGGTTTCTTTGCACTGCCTGGTTTTAAGGTCAGCTGTATAATGCAAATTTTAGAGTTGGAAAGTTTGTTTCATCTTGAAAGTACGTTTCTATGTTATTTCTGAACTATAAACTAACACCATCGACAGATTAGTATTTACAATAAAACTAGAAAAGGCGTATAAAAATCGCAACTTCCCCATACTGAACAAGGATAAAAACAAAGGTAATGAAGTGAAAGGACCAATGTACAATTTGGCACACCTCTGATTTAATGATCCAGGATAGAGAGAAGATAACACAGGAATGTTCCTCATTCAGAATTGTATCCAGCATAACAAGGGTTAAGCATAAAAGTGTGAAACATCAACCTAGGTCAGAGCACATTGAATGAACAGACTTACCAAGATTTAAAATATCACTAAAGGCAGATTTCTTAACTTAATGTACATTCAACATTATTATATTTTTATTCTAGTAATACTATCTCAGATTAACCTAAGCTACATTGGATTCGTTTTCAAATTTTCTGTCCTAATTTTCTGATGTCCATTTTTGTGGGATAGTCACATTAATTAACTAATAATCAAATTATTTCTTATTAATGAGAGGTGTAGTCAAGGTTCAATCTTCAGGCAAAACAAGATACAATTGATCAACAATTAAGTATAAGAAAGTCCTTTTCTTTTGCAAACTAGTTTTTGTTCAGAGTAAATCCTCCTTGTTAGAAAAGAAAACAAGAGTGCCATAGTCACAATATACACCGCCACTTTGTTGCTGTTTCACGAAAATAATTGTAGACACTACTTATTTTGACAGAACCAAATTCAAAACATTGGCAAACTACCTGTTTAAATTGTCAAGTTCAAACTGTTTGTTTTGATTGATTGATTGATTGATTGATTGAATGGGCCCAGAGACTAAGTGTCAATGGGCATAACCCTGCAAAAATCAATTAAGCATAAAATCCTTGATCCATGTACACCTATAAATTATGGTGATGACATTGATCAAATTTCATTTAATTCAAGACAAAAAGACAAAAAGTAAGGAGGAGTTGCATTCACAATGCCACAATTTCAATTTGCCCAAGAGACTAAGTTTTTTGGGGGCATAACTGAGGCAAAAAAATGAACCCTTAAATCCTTACTTCATGCACATCTACCAATTAAGGTGATAACATTGACCAAGTTTCAAAAAGATCCAGCCAGAAACTTAGCAGGAGTTGCATTCACAAGGCTGCAATTCAAATAAGCCCAAGGGACTAAGTTCATGACTTACTTCATGCACATCTACCAATAAAGGTGATACATCCACCAAGTTTCATTCAAATCTAGCGAGAAACTTAGGAGGAGTTGCATTCACAAGGCTGCAATTTCAATAAACCCAAGAGACTAAGTTTTAAGGGGGCATAACTGAGGCAAAAATCAATGAACCATAAAATCCTTACTTCATGCACATCTACAAATTGAGGTGATAACATCCACCAAGTTTCATTTTGATCCAGCCAGAAACTTATGAGGAGTTGCATTCACAAGGCTGCAATTTCAATAAGCCCTAGAGACTAAGTTTTAAGGGGGCATAACTGAGGCAAAAATCAATGAACCATAAAATCCTTACTTCATGAATAGCAATTTCTTCTTTTCTAATAGTGTTTTGCGTCCTATCTCATGCATCTTTTTCAGTTGAAATGTACATAATTAGTAGTATGCAACCAACTTGAATTTAGAGCAGATTAAAATTTTGTCATTTAGTACAGGAAAATTCATTATACACCCTGACTAAATGCTATCGAACTCAGATTATTTTATCTATAACTTTAATTGGATAATGGTACTTGATTTTTTATCTAATTGTACATATCACCACACAATCCTGAAAAAATAGCCATGGAAAACAATGTGAGGAAAGGGAGAAATTGCCTGATTTCTCCCCTTCTCATAGTGTTTTCTACTCTAGATGAAATCCCTTGATTAATGTAGTAGATATGCTCCAGATAAGAATTGTACACAAACGAGGATGCAGGTTAATCTATATGCCTTGTGCAAGTGCATGGTGTGAGGGGACACACACAAAAAAAGATACATTCATGAAAAAAACTAAATTGCAAAAGCCTAAAGCTATATACAAGTTTGTACGAACAATACTACACATTATATAGACAAGCAAAATATCAGTTTTGGGGTATTTTGATTTGACTGGCTTAAATACATTATACTTATACAAAATACAAATCTTAAGAAAATAAAATCCATGACTGGAAAAAAGCCCTATTTTGATTGTAATTGGTACATTGGTGAAACACTCATGCCCCTCCATAAGAAGCCATTTTTTCTGAAAAACGACAATGGTTTTGACACTTACCTTGTTTGTCAAAGGACATACATTTTATCACACTGTGTTTTGACATTAGAAAAAAATGACCTTCACCTTAATACTTTAATGTTTTTCAAAAAGTAATAATCCCAATTGAAAGAAAATATTGTGGGAGAGAAAATATACTTGTTACAAGCCATTTCTGCCTTTTCCAGAATGTTTACTGAAGTAATGTATCTCAGGAATGTAAAAATCCCCGCCCATTAAACCCAAGCTTTTCATCCGATCAAAATTCTTTGAAGAAATCTGATAAAGAATAAGCCAAAAATCATTTTATTAAATTTGGTTGAATTTTGTTCATTACTTTCTGAGAAGAAGATTTTCAACTAAAGCCATGTCTATCATCTGATCATCTATCATCTGATCAAAATTCTTTGAAGGACCTGATAATGGGTCACCCAAGGATCATTTCTAATTTGGTTGAAATCTGTTCAAAAAAGATTTTTAAAGTAAAAAGTTTACAGATAGATGAATGGACAGACGCATGCACGCAGGACAGACACAACACCATGAAAAAGGCTTCGTTGGCCTTCAGCCATTGGAGCTACATACATTTGAGCTGTAATTACAAAGTACATGACAAGTACTCTGATCAAAATGCAAAATGTGAAGTTTTTACCTAGCCTGCAAGAGACTAAATGTTGGAAATCATCTGTTGGTTATATTGTCCTAACCCTTCCCTGTTCAATCCCTGGTTTTTAGTCCATGTTATTTTATGCTTGGGATAACAATGTGGGAAAAGAAGAGATTGCTTGTAACAAGCAATTTCTTCTTTCCCCACAATATTTTCTGCCCTGTAGTTTGGTTACTTTTCAAATTACACTCACTTTTAGTTGTCGTCTGCACTGCAATTTCTTTCAAATTGGACAAGTCTAAAATTTTGGAAAACAGGAAAGGGTTAAGCCAAATAATGTATTTATAAAAGCCAAATATGTATAAAGCTATAACAAAAGTACTGCTCACTAGTGCCTGACATTTGGTTAACCATTACTAGACAGCAAAATTTTAGACTTGTCCAAATTGAGAAGAGTTGCAGACGACATTTTAAAGTTTATGAAATTTTAGATATTTTTAACTTTCTTTGTAGTAAACACTGTGAAAAAAGAAGAAATGGCTTGTAACAAGCAATTTCTTCATTTTACACATTTTTTTCTAAATTGTTTTTCTTATGGCATCATTGTGTGAATGAAATAATCGATTATTGATAGAAGAATAAAAGATGAAATAAGGATTTCTAAGATTTCGTCTACTTGAATTAGCCTAATGCATTTTTTTTTAATTTTGCTGACTCTAAAATTATGCAGTTAGTAACAGGTTAACAGGTAACTCTATTAATAGTGGATACATGTATATTTCCAGGGTTTCAAGTAAATACCCTTGGTAATAGGAATATCACAACTGATTGATTACATGGGATTTAACCCCACCTTTATAAGTATTTCAGACATAGCATGGCAGCTAGAGCACCTGACAATGAATTCCTGGTTTTTCTCACACCCTAACAACCACTACATCATTTCCTAGCCTCCAGCTGCTATCTCATTTAGGTTTTCAATAATCCACCTATTGGTGAGAGACAAATGTCCGAAAGGATATGTCCCGCCGCCGGGGATCGAATCCGTGACATCCAACAAATCATGTCTGTCACGATTGAAGATTGGGAGTCAATCATAGGATGTCATTTGTTCGATCCCCAGCAGCTGTACATATCCTTTCCGACATTTGTCTTTCACCAATGTGTGGAAGTCAATCTTTTTACATAAAAAAATGATGACACATAAGTTGTCTCTAAGAACAGGAAACCTAACAAGAGCATAGCATGCCAAAGGCAACACTTGACCGTTCAAATGATCGATAGTGGTTAAAACTTCTAAGTCCAAAAAGGGGCATAATTTGTTCAAGAAAACATTTTACTTTTAACCCTTTGTTGGTAAAGATTGTTCTTTAATATTATATACATTCTGAGTTTCAAGTGAATGCATTGAGTAATACCAGAGATATTACAAAATGTCAAGCTTCTTGGACATCAACGATAACACAGATGATGAACTGGCTATAACAATACCACAGGTTTTCTCTAAAAACAGCTGAGTAAAACATAAAACTAACAAATATTTAAAAAAATATACAGTCTCTCGTTTGACCTTAATTTCGTTGAAAAAAAATAATAAACCCGCTACATGTTGTTAGGGAACCAAACTCTCATAAGTATAGCAAACTCTAAATTATAGTTAACCCTTTCCTGTTTTGGAAGTTTTAGGCCCCTCAAAATTCAACTCTTTTGCAAAAGAAAATTTAAAGTGGATTTGGTTGGACAAATAACCATTCAATATGGTAGAAAATATTGTAAAAAAAGAGGAGTCAATCATAGGATGTCATTTGTTCGATCCCCAGCAGCTGTACATATCCTTTCCGACATTTGTCTTTCACCAATGTGTGGAAGTCAATCTTTTTACATAAAAAAATGATGACACATAAGTTGTCTCTGAGAACAGGAAACCTAACAAGAGCATAGCATGCCAAAGGCAACACTTGACCGTTCAAATGATCGATAGTGGTTAAAACTTCTAAGTCCAAAAAGGGGCATAATTTGTTCAAGAAAACATTTTACTTTTAACCCTTTGTTGGTAAAGATTGTTCTTTAATATCATATACATTCTGAGTTTCAAGTGAATGCATTGAGTAATACCAGAGATATTACAAAATGTCAAGCTTCTTGGACATCAACGATAACACAGATGATGAACTGGCTATAACAATACCACAGGTTTTCTCTAAAAACAGCTGAGTAAAACATAAAACTAACAAATATGTAAAAAAAATATACAGTCTCTCTTTTGACCTTAATTTCGTTGAAAAAAAATAATAAACCCGCTACATGTTGTTAGGGAACCAAACTCTCATAAGTATAGCAAACTCTAAATTATAGTTAACCCTTTCCTGTTTTGGAAGTTTTAGGCCCCTCAAAATTCAACTCTTTTGCAAAAGAAAATTTAAAGTGGATTTGGTTGGACAAATAACCATTCAATATGGTAGAAAATATTGTAAAAAAAGAGGAAATTGATTGTCACAATCAATTTCTTCTTTTTCTACAATATTTTCTCAATTATAAAATCACAGGGATGTAAAAACCAGGGATTGAACAGGAAAGGGATAATAGGCTTTGAATGCCCACTGATGAAGGATTTACCTTTCCATGAAAAAAATATTGATACAGAGTTAAGATTTAGAGACCACGTTTTGATACTCTGAAAAGTACATGGTCATTTATGATATACAATGTATTGTTAAATTCATATTGAGATGAAAATGTTGTGATGATGCAGATAGTATGCCAGTAAGACCCAGACTGTGGTGTCCCAAATGTTGATAGCCAGGTAAGCTGTATGTGAGTTTGGTGAAATTCCCCAGAATCGTTTAAATGGCTGGTTGATCATCTCATGCCCCATGTACAACACAATGGCATTCATACCTGAAATGAGGTAGCGTTAGTTTATTAACCCATTCCAACTCGGTAACGCTTAGACGCCCCCAAGGAAAACAGCTTTAGAAAACATTGTGGAAAATGAAGAAATTGCTTGTTACAAGCAATTTCTTCATTTTCCACAATGTTTTTCTACCCAGAGAGGTAAAAAAATTCAACATTACATAAACTTCAATTTGTCCGGTAATGGGTTAATTGATTATAACAAAGAGAGCCAGAATGGCCCTAAAGCACATTTTTATATTGACCCACTGAGTATATACAGAATACAGAGTGAAATAAGTCAAACCAATTGCTAATATCTATTGGCCTATCAAGATTTCACCCATTACTAGATGGCAATATTTTAGACTGGTCCAAATTGAAAGAAGTTGCAGACAACAAATTAAAGTTTCGGAGATATTGATTTTTTAGCTTTCTGGGTAGAAATCATGGTGTAAAATAAACAAATAATGCTTGATGCAAGAAATTTCTTCATTTTACACAAAGTTTTCCTAATTGTTTTTGTGGAAGGGCATCAAAAGCATCATTGTGTGGGAATAGTTTAACAAACAAGTATTGAAGAACTGGCCAACTTGGTTAAAATTTGCCGACTGATTTGCATAAAGAGAATTTAAAGATTTAATTGCAAAATTAAACTCAACCCTGCCACACCTATATTTATCATCCACAATGTTTGCTACCAAATTAGAATTTACAATTCTACTAATTATAAAGTGCAGTCTGCAACTGATTTCAATTTGGACCAGTCTATAAAATTTCATTGTTTGGTAATGGGTTAATGTCAAAACTGTGAACAGTTTAAAAGAATATAAATTTGGAAATAAAGTATCTATTAGATAAATACGGCTTGAAAAGAATATATTTTTTCTTTCGTAACAAGTAAATACGGTCAATCTTGCTCAGGCAATCAACTCTTCCATTAACTCATTCCCACACGATAAGATTTTAGACCGGTCCAAACTCATAAAAGCTGCGGACAACAATTCTAAGTTAAGGAAATCTTCAAACTCTGGCTTTTTGGGTAGAAAACATTGTGGATAATGAAGAAATTGCTTGTTACAAGCAATTTCTTCATTCTCAACAAAGTTTTCCAGGGCTTTCATATTGAGGGGCATTTAAAAGAGTCATTGTGTGGGAAAGGGTTAAGTGACCAAAATCAAAATTGAAATTTTTTCGAAATCAAAAACTCTCATTAAGAAGTGGTCTTATTTGCTAAAAATATTTCATACATAAATCCATTATTGTTGGAAGTTGTTAGAAGTCTCATTGAGTCAATTCTAATGAGTCCAAAAACAGGATTTAGCAAGAACTCTGTAATGATTTATGTATGCAATTGAATAAATCCTTCACAAAAATGTGTTTTATGCAACCATTCTCTTAAGCGACCACTTTTTAGTTGCCTCATGAGTGGTCACTTCACCCTTGTCATGCTGAACCCAGAATATTCCGGTTTTGCTTGTACTTTTCCTGTCAGATTTGTTTATGAAGTTGATTTCTAAAAAAATATTGATTTTTGAACAAGTTCTATCAGTGCTTTCAGTCCTTTGATTTGACAGCAATTCAGTAAGGTTATTTATACAGCATGACAAGGGTTAAACTAGTGGGCTATTGGCTTGTTAGCTTTATAAATCAAAGCACTCAAAATACTGAAGAGACAAGTTTCATCAATCTGTCTTTAATTGATTGATTGAATGGAGTTTTACACCACTTTTAAAAGTAGTTCATTCATATTGGGGCGGCTGGAGAACCTAGCAACGGATTCCTGGTAGAAAAATGTGTGTTCACTTTTTTTCTTAACCTTTGTCCTGCTAGATTTTTATCATCTTATCACTGTTTTAAATTGATAACATAATTAGATTGATGTTGTGTTCAAAGATTTTTCTCACACAAGAAGAAGCAGGAAGTATAGGATAAGATTAGTCTGTATGTCTGTGCAGGCTGATCTAGGTGTATTCATCTACCAAAGCTATTGTCAAAACGAATATTCCAGGAATATTCCAGGATAAGCAAAACAAGAGTTAAACTAAAATATCTCAGGTTGTAGGTATAAATTAGCCAATTCTCCATTAGTAAAATTTTAGACTGGTACGAATTGAAAGATATTTGATATATCTTATATGATATTTTGTAACAAGCAATTTCTTAATTTTCCACAATATTTTACATGTTTTTTTTCTTAAGTGGAATAAAAAAAAAGGGGGGGGGGATTGAGTGGAAAAGGATTATCATGACATAAAATTGGTTAAGTGTATTAAAATGGAACAAAGAACATATTTGGCCTCTTGTAAAGTTTGCCCTCATTAACCCTTAGCATCACCTTTACAAAAATTTGATGAAAATCAAAGGGCTGAAAAGTAAGTTTTTGGTCAATATTTATTTTGAAAATTTCATATGAAAGTCTTACTTGGAAGGGGCAAACAGATGTCAAAGGCAAAGATCGGACAAGGCATATGATCAAGCCAATCTTTGTCTCTGGCTTAACCCACTCCCACTCAATCCCTCCTTTTTACGCCCCTCAACAAAAAAGCTTTTGAAAACATTGTGGAAAATGAAGAAATTATATATGTTTTCTATCCAAAAAAGACGAACAAATTTAAAATTCCATCAACTGGAAATTGTCGTCTGCAGCTCCTTTCAATTTGGACCGGTCTAAAATTCCACTGTGTTGGAATGGGTTAAACAGGACCGGTCTGTGTTCAGTATGACAGTTAGGGTTAAAATACTCCAATATTTTAATTGGGGCATCATGAGAAGTTTTGCAAAGTCTATATACTATAAATTTAACTTACAATACAAGAGCTTCAGATAAGAGCCTTCATGGAGTGGTGACAATCTAAACCCATTACCTCCCTTACAAACCCTATACTGTTAGTATTCATTGAAATAATCTTGACTAGATGACTCTAATGAAAACCCACTACATTTCGATAACAAAATTTTGAATTTTGAAACTGAAGTCAGTCCCTCTATCTGAAGACCTCATAAAATCAATCATTTAATCCTAAACTTGAGACTTAATCCACGCCCAAGCAATGACGCTTTTTGACAACCCTCAAGAAAAACAATCGGGTAAAAAAGAGAAATTGCTTGCAACAACTAATTTGTTCATTTTAAACAATGATTTCTACCCACAAAATATAAAAAAACAAAAATTTTATAAACTTTACATCATCGTCTGCAACTCCTTTCACTATCGACAGGACTAAAATTTTGTCGCCAGGTAATGGGTTAAATCTACCATATCTACAAGGTTTTAGAAATATTATTACCTCTATTCCCTCACATTGACACTTTTGGATCCCCTCAAGAGAAACAATTGAGAAAATATTGTGTAAAATGAAGAAATTGCTTGTAACAAGCCATGTTTGCATTTGACACAATGTTTTCTTTCCAGAAAGTTGAAAAAATCTAAAATTTTCAAACTTTAAATTGGTGTCTGCAACTCCTTTCAGTTTGCACCTTTATAAAATTTTGCCATCTGGTAGTGGGTTAATTGTTATTGTGACAAGGCAAAGTTATAAGTGGCGTACAAAAACATTCATATATTACATGTATTTGTAAGTACATGTGTAATGTACTTAGTATACATTGATTTTACTACTGAAAGGTTATTTAGGCTTTAGAGAATATTTACCCTTGTCAAGCTGAACCAAATATATTCCCATTTTGGCAGGTGGTATAGACAAAGATCAGACTGCACATAAGTGAAGTCTAGTCTTGGTCTACAACTCCTGCTTGTTTCTTTTATCAAGAGTTGTTTAAATAATCTATTTCAAAAGAATATCCACCCTCATTTAGACCTTCCAGTGCTGTCAGTCCTTTTATTTTAAAGCAATTCTGAACAGGGATTTTAATTCAGCATGACAATGGTTAACAAAATGGATTCAGATAGCGTTGGGGGTAAATCTTTACTTTGTCCCACAAAATGTAAAAATAAGTATCTAGTCAGTAGACAACAATAGGACTGCATTTTGCCACATGCAGGCTGAACTGTGTCTATGCTATTTGCAAATGTCAGGGTAGGCCATCTCAAATAAATTTGAAGATTCTCATCCTAATCTGCTTCATGTGAAAAATCTTAACCTCAAATGTTTAAGTTATCAAACTGTGAAAGATGTAACAAATTTCCCTGTTATTCTAAGAAAATCAAAACAATTAAATTTGATTATCGTGATACTTCAGAGCTAAAATGTACCAAATTTTAACCTATTTCCAGATGACAAAATTTTAGACCAGTTAAAATTGAAAGAAGTTGAAGTTTCAAGTTGATACAGTTTCAAACATCTTTGTCTGTATGGGAAGAAAGCATTGTAGGAAATGAAGAAATTGGTTATCTTTAGCAATTTCTTCATTGTCAACAATATTTTCCAAAGCTGTTTTCTTGAAGGGCCTCAAAAAGTCGAATTGTGAAGGAATGCATAAAAGAGGTTGCAGATGACAACTATTATATGATGAAATGTTAAAAAATATCTGTCTATTGGAGAAGAAATCATGGTGGTTAGCGTTTGTTGCAAGCAATTTCTTCATTGTTCAGAAAATTTAAGAAGTATGTCTGGAGGGTTGTGAAAAAGTGGGATTTTGTTGGGATAAGCAGTATGGACAGACACTTACATGTAACCCTTTCCTGTTCAATCCCTGATTTTTACATCCCTGTGATTTTATAATTGAGAAAACATTGTAGAAAAGAAGAAATCGCATGTCACAAGCAATTCCTTCTTTTTCCACAATATTGTCTACCCTACTGAATGGTTAATTTTCAAATTAAGTCCACTTTAAATTTTTGTCTGCAAAATTTTTAAATTTGGAAAAGTCAAAGATATTGTAAAACAGCAAAAGGTTACATGCATTTAGATTATTTGCTGAAGAAGCACTGATTCATTATTCTGTCTATAGTGATCACAGCTATGACTCTGATCACACATAGATGCAATGGTTGATCCAAGTCTTTACTTGACTTAAATGTGTAATTGTTGGAAATATCAAATATTTCACCAACCCTTAGCTTTCCATAACACTTGGACAAGATCTGCAAATTAATCAGTGTAGGTGTGTTCTGAGATGAACAGAAGAATGGATAAAATGTGATGTGCAAAATATATATAAGTTGGACAAAAATATTTTCTTGGGTTGTAACAAAGTCTACCTTGAAGTTGTACCATTTAAATAGTGATGTATTGTTTATCCCGATGCATTTTATATGTAACAAGACACCAAAATACTGGCCCCCACAGGTTCATGGCTAGTCTAGCCCAGTGTGAGGTCTGATCAACGTAAAAGCTAACAGGAAAATACGGCAAAAACACCAGATGGCAAACATACATGAAGATGGAATTCATACCTGAGAACAATTAAATTAATACCTTATATAGACAATATAATAATAATGAAAGTATCTTAAATCTGGAAATGTGTCACAGAAATGGATGCCCTTTTAACCCAGTCCAAATTGGTACCCTCCTTTTTACGCTACGAAGAAAAAAGCTTTGGAAGACATGAAAATGAAGAAATTGCTTGTATCAAGCAAATTTCTTCATTATCCACAATGTTTTTCTGTCCCCAAAAAATGGAAAAAAAATAAAACTCCATCAATTTGAAATTTTTGTCTGCAGCTTCTTTCAATTAGGACCAGTCTAAAATTTTGGTGTGTGTGAATGGGTTAAGTGCTTGTCACATGACCTTCAGCTGTGACCTTGAACTTGGAAGTGTCCAATAGTTTTCAGGGGAATAAATGTACCAATTATTGAAACCTATCAATCAATGTAGAAGATGTGGTCAGGACAAGAAATGGACACACAAAAACACAAACATGCTGACAGAGGTAAATATTTATTCCTGTTGCCATTACATGGCCAGAGCATAAAAAGGTTGGCAAACAATGGTCACTTTTTTGAAATAAGGAACAGAACATAAGCAATTAGACAAAGACTGGTTTGTTTCGATGCACATGTGCAAAATCTGATGATTTTGCCTGTTCAACTCAACAATCTACCTTATGTACATTTCATTTATACCTAATCTAACACAAGCAGTAAAATTGGTCAGCAATGTTAATCTAACAAGAATGGCATGTTAGAACAGAGCTGTTTGCTTACATTTATATTAGCAAATGAAATATAAGGTATAGTATTCAAGATAAGATGCAATTTCTTCTTTGTTTATAAAGGACATGCATTGTATCAAAATTTTATGGACATAGACTTTGCTTATCATTGATTGGAATTGAAAATAAGAAAAGAAATATTGAAATACATATAATGTCATATGAAAAGGTACTTATTGATCTTATAATAGATAAAACTGGTTAACCTTTTCCTGTTTTGCAACATTTTAGACCTGTCCAAATTCAAAGGTTTTACAGATGATAGTTTGAAGCCAATTTTATTGGAAAAATAATCATTCAATAGGGTAGAAAATATTGTGGAAGTAATTTCTTCTTTTTGCACAATGGTTATAAAACTGTTTTGTTCTCAAACTTTAAATTTCAATGATTTTTTTTAAATCAACTTTAACTGGATATTGAGAATATGTATCTTTAATCTTAAATTATAGTAAATTCTCAAGTGCATGTGGAAAAAGTTTAATAATCACAGGCCATAATCAAGTAAAGATTAATGAGACCTCATGATTTTGAAACAGATGAATAGTAGGGTAGAATGACTTACAGACAAATGAAATAGGTTTTTATTAATCAATTTGACTAAGCCATGCTGTCTCACCAGGCCTTACTATTTTGTAAATTCAAGGTCCAAACTACATAAAATTCAAATTATTGATATCACTACAAATTTTTATGAGTTACTATAAATCAAAAATGTGTTTGGGCCACAGAAAAATCCCCCACAACAAGGCAGTTCAGGACAAAAAATTAAAAAAGGGAAGTCTAAATTTATGTATATCTCTGCTCTATCAAAATGAAAATGAACTTGATTGAAGACACTTGCTTTCTTATACAAAACTTTCTAAATAAATCATGTCAGTTAATTTTTAGAGAGAGGCTACAAAATAGGACAATCTAACAGAGTATGTGTGTGTCATTTCCATCTATTTCACATGTGCGCTAAGCAAAGAATCAGATCAGCCTGTGCATCCACACAGTCTGATCAGAGTCTTTAATATGTGATCTGTAGGTAGCTACTTATTCAAGGCTTCTTTTGACCTACAGCTTCTTTTGATGTTCACACTGTGTGACTGTACAGGCTACTCTATGTTCACTTCATGCTCATATAGGGTTGTTGAAAATGTCACAAATAGGCTCAATTAGAGAAGACAATGATTATATCGTGTACCACTACCAAGAAACATGTCCTTTGCAAAGCACTCATGAAACACTGATAAAAAAGATATCACAATACTGCATACAGATGCCAAAGGGCTGTTAGGTGCTTTGAAGTGAACAAATGCTCTTACTTGATAAGGGAGCATAAAACTTACAAAACTTACAAAAAATATGATTTACAGTTATCCCCCTTTACAGAATGGTGTACTTTTAAAAGTGAAAATTATTTTTAGTTTCAAGTGAATACCTTTGAGAAATGATACAAAGTTTTTGTGCAATGATGACCAAGACAACAAATCCAAGACCATGGCAATACCTTCATATTATCTGAGAACTACCAGGCTACAAAAATATTAACTCACCAGGATAATAGAATGGAGCACCTGTCCATACTTTAAATACATCTATAGTAAGGTAACAAAATGTGAAGAGGAAAAATGCAAACGATGATAGACATATCACAAACGACAAGGACCTGAAAATAAATTAGTTGGTAAAATAAAAAATTTCTTATTCTTGTGTCTACATGTACAAAAAATTATTCATGATATTAGTACAAGAGGACCATGATGGACCTAGATCCCTTACTTGCATTATCTTCTAAATTAACATTTCCTGTTTTTCAAAATATTAGAATTGTCTTATTAGAAAGAAGTTACAAACAACAAGAATAAATGTCTCCTTTTCCCACAACTTTTTCTCAAGTTTAAGACAGTTTGGATGTAAAAACTATGGATTGTAAGGAAAAGGGTTAAAGTACTTTTTGGTATATAAAAAGACCCATCTGGAGCCAAACAAATTTAACAAATATAAGATTTTATTAAACCAGCCAGTAATGCTATTTACCAAGAAAATCCCCTTGGTTTTATAATCCATTACAAAAAAATCCTAAATTTTGATGCCCTAAAGAAAAATAGGTTTGAAAAAGATTGTGAGAAAAAGAGATAGTTTGAACCAAGAGGGTCCAAATGGACCTTATTAGCTCACCTGAAAATCATTTGCACCAAATGGGTGATTAGGGATATAGTAAGAAATTGAGTTCTTATACATGATTTACTTTACCCCTCACCAGCACGTTGTCACAAAAACAATCCTTATTGTCTAAAGGTGAATAGTTCAGTATAAAAGTTAAAGGTAATATTTAGGTAATATAGGAGCAAAGAGGATAAGTTTGAGATCAAAGTATACAATACTGTGGGATTAATGCTCAGGACAATAGTTCAGTGCAAATCATAAGATCAAGGGAGGCAATTAGGAAGCTGATGATAGCAAGATCATCAAATTAACTTACATGAATTTCATACCTACAGAAAATTTTGGAGCAGTGCCTACCATACTGTGGTAGCAATACTACAAGCAACAATGATTCAGTACTTATTACAATTTCAAGGGTAGATAATAAGAGAAACATTCATAATAGCGTGATAAATTGGATTTCAGTGCACACAGTAAACATACATTCTTGTCAAGTTTGACCAAAAGTGACCATGTGATTCAGGAGAAGAAGTCATTCAAAGAATTCGAAGTAAAAATTCCATCCTGCCCTGCCATGCCCATATCGATGGGACAATCAAAATTTCATGAACGATTTTGATTAAGGGTCAGTCAAGGAAGATTCCAGTAAAATTTGACCCAAAGTGACCAAGTGTTCAGGAGGAGATGTCATTTAAAGAATTGGAAGTCAAATTAGCAATACGAACGTCTCGTCTATATATAAAATTTGAAAGGTATTTTTTTCCAAACACAGACAAGGTCTGGTTTTTTATCAACAGACAGACAGATGGACAAACAAGAGCACCTCCCACCGGTGCCAACCCTCGGCTACAGGTGCTGGATACTGCAAAAATTCTAAGTCGAAAAAGGGGCATAACTCTTACAAAAATGCTTTTAGAGTTATCCCCCTTGAAAGTCTAGATAGCTCTTGTAATAGTCAATACACATGTCAAGTGTCATGAGGATATCTTCAATAACAACAGAGATATGACCAAGGATAAAGTTTGTCACACCAACACCAACGCCGACGTGAACGATGCTCAGTTGATGACAATACCTTGGGTTTTCCATGAAAACAGCCGCACTAACAAAATCTAGACTTTTGCCCTATTTTGCTCAAAGACATAGCCACATGAATTGTGATACTACTGATATTGGAACCAATGACCTTTGACACATTTCAAATTAAAAGTCCGCCATCAGTGTGGGATTCTCAAGTTGAAAATCAACTTATTTTGAACTTTCCCATCAGATACCTCTAAACAAAACACTTAAAGACACCACAATGAGATCAGCATTAGCATTTTGTACTTTAATTTACAAAACAGGTACAATTAATGAGACGTTCACATTGAATAAAAATATCATACCATAAATTTTTGTTAATGGGTATAAATCCGCCATCTTTCTTAGCCTCACATAGAATCGTTGCTATTACTCCCTGAAAAAGATGATTGTAACAATACTCTTTGAGGTAAAGCTTTTAGTTTTATGATGGATCACTGGTCTGTCCACTGACTCCAATGACTTAACCCACTGACTTCTACAGAAAGCTTTATTTGGCTATTAACCCATTACCACACAGCAAAATTTTAGACTGGTCCAATTTGAAAGGAGATGCAGAAGACAATTCAAAGTTGATGAACTTTCAGTTTTTTCAACTTTCTTGATAGAAAAAATTGTGTAAAATGAAGAAATAATGCTTGCTACAAGCAACTTCTTCATATTACACAATATTTTCCTGATTGTTTTTCCTGAGGGGCGTCAAAAAACGTCGCTGTGTGGGAATGGCTTAAACAACATTATTTCCCAATTTTATTCTCCAGTAACATGTAACAAAAAAGTAAAATTGTTGGATGGTGACCTAAACATTGTAACTACAGTTTGAAGGCAAGTATATTACTAAGTATTTCCAACTTAAAATTGTCGTCTGCAACTTCTTTGAATTATGACCAATGTACATTTTTAAGTCATTCTTTAATGGATTAAGCTGTTACCAGACAACAAAATTTTAGATGATCCAAATTGAGTTAAGGTTCATACCATGATTTCAAGTTGATACAATTGTGACAACGTTCCAATCAAAGCCTTAATTTTCTGTTCATACAGACTCCCCATAAAATGAATTCTGTATTTCATCATCATGACCAAACATTCAATTAAGAGATGAAGAGAATATTTTTGTTATCATGGAAGTATTGACCGTAAAAACTAATCATACTGTATGAATACTCAAAGCCAATGCATGCAGTGTGCTTAGGTTTTTCAGTTCATACCTCCATTAAAAACAACAAGTGGCACTTGAGCACCTGATTCGCTCCACTGGCCTGAATTAATTTATCATTCCTAAGAAGTTTTCGCCTTAAATAAAAATTTGCCAAGATCATTTAATGCATGTTTTTCATCCGATCTTCTTTGAAGGAATCTGATTCGCCCAATGAGCATTCCTGTAAAATTTGGTAGAAATCCATAAATTGGTTTCACAGAAGAAAATTTTCAAAGGTTTGACCATATATGGAAATTAGCACCGCCCATTAAAGCCATGTTTTTCATCCAATCAAAATTCTTTGAAGGAATCTGATAGAGATTTACACAATGAGCATTCCTGTAAAATTTGGTATGAATCCATCAATTGGTTTCACAGAAGAAAATTTTCAAAGGTTTTACCTTTTATGGAAATAAGCCATTTAAGCTATGTTGTTCATCAGATCAAAATTCTTTGGAGGAATCTGATAAAGGGTCACCCAAAGATAATTCCTGTAAAATTTGGTTGAAATCGATCAATTGCTTCAGAGAAGAAGATTTTTACAGGTTTCACCATGTATGGAAATTAGCCCCGCCCATTTAAGCCATGTTTTTCATCCGATCAAAATTCTTTGAAGGAATCTGATAAAGGGTCACCCAATGATCAATCCTGTAAAATTTGGTTGAAATCCATCTATTGGTTTCACAGAAGATTTTAATGGTTTCACCATATATGGAATCAGCCCCGCCCATTAAAGCTGTTTTTTTCATCCGTTCAAAATTCTTTGAAGGAATCTGATAAAGAGTCAACTAAAGATTATTCCTGTAAATTTTTGTTGAAATCCATCAATTGGTTTCAGAGAAGAAGATTTTAAGGTTTCACCATATATGGAAATCGACCCTGCCCATTAAAGCCCTGTTTTTCATCTGATCAAAATTCTTTGAAGGAATCTGATAAAGGGTCACCAAAGGATCATTTCTGTGAAATTTGCTTGAATTCTGTTCAGTACTTTCTGAGGAAGAGATTTTTAAAGTAAAATTTATAGACAGACACATGATGAACACAATGCCATGATAATGGCTTGATGGCTTTCAGCCAGTTGAGCTAAAAATTATTTTCTTTATTTCTATTGATTTAATAGCATCAAGCAAAAAAAGTAAAACTTAACAAATTTTGATATTTTTTTTGTATTGAACTATTTTGTTCGGAAGCATACAAAATGGCTGCATGCTCAAAATTTTGTTCATGGAAGTATGAATAATTTTTTCAACCAATCAAAACACCAGTTTTTTAATAGACGAAACTGAAAATTAAATCATTCTCCTCTATAGATCTCAAGTTCACAGTTGTTGAAACAGGGAGTTTTTGTTTAAATATGCCTGATGACCTCAAACAGTCATAATATTTAGTTATACTAACAATTTTGGATGACTTTAATCCTTTGCAGGACAAACCCAGGATTTTATGTCACTGTGATTTTATACTTGAGTAAACATTGTGGAAAAAGGAGAAATTGCTTGAAACAAGCAATTTCTCCTTTACCCAAAAATTGCTTGAAACAAGCAATTACTCCTTTTCCCAAAATGTTTTCTACCACATAGGATAGTCAGATTTCAAATTGCATGCATTTTTCATTGTCTTCTGCAACCTCTTTCAAATTGGACCAGTCTAAAATTTCATAAAACAGGAAAGTGTTAAATATCTTAGAGATGATGACAAGCAGTATGAATATCATCTACTTTTTTAACCCAAGTGTGTTTCAAATCACATGTTTACTATTAACCCATTTACCACAAAATGACGCTTTCTGAAACCCTGAAGAAATACGATCATGGAAAACTGTGTTACAACAAGAGATTTCTCCTTAACTCACAATGTTTTGTACCTTTATTGGCACTTATTTTTCCATTTTAGCCTGTTTGAAATGTTGTTTGCAAATTCTTTGAATTTAGAACAGTTTAAATACCTTTAATGTCTGGTAATTGGTAAATCAGGGGTTGACAACAACAAATGATACATTAAGTTGACTGTTCTTTAACTGAGTAATTTAAATGTGTTTTAACAAAAAAGATTTCTTCATGAATACCAGTAAATATGGGCTGTTTGAAGCAATAAACTATAAACAATTTTGAATCAAAGTAACTCACCAAAATTATTCCCCATATCACAAATCTCTTTGTTCTAGCTTTCCAATCATGAAAAGTCAACAATATCTTTCCAGCCTGCAAATTATTCAAAAACTGTTTAACCCATTCCAACTCAAGCCCTCCTTTTTACGCCCCTCAAGAAAAAAACTTTGGAAAACATTGTGGAAAATGAAGTAATTGCTTGTATCAAGCAATTTCTTCATTATCCACAATGTTTTCCACCCCAAAATACTGGCAAATTTAAAATTCCATCAAATTCAAATTGTCGTCTGCAGCTTCTTTCAATTTGGACCAGTCTAAATTTTCTTGTGTTGGAATGGGTTAATTATACATGCAGAAATATTTAACACATATACATCAAGAAATCATTTAACACAAATTTTCTATCAAAAACTGCATGTGAAAGAAAGCAAAAAGGGATTCAAATAAATGAAGATAAGATAGAATTGACATGTCAAAAGAGACTGTATAATAAGGTTAAATTGCAATGTGACAACGTAAACTATAATACTAACTACTACAATAAAAGTTATAATCAAAACTTAACCCATTAAAAATGATGCTTTTAGACACACCAAAGAAAAATAGTTTTGGAAAGGAAGAAATTGATTTTTACAAGAAATTTCTTCATAAATGTTTTCTAAAAAGAAAGTTGAAAAATTCAAAAATTTCATCAACTTAAATTTGTTGTCTGCTACATCTTTCAATTTGGACCAGTCTAAAATTTTGTCTTCTGGAAATAGGTTAATGTTATATCACATCACAAGTCTTTAATTTACTTGGAAATTATTTTCAGTTTTCTCATTTTGGATATCAAATTTGAAGTGAAATGTAGTTTCTAGTGTTAAACTACCTTAGGTAATGATATGCTTTTATCAACTTGGCTGTGTATTTAGATTAAGCCATCACAAGACATTTAACCCACTACCAGACAGCAAATTTTAGACTGCTTCAAATTGAAAGAAGTTGCAGACGACAATTCAAAGTTTATGAAATTTCAGATTTTTCAACTTTCTGGGTAAAAACATTCATTTTTGTTGAAAATGAAAAAATGCTTGCTACAAGCAATTTCTTTGTTTTACACAATGTTTTCTAAATTGTTTTTTCTTGATCAGCATCAAAGAGCGACACTGTTTGGGAATGGGCTAAGCATACTAAAATTCCCATATAGGAACTTTTTCTCTTAGTTCTCTTATCAAACTTCTCCATTAAATGACAGTGGACATACTTGGCCAATTATCATTCAACTTATTTCAGATTTGTACATATTGACCAATCACTGACAACAATGAAAGAAGTTGCAACAGCATTTCAAATGGCATTAAAGTTGGGTCAGTTAGTGCCAAATCCAGTTAAAATCATTGTGAGACAAGGAGAAGTAATCTCTCCTTTTGCCTCAACGTTTTTGAAGATTGAAATTCTTATGGTATCAGAAAGTGTTATTGAGTGGAAATGGGTTAAAATTGGTCACAATAGACAAAACAACATGTATTCTAACTGAAATATAAACACAAAAAAAGATACGAACATTTTTGAAAAAAGAGAACTTGCTCACTACAAACAATTTCTTCTTTTTCATTTTTTTCTTTAAGAATCTCACTACTGAAATGATGAATTTCTTTTAACCCTTGTCATACTGAATAATGTAAAATAAAGATTTCATCAAAACTCCAAAGGGTAGAACGCACTGGAAGCATATATTTTAGGTTAATATTTGTTTTGAAAAATTTTCTCACAAACAACTTTGGAACAAGAAAGCACTGTATAGTAAGATAAGACTGCAGTAAGTACAGACTGATCTTAGTCTATTTCTCCTTCCAAAATGGGAAAATTCAAGGTAATGTGAATCAAATTTAAGTTTAAGATACCTGTTACATTGCCCTTAACCCATTACAAGACGACAAAATTTTAGATTGTCCCTAATTGAAAGAAGTTGCAGACAACAATTTAAACTTTATCAAATTTTGGTTTTTTTAACTCTCTGGGAAGAAAATATTGTGGAAAATGAAGAAATTGCTGGTAACAAGCAATTTCTTCATTTTCCACAATGTTTATGAAAGCTTCTTTTTCTTGGGGGCGTCTAAAAGTGTCACTGAGTGGGAATGGGTTAAACGACATTTGTATAATGTCAAAATAAATGCTTGCCAATTGAAGGTTCAAAACTTGACTTGAAGCAAAGGCAGACTGAGCTGGCAAAACAACAAGCTGAATCTATGCAAAGTTGGTTAATTACCTGTAATCCTAGGAAACACATAAAACACGACGTTAAAGTGCCAAGAAGACCTTCAGGGTCATGAGGCACTGTGGACATGTATATTTCCTGAAATAAATAAGAAATAAGATGTTGGAGACAATAATGAAATTATTTGAGCAATTTGAAATTAAAACAATTCTATACGGTATAAAATAGTGTAAGAAAAGAAGACAGGGTTAATTAATATATATCCCACTTCTAATCCATGACAGAAAGTTTTTTAATGTAATACTGCATTTCACATAACAATTTATGGAGACAGAGCAGTAATATTTGTATGATCAAAATTTCATAAACAACTTTTAAAAAGGGTCATCCATGGAACATTACTGCAAAGATTGGTTCATATTTACTCAGTGGTCTAATAGAAGATTTTTAAAGTATTGTTTTATGTTTACTGTGAGTCTGATAAGCCCCATCCTACAAGGTTAGTTTATACTAATTTATTTTAGTTCGATTGTGATGAAAGCTTTAAGCTTATAGAGTCGCTCTCAAACACACAAACCAGATGTTTTCACGTCCCTGAAAGAGAGGCAGTGGCTTAATCCCACTGCTAGCCACTTCTTCAGCTGGGTAGACTGAGGCTGGCTATTAAGTGTGTTGCCCATGAACACACCTCGTTGACGGTGGGACTCGAACCCATGACCTTCAGATCACGAGTCAAGTACCTATACCACTCAGCCATCAAGGCAGTCCTACAAGATTCCCCTTTTTATCAAATTTTGAAAAGGTCTCACAAGGAACATTCCTGCCAAGTTTGATTCAAATTGATGAATCAAAATTCCACAAACATATTTTGGAAAAGGTCACACAAGAAAAGTTCCTGCCTAGTTTGGTCCAAATTTGACCTTGTGGTTTAGACAAAGAAGATTTTTAAAGATTTATTACTTGACTCCTCCAAGACTTCCAAGACTAAGAAGCACTGTCCTGCCATGCCCTAACTCTTTGACAAATCAAAATTCACAACCAAGTTTTGACAAGGGTCACCAAAGGAACATTCCTGCCATGCTCAGTTAAAATTGGTGAGGTAGGTTAGGAGAAGATTTTTAAAGACTTATTTCATGATTTCTCCAATTAGCCTGGCCCCACCACACTTTTGACAAATCAAAATTTCATGAACAAGTTTTGACAAGGGTCACCCAAATGACATTATTGAAAAGTTTGTTCCAAATCAGTCCTGTGGTTCAGAAGGAGAAGATTTTTCAAGAACTGTATGATAATTTCTCCAAGTCTGATAAAACCCAGCCCTGCCACACACCCACTTTTTTACAAATCAAAAATTCATGAACAAGTTCTGAAAAGAGTCACCAAAGGAATATTTCTGCCAAGTTTGGTCCAAATAGAGTCTGTTGTTTAGGAGGAGAAATTTAAAGAAATTATTGATGATAGATGATAGATGATAGATGCCCTATCAATGACAGAGGATGGATACTTGATGATCCTTAAAGCTCCCCTTGAGCATGTTGTGCTCTAGTGAGCCAATAAAAAACAGACACACAGAGAGATGGACTGACAGAGTGCAAATCTAAAGACCTCTTCACTTTTGAAGTTAATTTGAGGTAAGAGAAAATCATTTAAGATTGATCAGCATTGGACAAAATGAGAAAATATTTATCAACATATTATTTCATATTATACTTAAATCAATGAACGATTTGATTTGTCACTTGATTCTTGAATGACTGCAAAGGTTTGTCAAATGATATACAGACCTTACAAGTAGGTGTTTGGTATATCCTTCCTTGACCAAATATAGTTCTGTCTATATATGAAGCTGCTCCCCCGGTACAGTTAGTCACGTTATTGTGACCTGGATCATCATTGGCTAGCCCTCCTGGCCCTAGATAGCCCCTGAAGTAAACAGTACACATGCTATGTAACAAGCATTTCAAAATGACAGTAAACTTCACAAGTAAACTGATTTTTTACTTTTTGTTAAAAAATTCACATCACAGCTGAGTCTACCTGTGAAGTCTGAAATAAATCTATCAAACAGTTTTAGAGAAGATGAACAGACAAGATTTTTCATCAAAGGGGCAATAACTCTGAAGATGTAAATGGACCAGAACCGAAATAGAATAAGCAAAGCAGTGCTTAATACTGAGCCTACCTGTGAATTTTGAATAGAATGCATTCAATAGTTTCAGAGATATTTAGCAGACAAGATTTTTCAAACATGAGGGCCATTGGCCCTGGGGCGCTCACCTGAGATAAAGGCTCTTTTTCTTTCAACAGTCTAATTTCATGTTAAGGTTAGGATTATGAAACAAGTGGGCCACAATTACATCAAGGCTCTACACCTTCTGGGTCAGGAGGAGAAGATTCTTAAAGATTACTTTGAAATTTCACTTTTGTTGCCATGGCAACCAGAGTTTTTAACGGATTTCAATTCTTTTAGCTAATTTTAAGGGGGACCACCTAAGCAACATTTCTGCAAAATTTGGTTCAAATTGGCCCTGTGAATTGGGAGGAGATGTCATTTAAAAAAACGTTCTTTATTTCTATATAACCTTCCCCCCCCCTGGGGCTCCGCCCCTGGAGACCCGAGGATCATGATTTTAGCTATTTTGAAAGAGGTAAATACACTGATGCTTCATGCAAAATATCAAGGCTCTACACCTTCTGGGTCAGGAGGAGAAGATTCTTAAAAATTATTTTTAAATTTCACTTTTGTTGCCATGGCAACCAGAGTTCTTAACGGATTTCAATTTTGTTAGCTATTTTTGAAGGGGACCACCTAAGCAACATTTCTGCAAAATTAGGTTCAAATCGGCCAAGTGGTTTGAGAGGAGATGTCATTTAAAAAATCGTTCTTTATTTCTATAAAAACCCCACCCCCCTTGGGCTCCGCCTCTGGGGACCCGAGGATCATGATTTAAGCTTTTTTGAAAGAGGTCAATATACTGATGCTTCATGCAAAATATCAAGGCTCTACGCCATCTGGGTCAGGAGGAGAAGATTTTTAAAGATTATTATTTAATGTCACTTTTGTTGCCATGGCAACCAGAGTTTTTAACAGATTTCAATTCTTTTAGCTATTTTTGAAGGGGACCACCTAAGCAAAATTTCTGCCAAATTTGGTTCAAATCGGCCAAGTGGTTTGAGAGGAGATGTCATTTAAAAAATCGTTCTTTATTTCTATATAAACCCCACCCCCCTGGGGCTCCGCCCCTGGAGACCCGAGGATCATGATTTTAGCTATTTTGAAAGAGGTAAATACACTGATGCATCATGCAAAATATCAAGGCTCTACACCTTCTGGGTCAGGAGGAGAAGATTTTTAAAGATTATTTAAAATTTCACTTTTGTTGCCATGGCAACCAGAGTTTTTAACAGATTTCAATTCTTTTAGCTATTTTTGAAGGGGACCACCTAAGCAACATTTCTGCAAAATTAGGTTCAAATCGGCCAAGTGGTTTGAGAGGAGATGTCATTTAAAAAATCGTTCTTTATTTCTATAAAAACCCCACCCCCCTTGGGCTCCGCCTCTGGGGACCCGAGGATCATGATTTAAGCTTTTTTGAAAGAGGTAAATACACTGATGCTTCATGCAAAATATCAAGGCTCTATGCCTTCTGGGTCAGGAGGAGAAGATTTTTAAAGATTATTTTAAAATTTCACTTTTGTTGCCATGGCAACCAGAGTTTTTAACAGATTTCAATTCTTTTAGCTATTTTTGAAGGGGACCACCTAAGGAACATTTCTGCCATATTTGGTTCAAATTGGCCCAGTGGTTTAGGAGGAGATGTCGTTTAAAGAAATTGTTGACGCACAACGCATGACACACAACGGACGCCGGACAGACGCCGGACAAAAGGGGATCACAATAGCTCACTTGAGCACTACGTGCTCACGTGAGCTAAAAAGGGCCTTAACTCAGTTAAAAGTAAATGGGACATAACAAAAATAGTATATGCTAATCTCTGCTTGATACTAAGTCTATCTGTGGAGCGTGAATCAAATCCATTCAATAGTTTTAGGGAAATAATCAGCCAAGATTCATCATTAAACTCCTGAAATAATACAGGGAGCATAACCAAAATAAAATATGTACATCTATGCTTGATACAGATTCTACAAGTGAAGTTTGAATAAAATTCATCCAGTAGTTTATGAAATAGAATTGACAAAAGGCTACAGACTGACCAACAGTTGGATGAACAGAACAACAAGCTGACTCCTATATACCCCTCCAAACAGAGTTTTTGTGTATTATAATTTAAGATGATTATTCTGGATAGTCTTCTTGTTGTATGCGTCCAATTGGTATAACACTTTTCATGCATGAGTTGATTGATTGATTGAATGGGTTAAACGCCACTTCTCACAATATTCCAGTCATATAGCTGGGCTGTAGCACCTTACAATGGATTCCTGATATTTCTCACACCAGTACTACAACTACATCCTTTCCTAGCCTCCAGCTGCTTTTCCACTTAGGTTTACGATTATCCTCCCATTGATGAGAGACCAATTTCATGCATAAAATTAGGTGAGACAATTCAAGGTTTGAAGTTTTAGGGGCATAATATGAGTTCCTACTGAATTGAGTGGTTTTAATTCTGAACACCAGTGTGACTCTTTAAAGGTGGTTTGTAACCTATGTAATAAAAACAAAGACAAGAGCTGTCAGAAGACAGCAACACTTGACTATTCTAAAAACTGGATAGTAACAGCAAATCAGTGTTGACATAAGACAAAATCTCTAATAAGTAATTGAGATAAAACAAGAATGCCATAGTCACAATATACGCCGCCACTTTGCTGCTGTTTGCTGTTGTTACACGAAAATAATTGTAGACACTACTTATTTTGACAGAACCAAATTTAAAACATTTGCAGAATACCTTTTTAAATTGTCAAGTTCAAACTGTTCGCTATGATTGATTGATTGAATGGGCCAAGCGGCTAAGTGTCAAGGGGCATAACTCTTGCAAAATTCAATGAACCATAAAATCCTTGATCCATGTACACCTACAAATTATTGTGATGACATTGACCAAGTTTCATTTAAATCAAGACAAAAAGTTTGGAGGAGTTGCATTCACAAGGCTGCAATTTCAACAAGAGCCATGTCAAACATGGCCATCCCCAGCCTTAAAAGCTTGATAGTAAACTGAAGCCAGTTAGATTCAGGCATCTTGTGCACTGCATTTCTTGTCAATGAGTTTGATAATAGCTATTATACTTTCAGAGATATGCTCAGGACAAAATCTAAGTCTTTAAAACAACAAAGGGCAATAACTCCAAAATTATGCAAGCAAGAGTTGTGGTTCTTGTGCACTGCACTTCTCCTCAACGAAATCTATCCACCTATGCTCCGGACAAGTTTAGTGACAGAAGGACAGAATGACGGAAGGACGGAAGGACGGAAGGACGGAATGACGGACAGAGACCATTACTATTTCCCCTTTGCCGAAACGGTTGGGGATAATAAGCCCCAGATACTAAGTTTTAAGGGTGCATAAAGCAGGGAAAAATCAATGAACCATAAAATCTTAACTCCATGCACATCTACCAATTAAGGTTATAACATCTACCAAGTTTCATTTAGATCCAGCCAGAAACTTAGGAGGAGTTGCATTCACAAGGCTGCAATTTCAATAAGCCCAAAATACTAAGTTCTAAGGAGGCATAAATCAGGGAAAAATCTATGAACCATAAAATCCTTCCTCCATGCACATCTACCAATTTAGGTTATAACATCCACCAAGTTTCCTTTAGATCCAGCCAAACACTTAGGAGGAGTTGCATTCACAAGGCTGCTTATTTCAATAAGCTCAGAGACTAAGTTTTAAGGGGGCATAACTGAGGCAAAAATCAATGAACCATAAAATCCTTACTTCATGCACATCTACCAATTAAGGTGATAACATTGACCATGTTTAAAAATGATCCAACCAGAAACTTAGGAGGAGTTACACTCACAAGAAAAAGTGGATGTACGTTCGTATGGACGGATGGACGGACAGATGGAGAAGATGACACCAATATAAGACCGCCTCCGGCGGCGTATAAAAAACTATCAACTAAGTCAAACAAGAATTTCCTAACTCCAAAAATGGTTAATAATCCACTATAATAAATGTAATTGTAATGAATCTTTGCCTGGAAGACGATATGATGGTCACAAAAGCATGTGCAAAGTTTAAAAGCAATAGCATTAGTAGAAAGAGCGTTATCAAAGATATGTATGGTTTAAACAAAAATTTCTAAGTTAAAAAAGAGTTAAAATTCGACTAAAATGAAAGTCAGGGTAATGTAATTGTGTCTAGAGGCTGACAACATGTGCAAAATTTCAAAGCAATAGCATTTGTAGAACGAGGGTTATTGAAGATATATGACAGTTGCACGAAAGTTTTAACATAGAATTTCGAAGTACACAAAGGGTTGAATAATAAATGTAATTTTAATTAATCTTTGCCAAGAAGATGATATGATGGTCACAAAAGCATGTGCAAAAATTCAAAGAAATAGCATTAGAGGAAAAAGAGTTACTAAAGACATAATTATGACAAATGCATCCAAAGGTTTAATCAAGAATTTCTAAGTCCGAAAAGCTTAAAATTCCACTAAAATGAATGTCAGAGTATTGAACCTGTGTCTAGAGGCTGATATCATTGCCACAAAAAACATGTGCAAAGTTTCACAGCAATAGCATAAGTAGAAACTTAGGTATGACACTTGCATGTTATGTTTAACCAAACCATTAACACAATGCCGACGCTGAGCGCCAGGATGGTTGAATAGTCGAGCTAAAAAAGTCTGTTCTGTCAAATATAGGTTGTAATTTTCTAGGGTGGTCTTAAAGAGTGGTTTTCCTTGAAAGTTTCAAGATGTATGAGGGACACTCCTGTGTTATCTTCCCTTTGTCCTGTGACCATTAAATCAGAGGTGTGCCAAATTGTACATTGGTCCTTTCACTTCATTACCTTTGTTTTTATCCTTGATCAGTATGGGGAAGCTGCGATTTTTTATTTGCCTTTTCTAGTTTTATTATAAATACAAATCTATCGATGGTATTAGTTTATGGTTCAGAAATAGAATAGAAATGTATTTTCAAGATGAAATGAATTTTCTAGCTCTAAAGTTTGCATTATAAAGCTGAGCTTAAAGCCAGACAGTGCAAAGAAACCTAGGATAAAGTCCAAGTAAAACACTGATAGGGACCAATGTATTTCTGGTGAGTATTCAAGAGAGATAACCGAAGAATGTCCCTCATTGTGGACTTAACAGCAAAATCAGGAAACATTTATGAACAGAAAAAAACAACAGATGGACAAGAGCAACTCTCTTCTGGCTTTATTGACAAGTTCAGCTAAAATGAAAATTAAAAAGAAAGACTGCAATATTCATGTCTGAGAAGGAGGTATAGACAAAGATCAGCCTGCATGTATATGCAGTCTGATCTTGGTCTTCATCACCTGTTTTACCCTCTTAAATGAGAGATGTTTATAGACTAATTTTTCAAAAGACATATTGACCCACATTGAGTGCTTCCGATGCTTTCAACCTGCTGTTTCTTATGCATTACTTGCCAAAGGACTGTATTCAGCATAACAAAGATTAAGTAATCCTTACTTTGGACATCCTGGTACAGGTAATAGAAATGTTATCATCAACCATATGAATACCAGTATCAAATTAACAAGCCACTCCTGCCAGTAGATCACAACGTCTTGGATACAAGTCCACCAGCTTATCTGTTCAACATAACATAAATCTGTTGATGACAACTAAAGAATTGCAGGATCGCCAATGTCAATATCAATAGATCATTCAATACATCTAGACAACTTTGAACTTAGACATTGGTCATCATTTATATGAAGCATTTTTGTTGGTTTAGCATCTTAATCCCATTCCCACTCAGTGACGCTTTTAGACACCCCCAAGAATAAAAGCTTTTGAAAACAATGTGGACATTGAAGAAATTGCTTGTCACAAGTAATTTCTTCATTTCAACAATGTTTTCTTTCCAGAGAGTTAAAAAATCTTAACTTTCATCAACCTAAAATTGTCGTCTACAACTCCTTTCAATTTGGACCAGTCTAAAATTTTGTCGTCTGGTAATGTATTAAACCTCATTAATACAGCTCATTCAAGCTGTGGTTATGCTTAGGGGACATTCAACCATACTTTATTTGTGTTAGAAGGAAATGACCTTAATTTTGCAAAATAATGCTGTTTAATATCTAAGTTGAACTTCCTGTCTGAGAGAAGTGGGCGGAGTCAGCAAGCTGTCAGCGATCTGACCCATGGCTAGAACAAATACATGTTGACTGCATTTGGAGATACCGAGTTTTCATGTTTATGATCAAATATAATACAGCCATACCTGGTGAGGGATGTTTTGTTGGACAAATATCAAATGAAGTGTAGCTGTTATCAAATAGGTTCCTGCAAATCTTTGTAACACACCAGGTATTCGAAACTCTCTCATTCGAACAGCTGGAAAAATATAACGCAATATCAATATCAAATTATGGTAATAACTATTTTTAAATACCTTCTAGTAACTTGTTGAAAAACACCTGAGCACATGTGTTGAAAATTCTCAAATTCCACTTGCAGGATATTGTACCATATTTGTTTCAATTATTTTATCGAAAGTTGATATTTTAATGCTCATAAATGAAAATTGCAAAATCCGTTTTTTCTGATCAAACATGAGATGTGGTTATCTAATCCTAGTTAAGCATTTTTAGTTAAGACAAATGATTAAACCTTAAGACTGGATCAAATTGAGAGGTGTCAAATAAGCTAGAAAACATTGTGAGAAAAGAAACATATCTTGGTACAAGTAATTTCTCCTTTTCTAAGAAATCTTAACAACACTATATTTCTTCATGTCATCAAAACCCAGATTGCAAGATAAGAGGTTAATCATTTATCATTTAGACTGGACCAAATTGATAGGTGCCAAATAAGGTAGAAAACATTGCGAAAAAAGGAAACATTTCTTATTACAAGCAATTTCTCCTTTTCTCACAAATTAAGATTAACAACAGCATATGACTTCAGGGCATCAAAACCAGGATTGCAAGGTAAAGGGTCAAACCACTTAACATGTCGCTTTTAAAGGTCTCACATTATGATACTTGTAACAAGCAAATTCTTCATTATCAACAATGTGTTTTACCCCCAATAGACAAAGATTTAAAAGGTATCATTTATTTTAAATTGTAGTCTGCAACTTCTTTGAATTTGGACTAGTCTAAAATTCTATTGTGTAGGAATGGGTTAAATTGAATTACTCTTTACTAGAATATTCCTCTGATCAAAATTAAACAGGAGATGTTGGTAATGTAATTTGAAAAAAACAACGACACAAACATGATATCCACTCTGATAAGAATATATGGTAAATACGAAAATCTGTTACAGATTAATTCCTTTTCTCAGGGATTTCCAGACATATAATTTCAGTTACTTTCGTTAGGCAACTATTTTCTTAATTTGGTTTTCCAAAGCAAAACTCTAAAATGGTACTTATATTTGCAAAAAAGTTCATTCTACCTAAATCCAATGTTACTAGAATTGTCTCAATGAGTTCCAACAATATGGGATAAAGTGCAAATTTTGAAATAATTTTTTGTAATCAATTGAAGTGATCTGTCATAAATGTCACAATTAAGAGGGCGAAAATGATTTCTTTAAGTGATATGGCCAGCCCTACAATGCCAAATTATTTTTGGAATCAAAAGTTTAGGAATAAGTTTTGAAAAGGGTCACTAAAAGAACATTCCTAAAGAATTATTTCATGACTCTCTAAGCATGATAAGCCTTGCAATGCCACACCTGACTTTTTTTCAAAATCAAAATTTCATGAATAAGTTTTGAAAACGGTCAACCCAGAAACATTCTTGCCCAAGTTTTGTCAATTTGCCCAATGGTTTAGGAAAAGAAAATTTTAACAAGAGGCCCATGAGGGCCTGAGACGCTCTACTGGTTATCAAGTTTTCCGTTAAAGAAATCTGATATTTAACCCATTCCAACTCAATCCCTCCTTTTTACGCCCCTCAAGAAAAAAGCTTTGGAAAACATTGTGGACAATGAAGAAATTGCTTGTAAGAAGCAATTTCTTCATTATCCACAATGTTTTCTATCCCAAAGACGAAAAAATTGAAATTCCATCAACTTGAAATTGTCGTCTGCAGCTTCTTTCAATTTGGACCAGTCTAAAATTTTCTTGTGTTGGAATGGGTTAAGGAAGTTAATTATTTTAAAAAGAATGCATAAAGCAAAAAAAAAGACTTTATCCCCTTTATTATTTTGAGCATCAATCCCCAAGGCCCCTTTTCCTGTATTTCATGACGGATCCACTCCATTTCCAAAAGAAAGTTACCTTGAGACCCTACAATCATCCTGTGAAATATTCATCAGAATTTGACAATAACTGTGGACTGTATCACATAAACAGAATTGTTTTGAATGAAAATCAATAAGGCCCCTTTTCCTGCGTTTTCTGATGGATCAATTGCATTCCAAAAGGAACTTTCCTTACAACCCTACAATTGTCCTGTGAAATTTAAAAGACAATTTGATAATGATTGTGATCTTCATCACATACACAAGATTGTTTTGAATGATAATCTGTAAGGCCCCTTTTCCTGTGTTTCGAATGCCACAATTATTCCATGCATCTTTGAAGAGAATCCGATAAAACTGTTGACTTTGTGTTAACAAAGATATTAAAATCAAGTTTTCATAAGGCCCCTTTTCCCATGATATTTTACTGTTGGTTTTATCATTCTGTGAAAGTTAAAAGTGAATCCAATGAAATATGGGGACTTCATTATGTTTACTAGAATATTTAAAAAAAATTCATATGACCCCTTTTTACATGATACTTGATGGATTGTACCCAGTACTGAAAAGAACCAATTAAGTGATTGTACAATCATTCTGTGAAATCTTGAAGTGAATCTGATGAAATCAAGGGACACCGTTGTGTTAACCAGAATATTTAAGAAAGTTTTTCATAAGGCCCCTTTTATGTGACACTTGCCATAATCAGATCCACTGTCAAAATCAACAATTGGATGGTGGTACAATCAATCTGTGTAATCTGTGGAATTTATTGTGTTAATGAGTTTATAGTGAAATCTTCATAGGGCCCCTTTTCCCATGATACTTTACAGAACAAACCAAATTTCAAAAGGAACAATTCTAATGAAGGTACAATCATTCTTTAAAAGTTAAAGAGAATCAATGAAAACAGTGGACTGAATTGTGTCAAGAACTTTTGGTAATAAAATTTTCATAAGGCCCCTTTTCTCATGAAACTTAACAAATCAGACCCAATATCAAAAGGAACAATCCTAATATTAGATAGTTTGAAGAAAATGATAGAGAATGAGGACTTTGATGTGATAATGATGTTTTGTAATGAAATTTTCATAATGCCCCTTTTCTTGTGTCACTTAACCAATCAGACCTAATTTACAAAGGAACAATCCAAATGATGGGACAATCATTCTATTAAAGTTTGAAGAGATTCTGATAAAGTCTGAGGACATTCTTGTGTTTATGAGGATTTGGTAATAATTTTACATACAGCTCCTTTTCCTATGATACTAGACAGATCAGGCCCAATTTGGAAGGAAACAATCCTAATGATGGTACAAACATTCTGTGAAAGTTTGAACAGAATCCAATAAAAACTGCAGACTTTATCTTGGTATAAAGATTTTAAAATAAAATTTTCATAAGGCACCTTTTCCTGTGATACTTGAAGGATCAGGTCTCATGTCAGCATCAATAATCGTAATCATTGTACAATGATTCTGTGAAGGTTTGAAGAAAATCCAATGAAAGCTCTGGACTTGGTTACAAGGATTATAGATAAAATTCTCAAAAGGCCCCTTTTCCCATGATACTAGACAGATCACGCCTAATTTGAAAAGAAAGAATCCTCATGATGGAACAATCATTCTGTGAAAGTTCAAAAAGAATCTGATGAAAACTGTTGACTTTATTTTGGTACAAGGATTTTAAAATTAAATTTCATAATGCTCCTTTTTCTGTGATACTTGACGGATCAGGTCTAATGTTAACATCAACAATCATTTTTATTGTACGATTATTCTGTGAATGTTTGAAGAAAATCCAATGAAAGCTCTGGACTAATGGTAACAAGGATTTATAAATGAAATTTTTCTAAGGCCCCTTTTCCCGTGTTTCTTGACAGTTTAAACCCTGTTATGAAAAGAATGATCATTATGACCTTACAATCATTCTGTGAAAGTTTCAACAAAATCTGATCAAGGCTGTGGGCTTCATTGTGTTAACAGGGATTTTTTTAATTAAATTTTCATATAGCCCCTTTTCCCATGTAACTTGATGGATCTGAACCAATTCCAAAGGGAACTATACTTACAAAAGTATAATTCTTCTGTTTGAGTATAAAGACAACCCCATGAAATCTGTGGATTCAAAAGCATTAAGATTTTTTTAATTGAATTTTCCTTAGGGCCTTTTCCTATGTTTCTTGATGGATCAGACCAAATTTGAAAGGAACAATCCTTATGATGGTACAATCATTCTGTGAAAGTTTGAAGTCGATCAGGTGAAGTCTAAGGCCATGATGTGTTAACTAGGATTTTTTTTATTAAATTTTCATAGGGCCCCTTTTCCCATGAAACTTGATGGTTCAAACCCACTTCCAAAAGGAACAATCAATTTAATGTAATAATCATTCTGTGAATGTTTGAAGAGAATCCGATGAAAACTGTTGACTCTATTGTGTTAACAAGTATTTTTTAAATCAAATTTTCATAAGGCCCCTTTTTCCAGTGGTCCTTGACTGATCATACCCAATTTTGAAAGGAACAATCCTAATGATGGTACAATCATTCTGTGAAAGTTTAAAGAGAATCCTATGAAAACTGTAGACTCTAGAGTGTTAACAAGGATTTTTCAATTAAATTTTAATTAGGCTCCTTTTCCCATGTTTCTTGACGGGTCATACCCAATTCGAATGTAACGATCCTTATGATGGTACAATCATTCTTTGAAAGTTTGAAGAGAATCCAATGAAAACTGTGGACTCTAGAGTGTCAACAAGGATTTTTTAATTAAATTTTAATAAGGCCCCTTTTCCCATGTTTCTTGACGGATCTGACCAAATTTCGAAAGGAACGATCCTTATGATGCCACAATCATTCTGTGAAAGTTTTAAGGGAATCTGGTGAAAACTGTGGACTCTAGAGTGAAAAGTTTAACGGACGGACAACTGATGCACAGATGCCAGATGGGAAAAAGCCATCACAATAGCTCTAGTGGCCTTCGGCTAGTAGAGCTAAAAAATTATTTCATGATTTCTCAAGGTCTAATAAGCACCCCCCTTTTTTCAGAATAAAAATTCAATGAAGAAGTTGGGAAAATAGTCACAAAACGAACATTTCTGCAAAGTTTGGTTGAAATTGGTCTTGTGGTTAAGGAGGAGAAGATTTTTAAAGCATTATTTCATCATTTCTCTTAAGTCTTATAAGCCCTACCTGCAATGTCCCCATATTTTTAACTAATCAAAATTGTATGAGCAAGCTTTGGAAAAGGTCACCATAGGAATTCTTGGCAAATTTGGTCCAAACTGGCCCATGTTTAAGAGAAGATTTTAAAAGAACTTTTTCATGATTTCCTTAAGTCTATTAAGCCTGGCCCTGCCATGCCCACATTTTTGCAAATCAAAATCTCACAAACAAGTTTTCAAAAGGGACAGTAAAGGAACATTCCTGCCAAGTTGGTTGAATGGTTACAGAGGAAAAGATTTTTAAGGAATTGTTCCTGATTTCCAATGGACGACACACAACGTACATGGGGTGATAACAAAAGCTCAAATTGAGCATGTTGTGCTCAGGTGAGCTATAAGGTGTATTGTGCCATCATTCATCAAGCTACAGATACATATTTTTTGTGACATGCTTGAAGAGTTAATTAAATCAGATACTCAAATTGCTGCAGAATCTTCACTTACCTTATAACCAGATAACAAAATTTACGAATGGCCCAAAAAGGTTGCACACAACAATCTTTAGCTCATGAAAATTTTAAAATCTTTTTTGTGAAGAAAACATAGTGGATAATGAAGAAATTGCTTGTAATATCCAATTTCTTCTTTTCCACAATGTTTTTTGAAGTTTTTTTCTTGAGAGGGGTAACAAGAGGCGCTTGAGCGCCTGTATCGCTTCACGGGCCTGATTGTACAAATTAAGCAAATGCTGTTTTCGGGAATATTATTCACCATGTGTGGCAAATATATCTTGTCAATGAAATCTTTTGATATTTCAACCTTTTCATAGTTTTAAAAAGACAATTCATTTACTAAGTCAGATGAAAAAGGTATTCAAAAATTTTAAAAAAAAGATTCACTGGATACAATATTTGGAAATAAGCCACAACTATAAAAGCCATATTTTCAACAAATCAAAATCAATTGATGGAATCTGAAAAAGAGCCATCAGAGGATTATTCCAGTGAAATTTGTTTGAAATCCATCTATTTGAAATCCATCTACTTGTTTCTAAGAAAAAGATTTTTAAAGATTTCACCATACATGGAAATTAGCCCTGCCAATTAAAGCCATCATTATATCCAATCGAAATTCTTTGAAGAAATATGACAAAGTGTCACCCAAGGATCATTCCTGTAAAATTTGGTAGAAATCCATCAATTGGTATTGAGAAGTAGATTTTCAATGCCTTCACAATCTATGGAAATTAAAGCCGTGTTTTTATCCAATAAAAATTCTTTGAGGGAATCTGATAAAGGGTCACGCAAGGATCAATTCTGTTGAGTACTTTCTGAGGAGAATATTTTTAAAGTAAAAGTTTACAGACTATGACACACACACACACGCACGACGGACACAACATCATGACAAAAGCATGCTGGCTTTTAGACAGTGTAGCTAAAAAAGCAGGAGGGATTGGGAATGGGTTAATTGCCTACTTTTTTCTTCAGAGTAAATATCATAAACATCACTTACCCTTAAGTTCTATTAAATGCGTGGTTATTTATTAGAATCTTTACATTCTTACTTGCAGCTGACATTTCAAATTGCTTTCAAAATGTAACTAAGTGCCACATCGGATAGAAAACATTGTGATAAAAAGAGATATTGCTTGTTTCAAGCAATTCCTCCTTTTCTCACAAAGCTTTCCCTAATGTTATTCTTCAGGGATTGTGTGGGAAAGGTTTAAATGTTACCAGAATACAAGCTGGTAATTGGGTAATCATATTAGGCCGGCTTATTTTTTATTTTTATTATTTTAAAAGAAAATTTTGATTTTTTATGGTTAAAATAATCTGTTTTATTTTCCTGTCGAGAATCTGCTTCAAAAGTTATGTGTAGTAAATACACTCCCTTATGTTCCATCTGAATGCATAGAATTTTCCTACCAAGTCAGAGAGGTATGTAAATCAGTTCACATGTGTGCTCATTTCTTGCTGCACAAACGTTGAACAACATAGGAAAAGCTAGATAAGATTCCCTCCCTCCTCTCCCCATTATGAATATGACTAGCTTAGAGAACTTATTTTATTATACATGCATATTTAAAATAGAAATGAAAATATGACTGGCGTTGCAGCAAAGGTTTTTTAGTACTACCGTGGTCACATACTGGTACAGGGGTATCTTCATTGAATGCAACCCTAGTATTTAACATCATAATTGAAAACGGCTCAAGAGAACAAACAGTTCCATTTTAGCAACTTTTAGCTAACAGAAACCAAAAGGTTGACAAATTAATGTTTCAATTCACTGGTTCCACTGCATTTCATAATGAGGAAGATTGAAAATACAATAAATGTATTGGGACATAATATTGTTAGAATAGGGATGCTCAGGTCTGTTCTTCTCTTTGCAGAAGCTTTTTATTTAAGGCCCATCAAATCTGTCGAAAGGTCATTGAAGGTGTAACCTGGAGATCAAGCTTGTTAAAACACCGCTTATTAAAGAGAGTCGATGGTAGTGCCAAGATAGATAAATAATGTTTTTACAGCCATAGTGGAAAGACATTCTCAATTATAGAGCAGTGTTGACAAGTGGCGACTGAGTTATAATGGAGGAACCATAGATGTGAAGCTTTGAGCTTGTAACCATATACCATATCAAGGCATGTATTTCATTATGCTAGTCAAGGATTTAAACTATCCTCCCTATTAATATGTTACTCAAGCGGTTGAAGATCCCCTGACTGTGGGTTTGAAATATAACTTTGGAGAATACAGAGTAGATGCCTTTCATTTTGGCTATCTTAATGTCTTTTTAATGTCTTGCTCTGTTCAGTCAGGCACCCACTAGGGAGAGTAATGTTTTGTAGACAAATTATTGTTGTACTAAGTAGTGATAGTAGGGTAACTGCCTCAAGGTGCCAAGTTGTGTAAAAGGTTTCGCCATAGTACTTGGCAATTCCTGAGGTATTGCGATTTTTACTATTAAGGGCTTATACCAAAGAGCAAGCGGAAAACATTTTTTGCAGGGTTGTAATTTCTAAAATACATTAAGTAAACCAACTTGCAGTCAAGTTGTAAATCTGGTCCAGGTCACAGTAAAATGTAATAGTGTAATCCCATTGAATATAGTGAAGGTCTAGTGATGCTATTAGTCTTAAAAAGTACAGTCAGATTTCGAGGTAGAGGAGCAGTGGTCCATGATAATGTGTTTGATATTTGGTAAAAACGGGGCAATGGAGGTAATGCTGGAAAACCAATTAGCAGTCTAAAAATCAAGATCTATAAGCCACATCAGCTAAAATGGGTTCTGGTGCAGGCCTTGATGTCCTGCGGTTGCATTGGTGAAGGTATGGGCAGTAATAAAAAGATTTTGCCGCGCATAGTGCAATGACCAGATCTCTTACAGGGTTCCTGTTCATGATGTAAGTTGCTACTTCTGTATACTGCTTGGTGTATTGTAAGCTTTTACAGTCTGGGGATTATCGTTGCAGTACAAACTGGGGGTAACTTGGTTTTGATCTTAAGAGCAGCCAAAACCATTCCAGCAACTTTCAAATAATCAATTTAAAAAATTTGGTGTAGAATGTATAAAAAGAATTAACTAGAACTTGTCACAGTATGTGACTTAATACCCCTGCAAGTGCTATCAGTGTAAAGAGAGCTTTAACAATACAAGGACATAGCTTTGCTTTTCTTAAAAAGGAGGAGTTTGCGACACAAACTTGGTCTACATAGCATAAATAATATCTAAGTTCAAGGGGAGATAATTCTTTAACCAGGGGGAATTAAGACTTCAAAATGCACCTTGCAAAACTTCAACAAGTGGTAAATCTTTCTATAAAGTTTCAATGGTATTGAAGCATAACTGAAGGAGGAGTTCGCAACACAAAATTGGTAGTATAATTAGCTGTATATGTCTACAAAGCATAAATAATATCAACGTTCAAGGGGAGACAATTCTTTAACCAGGGGGAATTAAGACTTCAAAATTGCATCTTGCAAAACTTCAACAAGTGCTTAATCTTTGTAAAAAGTTTCAATGGTATTGAAGCAAAACTGAAGGAGGAGTTTGTGACACAAAATGGTCGTAATAAATTAGATTAATGAAATTAAATTAAGTTCAAGGGGAGATAATTCATTCAGCAGGGGGAATTAAGACTTCAAAACTGCGTCTTGCAAAATTTCAACATGTGGTTAATCTTTGTATTAAGTTTGGATGGTGTTAATACAGAACTGAAGGAGGAGTTGGTGGTATTTTGTACACAGACAGAGGGACAAATGGACACATTGACAGACAGGCTGATTCCAGTATACCACTGAAAACATTTGTTTTGCATGAGTATAAAAAGATCGTACTTGTAGCATAATTCATTTGATCAAGTAAAATAATCCAAATCAACAGAAAAAGTAGTGAATTTTGTTGTCTGAAATATATAGAGGATGGATGCTTTTAAGAGTAAGGGCATTAACTCTTGTCATGCTGAACCCGGAATATTCCTGTTTTTGCAGGAGGTATTGACAAAGATCAGCCTGCACATAAGTGCAGTCTGATCTTGGTCTACACCTCCTGCTTGTCCCCTTTCAGCCAGAGTTGTTTGAATTATCAATTTTCAAAAGAAATATTGGCCTTTATAAAGACCTTCCAGTACTGTCAGTCCTTTGATTCTAAAGCAATTCTGTATAGGATTTTTAATTCAGCATGACAAGGGTTAATATCTATTTTTATGGTAAAATCTGTAATAATTCTTAAGCTCAAGCATTTCTCCTCCTGTTTCTGTGATTAATCTTTTTAATTTTGAAAAACTCAGGTTACCTAGAAAGCACATTTTCACAACTTACGATTAAGTCCATCCGAAGAGTTGATCAGCAGACCTAATGCAAATAAGATGCAGGATCTTTTTACAATTTTCCAGAATATCAGCGATTTTGGAGTTGCTTTTCTCAACAATGACTGGAATGAATAAGCCATGGCAGTTCCCATTATCCATACAAACCTAGACAGAAGAAATGAGAAGTTCTTGTTAACCCTTTCCTGTAAAAACCTGGGACTTTACTTCCCTGCGATTTTATACTTGAGAAAATATTGTGGAAAAAGAATAAATTGCTAGTAACAATATTTTCTACCTTATCGGAATGATTTTATTTCATTATATTATATTTTCATTGTTGTATGCAACCTTTTTCAATTTGTATCAGTCTAAAATTCCAAATAAGAGCACCGCCCACCGGTGCCAACGCTCGGCTGCAGGTGCTGGATAATGCAAAATTCTAAGTCAAAAAAGGGGCATAAGTCTTACAAAAAACGCTTTTAGAGTTTTCCCCCTTGATAGTCTAGATAGCTCTTGTGATGGTCAATACACATGCCAAACCGAGGTTAAAGTTTGTCACGATAAAACTAACACCAACACCAATGCAAACAATGCTAAGGTGATCACAATACATTGGGTTTTCTCCGAAAACAGCAGAGCTAAAAACAGGAAAGGGTTGAAACTTAACTTATTCCTGGATGACCAAATTTTACACTGTTTCAGAATGAAAACCTGTTAATCCTTCAAACAACACACATACACCAATTTTGATTTGTTTGTTCATTTGTTTGAATGAGGTTTAACTCCACTTTTAACTGTATTTCAGTCATATCACGGTTGCAGGAGCCCCTCACCATTCATTCCTGATATTTCGCACCAGTGCTATCACTACTTCCTTTTCGATCCTGCAGCTGCTCATTCCATTTAGGTTTACAATTATCCATGATATTGGTGGCAAAAAAATTTGGCAAAGAATATTTGCTGCATTTGGGCATCAAACCAGTGGACCTCTGAGAGTCTGACGTGCTACCAATTGTGCTATGGCCTTGGCCCCAATTTTAACACAATATACAAAAACACACATATTAACTAAAAGTGACAATCAATTTCACCTTCTCTCACATTATTTACTACCCTATTTGGTGCCTATATTTCAGTTTCTGTACATTTTAAAGTGTTGAGTTCAGCTTCATTCATTTAGGACCAGTCAAAAATAATGTTGTCATGTATTGCCTGCTAACCCTTGTCAGTTGTCACACTGAACCTGGAATATTCCGGTATTGGCAGAAGGTGTAGACCAATATCAGCCTGCACATAAGTGCAGTCTGATCTTGGTGTACACCTCCTGCTTGTACTTTTCCTGTCAGAGTTGTTAATGAATTTGATTTCTAAAAAAAATATTAATTTTTGAACAACAAGTTCTATTAGTGCTTTCAGCCCTTTGATCTTACAGCAATTCAGTATGGTCATTTATACAGCATGACAAGAGTTAAGATGTTCATGTATTAGCATAATGTGTAGAATTTAGCATTAATTCTTTGCTAGTTTGTTATCATGGAAAATTTTATTTTTATGTGATATGAATGAAAACTATAAACATAGAAGAAGTCTTTAACTGATTCAAAAGTAAAATAAAAGACAAAAGAAAAGTTTAATCAAATGTCTACAATGTAAAAAGAGAAATGTATTGTTATGTATCATAAATAAAACAGGGGATCAGCATTGGTCTTATTCTGTTGCATTGAAAAGGGAAAAATCCTAATTTAATACTACAATTCTTGATCCATTACAACACAGTGTCACATTTTGAAGCCTTCAAGGAAACGAGGTTTGAAAAACATTGTGATGAAAAAAAGAAATTGCTTGCACAAGAAGAATCTCAACTTCCCATAATGTTTTCTACCACAAAAGCTGCTTGATTTTAAATGCCAAGCAATTTGAACTTTTGTCTGCAACTTCTTTGAAGTTTCACAAGTCTTAAAATTTTGTTGGCTGGAATAGGTTAACAAAATCAATTTTCATGGTGATTTCTTTATTTACATTTGGTTCAACCCATTCCAACACAAACCTGTTTTTCTGCCCTTAAAGAATAAAAGCTTTGGAAAACATTGTGGAAATTGAAGAAATTGCTTGTTATTTGTTTTAAATAATTCAACCTTGAAAGCATTTTTTTCAAAATCACTCGCTTTAAATTCACATCTTGACCTGTGACCTTGGAGCTATCTGAATATTATTTTAAAATGGTTCATCTACTCATGATAGAGGCCAATTGTACCAAGTTATATTAAAATCCATCATTACATTGTAATTGCAGGAGCTATGCTCTGTACATACTTAATTCTATCATTTGACTTTGATCTGTGACCTGTGACCTTGGAGCTATCTGAATATTTCTTTAAAATGGTACATCTACTCATGATAGAGGCCAATTGTACCAAGTCATATTGAAATCCATCATTGCATTGTAATTGCAGGAGCTACGCTCTGGACATGCTTAATTCTAACATTTGACCTTGATCTGTGAGCTTGACCTTTTAGCTTTCTGATTTTTTTTAAATGGCACATCTATTCATTATAGAGAACCAAAGTGCAGTTATTTCGAAATCCATCCTTAGTTTTAGGAGCTACATGCTCCAGACATGCTTAATTTTAACATTTGATCTTAAGATGTGACTTTGACCTTGGAGCTATCTGAATATTTCTTTATTCACAATAGAGAACACTTGTGCTATGTTATCTTGAAAACCATCAATAATTGAAGGAGATATGCACAGAACAAACAAGGTTTTGGAGAAATCAAGGCAGAAGTACAGACAGACAGACAAAGTGGTGGCTATAGGCTCACCCTTTGGGGAGCATAAAAATGTTTATGTGGTAATGGGTTAAGTAAGGATATTCAATATATGTGCATCATGAGTTATGTGAGAGTGCAGTACTATATGAGGTTAGTAATTAAAGAATACCAAGGCATGACTAGATCAGCAACTGTGATCCCATTCCAGTCTGAATGGTCAAAGAACCAGTACCCACCACCGCCATAGTTTACAAAACACATGATTACCAAACTTATTCTATAGATAAAATATATACAGTTAAATGTGAAAAAATGAGACATTAAGTATAATGTGAAGCATTGGCTCTGTTGGAATACTCAGACCCATAAAGTGTACTTAAGAACAGCAGTAGCCACTGGAGTTTATAATGCAAATGGCAATTCTCTTAATGGCAGAAAATAATAATACATATTTAACCCTTGTCATGCGGTTCCTGTTTTGTGCAGTCTTGTCTTGGTCTGCACCTCCTATTTGTCTTCCTTTAAGGCAGAGTTATCTAAATAATCAATTTCCAAAAGAAATTTTGACCCTCATTAAGACCTTCCAGTGCTACCAGTCCTTTGATTTTTAAGCAAATCTGTATAAGATTTTAATTCAGCATGACAAGGGTTAATGAAATCTTTAAATAAATGAAGGATGTATGGTCAAGACGAAATTTTGACATTTACATGTAGTTGCCTACTTGATCTTGAACCTACTTTGAGGGTTGTTTCAAATGGAACATTCACTCATGATCAAGAATGATTGTTCTATATTTGAGGGTTGTTTCAAATGGCACATTCACTCATGACAGACATTGATTGTTCATAATCAAGAATGATTGTTCTATGTTATTTTGAAATTAATCCACAGTTATGGTCTGGATGAATTTACAAATAATAAATTACACAAGGCTGTCACTATTACAACTATCACTCTGGCTACAAGCAGGATTGACAAAAAGGTTCTAATACTGAAAGAACAAATTCTAAAAAATGTGCACTTATAGTTACTTCCCTTAATAGTGTGAGTTCCTTTACTGATAAGAAACCAATATTTTGTTTGCCAAAAATAAGAGAGAAAATGACAAACATCTGAAATTTGAAAGACAAAAAAAAACTGATATAGAGCTATGAGAAACTCAATAGTCTATAGCCTTTTTAATACTGTATAATATTATTTTAACACAAATAAACTGCATGCTTTCCTAAAGGTGCTTCACTAGATGTGCCTGAAATTATTATTTAATCTATTCCCTTTTAAAACCCCCTTTTCATGATCCTCAAGAAAAAAGCAATTTGTTAATTGTCTGCAATGTTTCCTACACTGAAGACATTTTTTTTTCAAATCATAAAAAAAATAGAATTGGCATATGAAACCCTTTCATCTAGCTAGACTAGTCTAAACTCTTATGGTCTTAAGTAAAATAATAGCCAAGTGGGTTACAGAAGAGTTTGTTATAAAACCAAGGTAGCAACCTGTATGCAAAATTTCTTCAATCTAGAAAATATACAAGGAAAGCAACTGATACCCTTTAACCCATTACTATACAAAACAAGTTTAAACTGGTGCAAATTTAAAAAAGTTGCAGATAACAATTTAAAATTAATGATTTTTTTTTTCATTTTTCTGGGTAGAAAACATTGTGTAAAATAAAGAAATTGCTTCTTACAAGGAATTTCTTCATTTTACACAAAGTTTTCTAAATTGCTTTTCTTAAGTAGTGTCAAAAGCATCATTGTGTTGGAATGGGTTAATACATCTAACAAATTTAAGCCTATTAAACCCATGAATTTTCTCTAATAAACCATTCCACACAATGAGGCTTTCTGACACCTTGAAAGAATACGATAATTGAAAACTTAGTGGAAAAAAGGAGAAAATGCTTGTAACAATTGATTACTCCTTTTCTCACAATGTTTTAACCCTATTTGACTCTTATTTTCAAAATTAAGCCAAACTTGAAATACTGACTGTAACTTCTTTGCATTTTGACCAGTCTAAAAATTTTGTCTGGTAATGGATTAAAGGTCACCTAAGGAACATTCATGTAAAACTTGGTTGGCATCCAATTGATATTTTCCGAGTAAAATATTTTCAAAGGTTTCAGTATAAATCCTATGTGAATACAAGCATGACAATAAAATCCATATTCAAATCTGTTCAAAATTGTTTTTGATTCACACCCAAGGGTCATCAAAGGATAATTCCTCTGAAATTTGGTTATAAAACAAAAGTTTTTGAGAAGATTTTCAAAGTTTTCACTGAATACACTTTATGGAGATAAGCCCTGCCCAAGAAAGCAATTATAATTGCTTGAAGGAATCTGGAAAGGGTTTATCCAAGGATCACAAGTGTAAAGCTTAATGGTTCAAATATTTGCACAAGTTTCTGAGAAAAAAGACAGTCAAAGTTTATACCCTCTATTGATATTAACTCCATCCATAAATGCCAATTTCTATATCCGATCAAACCATCTTTGGGAGAATCTGATGAAGGGTCTCCTATTACTCCTAAGGATAATATTTGTGAAATTTGTAAGTATCTTATCCAACAGTTTAAGAGGAAAATGCTTTTAGGAGAAAGTGTCAGACTAGAGACACACCATTATACACAACACCATGACATTTAAAGCCTTTTCAAAGTTTGAAAGGATTTCAGACTCCCAAGCTTTTGAATTTGACAAGTCTGCATTCAAAACAGGTAACAGACAGATTCAAAGTATTTGTAAATTGACCCATTACCAATTGACAAAATTTAGACTGGTCCAAGTTCAAAGAAATAGCAGACAATAATTTCAAGTTGATACAACTTTTGAATATATCAATTTTGATTGAGTAAAAAAAGGATGAAAATTAAGTAATCGCTTGTTAAAAGCAATTTCTTTATTTCATGTCGTTTTCATGCACTGATCTTAAAGGTCGTAAAAACCCAAGATTGTGTGGTAATAGTTTAACCCATTCCCAAACAATGATGCTTTTGGACGCACCTCAAGAAAAATGCTTTGGAAAGCATTGAGGAAAATGAAGAAATTGCTTTTGGAAAGCAATTTTTCATTATCAACAAGGATTTCATACCCAAATTACAAAGATTTCAAATATTTATTTGCTTAAAAATTGGCATCTGCAACTTCTTTGAATTTGGACCAGTCTAAAATTTTGTTGTCTGGTAATGGGTTTAACTCATACCTAAGCAGAGTTAACATGAAAAATGTGAATTGTTGGTACATCTTGTGAAGTTAACCCTTGTGGTGCTGAACCTGTGAATATTCCTGTTTTGGCAGGAGGCGTTTACAAAGATCAGACTGCACACATGTGCAGTCTGATCTTTGTATACACCACCTGTTTATGTCAAGTTCAAGTCAGAATTGTTTATAAGACTAAGACAAAGACAATTTTGACAAGTCAGAATTGTTTATAAGTCAGACTAAGACAAAGACAATTTTGATCCACAATTAAAGCCTTGAAGTGCTTTCGACCTTTGATTTTCATTTAATTCTCAACAAACATTTTATTCAGCATGACAAGGGTTAAGTTATCAATAGATCACTTTGTGAAGAGTTATAAACATGTTCAAGATCATATTATCATGGATGCCTAACATTGTAAAAAAAAAGAGAAAATATTGTTTTATAGAATTCAAATGTCATGCATATAGGGATATTCCGATAACTGAAACTTTCAGAATTTATTGTGACAATTTCAAAATATCATGATGAAAAGGATTTGGAAAATTATAAAATGAAACTATACTCAACAAAAATAGAAAGTATCCAATTTATTTTGCTATTATTTGTGGATATCATAAAGAAAATTAACCTTTAACCACTCAATCATACCCTTTGACGCCCCTTTAGAATAAAACTAAGGAAAAAATGTCAAACAAATTGATAATTTCATTTAGAGTCTGCGAGTTGAAAATGAATAGAAAACTTGGTTCCTCTGAATGGTAATAATTCAGTTTTAAAATCCAATGAAAAATTTACAATTCCAGTCTGAAAAATCCTAAAATTATTATTTGAAATTAATTCTTTGAGGTTTCTATAAACATTTTTGAAACTTTCAAAATAACCCATTTCCACACAATCCCTTCCTTATATGACCCAAAGAAAAAAGCTTTGAAAAAAGTGTGCAAATGAAGAAGTTGCTTGTATCAAGCAATATCTTCATTATCCACAATGTTTTCTATCCCAAAGACAATAAAACTTCAGCTTGCAAGTGTTGTCCGTAGCTTCTTTCAATGAGGATAAGTCTTTAAAAAATGTGTATGAATGGGTTAAGTTCATGGATAGTTTTTATCTTTGCTGAGACTACTAAATAATTTCAATATACAGTGTTAGCAATATTCACAATTAGTAATAGTCATGCAAAAATAATTGCCAGTGCAAACAGACCTCATCCAAAATTGACAGAAATTATTAGCACTTTACATCTGTTGGAAGTTTAGAAATTAAGTAGTTTTTCTTATATCCTCATAAATACATGTACCTGGGACACCATTTAAATAATGCTGACACCATTGAGTTTCGGGCAGTTTACATTGAGTTGCACATTTTTCATGTTGTCAAAGTCTTTCTCTAGGAGACAAACTGAAGGTCATTGAAACAGTCCTTCCAAAGCCTGGAATTTAATTTGAAATATCTTTAGCTTAGTCCTTTGTGGCAATTATTTGAAATATTTTTTACCAAAGAATATTTACAGACTTCGAAGACTCTACTCTCCTCCTGCCATTTGTACCATTTGAAAACAAACTACTTACTACCTTAACTCATCATTTTTCGCCTAAACAATTGAAAACTCCAAAGTTTTGAAAATGATCAATCACCTCCATGATGCATCATTTTGCTGATAATATCAATTTATTTCAAAAGACTTTAATTTATTGCATGTAATCGGTGACATTTGTATAAGAAGTTTCTCGATTGCTTTGCGACAGGAAGTCTGCATCAATATTCCCCAGCATTAATTTGCAAAATTTATGGACAGTACGATGCAGCAAGGAAGGAAACTGGTTGGTTGGCAAGTTAAGTCAAATGTTTCAGTTGCTAAACCAACAAAAATGCATCACATGAATGTCAGCCAATGCCAGAGTTCAAAGTTCTCTTACAGTCTCAATAGATAATTTGAAAGGTTGATTGATGTTTTGATTGGCAGTTGTAATCCGTCAATTACACTGTACTAAAATCTATTTGCTTTGGCCTCTCTAAATAACACAATCTAATATACACATAAAGCAACCACCACTAACATGCTCTATGACCTTGACCTTCACTCACCATGGAAATACAAGGTCAGCTACAGTGATACCATTCCATTTGGAATGTTTGAAGAACCAGTAATCTCCACCTCGATAGTTAACAAATATCATGATAACTATTGAAATCCTGAAAATGTGTTTGTAACAAAGAAATTATGACTTTTGAGAATCAGATCCTGAAAGTTTTTATATAACAAGACATTGGTTGCTATTGTTACATGTATTGAGGACAAGAATTTATCCCAATCCTAAAAGCTTCCATACCAAGTATTAACCCATTCCCGCACAGGAACGCTTTTGGACACCCCTCAAGAAAAACAATCCAGAAAACATTGTGTAAAATGAAGAAATTGCTTGTAACAAGCAATTTCTTCATTCAGCGCAATGTTTTCTACCTAAAAAGTTGAAAAAATCTAAAACTTCATGTACTTTGAATTGTCGTCTGCAACCCTTTTCAATTTGGACCAGTCTAAAATTTTGCCATCTGGTAATGGGTTAAACAATAGAAATCCTAAATATTTAGACTAAAGAAGTTTAATCATGCATATATCATCTTTTACCCATTACCACACAATTCTGCATTTTACATTGTAAAAATATAGATGGAAAAACACAGTGGGGAAAAGAAAGATTGCTTGTTGCAAGCAATTCTTTTTTTTTGAACTGTTTTCTATCCTTTAAGGAACTAGCTTTTCAATTAACATACTGGATTGTTTGAAATTTATTTCAATTTGGTCAAGAAATTGGTACCTGGTAATGAATAAAGATTCTGACAGATTAAATGTATATACACAATGAAAATCATGATTACATCTATACATGTAACTCATATCGTGATAAAAGTTGAAGGCCTAAAAGCTCAAAGAAAAAACAAATTAATTATATAAATAGGGATAAAAGAATATCATTCTGGAAAGTTTATAAAGTAATTATCCTAGGTTTCAAATAAATAATTTTCAGAAGATTCATTCCATTCTATCTTAATGCAAAGTTTTTGAAATATCATTGTTTATTGATCTTAATTGGGTCAGGCAACTTTATCAAATATCTATTCAACGGGATTTCAAATTGTTCCACTATTTGCAACATAGGTTAATAAACTAGGTGGCTGGACAAAAACCTGTAACTGCCACCTCAACATTGAACTGTAATTGGATCCTACAAGTCTAATTCAACAAGAGGACCATGATGGTCCTAAATTGCTCACCTGTGGGATCTACAGATAACATCACATTTTGTATACAGCTTGAGCCATATAACATTAATACATACCACATATCACAGCTCTTGGCCTTATGGTTTGGGGGAAGAAGATTTTCAAAGATTACCTTCGTTCTTATTTTGTAAAATCAGGGATCGCAAAGAAAAGGGCTACTTTTCAGAATACGGTTCTTTGAAGTATTTTGGTAGAAGACCATTAAACACTGATACATACAAATAATCAAGGCTCTAGGCCTTATGGTTCGGGAGAAGATTTTAAAAGATTTCAAATATCAAAAGTCTAGGCCTTCTGGTTTAGGAGAAGATTTTCAAAGATTTCCTTCTTTATTCCTTTGTAAAATCAGGGATCACACAGAAAAGGGCTAACGCTAATTTTCAGAGTACAGTGATTCTTTGAAGTATCTTGGTAGAGGGTCAATAGGTATGTAATTACAAAGCCTTAGTTGTGGCTTAGGAAGAGAAGATTTCTTAATAATTGTCTACGGATGGACAGATGGATGCCAGCTATTTACTGATTACAGTAGCTCACCTTCAGCACGTTATGCTCAGGAGAGCTAAAAACATAAGATATATTTTTTCTTATGTTTTTTTTTTATCAATAGCCAAATAACAGACTACTTACCCTCTAAATGTATCTAGAGACTTCAGTCTCTCTTTCTGTACTGTAGGTCTGTTGTTTGAATCTCCAGTTGCATTAGTTGTGGGCATTCCAAGGTCTTGGGCTGTGTAGGCAGTCTGGAAATATTCATCATTTTGATTATTCATTTAAAACTTAATTTAATGTAAAATCTCAAAGACCTTTCTAAGGAAACGATGCATGGTTCAATAGCATTGAAACCCTTAAAGATAGACAAAACAATCACTGCTTGTTAACACAATACCAGACAACAACGAATTTTTAGGCTGGTACTAATTCAAAGAAGTTGCAGATGTTATTAGCAATTTCTACTTATATTTTCCAAAGGTATTTTCCAGGACTGCATCAATCATTTGTTTGAATGGGGTTTTACACCACTTTTAACAAAGTTTCAGTCAAATGGTGGCTGCTGGAGCACCGAATCATGGATTCCTAGTATATATCACACCAGTACTACCACTACATCCTTTCAGAGCCTCCAGCTGGTCATCCTACTTAGGTTCACGATTACCAACCTATAGGGGGGGGAGACAGATGTCAGAAAGGATCTGGGAATCGAGCCCTGTACCCATGAGTACATCACAAATGCAGGGCTTTGAGTAATTGGCAAGATTTACTTGTCCTGATTTAAGTGCAAAAGAAAATTCTTTTTGTCTGATGGGAATAATACCTGAATCTGATAAGTCTGCCTTCTATCTGCATTAGTATCAGAGATAAAGATTGCAGCTGAGGCAATTGAATCATTTGATAAGTCGATAGATTTTTTGATTGACAGATACAAATAGATACAAATAGTCATTTTTTAACCAATGACAAAACGGCTGTCAAAATATGGGTATGAATTAAACTTTTTTATTCAGTTTAATGTCAGTTTGAAAGTGCTTTAGAAACATATTCTCTTCTAGTTTCGTTTCACAAATATTGTGTAAACCCATTCCCACTCAGTGAGGCTTTTATTGGTCCCTAAGGAAAAAAATTTTACAAGCAATTTTTTTAAACAAGCAATTTCTTAATTTTCTCATTGTTTTCTTCCCAGAAAGTTGAAAAAATCATAAATTTCATAAAACTTAAATTGTAGTCTGCAACTTCTTTCAATTTGGACAAGTCTAAAATTTTGTCGTGTGGGAAGGGAAATTGTGTTTTAGGCCAAAAAGCAGAAAAAGAGACATGTAGCCTACCTCAGTATTGGACCCTGTGGAAGCAGGTCTTTTTCTACGCCTCAAATTCTTATTAATCTCAGTATTTTCCTTGACTACATGTATCTCTTTTCCGGCTTTATCATCCTAAACACCAAAATTAATAAAGCTGGGTAAAGAATAGATAGACTAGAAATTGTTAGTAAAAAGCCACTGGTACATGCAGGCAGAACTAGCTCATTCTAAAATTTGGGGTGATCATGCATAATGCTAACACTTTAACTGATGGTCACAGTTAACCCATTACCAGACTACAAAATTTTAGACTGGTCCAAATTCAAAGACGCTGCAGACAACAAATTTAAGTTTATGAAATTTTTTTTATATATATATACTTATGCAGTTGAAAACATTGTGGATACTGAAGAATTTGTGTGTAACAAGCAATTTTTCCTTATATCCCAATAACTTCTACCCAATAAGGCACTTATTTTCCAATTTAAGTGTAAATTGAAATGTCATCTAAAACTTTTTTCGATTTGGACCAGTTTAAAATTTTGTTGTCTGATAATTGATCAAATTTTGTCAACTGGTTATGTATTGAGCCTGAAACCTCCTTCCACCAAGATGGTTCTAACATTTTGTGTCTCAAGTAATGGGTTAAACCATTCCCATAAGTTAAAGTTTTAGACTAGTCCAAGTTAAAAGAAGTTGCAGATGACAAATTCAAGGTTCGAGTAGAAATAATCGTGAATAATGATCTTCATTTTTTCTGATGTCTTCCAAAGCTATCATTTATGAGGGGAGTTTAACCCATTCCAACTCAATCCCTCCTTTTTACACCCCTCGAGAAAAAAGCTTTTGAAAACATTGTGGAAAATGAAGAAATTGCTTGTATCAAGCAATTTCTTCATTATCCACAATGTTTTCTATCCCAAAAGACGAAAAAATTCAAAATTCCATCAACTTGAAATTGTCGTTAGCAGCTTCTTTCAATTTGGACCAGTCTAAAATTTCGTCAAGTTGGAATGGGTTAAACGCCTCATTGTGTGAAAATGGGTTAATAGTGTGTAAATTATACTTAATTTCCTACAAACTTGGTCAAACAAGAAAACTGCATGCACAAATTGCCAGTGAAAATATGCAGCTTAACCAATTACCACACAACAGAATTGTAGACTGGTCCAAATTCAAAGAAGTTTAAAATATGACAATTTCAAGATCATAGAGTTTTGAAATCATTCATTTTAGGGGTAGCAAAAATTATGGAAAATCAACGAATTGCTTATCATAAGCAATTCAATCATCTTACAAAACCTTTCCCCAACTATTTCTTTTTAGAGTCATAAAAATCTGAGATTGTGTGGGAATGGGTTATAACAAAGTCAAATATTACAATAGGGATAACTCTAGCATAAGGGTTTTTAGTGTAAAATAAAAAACATGTTATGTAACATGATGTTTATTTTGTGTTCTAATATCTCGACTAAACTCAAAAATTGTTGCTTAAATTTCTTGTAATCTTGTATATTAGTCAAAAGCAAATGTTATCAAAAAGGCATTGTCCATTCCTTGGTGGATTATTATGTTATAAAAGTACATATAAGATAAATCACTTATTATAAAAGATGAAGAGCTTGTATGGCAAGTAACAGATTTTGAGATAAAAACTTTGTATAAGCAGATCTAATCAAACTGAATAAAAGATATTTTCTTTGTCATCTAAGAATCTGGTTTTAAGAACCAAGAAAAATCAATAATTTAATTCATTATAAAGAATAAAAACCACTTCATAATCTGGTTTATCACATGTTGAACAAGAGGGACATTGACTCTAAAGTGCTCACCTGATGTAAAGACTACAGAAGTAATCGAAGCGCTAGTGACCTGACTTCAGCCAAAAGTCACCTTTTCAGAAAATCTTGTATAAGAAATGAGAGATGAAAAGACTTTCTGACAATGATTAAGGCTTTTTGTGCTAAGTAGCATGTAGCATGTACAATGCAAGGCAGATTTGTGTTAATGAACTAGATAGTGAATTAAAAATGAAATAGGGTGTGGGGTTTGTTTGGTTCTTTAAGATTTTCTATTATGTTTCTCTGTTAAAAAAGGATGGGCCTGTGCAGAGCCCTAATATGTCTGAAAGGTAACCACATGAAAAGCTTTTTACAGTTCCCTAGGAGGTTCTACATACCAAATATCAATGCTCTAGGCTTTCTAATTTCTCTTTTTAAAATTAGGTGCTGCTGGACAGAGCCCATATAAAACCTAAGGGGTATTGCATAAAAAGCCCTGTACAGATTGACTTGGAAATTCTAGATACCAAATATCAATACTCTAGGCTTTAAAATAGGATGAGCCCGGGTGGAGCAAAAATATGACCCAAAGGGCATTATATGAATAAACATGATAGATGTCCTCTATGAGGTGCTGCGTACCAAATATCAAAGCTCCCTGTCTTCTGGTTTCAGAGAAGAAGATTTTTGAAGTTTTCCTTCTTGTCTCAATGTAAAATAGGGTGTGCCTAGGTGGAGGCCAAATATGATCTAAGGGGCATCATTTGAAGAAACTTTATAGAGGTCCTGAAGGAGGTGCTGCATACAAAATATCAAAGCTCTAGGATTTCTGGTTTCAGAGAAGATTTTTTTAAAAAAAATTGCCCCCTTTTTTGTTGCCATGGCAACAAGAGTTATGGGTGGATTTCAATTTTTTGAACAATTTTGGAATGCTTCACCAAAGGAACACCCCTGCCAAGTTTCATCAAGATTCACTTCTTGGTCAGGAGGAGAAGATGTTTAAAGAAATTGTTGACGGACACATGACGCACCATGACACACAATTACGACACTGGACATTGGGCGATCACAAAAGTTCATCTTAAGCACTTCATGCTCAGACAAGCTAATAAGGGTCTTGTAGCAAAGATATGGCATTGCTTAACCCATTACCAAACTGTGTAAGTTTAGATTTACCAAAATTGAAAGAAGTTGCAGGGGGCATTAAAAATTACCTTAAAATTTAAAAAAATGCGGAATAAGATAGAAAACATTGTGGGAAAAGGAGAAACTGCTTGTTTTACTTGATCATTATTCTCTAGGCCGTCAAATAGTAACATTGTGTGGTAATGGGTTAATAGTTTCAGATGAAATCTGATCACCTCATATTTACAAGTTAAGTAAAGCAAAAAGTCATGCAAGCATAAATACTATTCATATGCTAAACAATTACATGAACAACAAACCTTTCTTGCACAAACACGCACTTTAAGATGAAATAATTTGATTGCTTGTATCGTCTATCAAAAACGAGCGTTCTGATTGGTCGAAAAATTTTATTCATACCCCCATAAACAAAATTTTGAGCACGCAGCCATTTTGTATGCTTCCGAAAAAAATAATTCTATACAAAAAGGTATCAAAATTTGTAAAGTTTTGCTTTTTTTGCTCGATGCTATTAAATTATAAGTAATAAAGGGAATATTTTTTATATTCATGGAGGTATGAACCGAAAAACCTAATCACACTTATGTATGAATCCGCTTCGCGTATTCATACAGTGTGATTAGTTTTTTCTGTTCATACCTCCATGAAAACAAAAAATATTCTCTTTATCTCTTAATTTAATGTTAGTGGCATGTTGCCAGTACCATATATTCAGAGTTAAGATTCACTGGGTTGAAAGCAAGAAGATTTTAAAGTTGAAAATATGAAGTCTTTCTATAGTAATTCTTATTTGATCATGACCTTCAACCTATTTTCTAGACCATAGTTGCCATACTTTTGACTGAAGCTGGTGCTCCTAATAATATCTTCCAGAAATTCACAACCCAGCACAACCATAATATATCCGTTAGACCCTTTCCTGTACAAAACAGGGATTTTACTTTGCTTTGATTTTATACTTGAGAAAATATTGTGGAAAAAGAAGAAATTGTTTGTAACAAGAAGTTTCTTCTTTTCCCACAATATTTTCTACCACATAGAATGGACTAATTTCTAATTGCATCCAATTTTCATCATCATCTGCAACCTCTTTCAATTTTGACCAGTCTAAGATTTCTTACAATGGGAAAGGGTAAAGTCACACTACTTTTGTGCAATGTTTACTCTATTGTAATATCACAAGAATGTAGAAACCGGGGATTGTACTTGACAGGGTTAAATAAGTGTTTATTGAGTAGCATACTACTTGCCTCATGTCTTAGATGCTTTCATATTATTGTAACATGAAAAGTTAAAAACAAAAGCCTATATAGATATATACAACAGGAAAGCTGTTTAATAGAACTAATTGTTAAAGTCAAGATAATTTTTTAACCACTACTGCCCTAATTTTCTAGCAAGACCTTGATAATTAAAATGACTTATATCATTTCAGATTATCATGCCCAGACAATAAGCAGATACACATTGAAAAAAGATTCCTGCATACCAAATATGTAGAAAAGGTTTAACCAATGTTTTAAAATTTAATTTGAAATTCCTTCACCCTTTCCCGTTTTTGGAATTTTAGACTAGTCCAAATTGATAGAGGTTGCAGACGACAATGAAAACTGGATGCCATTTGAAATGAAACCATCCTATGTGGTAGAAAATATTGTGGAAAAAGGAGAAATTGCTTGTTACACAAAATTTCTTCCTTTTCCACAATGTTTTCTTGACTAAAAAATCACAGGAATGTAAATCTCGTATTTGAAGGGGAAAGGGTTAAAATGGTTCCCAATGGCAGAGGCACATTGTTTCGTCCAATCAGAGCCCTGGATATGAAATTTTTCATTCAGCTTGTAAATAAGACTCCTTTGTGAATGTAAACTAAAGTCTTACAGCATTATACTTACTGGATCTAAATATCTACAGGGAAAGCCTCTATATTACATGAATTAAGAAAAGGATATAAAGGGAGATAATTGGTAGATTACTGGCAACACCTTCATAACTCTGACAGGAAGTTTGAGGTAGATATTAATAGGGGTTATTTTGTAAAATTTATCCAATGTAACACTAGAGGCTCTTGAGTGCCTGATTTGCTCCACCTGGGCCTTAATTTACTTATCATGCCTGAGAAAATTGGTTGAAAACCATCCAGCAGATTGAAGCTTTTCACTGTTTACCATATATGAAAATAAGCACAATTGATTAAAGTAATGTTAACAGCCAATTAATTCCTTTTTTAGAAATCTAATAAGGGGTCATCAAAGGATCATTCAGAAGAAACTTTGTAGAAATCCATCAATTGGTTTCTTAGAAGATTTTCAAAGCTTTCACCATATATGGAAATAAATCCCTGCCCATGAAAGCCATGTTTTCTATCCTATCAAAATTCTTTGAAGGAATCTGATAGAGGTTCATCAAAGGATCATTTCTGTGAAATTTGATTGAAATCAATCCATTGGTTTCTGAGTAGATGATTTTTAAAGCTTTCACCATAAATGGAAATTAGCCCCGCCCATTAAAGCCATGTTTTTCATCCGATCAAAATTCTTTGAAGGAAATTGATTAAGGCTCACCCAAGGATCTTCTGTGAAATTTGGTTGAATTCTGTTCAGTACTTTCTGAGGAGAAGATTCTTTTAAGTAAAAGTTTATGGACGGACGGACGCACAATGGACACAACGCCATCACAACAGCTTGCTGGCTTTCAGCCAGTGGAGGTTAAAAAGTAGTATGTTTGGTTGCCCAACTAAATGTTGTAACTGAAACTTGAAAAAGTTTAATTATGATATTTAAGTTGGCAAACTAACACAGAAGCTTGACATAAATGTTTACCACTGTCAAAGTTCACTTACAATCTAAATGTATGATTTGACTGGTCATTTCATTTTTTGATTGGTAGCTGTGATCCAAAAAAATCAGTTGGACATACATGTACATAGGTATGAAAGGTATTGACAAATGTTTACTTACTGGGTCAAGAAAGCTGCCTGATCTAGGTGATAACTTGTATATAATTCTGTAGATAAAAGTGGATCTGAAACATGAATATAAGACACAAGGTCTGACAATCTAACTGGTTATAAGCTGGTTATTGGTTCAAATCATCAGAGGATACAAACAATATAAGTACTATAAATGGATCATTGAAATGAAAGAATTTCTTAATACTCTATGGCTTGGGTAGACACAAAATTTCTCACAAAAAGAATTCTAAAATCTTCTTCAAAATTATTGTTAGACCTCTAAATCAATAATTTCAGATTAGGTTACAATCCAACTAGGAAAAGCTTTGCATTCAGAGAATGAAAAAAAAATAGAATTATTCTAGGTAAAATATTCAGTAATCAGAAAGCCCATATTTCTGAGGCACCCTGATTTACTTTCATCAGCCTTTAGCAAACAATAAATTGATCACATAATGATATTGTCACAGTCTCATGATATCACTCATCAGTCTTTTTAACCCTTTCCAGTTTTTAGACCTGTCCAAATTCAAAGGTTATGCAGACCAAAATTAAAAGTGAATTTAATTTAAAGAATAATCATTCAGTAGGTTAGAAAATATTGTGGAAAAAGAAGAAATTACTTGTAACAAAAATTACATGGACATAAAAACCAGGGATTGAAAAGGGACGAGTTAAAACAGGAAGAAAATGAACACATGGGGCTTCTGTATCTACTGACAGAATTGGTGATGAAACAGTGTTGTAAAGTTGTAAAGAAAAACAGACAATCACTCTTAAAGTCAAGTTTTATTGGGGAAAGAACAAGTCCGTTGGGTATCTTATAAAACAAGAGCTGTAAGAGGAAAACAAAGCTCGACTATTCTGAGTGCTGGATAGTAACAGCAATTCAATATCAACATAAGGCATAATACCTGAGTAGTAATAGATGTAAATAATCTTTCAAATAAAATTTTAAGTCAAACAAGAATTTCTAAGTCCAAAAAGGGTTAAAACTCCACTATAATAAATGTAATTGTAATTAATCTTTGCCAAGAAGATGATATGATGGTCACAAAAACATGTGCAAAGTTTCAAAGCAATAGCATTAGTAGAAATAGAGTTATTATAGATATATGACAGTTGCATGTAAGGTTTAACCAATGATTTCTAGGTCCGAAAAGGATTAAATTTCCACTAAAATGACTGTCAGAGTAATGCATCAGTATCTAGAGGCTGATATCATTATCACAAAAACATGTGCAAAGTTTCAAAGCGATAGCATTGGTAGAAAGAGATTAATTAGAGATACATGATAATTGCATGTTAGGCTTTACAAAGAATTTCTAAGCCTGAAAAGGGTAAAGTTCTAATAAAATGAATGTCAGAGTAATGAATCTTTATTTAGTGGCTGATATTTATTGTCAAAAAAACATGTGCTAAGTTTCAAAGCGATAGCATTGAAAGAAAGTGAGTTATTAAAGATATATGGCAGTTGGACACAAGGTTTAACTAAGAGTATCTAAGTCCAAAAAGGGTTAAAACTCCACTAAATAACTGAAGTTGTAACGAATCTTTGCCTAGAAGATGATATGATGGTCACAAAAGCATGTGCAAAGAGTCAAAACAATAGCAATAGTAGAAAGAGAGTTAATAAAGACATATGACAGTTGCATGTAAGGTTTAACCAAGAATTTCCAAGTCCAAAAAGAGTTAAAATTCAAAGTGAATGTAACCTTCTCTAGAGGGTGATATCATTGTCACAAAAACATGTGCAAAGTTTCAGAGCAATAGCATAAGTAGAAACTGAGATATGACACTTGTACGTAAGGTTTAACCACACTGTTACGCCGACGCCCGGTTGACTGGAATAGCCCCCTATTCTACAAATAGTTGAGCTAAAAAGGTATGTGATATTTCATCTTAGGTTTACATTGTCTTAGTAGATCTTTCAAAATATCTAAGAACATAAAACATGAAGTTATATACAGTACTTACTTTAACCCATAACATTAAAATACAAAGGATAATAATGTAATAGTTTCAGGATTTCGTAAAAAAATGCTAGAAAAGAACGAGTTATACCATTTCTCCATTTCCTACAATGCTTGTACAATGTTTAGTTAAATTTAAGAAATTTCAACCCATTGTCAAACAACAAAATAGACTGCTCCAGGTTAAAAGAAGTTGTAGAAGACAATTCAAAGAGGATGAAATTCAAAAAATACTGTATATGAAGAAATTGCTTGTAACAAGTAATTTCTTCATTTTCCACAGTGTTTTCCAAAGCTTTTCTCATAAGGGGGTAAAAAATAGAGATTGTGTGAGAATGAGTTAAACTACCTTTGATTTGCTGTATGCAACCAACCTATTTGGACCAAAACTTTGTTAATTTCAATTTTGGTAAATTTTCAAATGAATTTGCAAACTGTTCTGAATCTACACAAGTTGCAGTTAAACCAAACTTTATTTGTATCAGAAAGAAGGGAAATATTGCAGAAAACATTTCATCTTTTCAAATAATACTTTTGAAAGCTAAATTTCTCAAGTCTATGAAACACGAGTTTTCAAAAAGTGTGTATTACCTGGAGAATCTTTTCAAGAGTATCCAGAGTACAGCAGCAGCAACAATACATCCCAAGGCCACATAAATAGCTGAAAGAGGAGAATAATTATAGTTAACTCCCTTTATTTTGATATTGTTTGTTTTCTTGAGGGGTGTTAATAAGCGTCATTGTGTCAGAATGGGTTAATATGTAAATGGAATATATTGAATCTACAGTTTTAAGAATTTTATTGATTTATCACAAGAATTGAGTTCACTGCACAAATAGAATATCAAATTCCAAATTTACTAAACTAGTCATCTTAAATAGAAAAGAAGAGGCCCACAGGGCCCTATCCGTCACCTGAGTCCAAAGAGCACCAAAACAAATAAAAGTCCACCAAATTATGCTACATACTAAATATCAAAGCTCTAAGCCTTTTAGTTTGGGAGAAGAAAAGTTTTGAATTTTCATTATGTAAGCCATATATAAAATTCGTGACGTCCAGGAATGGGCTAATTATGACCCTCGGGCCATAATTTATACCATATTGATAGAGATCCTCCAGATGATGCTATATACCAAATATCAAAGCTCTAGGCCTATCTGTTTGAGAGAAGAAGATTTTTAAAGTTTTCACTATATAAGCCTATGTTAGATTTGTGACATCCAAGAATGGGTTGACTTTCATCCTGAGGCAATAATTTTTACAACCTTGATAGAGGTCGACCAGATGATGCTGTATACCAAATACCAAAGTTCTAGGCCCTCCTGTTTTGGAGAAGATTTTTACAAATTTCACTATATAAGCCTTTTTTAAATTTGTGACATCCGGGATCTAATTCTAATCCTGAGGCAATAATTTTTACAATCTTGATAGAGGTCCACCAGATGATATACCAAATATCAAAGTTCTAGGCCCTCCTGTTTGGGAGAAGAAGATTTTTACAAATTTAACTATAATTAGCACTTTGTGAAACTTGTGACGTCCAGGAATGGGCTAGTTCTGTCTCTTTGGCCATGATTTATACAATCTTGATAGAAATTCACCAGATGATGCTACATACCAAATATAAAACCTCTAGGCCCTCTAGTTTGGGAGAAGATGATTTTTGAAATTTTCACTATATAAGCCTTTGTGAAACTTGTGACGTCCAGGAACGGGCTAATTTTGACCCTGGGGTTATAATTCATACAATATTGATAGAGGTTCACTAGATGATGCCACATACCAGATATCAGCCCTGTAGGTCTTTCGGTTTGGTAGAAAAAAAATTCAAAGTTGTCACTCTTTAAGCTTATGTACACCACCAACCTTTGCCCCCCACTAGCACGGCCATTTCTTGACAGATTTTTTTTTCTTAAACAAACTTGATAGTCCTTACCCTAAAGACTCTAAATACCAAATGTGAATCTAATCTGACAGCCGTTTCATGAAAAGAAGATTTTTAAAGATGTACCCTTTTTGGCCCCTTATGGAGCCCCAATAGGAGATAACTCTATGACATGTACAAATCTGAAGCGCCTTCCCATAAGGATGCTTTCTGCCAAGTTTGGTTGAAATCCGTCCAAGGGATTCTTAAAGAGAAGTCAGCAATGTAAAAAGTTAACGCATGTCGCACGACGCATGATGCACAACAACGGACAAAAAATGATCGCAATAGCTCACCATGACCTTCGGTCAGGTGACTTAAAAACTAAAAACTTGTCAAAACTTCCTTTAACCCATTACCACATGGCAAAGTTTCCAAATTGAAAGGTATTGCAGATGAAAATTTAAAGTTTATGAAATTTTAGATTTTTTCAACTTTCTGGATAGAAAACATTGTGTAAAATGAAGAAATTGCTTGTAACAAGCAATTTCTTCATTTTACAAAATGTTTTCCAAAGTGTTTTTCTTGGGGGGTGTCTAAAAGCGTCACTGTGTGGGAATGGGTTAATCAAATCAGTACCACCTATTCAATATCCTCTCTTTATATAAATGCCATTTGAGTTTGATTGAAAACACACTGACCACTTCACACATTTTCTTTTTGCATCAGAACTCAGATTTTAATTTGGAGTTGTGCTGCATAGGATATAGAGATTTCTTAATTAGGTACAGATGCTACAATTTAATGGTAATGGATTCCTAACTCAGAGTTACATTTAGAGTTATACCCCTTGTTGGTACAGATTGCTCTTTTGATAGTGAACATATACTACAAGTTTTAACCCTTGTCATGCTGAATAAATTACCTTATTGAATTGCTGTAAAATCAAAGGGCTGAAAGCACTGATAGAACTTGTTGTTAAAAAAAACAATTTTTCTTAAAGAAATAAATTTCATAAACAGCTCTGGCAAGAAAAGTACAGGCAGGAGGTGTAGACCAAGATCAGACTGGACTTATGTGCAGACTGATCTTGGTCTATACCTCCTGCTAGAACCGGAATATTCCGGGCTCAGCATGACAAGTTTTAAGTGATGTTTTAAGTAATACCAGCTATATTACAAAATGACAAAGTTTGCAGATAGGGATGATGTCATAGCAAAACTCCTGATTTTCTCTGAAATCAACCAAGCTTAAATTATACATGTTATGAATTCTGTATATATGAAACCAACTTGATATTCTATTTATGATTTGGCATGGTTTTATAAAATTATTCAAGTTGTAGTAACAATGTTTAGGCTTCAAAAATCATTTTTCTTTTATATCCTTGTCTGTGAATTTTGCAAACTTAACTTTTAAATTAACATGTCAGAGGTTGGTGGGCATGGGTTGTGAACCTTGCATTGTCAAGCTATAGTAACACAGAATACAAAACCAATACTTACGAATATTGCTGTCTGGTGGATTATTATATAAAACTGGCTTTGTGCACATGATCTTATGATCGCCATCATTCTTTACAAATATTGTGTAGTTCCCTCTTTCTTCAAACGTTCTACTCAGTGCTGTTTCACTGAAATTAAACAAAAGGGGTGTATACTTGTTTATTTATCATCTTTGCTACATGGCTACCCTTATTAGCTAAGATAGATAGTTTTATTGAAAGAGGTTTAACACCACTTTTATCAGTATTTTGTGTATTTCTTTTGCAACTTCATGTGCAACTTACCATGGCTTCCTATCATTTTCACACCAGTACAACCACAACAGCCACGAATGTCCACTAATTAATCTTTCACCCATCGGAAAGAAAGAAATGATGCAGGTCACATATTGCAAGGACTTTTGTGAACAGTCAGAGAAAATGTTGGTCAAGTTGCTTCATTGGTTCTTATTGTACTTAGGTAGCTATATTGAGTGATTACAATGAAAACTCTGCAGATATGCAGACTGATCTAAATTTTTACTGGTTGTATAATTGTTTTAACCCTTGTCCTGCTGAATACTTTTCCTCCTTTCACTATATTTGAAAACTTTGATATAATTAGATTGATCTTGTATTCGAAGATTTCTCCCACAACAACAATAAAACACAGGTAGTGTAGGGTAAGATCAGACTGCACGTCTGTGCAGGCTGATCTTAGTCTATACACCTGCCCAAAGTCATTGTCAAAGCAGGAATACTCCGGGATTAGCATGACAAGGGTTAAATGTTACAGTAAGAGTAACTTGATTCATCTTGAAATATCATGAAAACATACAGCATCTTGAAATATCATGAAAACAAAGGTCTTAAGGTTTATGCGCAATTTTTTTTCTAAAATAATTTTATGCGCAATTTTTTTTCTAAAATAATCTATTAAAAAAGTTAGTTTTCCTTACCTACAACCATTGAATTTAGTGTACAAATCGTCTGTTGAAATGGCAATCCTCATATGCCAGCGTGTATCCACTAAAACTGTACAACTTGTAATATTATCATGGAATTCAACTAATGGCTGAAGTTTGCACTGAAAAAGTAAATGTCAGTAATATAGTACGAGGTAAAGAAGATAAGTGCAAATATAGCTTGTCATAACTGCTAGTTTCATGTAACAGTGTTTATCTACTAGCATCTTACAAGTCCTATGTTAACCTGTTCCCAGACAACACAATTATAGACTGGTCTAAATTAAGGGAAGTTGCAGAAAACATTTCGAAGTTGATGGAATTCATGAAAATATTTGTCTTTTAGGGTGTAATAAGCGATTCCATCACTGTCAACAACATTTTCCTAAGCCTTTGTCTTGAAGGATGTGAAACAGGTGGGATATTGTGGGAATGGATTAAAGGACACAGGAAAATAGTGTAACCAGATTATTTGATGGTAATTTCTTCATTTTCCTAAATGCTTCCCCAAAACAATATTATTGAGGTCCATGAAATAGCAGGGTAGTGAGGGAATCGGAACTTTTCTTTAATGATATCCAAGTGGATTAATGAGATGAGAGGATTATCACTCAATAACTTTAAAGCCAAACCAGTGAAATTATCAAAATTATTTGACACTGCCTTCATCGCACTACTATATGGTGAACCAAAGTGGTGATGACATCATCAGGTTGCAACATGACTCACATACAAAATATCAAGCTTTCAGAAATTCATCCAAAAAAATAATATTTTGTCTCTTTCTTTTTATTAAGAGATAGAATAATAGTTTGTTTTTTATGTAAGACAGAAATACATGTATCTATCAATTCATGAACAACAACAGCTATATTTTTCTTATTCGATTCCTCGGCTTTCAAAAATAAAGCTTTTGTTGTTCACTAAATGAAAGATAAATTGATCTTACACTGAAATAAATGATTATCCCAATTACACTTTAATTTTAAGTTTCTTCTATCAAAAACGGGCAATCTGATTGGTCTAAAAAAATTATTCATAACTCCATGAACAAAATTTTGCGCACACAGCGATTTTGTATGCTTCAGCACAAAATAGTCCCATACAAAAAAGTATCAAAATTTGTAAAGCTTTTGGGTTTATTGCTCGATAGTATTAAATTATAAGAAATGAAGAGAACATTTTTTGTTTTCATGGAGGTATGAACTGAAAAACCTAATCACACAATGTATGAATCTGCTCTCGTATTCATACATTGTGATTAGGTTTTTCAGTTCATACCTCCATGAAAACTAAAAAATATTCTCTTCATCTCTTAAATAAATATCTACAGTAGTACAGGTACTCACAGTATAACATTCTGAGGAAACTCCTTTTAAAGTGACGTTGACAGACACATCTTCAAGTACGACTGTCAAAAATGCTTTGTCTATTTTCATCTTGGGTATGGTCTCACACAACCCCTTGTGTTTATTGCCATCACAAAATGTGAATGTAAAAAGTAATACTGAAATGATATCAATTTATTGACATGAAACAGCTGATTTGGGTTTCTATGTAAATAGTTTCAACCTGTCTGTTGTCTTGACAACCAGAGTTTTTATGAAGAGCTAATAAGGTACCCTAGTAAGTTACATAACTGTGAGAAAGCTCTTTATGAATTAACCCATTCCCACACAGTGACCCTTTGGACGCCCCTAAAGAAAAACAATTGGGGAAAACATTGTGTAAAATGAAGAAATTGCTTGTAACAAGCAATTTCTTCATTTTACACAATGTTTTGTATCCAAAAAGTGGAAATCATCTAAAATTTGATAAACTTTAAACTGTCGACTGCAACTCCTTTCAATTTGGACTAGTCTAAAACTTTGCCGCTTGGTAATGGGTTAACAGGTCTAATGAAAGAAGATAGAGGTGACAATACAAAGAAAATCAACATTGAAACAAGAATGCTGCTGCTCAGTTTAGGTACTTGTCACATGATCTTCACCTATGACTTTGAATTTGGAAGTATCCTACAGATCTTTACATCTGACACAAGTACTCATCAATAGCTAAGTTAACTGTTATTTTGAAATCAATCAACGTAAAAGATGTGCTCTGGACAAGAAATGGAAATACACACTTACCCACACACACACCATGCACACTCACACATATGGATAGCAATATTAAGTCTATATTTGCCTGTTATTATTACATGGCAGAGGCATAATAACAAGGGTCATATTCTATGAAAGATAGAAACAATGTGCAATAAGGAATAAGAGCCGTCAAAGACGAATTATGCTCCGTCACAAAAAGTAGAAAATAAACAGGGAAAAGGGTTCAGACGGAAGGACAGACAAAACCTTAACCACTATTTGCTTGCCCTTCTCCAGACATGCTTAATCTTAATGTTCGACCTTGAGCTGTGACCTTGACCTGTGACCTTGACATCTATCTATTTTTTTTCCAATGGCAAATCTACTCATGAAAGAGAACAATTGTGAAAAGTTATTTCATAATCCACCCATAATTTTAGGAGCTATGCCCTGGACATGCTGGATTTTAACATTTCAACTTGATCTGTGCCTGTGACCTTGACCTTGGAGCTATCTGAATATTTCTTTGAAATGGTACATCTTTTCATGAAAGAGAACAATTGTGCCAAGCTATGAAATCTATCCATAAATGAAGGAGCTTTGCTCTGGACAAGCTCAATTTTAATGTTTGACTTTGGCTTTGGAGCTTTCCAAAAACCAGGAAAAACATGTCCACGAAATATGATATGGAATTCACCTGTAAAGTTTCATCCAGAAGACCAGAAAACATTGAAGACATCGAAAAAATTGCTTAGTACTAGCAATTTCCTCAATGTCCACGATGTTTTACAAACTTTTTTTTTTGGAAGGTATAAAAAGCAGGATAGTGTTGGAATGGGATTATTACCCTACCAAATATTGTCTGCAACAGTTGTTGTTAGGTAACTGGTTAATTACCTTGCCCTAAATTATGTTGCCTAATATCTAACAATTCATGTATGAAAATTCAGAAAAAGGAAGAATACAAACAAAGGTACAATGGGGGAAAAAAGAAAATTCCTGTATTGGGTCATATTATTTCCTTGTCAATTTTCATATTGTATTTCCAAATATTTCCCTATTTCATGCTCAATTTGCAAACTTTTTACATTATTCTGTAAGTTACTATATCACAGGGGATTTCAAAGCAGGTTTTATTCCTTTCCTGTACATACACGGGATTTCATGTCACTGTGATTTTATACTTGAGAAAACATTGTGGAAAAAGAGGTAATTAATTGTAATAAGCAATTTCTTCTTTTCTCACAATATTTTCTACCACACAGGATGGTTTCATATTGAATTGTATACAATTTTCATTGTCGTCTTCAACCTCTTTCAATTTGGACCAGTGTAATATTTAAAAAAAAAAACAAAAAAAACAGGAAATGGTTAAAAAGGATTTGTGTTCTATTCAAAACTAACCTATAATAGATATTACTTTAACCCTTTAACCTGTATAAACCAAAGATGTTACCCATTTTGTGATTTTATACTTGAGAAAATATTGTGGAAAAAGAAAAAATTGCTTGTAACAATATTTCCTACCCAACTGAATGGTTATTTTCCAATTTAAATCCATTTTAAATTTTCGTCTGCAAAACCTTGGATTTGGACAGGTCTAAAATTTGGCAAAAGAGGAACGGGTTAAATTGTTCCTTGTTTCCTTCTTCTGCCATCTGGTGATATCAAGGGCAGTGAACATACTAACATTAAACCCTCGGCCTATTGAATAGAAATTTTCTGTACTCATGACATAGAATGGAAAATAGAATACAAATCTGCATAAAATGGCTTCGTGAAGAGGATGATCTCTATATCTTTCTCAAGATGATGTCTTTCTTCATGACAGTTCACAAATCTTAATCTAAATGACTGCCTCTTGAGCTTCAAAGATTATATTTCTAACATCTGTCACACATGACATCTGTGCATTTAATATCACTTTTTCAGACATTTGTGCTGAATACTGTCTAGATCAATTCAAATCCAATAGTTCACCCAACTTAATATACAAAGTTAACCCATTACCAGACAACTAAATTTTAGACTGGTCAATATTGAAAGATGCTGCAGATGGTAATTTGTAGTTGTTAAAATTCAAAAAATACTTTTCTTTTGGGGTAGAAAACATTGTGTATAGTAAAGAAATTTCTTGTTACAAGCTTAGCAATTTCTTCATTTATACAATATTTTCAATATCTTTTGTATAAGGAGTGTCAAAAAAGTGGGATTGCGTGGAGGTGGGTTAAAGGTCATACAGAAATTCATTAACATTTTTTTCCTTTGATGCTTAAGGGGGGAATTATCAATGTTTATCAATGGATGAATTCAATTATAGCCTGGTAAATTATTAAAACAAAAAAAGAGACAAAGATATTCATGATTCACCTAATTTGAAAGCTGTTGTCTGCAACTTCTTTGCATTTTAACTAGTCTAAAATTTGGCCATGTGGTAATAGGTTTACCAGTGATCTGGAAATACAGAATTTACTTCACTTGTCTATTGTCAAGTTGGGTGCAAAATCTAAATTGTCCAACTAATAGAAATCCAAATTCCGAAATAGTTCTTCTTTAGAATTATCGATTTTATCTATCGTGAAGACTTCGAAAAAAATTCTACATTTCTCTTGGTTCTTCCCATTCTCTACAGCAACTGTCTGTAATTTTGTAATATATTTTAACCCTTTCCTGTACAAACCTGGGATTTTACGTGATTTTAAACTTGAGAACAAGCAATTTGTTCTTTTCCCACAATATTTTCTACCACACAGGATGGTTAATTACAAATTGCAACCAAATTTCATTTTCAGTCTCTTTCAATTTGGACCTGTCTAAAATTTAAAAAAAAAAAAAACAAAGGAAAGGGTTGATTGTCATCTCGATAGAAACCTGGTTATCATTGTAATGGGTTAATCCATTACCTCAATCTAAAATGAAATGATTTGTTCATCTGCTCCGCCATGTCAGATAACACATAATACCAACAAATCATGCTAGTAAAAGTGATTTCAATTTTTTTTGCAAAAAATATCATGTTTTACCTATCTTTCATTATGGCAATAGAAAATCTGTTTGTTGTGAAAAGCTTGCTCACACCATGATGCACTAAAATAAAAATTAAATTGAATTGTAATCAGGATTTCAATGGAAAGGAAAATAAGTACCATAGAATTTTAAAACTATTTGATGTAAGTTCAAAAGACCATTTTGTATTGTAAGTTTAATTCTTTTTTTGCAGTTGGACTTGAGCACAGGAAGGTAAAAGCTGTCCTGTACTTTGTTTACTTTTAACCTGAATGAACTTTGAATCAGAAATTCTATTTTTAGTATAGTTTTGATGACATGGATCAAAGAAATACATGCAATATTGAGATTCCAGAGAAAATGTGGAAAATTTACAATTTAAAAACAAAAACACTGCAGTATTTTTTTCTTGATTTTGGGGGAAGATAGAACGCTAATATCAGATATAACATTTCTTCAAACACTGAATTTTTTACTTACAATTTGTCATGTTTTACTAAAAATGTTTTGGTACTTTAATAAAATTCTCTTGTGAAGGGAAATTTTCTACCAAAAGAGGGGAAAATATATATACTTAGGGTAGGGGGACAGGGCCCATATTCTCCTTTTTTGGTGTGTGTGTTATAAAAAACACTGCACAATCTACAACTGATGACAACAACTACAAAACAAAAAGTATTTTTCTTAGTTACCCTGAATGGATTCTCTTATGATTATATTGTCAAACAGAGCGTCACAAAAGATGTACCCGAATCTAGTTCAGTGAAGATTTTGTGTTCAAATCAAATCCATTCCTGGAGATATTAGATCTATGTCCGGAGCTCTAATAACAATAACATGTTAATAAACATTTCATACAAAATATTTCTGCTTTGTCAAAAGATAGAATCAACATCGAGAAACACCTTGTTTATATATACAATATAGAGTAAAAGCCAACAAAAAACACAGCAATTACCAAATAGTAACAACTTTAACTGCCCAGTGTCAGCGGCCATTTTGAATCAAGTGTTGTCACATGATCAAGCTGGGGAAACCCTGTTTCTAAAAATAATCACCTAGACTAGCCGTCACCATTTATTGTGATGGATACTAGTCACAAGTTTAATTTCAATTGTGATGTTTGACAATCACAATCTAATATCGAGCAAAGTTCTAAAAATAGCCTCAGAGTGAAGGACGGCTAGCCTCCACTGGTAGGAAAAATGGTTAGTCATCACACGTATTGGAATTCTGAAAGTTTTAGACCGTCAATTTATAAAATTAGAAAAACCGCAATGTCTTAGTATATCACAGGTATATTGTGGATATGAATTGCATACCGCTTTTATCTATAGGAAAATGCATTTATTGAAATATATTTTAACATTTTTTAAGCACCTTATAACGGCCGGAGTGTGGTTTATCGTTTCAGCCGATAGGCCTAAATCATGTCTAGCAATGAAATAACGCATGATTTTTATTCCAGTTGAAGAGATCTATCTATCTATTTATACTGCCTAACTCCCCTTTCGGGTATCACTGGCAGGTGATACACTCACAATCCAGATGTTTACACGTCCCTGAAAGAGAGCAAGTGGCTGAATCCCACTGCTACCCACTATTACAGCAGGGTAGACTGGGGCTGGCTATTAAGTGTCTTGCCCGTGAACACACCCCGGTGACACTGGGGCTCGAACCCGTGACCTTGAGATCACGAGTCAAGCTCCTATACCACTCGACCAAAGATCAGTCAAAGGCAGTCAAAGATGTAAATAAGCTTCACGCTAACGCCAAAATAAACGTCATCGGGATCGAGTCTGGCGGGGGGTTAAAATCCATTTATTTGGAAATATCACATTGTGAAGATTTACCGTCACAATTAAAGTGAGGTGACGGTTAGCCATCAGATAGACTGATAAAGCTGTAGTTTAGATACCTAGCTAAGCTACCAATATTATCCGATGAAATGCAAGTTTTCTCCGATGAGACCGCCGGCCCGAGAATGAACGTTTTTGTTTTTTTTGTTTTTTGGGGTTTTTTTTGGAAAATGCCCCACTTCTTGCAGCTGCGGGGCTGATGCAGGCCTAAGACGTCAACACATGCACGGACGTCTTTTGAAACTCTCATTTCTCTCTATTGATGGCTCTCTCACGCTCTCTTTCTCTCCCTCCCCTCCTCCCTCCCTATTTCTCTCCTTCTCTCTCTATATCTATCTATCTATCTATCTATCTATCTATCTATCTATCTATCTATCTATCTATCTATCTATCTATCTATCTATCTATCTATCTATCTATCTATCTATCTATCTATCTATCCACCAATCTATCTATCTATCTATCTATCTATCTATCTATCTATCTATCTATCTATCTATCTATCTATCTATCTATCTATCTATCTATCTATCTATCTATCTATCTATCTATCTCTCTCTCTCTCTCTCTCTCTCTCTCTCTGATGCAACAGTGATCCGCCAACTGATGGGTCAGGTTTGCACGATGTATCGAAACTGCAGGGTTTAGTCCTGTTTTCTGCAGCTGTGTTAAAGATGTATAATCGCCTGTAAACTAGAATAACCCTTGTAGGCGATGTCAAATCATAACAAATTAGCACAGTTCAAAACAAGTTTATGAGCATGCGTGGAAATGAGCGGAAATGCGTGAAAACTTGTTTCCGGTTGATCGATTCGAAATACCGGTTGTTTTCCTAAATAAACGCTAAAAAGGGAGGGAAACGAATGATATATAGTTAATTTGACTGGACGACCAAAAAAGTGGTCGCTTACAAGAATGGCCGTTTAATACACTATATTTTCAAAAAAGGATTGATTCGATTGCATAAAGAAAATATTACTGAATTCATGCTTAATCCTATGCTGTTTTGACTCATTAGAATCGTCTCATTGAAACGATTCTAATGAGTTCCAACAACACAGGATTTTGTTACGATTTCTTTAAAGAAAATACTTTCATTTCCTTATAGAGATTTCGCTTTCTAAATGGGGAGTTCGACTATGGTCGCTTAATGCCTGGAAGTGGTCGCTTAATAGACCTGGTCGCTTGGGCAAAATGGAATGTAATAGAACATTTTTTAAATGTAAAATATAAAAAAAAGGCTTTGCTTATCCTTATTACTTCAACATATTGCCAAAAAGACAGGCACATTTTACCGCAACGGTATATGGGGTAATGACCTACAGACATGGATCAGACTGCATCACGGGATACACTAGATGATCTGGGTTTTGACTTTGTGTGGTGTAAAATACTTTGTACGTCTTCGAGTTATCAATTAAACAGTAATTCAATTCAAGTCTCATCAATCAAGATGCAAGCGTTTTGGTTGGCTGATTTTTTTTTTTTTTTTTTTTTTTTCATACTTCCACTGACAAAATTTTGAGAACGCAACTATTTTGTATTCTTGTACACAAAGGAGATCCGTAAACTAAATCTAACTCAAAGTAGTAAAATATTTGCTTTGTTTGCTTGGTGGCATCAAAATTGTAAGAAATGAAGGGAATATTTTTGTTTTGTTTTTATTTTCATTGAGGTAAGAACCTTAAAACGTCACCAGACTACATTGTATATGAATACGCGAATTAGATTCGTCTATCAGCGCGATTAAGTTTGTTGGTTAATACCTCAATGAAAAAAAAATCTCACCATTGTCCCATAGACGGGTCGCCGCTGTCAATACAAATTTCAACTAGTCAATCGGAGTATTCATTAAGACTGGAACTGAACTTTGATTTGTTTGTTTGAGTGGGGTCTAACGCCTCTTTTAACAGTGGCGGCTGGAGCACCTAACCATAGATTCCTGGTATTAGATACACCAGAATTACGGCTACATCTTTTCCGAGCATTTAGCTACTCATCCCACTTGGGTTTACGATTATGGAAGACAAATGTCGGAAAGGATATTTGTCGCTACCGGGTATCGAACCCTGGACCTCATGATGGAGAGTCCTACGAGCTACCAACAGCGCTATAACCGCGACCAAAATGATCCTATTCAAGTAAAGCCTTTTTGTTAGTTTGGCGACTGAAACGTCGTAACTACAGCTTATCGAAGCTGTAGTTACGACCTTTAAGTCACCAATCAACAAGTTTGCATGTTTAACTAACCATAAATGTTGTCACAAACCGCCGTTTGATATTAAGTTCAACTTCCGGCCTTTCGAAGCCAGTGGGGGTACGATCAGCAATCAGTCTATTTGGGTCTTGGCGAAAAGAAAACCAAGAAAAGCGTATCATTTCGCAAGGTAATTAAATTTTAAGTTGATGACGTCATTCATGTCTTAAGTCAGTCTGAGGGTCCAATTTGATACATTTTCTGTTCTATTGGTGAAATATCGTGTTTTAATTGGTAAACAGACGGCAATTGTTTGTTATAGTGTAAAATTGATTTATACTTCACAAGGATGGGGGGGGGGGGAGGGGGTAAAAGTAAGTTGAAAGGAACTTGTGCCCAATCGATGTGAATTAAGTAGGCTACTGAAGTATTTAGTTTATCATTTTTTATAATTTCGCTAATTTCGTCGTCAAATCATCAAATAATAATGCATCGAGATATTGCAATAATCCACTGGAAAGCTTAACGAAAGATAATGCATCGGAGAGTATCAAAGAAGGAATGTTGATTTTTTTTCTTTGTAAATAATACATTGATTGTCGCTTGATTGTTTAACCGTTAGGACAGTAGATTTAACATGTAGTCTTGCTTTCTTTCATGTCGGGCTACTGAACGTCATTTCAGCGGGACCAACCCTGAATTTACAGCTTTTGTTGTTCACATAAATTAAGATAAATCAATCTTACAACGAAACAAACAAAGAAAGAATACATGTACTATATATCTTTCCTTCGAAAAGATGTTTCCGTTGGCATTTTTCCACGAAAAGACATAAAAGAAAGTTTTGTAAGCTGTCTAAATGACAACAAAAAAGAGGTTTTCATTTCTTTCGTTAATTTAATATACATTTTCTTTCTTATTCACAGAAATGAAAAATTGTCACTCTCTTATAAACTGAAAAAGTTACAACTCTTTTTGTACATTAATCCATTTCTAGAAGAAATGGGTTTAGACTGGTTCAAATTAAAGATGTTACATAAAACAATTTCCAATTGGTGTTGTTTTTTAAATCTGTATTTTGAGGTAGAAACATGACGGGAAATGAAGAAATTCTTTGTAATTTGAGGATCGTGCATGTAGCGATAATCAGACAATTGTGACGTCATCGAAATATGTGGATTTTCAAACGTCTTAACCCATTCCTACACAATACCGCTTTTGAACGTCTCTAGAAAAAAGGCTTTGGAAATATAGTGGAAAATGAAGAAATTGCTTGCTACAAGCAATTTCTTCATTATGAACATGTTTTCTACCACAAAAGTAAAAAAAATCCAAAATTTCGCCTACGAAAATTTGTCGTCTGCAGCATCTATGAAATCGAACCAGTCTAAAAAATTGTCGTCTGGTAATGGGTTAAAGTAACGCCATTTAGTTAAGTTTTAAGGGGTAACAGATCATATGAATATAAGTAATAATACACGCAATTTGCAATATGATTTGATTTGCTTAGAAACCAATCTCCCTTTGACAGAGCTTATCAAGTGAGTCTTTTAAGTCCACAAGTCTTGTTTTGCACCTTTCTGTCTCATTCTTCATTCCGAAAGATAGGTACAACTGCTCTAGTTGTTTTAAGTCAAAGTTCCTGCATATTGATTCGGAGAACTCTTCAACACTGTTCAGAATTTTGTTTTCTATAGCCCCTCTCAGCTTCTTGCTAGGCTGTTTCACGAAAATAAGCTCGAGCAGACTCGAACCTTTAACTTTCGCTCTATTTTCCTCCATGTCGATGCCATATAATTCTCGGAGGTCGGTTGTGACGATGGCATTATACAGACCAGAATCGCCGACATTCAGTAAGTAGCGAAACGCAAAGTGTGTCCAAATGGAGACTGGCAGGTGTTGGAGAACATCTGGTTCAAGTTTGTGTAGTTGAATAATACCTAGAGAAGATCGTTCAACAAACTGTCCATCTTCTTCACAGACTTCTGTCTTTGATATACAGTCGTAATAAGCTTTAGAAATTGTTTCAGGCTTTTCTCCTACTTTAAGCTGTACAAGGGGAAAAAGAAGATAGTTGCCTCTTTGTTCAAACTCAAGTGTATGTTTGTCTTTGAAGATATCTTTCATGGCTTTGTGGAAGAACATACAAAGATTCATTTTTTCTCTGTTTTTGTAGGGACCTTTCCAAACTTTTCTAGTAGGATTATCTAGTCTCGTATACACCTTGGCGCCACCTGTCGGCAGTTGTAGTAATGGTCCACTTGGTCCCGTATCAACACTTTCTCCATCGCTATCACAAGTTTTCTCAACCTTTTGTTTCTTTGCTTTCTGGTCACTACCACTTATATCGCTACATTGTTTTCTTTTGATTGGTTTATTATCGTTTTTGTAATAAACGAGTTCTTTCAAGTTCTGATCAGCAACATCTTGCTCTTCTTGTTGATTAGTTGAAGGCTTTTCTGCATTTGGTTGCCCGAATATTACACTTTTACTGGTTCGTAAATTGTGATATACCGCTTGTGTCATCTTCGCTGTTTTTCGCTGGGAAGGCTTTTGTTTATAGTACATGTTTTTGGTATCTTCCCAGATTGTATTGTAAGGCAATATATCATTTGTACAAATACAGCCTTCTTCAAAGAATACCTTGATGTCCGTTTTAGGTCTAACTCCATGGAATTCCTCAAGATCAGCTTCGCTCAGTGGCGAAACATTGTTAAACTTCTTCATAAATATATGTTTGGATCCTTTTCCAAATTTGCCACGAAAAGTATGTTTGTCCACGGCCCAGGAAGGCATTTTTTCAAGCCTTTGAACTCCGGCCCAGTCTATCGTTCCTAGATTGACATAGTCAACACGGGCATTCATTGCCGTGGCTTTAAACTCGAGATTGGTAAGAAGTGAAAAGAGAATCAAGCCGTGTGGGGCATCAGGAACAGTCGCAAACTTGTAGAATATTTCTATGAGTTCTTTCAAATATTTATCTTCTGTTTGCTTGTACAACACACTCATTACGAGATGATAAACCGTCGCTCCTTTGGTTCCTGGTGATAACAAGGTTTTTACACCTACTTGTGATAACTTGCGTTTCTCTATTTTGGCGGCCATATTGACAATCACAAAAAGTCTTGCAAGAGCTTTGACATTTCCTTCTTTCCAGAACATCAGAATATGGGTCATTAAAAGCTCAATATCAATTTCTTCTTGTTCATTTATAACAAGTCCTTTAACCGCAAGATCAAGTTGTACGTCTTTTTTTAAGCACTCGCGCACTGGATAAAATTCATCAGCGAGTGCCACGACTTGTAAACAAGCAGCATAGCGGCATGTATATCCTCGATGTATCAACTCAATACATTTGTATTTATCTCCTCTTTCATATAGATCGTGAAGGATCTTAAAGAACTCTAAGTTGTTGAGACAATGGTCCTCAAAAATAAACGTTACAATGCTTTTCCATGGAAGCTGGTCTTTCTCGTGCCCTATGAGTTCTTTTGTGGCTTGGAACGCAAGAGGACTCTGGCGCCGAAGTGACTTCTGAAGAAGGGACCTCACTTCGTCCAACATAATGTTATTATGTGTCAAGAGTAATCTCCCATGAATTAGCATATTGTTGTCTTGATTTTCTGAAATATTATTTAGAAAATAGTATAGTGTAAGCTTAGCTTCACAAGAAGTAGTCGGGGGATGAAAGGTCACTTTTTTCTAGTCAAAACTGATCTTTGACCGCTTTCCTGATATGTTTATTTATAAACAAGTATGAAGTGCTGTTATACTATAAAAAGCAATGTGAATTTGAACAAAGTAAACATTTCGTGATACACTAACTGTTTATTCAAGGCGTAGCTTTGAGGATTTGGTCATTAATCGCTAATATTGCGAATGTAGGTAAACCAAGGGTTAAATACTTCTAGGTTTAGTTTAGTTGAACCATTATTTAGACTGGTCTAAATTCAAAGACGACATTATCAAATTGCGCTAAAATTGGGAAATAAACGCCAAATAGGATAGAAAACATTGTGAGGAAAAAGAGACATTGCTTTTTAGAAGCAATCCTTCTTTTTTTTTCTTTACTATGTTTTCAGGCTTATTTTCTATGTCGTGTAAAACTGAGGGCTTGTGAGGTAATGGGCTATAATTACTTTTTAAAATTACCTCGTAAATTTACTATTTCTATTAATCAAATATAAAGAAAAAATCAGTTTTTGTACGCTGTATATATACACATCATTTTTAATTGCTTACCTCGACAAAAATAGCCTGTTGTGAAATACTAAGGTTGACGCTTCAATCTTATCGATAAAATGAAGTTAATTCTGTAATCTATAGTTATATATTTTACACTGAAGTTCGATATTCTAAAAATAGTTATGACGTGATTTACAGATATATTGTCGACGAGCGACTAAATCGCCGCAAATATATCTTGATAAATTGTATTTTAGTCGTAGTTACGATGGTCTTTATTTATGTATTTATTGTTAAAAGGGGTGCTAAACCAATTAATCAATCAATTCATTTATTGTCTCTAAATGAAAATTATCAGATCTTAATTCATAGTAAGTTAACTAACAGAAAGTATGCAAAACGGGTTTCTGTTTCACTTAAGGAGTTTGATTATAATCGCTTAGTAACACCTTTTGACGCCTCTGTAAAAAATGGAAAGGAAAGCATTGAGGAAAAAGGAGAATATGCTGCAACAAGCCAATTCTTCTTTTCCCCACAATATTTTGTACGATATTCAGTCATCAATTTTCAAATTACACCCATTTCGAAAGGTCGTCTGCATTTTCGTTCAATTCGGGCCAGTCCAAAGCTTTGAGGGTTGGGAATGGGTTTAAGATATTTGCTATTTCTGTTAATCGGATAAGTCATAAAATACTGATCAGTGCATGATGGCTTTTCAACACCTATATCACGGAGTTACGGATGGTCACGCGTCTCAACCCACAAAATCAATAAATCGTCGGTGATCGAGAAAAGTGTCGTAGCTACAGCTTTAATAAAGCTGTAGCTACGACTTTTTTCTCGCGCCCCGACGAAATGATCCCGGTTTCCAGGAAAACCTGCTTAAAAGACAAAATATAAGATTTTTCATTACTTTCGAATTTTAGAATAAACAACCGGTAGCTTTCTGATTCACAAACATGTTGAAAATCAATATCTTTAAAACTGTTTTTGTACATTAACCGATTACCAGACGACACTTTTTAAACTGGCATTTATTTTAAAAAGTTGCATTTTTTAGTTTTTTTCCGACAATGTTTTTCTAGGCTTTTTTCTTGAAGAACATACGCGTAACAATTATCGGACAATCACGAAGCTATCTAATTATCGGTTAGAGCAAGGATAATGTTTAAGGTTCTGACACTTATATTTAAATGTGTTAGGGGAACAGCTCCTAAATATCTAATTAACTTGATAAAGATCAATCAAACTGGACATAGACTGAGATCATCAAGTAAGACGTCTTTGCTGAATGTTCCAAAAACACGTACATGCATCGCTGATAGGTCATTTGCAGTGACAGGACCAAAGTGGTGGAATGGACTGCCAAACCATCTAAGACAAATTCAACAAGAATCTGTCTTTAGACGATCTCTTAAGACTTATCTTTTTTCAAAGTTTTACTGATATGATATGTAAATAATTTACTGATAGCTTTGTTCAGCGCAAAAGAATGCCTCCTTGGCAGTTTTTGCGCTATAAAAATTTCATTGTATTGTATTGTATTGTATTATCGGAATATCATATATCATAAAATTGTCCCGGATAAATAATCCAATCTTTTTTTCGGCGAAGCACACCTTTGCTACTGTAAACGCTTTTCAAGTAGAACTTCACATTACTATGGGTGGTAGGTTAAGAAGTTGATATACCATAGAACCATAGTACCTAGATCTATTTTACTCCTTGTCATGCTGAATTAAGAATCCTATACAGAATTACATGTACTTTTAAATCAAAGGACTGGCAGTGCTGGAAGGCCGTAATGAGGGCCGATAATTATTTTGAAATTTGATCTTATAGATTACTCTGGTTGAAAGGGGACAAGCAGGAGTTATAGACCAAGATCAGACTACACGTGTGAGCATGCTGATCTTTGTCTATACCTCCTGCCAAAACAGGAATATTCCGGATTCAGCATTGCAAGGGTTAATTAAGAATTTATCATTCGAGCTTTTTCTTCTTTTTTCAAATCTCGTTCTATCTACTTTTTAGGCACAAAAGGCAACGGAATCGTAACAATTTTTTTGAACATACTCGTTTATAAACGTTTACTCTCAACATATCCAATTGCGCAAATTTGTTTCATCGGACCAATAGCTGGCCCCGCCCACCTACTCTAACCATTGACTCCAACAGGAAATTCAAACAATCTAAACAAAGTGTAACAAAAAGAAGAATGGTAGGTTGGTGACATAACCGTCGTAACTACAGCTTAAATAAACTGTACTGTCGACGTTTCAATCACCAAACCAATAAAGATGCTTCACTAATTTTAGAATAACAGTAAAAATGCGCAGTTAATTGATCCTATCGTATGACCTGGTTTTCAAAGAAATTCATTCAATCATAGAAGAAGGGAAATTGCTATATAGTTTTCTTTTTTGTTTTTAGACTTTTTTTCTTAAAAAAAATATCGGACGAGCAAGCAAATGCATTCTGTATAACGACATACTTGAGAGAAGATTTGATTGGCGTTCGTCATGGTTTACTACTTTCCCCTTTACTATTTTCTTAGAGTAGTTCAAATATTGTTTGTCCCAACCCAATTTTTCATTATAGTAATGCCATAGAATGGCTATTTGCTATCCAAAAACTGTTCTTATTCTTGTAATAGGTAGATCACTGCCCCATGTTTGTGCAAATATTTTCAAGTTTTCTGTGTACATTTTGCTCTTAGGAGAAACTGTTTAGACAACTGTCACAGTCAGATGTTTTAGCTAGCAAAGCGTTAACTTTGATGGCTTAAGTTAACAAACAAAATTTTGAGGTCGTCTCAAAGTTCAACGAGTGCAAACTGCCACTGGAGGCTTGACCACTAAATCCGCTAAATGCCTACGACATAAAAGTAGTTCTTATGTATTTCAGGAATGTTGCAAACTGTATTCAAATTGTGGTAAACCTTTAAAAAGCATTCTATTTAACTCATTCCCACTCAATTCCGCGTTTTAAGCATCTCAAGAAAAAAGCTCTGGAAAACATTGTGGACAATGAAGAAACTGCTTGTGACAAGCAATTTCTTCATTGTCTACAATTTTAACTAACCAACAAGGATTTTTTTTCTAAATTCCACTAACTTCTTCCATCTCCTTTCAATTTGAACCAGTCTAAGACTTTGTCAAATTGTAATGAGTTAAATCCTATGTTATTTTTGCCTAGTTTATTTATCATGATAACCTTTAGCAAAGTAGATTACTTAACAAAACTATGCTTTGCTAGCTTAAAGTCCTTTCAGTACTTTGATTTTAACTGCTGAACTAATTGGTTTTTAACATTTTGAATCTTCTAATTGCAGTTATATTGTATCAGTCCCCCCCTTTTTTTTATTTATTTTTTTTTTTTTTTATTATTATTTTTTTTTCTTTAAATCTATTGTTTGTAATATTTGGTGCTCTGAGAGGCCCACATGAAAGATTGAGCAGCCTCCTTAAATGAAGACGTTATTATTATTATCATTATTATCATTATACGTCCGTCCATAAATACATCTTTAACACCTTCTCCCAAACAAAATATTGAATTTAAATGAATTTTCACAGAAATTTCTTCGTTGTCCACAATAATTTCCAAAGCTATTTTCTTGAGATGCTTCAAAAAGAGTTGTCTAAGTGGTTAAGCCTCCAGTGGCAGTTTGCACTCGTTGAATTCTGAGAAGACCTCAAAAATCGTCTGTTAACTTAAGCTATCAAAGTTGACGCCTTCTAGCTCAAAAGGACCAGGGTAGTCCCAAGTCGTTCAACTAAATCTCTGTAAGAGTAGAAGCGATCCATCAAAAGTATACTCCGTTTCGGGTGATGATTTTATTAGATTTATTGTCATGTTTCTAGGAGGAGCGATTAGTCCGTCGCTTAGGGTAGAATTAGACAATTTATAAGCGTATCATTTGAGGTGTGTTTAAATAATGTGTAGTATTATAATCATTTTTCAGTAATAGTAGGAATATCCCTCTCAAGGGATTTCTTTGCCTATAGCGGTTCACGGAACTACTTTTCAAACAGAAATGTTAGTCAATGTGTTAAACCGTTGAGACGGCAAAAGAAGTAGTAGACGAAGGAGAAATGCCGTATTTATTCTAATTAATGTTCATATCAGAATGCGCTTGAAAGATGGGGATATTATGCAAATCAGAGGTTTATATGTACAAGCAAAAGATCACCTAATTCTTTTTTTTTAAGGAGAGTGCGATAGGTTTCTTTTGTATATCACCACATAAAAATGTTTTGAAATATTGACAAACAGTTTTGAACATGAACAATATGATGTCCCAAGGTTTATTCATTTGGTTGATTCCTTGCAATTAGTTTTGGAGAAGACGATATTTAAATACAAAATAATAATAATAATAATGAACGAATGAAGACACGCACTATAGACACAACACCATTACAAACGTCCCACTGGACAAAGTCTAAAAACCAAGGATTGTACAGATGAGGCATAACGAGTATTAAATGGGTTTACTAATGCTTAATTTGATCACTACTTTGGTTATTATCCTTCAATTCTTAAACTTTCCTAGCAATTAGTATTATTAGTACTTTAATTTCTTTCTAGTGTTTGATAAAATTTGATTCTCAAATCTACCCACTATGAGTGATTCTAAACAAATGGTCCAAGTTTATCATCATCTTGTTATTTAAAAACTTTGATTCAAAGGGAAACTTTGGGGGGATGTGGGTGGGGGGTATGAACTATATTATAGCAAGGTGAAGGAATCGGCCGCTGAATTTAAACGCTGTCTAGAGAGGGTCTTCAAGATGACCTCACCCTGGCAGGCCACCGACTGTCACCTCAAAGGACTCAATCGATAAATTCATGGTAAAATCATGGCAGATACACTGGTTCACCAATTTGAACCTGAGACAAGACCATGGAAGCCCCGCTCCTGAAAAGGACAATTTCAACAACATCTGCTAGGAAAATGGTGGCCACAGTTTTATTGGGTGCAAAAGGTCTGATGCTGCTGTATTATATTGAAAAAGATGACACTCTAACTGGGAGGTGTTATACTGGCCTCATGAGCCAGCTTCGTGAAAATATCAAGGAGAAAAGGCAAGGAAAACTGACATTAGATATATTCTTCAACCAGGACAATTCTCCGACACATAAATCCATTGTTGGCATGTTGCTATTGTTGCATTCAGGAATGCGGTTCCAAATTGGTTAAGGGTCGACCCTATGAAGATGGTGTAAAACAAGCTGGTGACGCTTTTTGGTCGTCCATGGTGCTACCTTCTACAGGAAAGTAATCCAAATGCTTCAACAGTTTTGAATAAGTGTGTAAGATTACAAAGCAACCTGTCCTCATACGTAAAATCATCTTGTAAAGTTGGTCATTAGAAAATGCAAAATATTAAACCTCCGGGCAGAGTCGATTTCAAAACTAATATTTTGTTTATATCTAAAATGGGAGGCCCCGGATTTGAGCACATTGAGGCCAAAGTTTTGCAGAGGGCTAATAGGCAATAAAATGTGGTACAGAATATGAAACTACTAAGCCCCTTGGTTTCTCACAGGAACGTTTAAGTATACAAACCTCGGATATCTGCTCTAACTGTACGTTGTAGGAAAAAAACGCCCCGGTTAAATACTAGGTCGTACGTAGGACCAGTTTTGACAGAAAGACATAGCGTCACACATCAAGCATGGACAAGGGTAATGCGGAGGCCTGTCCTGTTTACGGATGAATCCCGTTTTCGTCTAAGAATGTCTGATGGTAGACATCGTTTTTGGCGGCGCCAATGGGACCGCTTCGCTCGATGTTGCGTTTCTAAGACCGACAAGTGGATGGTGGTAGTTGAATGATTTGGTCTTGGATTACTTTTTTATGACAAAACTGATCTGCTTTTCTTCAATGGGTCCATAAATGCGGCTACATAATTGGGGCAAAATCTTAGAGCAAATGTTGTTACTCTTTTTCCAAACCAACCCTAACGTCAACGTCTTGCAACAAGATAATGCACGGGCCCATACAGCTAGAATCGTTCGCATACAATCAAAACGTGAAAGAAAATTGAGAGTACGTGGATTTAATTTTTGTTCGGTTAATTAACTTTGTCCAAATTTGATAGCATAAAGTTGCTACAAATTGAATTATTTTTATAGTCACGTCAGAAAATACCTATAAGTATATTTATCACGTGATGATTTATGTGAAGCGCTATTTTTTTCTGTTTTTCAGCATATACACAGACGACTGGCGGTTGAATAACTAGAACCGCTAAGAAACCGTGACATCTTGTTAAGCCAGAGTGTGATTTCTACAAGTTAGCTACCATTAAAGAGGTTACATGAACTATTTTAGTGAACACGTTGTTCCATAAAAAACGAAGATAAATTTTAAAATTAAGCTTTTAGTTCAGTACGAAGTAAGTCTAATCATTAATTGGGTTCAAATTAACTAAAACCTTGATGATAGAAACATCCCGGGACACATGTAACTCTATACCTAAACATCAGCATCAACATCAGCATTTGTCGTTGATTTTTTTTTCTACTTTTGTTTTCTTTTTCAGCCTCCCTGTCTCCAGAATCAAAGAAAACTTTTTTCAAAGACACTTATATAATCCCGGATTTAAATACCACAAAAATTTGGTGAAGTTAAGATAGGGATGATACATAATGTTGGAATAACCCCGGACAATTCTGTATAATTGTCACCAATGACGTGCCAAGTTTTTAATTCAGAACCACATCGGGACACTTTGGTACAATACCATATCAATTCAAGGAGTTGTAAACAATATCACCATAATACATCATCCGGGGACTGGCATATATCACTAAACATACTATAACTTTCTGTATGTAGGCGATTTGAAAATCTACGGATTTTTTGAGCCCGCATGTTTATTTTCTCCTCTTTTCATAAAGCCGCGGCTAAGGCACAGTTGGTATCGCAACGGAATCTCAATCATGAGATCCATGGTTCTTCAATCCCCGGTCCCGGCATATATCCTCTCCGACATTTGTGTACCTTAAGTGGGATGATTTGCTGGCGGCTCGTAAAATTGTAGTGGTAGTACTGATGCGAGAAACACCAAGAATCCGTGGTTAGGTGCTCGAGTCGCCGCAATATGACTGGAATACTGTTAAAACTGGCGTTAAACGTCATTCAAACAAACAAAACACTTCATAAATCTAACATTCTGGGTTGAACCTTTGTGTGTGTTGGCGCAAATGCTTGTTTAATCTACTCTTGGATATGTTGACGATGTCACTACTTAATTTGATAAATATTTCTATGTATCAACTACACGATATCCGAAAGAGTTTAATTTTTGTAAAGTTTTAGGTCATTACCTCTGGTTCGGGAAGATGAATTTCTGTTAAGCAGGTAACATCATATGCGTTAAAGATTTTGAAGGTTTGTATCATATAGACCCGCATTCTTCGATATTCTGGAGTTGGTTTTCCTAGTTATTTTAATCTTTCATTGTATGACAGATGTCTCAATACAAAGAGACTTTTTGTGGCTCTTCTTTGTACGGTTTAAACTACCTTTTTTTTTTAGGTGGGCATGCTGTGCACGTATATTCTATGTGTGGTCTTATCAGTGCCTTTCACAGGCTCAAGATTTGTTTGTTCATACAGATAATTGTTGGTTTTATGATTCTAAGGTTACTGCAAATAGTTTTGATTCTTTGGCTGATATGTTTGTTAAATGTGAGTTGCTAATCTGTTATCACATCAAGATCCTTTTCCTCTTTACTTTGTTGATTGCTTCTCAAGTATTGTTTGTTTTTTTGTTGTGTTTTTTTTTGTTTTTGTTTGTTTTTTTTTTTTTTTTTTTGTCATGTAGCCTATTTTTTAGCGGTTTTTAGCCAATATGTAGGTGTTTGCATTTCTTATTGATAACTTCAGTTTCCATTCTAGGGCCAATTGTAGGAATTGTTTGTTGTTTGTTGAAGCTGTTTGGAATCGTTTTTATCTTTGATCACTACGGAGGTCTTGATGTCAACGGCAAACTAACTATTGTGTTGCTATTCGGAGAATCATCCGACACACTTTGATAACGCAAACCGGATCTTGACTGTTTTAGAATCACCACTAGACACCACTGTATAAAACAACACATGTATACCTATCAAATGATACATTTCTGTACAAGTGTGCCTGAATTATTATAAATTTGAAACAGTGTTTTCGTTGTCTTCAAATATCCCCGGGACACTGAATTTTAAATCGTTCCTGTCAAAGATCGATTTTTATACGAAAATTTCGGTCATTTTGAAACAATGTTATGGTGATAACCCACAAAAAATTATATTAAGCTTTTCGAATCTTTTTTAGCATCTTCTATGGTAACTTTTGTAGAATTACAGATTGAATCAAGGAGGTGTTTACCTTGGTTGCTACCATTTCGAAACCATTTTATAAAAGCCATAAATGTGCATTATGATTCGCTATTCTTTGTCTGTATTATTGTTAAATCACAGGAGTTTGAAAGTCAATCGAGTAATCGGAATAACTTACGGCCAGACCCTATCCCCTGATATATATAATATGATTTATTCGTATATCATAAATAATTTAAATCTAATATTTCTAAACTAAACTATTAAAAAATCGGACCCACACATCAGTTAATTGGCAGGTTGACTGGTGAGTCTGTCCTGATAGGGTTCGATTCCCGACGGCGGCAATACTCTTTCCGACATCTGTCTCTCACCAATGGGTAGATAATCGTAAACCTATGTGGGATAGCAGCTGGAGGCTAGGAAAGGGTGTAGTGGTAGTACTGGTGCGAGAAATACCAAGAATCCATTGTTAGGTGCTCCAGCCGATGCGATATAACTGAAAGATTGTTAAAAGCGGCGTTAAACCCCATTCAAACAAACAAACTGTCCTGATAGGATGGGACAGGCTCACCAAACTAATTGGCTGGGAACAGGTCTTCCCGTCTCGAGGCAATTTCTGACGTCATAACCGGAAGTGTAGCAACACATGCTGCTGAAGTAAACAATTCCACGTGCGTTAATCTTACTAGAAAATAACTGCGAATATGTCGAAGACAAATAGAAAAAATAAAATGAAGGTATGTTTAAACTCGAAATGGCTGCCTGTCATTATTTTTGTACTTAAATCTATGTACTTTCTCTCAAAATTCAGAATAATCAAGGTGCGAAATGTGACTAACACGTGGACTTTCCAACATTTTGCGTATCTTATTTTCCAAATGTTTAAGGATGTAATCTAAAAGAACTAATCAATAAATGCAAATATTTGCAAAAACCTTTTCCTTAAACCAACCAGAAGACTTTTTACTGCCTTTTGACTGCCTCGATGGCCGAGTGGTTTAGGTGCTTGACTCGTGATCTGAATGTAACGGGTTAGAGCCCCAACGTCATCAGGGTGTGTTCACGGTCAATACACTTGATACCCAGCCCCAGTCTTCCCAGCTGGAAGAGTGGGTAGCAGTGGGATTCAGCCACTGCCTCACTCCCAGGGACGTGAAAACATCAGGATTGTGAGTGTGTCACCTGCCAGTAATACCTTGAAAGGAGAGTTAGACAGTATAAATAGATAGATAGATACTACAATATCTAGAAAAGGCCTGTAAAGATAAAGCTGATGTTTTTGATTTCACTGCCTAGCAGCAATGATGAAATTTCAGCCTGGTATGGACTCTGTATCATTATGTCACTATGTGAGCAGAGTCTATCATCAGAGTGGCAGCGGCTATATTGCAATGGTAGCCCGTAGGACTCTTAGTCCAGGGGTCCCAGGTTCGATCACGGGCTTCTGCAAATATCCTTTCGTACTTCAGTCTCCAACCAATGGTGGTTAAACATAAGTGGGATGAGCATCCACAGTTATGTTCTACAGCTGTCATGATATAACTAAAATACTGTTGAAAGTGGCGTGAAACCCCATTTACTCAATCATTCAGCTATCTTCAGATCTGGCATAAAAACATGCCGTCAAAAGTTGTTAGTTCTGTTATTTATTGCGCTGTTCACAGTTCCTCATTATACTTTAAGTAAAATGTCTGCATTATAAATGTTAGTTGGAAGTAAGTTTCTTGTAACTAGAGCATGTTTTTGAAAAAAAAAACACCTATTGTTTCCTTTCAAAAAATGATTTGAATTTAAAAGCTTAATATTATGCTTCCTTATTTTAATTAACAAATTACTATATATATTTAAAAACATAAAGAACTATTGTAAGGCAGATGAAAGAACCTAGCTAAACAGTATCAAAACAATCAGATGACAGATTGCTGGCCACGCCCACTGTCCTCTGATAACAAGTGGCCGTTCAAAATGTTATAAATGACATTACATGTATTTCTAAAATATGTGCTCAGAGACAAAAAAGGTAAATTATTACTTTACAGCAACTCAGACTGGTTATGTAAGAATTGCAGAATATCTTCGATGTTTTATTTATCTTTTCACTTCGGTAAAAAACTGGCAACTTGTCATCAACATCTCACAAGCATATCAACATCTTAGTCATAGTCTGGCATCAGTTTAAGGTACATGACTGCTCTTTAACGCAATAAAGTCCACAGTTTTCATCTCATTTGCTAAAAACTTTTGCAGTTTGGTTGTACCATCTTAAGGATAGTATCTTTCGAAATTGAGTTTGACCTATCAAGTAGTACAGGAAAAGGGGCCTTATGAAAATTTCATTGAAAAACCCACCTTTACGCATTTAAGTCCCAAGATTTCATAAGATTTACTCCAAACTTTCATAGTGATTGTACCATAATTGGGATTTTCCTTTCCAAATTGAGTCTGAAATTGCGTATTTCAAGCAAATTCTTCTTTTTCCACGATGTTTTCTCAAGTATTGAAACACAGTGACGTAAAAACCACGGATTAAATCAGAAAGGGGTAATATAAAACCATTCCCATACATAGCCCTCCTTTTAATGCCCTTCAAGAAAGAAGCTTTGGAAAACATTGTGGACAATGCAATTTCTTGAGTTCCACAATGTATTCTAACCCAAAAGAAAAATAATTTTAGAATTTCATCCACCTAAAATTGTCTACTGCATCTTCTTTCAATTCGGACCAGTCTAAAGTTTTCTCGTGTTGGAATGGGTTTAAGAAGTTTTGATAGGTTTGTTAATAAAGCTTATTTGTAAATTGTGATTGGCAAAAGTTAAAGACTGGTCCAAATTGAAAGAAGCTGCAGACTACAATTTCAAGATGATGGATTTTTTTCATCTCTTTGGATTAAAACATTGTAGAAAATGGAGAAATTGCTTGATATAAGGAATTTCTTCATTTCCCACAATGTTTTCCAAAGCTTTTTTTCATGAGGGGCATAAAAAGGAGGGATTGTTGGGAATGGGTTAAACGATGTAATAGATTGGTTTATAATAAAGATTCATAATCAAGAGTTTTTATTAGCTCACCTGAGGATGAGGTGGTGAGCTATTGTGATCTGTCTGTGTTATTGTCCTCTTCTAAATTGTAAGGCGTAGAGCTTTGATATATATGGAAGAATACTAACAATTTTAACTTCTTGGCCCAGTCTTCAAAAATACAATATTTCACATTTCTACAAAAATTCAAGGGCCCAGCCCAAAATTTAGGGGCCATGGGCGACTGGGCCCTGTTAGTCTTTTTGCCTTGATATATGGTATATATTATCGTCTAATGACTCTCTTTCATAGTACGTCAAAGAATTGCTCTACTCTGAAAAATACCCCTATGTTGTGCAATCCTGTATTTTCTCCCAAATCTGCTCTGGAAATTGCCCAATGTTGTACAATCCTGTATTTCATAATGGAATAAAGAATGAAATCTACTTCTCCAGAACTGAAAAGTCCAGAGCCTTGATCATTGCCTAATAATCTTCTACAAAAATACTTCAAAGAATTAGCCTAGTCTTAAAATAAGCCCTTTAACGTTCTGTGACTAAGATTTTTTATAGGAATAAAGAATGAAATCTATAGAAATAATAAGGCTTAGAACTTTTATACATGTATTTGTTACATTACCTGATGAACTACAAAAATGCTTCATATATTAAGTCTACTCTAACAATTAGCCCTGAATTAGCCCTATCTTGTACAATCCTAGATTTTACATAGGAAAAAGAAGGAAATCTTTAAGGCCAAGAGCTTTGACATTTGGTATAATAATTGCTAATGACCCTCTACCAAAATACTTCATAGAATAAGTCTACTCTAAAAATTAGCCCTATCCTGGATTTTACATAGAAAAAAAGAAAGAAATCTTTTTACATCTCCCAAATTGTAAGACCAAGAGCTTCGGTATTTGGTACTCATTATTGCTTAAAGACCCCCAAAATAATTCAAAGATTAAGTCAACTCTGTTACTGTAATTAGCCCTTCGCTGTGGGATATCAGATTTTACAAGGAATAAGATTAATAAGGGAATCTTTAAAAATAAAATCTTCTTCAAAACCATAATGATTTGAAATTTAGCATGTAAGAGTGTCATTATGATCCTTTACTAATGTTTAACACATTATTTCTCTTAAATGAAACAAGCTCCTATGTTGTGGATTCCTTGATTTATAATAGAAATTCAGGTTAATTTTGAAAATCATTAAAACTGTAATGTCTACAGCTTCCAGTATTAGCATGTAGCATTCAATTATGGTTCTTTTTTAAAATATTCAAAATAACTCATTTATGTTGTCAGACCCTTGTCATGCTGGAAAAAAGAACCTACAAAAATGCGATGAACTCAAAGGACTGAAAGCACTGTTAACATTCAATTTGGGTCGTAAATTTGTTAAAATGTGAATGGTATAAACAATGCTAGCTTTGAAGAGTAAAGCAGGAGGTCTAGACAAAGATCTGACTGCACATATGTGCAGCCTGATCTTTGTCCAGACATCCTGCCAAAACTGGATTATTCTGGGTTCAGCATAACAATGGGTAAGATGTAAATCATAAAGAATCTTTATCTTCAAGACCATTTGACCTAGAGTATTCATATTTTGCATATAAAATTGTCTTATTGTGGTAAAGGTACATAATACCTCTGACCTGTCACTATAAGATTATAATTAATCCCATGTTGAAGGATCTCAGGTTTCATTTTTTCTAGAAAATCATAAAATCATCTCTTCTCCCCCCTCCAAACAAAAGAGGTAGTGCTTTCAAAGATGGTTATTGTCGAGCCCGCTTGTGGTGAGCGAGGCATAGTTGTCACTATGACAAGAAAGTGTATGTGAGTTAGTCCGTCCGTCCGAATTTGTCTGGACAGTTACTCCTACATTTATGGATGGATTTCAAATAAATTGACACAATTATTCTCCATCATGAGTAGATGTGCCATTTGAAAGAATTTTGGGATAGTTCTGTTGTCAAGGTCACGGCTCAAGGTCAAACAGTAAAATCGTGCTTGATCGGAGCATTTCTCCAACAATTATGGATGGATTGGAATTGGAACAATTATTCTCCATCATGAGTAAAAGTGCCATTTGAAAGAAATTTTTGGATAGCTTCAAGTTCAAGGTCAAAGCTCACGGTCAAAAACTAAAATTGTGCTTGTTCGGAGCATGATGCCTTCAAAACTTTGCAGGCTTGACAGCAGTTGTCCAGGGACAACCATCTAGTCCTGTAGTATTTTCTTATAGTAGTCTTTCTCATGGTAAACTATCAAGATAAATATTACTTTCACTCTTGGATCATAATCATACTGGAATGGTTGTAGAACTCATTATACAAAGTGATCATATCAGACCTTTTTCCAGGTTCTTTGGGAAAAGGCCCCTAGCAATCATTTGGGAAAAAACTACCGACAAAATGGCAGTATTGGGAATTTTTCAAGTATAAATATTTTGGTTATTCCTTCCTAATACCATTCTTAAAAAAAAAAATCCAACCATTCTTGATGTGTTCAAAAACCATTTTCATATTACATTGTATCAGGTAACAAAGTTATATAGAAAATTAAGGAAAATCCTTTTAAACAGCTTCATAATATTGTCATGTATGACGTAAATAAGTTGTTTGGTTTTTCCATTTCACTTAATGTGCCGCCGTCATAGCGCAGTTGGTAGCGCGTCGGACTATCATTGAAGGGTCCCGGGTTCGATCCCCGACGGCGGCAATACTCTTTCCGACATTTGTCTACCACCAATCGGCAGATAATCGTAAGCCTAAGTGGGATAGCAGCTGGAGGCTAGGAGAGGGTGTAGTGGTAGTACTGGTGCGAGAAATACCAGGAATCCATTGTTAGCTGCTCCAGCCGCCACGATATAACTGAAAGATTCTTAAAAGCGGCGCTAAACCCCATTCAAACAAACAAATCAAATCCATTTCACTTAATTGGGAATTTTTTCAAAATTGGGGAAAATTTTGGGACCTTTTCAATCTGGAAATGGAGCCTTTATTGGGCCCCTGATAGATGGCAGACAAAGACCTGCATATAGATCACAATCTTTGAAACCTTCTCAAACTCTGTAAAGCCTCGAGCTATCATACTCAGGTCAGCGTTTTGGGATCATCATGGTCCTTTTGTTTTAATTACCATTTTTATTTTCATGAAGAACAATGAAGTAAAGAGGCAACAAAACAAGACGGCTTCAGACCCAAAGAATACTGTTTTGGCAAAGCTTACTAAGAAAAATAAACCACAGAAAAAACCAAAAGGAGCTGGGACTCATTTCAAAGGTATCAAAGTTGAAGACTTGATAACAGAAGAAAAAGATTATGAAGACAGTGATGTCCAGTCATCTGAGGAAGAATTAGAACCACAGGAAAAAAATGCTGATAATGCAGTTGCAGCCTCAAAAAAAGATGATGATAATTCAAGTGATAATGATTCAAGTGATGATGATTCCAGTGATGATGAGGAGGAGATCCCTAAAAATGAAATAAAAGGAAAAACTGTTTTACAGGACGTTATAAAGAAGAAATTGAACAAACTTATGTCAGAAAATGAAATTGATGACGATGATAGTGATGATGATGATGATTGTGATGATGATGATGATGATGATGATGACGATGATAGTGATGAGGAACTTGTTACAGAAAATCAGATGAAAGGAAAATCTGCTTTACAGGAAGATATTAAGCAGAAATTAAAACAGCTCATGTCAGAAAATGATAGTGATGATGATAGTGATGATGATGATGATAATGAAAGTAATGATGATAGTGATGAGGAAGAGAGCAAAGTCCCAAACTCAGTATTTAAAAAAACAACATCACAGAAAGCTGATAACAAGAAATTAGATAAAGCTCAGATGGAAGTTGAAGAGGACAGTGATGATGGGGTTGATGAAGATGAAAGTAATGATGATGAGGATGAAAAAATGGTTAAACAGCAATCCGATAATTTAACAAAAGATATTGTTAAAAAAGGGTTAGCAGAAATAAAAGCATTTGAAGATGATGTTGAAGAAAGTGATGAGAGTGATGATGAAGAGGAAAGTGATGATGAAGAAGATGATGATGAAGATGATGATGATGATGAAGATGAGGAAGATAATGACAAAGTTCAAGAGAAGTCAGATAAATCAACAAAAGATATTGTTAAAAAGAAGCTAGCAGAAATTAAAGCAACTGAAGAAAATGATGATGATGATGATGATGAAAGTGATGACAGCGATGAAAATGATGACGAGAATATGGAAAAAGAAAATGTGTTAATGAAAAAAGCTTTTCAAAAGACCTCTTCTAACATTAAGACAAATGGTATGAATAACGATGATGAAAATGATGATGATGATGATGATCATATAGAAGGTTAGCTTTTTAACAAAACATATTACTTATATAGGTATTGTCGTATTGAGTTGGATATAAACGAAGAATATTTTAATGCTTTTACCATTGTGTTGTGTCCCTGGACTACTTTGAGCTCTATGGTATGAAAATTTGAATTTATGGCTTTTAATGTTGGGGCTATTTCCAGTTATCATATTTGGAGAATTTGATGAAAGTCACTATCTGTTTTAGTAAATTCAGGCCTTTGGAGCAATAAATAGTAGCACAGTTGGTAGCGCATCATAATTCCAATCTTCAATCATGGGGTGTCATGGTTGCGATCCCCGGCAAAGGCACATATCCTCTCTGACAATTGTCTCTTACCAATGGGTGGATAATCGTGAATATAAGTGGGATAGCAGCCAGGGGTGAGGATAGGATGTAATGGTGGTACTTGTGCAAGATATACAAGGAATTTCTTCATTTTACTCAATGTTTTCTACCCAGAAAGTTAAAAAAATCTACTATTTCATAAACTTGATCAAAATGCCTTGTCCAAACATAGAAATATCAGACGCAAAGATGAGAAGGTGGTTTTGTATGTATGGTTTACTCATCACTGACATCATTCAATTGTCACTGATCTCCTGTAAGATGTTATGGGCATGGGGGTCATGGTAGTGGTGCAGCGCATTAGCTTTATGTTAAAGAGGGCTGAAGCCAAAGCACAGAGGTACCTTGTAGGACTCTTTGGAGGAATAGGTGGTCACAACCACGTCGGAATTATAAGAGTGCTGTTATCCATTATAATGTGCATATATCAATTGGTCAGTGCAAAACAGTTGTAACTGTCTATAAACACAAAGGTAGTTACAACTGTTTTATTTTGACCCTAAATTATAGGAATTTTTTATCTGTATTAATATCAAGCAGTATGTTGCTGGGCATGGCCATGTCTGCAGGGCTCTTGTTAAATTGTTAATGTTAGAGATAAATTATGCTTACATGTATGTCAAGATGCATCGAAAAGGAATTTACATGAATCTTTTTTTTTTCAAAGTAATATATCTCATGCTGTACAAACTTGTATGTATTACAGAATTGGTACCAGACAAGAAAAGAAAAGCAACATCACAGAACCAGCAAACACCTAGTAAGTTGATTATGGACTATCATTGTCAATTAACCCTTTCCTGTTTTGCAGAACTTAAGACAAGTCCCAATTCAAAGATTTTGCAGATGTAAATTGGAAGTGGATTTAATTTGAAAAATAACCATTCAGTAGGGTAGAAAATATTGTGAAAAAAAAAGAAATTGCTTGTTCCACAATAATTTCTCAAGTATAAAATCACAGGGACATAAAAACAAGGAATTGTACGGGAAAGGGTTAAGGAAACAATTGACCAATCTGGTTTGACGCCCTGAAGAAAAACCATTGGGAAAACATGGAAAATGAAGAAATTGCTTGTAAAAAGCAATTCTTTCATTTTACACAATGCTTTTTACCAAGAAAGTTGAAAATATCTAAGATTTCTTAAAATTTAAATTGATGTCTGCAACTCCTTTCAATTTGGACCAGTCTAAAAATTATCATGTGGGAATGGGTTAAACAATTGGTAATGGAGAGATGTAGTTTTAAATTCTTAACAAGTTAAATTTGTTTCTTTTTTTAAAAGTCAAGTGAGTGTAAAAACAACAAAATGTCAGTGTATAGCATAGATTTATCAGTACAAATAATGGTATATGAAATCATTTCAGAGAAACAAAGAACAGATGAGAGACGCAAATGTGCCAGGTATGTAAGAATTTGTTGCTTGGCTGTTTTGGTTTTTAATGGGTGACCCTTATTGATAATGGGAAGGTTTTGTTGGATCAGGCTGGAAAAGTTGCGCATGGGTTTATTCTTTTTAACACTTTGCCGTACAATCACTGATTTTTACGTCCCTGTGAAATTAAACTTAAGAAAACATTGTGGAAAAAGAAGAAATTGCATGTCTATTGAATAGAACTTACTTTACAATGTCTTCCCTTCCCTTACCTCTTTGAATTTGGATAAGTCTAAAATTTTGAAAAACAGTAAAGGGTTAACACTTATGGGGTCATGTTTTTTTACTCAAATTTGATGAAACTTGATCAGAGTGAAAATAGGAAGGATTCATTGAAAACTCTGATAAAGAGGCCTTAATTACCATTTCATAGTTTTCACTTTAGGAGCCATTATTTTGGAACTACCTGTTCAGAATAATTATCAGGTCTAAGGTATAAATTCTATGGATATAGAAAGGTTCCATATCGAAGCATGGACAAAAGCCAAAATAGCAATTTCTTTGTTAAGCCTTGCGCAAGCAATATCAAGAAAGCACACAAATAAGGGAATTTTCCTACAGTAAAACTGAAAAATTGATCATAGTGGTAATGACATGGTACAAAATGAAAATGGAAAAAGCCATACCTTCTGGTCTTGGTAACTTGAAAAAGGCTTTGTTATAATTTGACCTTGCTATTTCAGATGTAAGGAGATGGGCCATGTTGTTAAGGACTGTGCAAAACCAGAAGACAGAACCTGCTCAAAGTGAGTTCACTATTATTAACCCAAGATCTGTTAATGAAGATTCAAAATATGCATTAACCAATTTCTTCATTTGCCATAGTGTTTTCCAAAGCCATTTTCTTGAGGGATGCCAAAAACAGCTTTGTTTGGCAATAGGGGAATATCAATCACCAATGACCAAACACAGTTGTCAATCAAGGAAAGTATCTACCAATCAAATCATTTATTCAGCCCGGACCTGAGCCTTCAACACCTAACCTTTGTCACCTTTTTTTGTTAACTTTTTTGTTGGTATAGCGACTTAAACGTCATAAGTACAGCTTATACAAGCTGTGGCTATGATGTTGAGGTCGCCAACAAACTATTTTACTTTTATGATATATGCTACTGGCAATAAATTTGGCAAAATAATGGCATTAACCCATTCCAACTCAATCCCTCCTTTTTACGCCCCTCAAGAAAAAAGCTTGGAAAACATTGTTGAAAATGAAGAAATTGCTTGTATCAAGCAATTTCTTCATTATCCACAATGTTTTCTATCAAAAATGACGAAAAAATTTAAATTTCCATCTACTTGAAATTGTCATCTGCAGCTTTTTTCAATTTGGATCAGTCTAAAATTTTGCTGTGTTGGAATGGGTTAAAATCAAAGCAGAACTTCCTGTCAGAGTAAGAAGGCAGGGCCTAGGGGGTCAATGGGCAGGGCCAGTGATTGGTCAATTGAAGTCAAGTCCACACTCATAGAAAACACCTTGTCATATAGACTACTTTCATGATGTTGAGAACATCCTTGCATCTATCTCTTCTTTTTAAATTCTTTTCTTTGGTAAATATTGGCCGGATTTCATTCAACCACTTTTCACAGGAATGATTTTACAATTTTTATATGTATTTGGCTATCTTGGGGCGCAGGTTTGTAACATCAAGTACTTTGTCCAGAGCATAATTACTTTAGCATGTGAGGTCTTATTCACTTGCAACTTTGCTGTTCTGAAATGGTGCTATGTGCAAGAATCATAACTCCACCCTGCTTAATTTTAAGTTATTACCATATTTTTCTTGTCAGTGTTAGATTTTGTCTGAAGAATATCTCCAAGACTATACTAGCTATGATTGTAATGAGTTTGGGCTAAACTTAAATTATATTCACCCATTGACTTTTTTAAATGACATCTACTCCTAAATCTTGGCAAATTTTGATAGAACTTTACAGAAATGTTCTTTTGATGAAATTTGGATTGGCCAATGAACATGGGCATAGCAAAATTCTCAGGTAAGCTACTAAAGGCCATATTGCCCTCTTGTTTTTAGCTCACCTGAGCATGATGTGCTCAAGGGATCCTTTGAGGACCACTCAACGTCTGTCTTCCATCATCAACATTTTCCTTTAAACATCTTCTCCTCCTGAACTTTTGGGCCAAACTTGGCAGGAATGTTCCTTGGGTGACCCTTTTCAAAACTTTGTGAAATTTTGAAAAATTGGGGTGTGGGACTTTGAGTAATTATGGAATAATTCTTTAAAAATCCTCTTCTAAACCATATGGCTGATTTTGACCAAATTTTGCAGGAATGCACCTTGGATGACCCTTTTCAAAAATTTTTTGTGAAATTCTGATTCGTGAAAAAATGGGGGCTTGGCAGGGCGAGGCTTATCTATTTTAGAGAATTATTTTTTAAAAACATCTGTGTCGCAGGTAGGGCTTAGTTCAAATCATTCTCAGGTGATCCATTTAGAGTCATTTTAGGCCCCTTTGTTTTTTTATAAACATGGCAAACTTGGCTGGTATTGAGTTGTCAATGTTTTTCAATTTCAGCTGTGGTATAAAGGGACACCTGAAAAATGACTGTACAACTGCTGCGGAACGGTCAACTTGTATGAGGTAAGACAATTTATGTGTCAAGTATCACACTTTCGCAACTATTTTAACGATTAATCCATTCCAAGACAATGACACTTCTGGCACCTCTCAAGAAAAACAAAAGGTAAAACATTGCTTAAAAGGAAGAAATTACTTGCAATGAGCAATTTCTTCACCTTCAACAATGTTTTCTACACCAAAAGCTGAAAAATTCTAAAATTTTATAAACCCCATTCAAACAAACAAGAAAAACAATGATAGGTCATTCATTAGATGGTTTTCATTCTTCAATGGTTTCAAAAAAGTTTTTAACTTTGACTTGTTTATGAATTTGATGAATTAATCTATGCAGTGTTTTAAACTTTATACACTTTTATCAATCACAGGTGTAAAGAGATTGGGCATTTCCTAAAAGACTGCCCTCAACCTGATGATAGGGTCTGTAGAAAGTAAGTAAAACTTTTGATCTGTTTTTGTCAGAGGTAATTTGGCTCTTAACAGAGCTATAGATATATTATTTGACGTTGGCATAATATGTGTCTTAAAGAGTTTTCTTCTTTTTTAACAAACATTTACATGGTAAGTTGCTCATGGTGAGCTTGCGTGATACTTGAATGCCCATCGTCAACAAATCAGCATTACAACTCTACAGGTCATAATTTTGGCTCAATTTATCTCAAACTTGCTAAAAATATTTTGGACACTTCTTAGGAAAACCCCTACTGAATATACGGTAGCATTCTGACCGATATCAAGGGAAAAGGGACCTTATTGACAAAATCCTTGTTACCACTCACGAGCTCAAGCTGAGAATGCTGTTACGGTCATGAGGAAGAACCCCATTGAGTATGGTGACATTCTGATCAATATCACTGGATAAGGGGTTTATTACCTTGCTGTCAGTCTATTGTCCATTATGTGTCCACAATTTCTTTGAACAACATCACCTCCATACCCACTTGGTCAGTTTCAGCCGGAATGTCCATTTGGTTACTCTTTACAAATTTAATGGGTAAAAACTGGCAATAAAAGTTATTTAGATCTTCTCCCTAGAATCAGAAGACCTAGAACATTCATGTTTTGCGTGAATATTATTTTAACCATTGTCCTTGCCCCTGATAGAGAAATATGATTTTTTTAATTGACATCTCTTCCCAAACTAATTGCCTCAGTCTAGCACAATTTTTCGGAGATGTTCACGTGAAGGGAATTCAATCAATATAAATTCTGGTTATGATTGAAAGAAAAGTGAAGAATTGATGAAAACTTTGAAATCTTTTCCTCCTGTACATTTTGATGTAGAACTTTCCTTTTATTGCTTGGAATATCAGTTTATTAACATATTTAAAATTGTTAATATCATCACTCTTGACAATTGACGAATTGCTGGCCCGCCTACATAGTCCTTTAGGCCCCAACCATTGACTTTGATTGAAAGTTCAGCTTCAATTTTACAGCGTTAATTTGAAAAATCGATAGCCAGTAGAGTGTTCAAAATAAGTATGATGGTTGGTTGGGACCTAAATGTCATAACTACAGCTTGAATAAGTTACAACATTTATGCCGCCAAACCAACAAAAAAGGTTAACAAAAATGGTGGTCATGGTCAGAGTTGAAAGATCAGGTCCCGGCTGAATAAATTGTTTGATTGGTTGTTTGATTCCTTGATTGACAGCCGTAATTGGTCAATAGTGGCTAAGCCATGGGGTAAGGCCATTGGAAGGGAGTTTGCTTAAAACTATCATTTACTATAATAAGATTTATGAATTTCTGTAACATGTGTATTTGATAGGTGGGATTACTGACTCAACTTCTTTTAACCTATTCCCACTTGTAAACATTTAACACTGGTCCAAATTCAAAGAATTTGCAGACGACAATTTTAAGTTAATGAAATTTTGAAATCATTTAGTTTTTGGGCTAAAAACATTGAGGACAATGAAGAAATTGCTTGTAACAGGCTATTTCTTCGCATTGTTTTCCTAAGTATTTTTATTGAGAAGCGTAAATAAGCGGGATTGTAGGGGAATGGGTTAATAAAGATATTTTTATGATGGTATTTTAGCTCTGCTGCTTTTGGAGAAAACCCAAAGTATTTCTATAGCCTTGATGTTGTTGTCTGCATTGATGTCGCTGTCTGCAATGTCGTCGTTGTTGTTGTGGGAAAACTTTGACATTTCGTGAAATCTCTGGTTTTACTAAAGGCATTCACTTGAAACTTGGCACTTTTGTTCACTATCAAAAGAACAACATATACTATCAAGGGGGATAACTCTAGATGCATTTTGTCCACTATCCAGCACCCAACAGCTGAACATAGGCACCCATAGATGGTGCTCTTGTTTATCTTTGAACATTGCCTGTAGTTTGCATGAAATGTATTGATTGTCTGATATCGCCTGATCACAAATATGAACAAGAAACAAAGTAGTCTTATGCACATAAAGTAAACAGGAGTATGAAATCCTACAGACACACACACTTTAGATAGATAAGCTAGCTATAGGACTAAATTGTACAGATTCAGAATAACCCATTACCTCAAAACATAATTTAGAATGGTTCAAGTTGGAAGAAGTTGTAGGTAACATGCAATCGGAAAGTAAGTGCCAAGTAAGGAGGAAAACATTGTGATAAAGGAGAAATTACAGGTAACAAGAGATTTCTCTTTTTCCACAAAGTTTCCCATGATCCCATTTCTTCAGAAAGTGGCATTGTAAGGTAATGGGTTAATGGTCTAAGGAGAATTTGCATCCCAGAGGTAATTATTCCTCCTTGTACTAGGTTAATGTTAATGTTTGACTGGAAGTATCATTTTGTCAACATACTTAACCCATTCCAACACAGTTGAATTTTAGACCAGTCCAAATTGAGAGGAGCTGCAGACGACAATTTCAAGTTGATGGAATTTTAATTTTTTTCGTCTTTTTGGATAGAAAGCATTGTAGATAATGAAGAAATTGCTTGATCCAAGCAATTTCTTCATTTTCCACAATGTTTTCCGAAGCTTTTTCGTTGAGGGGCGTAAAAAGGAGGGATTGAGTGGGAATGGGTTAAATCAAAGACTTCAGACATTTTGGTGCCCTGTAGTAACAAGGGCCCATTCTTTGGGTAAAGCTTTGGGACTTCATCAGTTTGTCTTACTTGTATAAAAAAGTTACTTGTATCCTCAATTCTGTTTGCAGCTGACAAAGTTTTAGATTTGTCCAAATTGAAAGTGTTATATAATACAATTTTAACCCATTGCTAGATGGCAAAATTTTAGCCTGGTCCAAATTCTAAGGGGCTGCAGACGAAAATTAAAAGTTTACAAAATTTTAGATTTTTTCAACTTTCTTGGTAGATACATTGTTTCATGCTCTTTGTTTAAAGAAAATGATCCCCCAATAATGCGGAAATTAAGGTGAAATTGCAAAAAAAGTACGAAGATCCTCCAATCCTCCTGCCCAGAATAAACACTTCTCAAGCACCTTGTTCTGAATTGCATTTTGGTTAAAGGACTTAAAGCGCTGAAAGTTCTTAAAGTGGGTCAAATTTCACTTAGAAACCAATTCTTTTTAAATAAATTCTGGCTTAAAGGGAAAAACAGTTGGTGTAGACACAGATCGATCTACAGGTCGAACTGCTCGTTTTAGTTATACCTCTTGCCACAGTAGAAATTTTCAGTGTTAAGCATTACAAGGTTTAGTTTCCTCTAAGTGCAGTGCAATAAATTTCTAGATTTTGCTAATTGGTTATCCAATTACCACATTATCTTGTCTTTTATGATGCGCTGAATTAATATAATGATAGAAAATATAGTGAGAAAAGGAGTCATTGCATTAAACAATCGAAAGAAATGAGGGAAAAAGAGAAATAACTTGATTGAACCAATGTCTTCTTTTCTCTCTATGTTTTCTATACTAAATGATACTAATTTTTCAATAAATACATACTTCAAGCCATTCCCACATAATCACAACCCTAAGGAAAATAGTTGGAAAAATAATTGTGGCAAGCAATGTCTTCATTATCCACAATGTTTTCTACCCAAAAAGACAGTCTTTAAAAATTTCCTTAACTATAGATTGTTGTCTGCAACTTCTTTGAATTGAATCATGAACCAGTCTAAAATTTTATTGTCCACTCTAGTAATGAGTCAAATAGTTGTCTGCACCTCCTTCTATTGCTTAACCAGTCTTGAATTTTTCTGCGTGGTAATGGGTCAGGTAATAAGAGGTCAAACTAACAGGTTCTTGAAAATTTGTTTCTATTTACAGCTGTAATGAAGTTGGACATATAGGAAGATTTTGTCCCGAGAACAATAATCAACAGTGAGTAAATAAGAAATAAGAATGCTTTTTAATTCATTCAGTCAAAAAAGACTCTTTTTCTAAACTGATGCAATCCAATGTCCTATAATTTAATTGTTAGTTTTGTCTATCAAAAACAAGCGATCTGATTGGTCGAAAAATTTAATTCATACCTCCATGAACAAAATTTTGAGTACACAGCCATTTTGTTTGCTTCCCCACAAAATAGTTCACTACAAAAAGGAATCAGAATTTGTTAAGTTGTTGCATTTTTCGCTCGATGCTATTAAATTATAAGAAATGAAGAGTAAATTATTTGTTTTCATGGAGGTATGAACCGAAAAACCTAATCACACAATGTATGAATCCGCTTCGCGTATTCATACAGTGTGATTAGGTTTTTCGGTTCATACCTCCATGAAAACGAAAATTATTCTCTTCATCTCTTAAATAACCCATTCCCACACAATTCCTCCTTTTTTTACTCCCCTCTAGAAAAAAACTTTGGAAAACATTGTTGATAATGAAGAAATTTAAAATTACATCAACTTGAAATTGTCGTCTGCAGCTTCTTGCAATGTGGACCAGTCTAAAATTTTTCTTGTGTGGGAATGGGTCAACCTATTACCTTTTGATCCAATATTTTACATGCTGAAGTAATATAGCAATGGAAAACATGATAAAAGAAGAAATTAATTGTAACAAGCAATTTCTTCTATTATCAGAACGTTTTCTACCTCATATGGCCTTTATTTTTTCAAATTAAACCATCTGTGTTTTCTTCTCAAGCATCTTGTACCAGTCTTGAAAGTATATGCATAAATTATGATACTTTATGGATAGATAGATCGCATTCAGTAGAAATACAGTTCACAAAAATGGTTACTTTTGCTCGCTCAATTGACCAATTGTGGCTCTTTATCAAAGAATTAATTGACCAATCAAATGTTTCATTTAGACTGGAAGTCAGTTTTGAACTCTGACATTGGCAGACTTTTTGTGAAATATTTTTGTTGGTTTTTCTACTTAAATGTTCTAAATGCATCTTATTTCAGCTTTAGTAATGACATTTTGGTTACAAACCAACCATTTTACTTTTAATTGCATGTTACTAGCCATGTTTTTTTGTGTGTTTTTTTTTCAAAACAACACTGTTTAATATCAAAGTAGAAAGTCCTGGCCAAATCAGTGATGGTATGTTTGCCAACCATGCATCTGTCTAATACTATCCGAACATCCAGCTTCACATTAGACTCTCCAATCATGAGGTCCAGGGTTCAGAAGTCGTGGTATTATCCTCTCTGACATTTGTATCAAACAAATGAGTGAGTAATCGAAAAATCTAAGTTGGATTAGAAGGTGCAAACTTGAAGAGGATGTAGTGGTAATACTGGTGTAAGAAATACCAGAAATCTATTGAAGGCACTCTAGCTGCCATAATATGACTAAAATACTGTTAAGAGTGGCAATAAACCTCATTCAAACAAATCTAGCTGCTTGTCCCACTTAGGTTAACAATTATCAATTCATTTGTGGGAGATAAATGTCAGAAAGGTAATTCCCTCTGCCAGGGATTGAACCCTGGAACACATAATTAGGAATCCTACCTCCTCCAACTACACAATGGCCGTGGGCCAAACTTTTGGCTGTGGCCCAAACTTTTTTTAGGCTGAAATGTTGTACAAGTTCCTTCCTTTGCTTAGCAAAACACCTTTGATATTCAGATGTAACACATTACCACAAAACACACTTTATGATGCTCTTTAAGAAATAGCTTTCCAAAACATAGTGGAAAATTAAGAAATTGCCTGTTACAAGCTGTTTATCCATTACCTAATATATTTTCTTCTGAAAAGGACAGAGATTTTCTTAATTTTGTCAACTCCCAAAAATTGTGTCTGAAACTTCTTTGAATTTAGACCAGTCAAAAATGTTGCTATCTTGTAATGGGTGAAAATTACATTTAGGCTGGTTGGGTAATACATTTACTCCAGTCCCTCTAGTATTCTTAACCAACACCCACACAATCCCTCCTTTTTATACGTTTCAAGTAAAAGCCTTACAAAACATTGTGGAAAATTAAGAAATTGCTTGTAACAAGCAATTTCTTCATTATCCACAATGTATTCTATGCAAAAATGAACAAAAAATTGAAATTCCATCAACTTGAAATTGTTGTCTGCAACTTCTTTCAAATTGGACCAGTCTGAATTTTTTTGTGGGGGAATGGATTAAGTATATCAAACGAGATAACATTTGTTTCAGGAGAAAAGGTTTTGGGGGAAAGATGCAAGATAGAGGTGGTAATAGAAGATTTGGTAACACGGATAGAAGGAATAACAATTTCCATAACAATTCAGACAGAAGAAATAAATTTGGTAATTCAACAGATAGGAGAAATAACTTCGGTAATACACGAGATAGAAGAAATAACTTTGGTAACTCTTCAGACAGTGGAAAATTTAACAGGTAAGTTTAGTTAGTTTTGTATTTTTGATTGGTCACACAAACAGGGGCTAAGCAGAAAATTTGCTAAACTATTACGAATTAGGGCCAACAATTTGATGGATTGCTGCTGTCATTAAAATAATAGACCAAATATATTATTCATTTGGATGGGCAGCAAACTTTTGAATTCAACATTAGTATCCATTTATGTGAAGTGTTTTTATACCCCCCCCATACGAAGTAGAGGGGCATATATTGGTTTTACCATGTCTATCTGTCTGTCTGTATAGACATTTTTGTTTCCATGCTCTAACTCAAGAACCAAAAGATCTGCAACCTTGAAACTTCATACATTTGCTAATGACCCATTGAAGTGCCTTATTGCTGTGAGGTCACATAATTCCAAGGTCTAGGTCACAATTGAAGTTTGAAAACTCTTTCTGGGCTCTAACTCATTTGGCATGTGACCTAGAACCATGAAACTATACACATGTTGTCCATGACCCTAGTTGGTGTCCTATCACTTTTGAGTCACGTAGTACAAAAGTCAAGGTCTCAATTGAACTCTGATTGAAAACTGTTTTTGTGCTCTAACTCACAAGGGATTTGGCCTAGAACCTTGAAACTTTATAAACATGTTATTCATGAACTTAGGATATGCCCTATTATGTTTGGGTAATGAAGGTCCAAGGTTAACTGTTCTCCTTAAGTGACAAGGCCCTCGTTCGGGTTATTAGTCCCCTTTGCAACAATTCTAGTTGTTTATAGGAATTTGCCATTATCAGTTAAGAGGATTCCACTGTCTGATTATAGGAAATCGCAATTTATCCCTAATATGATGTGCCTGTAAAAATTTTTATAAATACTATATGGGTTGCAAAATCATTGTAGGAAAACAAAAAATTCTTCTTGGTATCCGTGGCGTCAAACCCCATTCAATCAATCAATTTTCTTGGTATACATTTCTTCTATTTATCAATGTTTTCTTTGTAATATTTTGGGAAACATATGTGGGAGTATTACAGAAACAATTAAGTTCTCTCACTTTTCTCCACATCCTGTCCCTTAGTCTATTCCCAGTGCATGTCTCTTTCAATTTTGTTGTGATTGATTGAATCATATATCAGCTAAACTTTTGTGGACGCAAAACAAAGTTAATCCATTCCCGCGCTATAATGCTTTTGATATCTCTCAAGAAAAGCAACTAAGAAAACATTGTGTAAAGTGAAGAAGTTGGTTCTAAAGTTCCATAAACTGTGAATTGTTGTCTGCAACTCCTTTCAATTAAACCAGTCTAAAATTTTGCCATCTAGCTATGGGTTAAAAGTTTGACTCTAGCTTTTTAGTCTGGGCTGAAGGATGACATAATCCAAATGACAGCCGAAATGAAAATGTAATGTCTAACATATTTAAAGGATTTAACCCATTACCACACAATGCCACTATTTGACGCCCAAGAATTATGATCATTAAAAACTTTGTGGGCTTGTAAAGAGTTTCAATTTCTCACAATGGCTTGTACCTTGTTGGAGTACTTACTTTCCAATTTTACTACAACTTGAAATATTGTCTACAATTTCTTTCAATTTGGACCCGTCTTTAATTCTGTTGTGTGATAATGGATTCATAACATAAATTTTGCGACCAAACAGTATCATCTGAAAAGTGAAAAATGAATTTCCAAGAGTATTAACATAAGACATTGGTGGGGTAGATGCAACCAAAGAGAGTAAGTGCTGTCTAGATGTATGAAAAAACATTTTCTCTATAGAAACAGTTGGAAGAATGAAATCCCTTTACATTTTTTCCAAGCCTGGTTAGATGAAATATGACTGAAATACTGCTGAAAATGGTGTTTTACCACAGAAACAATACAATTGGAATGCAAAAATATAAATTACAAATTTTGGGGGTCATAATGCACCTTTTTCTATATCTGCATCCATTTGAATTTCAGGCGGAGTTTTGGTAAGGGTGAAACAGCAGGCAGACAGGGTAACAGACAGGGAGGTGAGAGGGTCAAGACATGTTACAGGTAGATATTGTCTCATTTCTAGATTTACTTGTACGGGTGAAAACCTGAAGAACAAACATGTATTGTTACAGAAGTTTAGTCTTCTTTTTTATAAAATCTTTGATATATACACATGTATATATTTCATACATTCATAACATACTCACAATGAGCTTTTGTAATACTTGAATTTCTGTTGTGCGGTGTGTGTCATAAACAAGTTAGTATTACTACTCTAGAGGTCATAATGTTGGCCCAATCTTTCTCAAACTTGCTGTGAAAGGGGGCCTTATCGACAATTTCCTTGTTCCCACTCTAGAATTTTTTTTATATGACCCCCCCCCAAACTATATTAAGGCTCATCACATATTTTGTATGTGGCATTATCTATTTGACCTTCAATCATGTCTGAAGCATAGCTTCTACATTTATGTATGCATTTAAAAAAAAAAAAGGGACACAGAGTAGATGTGCAATTAGGAAAAGAATGAATAGCCCCATGTTCAAGATAACATACTTTTTATTTATAAAAAAGAAATGTCAAAATCAGTTGAGCACTTTAAAACCATTATTGCCCTCTTGTCTATGTTAGATACGTTAGCAAATAGTGACAGTTTCTATCTGTCATCATGGTTTACTTTTTTCCTTGACTTTTGTATTTGATGTGCTTCAAGTGTGCTAACTTTTTTTCTAGCTCATTACTTTCAAAGCAATTAGATATTAATCAGCCTTTCATTTGTTAGGCAGAAAATGCTGGCAGAGTAGTGCAGGCCCTCTTAGGCCTTCTGTTTAAAACATCTCGATTTTAACTGGTGGACCTATTGAACAAATTTGGGAGGGATGTTCCTTGGTGACACTTGTGAAACTGCAACAAAATTTTTCAAATGGATGAAATCTCTTTCATAACTCTAATTGCTATAGCAATAAAAAAGGAGATCACCCTTAGGATAATACAGAAAAACCCCTCTAAAGAGACCACTTGAGGTACTTTTTGAAAGTGGTCTTGATAATGGGGTGGTTGTTTTAATGAGGTTTGGTGGTATGTTTAGCTGTTGTCATGTAAGTTGTCATTTGGCTTATTCAGAAGAAGTTTTGGCTGTTTATTTTATATTATTTACTTATTTCGAGTTAAAGACCTGTACATAGAAACAATAAACAATATAAAAATGTGATATAGGTAGTCTGTCATTTTCAGATTCTATTTACCATGAATTTATCACAAGTTCTATGTTTCTCCATTTTGATCTGATTCGGAAGGCTGACCTCGGATTATTTTTACCTTAATACAGGTTTATTATGTAAAATTATTGATATCATATCTTCTTTAATGCTAATAACAGACACCAATTATGTTGAAACTAAATTTCAATTGCTAATAAATCCAGCAGAACGCTGTAAACAAACTAAAATCGTAACAGCTCAGACACATTTTCACCTTTCGGTTTTCTTACTTGAGTGAAGACATGTGACAAATACAAATAACAATAAAAATGATACAAACTGTAATTTCTACGACCCATCGGCTATTTTGATGTGTTTGATAAAAATAATGCTAAACATATTAATTAGGGGTTGATACCTCATAATCAAAAGTCAATATTTTATTGGCGATATGCCTTTTAGTGTCTCTCAATAAAGTCTGAAAATCGGATGGTTGGTGTCAAGACGTGAAGTTAATGGTCGTTTTAGTGGGGTTCAAAATAGAGTATCATCTGGAGTTGGTACTGAATTTAGTGGTCGTAATTCGGAATAGTGATGTGCCCGTTTTAGAGGGTTTGTGACCATTGAAATAAAATCCAAAAATTCTATTTTGTCAAAATTCGGTCATAAAAGGGGGTGACCGTATGGTTCCTGTGTGGTCTTAAGGAGGGGTTTTACTGTATTTGGGCTTTCCATTTTTGCATAGAAACAAATTCATTCATTGCCTTATAAAACCCCTTTTTATACGCCCGTCGAAGACGGGACGTATTATGGGATCACCCGTGGTGTCCAGGCGTCCGGTTGTCCGGGCGGTGTCCACTTCTTTGTCCGGAGCATAACTCTGTCACCATAAGTCCGATTGACTTTAAACTTGGCAGTTATATTCTTCTCATCAATACGGATTGCAGTGCACAAGAACCCTAACTCTACCTGGCCTATTTTTTGAGTTATTGCCCTTTGTTGTATTTCATACTTGAATCTTGTCCGGAGTATACCTCTAAAAGTATAATAGCTAGGATTATGAAACTTCATGGGTGTATAGATCTCATCAAGGGGGAGTGCAGTGCACAAGAACCTTAACTCTACCTGGCCTATTTTTTTAGTTATTTCCCTTTGTTGATTTTTATACTTGAATCTTGTCCGGAGTATATCTCTTAAAGAATAATAGCTAGAATTATGAAATTTATTGGATGGATAGATCATACAAAGGGGGAGTGCAGTGTACAAGAACCATAACTCTTTCTAGCGTATATTCTTAGTTAATGCCCTTTGTTATTTTTATACTTGAATCTTGTCCGTAGTATATCTCTAAAAGTATGATAGCTAGAATCATGAAATTTCATGGATGGATAGAGCTCACCAAGTGGGAGTGCAGTGCATAAGAACCATAACTTTACCTTGCCTATTTTTTGAGTTATTGTCCTTTGTTGTTTTTCATACTTAAATCTTGTTTGGAGTATATCTTTAAAAGTATTATAGCTAGGATCATGAAACTTCATGGGTTTATAGATCTCACCAAGGGGTTGTGCATTGCACAAGAACCTTAACTCTACCTGGCCTATTTTTGAGTTATTGCCCTTTGTTGTTTTTCATACTTGAATCTTGCATGGAGTATGTCTCTAAAAGTATAATAGCTAGAATCATGAAATTTCATGGATGGATAGAGCTCACCAAGTGGGAGTGCAGTGTACAAGAACCATAACTCTACCTAGCATATATTTTGAGTTATTGCCCTTTTGTGTTTTTCATACTTGAATCTTGTCCGGAGTATATCTCTAAAAGTATTATAGCTAGAATCATGAAACTTCATGGATGGATAGAGCTCACCAAGTGGGAGTGCAGTGTACAAGACCCATAACTCTACCTAGCGTATATTTTTAGTTATTGCCCTTTGTTGTTTTTCATACTTTGTTTGACAAAAATTATTCATTTAAAATAACATCAGTTCTATTCAAACCCCCAGTTAATATTAAGCAGCGTGACGAGCGTATCTTGTGACAGTTTGGCACCTTGTTTGAATTGCTGAGGAATAAAATCTGTAGAAAGAGAGACTCAGGTGAGCCATGTAGGACCATCATGGTCCTCTTGTTTATATCCATTTTATGTCTTTAGGCAACAGAATATTTCTGCACCAAGATGAATATGTCTAATTTTATTTATACTATCTATTTTTCCTAGATGTAATGAGCCTGGACATTTTGCCAGGGAATGTGACAAACCAGATACAAGAACCTTGGCCAAGTAAGTACATCTTACCTACCCACTCCCACACAACAAAGTTTTGGACTGGTCCATATTGAACAAATCTGCAAATGACAATTTCAACTTCATGGATTTTTTTTTCTTTTTAGTCTTTTTGAATGGAAAACATTTCTTCATTTCAACCATGTTTCCCAAGATTTTTTCTTGAGGGGGGGGGGGGGCATTAAAAAGGAGGGATTGTATGGGAATGGGTTAACCCATTTTTTTAGGTGCATCGAAAACAGGATTGTGTGATAAAGGGTTACCTCAGTACACAAGGTTGCATTTCTGTTGGAAAATGCTTGATAGGAACATAAAAGCCTTTTTTCATATATTTTTCCCCTGATAGATAATGCATATTTAGCATACCGTAGCACGAAATGCTCAAGGTGAGCTATTGTGGATGTCCGTTGTGCGACTTCAGTCGTCAACATTTACCTTGTATGCACTCTAGAGACTACATCTTTTGCCCAATCAATCTAAAATTTGGTCAGAATGATTGTCTTGATAAAATCTTGGACATGTTTGAAATTTGGTCAACTGGGATCAAAAACTAGGTCACGGGGTCAAATCTTAGAAAAACCTTGTATGCACTCTAGAGGCCACATTTTTTGCCCAATCAACCTGAAATTAGGTCAGAATGATTGTCTTGGTGAAATCTTGTACAAGTTAGAAACTTGGTCAACTGGGGTCAAAAACTAGGTCACAGGGTCAAATCTTAGAAAAACCTTGTATGCACTCTATGAAATTAAAAAATTCGAGACATTCAACTCTGGTGAGCAATTTAGGGCCACTATGGCCCTCTTGTTGCTACATATATGTCATCTGCACCCTTTTATAATTTCGACTAGTTTACAATAGGTTAACTCATCAATAGATTATATAATGTTTCAACACAATCTTAGGCTAATCCAAATTGAAGGAGGCTGCATAAGACATTTCAAGGTATGTGTAAATGTTGAAAATATCACAGAGAGATGAAAACATAACTATATTCCTAGATCCATATATCAACTTTTTCGTTACCATGCTCTGACTTAAGAACCAATTGACCTGGTCAAAGGAGGTGCCTTATTGTTTTTCGGTCATGTGGGTAAAAGGTCAAACATGTTTCTTGAGTGACAAAATTTTTGTGAGTGATTGTGTGTGTGTGTGTGTGTGTGTGGTATATGTCTGCGTTGTGACAATTGACGCTGCTGTTAATCAAGGAAAATCAGTAGACCAATCAAATCATTCAGCTCAAAATTGAATTTTAAACTCCGACATTGGCCGCCAATTGCGTTAACCTTTTTTGTTGGTTTAGTGACTTAATTGTTGTAACTACAGCTTATTCATGCTGTTGTTACGAGGTTTAGGTTGCATACCAACTATTCTACTTTTTTGCTGCATGCTATTAGTCATGAATTTTGGCAGAATAACTCTGTTTAAAATCAAAGCAGAACTTTCTGTTGTAGTGGGTGAGCATGGCAAAAGTAGAAAGTAGGCATGGCAAGCCATTGCTCAATTCTCAATTGTACTTTATGATAAGGGATTTTTCGTTTTTCAGGAACTGATGTTTCAAAGGAAAATGATGGAAGTTAACAGAGGAACAACATATTGAAATTGAACTAATTACCACCGAAACAAATATGATTTATGATTTGAACAGATAAGAATATAGCCATGAGAAGATGAAAATTGAGTGCGACCCGCTGCCAAGGAGAAATCAATTCATTTTTTTAATGGAAATCCAAAAGGATGATTGACTTACATATTATGTTGCATTAATTTGCAAAATTTACAGTCAATAAATGTTTGGCTCCCTATACAACGTAACCACAACTTGAATGTTTAAGTACACAAACTAAGGAATATAATTTTCATAAATTGCAACTGTTATCAGAGTTTAAAGTTAATTACTGGTCTTAATCAGTGATTTGATTGGTTGATTTATTCTGTCAATTTCTAAAGATAATATTTATTTTGCAACAACCAATTTCTGCTGTATAAGAATAGTTTGCCTGATTATTTTTGTTACTTGGGCAAAAGGCAGTATTTTGTGGTAATGGATAGAAATAAAAAGAGTAACTGTTTAGGACATATTTGCCTTTGTTAACAGAATGAATTTAGTAAACACATTCATTATCAGACAGCAAAATTTTAGACTAGTCTAAATTTAAAGGAGTTGAATACAACAATTTAAAGCTACTGGAGTTTTGGATTTTATTACACTTTCTGTAGCAAACACCATGGTTAATGGAAAAAATGCTTGTAACAAGTAATTTCTTCACTTCCCAAAGCTTTTTTTCTTTGAAGCATCAAAAAGTGTCATTGAATGGGAATGGGTTAATGTGATATTCATAAGATTTACAATAAAGGTATCAGAAATAGATGTTGACTTTGTCTTTGTTTATAAGATGTTGCTGGGTTGTGGGTCACACTTGGTGATCTCTGACCATGCAGTTTGACAGAGATTCGATGGTTCATGGTAAAACAGTTGTAACTGCATCTAAATATATAGGCAGTTACAACTGTTTCCATCTGACCCATCAATAACAGATGGGGGTTAATTTGCAAACAGTCAAATTTTGTTAATTGCAATACCAATTTGTGAGCATTAATATTGCAATTAACCAGAAGATGCTATTAAAAAGTGCTGTTTGTTCTTTATATCTATTTGTGTATAAAATCATTTGCAATTAGCAGTGAATTGCTTTTATCAGGGTTCAATTTAACAGATTCCACTGAATATTATTAGAAAGACAAAATAAAAAAGCAAATCTTTAGTGGGCAACCTAAATGTCCCACAACCTGCATAACTTGTTAGCTCACCTGAGCACAAAGTGTAAGGTGAGCTATTGTGATTGGTCATTGTCTGTCCATATGTCCGTCTGTCCACAATTTCTTTAAAAATCTCCTCCAAAACCAGCTGGCCTATCAAGCTGAAACTTTGCTGGAATGTTCCTAGGGTAAGTTCTCCAAAAGTTGTTAAAGAATTTCATTCCATAAAAAACTCTCACTGCAGTGGCATTCGACAATGGAAAATTTTAGTAAACTTTTTTTCAGAAACTGCAAGGCCAAGGGCATTCATATTTCATAAACCATAGTAACATAGTTCTTTACCGGGTTTTCATAAATTTACCACCCCCAACCCCCCACACCCGTTTCAAAAACGGCCCATCCCCTGAGGTCCAGACTTGGAAATATGCTAAATTAAAGCAGGTTCACCTATTTAACTATATGGCCTATGACATTCATACTTGTCATGTAACATAACTATATAGATTTGTAGTATGTTGTTAAGAATTAAGCACCTGGGGTCAAAAATGGCCCTGCCCTTGAGGTTCAAAGTTTGGAAAAATGTTCAGTTATTCATCTGGCTCAAGTTGTGCCTTTTTTAGCTCACCTGAGCACGAAGTGCTCTGGGGGAGCTATTGTGATCGGTCATCGTCCGCCATCCGTCCGTTCACAAGTACAAAAAAATCTTCTCCTAAACTAACAATGGAATTTCAACAAAACTTCACAGAAATGATCCTTAGGTCATGCTCTTTCAAAATACATGTACTTCAAAGGATTGAAATCCATGAAGAACTCTGGTTGCCATGGCAACCGAGTGAAAAAAATTAAAAAATCTCCTCCCAAGTGGTAAGGCCTAGAGCTTAGATATTTGGTTCAAATCATTATCTATTGACCCTTTACCAAAATACTTCAAAGATTTACATTATTATGAAAAGTAGCCCTTTTCTGGGCGTCCCTGATTTAATAAAGAAATAAAGAAGGGAATCTTTAAAAATCTTCTTCTCCCAAACCATAAGGCCTAGAGCTTCGATATTTGATATACAACATCACCTATTGACCCTCTACCAAAATACTTCAAATAATTACAGTATTATGAAAATTAGCCCTTTTCTTTGTGATCCCTGATTTTACATAGAAATAAAGAAAGAAATCTTCTCCCAAACCATTAGACCTAGAGCTTTGATATTCGGTATACATCATCGTCTATTGACCCTCTACCAAAATACTTCAAATAATTACCGTATTCTGAAAATTAGCCCTTTTCATTGTGATCCCTGATTTTACATAGAATAAAGAAGGAAATCTTTAAAAATCTTCTCCCAAACCATAAGGCCTAGAGCTTTGATATTTGGTATACAACATCATCTATTGACCCTCTACCAAATGACTTCAAAGAACTACTGTATTCCAAAAATCAGCCCTTTTCTTTGTGATCCCTGATTTACAAAGAAATAAAGAAGGAAAGAGCTTTGATAGTTGGTGTACATCATCATCTATTGACCCTCTACCGAAATACTTCCAAGAATTACTGTATTCTGAAAATTAGACCTTTTCTTTGTGATTCCTGATTTTACATAGAAAGAAAGAAGGAAAACTTTTAAAATCTTCTTCTCCCAAACCATAAGGCCTAGAGCTTTGATTTTTGGTACAAATCATCAACAATTGGCCTTCTACCAAAATACTTCAAAGAACTACTGTATTCTGAAAATAAGCCCTTTTCTTTGTGATCCCTGATTTTACATTGAAATAAAGAAGGAAATCTTTGAAAATCTTCTTCTCCCAAACCATAAGGCCTAGAGCTTTGATATTTCGTATGTATCATCAGCTATTGAACCTCTATCAAAATATTTCAAAGAAAATTTTGATTCTGAAAATCAGCCCTTTTCTTTGTGATTCCTGTTTTTACATAGAAATAAAGAAGGAAAACTTTTAAAATCTTCTTCCAAACCATAAGGCCTAGAGCTTTGATATTTGGTACAAATCATTTGACCCTCTACCAAAATACTTCAAGAAATAATTGTATTCTGAAAATTAGCCCACTTCTGGGGGATCCCTGATTTTACATAGAATAAAAGAAGGAAATCTTTAAAAATCTTCTTCTCCCAAATCATTAGGCCTAGAACTTTGATATTTGGTTCTAATCATCATCTTTTGACCCTCTACAAAAAATACATCAAAGAATTACCGTATTCTGAAATTTAGCCCTTTTCTGGGCGATACCTGATTTTACATAGAATAAAAGAAGGAAATCTTTAAAATATTCTTCTCCCAAACCATAAGGCCTAAAGCTTTGATATCTGGTACATATCATATATTGACCATCTACCAAATTAATTCAAAGATTAATCCTACTCTGAAAAATAGCCCTTTTCTGTGCAATCCCTGATTTTACAAAGGAATAAAGAAGGAAATCTTTGAAAATCTTCTTCTCCCAAACCATAAGGCCTAGATCTTTGATATTTGATATGTATCATCAGCTATTGACCCTGTACCAAAATACTTAAAAGAATTATTGTATTCTGTAAATTAGTCCTTTTCTGTGCGATCCCTGATTTTACAACGGAATAAAGAAGGAAATCTTTGAAAATCTTCTTCTCCGAAACCATTAGGCCTAGAGCTCTGATATTTGGTACATATCATCAGCTATTGACCCTCAACCAAAATACTTCAAAGAATTACTGTATTCTGAGAATTAGCCCTTTTCTGTGCTATCCTTTTTTTTAAAGGAATAAAGAATGATATCTTTGAAAACCTTCTTCTCCCAAACCATTAGGTCTAGAGCTTTTATATATGGTATGTATTGATGTCTATACTTCAAAGCTTTGCCTTATTCGGGAAATTAGGGTTATACGGTAGGATCATCAATATACCTTGGATTAAAAGAGAAAATTCTTAAACATCTTCTCCAATATAATTAGACAGAGGGCTTTGCTATTTTGTATATATCATAAATCCATGAACTATCATTCTCAGGGGGAGCGATTTAGGACGATCATGGAATGACACTAGCACTCACCAATTAGAACAACTGCTCCAAGTTATTTTCAAATACAACCATAAATGTAGAAGTTATGCTCTGCACAAGGTCAAGGTATCACAGCAAACCTTCTGCATGACACTAGCACTCATTAAGAAGAACAACTGGGCCAAACTATTTTCAAGTCCATCCATAAATGTAGAAGTTAATCTCCGGACAAAATTTCGGACACATGTTCTAAAGCACGCACTAACACCGAAGTGAAATTGTTGCAACTATGTCTCGCTGACCGTACACAGGCTCACCAAAAAAACTGGTCACAACTTTTGAATGGTAAGTGATTAGGATTCATTAATTCTAGACTTTTCTGTTGGTATCAATGTTAGGGGGCATTCTTGCTTGTTAAGACTTGTTTTTCAGGAAAAAGGTAGCCCAAATCAGTTATGTTAGGAATAAGGGCCCACTAATATAGAAGGATTATTGTTTCAATGAAATAACCTGTTCTATTTATACTCGCTCAGAAATATTGTCTTTCATCCTTGAATTGGTGCATTGTGGGTTGTCCAGCATTTTTCCAGAACAGAACCTCAGCCTTTCTTTGTGGCGTGTTGTGAGAGGCGACTAAAATCAGAAACTATCTGCTGCTTCCTTGTAACTCCTGGATTGCAGCAGGTTGGTAGTTTTTATTCCAGAATTATTTTTTCTTTATCTTGATGTAAATAAGCTTTGAAATGAAAAGCACTAGCCTGTGTGCTATATGACTACAGCTGACAATGCTGTATAAAACACCAATCAATCTGGAACTTGGTAGGGTGGATTTGGAATGGTGGTAATGCTCTGGACTTAAGTGTCAGGGATCTCTGGCTCAATACCCTGCTTTCCAATCATGTGAATATGGCTTAAAACCAAAGCCCCATCTCCATATGACCTCAGTTGTTGATCTGTTCATAAAACCTCTTACAACTAATTAACCCATTCCAACATAATGACACTTGATACCCTTCAAGAAAAACAATTCAGATAAAGGCTAGGGAAAGATTATGTAAAATGAAGAAATTGCTTGTAACAAGCGATTTCCTCATCATACACAATATTTCTATCATAGAAGACAAAGTTTTTTTTAGATTCCATCAGCTTTTATTTGTCATCTGCAACTTGCTTGAATTTGAGCCAGTCTAAAATTTTGTTGTGTGGTAATGGGACCAATTTCTTCATTTTTGCACATTGTTTTCTACCCAGAAAAATGAAAAGATAAAACAAGAGGACCATGATGGTCCTAAATCGCTCACCTGAGGCATCTCCAAATTACAGTACTTTTTAGTATAAAAAAGACACAACTTGAGCAAAATAAATAAAAGATATATAAGATTTTGGGCTTTGTACAAAACAATCCAGTAATGCTTTACAATAATAATGAATGCCTTTGGCTTTATAGTTTAATCCATTACCAAACTATCCCAGAATTTGTCACCCTCAGGGAAAACAGGTTTGAAAAATACATAGTGAGAAAGGGAGTGACAAGCAATTTATCCATTTCTAACAGTGTTTTCTACCTGAAATTCTTTGTATTTAGATTTCAATCAAACTCTAATTACTGTCTGCAACTTCAATGGGTGTAATTTTAGCAACCTTGGTAGTGAACAATCTGGATGTACTATAAATCAAAATATGAATGCATTACAACTTATACATGAGGAGTCGAAAATATTTGAACATGCTCTTATTGAGCGTTTTTCATATCCTTGGATGCCTTGGGAAGGGCCATGTTTGTCAAAAGGATATTAACATGGTAGATAACAATAATGTTATCCTTTGTTTTTAATGTAAATGCTCTGGAACCTATTTTTAAGAAGAAGAATTCTTTCAATGCAATTTACGCAATTTTCAACCCCAGGAACAGAGACATTTTTTATCCTAAGAGCATATTTTCCTGTTACGTAGTACAAAATTATTTAGTCATGCTACATACCAAATATGTATGCCCTTCACCTTATGTTTTAGAAGGAGAAGACTTTTGATGTTGCTCTAATTGGGCGTTTTCAAAAATTTTTGACCTCTGGGGCAGTGCCATGTTTGATCCCAGTGCTAAAATTTTAGCTAACATGGTAGGGAACCATCTGGATATGCTATATACAAATTATGAATGCCTTAGACTTTTTAGATTGGGAGGAAAAGACTAATGAACATGGTCTAATTGAGCATTTCTACTAACTTTGGACACCCAGGGAAGGGGTGTTTATTAACCTACAAGCATAATTTGATCAAAACAGATAGATAACAGCCAGGCTATGCTACACTCAAAATATAAATGCCCTCCACCTTAAAATGAAGAATTTTTTTTTAACATATTCAAATTTTGCGTTTTTCCAAATTTTGGACCCCTAGTGCAGAGCTTTTTTTTGACCTGAAGAAGACAACTTTTAGTGATATGGTACAAAACCATCTAGTTGTGCCCCATACCGAATATGAATATCCTAGACCTTATAGTTAAAGAGGAGAAGTCTTTTGAAATTGCTCTAATTAAGCATTTTTCCAAACTTCATACCTCAGGGGCGGGGCAATTTTTGACCCCAGAGATTAAATATTTAAAAAAACTTGGTTGAGAACAATATGATTAAGCTCCAGATTCCCATTTTCATATGCCGCGGCAACCAAAGTTTTTGACGGAATTAAATTCTTTTAACAACTTTTGTAGAACTTCATCCAAGGAACATCCCTGCAAAGTTTCAGCTTGATTGGCCTACTGGTTTAGGAGGAGAAAATTTTTAAAGATTTTTACAGATTTATTTAAGATTCCCATTTTCACATGCCGCGGCAACCAAAGTTTTTGACGGAATTAAAAACTATTAACAACTTTTGTAGAACTTCACCCAAAGAAAATCTCTGCAAAGTTTCAGCTTGATTGGCCCACTGGTTTAGGAGGAGAAAATTTTTAAAGATTTTTACAGATTTACTAAAGATTCCAATTTTCACATGCCGCGGCAACCAGAGTTTTTGACGGAATTAAATTCTTTTAACAACTTTTGTAGAACTTCACCCAAGGAACATCCCTGCAAAGTTTCAGCTTGATTGGCCTACTAGTTTAGGAGGAGAAAATTTTTAAAGATTTTTACAGATTTATTTAAGATTCCCATTTTCACATGCCGCGGCAACCAAAGTTTTTGACAGAATTAAACTCTTTTAACAACTTTTGTAGAACTTCACCCAAAGAACATCTCTGCAAAGTTTCAGCTTGATTGGCCCACTGGTTTAGGAGGAGAAGATTTTTAAAGATTTTTACAGATTTACTAAAGATTCCAATTTTCACATGCCGCGGCAACCAGAGTTTTTGACGGAATTAAATTCTTTTAACAACTTTTGTAGAACTTCACCCAAGGAACATCCCTGCAAAGTTTCAGCTTGATTGGCCTACTAGTTTAGGAGGAGAAAATTTTTAAAGATTTTTACAGATTTATTTAAGATTCCCATTTTCACATGCCGCGGCAACCAAAGTTTTTGACGGAATTAAATTCTTTTAACAACTTTTGTAGAACTTCACCCAAAGAAAATCTCTGCAAAGTTTCAGCTTGATTGGCCCACTGGTTTAGGAGGAGAAGATTTTTAAAGATTTTTACAGATTTACTAAAGATTCCAATTTTCACATGCCGCGGCAACCAGAGTTTTTGACGGAATTAAATTCTTTTAACAACTTTTGTAGAACTTCACCCAAGGAACATCCCTGCAAAGTTTCAGCTTGATTGGCCTACTAGTTTAGGAGGAGAAAATTTTTAAAGATTTTTACAGATTTATTTAAGATTCCCATTTTCACATGCCGCGGCAACCAGAGTTTTTGACGGAATTAAATTCTTTTAACAACTTTCGTAGAACTTCACCCAAAGAACATCTCTGCAAAGTTTCAGCTTGATTGGCACACTGGTTTAGGAGGAGAAGATTTTTAAAGATTTTTACAGATTTACTAAAGATTCCAATTTTCACATGCCGCGGCAACCAGAGTTTTTGACGGAATTAAATTCTTTTAACAACTTTTGTAGAATTTCACCCAAGGAACATCCCTGCAAAGTTTCAGCTTGATTGGCCTACTGGTTTAGGAGGAGAAAATTTTTAAAGAAATTGTGGACGGACGGACAGACGGACAGACGGACGGACAGACGGACGGACGACGGACAACGACCGATCACAATAGCTCACCTCGCACTTTGTGCTCAGGTGAGCTAATAAATCATTAACTTTAAATTGTTGTCTGCAACTTCTTTCAATTTGGACCAGTTTAAATTTTTACTGGTTGGTAATGGGTTAACTATCGCTGAACTTGGAAAAGGAAAAGACTCACTACACAAAGTTATGGTTTAAAGCATGATAACAGAATGTGTTACTTTTATATTTCCCTTCTTCATTTTGTGAGTCATTCTGCATTGACCCATTCGTACACAATGGTGCTTTTAAATGCCCCTCAACATGAAAGCTTTAGAAAACATTGTGGAAAATAAAGAAATTGCTTGTTATCCACAAAAGACAAAGATTTGAAAGATTTCATCAACTTTATAATTGTCATCTGCAACATCTTTCAATTTGGACCAGTTTTGCTGTGTGGCAAGGGGTTAAGGCATACTGATAATATCTGCAAGTCCAAATATTATATTAATCCCTTCCTGTTTAATGACTGTTTTTTAAGTTCCTGTGTTTTTATGACCGAGAAAAATGTGGAAAAAGAAGAAATTGCTTGTAATAAGAAATTTATTCTTTTTCTACTATATTTTCTCCCCTACTGAATGAGTATTTTTCGAATAAAAATTGTCATTTGCAAAATCTATTAATTTGAAAAGGTAAACTTTTTGAAATACCGTAAAGGGTTAATTTTTAGCAGAATAGAATCGTTCTTTAGGAATAAAATGTTTGCACACAATGTTCTTTTTTCCCAACAATATGGATATAAAGGCCTGTTTTCATTGGTGTTTATCATGTTAAGGTTGAAAATAATTAAAGCTAGGTTTTTTTTTATAGAAAACAAGTTTAATACAATATCTAGAATTAATGAAGATTGTCATAAAAATTGTAACCAGAATTACCAGATGACCAAATTTTAGACTAGTCCAAATTGTGGACAATAATATTTTGTTGATGAAATTAAAAAAAGATCTGTCTTTATCAGGTTAGCTTTTTATTTTCAACAATGTTTTTTTCTTCTTTTTTTTCTTTTAAGTGTCATTATGTGGGATTAAATAATAAATGATGTATGTACATGATCACATCTTGAGCAATCTAGGATTGGGCCATCCATGTGTCATGAAGTGGGCGTTGCTCTTGGCTAGCAAAAAAGTTATTTACCTTTTTCATTTAAGACAGCAAAATATCACAGTTTAACATTGTTTGTAAGACATCAAGTAAACAACTTTACAAAGGGTATGTACAACATATTTTTTCCATACATATTACAATAATTTTCCTCAATGTGTATATAGATAAAAAATTGAATAAATCTTAACAAAATTTGCAATTAAAATAATAAAATATTAACCAATGTCGGTTTAATAACAAAACTGGTACAGTAAAATCCGAAACTTAACATTCAATGCAAAAAATATAAAATTACCTGATAAAAATTCAGAAAGTCTACTTCAGATTTAATAGAAAGATTTGTAACAAGCCTATGCAATTATTTTCCTGAGAGTTGACTGGATTTGCTTTACAAACAAACAAAAATACAAAGTAGGACCGGTAGAAAATCTACAAAACTGTTCAAAAAGATAATTGGGCAAATGAAATAAAAATATGGTTCATAATCTAATGAGTTTTACATTCATGAAGCTTTGAATACAGCAGGAATTTCTTTACTAGGAGCCTTTGTGATATTATATAAACACAGATAAATAAAATGGCATTCAATAAACTTACAACAAATTATGATCATTTAAAAGAGTCTTGAAAAATTTCCAGCCTAGATATTTTTAAGACTGGTCCAAATTTAAAGAAGATACAAGTGAAATTTCAAGTTGGTGATACCTAAAATATGTAAAAAAAAAGCCTGTTCCCATGCAAAAACTGCTTTTGGAAAAAAAGCTTCGAAAACATTGCGGAAAATGAAAAATCTTCTTGTTACAAGCAATGTCCTCATTATCCACAATGTTTTTCTTCTCTAAACAGACAAAGATTTTTATTTTTTTCATCTTTTAATATTTTTGTATGCAATGTTTTTGAGTCGAGACTGGTCAATTTTGTTTTGTAATGGGTTAAGCCATCCCCATATAATCAAACTTTTTGGCTCCTCTCAAGAAAAACAGCTGGAAAATACTTGTGTGTAAAATGACGAAATTAATTGTTACAAGCAATTTCTTCATTTTCACAATATTTTCTACCCAAAGATTGAAAAAAATCTAAAATTTCTTTAATTTTGAATCGTCATCTACAACTTCTTTCAATTTGGACCAGTCTAAAACGTTATTGTCTGGTAATGGGTTAACTTATTTTCATCTGGTTTGTTAGCTGTATAATCTCTAACATGATGTCTTTTGGCAGGTCCACAAACGGAGGAGACTTCACCAAGGATGACATGTGACCTCTCATATATTCTAAACAGCTCTCTCGAATATCATCTGGAAAAGATTCAATAAATCTACATTCTTTAAGGTTTCTGGCCAATAATCTAGATTTCTTGGTTGGTTAGGTCTTCTTAATTTCACCTAAAATAATAAACTCACTGTTTGAAGATTATTCCCAACTTTCGTTTTTCAAGCTAATGAATGCCGGGGCTCAATATGCTGTTGTTGGTATGTAAGTCATGGGCATATTGGCACTTTTGGAGATTTTTGAAAAAAATCAATTTGTCACCATTTTGTGTGCATTCAAGAAATTGAATTCCACCGTAAGTGAAAATAAAGTTTATTGTGGTTTACTCAATGAGAGATAAATCGATTTTACAGTGAAATAAACAGCAATCCTCTATTGATTCTAGCTTGATTCTAACTTGTATGCATCAATTTATTTAATTCATTTGTTGGATTTTAAACAACGCTCCTCGTATTTAAATTCAAAGGCGAAATAATTTAGAATTGTGGCCATAGGTTCCATACTCAAGGTCTTCATTGTAGCGGATGTCCAGTGGCATGTGAGACTTCAAATTGTTTAGTCATAGGGTGCTTCAACATACTGGTAGAAATATGTCTCTCACCGATAGATGAATAATCACCTTTAAAATGGGAAGAGCAACTGGAGACTCGGGATAGAATGTTAGTTATTGAGAAATACTAGGCACCTATGGTTAGTTGCTCAAGCTAACTGAAATGATGTTGACAATGGTATTAAGAAACACAATCAATTTCAAATCTACATTTAAGCCTATAATAAGCCTACCATACATAAATCAGAGTTCTTGTATTACCCTGTATGTCAAATGGCATTGATACATTTCAAAGGGCTAGGCCTAATAATTTAGGACTATTTTTATCTATTCCTCTGTGAATTCTGAGATTGAATAGGGCTTATTTCAGAGTTCAGTAATTTTTTGAAGTTTTTCGGTAGAGGGCCAATAAGTATTGATACATACCAGATATTAAAGCTCTAGCCTAATGGTTTTGGTGATGATGATTTTTACCATATATCAAGGTTCTGGGCCTTATGATTTAGGAGATGAAGATTTTTAAGTTTTTCATTGATTTCATCTCTATGAAGTATTTTGAAAGAGCACAACCTAAGGACCAATTTTGTGAAGTTTGGTTGAAATTCCATGGTAAGCTTAAGAGGAGATTTTTTTGTAATTGTGGACGGACGGTCGATGACTGGTCATCAAAAGTGGTAACGTGGGTTTTAAACGGCCCTTTTTATACATTAATGCAAGGGATAATGACCCTTGTGGGTTTTTTGTTTGCTTGTGTGAGTGTTTGTTTTTTTTTTTTTCAAAGTTCTACACTTGTCCTAATTCAAAGAGATAGCGGACGAATTCAAACAGTAAGCATCCTATATGACAGAATCGGTGAGGAAAAAGAAGATTGCATGTTACCAGTAATTTCTTCAATTTCCATAATGCTTCCCTAAGTTTGATATCACAAGGATGTAAAAATCAGAGATTGTACAACAAAGGGTTAACTAAACTGAATTTTATTACCTATAATTGGTAATCTGTCTGAAGCCGCACAATACACATCGACTACATTATCATTGGTGAGACTGTTACATACAGTAAATGCTGATGTGGCCTTCAGACCTTCTATACTAAATCGATCTGCAACTGAAATATAAACAAGGGGTTCATTTGCAATAAACAATTGGAACCTAAGATTCAGTTAATTAAAGGCCCATAAACAAAGATTAGCTTTGAGAAATATCGAGCAAGGGTAAGAGCTTACTAAAACCTACATTCTGTGTGATAAAGTGAAACGTTCCGAGCTCGTAGACAGGGCCAATCAATTCGGAGAAAAGGATCCTCAACTGTAAATCAGCTCTGTCTTCTTATAAAGTCATATATGACTCTCTGGAAGTTTCCTAATTTGCATAATACCGCAGGTTACCTCCTCTGAATTGATTGATTGAATGAATGAGGTTTAACGCTACTTTTAACAGTTTTTAAGCGCCTGGAGAGCACCTAACAATGCATTCCTGGTATTTCTCACACCAGTACTGCCACTACATCCTTTCCTAGCCTCAAGCTGCTATCCCACTTAGGTTTACGATTGTCCACCCATTGGTGAGAGACAAATGTCGGAAAGGATATGGCATCTACAACTTGTCTCAATTTGGAAACGAACCCAAGTGTACAAAAGGACAGTCAAAATGTTGTTTAGTGGTAAAGTATTTAAATCCTAGTTTATGATCTGATCAAATTTTCTTTCTTAGTGAAATCAGAAGGTAAGACCCCCAAAGGCACACTTCTACAAAAAAATATAATCCAATGAGTTCTTGGAGACAAAAAGTTTTATGACGTGACCACTTGTTACCAATTAGTCCTGATACGCTTCCCTAAACCTATGTTTATAATCTGATCAAAATTTCATACAGGAGTAGATGTTCCTAGGATCTTTACTATGAAATTTGGTTGAAAAGTAATTAGTAGTTTCAGTGGAAATGATAGACTTCTCCAGTGCAACAAAACATATCATAGGTCAGATAATAAGGAATAAAACATTCTAATTGAAAGGTAGAACATGTACTTTTTACTATAATTTATTTCAAATGTTTAATCTATTTTATCTATTTATTTATTTTTGAAAACACATGTAGGCTTCTAATATTTTCAATGTCTTTTCTTTATAGCAAAAGCGAAATTTTACGGAGTATAACCCATTCATAGACAAGCTTCGGCAACATCTGGTCAGTATGTTGATTACGTGTACATAGCATTATATACATGTATATTTAATTAAATTCAAAGTTTGTTGTGAAATAGCTGGACCAGACCTACCTCTCCAGATCTCCACAAGTTGTCCAGGACTGTATACGGACGGTATCTTATTGGTATATAGGTAGAAGAGAGCCGCATAGAATCCTTCACCATCTACTTCTGGTAGATTGATTGGCTCCTATAACAGTGTTGAGAGCAAGGGAAACAATGTATGTACATGAATTATAATGTCTGTTATTGTATCAGTGGAATTCTGTTAATCCCAATACATATTTGTCAATACATTTGTTGCAATCAACCTATATTTCCACGCAAGGACGCTGTTGGACACCCCTCAATAACAAAAAAAAATGGAAAACAATGTGTACAATGAAGAAATTGCCTGTGACGAGCAATTTCTTCATTTTACACAATTTTTTCTACCCAGAAAGTTGAAAAAATCTAAAATTTCATAAACTCCCATTTGCCGTCTAAAATTTTGCTGTCTGGTAATGGGTAAAACAGGAGTTGCTATAAAAAGGAGGTTTTTGTTCTTTAAATCTAAGGTTTCGCCACAAAATCACTCGCAATTTAATAATCAGACGTCCAAATTTAAAGTAACTGCAGATGGCAATTTCAAGTTGACGAAATTACGAGTATCTTTGTCATTCTAGGTAGAAAACAATATGTAATATGTAATACTTCCATATTGTTTTCTGAACTAAATTCTTAAGTGACGTAAAACGGCGACATCTAGTTGGATCAGGTTATGCAATGAATCACTATTGTCAAGGTCGCAATTATGGGGATTACACTGCACTGTTTTCCGAATCCACAGAATAACAAGATGAGAGCTAATGGCCCAGAGATCGCAATTGATCAATTATTTGAAAATATGTATTTTTCAACTTTGAAATTTCGTTCGCCTGAAATAAGTTAAAGTACTGTTAAAACTATATACGCGTTTAACATTTTTTCACTGTTGTGATGTATTCTCTCACAAGGGCACAAAACATAAGCCTAAGGAAGTCCGTCCTAGTCATTAATTAAGCTTTGTATGAACACAATGGTTTACATAGACGAATAAAACCCATAAAAAAAGAAAGAAAAAACGGTGGTACTTTGCAAAGATTATGGCCAGTAGTTGCCTAAGCATGACTTTATTAGTGTGAACTTCTTTTTATCTGACATTAACTATATATAAATAACTTACTATAGAGACAGATTCCTTCATACGATCACAGAACATCGCCTTAAAGTAGTCTGATCTAGCCATCAGTATAGCTTTATGAGCGTACATTTCTTTATCTCCGACATTAAATGTGATGTCACTGAAAGTTTCGTTATTCACCAATATACTCAGGTCGTCCGACAGTTCTTCCATACTCGGTGGCGGAGCTAAATACATGATATTTACAAATGGCAACATAAAATTAATTTATTTTTACTTTCATGTATCAATTTCTCTGCGTTTTGAAGGCTTTAAATTCGTTTCATTTCTCCGAGAAAAAATGCACATGGCTTGATAATATTGAATTATAAGAATTGAAAAGGATATATAATGTGTTCATCGAGGTGTGAAATTAAATACCTGATTATATTTATGTATGAATGCACAAACCAAATATATTGTCTCCATCTCTAAATTCACTGAGGCCTCTATATCCTCGTAAAGGTGAGTTTTTAACTGAACGTGTCGTACTGGATGGTATAAAGTAACACAAACCGTATATGCGCAATTTGCATGCCATGAGTAAAAAAGAAAAGAAAAGAAATTTCTACAATTACGTTGCTTCCCTGAAAGTTAAGAATTCTACCACATGTACAGTTCAGGAGTTTATGTTCTCCATGTATTTTTCCTAAAAGTATTCAAAAGAGCGAGAAGAAAATCTTACCCAGATATGTAGTGACCCCTACTATTTCGACAGCGTCTATTTCTACCCAGGTACCTGCAGCCGAACAATCTACTTCTAGTCGGATTTCTGAACATTTCATACCAATATCCTACAATTTATAATTAGCTCCGTGGTCATTGCCAAATTAGGTTAAAAATTCACTTTTTTATTCGAAATCCTGAACATTTCAACAAACACATACGTAATAATTGTAGATGCACTGACCCAAAGGCGGGATTTTTGAGTTTTGGTGAAAAAGCGAAATCACGAAATCAAAGTTGACCGAGAATTGTTCCGAGATCGGAAATGAAAACTTGACACTATTGAAGTTTCCCATAATTCTGTTCTCCTATGTAAAAAATCATTCAGACAAAGCAAATAGGATCCACGTGCCTTCATGAAACCTTTAGAATCATGAAAGCCTGTGCTTTCCGTAACGATGAAAAAATGGAAAAAGCTATTGCATGTGCATACCACAAAACCTGCTGATATTTGATACATATTTACCTTAACTTAGCGTACAACCTTAAGCTTAAGAGAAAAAATCACTTGAATTTCTGGCCTTGGCACGATTGTGATATAGCAAGATGTTTTATTGTCTTGATGCAGCATATCTAATATCAAAAATTTGCTCGCAAAGTTTCGGAATGTCAAGTTTCAATCTTTGCTTAGTATACATCTGCCTCCGCGCATAATGCAGTTCGTATATCATCCTCTATGTATTTATGGACTGGGCAAATAATTAATTCACGCTCTAATCACATTGCTATATGATTATTGAGCTAAATACTTCTAGTTTTATATCTTTATTTCGTATCAATTTCCTACAAGAGATAGATAAAGGAGCCTTAATCTTCAAAATCTATCCAAATTGAATAAATCGCGGTTGTCAATCAAATAACCAGTCGACAAATGAAATTATTTATCTAGACTAGAAATGAGTTTTGATCTCCGACATTGGCCGCCATTTTGATAAGCTTCTTTGTTAGTTTGGCTACTAAAACGCCGTAACTACAGCTCATTCAAGCTGTAGTTACGAAGTTTAGCTCGCCAACCAACTATTCACATTTTTGTTGTATACTGCTTGCCATAAATTTTGCATAATTACGCCTTTGAAAATCGAAGCGGGACTTCCTGTTGGAGTCAGTGGGCGTGGCCAACTAAGTCAGTGGGCGGGGCCAGCTATTGGTCAGTTCTAATTATCCTAATACTGAAGTCATTGTGATATTCGTCATTTGCCTTCCAGTCGCGGACAAAAGAAAGCATTTGTGTAATGGGCAACTTCTGCATTGGAATAATTTAACGCCAGTTTCAGATATCAAAATACCTGCGTTCTGATTGGCTGCAAAATGTGTGTCTTATCTCCACCGAAAAGGTGCGTACGAAAGTAGTTCCGTGTCAAACTATTCCATGGTAATTATTTGCTTTTTGTGTTTGATTATATATTATAAGAAATAAAGAGAATAATTTAATTTTGTTTTCATTGAGGTATGAAACGAATGACCGAATAACAGACCTTTAAAAAAACCCGCCGATCATTTTCGTCATCCGAACTTTGAATTCGGATCAGTCTCAATTTTTGTAGTTAACGAGCTCTAATTACCTTTATGGGTGGAGAAAAAACTCTGGATCGCTGTATTCGTTCTACTCGATCTGTCTTCCACAATACCTGCCAGTCACCGCCCCTGTCCCCCCTGGCCAACACACGCTTGACGCCCCCTGCGTTGTAGGTTTCGTATATATTGATCTGCTCGATGTAAACCGGTATCGTGTACTGGAGCTGTATAATGTATGATAGATGATGCCCTTTAACACAGTACCAGACGACAAAATCCTAGAATGATCCAAACTCAAAGAGTTTGCAGACGACAATATAAAGTGGGTTTTTAGATCAAACTGCCAAAACGATGTGCAAAATGGGAAAATGCTTCAGGTGCAAATGGTTCATGTTATGTAAGATTTATAAAAAGCAAGCTTGACAAATGAACGAGGCTAAGAGTGAAAGCTTTCGCTTATAATCAGAAATCGTCGCCGCCGAATATTCAAAGCGCATGCGCAGTTCAATATTTTTTCCAATAGGGAGATGGGGAGGTGAACGAAAATACTGGGGTAGTGGGTGCGAGTCTCGGTTAAGTCAGCCTTCTATTCAAGTTCTCGAAGCGCTCGCAAACTTTTTTCAAATGTTATCTTACATTTCTAGTCAGGCCAAAATCGGATTTTAATTAGAAAGTTCTCGTGAGTAATTCGTATCCCTAAATGCAGCTCGGTTCTGAGACTATAGTGGCAGACGAATAAAACAAGTCTAAATGACTGTTGTAACGTGTCGGCAAGAATCATGGGCGAGCCGGAATTCGAACCCATGACCCCAGGGTTGACAGCATAACGCATTATTACGAAAGACTGGTGGTGACATCAAGAATTCACACTTCATACATAGTAACTCAGAAGTGTGAAGTCGGAAGTTTGAAGTAATAAGTTGGAAGTATGAAGTCGGAAGTTTGAAGTGAGAAGTTGGAAGTATGAAGTCGGAAGTTTGAAGTGAGAAGTTGGAAGTATGAAGTCGGAAGTTTGAAGTGTGAAGTTGGAAGTATGAAGTGTGAAGTGTGAAGTTGGAAGTTGGAAGTGTGAAGTTGGAAGTATGAAGTGTGAAGTTGGAAGTATGAAGTGTGAAGTTGGAAGTTGGAAGAGTGAAGTGTGAAGTTGGAAGTCTGAAGTTTGAAGTGTGAAGTTGGAAGTATGAAGTTGGAAGTGTGAAGTAGGAAGTTTGACTTCAGACTTCCAACTTCACACTTCAGACTTCCAACTTCACACTTCAGACTTCCAACTTCACACTTCAAACTTCCAACTTCACACTTCCAACTTCACAGTTCATACTTCCAACTTCACACTTCATACCTCCAACTTCACACTTCATACTTCCAACTTCACACTTCAAACTTCCAACTTCACACTTCATACTTCACACTTCAGACTTCCAACTTCACACTGCATTCTTCCAACTTCACACTTCAAACTTCCAACTTCAGACTTCAAACTTCCAACTTCACATTTCAAACTTCCAACTTCACACTTCATACTGTACACTTCATACTTCCAACTTCACACTTCAGATTTCCAACTTCACACTTCATACTTCCAACTTCACACTTCAAACTTCCAACTTCACACTTCAAACTTCCAACTTTACACTTCATACTTCCAACTTTCCACTTCAAACTTCATATTGAATTTGGTTTGATTATGTACTGTGAAATTAAGAAGTCACCACGGGTCTCATAATTCACATTTCACACTTCCCATTTCAAACTTAATATGTATGAAGTTTGAAATGTGAACTGTGAATACATGATGTCACCAACGGTCTTTCATACATTATAGACCTATCTAACTGGTACATTTAAAGAGAAAAGCGCTCGAAAGGGATTTGACATTCTGAACGCAGGCTACGAATACATAATAAATACTAGTAGGTTGATTGAATGGAGTTTAACGCTGCTTTTAACAGTATTTCGGTGATATCGCGGCGGCTGGAGCACCTAACAATGGATTCCTGGTATTTCTCACACCAGTACTACCACTACATCCTTTCCTAACCTCCACCTGCTATCCCACTTAGGTTTACGATTATCCACCCATTGGTGAGAGACAAATGTCGGAAAGAATATGCGCCGCCGCCGGAGATCGAACCCATGATATCCCATGATCGAAGATTAGGAGTCTGACGCGCTACCGACTGCGCTATGACGGCGGTATATACTAGTAGGCATAGCATTAGCAGGCTTTCGAATAATCTGTCAAAAGCACTGTTGCACCTAAAAATTGAACTGTTACTGTTTTGCATAATTTTACACCTGTCCAAATTCAAAGGATTTGCAGACGAAAATTAAATTGAATGTAATCTGAAAAATAATCATTCAATAGGGTTTAAAACATTTTGGAAAAAGAAGTAATTGCTCGTTACAATTCCATCTAAAACTTTCAGATTTCCAGTACTTTGATTATCAACCGATACAACTTGATTTTTTATTCTTACCAGTGACGGCTAGCCACTCTTCTCCACGAGACTATTTTTAGATTTTACTTCAATATTAGATTGTGATGGTGAAGCATCACTATGCAATTTTACTTTGCTGCGATCATCCATCACACTGAACTATTCTGACTAGCCATCAGATACTAGACTACTGGTACTTACTGCAACCATTCAACTAAGACATGTCGCATAAACAATCGCCAAGTTTAAGATAAATAAACAACAAACTACGTCCATCAACACCGGACATTCTGGCAACGCCCTCATCTGGATCCGAACGTGAGTTGTTGGAAAATATGAAAGCCGTTTACATGGCGATTTTGTGTTCTTTACTATCGTACGAGCCTGTGTAGGAAATGTCCAACTATTTCACATGTGCCGAAGTGCGTTTAGCAGGCTGGATAACACTCACTGCATTTAGAATAGTTGTGGATAATTTGACTACGTTTTGTGTCCGTACCTTCCTGATTGCAAAGGCTGATCGGAGACTAAACTTGACGCACAAAGGCTGATCGGAGACTAAACTTGACGCACAAGTGAAATAGTAAACCCATTCCCACACAACAAACTTTTAGACTGGTCCAAATTGATAGAAGCTGCAGACAACAATTTAAAGTTGATGGAATTTTGAATTTCTTTGTTTTTTTCAATAGAAAACATTGTGGATAATGAAGAAATTGCTTGATACAAGCAATTTCTTCATTTTCCACAATGTTTTCCAAAGTATCTTTCTTGAGGGGCGTAAAAAGGAGGGCTTGAGTTGGAATGGGTTAAATTACACGCATAGATTCGTATATAACCCATAATCGGTTGATGGATACTCCCTTTCTACGCCTCATACCTCCAAAAACTGATGAGCGTCTATTGAACGTGAAGCCCAAGCTCCCGGGGTGTCTCCATACCTAGGGTAAACCTTGGGTGGTCCTATAACGGTGTCTGCACACCAGCTGAAATTAAAACAAATCAGTCGATAGTGCAAGAGGCGTTACTTTTCCGATTTTTTTCCAATTTCAAATGAAAGTTACATTAATAAAATTAATAATTTCTTAATATCGGGTTCGCCGTTTTGGTATGGTTTTAATTAAATGGCTGATTTTTTTATTTTCATTCTCTTTTTTTTTTTGTATACCCCTCGTTTATCCGGATGAAGTATAAATTGGCCCGACGGATGACGGACGGGCGCCGGACGGAGGGTGATCACAATATATTCAGAATTCGAATTAATAACTGTATTGATATACTTATTGTCATTTTGAAATCAATGCACAATAACTACAGTGTATCTAAGCTGTAGCTACGAGGTTTTGGTCCTTAAACAAAGTAACAAAATATTTCCGGGTACGCTGCCCTAGCCTGTGATAAAAAGGGACACTCACCCCTTTGTGTCCTTATAGTGTAAAAATCCTATCTCTATTTATGTGTATATTACATTTGTCGGATAAGTCCCTGGATTGGCAGCGGCATACTCATTGACCAGTTGTTTTTTTTGTTGTTTTGTTTTTTTTCGCGTAATCATAAGCGTCCAGGCTGCTAAGGCATGGTCTTGCATGATTTTACGAAAACATCTAGAAATTTTATTTGTTTGTTTGAATGGGGTTTTACGCCGCTTTCAACAATCTTTCAGTTAGATCGCGGCGGCTGGAGCACCTAACAATGGATTCCTGGTATTTCTCACACCAGTACTACCATTACATCCTTTCCTAGCCTCCATCTGCTATCCCACATAGGTCTACGATTATCGACCCATTGTTGAGAGACAAATAGTCGGAAAGGATGACTGCCGCGTGCCGCCGTTGGGGATCGAACCCGGGACCTCTAGATTGTCAGTCCGACGCGCTACTAACTACGCTTTGACGGCGGCACGTCTAGAAATTTGATTATGCAATTAACCCTTGTCATGCTGAATTAAAAATCCAATATGGAATTGCTCTAAAATCAAAAGAATGGCAGCACTGGAAGGTCTGAATGAGGGTCAATATTTCTTTTGAAAATTGGTTATATAAATAACTCTGACTGAAAGGGGACAAGCAGTAGGTGTAGACCAAGATCAGACTGCACTTATGTGCAGTCTGATATTTGTCTATACCTCCTGCCATAACAGGCATATTCCGGGTTCAGCATGACAAGGGTTAATAAGCCAAATGACTTAAACATCAAACAACAACTGACCACAAAACAAGTTACCTGTAATAACAATAAACCCTCATATACATACCTGCTCGTATCGTACTGCGATGAAAACTGTAACACTTTGTTGACCCACTGTTTTGTTGTATTAGCCGATGTTCTTCGCACTACCTTTGTTTTGGGTCGAACTACGGATTCGTAGGAAGGAGGGGGCGAGTTTTTATTAGAAGATCCTTTACTTCCCATGTTGTCAATTGTGATATTTCCACCTTCACAACACGAATTGATCAAACACTGAAATCGTGTATTGATTACTGGTTCTATTTTTAGAAATTACAAACATAGGTATTGTAAATAGGTCAAATTTGTACATGTATGTTCTTAGACTGGAACATTGAAATTTGTTGTCGACAACGCGTTAAAGGGGGGGGGGGGGGGTATAGTATAAGAAGATGTCTTCAGTTTCCCATTAACAGAAGACACAACGGCACTGGATACCATGATGACTTTAGCCAAGTTGATGGAATCTTAGAAATCTTGCCCGAAGATTTTAGTTTAAAAAACATTGTGGGAAAGGAGAAACTGTTTATTTCAAGCTGTTTCATCATTGTCCACGATGTTTTCACAGTCATATTTTTGATCAGCGCAGGAATCGGATAACGAGGTTGAATTTCAGACAATATATAATGAAGCGATCTAAACTAAAAGAAAAATAGACACCTGTCAAAGCTACGGTAGTAAAAAAGAAGACAGATAGGCATTAACCCTTGTCATGCTGAGCCTAGAATATTCCTGTTTTGAGAGGAGGCATAGACAAAGATCAGCCTGCACATAAGTGCGGTCTGATCTTAGTCTATGCAAGCTGTTTGTTCCCTTTAAGCCAAAATTGTCTGTAAAAAGCTATTATCCTAAAAATATTGACCCGTCACGCCGTACAGTACTTTCAGTCCTTTTATTCTAATGCAATTTCGTGAAAGTATTTTTATCAGCATGACAAGGGCTAAGTAGGTGCAAAAACGTGAAAAGGTTGGAAAATGTGTAAGAACCGCGTTCTCCCATTTCCACGATTTATGTACTGAATGGGCCTGTATGTTAATGTTGGGGTCGTCACGGTAACCGGCCATTCCAGGCTACTTATTTATTACATGCTGTTGGCCATAAATTCTGCAAAATGACACAGTTTGAAATCGAAGTGGTACTTCCTGCCATCGGGCGGGACCAATGGGTTAAGTGTGTGTGTGTGGGGGGGGAGCGATTGGTCAATCACGAGTCTGCCACCATAACATCCGAGACACATGGGACCCGGGTATACGGAGTAGAGAAAAGCAGCACGGATGGTTGTGTGGTGGTAGAACATGGTATACGTTTTGGTAATCTTCGTCTAGAAAGGTGCATAATCATATCGAAACATCTTTAGAATTACACCTGTAGATCGAATGGGTTAATCGCGATACTATTCTAAATGTCTATACATTGTACAGACATTTAGTACAGTATAGCAATTAACCCTTAAGTTATAGTGAAATTATTTGTTTCAAGCAAATGAGTTTGTAAATGCCAACTACAATAGAATTGGAGCAGATAAGACCAATGTAACAGGAATTGCCAGATCGCTCGTCATATCCTCGGAACTCCGACATTCAGATAAAAAAAGATATCAAACGCCATTAGTTTGCAAAATGACGTTCAGTGGCATAAAACAAAGCATTTTTTTGTTGGCGACCTAAGCACTGTAGCTGAATAAGCTGTAGTCACTACGTTTGAGTTATCAAACAAACGTTTAAGTTGCCAAACAAACGTTTAAGTTGCCAAACAAATGTTTAAGTTGCCAAACAAATGTTTATGTTGCCAAACAAACAAAAATGCTTGTCAAAAGTTCAGCGATCATAATATTTGACATAATCTTCCAAAAATATTTGGCCAGTGTCATAAATACAGAGGAAATTGTTGGTTGGCGACCTAATAATCATATATCTTTTAATAAGCTGTAGTTATGTGTTTAAGTCGCCAAATCAACACTAGACGCCATTGAGTGCTCGATTCGCTCCATCTGCCTGATATACTTATGATAAGGTTTTTCATTTTTTTAAACACAGGTAATTAAGTTTCTTAAACACAGGCAGAAACTCATTTTTGAAAGATTTTTTTTCTATTTATTTAAAGAGAGGCAACTTTCTTTAACACAAAAAAAAAATCATAGTTGAGCCATAGCAGTTATTTCCCTTGACCTATTATGTATTCTCTACTTGAAATTTGGCAAATCCTCCAAAGCAATAATACTTAACAGATGTTTGTTTGTTTTTTTAAATATTTGAAAATGTCACCAAAAGATCATTTCTGTAAATTTTTCTATGAAATCCACCCTTCGAGAAGCAGATTTTTAGATAAGCAGTTGCTATATATCGATGGCTAAGAGTAAAAACACTGTATGGCTCTATACATTGTATAGAGCCATACTATGTTTTGGCTCTAAGCCCTTGATATAGATATTGGTCCACCAATTTAACCCTTGGTTTTTCAAACTTTTTTTTTGAGAAACCAATAGGGTCACCAAGGACCATTCATCTGAAATTTAGCTGAAATCTAGCGACTAGCTTTTACAAGGATTCTCGAGGTTTCAACAATACAGCGTGTATGAAATTTTAGCCGAACCCATTTAAGGTTTGTAATCTGATAATTTTCTAAACAGGAATATGATAAAGAGTCACTAAATGATAACTCCTGTATAATTTCATTGACGTCCATCTATTTGTTTCTGAGGATACTTTCAATGTTTTCATCATATACTATAAATTGAAATTGTCAACGCCGATAAAAGCCATAATTATCCAATCACCCATCTTAGGATCATTCCTGTGAAATTTGGTGGTAAACAGCACAGAACTTTCTTAGAATATTTCTACCGGTGGGATGGACGCACTGATGTATGCACAGTCGGAAGCACAGCGGACACAATGCCATGACAAAAGCTCACTAGCTTTCAGCCAGTAAAGCTACAAATTATTCAGCATAAATATCGTGGGGTCAGTATCGACTACTGGTCACTAGATTATGAAACTTTTTTCATACTCAGTTAAGATTTTGCTCAAACTTTAAGCTGAAATAAATGTTGTGTTTAGATGTTAACTGTAGAATTTTCGTTACATATTATCATTTACCAATACCATGTTTCATTTTCATGCACTTATGGTAGAATTTAAGTTAATATACATCTTTGATTTTGAACCAAATTTTGATCGAAATCTCAATTGAGCACGAAAGTGTTTTATAATCTCTGGCCCTGATCTTACTGAACGATTCCATTTATCAATTTCCTTTGCTAATCGAAAAATGAGGCAATCTTCATGCCAAGAAAGAACTGAAAGTTTTGCAAAATAAAGCTCTTATATTTCTCTTGAAAGCACATGAAAGCTTAAAAGCACATTTTAATACAGAAATAAAATATTGAACGATTCAACAAACAATCATAACAAATCTTAACAAACATCAGCAATCTTTTGAGAATCATTTTTTGTAGGCATGCATCGAGATAGTAATTATGTATTTAATGTAACTTAAACCCATGACTAGACCAGGCCAATCTACATTGAAAGAAGATGCAGGTGACAGTTTTAGGTTGATGGAATTTTAAAATTCTTTCTATAATCAGATAGAAAAAAATGTGGACTATGAAGAAATTGCTAGTAACAAACAACTTCTTCACTGTCCACAATGATTCCAAAAGCTTTTTAGAGCCATAAAATGTTTGCAACTACTATAACCATTTAAACCCCTTTGCCCTCTTGTTTTTACTGACCATCAAAAAGGCTTAATACTAATATCTGAGTTCAAAGTTAACTTTAAGTCAAAATGAACCATTTGATTGGTTCATTGATTTTCCTTTACTGACCATCAAAAAGGCTAAATACTAATGTCTGAGTTCAAAGTTCACCTCCAGTCAAAATGAACCATTTGATTGGTACATTGACTTTCCTTTACTGACCATAAAAAGGAAAAATCTGAGAATTTGCAATACATAGGAGATAGGAAAGGATCTGGAAAAAGTCAACCAAAGCTGGTAGTAAACCCATTTCCAGACAGCAAAAGTTTAAACTAGTCAAAATTGAAGTTGCAGACGATGCAGTTTATGATTTTTAGATTTTTTCAACTTTCTGGGTATAAAACATAATGGAAATAATGAAATTGTTTTTTAATGGAGCATAAAAAGTGTCATTGTGTGGGAATAGGTAAAATATAAATTTGTAATGAGGTAGAACTACTATCCAATATTGAACATGTTTAATCGATGCCTCTGCTTAAGTGCTTGTCACATGACCATCAAAATGCAGTAAAAGTCCACTTTTAGCATAACCCTCATGTGATTACACCTGAGATTACGGGATTTCCAATGATTTAAGTTTACGCTCAGGTCTAGGCAGAAATCAAACCTAGCACCCTCTGATCTGAATTCTGAAATTCTACCACTTCACTACACACAGCAAACTGTAAACAAACTGTGACAATTGATAAGTGTATAAGGGATTTTGTTGTGAAGTCTATTGAACATTCTTGTACACAGACTTAAAACTCAAGACTTTTGCTAAAATTATAAAATCTAAACCCATTACCAGATAACAAATATTTTACACTGGCCCCAATTCAAAGAGTTTGCAGGCAGCATGTTACAGCCATATTAAAGATGATGATAATTTAAAATCTCTGTGCTTTAGCAATTTTACAGAAGAAAACATTATGGATATCAAAGAAATTGCTTGTAATAAGTAATTTCTCTATTTTCCACAATGTTTTTCAAAGCTTTTCTCTTGAAGGGTGTGAAAAGCGGGATTGTGTAGGAATAGGATAAGGTAAAATTACATAAAAAATATTCCCAAAACCATTGTACAAAGTATTTCAGTGAATTTTTCTATAGATGATGGTTCCTTAGACTATTATAGATTAAAAAAAACTGAATCAACCCATTACCACACAACCAACATTTCGATTCTTTGAAAAAAGATAGCTCTGGAAAACATTAACACATTCCCACACGATAAAATTCTAGACCAGTCCAAATTCAAAGAAGTTGCAGGCAAAAATTAAAAGTTGATTAAATCTTTCAAATCTTAATCTTTTGGGGTAGAAAACATTGTGGATAATGAAGAAATTGCTTGTAACAAGCAATTTCCTCATTCTTTACAATGTTTTGCAAAGCTGTCATATTGAGGGGCATTTAAAAGGGTCACGGAATGGGTTAAGGGAGAACAAAAAATACTGCCTGTAACAATATGTTCTTCCCAAAATGACCTGTTTTCAATTTAACAAAAATTTTAAAATCTCACCTGCAGTCTTTTTAATTCATTACATAATGATCCTACATTCCAATATTTGCTCAAGAAAATTAGGCTTAAGGAAACCCCGTGGGAAAAGAAGAAGTTGCTTTTAACTCTTTTTTCTATTCAATATACACATACTTTGAAATGTTATCTGAATCTTCTTTCAATTTAGGCTAGTCTAAAAATTGCATTGTTCAGTGACAGGTTAACTATGGAACAACATAAATTTTTCCTGTCTCACACAGATAATTTTAACCCATTACCAGATGGCAATATTTTAGACTGGTCCTAATTGAAAGGAGTTGCAGACGACAGTGTTTTTGGATTTTTCAACTTAATGGGTGGAAAACGTTGTGTTAAATGAAGAAATTGCTTGAGACAAGCAATTTCTTCATTTAACACAATGTTTTCCCAATTGTTTTTTTCTTTTTTGGGCGTCAAAATGCATCATTGTGTGGGAATGGGTTAATCATCACAAAATTGTTTGACATATAATCAGAATTATCTTGTTGTACTTGGACACAGTGTCTTGCTATCTGGTAATGGGTTTAATAGGAGAAAGGATCGACTGGTCTTTTTTTTCTCACAAAATCAATTTGAACCAATTCCTTCACAATGTAAATCCTAGCATATAACCAAAAATTGAATTAATTAGTTTCAGTAGATTTATTTCACATGTTCTCAGTCATATACTAAACTGTACTCTCACCATTGGCTGGATTTCACTACATGCATAGTCTAGAAGATAATAGTACAATTAAAATAAGACTAGGAGGATTGCTTTAATCCTTTTAAATGTCACAGTGCCAGTACTTGAGAAATCATTGTTGAGAAAGAAGAAATTGCTGTCACAAGCCATTCCTTCTTTTCCCACAATGTTTTCTACCACATAGGATAGTTTAATTTCAATTTGCACCCAATTTTTATTGTCATCTGCTACCTCTATCAATTTGGACCTGTCTCAAATTTAAATACAAGAGGCCCATAGGGCCTTATCAGTCCTCCGAGTCCAAAGAGCACAAAAACAAATAAAAGTCCACCAGATTTTGCTACATACTAAATATCAAAGCTCTAAGCCTTTTAGTTTGGTAGAAGAGGAGTTTAAATTTTCATTATATAAGCGATATGTAAAATTCGAGATGTCTGGGAATGGGCTAATTATGACCCTAAGGCAATAATTCATACCATATTGATAGAGATCCAACAGATGATACCAAATATACCAGATGATACTAGATACCAAATATAAAAGCTCTAGAGGTAGCTGTTTGAGAGAACAAGATTTTTGAAGTTTTCAATATATATGTTACATTTGTGACATCCGGGAATCGGCTGATTTTAATCCTGAGGCAATAATTTTTACAATCTTGATAGAGGTCCACAAGACTATAATTGCAATACTTCAAAATAGAGTATTTTCATTGGCCCAAATCGTATCACGTGATCAAATCAATCGCACTTTATACCTCGATAAAAGACAGAACTATTTTCGACAAAAATAGAAACAAACAAGGTCAGGGATTTCCGATATTGGGAATTCACTTCCAAGAAATACCAAACTTGTTTTGTTACTATTTATAGTCATCACCTTTTGAATTTCGATTTCCTTGGATTTTCAATAAATAGATAAACAAATAGTGTCCTTATAACAATTATAATGTTCGTTTTAAACATGAAGATTTCGAAAAACTCACCTTTATTAGCCGTAAATCCGAGATGTCGAATCGGCTTCGCCACATCAGCATGCATCGTGTCGATGTGGTAGGTTTATATTTCTTGTCTATTACAAAACATCTATTCTTAATTCTAACTGTTATCGACCCAGATATCATAATTTACAGAGTTTAAAGTTAGTATTTCCTCATAATAATTCCAAATAAATCCAACGAACGTTCGAATTTCCATTTCAAAAAACCCAAGCGACGAAATAAAATGTCCGCCGTTACAACGACAAGAAATACCAAACTTGTTTTGTTACTATTTATAGTCATCACCTTTTGAATTTCGATTTCCTTGGATTTTCAATAAATAGATAAACAAATAGTGTCCTTATAACAATTATAATGTTCGTTTTAAACATGAAGATTTCGAAAAACTCACCTTTATTAGCCGTAAATCCGAGATGTCGAATCGGCTTCGCCACATCAGCATGCATCGTGTCGATGTGGTAGGTTTATATTTCTTGTCTATTACAAAACATCTATTCTTAATTCTAACTGTTATCGACCCAGATATCATAATTTACAGAGTTTAAAGTTAGTATTTCCTCATAATAATTCCAAATAAATCCAACGAACGTTCGAATTTCCATTTCAAAAAACCCAAGCGACGAAATAAAATGTCCGCCGTTACAACGATACAGCGATAAACTGTGTCAATGTATCCATACGCCTGTCAAAACAAAGTAACTCCGCCCACAGTTCGTTTATTTGTTTTTATTTTCATCTCTCTATCCGTTTCGGATTTGAAATAGACGTATTGCAATTATATGGGCCGAGTGTATTTTTCACTGCGTTTATTGGAGTATAAAGTGCAATTGCCTTAGCACATGGCTTAAACATAACGCCCTACGGGCGTTATTTGCCATGTGCTAAGGCAATTGCACTTTATACTCCAATAAACGCAGTGAAAAATACACTCATCCCTATAATGCTGTATACCAAATGTCAAAGTTCTAGGCCCTCCTGTTTGGGAGAAGAAGATTTTTACAAATTCACTATGTAAGCCTATGTTAAATTTGTGACATCCGGGAATGAGCTAATTTTAAGCCTGAGGCATTAATTTGTACAATCTTGATAGTGGTCAACAAGACGATGCTGTATACAAAATATAAAAGTTCTAGGCCCTCCTGTTTGGGAGATGAATATTTTTACAAATTTCACTATATAAGCCTGTGTTAAATTTGTGACATCCGGGAATGGGCTTATTTAATCCTGAGGCAACAATTTTACAATCTTGATAGAGGTCCACCAGATGAAGCTGTATACCAAATATCAAAGTTCTAGGCCCTCCTTTTTGGGAGAAGAAGATTCTTACAAATTTCACTATATAAGCCCTTTGTGTAACCTGTGACGTCCAGGAATGGGCTAATTCTGTCTCTTGGGCCAAGATTTATACAATCTTGATAGAAATATACCAGATGATGCTACATACCAAATATAAAAGCTCTAGGCCCTCTAGTTTGGGAGAAGGAGATTTTTGAAATTTTCACTATATAAGCCTATGTTAAACTTGTGACGTCCGGGAACGAGCTAATTTTGACCCTGGGGTTATGATTTGTATAGTATTGATAGAGGTCCACTAGATGATGCCATATACCAAATATCAGAGCTGTAGGTCCTTTGGTTTTGTAGAAAAGATTTTCAAAGTTGTCACTATGTAAGCTTATGTACCCCCCCCCAGCACTCTAGCACTGCCATTTTTTGATAGATTTTTTTTCTTGTACAAACTTGATAGTCCTTGCCCTAAAGACTCTAAATACCAAATGTAAATCTAATCTGACAGCCAGTTCATGATAAGAAGAATTTTAAAGATGTACCCTTCTTGGCCCCTTATGGAGCTGCAAGGGAAGATAACTCCATGACGTGTACAAACCTGAAGCGCCTTCAAATAAGGATACTTCCTGCCAGGTTTGGTTGAAATCCATCCAAGGGTTCTTAAGAAGAAGTCAAAAATGTAAAAAGTTAACGTATGACGCCTGAAAAAACACGATTGCAATAGGTCACCATGACCTTCGGTCAGATGACCTAAAATAACGGAAATAAAAAAAGCTTTGGAAAACATGTGGACAATGAAGTGACTGCTTGTAACAAGCAATTTCTTCTTTTACAATATTGCGCTTTATAATACTTTGTTTGAATCATAATATGATTTTCTCTGATGCTGAAGTTTTGTTTCTCCTTCCCTTTCCCTTGGAAGAGAATATTGGTATTATAAGAATTAATACAATACTGGGCTGTACTCAGGATGACAAAACACTAGCAAGTGCTTCCCTAAGTAAGTCTGTTTTTTTTTTACAAAAGTGCACTTGCAATACAGGCTACCATTTTCAAAAAATAGCGAGTGTTTTGTCATCCTTAATGCAGGGTTACTTTAGTTGTGATGGAAGTACAAAATGTAATACTAATACAGTAGAATCCTCTTAATTGCAACTCTGATAATAGCAATTCACTGCTTCATTGCCACTGACTTAATGCACAAACATTACATAAAAAGATCAAATAGCTCCTTTTAACCCATTCCAAGTCAACAAAATTTTAGACTGGTCCAAATTGAAAGAAGCTGCAGATGATATTTTCAAGTTGGTGGAATTTAAATTTTCTTTGTCTTTTTGGATAGAAAATATTGTGGATAAGGAAGAAATTGCTTGATACAAGCAATTTCTTCATTTTCCACAATGTTTTCCAAAGCTTTTTTCTTGAGGAGCATAAAAAGTAGGGCTTGTGTGGGAATGGGTTAATAGCTACTTCTAGTTAACTGCAACAAAAGTGCTGACAAATTGGTGTTGCAGTTAAGAGTATTCCACTGTATTTGTTGTAGGTAGTGTCGGTGCTAAATATTAATTTGGTCATGTAAATTGAAAGGAGTTACATACGACATTGAAAATATTGTGGAAAAAGAAGAAATTGCTTGTTATAGGCAATTTCTTCTTTTTTCAAAATATTTTTCGAAGCATAAAATCACAAGGACGTGAAATACGGGGATTGTAGAGGAAAGGGTTATGTTATAATAACTGTTACATGTAGTGTTCTTAAGGACTATCAGGCTGCAGTTCTTGATACCCCATGTAGTTCGATGTATAATTAAAGTAATAATAATTGTTGAATGTTGTATCCTTGTGAAATATAGGACTGTAGTTCTCAATACATTCATTCAGCTCTTCTTTATAGGTGGCAAATTTGTGGTTACTCTTGTGTGCTGGAAAAAAATTGTAAAATATAATAACAATCATCATAAAGCATTTACCCATCACCATACGACAAATTTTTAGATTGGTCCAAATTGAAAGAAGTTGCAGACAACAATTATTGGTTAATGAAATTTAAAAAAAAATCTTTGTCTCTTCGGGAAGAAAACATTGTTGATTATGAAGAAATTGCTTATAACAAGCAATTTCTTCATTATCAACAAGGCTTCCCAATTGTGTACCTGGAGGGGTGTCAAAAAGCGGCATTGTCTTGGTACAGGTTATTGTGAGTGAATATTTATTTATATATTAAATTTTGTCTGGCTGAAAAAATTTAACTTGATTAGAGTTTTCAATCATTAAATATTTTACATAATTATATCCTACTATCAAAAACTTTTTTTTAACCCTTTAACCCTTTCCTGTTTCTGGATATTTTAGACCAGTCCAAATTGAAAGAGGTTGCAGACGACAATGAAAACTGGATGCCATTTGAAATGAAACCATCCTATGCAGTAGAAAATATTGTGAAAAAAGGAGAAATTGCTTTCTTCTTTTTCCACAATGTTTTCTTGTGTAAAAAATCACAGGAACGTAAAATCCTGTTTTTGAACTAGAAAGGGTTAAAACACAATCCTTCATTTCTATGCTCCTGAAAAAACATATTGAGGGAAAGAACAAATTCTTATAATTAACTTTAAAGATATATATTTCCTCCAAGGAAGGAAGAGATAGAGACATATGCTCCCACTGGAAATGTTTGCTAATCAATTTCTTCATTTTCAACAATGCTTTCTAAAGCTTTTTACAATAGGGATGTCAAAAAGCGTCATTGTGTGGGTTAATGTCTGTATGTGTGTATAGATTTCAAAAATCAAGAATAAGTCCAAGTAAGGCATCTTTGCAAGCAAAGGGTTCTAACACCACTTTGTGAAGGTGCAGTAAGGAGTGAACAGGGAAAAAGATAAATTATCTAATAAGGAAATGCAATATATAACCTAGATAGAATTTCAAATCGTGAGATGACCAGTTAGTAAATAGATAAGCTTAACCCATTACCAGACAGTGATATTTTAGAATGGCCCAAATTGAAAGAAGTTGCAGACGACAATTTAAAGTTTATGAAATTTCGGATTTTTTCAACTTCCTTGGTAGAAAAAATTGTGGACATTGAAGAAATTGCTTGTAACAAGCAATTTCTTCATTTTCCACAATGTTTTCCAAAGCATTTTTACTTTGGGGCGTCTAAAGCGTCACTGAGTGGGAATGGGTTAAGGAGTTTATTTGATAGTTTCCTGTAGACCCTTTCACCATTACCACATTATCATGCTTTACATCCCTGAAGAAATATAATTATAGAAAACTTTATGGGAAAAGGAGTATTTTTGAAAGGAGAAATTGCTTGTTATATTTTTGCTTTTGTTGTTTTTTTTTGCTTGTTCTACTTTATTTGGTCCTTATTTTCCAATATTAGCACATTGAAATGTTCTCTGCAACTTTTTTTCAATTTGGACCAGTATAAATTTTGTTGTCTGGTAACCCAATTCCAACACAACAAAATTTTAGACACTGGTCCAAATTGAAAGAAGCTGCAGACGACAATTTTAAGTTGATGGAATTTTAAATTTTTTCAACTTTTTTAGACAGAAAACACTGTAGATAATGAAGAAATTGCTTGATACAAGTAATTTCTTCATTTTACACAATGTTTTCCAAATTGTTTTTCTTGGGGGCATAAAAGGCTGGATTGGGTGGGAATGCTGCAAAGTTTCACTACTTGTTTTATTTACAGAATGAAGTTGTACACTGTTTACTGAAAATATTAAAATATCCCACTACGTAAGACTGGCAATAGATCAAAGATTTTAGTTTAATCCATTCCAAGCTAAGAAGATTTTAGAACAGTGCAAATTAAAAATTGCAGATGACAATTTTAAGTTGATGAAATTTTCAAAATCTTTGTCTTTTAGGGTAGAAAACATTGTGGATAATGGAGAAATTGCTTGTAACACAATGTTTTCAAAAGCTTACATATTGAGGGGCATTTAAAAGCGTAATTGTGTGGAGATTGGTAAAGACAACAATATATATTTTGTTGATGAGATTCTGAATATTTTTGTCTTTTAGGATAGAAAACATTGTGGACAACAAAGAAATTTTTTTCTATAAGCAATTTCTTCATATTCCACAATGTTTTTCAAATCTTTTTTTCTTGGGTGCCATAAAAAGCGGATTTAAGTGGAATGGGTTACTAAACACAAGAGGCTATATGGACAGTGAATTGATATTAGCTCATTACCAAATGACAAAATTTTAGACTGGTCCAAATTGAAAGGAGGGGCAGGCGACAACTTATAGTTCATGAAATTTTAGATTATTTCACCTTCTGAGAAGAAAACATTTTTGAAAATGAAAAAATTGCTTGGTTCAGACATTTTTTTTCTTTTTCCACAATGTTTTCCAAACCACCTTCCTTCAGGGGCGTCAAAAAGTGTCATTGTGTGGGAATGAGTTGAGTCTCATTTGGAGGACTAGAGGTGCAGGGAATAAAACCACAGGCCCATGACAGTAGAGACTAGGGACTTTTAACCACCAGGTCAAATCCCATCCGTCCTTAATTGTAGGCTGGTATGTGATTTGTTAACCATTTCCCATACAAGCTCATTTCTGAGCAACCCTCAAACTATTTGGGAATATAATGTGAAAGTGCAGAAATTGCTTGGTACAAGCACTTTCTTCATTTTTCATATCATTTTCTACTTAGAAAGACATATAAGTTTTAAAGCCATATCTTTCCCTATACACACTATAAAACTGATAAGAAAACCATACCCCAGGCTCAAAAGCGTACATAATTATGACGAATGAAATTAGAAGATCAACATAATTCTATGCAGTAAGCCCCCAATGCATGAACGAATTTCGATATTTTAAATTGTGTCCCACCACAATTTAAGGTTTGTTTACATAAAACTATGATGTCAGTGATGAAGTTTTAACTTTCGCTAGTCATTCAAACAAATAGCTATAGGCTACGAAGATTAATGACATTGCCCGTATAGTTTAGTCATCAGCACCTGTGCATATAACAGTGAATATTGAAGATTAGCAAAGATTTTTTATGAAGAATCGGGTGAATTTGTCTCGATTTCAAAATGTAAACAAAAACAAATTGAAATCGACATGAAAAACACAAAATACTCTTTCTCGAGAATATCACTCATACCCTGCTTTTGCATATTGATATTATGAAGTCCCTTAGAATGTTTGCTTTAGTGACCAAATAAACGATAGATTATTTCAACTATTTTTCCTTCCCCGGAGGGCAGATATGGCTTTAAATTCTATCAACTTAAAATTGTTATCTGCAACTTCTTTAAATCTGCACAAGTCAAAAATTTTTGCATTCAATAATGTGGTAAGAGCTCAAACAATATACAATTCAATGTAGTGTCTTTTTTACGGCTGCTCAGCTTATATGTCAGTGCGAAAAGGCCCATTTTTAATCCTTTACAGATTTTACCTTGACTAATTCAAATTCACATTGTTTTTCTGAACACAATTACAGAGGGACAAAAAAGTCAGATTGTTTGGGAATGTGTTGACACTGAATGACATTGTGAAATAGAGCAGATGTAGCAGACATTCAATATTGCCTTACCTGTCTATTCAAATGAATTCATTTGTAACCCTTTACCATTCAATTCTTCTTTTGGATGCCATTATGAGAATAATACATTGGAAAACTTTGTGAGGAAAAGGAAAATTTCCTGAAACCATAATCACCTTGTCATGTTCTCACAACTTTTTCTCCGTTTATCATAAGTCCTTATTTATATATGCAGCTTTGAATCAAATCATTTCTTAATCAGAGTTTTTGTCATGTGGTAAAGGATAAGGGCATAAAATCATTTTTCTAATGCCACTATCAGACAAATACTTTATAAGGGGTTATAATAGAATTTATCTCTACATAGTAAAAGTCAGTAGAAGAGACAGGACTGGTTGTAACATTCATGATGAGATTACACAAGATGTATGCAAGGTTGTTGCTGAGTATTAGTATTATAACTACCTTACCAACAACACAGGGCAAGATACCAGTACAAAATGCAATGACTTGCAATGAAGCTGATCTTCAAAGACTTATCTCTAACAATATAATGGAACTCGAAGAAAAGTTTGCAGACAAACTTGAACGTTTGGAACAACAGAATTCAGAGGTAAGACATATCACTTCAAACTATCAAACCAGGATACAGGAGCTAGAAATGCAAGTAGGAAAACTAAATAGAGATCTGGCCAACATGCAACAGGGACAATTTGACAATCAGTGGCAAATTGGAAACTTAATGAAAGAAAATAAGAAAGGCAAAGAAACATTAGACAGTCTTGAGAATGAAATTAGGACAATTCAGCAAACAAAAGTGGAGGGATCACAAGTAGTGACCAACAATTGTACAGACTGTGTAATCCGTCAGAGACAGGATAGAAGTCTAACAGTTTATGCATTTTCTGTCTATCTCAGTTACAAAATAAACAGCAAGGCATCTGACACTGTGTTGATTTTTGATGAAATCATTCTGAACGAGGGAAATGATTATAGCACACACACTGGCAAATACACCATACCACAGAATGGAATTTACGTCTTTCACTACAGCATAGAATGGACAAATGAAGAAATTGTCGATGTTTGTCTGATGTTAAATGGTGCCCAAATGAATTGTGCGGTTGTCCAGCCAGTCGGAACACACGGACAGATGAGCTCAAATACTGTGGTCTTGAGAGCCTCTCGAGGACAGCGTGTATGGATTGAAAATTTGTACGGTATAGGAGCGTTTTATGGTCACCCTGATTTCAGACTTACCACATTTTCTGGATATTTACTAGTTTGATCTTGTATTTGTGATTGTTGAAGAAATAAAATCACAAAATTAAAGCGAATATACAGATAAATGTTGTCAGATTCATGAATTTTTACCTTTTTACTAAATGTTCAGTGCTCAAATTTTGTCCTTAATAATATAATAAATTTGGTCAAAGAATTCAGCAACTTTGATGGATACAGCCAACTAGAGGCGCTTGAGTGGCTGTATTGCTCCGAAGACATGAATGTACTGATTAACCCATTACCAGACGGCAAATTTTTAGACTGGCCCTAATTGAAAGAAGTGGCAGATGACAATTGAAAGTTTATGAAAATTTGGATTCTTTAAACTTTCTAGGTAGAAAACATTGTGGAAAATGAAGAAATTGCTTGTAACAAGCAATTTCTTCATTTTCACAATGTTTTCCGAAGGATTTTTCCTTAGGGGCATCTAAAAGCGTCACTGAGTTGGAATGGGTTAAGCTCCTGAATTCAAAATAAACTGAATATAATGAAAATAAATCTCAATCATTTAAATCTTCGAAATAGTTCTAGAGAACCATTTCAAACTTTTCATTGTTTTTACAAATGTCAAGTAAAGTTATGTAATTCATTACGTAAAATTTTCACTGTATACCACATATGGACATAACCCACAACCATAATAGCCATGCTATCATATTATATGAGGGAATCCCACAAACAGCCATCTAGTTATCATTCCCCTGAAATTTGGTTGAAATCCATCAACAGGTTTCTGAGAAATTTACAACGTTTTCAGTATATACCATATATGGAAATTAGCCCTGCCCATTAAAGCCATATTTTTCATCCAATCAAAATTCTTTTTTTACAATCTGATAAAAGGTCACCAAAGGATCAATCCGGTCATAAACCAGTGGATGGATTTCAAAATTCTTTGAAGGAATCTGATAGAGGGTCACGCAAGGATCATTTCTGTGAATTTGGTTGAAATCCATCCGCCAGATTCTGAGAAGAAGATTTTCAAAGCTTTCACCATATATGGAAATGAGCCCCGCCCATTCAAGCCATTTTTTTCATCCGATCAAAATTCTTTGAAGGAATCTGATCATTTTGAGAAAAGCAATTTCTTCATTACCAACAATGTTTCTAACTCAAAACAAAAAAATACCAAACTTTCATCAACCAAACTTTGCCATCTGCAACATCTTTGAATTTGGACCATTCTAAAATTTTGTTGTCTGGTAATGGGTTAAAATCCCAAGGTGAATGTAGGAGATATGCTCTTGACAGGCTCAATTTGAAATTTTGACCTTGACTTTGACCAGGCGAGTCTGAAGAATATTTGACCACGTAACATGACCTTGACCTTGGATCTATCTCAAAATATGTTCCAATTGGTACATCTACTCTTGTTGGAGAACAATAATTGTGGTTATTTTGAAATCCATCAATAAATGTAGGAGATCTGCCCTGGACAGACTAACACATATACAAATATGTCATAGCAAAAACTATGTCTAGCTCTCAACAAGCTGGCTTGACAGGAAGTATCTATTACTTGCCTCTCTATTAGGTAAATTGATCAACCCATATTGTACAAATGGGAACTCACAAAGCCTCCCTTAACCAATTACCAGGCAACAAAATTTTAGACTAGTTAAAACTGAAAGAAGCTGCATACAACATTTCAAAAGGGGGCTTAAATGGGTTACAAGCAAAAGATTTTTCCTTTTCCCAGAATACTTGTATTTCCATATTTCTTGTAAAAAAAGTCAGACTGAGAGGTAATGGGTATATAACTGTTTGATAAATGTCAGCCAATGTCCAAGTTCAGAGTTCACCTCAAGCCTAAATCAATGATTTAATTGGTTGATCTTTAATTGACGGCCGCAATCCATCAATTGACGGATCCTGCCTGTCAATCCAAAAATTGATAGACCTGTCAATTCATACATTCAGGCAAAAGTCAACCAAAAGAAAGCTTTTTTTGATAAGCAATTCTTAATTGCCCACAATGCTTTCTATCCCAAAAGTCAAAGATATTTTTCAATTCATCAAGTAAAAATTATTGTCATCTTATTCTTTAAATTTGGACAAGTCTAAAATGTTCTATTTATTGTACATCAATGTTGAAAAAGATCTTGCAACTTAGATTAATCCCTCTTGATTGTGCTTCCTGAGGAATACACCAGTACTCAAGACAATTATATTGGCCAAATATAGGTCCAAGACTGATAGTGATGCTCCTTGGACTACAGACCACATGATCCCGATGCTCTACCCTATGACCATAGGCATCAAGAATTTACAAATATCATACCCTATGACTATGGGCATCAAGCATTTACAAATATCGTACCTTATGACCATAGGCATCAAGCATTTACAAATATCATACCCTATGACTATGGGCATCAAGCATTTAAAAATATCGTACCCTATGACCGTAGGCATCAAGAATTTACAAATATCATACCCTATGACTATAGGCATCAAGCATTTACAAACATCGTACCCTATGACCATAGGCATCAAGAATTTACAAATATCGTACCCTATGACCATGGGCATCAAGCATTTACAAATATCATCTTCAACTTCTTTCAGTTTGTACAAGTCTACAATGTTGCGATCTTGTAATTGGTCTAGGATAGTATATCAGTGCCAATGCTCAGCTGAATTCCAACATAATCCAGATTTTTGATGCTCTCAAATAAAAAAAATTGAGAAACCTTTGTGAACTTGAGGCACTTGAGCGCCTGTATCACTCAACAGGCCTAATTTTTAAGGAAATGTTCAGGAATTCATTATAAACCAAATCATATTCACCATGTGAAGCAAATAAAACTTGTCAATGAAATCTTTTAATTTTTCAAACTTTTCAACATGTTTTCAACCAATCAAAATTAATTGATGGAATCTAAAAAAGGGTCACCCTAGGATCATTGAAATATGGTTGAAATCCATCAACTGGTTTCTGAGGAAAAAAAATCAAAGCTTTCACTATATATGGAAATTAGCCCACACATATAAGCCATGCTTTTAATCCGATCAAAATTCTTTGAAGGAATCTGATAAAGGGTCACCTAAGTATCATTTCTGTGAAATTAGGTTGAATTTTGACCAATACTTTCTGAAGAGAAGATTTTTAAAGCAATAGTTTACAGACAAGGAGACAGAAGCAGGCAAACACGACGGACACAACACCATAACAATAGGTTGCTAGCTGGTTTTCAGCCAGTGGAGCTAAAAATGAAGAAATTGCTTGTTAAAAGCATTTGTTTTCATCCAGTGTTTTTCACCCTATACACAGATTTTTACAAGAGCTTAATTATATCAATACCCAATTTTCAATGGCTTCATTAAAATCCATCAGGAATTGAAGGAGTAGTTGCGCAAACAAGGTAAAGTTAACGCATGCCTGCCCAGCAAACTAGAGAGCTAGTAAGCCAGCCAACCAGCAAATTGCCCTAACATTCACCAATCTATTAACAAGAGTTTTTCTTTTGAAATCTCGAAATAATTTCTACATGCCATGCAGATGATTTTTAAAGGTGAATTCCATTATTTCTCTAAGTCTGATAAGCCTGGCCATGCTGCGCAAATATTTTTTGCGAATCAAAATTTCATGAACAAATTTTGAAAAGGTCAAATACAGAGAGCATTCTTGCCAAATTTGGTCCTAATTGGCCAAATGATTTAGAAGGAAAATATTTTCAAAGAACTTTTTCATCCTTTCTCTGGTAAGCCTGCCCCTGCCACGCCCACTTTTTTTGCAAATCAAATTTTCATCCAAGGAATATTCCTGTCAAGTTCGGTCCAAATTGGCCCAGTGGTTTAGGAGGAGATGGTGTTTAAAGAAAGTTTTGACGGCAGGAGACGCCTAGGGACCAAGGACAACAGACTTGGTGATCCTAAAAGCTCCACTTGAGCACGTTGTGCTCAGTTGTGCTAAAAATGGTTGAACGAGATTTTTAAATCAAGAGTTTTGCAGAGGGGTGCATATATGCCCAGACAGGCTTTTCAGTAAAAATATCCTGTAATTTTAAGCTTCTTTGCTAAGTCATAGGTTGATGATTAAAAAGAAAAATTCTGGATCAAAATATTTTTCTCACACCATTTCAGTAAAAATTTCAGTTCATTCCAATTGAAAATGTAGGAGGAGTTGCGCACTAAAGAAACCACTGCAGTTTATGATACTTTGCTAAGTCAAAGACAGATAATTTCAAGATGAATTAAGAGATTACAATATTTGTGAGGCAAGCAAACCTAGACATCATTCTATTCAAGGTTACAAGTTTCCATTCAAAATACAGTACTATATGTCACATGATAATTCAAGTAGCCATGCCTTCTCCATAGGTAAACCTTGCTCACAAAAAAGTTGGCCATATATTACACCACTCTGCTGAGCTCATGACAACTTGCAAAATAACTCAAGCTATCATGGCTATTCCATAACTTAACTTTGCCGACCAAAAAAGTAAGCCAAATACTGTGCCACACTTCATGGCAAAGTTCTAGTTGCCATGGCTACTTTTACATCAAACAGTAAGGTAAGCCATATAATGAGCAACTTGATAACAAAAGTTGTCATAGCTATTTCGCATCAAAAAGTTAGCCCAATATTATGCAACTCTGAAAGCCAAATATCAAATTATGCCACTCTACAATTCAAGTTGTCATGGCTACTCCCTAACTTACTTTCCCCAACAAAAAAATTGGCCATGTATTGTGCCACTCTGACAGCCTCATGGTGATGTGTCACATGATAATTCAGGTTCCAGGTACCCATAGTCTTCTCTGGGTGCCACTGAACTGCATAGATTGGATAATGTTTACCTGGAATGACAGGTGAAAACACAGATCAGGCATGGAATTCAAAAATGTTTTGATATAGATTCTATTTATCTGCACTATTTTGTTATGGACCCCATTCCCCTTTTCCAATTTTTTTTCTCTCTTTTGTTTAAGCCATTCCTGCCAAACCCATCTTTTTTTTAAAAAACATTGTACAGAGTTTATCTTTAATGTTTTCTACCCCTATCTTTGAAATTGCATTGACTGAAATCATCGTTAGCAACTTCTTTGACCAGTCTTAGATTTTGTTTTGAGGTGATCGGTTAATTCCGAAATTTTCTCCTTCAAAAATTTAGATAATGAAAATTAAAATATTTGCAAATTTGGGAAAAAAAGTAAAGGGACATTCTTGGGTTATCTGTCTTGAATGCTCCCGAAAAGTATATTGGTCCTTATCAGTATTTTACTTGGACTTTATCCTTAGGTTCTTTGCACTGCCTGGTTTTAAGGTCAGCTGTATTAGGAAAGCTTTAGAGCTGGAAATGTTCCTTTCATCTTAAAAATATATTTATAATTTCTCTACCATAATTTATTACCTTTGAAGTATTATTATCTATAATCAAACTGGAAAAAGCAAATAAAAAATCGAAACTTCCCATACTGAACAAGAATAAAAACAAAGGTAATGAAGTGAAAGGACCAATGTACAATTTGGCACACCTCTGATATAATGGTAAAAGGACAAAGAGAAGATAACACAGGAATGTTCCTCATTACTATCCATTTCAGTTATTTTTCCTATCACATGCTTAATAATGTCATTACATTTAAATTGTGAAATCTCCTACTGTAAACTTTCATTTAAGGTCACCCCCCTAGAGGCAAACCCCTTGAATCTTAAAACAAGAGGCCAAGTGGGCCTTAACGGTCACCTGAGTAAAAGAGCACCAAGACAAGTGATTTTGTTTGAAAGAATTAGAAAAAGGTTTGGTTGAAATCCCCTCAGTAGTTCTTGAGAAGAAGATGAAAATGTTTAAAAGTTACCAAAAATTACCCCCTTTTGGTCCCCATTTTAGGCACCCCTGACCTCCAGCCTTTTAATTTTCACAAATCTGTATAATCAGTACCCAATGATGCTTTTCACCAAGTAAGTTTGAAATTGGCTTTGTACTTCATCAGAAGAAGATGAAAATGTGAATTTTTTAACATGATGAACTTTGACCTCTGGGTGTGGCCCCATACATGACCCCAGGGGCATGAATTTCACAATTTAAAATATACCTGTCCTATTTGTTATCCACACAAAATATTTAAGCTCTGGCATTAACGATTTATTAGAAGAAGATTTTTAAAGAAGTACCAAAAATTACCCCTTTTTGGCCCCTATTTTGGCCCCTATGACCCCCAGAACCCCTATTTACACAAACTTGAATTGGCATCCCCAAATGATGCTTTCTACCAAGTTTGGTTGAAATCCCCCCAGTAGTTCTTGAGAAGAAGATGAAATATTTAAAAGTTACCAAAAATTACCCCCTTTTGGTCCCCATTTTAGGGCCCCCTGACCCCACAGCCCTTTTATTTTCACAAATCCGAATAACCATTACAAAATGATGCTTTTCACCAAGTTTGTTTGAAATTGGCTTTGTACTTCATCAGAAGAAGATGAAAATGTGAATTTTTTAACATGTTGAACTTTGACCTCTGGGTGTGGCCCCATACATGACCCCAGGAGCATGAATTTCACAATTTATAATATACCTGTCCTAGTTGTCATGCACACAAAATATTTAAGCTCTGGCATTAACGGTTTATTAGAAGAAGATTTTTAAAGAAGTACCAAAAATTACCCTTTTTTGGCCCCTATTTGGGCCCCTTTTACCCCCAGAACCCCTATTTTCACAAACTTGAATTAGCATCCCCCAATGATGCTTTCTACCAAGTTTGGTTGAAATCCCCCCAGTAGTTCTTGAGAAGAAGATGAAATATTTAAAAGTTACCAAAAATTACCCCCTTTTGGTCCCCATTTTAGGGCCCCCTGACCCCACAGCCCTTTTATTTTCACAAATCCGAAAAACCATTACCAAATGATGCTTTTCACCAAGTTGTTTGAAATTGGCTTTGTACTTCATCAGAAGAAGATAAAAATGTGAATTTTTTAACATGATGAACTTTGACCTCTGGGTGTGGCCCCATACATGACCCCAGGGGCATGATTTTCACAATTAATAATATACCTGTCCTAGTTGTCATGCACACAGAATATTTAAGCTCTGGCATTAACGGTTTATTAGAAGAAGATTTTTAAAGAAGTACCAAAAATTACCCCTTTTTGGCCCCTATTTAGGCCCCTTTTACCCCCAGAACCCCTATTTTCACAAACTTGAATTGGCATCCCCCAATGATGCTTTCTACCCAGTTTGGTTGAAATCCCCCCAGTAGTTTTTGAGAAGAAGATGAAAATGTTTAAAAGTTAATGGACGACGGACAACACACAACGCACGACGGACGACGCACGACGACGGACAAACAATGATTGCAATAGGTCACCATGACCATTCGGTCAGGTGACCTAAAAAGTCAACAATGGTCTGTGAAGCTTTAAAGTTTTCTTGAGTCATGCAGAATTTAGTGATTGTATTGTTAACAAGCTTTTTTAGCTCACCTGAGCACGTAGTGCTCAAGTGAGCTATTGTGATTGCCTTTTGTTCGGCGTCCGTCCGTCGTGCGTCGTCCGTCAACAATTTCTTTAAACGACATCTCCTCCTAAACCACTGGGCCAATTAGAACCAAATTTGGCAGAAATGTTCCTTAGGTGGTCCCCTTCAAAAATAGCTAAAAGAATTGAAATCCGTTAAAATCTCTGGTTGCCATGGCAACAAAAGTGAAATTTTAAAATAATCTTTAAAAATCCTCTCCTCCTGACCCAGAAGGCGTAGAGCCTTGATATTTTGCATGAAGCATCAGTATATTGACCTCTTTCAAAATAGCTAAAATCATGATCCTCCGGTCCCCAGGGGCGGAGCCCCAGGGGGGTTGGGTTTATATAGAAATAAAGAACGATTTTTTAAATGATTTCTCCTCTCAAACCACTGGGCTGATTTGAACCTAATTTGGCAGAGATGTTGCTTAGGTGGTCCCCTTCAAAAATAGCTAAAAGAATTGAAATCCGTTAAAAACTCTGGTTGCCATGGCAACAAAAGTGAAATTTTAAAATTATCTTTAAAAATCTCTTCCTTCTGACCCAGAAGGCATAGAGCCTTGATATTTTGCATGAAGCATCAGTATATTGACCTCTTTCAAAATAGCTAAAATCATGATCCTCCGGTCCCCAGGGGCAGAGCCCCGGGGGGGGGGTTTACATAGAAATAAAGAACAATTTTTTAAATGACATCTCCTCCCAATTCACAGGGCCAATTTGAACCAAATTTTGCAGAAATGTTCCTTAGGTGGTCCCCCTTAAAATTTGCTAAAAGAATTGAAATCCCTTAAAAACTCTGGTTGCCATGGCAACAAAAGTGAAATTTCAAAATAATCTTTAACCCTATCCTGTATAATCACTGGTTTTTACGTCCATGTAATTTTATACTTAAGAAAATATTGTGATAAAAGAAGAAATTGCTTTTATCAAGCAATTTCTTCTTTTATCACAATATTTTCTACCACATATAATGCTGTCGTTTCATATTGTACTCTCTTTTCATGAAATCTGTTAAAAACTCTGGTTGCCATGGCAACAAAAGTGAAATTTTAAAATAATCTTTTAAAACTTTCTCCTCCTGACCCAGAAGGCATAGAGCCTTGATATTTTGCATGAAGCATCAGTATATTGACTTCTTACAAAATAGCTAAAATCATGATCCTCGGGTCTCCAGGGGCAGACCCAGGGGGGGGGGGGTATAGGCATGAAGCATCAGTTCACAGACTTCTTTCTTATTTCTGAAATTAAAACCCATGGGAAAAGTTTTTTCCTTCTTTCAAATCAGCACTAAAGCCTTGGAATTTGTAATTTGGACTTTTGGATTCCCAGGTTCATAGTGTTTATAAGTAATTGTAGCCCACTTGTTTCATAATCCTAACCTTAACATGAAATTAGATTGTTGAAAGAAAAAGAGCCTTTATCTCAGGTGAGCGCCCCAGGGCCAACGGCCCTCTTGTTTTCATTTTCCAGCTAGCTTTCCTAAGCTACTTTTTTGAGGATTGTAAAGCTGTATTATGTGAGAATGGGTTAAGACATATCTACCCAGAAAGTTGAAACAAGAGGACAATGATGGTCCTTTATAACCCATTCCAACACAGCAAAATTTTAGACTGGTCCAAATTGAAACAAGCTGCAGACGACAATTTCAAGTTGATGGAATTTTGATTTTTTTGTCTTTTTTGATAGAAAACATTGTGGATAATGAAGAAATTGCTTGATACAAGCAATTTCCTCATTTTCCACAATGTTTGCCAAAGCTTTTTTCTTGAGGGGCCTAAAAGGAGGGATTGAGTTGGAATGGGTGCTAAGCTGTGTATGATGGCTCAAGGCTTTATGATATATACAAAACATGAAAGCTCTACTCCTTACTATCTCAGAGAAAAGATTTTTAGAATTTTTCTTCTTAGATCCTAGTTATATCGAAGATCAAATACCATGGGGATAATTTTTAGAGAACAGTAAATTCTTTGAAATTTTTTGGTAGAGGGTCAATTGGAATTGATATATACCACACTCTAGGCCTTAAAGGTTTAGGAGAAGAATTTCAAAGAATAACCTCTTTTTTCATATGTAAAATCAGGAATTGCAAAGAAAAGGGTTAATTTTTAGAGTACTGTAATTTTCATGTTCTTCATGGTTTATAATTAATTGAAGTATTTTGAAAGAGCATGACTTAAGGATCATTTCTGTGAAGTTCGGTTGAAATTCTATGGTTAGTTTAAGAGGAAAAGACTTTTTTGTAATAGTGAACAGAGGGACAGGCAGATGGACAGACGGATGCCAGATGATGACCGATCACAATAGCTCATCCAGATCACTTCTTGCTCAGGTGAGCTAAAAGGAGGCATAATCATAACATAATTGAAAGCTAACTTAATTTATTAGATAGGTCGCCATTTTCCAATGAACATATATTCCAAGTTTCAATTATTTGCCTTCAATAATACCAGAGATATTACAAACGTCTCAGTATTTGCATAAATGACAAAAAAGACTATCATGCAAATGTCAACAGGGCTAAAACAATACCTCCAATTTTCTCAGTTAAACATCTCAGCCCAAAAAATCAATTTATCTTTCTTACCCTCAGCAGTAGAAATGAATTCCAGACCATAATCATCTTTATTTGTAGATAAAACTTGATAAAACTGGGGAAGTATCTTGTCACTTTTGTAAGTCTGAAATGAAAAGGTACTTTTGTTTTTACTATTCTATATTATTTTGATTCATCAAATTACACTAAAATATTCAAAACAGATGAAAACCCATTACCAGACAACAAATTTTAAGGCTAGTCCAAATTAAAAGCAGTTGCAGACGATAATTTAAAGTTTATGAAATTTTATATTTTTTGAACTTTCAGTTAAAAACATTGTATCAATCAAGACATTGCTTTTCACAGGCAATTTCTTCATTTCACACAATGTTTTTCCATTTAGTTTTGGTGAGGAGTCCAAAAGCATCATTGTGTGGGAATTGGTTAAAATATCTCTGAGAGAGGCACTAGCTATACCCTACTGCTAACCACTTTTACAGATGGGTAGACTAGAACTGGTTATTTTTGTGTTTTGCCCATTTTGGCCATACTATAATTTTACCAAGTTATGGTCTATCCAATGGACAACATGTCATGCCCACTGATTTGTGCAGAGAATGTGGTGTGCAGAATTTTTTTAAAACTTAGACCTTGACCTTGGACAACAAATGTTTCGCATGACACTAGCACTCACCAACTGTGATAAATTATTTTCAAGTCCATCTATGAATCTAGAAATTATGCTCTGGACAAGATTGTTTCACCTTCAACAGTGACATAGTCCTTGGAAGTATCAAAACAAACACTTTGCATAACACTAGCACTCATCAAGAAGTATAAACATGCTAAGTTACTTTCAAATCCATCCATAAATGCAGAAGTTATGCTCCGGACAAGGTCAATTTTATTGTTTGAACTTCAACTGTGACCTTGACCTTGAAGGTATCACAACAAATGATACTAGCACTCATCAAGTTGCCAAATTATTTTCAAATCCATCCATAAATGTAGAAGTTATGCTCCGGACAAAAATACCAGAAGAATACCAATAAAAGCTTGGCCAAGGATCATTCATGTTACATCTCCATCACAGTAGCCTTTTCCTAGTTGAGCTAAAACAATCATTTCATTTTATCATTTGAATTTTTGATAAATAATGATTTAATTTTTGGTTGTCTATCAAAAACGAGCAATCTGACTGGTCGAAAAAAATATTCATAACTCCATGAACAAACTTTTGAGCACGCAGTGATTTTGTATGATTCCGCACAAAATAGTCCTGTACAAAAGGTATCAATATTTGTAAAGTTTTTGCTTTTTGATTCGCTAGGTGTTATTAAATTATAAGAAATGAAGAGAACATTTTTTGTTTTCATGGAGGAGTGAACCGATATCTAATCACACTGAATGAATACGCGAAGCAGATTTATACATAAGTGTGATTAGTTTTTTCGGTTCATACTTCCATGAAAACAAAAAATGTTCTCTTCATCTCTTAAACAAAACTAGAGGCCCATGACGTCCCGAGATGCTCTACTGGTTATCAAGTTTTCCGTTAAAGAAATCTGATATTTAAGGAAGTTAATTGCTCAAAGAAGAATGCATAAAGAAAAAAAAAAGGGCTTTATCCCCTTTATCATTTTAAGCAACAATCCTCAAGGCCCCTTTTCCCATGTATCATGACGGATCCACTTGATTTCCAAAAGAAAGTTACCTTATGACCCTACAATCATTCTGTGAATATTTCATCAGAATCTGACAATAATTGTGGACCTTATCACATAAACAGGATTGTTTTGAATGAAAATCAATAAGGCCCCTTTTCCTGTGTTTTCTGATGGATCAATTTCATTCAAAAAGGAACTTTCCTTACAACCCGACAATTGTCCTATGAAATTTAAAAGACAATTTAATAATAATTGTGATCTTCATCACATACACAAGAATGTTTTGAATGATAATCTGTAAGGCCCCTTTTCCTGTTTTTCGAATGCCACAATTATTCCATGCATCTTTGAAGAGAATCCAATAAAACTGTTGACTTTATTGTATTAACCCTTTCCTGGTTTTTGAAATTTTCGACTGGTCCAAATTGAAAGAGGATGCAGACGACAATTAAGATTGGATGCAATTCCAAATAAAACCACCCTATGTGGTAGAAAACATTATGGGAAAAGAAGAAATTGCTTACTATAAGCAATTTCTCCTTTTTCCACAATGTTTTCTTAAGTATAAAATCACAGTGACCTAAAATCCCGTGTTTATCCAGGAAAGGGTTAACAAAGATATTAAATTCAAGTTCTCATAAGGCCCCTTTTCCCGTGATATTTTACTGAAATATTGGGAATTCATTATGTTTACTAGAATATTTAAACAAGAGGCCCATGAGTGCCTGAGACGCTCTACTGGTTATCAAGTTTTCCGTTAAAGAAATCTGATATTTAAGGAAGGTAATTGCTCAAAGAAGAATGCATAAAGAAAAAAAAGGGGCTTTATCATTTTAAGCAACAATCCTCAAGGCCCCTTTTCCCATGTATCATGACGGATCCACTCCTTTTCCAAAAGAAAGTTACCTTATGACCCTACAATCATTCTGTGAATATTTCATCAGAATCTGACAATAGTTGTGGACTTAATCACATAAACAGGATTGTTTTGAAGGAAAATCAATAAGGCCTGTGTTTTCTGATGGATCAATTTCATTCCAAAAGGAACTTTCCTTACAACCCTACAATTTTCCTGTGAAATTTGATAATGATTTAATAACTTGATAATGATTGTGATCTTCATCACATACACAAGAATGTTTTGAATGATAATCTGTAAGGCCCCTTTTCCTGTGTTTCGAATGCCACAATTATTCCATGCATCTTTGAAGAGAATCCAATAAAACTGTTGACTTTATTGTGTTAACAAAGATATTAAATTCAAGTTCTCATAAGGCCCCTTTTCCTGTGATATTTTACTGTTGGTTTTATCATTCTATGAAAGTTAAAAGTGAATCCGATGAAATATTGGGAATTCATTATGTTTACTAGAATATTTAAAAAAAAATCATATGTCCCCTTTTTAAATGATACTTGATGGATTGTACCCAGTTCTGAAGAGAACCATCTAAGTATTTGTAGAATCATTCTGTGAAATTTGAAGTGAATCCGGTGAAATCAAGGGACATCATTGTGTTAACCAGAATATTGAAGAGAGTGTTTCATGAGGCCCCTTTTTATATGACCCTTGCTATAGTCAGATCCACTGTCAAAATCAACAATTGGATTGATGGTACAATCAATCTGTTTAATCTGTGGAATTTATTGTGTTAATGAGTCTATAGTGAAATATTCATAGGGCCCCCTTTTCTCATGATACTTTACAGAACAAACCAAATTTCAAAAGGAACAATTCTAATGAAGGTAGAATCATTCTTTAAAAGTTAAAGAGAATTAATGAAAACAGTGGATTGAATTGTGTCAAGAATTTTTGTAACTAAATTTTCATAAGGCCCCTTTTTCCGTGAAACTTAACAAATCAGACCCAATGTACAAAGGAACAATCCTAATGATAGTTTGAAGAAAATGATAAAGACTGAGGACTTTATTGTAATAATGATGTCTTGTAATAAAATTTTTATAAGGTCCCTTTTCTTGTGTCACTTAACCAATCACAACCTAATTTACAAAGGAACAATCCAAATGATGGTACAATCATTCTATTAAAGTTTGAAGAGATTCTGATAAAGACTGAGGGCATTGTTGTGTTTATGAGGATTTGGAAATAGTTTTTCATACAGCCCCTTTTTCTATGATACTAGACAGATCAGGCCCAATTTGGAAAGAAACAATCCTTATGATGGAACAAACATTCTGTGAAAGTTTGAACATAATCTGATGAAAACTGCAGACTTTATATTGGTGTCAAATTTTTAAAATAAAATACAATGATTCTGTGAAGGTTTGAATAAAATCCAATGAAAGCTCTGGACTTGGTTACAAGGATTATAGATAAAATTCTCTAAAGGCCCCTTTTCCCATGATACTAGACAGATCATGCCTAATTTGAAAAGAAAGAATCCTCATGATGGAATAATCATTCTGTGAAAGTTTTAACAGAATCTGATGAAAACTGTTGACTTTATTGTGGTACAATGATTTTAAAATTAAATTTCATAATGCTCCTTTTCCTGTGATACTTGACGGATCAGGTCTAATGCAAACATCAACAATCATTATTATTGTACAATTATTCTGTGAATGTTTGATGAAAATCCGATGAAAGCTCTGGACTTTGTAACAAGGATTTATAAATGAAATTTTCATAAGGCCCCTTTTCCTGTGCTTCTTGACAGTTCAAACCCTGTTATGAAAAGAATGATAGTTATGACCTTCCAATCATTCTGTGAAAGATTCAACAAAATCTGATCAAAGCTGTGGGCTTTATTGTGTTAACAGGGTTTTATTAATTGAATTTTCATATAGCCCCTTTTCCCATGTTACTTGATGGATCTGAACCAATTCCAAAGGGAACTCTTCTTACAAAAGTATAATTATTCTGTTTGAGTATTAAGACAACCCCATCTCATCTGTGGACTTACAAGCATTAATTAAGATTTTTTAATTGAATTTACCTAAGGCCCCTTTTCCTATGTTTCTCAATGGATCAGACCCAATTTGAAAGGAACAATCCTTATGATGGTACAATCATTCTGTGAAAGTTTGAAGTCAATCAGGTGAAATCTAGGGCCATTATGTGTTAACTAAGATTTTTTAATTAAATTTTCATAGGCCCCCTTTTCCCATGAAACTTGATGGATCAAACCTACTTCCGAAAGGAACAATCCATTTAATGTAATAATCATTCTGGGAATGTTTGAAGAGTATTTGTTAAAAACTATGGACTCTATTGTGTTTACGAGGACTTTTTCAATCCAGTTTTATCGGGCCCTTTTTTCCCGTGGTCCTTGACTGATCATACCAAATTTTGAAAGGAACAATTCTTATGATAGTACAATCATTCTATGAAAGTTTGAAGTCAATCAGATGAAAACTGTGGAATCAAGAGTGTAAACAAAGATCTTTGAATTAAATTTTAATAAGGCCCCTTTTCCTATGTTTTTGAGGAATCATATCTGATTCCAAAAGGAACAATCCTTATGATGGTACAATCATTCTGTGAAAGTTTGAAGAGAATCCATTGAAAATTGTTGGCTCTAGATTATAAATGAGAATTTTTAATTAAAATTTTCCTGTGTTTCTTGACGGATTATACCAAATTTCGAAAGGAACAATCCTTATGATAGTACAATCATTCTGTGAAAGTATGAAGGGAATCTGATGTAAACTATTGACTCCAGAGTGTTAAATGTAATTTCTTAAAAGATTTTTCGGTAAAATTTTCAAACGGCCCCTTTTCCCGTGTTTCCTGATCGATCTGATCAAATTCCATAAGGAACAATCCTAATGATGGTACAATCATTCTGTTAAAGTTTGAATTCAATCTAATGAAAACTGAGGATTCTAGAGTGTTAACAAGGATCTTTTAATTAAATTTTCATAAGGCCCTTTTCCCGTGTTTCTTGACAGATCAGACCCATTTCGAAAGGAACGATCCTTATGATGGTACAATCATTCTGAGAAAGTTTGAAGAGAATCGAATGAAAACTATGGACTCTATCACGTAAACTAGAATCTTTAATGGAGTTTTTAATTGAATTTTCATAAGGCCCCTTTTCCCATGTTTCTTGACGGATCTGACCCAATTTTGAAAGGAACCATCCTTATGTTGGTACAATCATTCTGTGAAAGTTTTAATTGAATCTGATGTAAACTCTGGACTCTATCCCGTAAACGAGGATTTTTTAATTAAATTTTCATAAGGCCCCTTTACCCGTGTTTCTAGACGGATCATACCTATTTTCGAATGGAATGATCCTTATGATGATACAATCATTCTGAGAAAGTTTGAAGAGAATCCGATGAAAACTGTGGACTCTATCATGTAAACGAGGATTTTTAATTGAGTTTTTAATTAAATTTTCATATTGCCCCCTTTTCCCATGTTTCTTGACAGATCATACCCATTTTCGAAAGGAACAATCCTTATGTTGGTACAACCATTCTGTGAAAGTTTGAAGAGAATCTGATGAGAACTATAGACTTTATCTCGTAAACAAGAATTTTTAATTAAATTTTCATAAGGCCCCTTTTCCCATGTTTCTTAACAGATCATACCCATTTTCGAAAGGAACAATCCTTATGATGGTACAATCATTCTGGGAAAGTTTGAAGAGAATCCGATGAAAACTGTGGACTCTATCGTGTAAACGAGGATTTTTAATTGAGTTTTTAATTAAATTTTGATAAGGCCCCTTTTCCCATGTTTCTCGACGGATCATACCCATTTTCAAAAGGAAGGATCCTTATGATGATACAATCATTCTGTGAAAGTTTGAAGAGGATCCGATGAAAACTGTGGACTTTATTGCGTAAACAAGGATTTTTTAATTAAGTTTTAATTAAGCCCCTTTTCCCGTGTTTCTTGACGGATCTGACCCATTTTCGAAAGGAACCATCCTTATGATAGTACAATCATCCTGTGAAAGTTTGAAGAGAATCCGATGAAAACTGTGGACTTTATGGCTTAAACAAGGAAAAGTTTAACGGACCGACGGACGGATGCACGGACGCGGGACAGGAAAAAGCAATCGCTATGAGCTAAAAATGGTTAGTTGGTTGGTTGGCCACCTAAACAATCAAACTGCAGCATGAAAACACTGTTGTTACAATGTTTAAGTCACCAAACAAAAATGCTTCACATAACATGTTAGCCTATGGAGTTCAAAGTTCAATTCTGGTCTAAATGATAATTTGATTGGTTGACCGATTCTGACTCCGACCTATTATAATACAAATACCAACCTTCATTAAGACACCTCTTTTGTGAAAATTCTCTGTAACATTTTTTGTAGCTAGAAATGTACGAACATCATCTGGAACATCTCTAAATAATCTGCTGTTTCTATAGCCTGGAAAATAAATCAGAGCCATAGAATTTCAAACATATATTAGAAGATCTGCATTTTTCTTTTCTATAATGTGCAATGAAAACTAGAGGCTATTGAAAGTCTGTATCGCTCCACAGGCCTGAATGCACTGATTAAGCAAGGCAAGTTTTGACATGCCTCAGAGATAAAACAGAAATGAAATCATTATGAAAAGAAGGAACTAGATATACTTAACTCATTACCAAATGGCAAAATTTTAGACTGGCCAAAATTAAAGAAGATGCAGACGACAATTTAATGTTTATGATTTTTTTTATCAACTTTCTGGGTAGCAAACATTGTGGAAAATGAAGAAATTGTTTTCCCCATTATCCACAATGTTTTCTACTGTAAAAGGCAAAGATTTTAAAGATTATATCAACTTTAAATTGTCATCTGCAACTTCTTTCAAATTGGACCAGTCTAAAATTTTGCAATGTGGTATTAAATTTTTTGAGCAACCACTTATTCACCTGATTAAGCATTGCTGACAATTACCTACAAAGCTTGGCTGTTGAAGTGCTTGATAGTGGGTCAAACTTGTAAAAAGAGCATAATTTGTTCAGAAAAGTATTTACAGTTACCCCCCTTTTTGGTATAGATTGCTGTTTTGATAGTGAAGACATACCACAAGTTTCAACTGAATGTGTTCAGTAATGCCAAGGTTATTTTAATATGTCAAAGTTTATGGACGACTATCATGCAGACGCTGATGCAGACAATGATCTGGCTACGGCAATACACGTACCTCTCAAAAAAACAGCCGAGCTAAAAAAGAACTCAGCCACCTCCATTTTTACACTGATGCAGCCTCAAACAAACTGCTGATGCAATTTGGTGTGCCAAAGATGCTGTCTTCTACAGAGAAGGAATCAAAATACTTTCAACACTGTTAGACAAAGTGTGTAAACTAACAAGGTGACTACATTGAAAAAATAATGAAGATATTTAGGTTAGACTGCTTCTCTTTTCCTCATGCCGTGGAATTTTCTATCATCCCACATACTATCACACATAGAATTTATGTAATAGAATTCTAAATGATGCACCAAGTCTCTGTTAAACCCATTCCCACATCATGACGCTTTTTGACGCCCCTTTTTAAAAAACATTGGGAAAGCATTGTGGAAAATGAAGAAGTTACTTTTGACAAGCCATTTCTAAATGTTCCACTATGTTTCTACCCAAAAAGATGAAAATGTCTAAAATTTCATAAATTTTGAATTGTCATCTGCAACTTCTTTCAAATTCAACAAGTCTAAAATTTTGCCATCATGTAATGGGTTAATCAGTCAAGTTTTCCTTAAAAATAATTATTTCCTCACCATTTTGAAAATCAACTGGCACTGCAGCATCAAAGAGTTGAACATCACTCAATGGATTTTGGTCAGCAGACAGCTTCATTAACATCTCAAAACCCAAGCATGTACCCCAGATTGGAAAAAAGTCGCCTCTGTCATTAGCCTAAAAAGATACTTTTCCATTTACACCCATAATCAGATGACATAATTTTGAGATTCTCCCAAATGCAAAGAAAACTTAGACTCCAATTTAAATTTTCAAGTTCATTTAAATTGAAAGGTTTGATTATAAAGAGTAAAAAACTCTTAACCCTTTCCTGTTCAATCCCTGGTTTTTACATCCATGTCATTTTATAATTGAGAAAAGATTGTAGACAAAGATGATATGCTTGTTACAAGTATTTTCTTCTTTTTCCACAAAATTATCTACTCTTCTGGATGGTTATTTTTCAAATTATTAATTCACTTTTAATTATCGACTGCAAAACCTTTAAATTTTACAGGTCTAAAATTTCAAACAAGAGGCCCATGAGGGCCTGAGACGCTCTACTTGTTATGAAGTTTTAAAGAAATCTGATATTTTAGGAACTTAATTGCTAAAAGACGAATGCATAAAACAAGAGGCCCATGAGGGCCTGAGACGCTCTACTGATTATCAAGTTTTCCGTGAAAGAAATCTGATATTTAAGGAAGTTAATTGCTCAAAGAGGAATGCATAAAGAAAAAAAAGGGGCTTTATCCCATTTATCATTTTAAGCAACAATCCTCAAGGCCCCTTTTTCCATGTATCATGACGGATCCACTCCATTTCAAAAAGAAAGTTACCTTATGACCCTACAATCATTCTGTGAATATTTCATCAGAATCTGACAATAATTGTGGACTTAATCACATAAACAGGATTGATTTGAATGAAAATCAGTAAGGCCCCTTTTCCTGTGTTTTCTGATGGATCAATTTCATTCCAAAAGGAACTTTCCTTACAACCCGACAATTGTCCTGTGAAATTTAAAAGACAACTTGATAATGATTTTGATCTTCATCACATACACAAGAATGTTTTGAATGATAATCTGTAAGGCCCCTTTTCCTTTGTTTCGAATGCCACAATTATTCCATGCATCTTTGAAGAGAATCCAATAAAACTGTTGACTTTATTGTGTTAACAAAGATATTAAATTCAAGTTCTCATAAGGCCCCTTTTCCCGTGATATTTTACTGTTGGTTTTATCATTCTATGAAAGTTAAAAGTGAATCTGATGAAATATTGGGAATTCATTATGTTTACTAGAATATTTAAAAAAAAAATCATATGTCCCCTTTTTAAATGATACTTGATGGATTGTACCCAGTTCTGAAAAGAACCATCTAAGTATTTGTACAATCATTCTGTGAAATTTTGAAGTGAATCCTGTGAAATCAAGGGACATCATTGTGTTAACCAGAATATTGAAGAGAGTGTTTCATAAGGCCCCTTTTTATGTGACCCTTGCTATAGTCAGATCCACTGTCAAAATCAACAATTGGAATGATGGTACAATCAATCTGTTTAATCTGTGAAATTTATTGTGTTAATGAGTTAATAGTGAAATATTCATAGGGCCCCTTTTCTCATGATACTTTACGGAACAAACCAAATTTCAAAAGGAACAATTCCAATGAAGGTAGAATCATTCTTTAAAGTTAAAGAGAATCAATGAAAACAGTGGACTGAATTGTGTCAAGAATTTTTGTAACTAAATTTTCATAAGGCCCCTTTTTCCGTGAAACTTAACAAATCAGACCCAATGTACAAAGGAACAATCCTAATGATAGTTTGAAGAAAATGATAAAGACTGAGGACTTTATTGTAATAATGATGTTTTGTAATAAAATTTTTATAAGGTCCCTTTTCTTGTGTCACTTAACCCGAATCAGACCTAATTTACAAAGGAACAATCCAAATGATGGTACAATCATTCTATTAAAGTTTGAAGAGATTCTGATAAAGACTGAGGGCATTGTTGTGTTTATGAGGATTTGGTAATAATTTTTCATACAGCCCCTTTTCCTATGATACTAGACAGATCAGGCCCTATTTGGAAAAAAACAATCCTAATGATGGAACAAACATTCTGTGAAAGTTTGAACATAATCTGATGAAAACTGCAGACTTTATCTTGGTGTCAAATTTTTAAGATAAAATTTTCATAAGGCTCCTTTTCCTGTGATACTTGAAGGATCAGGTCTCATGTCAGCCTCAGCAATCCTGATTATTGTACAATGATTCTGTGAAAGTTTGAATAAAATCCAATGAAAGCTCTGGACTTGGTTACAAGGATTATAGATAAAATTCTCTAAAGGCCCCTTTTCCCATGATACTAGACAGATCACGCCTAATTTGAAAAGAAAGAATCCTCGTAATGGAATAATGATTCTGTGAAAGTTTTAACAGAATCTGATGAAAACTGTTGACTTTATTGTGGTACAATGATTTTAAAATTAAATTTCATAATGCTCCTTTTCCTGTGATACTTGATGGATCAGGTCTAATGCAAACATCAACAATTATTATTATTGTACAATTATTCTGTGAATGTTTGAAGAAAATCCGATGAAAGCTCTGGACAATGTCATAAGGATTTATAAATGAAATTTTCATAAGGCCCCTTTTCCTGTGCTTCTTGACAGTTCAAACCCTGTTATGAAAAGAATGATAGTTATGACCTTCCAATCATTCTGTGAAAGTTTCAACAAAATCTGATCAAAGCTGTGAGCTTTATTGTGTTAACAGGGTTTTATTAATTGAATTTTCATATAGCCCCTTTTCCCATGTTACTTGATGGATCTGAACCAATTCCAAAGGGAGCTCTTCTTACAAAAGTATAATTATTCTGTTTGAGTATAAAGACAACCCCATCTCATCTGTGGACTTACAAGCATTAATTAAGATTTTTTTAATTGAATTTTCCTAAGGCCCCTTTTCCTATGTTTCTCAATGGATCAGACCCAATTTGAAAGGAACAATCCTTATGATGGTACAATCATTCTGTGAAAGTTTGAAGTCAATCAGGTGAAATCTAGGGCCATTATGTGTTAACTAAGATTTTTTTATTAAATTTTCATGGGGCCCCTTTTCCCATGAAACTTGATGGATCAAACCTACTTCCGAAAGGAACAATCAACATAATGTTATAATCATTCTGGGAATGTTTGAAGAGAATTTGTTAAAAACTATGGACTCTATAGTGTTTACGAGGACTTTTTCAATCCAGTTTTAATCGGGCCCATTTTCCCGTGGTCCTTGACTGATCATACCAAATTTTAAAAGGAACAATTCTTATGATGGTACAATCATTCTGTGAAAGTTTGAAGTCAATCAGATGAAAACTGTGGACTCCAGAGTGTTAACAAAGATCTTTGAATTATATTTTAATAAGGCCCCTTTTCCTATGTTTCTTGAGGAATCATATCCGACTCCAAAAGGTACAATCCTTATGATGGTACAATCATTCTGTGAAAGTTTGAAGAGAATCCATTGTAAATTGTTGTCTCTAGATTATTAATGAGAATTTTTTTAAACATTTCATAAGGCCCCTTTTTCCTGTGTTTCTTGAAGGATCAAACCTTATTTCAAAAGGAATAATCCTTATGATAGTACAATCATTCTGTGAAAGTTTGAAGGGAATCCGATGAAAACTATTGACTCCATAGTGTTAAAGAGAATTTCCTAAAAGATTTTTCGATTAAATTTTCATAAGGCCCCTTTTCCTGTGTTTCCAGATGGATCTGACCAAATTTCAAATGGAACAATCCTTATGATGGTACAATCATTCTGTAAAAGTTTAAATACAATGTGATGAAAACTGTGGACTCTAAAGTGTTAACAAGAATTTTTTTTATTAAATTTTGATAAAGGCCCCTTTTCCCCTGTTTCATGACAGATCAGACCCATTTGCGAAAGGAACGATCCTTACGCTTGTACAATCATTCTGAGAAAGTTTGAAGAGAATCCGATGAAAACTGTGGACTCTATCGTGTAAACGAGGATTTTTAATGGAGTTTTTAATTGAATTTTCATAAGGCCCCTTTTCCTGTGTTTCTTGACGGATCATACCCATTTTTTGAAAGGAACGATCCTGATGATGGTACAATCATTCTGAGAAAGTTTGAAGAGAATCCGATGAAAACTGTGGACTTTATCGCGTAAATGAGGGTTTTAAATTGAATTTTTAATTAAATTTTCATAAGGCCCCTTTTCCCGTGTTTCTTGACGGATCATAACCATTTTCGAAAGGAACGATCCTTATGATGTTACAATCATTCTGTGAAAGTTTGAAGCGAATCCGATGAAAACTGTGGACTTTATCGCTTAAACGAAGATTTTTTTTAATTAAGTTTTATTAGGCCCCTTTTCCCATGTTTCTTGACAGATCTGACCCAATTTCGAAAGGAACGATCCTTATGATGGTACAATCATTCTGTGAAAGTTTGAAGAGAATCCGATGAAAACTGTGGATTTTATTGCGTAAACAAGGAAAAGTTTAACGGACAGACGACGGACGAACGGACGCACAGACACTGGACGGGAAAAAGCCATCGCTATAGCTCTAGTGACCTTCGGCCAGTAAAGCTAAAAACTGTGGACTCTATCTAGTAAACCAGGATTTTTAATTGAATTTTTTATGAATTTTCATAAGGCCCCTTTTCCCGTGTTTCTTGAAGGATCATACCCGTTTTCAAAAGGAATGACCCTTATTTTAGTACAATCTATCTGTGAAAGTTTGAAGAGAGTCTGATGAGAACTGTGGACTTTATCTTGTAAACGAGGATTTTTTAATTAAATTTTCATAAGGTCCCTTTTCCCCTGTTTCTTGACACATCATACCCATTTTCATAAGGAACGATCCTTATGATGGTACAATCATTCTGAGAAAGTTTGAAGAGAATCCCATGAAAACTGTGGACTCTATCGCGTAAACGAGGATTTTTAATTGAATTTTTAATGAATTTTTATAAGGCCCCTTTTCCCGTGTTTCTTGACGGATCATACCCATTTTCAAAAGGAACGATCCTTATGTTGGTACATCCATTCTGTGTAAGTTTGAAGAGAATCTGATGAGAACTGTGGACTCTATCGTGAAAACGAGGATTTTTTAATCAAATTTTCATAAGGCCCCTTTTCCCATGTTTCTTGACGGATCATACCCATTTTCGAAAGGAACGATCCTTATGTTGGTACAATCATTCTGTGAAAGATTGAAGAGAATCTGATGAGAACTGTGGTCTCTATTACGTAAACAAGGATTTTATAATTAAATTTTCATAAGGCCCCTTTTCCCGTGTTTCTTAACGGATCATACCCATTTTTAAAAGGAACGATCCTTATGTTGGTACAATCATTCTGAGAAAGTTTGAAGAGAATCCGATGAAAACTGTGGACTTTATCGCGTAAACGAAGATTTTTTAATTAAGTTTTAATTAGGCCCCTTTTCCCGTGTTTCTTGACGGATCTGACCCAATTTCGAAAGGAACGATCCTTATGATGGTACAATCATTCTGAGAAAGTTTGAAGAGAATCTGATGAAAACTGTGGACTCAATCGTGTAAACGAGGATTTTTTAATGGAGTTTTTAATTGAATTTTCATAAGGCCCCTTTTCCCATGTTTCTTGACTGATCATACCCAATTTCGAAAGGAATGAACCTTATGTTGGTACAATTATTTCTGTGAAAGTTTGAAGAGAAGCTGATGAAAACTGTGGACTCTATCTTTTAAACAAGGATTTTTAATGGATTTTTTATTAAATTTTCATAAGGCCCCTTTTCCCATGTTTCTTGACGGTTCATACCAAATTCCGAAAAGAACAATCATTATGTTGGTACAATCATTCAGTGAAAGTTTGAAGAGAAGCTGATTAAAACTGTGGACTCTATCTTGTAAACGAGGATTTTATAATTAAATTTTCATAAGCCCCTTTTCCCGTGTTTCTTGACGGATCATACCCATTTTCGTAAGGAACAATCCGTATGTTGGTACAATAATTCTGTGAAAGTTTGAAGAGAATCTGATGAGAACTGTGGACTCTTTCTAGTAAACAAGGATTTTTAATTGAATTTTTAATTATTTTCATAAGGCCCCTTTTCCCGTGTTTCTTGAAGGATCATTCCCGTTTTCGAAAGGAATGATCCTTATGTTAGTACAATCATTCTGTGAAAGTTTGAAGAGAATCTGATGAGAACTGTGGACTCTATCGCGTAAACGAGGATTTTTTAATTAAATTTTCATAAGGCCCCTTTTCCCATGTTTCTTGACAGATCATACCGCTTTTCAAAAGGAACGATCCTTATGATGGTACAATCATTCTGAGAAAGTTTGAAGAGAATCCCATGAAAACTGTGGACTCTATAGCGTTAACGAGGATTTTTAATTGAATTTTTAATTAAATTTTCATAAGGCCCCTTTTCCCGTGTTTCTTGACGGATCATACCCATTTTCAAAAGGAACGATCCTTATGTTGGTACATCTATTCTGTGTAAGTTTGAAGAGAATCTGATGAGAACTGTGGACTCTATCGTGTAAACGAGGATTTTTTAATCAAATTTTTATAAGGCCCCTTTTCCCATATTTCTTGACGGATCATACCCATTTTCGAAAGGAACGATCCTTATGTTGGTACAATCATTCTGTGAAAGATTGAAGAGAATCTGATGAGAACTGTGGACTCTATTACGTAAACAAGGATTTTATAATTAAATTTTCATAAGGCCCCTTTTCCCGTGTTTCTTAACGGATCATACCCATTTTTGAAAGGAACGATCCTTATGATGGTACAATCATTCTGAGAAAGTTTGAAGAGAATCCGATGAAACTGTGGACTTTATCGCGTAAACGAAGATTTTTTAATTAAGTTTTAATTAGGCCCCTTTTCCCGTGTTTCTTGACGGATCTGACCCAATTTCGAAAGGAACGATCCTTATGATGGTACAATCATTCTGAGAAAGTTTGAAGAGAATCCGATGAAAACTGTGGACTCTATCGTGTAAACGAGGATTTTTTAATGGAGTTTTTAATTGAATTTTCATAAGGCCCCTTTTCCCATGTTTCTTGACTGATCATACCCAATTTCGAAAGGAATGAACCTTATGTTGGTACAATTATTTCTGTGAAAGTTTGAAGAGAAGCTGATGAAAACTGTGGACTCTATCTTTTAAACAAGGATTTTTAATGGATTTTTTATTAAATTTTCATAAGGCCCCTTTTCCCATGTTTCTTGACGGTTCATACCAAATTCCGAAAGGAACAATCATTATGTTGGTACAATCATTCTGTGAAAGTTTGAAGAGAAGCTGATTAAAACTGTGGACTCTATCTTGTAAACGAGGATTTTATAATTAAATTTTCATAAGCCCCTTTTCCCGTGTTTCTTGACGGATCATACCCATTTTCGTAAGGAACAATCCGTATGTTGGTACAATAATTCTTTGAAAGTTTGAAGAGAATCTGATGAGAACTGTGGACTCTTTCTAGTAAACAAGGATTTTTAATTGAATTTTTAATTATTTTCATAAGGCCCCTTTTCCCGTGTTTCTTGAAGGATCATTCCCGTTTTCGAAAGGAATGATCCTTATGTTAGTACAATCATTCTGTGAAAGTTTGAAGAGAATCTGATGAGAACTGTGGACTCTATCGTGTAAACGAGGATTTTTTAATTAAATTTTCATAAGGCCCCTTTTCCCATGTTTCTTGACAGATCATACCCATTTTCAAAAGGAACGATCCTTATGATGGTACAATCATTCTGGGAAAGTTTGAAGAGAATCCCATGAAAACTGTGGACTCTATAGCGTAAACGAGGATTTTTAATTGAATTTTTAATTAAATTTTCATAAGGCCCCTTTTCCCGTGTTTCTTGACGGATCATACCCATTTTCGAAAGGAACGATCCTTATGATGGTACAATCATTCTGAGAAAGTTTGAAGAGAATCCGATGAAAACTGTGGACTCTATCGTGTAAACGAGGATTTTTTAATGGAGTTTTTAATTGAATTTTCATAAGGCCCCTTTTCCCATGTTTCTTGACTGATCATACCCAATTTCGAAAGGAATGAACCTTATGTTGGTACAATTATTTCTGTGAAAGTTTGAAGAGAAGCTGATGAAAACTGTGGACTCTATCTTTTAAACAAGGATTTTTAATGGATTTTTTATTAAATTTTTATAAGGCCCCTTTTCCCATGTTTCTTGACGGTTCATACCAAATTCCGAAAGGAACAATCATTATGTTGGTACAATCATTCTGTGAAAGTTTGAAGAGAAGCTGATTAAAACTGTGGACTCTATCTTTTAAACAAGGATTTTTAATGGATTTTTTATTAAATTTTCATAAGGCCCCTTTTCCCATGTTTCTTGACGGTTCATACCAAATTCCGAAAGGAACGATCATTATGTTGGTACAATCATTCTGTGAAAGTTTGAAGAGAAGCTGATTAAAACTGTGGACTCTATCTTGTAAATGAGGATTTTATAATTAAATTTTCATAAGCCCCTTTTCCCGTGTTTCTTGACGGATCATACCCATTTTCGTAAGGAACAATCCGTATGTTGGTACAATAATTCTTTGAAAGTTTGAAGAGAATCTGATGAGAACTGTGGACTCTTTCTAGTAAACAAGGATTTTTAATTGAATTTTTAATTATTTTCATAAGGCCCCTTTTCCCGTGTTTCTTGAAGGATCATTCCCGTTTTCGAAAGGAATGATCCTTATGTTAGTACAATCATTCTGTGAAAGTTTGAAGAGAATCTGATGAGAACTGTGGACTCTATCGCGTAAACGAGGATTTTTTAATTAAATTTTCATAAGGCCCCTTTTCCCATGTTTCTTGACAGATCATACCCATTTTCAAAAGGAACGATCCTTATGATGGTACAATCATTCTGAGAAAGTTTGAAGAGAATCCCATGAAAACTGTGGACTCTATAGCGTAAACGAGGATTTTAAATTGAATTTTTAATTAAATTTTCATAAGGCCCCTTTTCCCGTGTTTCTTGACGGATCATACCCATTTTCGAAAGGAACGATCCTTCTGTTGGTACAATCATTCTGTGTAAGTTTGAAGAGAATCTGATGAGAACTGTGGACTCTATCGAGTAAACGAGGATTTTTTAATCAAATTTTCATAAGGCCCCTTTTCCCGTGTTTCTTGACGGATCATACCCATTTTCGAAAGGAACGATCCATATGTTGGTACAATCATTCTGTGAAAGTTTGCAGAGAATCTGATGAGAACTGTGGACTCTATCGCGTAAACGAGGATTTTATAATTAAATTTTCATAAGGCCCCTTTTCCCGTGTTTCTTGACGGATCATACCCATTTTTGAAAGGAACGATCCTTATGATGGTACAATTATTCTGAGAAAGTTTGAAGAGAATCCAATGAAAACTGTGGACTTTATCGCGTAAACGAGGATTTTTAATTTAATTTTCATAAGGCCCCTTTTCCCATGTTTCTTGACGGATCATACCCATTTTTGAAAGGAACGATCCTTATGATGGTACAATCATTCTGTGAAAGTTTGAAGAGAATCTGATGAGAACTGTGGACTTTATCGCGTAAATGAAGATTTTTTAATTAAGTTTTAATAAGGCCCCTTTTCCTAAGTTTCTTGATGGATCTGACCCAATTTCGAAAGGAACGATCCTTATGATGGTACAATCATTCTGAGAAAGTTTGAAGAGAATCCGATGAAAACTGTGGACTTTATCGCGTAAACAAGGAAAAGTTTAACAGACGGACGAAGGACGGACGGACAAACAGAGGCACGGATGCCAGACGGGAAAAAGCCATCGCTATAGCTCTAGTGGCCTTAGGCCAGTAGAGCTAAAAAGGGCTTTATCCTCATTATCATTTGAAGCAACAATCCTCAAGGCCCCTTTTCCCATGTTTCATGATTGAACCACTCCATTTCCAAAAGAAAGCGACCCTATGATGGTACAATCATTCTGTGAAAGTTTGAAGGGAATCTTAAGAAAACTGTGGAGTCTATGGCGGACGGACGACGGAGGGACGCAGGCACGGACGCTGGACGGGAAAAAGCCATCGCTATAGCTCTAGTGGCCTTCGGCCGGTATCGCTAAAAATAATAAATGGGAAAAATGATTAGCGCTTCAAAACAACTCATATACTTAAAATTTATATTTCATATAACAGCTTTGTATTTAAGCCATTGGGGTTCATGGTCTTAAGCTTGTGTATCCAAAAGGTTTCTTTGCAAAGTCTATCCATATCATTTTCGATAATATCAATGGGCATGAAAGTGAAATTGTCAATACTATGGTTAGATTAATTGAAATGAGATGCCACTGAAGAAGAAAAAACAGGATCTGTAAAGTTATTCATATCAAATCTGTGACTATTCAAGCATCTTGAAACCGGCTGTTTAGTCTGTCTGACATACTGAGTTTTACATTGAATACAGGTGATCAGATATACAACATCTTTGGTTTTACAGTTTGTGTTGTGTCTCATCTGAAAAGTTTCACCAGTACTAGTACTAGTAAATGTCTGTGAATGACCTATATTATAACAATGAGAACAACGTTTATTGTTACAACTTTGAGATTGGAATTCTACAAATTTGTCGCCTTTGAATACTGAAGACATTAAAGTGTCTTGCAAATTTTTTAGGACGGTTAAATGCCACAATAGGTTTATATGTGCTGAACATTTCTTCTACACTGATGTTTTTGGATAGGTTAAGTAAACTCCAATATTTATGGATAAATCTACCTTTTTCTGGTAGAAAAGGATTGTAGTCAACTGTAGAGGGAATCACTGATTTTGATGTTTTGGTTTTTTTTTTTCGAGAGTCTATCTTGGGATAAACTGGAAACTTTGTTCATACAATCATCTAATACATCGGGTTTTTTGTGTTTTTTTAAACATAAATTAACAAACAGCTGGCTGATCAATCACTGGTCCAGCCCTGTCTATTGGCTCCACCCATTGACTCAGACAGAAAGTTTAAAACAGTGTTATTTTGAAGAATTTGTCACCAGTAGCATGCAATAAAAAGTAGAATGGTTGGATGGTTTGTGACCTAATTGTCATAACTACAGCTTTAATAAGCTAAAGTTACAATGTTTAAGTTGCCAACAAAACTGCATTACATAAATGGCCAATGTTGGACTTTAATTTCATGTCAATTTCAAGTCTCTATGAATGATTTCATTGGCTGAACTGTTATTTTATTGACAGCTGTGAATCAATTGTCACAAACATAACCTTGATATATTTTCCTTTACCTTGATCAACAACATTGAGCTTAGTACAAAGAAAGGATCTTGCAGCAAACACATGTGCAATATGACAGCCTTAAACCTTAACATTCAAAAGTTATGGCCACTGCCAATGTTATTCAAGCTGTAGTTACAATGTTTATATCGCTAAACAACCAATCTTATGACTATTACATGCTATTGGCTATAAAATTTTGAAAATAACTTGGTTTACAATTGAATTGGAATTTCCTGTCAGAGTCAGGGGGAGCAACAGAGCAAGTGGGCAGGGCCAGCAATTGATCAATTGCCAGGATCTTTTTAGATGTACTTGAACTTGATATCAACAGATAAGTTTTACCACAAGCAAAACAAATCTTTAACCATTTACTAGACAACAAAATTTAGACTCATCCAATTGAAAGAAAGTAAATGACATTTCAAAGCCCGCATAAATTTTGAAAATAAGTGCAAAATTGGCAAAAGAACTTTGTGAGAAAGTGAGAAATCACTTGTTAGATACAGGGCTTAGGATAACCTGTTAGAAGCAATTTCTCTTTTTCTAAGAATTTTCCTACCCTATGTGACACTTATTTTTCAATTTTCAGCCGCTTGATAATATTATGCTGTCTGCAGCTTCATGCAACAACCTAGACGAGTCTAAAATCTTATTATCTTGTAATAGGTTAAACAATGCCATTTTCAGTCTCTGTTTTGATCCAAAAACTTCTGTAAACATAATGTATTAAAATCTTGTAATTCTAAAGCAGTGCAAGTGTTAGTATCCTCATAAAAGTCTTGAAGGAGTTTACCCATAACCACTCAGTTATTCCATTTGACATCAATGTAAAATAATGCTAAGGAAAACATTGTGGAAAAGGAGAAAAGGAGAAATGACTTGTGAGAAGCTATTTTCCCTTTTCCTACAATGTTTTCTACCATTTTTAGTAATTATTTTTCAAATCACTCACTTTGAAATGTTTCTGCAACTTCTTTAAATTTGAACAGTCCAGAATTTTGTCATTTTGGAATGGGTTTAAAATTCACCAAAAGAGAAAATTTTAAACTGTCCAAAAAGAAAGAAGTTGCTGACGCCAATTTAGATTTTATGAAATCTTAGATTTTTTAACTTTCTGCAAAGATAACATTTGGAAAAAGGAAGAAATAGCTTGTTGCAAGCAATTTCTTCATTTTACACAATGTTTTCCAATTGTTTTTCTTGAGGGGCATCTAAAAGTGTCATTGTATACTAGTCAATTTAAACACACAAGGAGTAAAATATTGGGCTGTTTTGGGAACATTCAAAATTCAAGGAAACGTAAAAATACAGTTCACCTACCTTTAGTGCCCAGTTATAAAACAAGGTTGCCACTTCAGAGTATCCGGAAGTCGACAAATTTGCCCAACCACCAGGAAAGAGAACCCTGTAAAAATAGATTGATTTATGCTAATGAAATAAAAAGTACTAAATAACATGAGGACATATTTCAAATATATCAAACTTTTGGGTAGAATGCAAACAGAAATTTCTTGTACTAATTTTAGTGTACATTCAGCTAAAAATAAGAAATCTGTGAGTCAAAACTCACTAGATTACCCCCATATGCACTACCATAACTACAGTGAAACTGAAACTCTCTCTCTATGGGACAAATTCAGTCAGCACAAAGTAGGACACCTAGCTGCATCTCCACATCAAGCATTGAAAAGATACCACTTTACCAGGTAATGTCCAAAAATAAGTCAGAAAACAGGAAGTAGATAACATGCAGATCTAAAATAGTGTCATGGGGGACCCCTAGTTGAGTATTCATACAAAGTTTACAGTCAAAACTTGTATTTGTTGCCGAGAAAAATATGACGTAACTATACAATGATACAAAGCAATTTCAAACTAGACATTGTCGCAAAGCGGACTAATACCCCCCAATAGTGCTTGTCCATATCAAAGTGCTATCCGCCAAAGGGCCATAACAAAAAACAGACTTTTTAATTAAAGGGCAATAACTCAGTCAAAAATCAATGGACCATAACCAAAATAGGATATGCACATGTCTGACTTATACTGAGTCTTTCTGTGAAATTTGAATCAAATGTGTCCACTAACTTGTGGACCTAAATTAGGAAAGCACTGTGTAGCACCCCTAGCTGAACCTGGAAACCAAATTTCAAGTTGACTTTATGAATAGTTGCTGAGAAAAATTAAATGAAAATATACAACTATATAAAGCAGTGTCAGAAAATAAACAAAGTCGTAAGATAGGAAGTAGATAACTTGTGGAACTAAAATAGGAAAGCACCTTGTAGAACCCCTAGCTGAACTTTCACACCAAATTTCAAGTTGACGTTATGAATAAGTGCTGAGAAAAATGTATCTAAAGTATACCACTTTACTAAGCTATGTCCGATAATTATTTAAGTTCTAAAACAGGAAGTGGATAACTTATGGCCCTAATTTTGTAAGAACAATGAATGTCCAAGGATTAACCACCAAATCAAGTTTCAAGGTGATGCTATGAATGGTTCCTGAGAAAAATGCGACAAAAAACAAGATGTATTTGTGAAACACTATGCCCCCGAAACAGGAATTCTTTAGAAACGGATAAAGGGTTAAAATTTTGACCTTGATCTTGATGAAATGACCTTCCCCAGTTGAGACCTATCTACATAACAAATATTAGCATTGTAACTTAATCAGGGTTGAAGTAAAAGGAAAATGTTTAGTTGGCAGGTTAATTTTTGCAGACAGACGGACAGACAGACGGACGGACAACGGTAAAACAATATGCTCCTGATCTTATCAATGTGGGGGCAGTAAAATGGACGGATGGACAGACAGATGGATGGACAAGAATAAACCATTATACCCCCTCTTCTAAGAATGGCAGGTATAGTAAGGCCTCTAGATTGTCTACAAGGTTTTCCAGAACATTGACCTAGTGACCTTTTTCTTTTTTATCCCAAGTGACCCAATTTTGAACTAGTCCAGGATTTTATCAGTACAAACATTCTCAGTTTCTGGATGATTGAACTAAAAATAATGTCACTAGAGTGTCTACGAATTTTTTCTGTGAATTGACCTTGTGACCTTGTTTGTGTACCAAAAAGACCAAATTTCGAACTGTTCCAAGATTTTATGAAGACAAACATTTTAAAAAATCTTAAAATCTTAAGATGATTGATGATAGGTGAAACTTCAACAGCTCCCAGAATGATGTTACAAAAAATGTATGCAATACAGCATGCAAAAAAACACTTACCCATTTAACGAATTAAACAAATATTTGTAATACTCCTCAGTTTTTTTCATCCTGTAATTGACAAGGGTATTCATTATCAAACTATAACACTTATCATAGCCAAGCAGCAAGCAAATAAAGCAAAATGGGTAGGGCCAACTTACTCAGATGACCCTACCCATTGACTCCAACAGCAAGTTCCACTTCCATTCTAAATGGCCTTATTTTGCAATGTTTGTGACCAGTTACATGTAATATAACAAGAGGACCATGATGGTCCTACATGGCTCACCTGAGTATGATCATCAGACTAAGCTTCAAGATCCTAAAACATAGGGTTAATTTTCAAAATTGAGTAATTCTTTGAATTATTTTGGCAAAGAGGAACTATGCAAGGATAAATAACAATTACCAAAGCTCTAGACCTTATGGTTTGGGAGAAGAAAATCTTTAAGGTTTCTTTCTTTATTCCTATGTAAATCTGAAATCGCACAACATGGGACTTATTTTCAGAATTGAGTTCTTTGAAGTATTCTGGTATAGGGTGAGTAAAAAATGAAAATATATATCAAATATCAAATCTCTATGCCCTATGGTTTTGGAAAAGAAGATTTTCAAAGACTTTCTTCTTTCTTTTTATGTTAAATCAGGGACTGCACAAAAAAGGGCTAATTTTTAGAGTACAATAATTCTTAAAGTATTTAGGTAGGAGGTCATTATAGGCTTAAATACATACAAAATATCAATGCGCTAGGGGTTGTTATGTTTTGGGAGAAGAAGATTTTCAAAGATTTCCTTCTTTATTCCTATGTGAAATCAGGGATTGCACAGAAAAGGGCTAATTTTTAGAGTATTGTAATTCTTTGAAGTATTTTGGTAAAAGGTCACTAGGTAATGATACATACAAAATATCAAAGCTTGAGGCCTAAAGGTTTATGCGGAAAAGGTTATCAAAGATTTCCTTATTAAAATCAGGGATCACACAGAAAAGGCCTAATTTTCAGAGTATGGTAATTCTTTGAAGTATTTTGGTAGAGGGTCATTGGGTAATGATACATACCAAATATCAATATACTAGGCCTAATGGTTTAGGAGGAGAAGAACAAGTGCAGGCTGATCTTTATCAATGCCTCCTGCCTGAGCAGAAATATCATGGGTTCGGCATGACAAGGGTTCACATAATTTAATGGCATTACTGAGTCACTATACAATCGGAATAGACACAAAAAATAACTTACATATAAAGCTCTTATAGAATTTAATTGTAATACTGTGTCACCATACAGTATCATGAAATCATCAGTATTTGAAACCTTTGAAAAGACCTTGTGTCCCCCACGCCCCAATGCCATAGGCAACAATAACACATGAATGATAAGTAATGATTCAGATTAGCTTGTGAATCCACAAAGTATGATCAGAGTCGTCACTCTACCTTCTGTAGGTAGACACTGACTCAAAGTGTCTTTATTCAAACTAAAAATTGTTAGCTTAGTGTGAAAACATCATAAGTGTCTATACTATGTATAGACACTTATGATGTTTTTGCACTTGAAGCCACCAAAATATTCTTTAATGCTTTCCGCTGAATTATTGAGTGGATTATGACTTGACACTTTCACCAAAAGAATCATGAAGTTTTAAAATTATAGCCGACTGCTTCCGTCGATTTAACCAGCTTTCATTCATTTTGCTCTAATGAATGTCATTTTAGCCAGACCAAAGCCACTGATGATGTCATCAGGTTGCCATGTAATTCACATACAAAATGATACATTTTTTTCCAGAGTTTGCAAAAAAAAAAATCTTTATCAATGAAAAGCAACAGGAATGAACATTTTGTTTTCGTGTTATATTGATTTATCTTTCAATTTAATAAAACAACTAAAGCATAGATTCATATGTGGCTCTGCCATGTGAGAAAATACAGCTTTTGTTGTTCATAAATCAAAATGTTTAACAATTGTCCCTTATTTCTAAATGTCTAGTGTGGATGTCCCACAGCGTCTTCATTCTATTCATCCATTTGTTTGGCAACCAAAATTACGTAACTTAGCTTGCCCTAACTTAGCTTAAATAAACTGTAGTTACAAGGTTAAACATCACCCAGCCATAATAATATAATACTTTGAAATGTCATGCACTATCTCACATATTCTTTATGTATAAGATTAATCAAACTCAGGCCCAAATTAATCCCCTATTACACAGACTTGCATTTTTAAGCCCTAAAGAAAAATAGCTCTGGGAAATAATGTAATAAAAGGAGTAATTGCTTGCAACAAACAATTTTTCCTCTTCTCACAATGTTTTCTACTCCAATTGGTACCTATTTTTTAAATTTCAACACATTTGAGTTGTTGTCTGTAATTTCTTCCAATTTGGTCCAGTCTAAAATTTATCTGATGGTAGTGGTTCAAATTTCATTAATTGGTGGCATAACTGTGTCACCTCTAGAAATTAACACAATATAATGAAATATTAATAACCTTATGGGTTAAATGATGATGCATTTCATAAACCATTTAGACAGCAAACTCTAAGACAGGTCCAAACTGAAAGGAGTTGCAGATGACAATTTAAAGCTTATGAAATTTTAGATTTCTTCAACTTTTTGGATAGAAAACATTGTGGAAAAATGAAGAAATTGCTTGTTACAAGCAATTTCTTCATTTTACACAATGTTTTCCCAAATATTTTTCTAGAGATGCATCAGAAAGCGTCAATGTGTGGGAATGGGTTAAGTAATGGCATAACTGTGTCACCATCAGAAATTCACACAAGATAAATGAAACATTCTTAACCTTATAGGTACAACTCTTGCTCCAGCAGCTTGAAGAAATATCACATAATTTGATGGCAATACTGTGTCTCCATAGAATGGTTTACTGTTTGCCTCAACAGCTTGAGTTAGAACACCTGAAAAATGGTGTTACAATCCTAAAATTATGGGTTATATTTGTTGGTTTGTCTAAATCTATCGTAACTACAACTGTTGCAAAGTACTTTTACCAGCCACCAGCATTTTTCCATTGAAGTGGCAGTTGACCTATGACCAATGTTACCCCAAAACAACAAGGCACCTCAAAGCATCATGGTTTACATTTTTATAAAATTTCAAGTGCAAGGTCATATGGCTTATTAGCTAGAGAATGGACATAATTTTCAAACCAAGATCAATTGTGACCTTGACCTAAGTAACCCAAAAATGGGGGGACACCTCCTTGGATCATTGAACAATAATATGAAGTTTCATGGTTATAGGTCAATAGGTTCTAGAATTAAAGCACAGAAATGAAATGTCAATGGACTGATAGACAGACAGACAGATAAGGTGAAACCAACATACTGGAAATTAAGACTTGGACAGTGTACAAAGTTTAGCACATTCCCACACAATGACACTTTTAAACACCCCTCAGTAAACAAGAGGGCCGTTGGCCCTGGGGTGCTCACCTGAGATAAAGGCTCTTTTTCTTTCAACAGTCTAATTTCATGTTAAGGTTAGGATTATGAAACAAGTGGGCCACAATTACATACAAGAGGACCATGATGGTCCTAAATCGCTCACCTGAGGCATCCGCAAATTACAGTCCATTTTTGTATAAAAAAGACTTAACTTGAGCAAAATAAATAAAACACTTAAAAGATTTCCGGCTTTGTACAAAACAATCCAGTAATGCTTTCAAAAAAAAATCAATGCCTTTGGCTTTATTGTTTAATCCATTACCAAACTATCCCACAATTGTCACCCTCAGGAAAAAAAGGTTTAAAAAAGCATTGTGTGAAAGGGAGTGACAAGCTATTTCTCTATTTCTATTCAAGAATTCTTTAAATGCGATTTACGCAATTTTTGACCCCAGGAGCAGAGAAGTTTTTTATCCTAAGAGCATTTTTTCCTATAACATAGTACAAAATTATTTAGTCATGCTACATACCAAATATGAATGCCATTCACCATATATTTCAGAAGAAGAAGTCTTTCAAAGTTGCTCTAATTGGATGTTTTCCAAAATTTTGGACCTATAGGGCAGTGCCATGTTTTATCCCAGGGCTAAGATTTTAGCTAACATGGTAAAGAACCATCTGTTCATGCTATATACCAAATATGAATGCCTAAGACTTTGTAGATTGGGAGGAGAAGACTGTTGAACATGGTCTAATTTAGCATTTTTACGAACTTTCGACACCCAGGGAAAGGGTAACCTACAGGCATGAATTTAATCAAAATTGATAGATAACAGCCAGGCTATGCTACACTCAAAATATAAATGCCCTCCGCCTTAAAATGAAGAATTTTTTTTCAACATACTCAAATTTTACTTTTTCCCAATTTTTGGACCTCTAGTGCAGGGCCGTTTTTGACCCTGGGAGGACAACTTTAAGTAATATAGTACAAAACTATCTAGTTATGCTACATACCCAATATGAATATCCTAGACTTGATAGTTTAAAAGGAGAAGTCTTTTGAAATTGCTCTAATTAAGCATTTTTCCAAACTTCGGACTTCAGGGGCGGGGTCATTTTTGACCCAAGAGATTAAATATTTTAAAACTTGGTAGAGAACCATATGATTAAGCTCTATTCAAAATATAAAGGTCTTTGGCATTGAAGTCTATGAAAAAAACAACAACAAAGATTTACTAAAATTTCCCATTTTCATATGCCGCAGTTACAACATTTTTTCACGGAATGAAATTCTTTGAACAAATTTTGAAGAGCTTCACCAAAGGAACATCTCTGCAAAGTTTCAGCTTGATTGGCCTACTTGTTTAGGAGGAGAAGATTTTTAAAGATATTTAAAGAATTACTAAAGATTCCCATTTTCAAATGCCGTGGCAACCAAAGTTTTTGATGGAATTAATTTCTTTTAACAACTTTTGAAGAACTTCACCCAAGGAACATCCCTGCAAAGTTTCAGCTTGATTGGCCTACTGGTTTAGGAGAAGAAGATTTTTAATGATATTTAAAGAATTACTAAAGATTCCCATTTTCATATGCCGCGGTTACAACAGTTTTTCTCAGAATGAAATTCTTTTAACAAATTTTGAAGAGCTTCACCCAAGGAACATCCCTGCAAAGTTTCAGCTTGATATGCCTACTGGTTTAGGAGGAGAAGATTTTTAAAGATATTTAAAGAATTACTAAAGATTCCCATTTTCAAATGCTGCGGCAAGCAGAGTTTTAGACAGAATTAAATTCTTTTAACAACTTTTGAAGAACTTCATCCAAGGAACATCCCTGCAAAGTTTCAGCTTGATTGGCCTACTGGTTTAGGAGAAGAAGATTTTTAATGATATTTAAAGAATTACTAAAGATTCCCATTTTCATATGCCGCGGTTACAACAGTTTTTCTCAGAATGAAATTCTTTTAACAAATTTTGAAGAGCTTCACCCAAGGAACATCCCTGCAAAGTTTCAGCTTGATATGCCTACTGGTTTAGGAGGAGAAGATTTTTAAAGATATTTAAAGAATTACTAAAGATTCCCATTTTCAAATGCCGCGGCAAGCAGAGTTTTAGACAGAATTAAATTCTTTTAACAACTTTTGAAGAACTTCATCCAAGGAACATCCCTGCAAAGTTTCAGCTTGATTGGCCCACTTGTTTAGGAGGAGAAGATTTTTAAAGAAATTGTGGAGGGACAGACGGATGGATGGCGGACAACGACCGATCACAATAGCTCACCTTGCACTTTGTGCTCAGGTGAGCTTATAAAAACCATGAACCTGGGGATCCAAAAGTCTAAATTACAAATTCCAAGGCTTTAGTGCTGATTTGAAAGAAGGAAAACACTTTTTCCATGGGTTATAATTTCAGAAATAAGAAACTGTGAACTTATGCTTCATGCCTATACCCCTCCCCCTCCTGGGTCCGCCCCTGGAAACCCTAGGATCATGATTTTAGCTATTTTGTAAGAGATCAATATACTGACGCTTCAGGCAAAATATCAAGGCTCTACCCCTTCTGGGTCAGGAGGAGAAGATTCTTAAAGATTATTTTGAAATTTTACTTTTGTTGCCATGGCAACCAGAGTTTTTAACAGATTTCAATTTTAAGGAGACAACCTAAGGACCAATTCTGCAAAATTTGGTTCAAATCAGCCCAGTGGTTTGAGAGGAGATGTCATTTAAAAAATCGTTCTTTATTTCTATATAAACCCCACCCCCCTGGGGCTCCGCCCCTGGGGACCCAAGGATCATGATTTTAGCTTTTTTGAAAGAGATCAATATACTGATGCTTCATGCAAAATATCAAGGCTCTATGTCTTCTGGGTCAGGAGAAGAAGATTTAAAAAGATTATTTTAAAATTTCACTTTTGTTGCCATGGCAACCAGAGTTTTTAACAGATTTCATTTCTTTTAGCTATTTTTGAAGGGGACCACCTAAGGAACATTTCTGCCAAATTTGGTTCAAATCAGCCCAGTGGTTTGAGAGGAGATGTCATTTAAAAAATAATGCTTTATTTCTATATAAACCCCACCCCCCTGGGCCTCCGCCCCTGGGGACCCGAGGATCATGATTTTAGCTATTTTGAAAGAGATCAATATACTGATGCTTCATGCAAAATATCAAGGCTCTATGCCTTCTGGGTCAGGAGAAGAAGATTTTTAAAGATTATTTTAAAATTTGACTTTTGTTGCCATGGCAACCAGAGTTTTTAACAGATTTCATTTCTTTTAGCTATTTTTGAAGGGGACCACCTAAGCAACATTTCTGCCAAATTTGGTTCAAATCAGCCCAGTGGTTTGAGAGGAGATGTCGTTTAAAAAATCATGCTTTATTTCTATATAAACCCCACCCCCCTGGGCCTCCGCCCCTGGGGACCCGAGGATCATGATTTTAGCTATTTTGAAAGAGATCAATATACTGATGCTTCATGCAAAATATCAAGGCTCTATGCCTTCTGGGTCAGGAGAAGAAGATTTTTAAAGATTATTTTAAAATTTCACTTTTGTTGCCATGGCAACCAGAGTTTTTAACAGATTTCATTTCTTTTAGCTATTTTTGAAGGGGACCACCTAATCCCAGTTGTTTGAGAGATGTCATTTAAAAAATCGTTCTTTATTTCTATATAAACCCCATCCCCCTGGGGCTTCGCCCCTGGGGACCTGAGGATCATGATTTTAGCTATTTTGAAAGAGGTAATATACTGATGCTTCATGCAAAATATCAAGGCTCTACGCCTTCTGGGTCAGGAGAAGATTATTTTAAAATTTCACTTTTTTGCCATGGCAACCAGAGTTTGTGACAGATTTCAATTCTTTTGGCTATTTTTGAAGGGGACCACCTAAGGAACATTTCTGCCAAATTTGGTTCAAATAGGCCCAGTGGTTTAGGAGGAGATGTCGTTTAAAGAAATTGTTGACGGACGACGCACGACTCACGACGGCCGGACGCCGGACAAAAGGAGATCACAATAGCTCACTTGAGCGCTCATAACGTGCTCAGGTGAGCTAAAAAGCTTTGGAAAACAGCTTTAATTGAGCATATTTATATAATTTTGGGTAGAAATATTGTGAAAAATGAGGAAATTGCTTGTTACAAGCAATTTCTTCATTGTCCAAAATGTTTTCTATTCTTATTGACAAAGATTTTGAAGATTTCATCAAAATTGTCGTCTGCAACTTCTTTGAGTTTGGACTGGTCTAGAATTTTATCATGTGTGAATGGGTTAGAGACAATATTCCCTGTAAGCAATAATAGGCTCTGACCAGGCTGCTAAAGAGTAATAGTATAAAGACAACATAAATAGGAAAAGGAAGAAAATGTTGGTGCCATTGGCTCTTTCTCTTTTTTCTCAAAAGGTTTAATAACTTTCTTTATACAGTATATCAAAATAATTTTGTTAATTGGGCTGCTTATATGTTTTTTATATCTTCAGCTATTTATTTTTTTATTTTAAATGTAAGCTTTTTTCTTTTAAGTATCCATGAAATCCTCAAAATTGTATATTTCTTTGCTAAAAAACAATTTCTTTCCTTTTTTTTGTCACTAACCTATAACTGGTCTTTCATTGTAAGCGTCACAAACAAACACTGTACAAAAGGAGATGAGGAGAAGGATTGTTACTTCACTGCCAGTCATTTTTACCTGAAATATAAAAACCAAGTTAACCCTTTACCAAATGCCAAAATATTTGACAGGTCTGAATTACAACAAAGTTCAAGATCACAATTTTCAAATGATGGAATCTTAATTTCTTTTTTATCATAGGGTATAAAGCATTGTGGACAAAAAATCACTTGTTTTAATCCATTCCAACACAATGACACAGCTACAAGCAATTTCTTCATTTTCCACAATGTTTCTTCCAAAAATTTTGTAAATATGCTTGATTAAAGCTGTACTTATGACACTTCAATTGTTGAGGTTGCAATTTTTTTGTTTACCAGGTTAGTGTCTCCAAAAGTTCAATCATAAAGTTCTATCCTTATACATACAATAAAGTATATATAATTATTTTTATGTACCATGAGTTATGAAAAATTCTGACTAATTGTATTGCAATTGGGACATGGTATAAGAGTATGTTGGTTTTATCATACCGTGGGACCCATCATACAAAAAGGGACAATCATGAATATTGCTGAAACACAATATTTGAAAAAAAGACAGGATCCAAAATTTTGTACTGTCTTGATTTTTGAAAGATGATAACTCAACCCAATCCAGCACAATCACACTTATTTATGCCTCTCAAGAAAAAGTTATTGAAAACATCATGGAAAATGAAGAAATTGCTTGTGACAAGTAGTTTCTTAATTTCTTAATTATCCACAAAGTTTTCTATTTTAAGAGACATAGCTAAGATCCTTAGAATTTCACCAACTTAAACTGTTGTTTGCAACTTCTTTGAATTAGGGCAAGTCTGTAATTTTGTTATGTGGGAGTGAGAAACTTTTCCATTTCTTTTAATGTCTTCTATTATACTATAATCATATTTTTCAGCATGTAAAAACTCATAACAAGACTGTCAAATTGAAAAGAATTGCAGAACATTATTTTAAGGTTCATGTAATTAAAAATTTCTTTTACTTTCTGGATAGAAAACATTGATGCACGCAATTTCTTTATTTTACACAATGTTTTTCCTCTAATGTTTTCTTCAGTGTGTAAAATAGCATCATTACATAGGATTGGGTTAAAACTAAAGGTCAACATGCAAAATCTGCTCAAATCCTGGTTCAATAGCATTTATGCCAATAAGAAAGTCCCTTTCTGTCTGACAAGTAAGTGTGATTCTGGAAGTGGAAAAAATGGTGATTCAGTTGACAATCTTAGTAATATCCAAAGTATGGCCTATGTTCCTACCGAAGGTGACATTTATCAAAATTCAGTTTTGGATATATCTTGGAAAATAATATTTAAACCAAGTTTTAAGATATTTAACCCATAAATGTAGCCAGGAAGAAGTATACAGTTATTTAAAGGTTTAACTTAGTGACCTACTTTTTCACAAAACATGACCATAAACTGAAATTGTATTGAATAATAAAGCAACAAACATTTGAACCAATTATCAAGGTATTTGAGCCTATAGTATAGCCTCTAGAATGCATACAAAAAATTCCAAGATTTGACCTTTGTTTTACATCACATCACCAAAAATAAAACTGAACTAGAAATTATGTAGACCAACAAGCATAATGACATTTAAAGCAAGAGTGTGACCCCAAGAGTGCGCAAAAGGCATTTCCAAGATTCCTAGTAACTTACTTTTTGACCCCACATGTAACCAAATAATGACCTTGACCAAGATAGTATGAAACACTCTGACAAAATATAATATATTTGAAGTAAAAATATGACCATTACAGTGCACACAAGGTTTTTCTAAGACTTGATCTAGTGTGACCCAATAATTAACTTGTCTGAGGTTTCATGGAGACAAACATTCTGATCAAGTTTCAACACATCTTTGCTAAAATTGGCCTTTAGAGTGCCAACAAGATGTTGACACACAATGGATGGTGGACAATAAAAAACAGACGCAGTTAGATCACAAAAGTTAAAAAATAGCTAATCATTGGTGGGTGTTAATTGTTCACAAGTCAAGTACTGTAGAAATTGTCTGTACTCTGAGTTTCACTAAAAAGCAATCCTGATAAGAGCAATTCAATTTTATGTATATATTTCTACTGGATTTCTACACAAACAATGAACTCATAGTACAGACAGTTCTTTTTTTTTTTTTGTTTGTTTGCTTGCTGGTTTTCATAACAAAAAACTTTCATGTATTGTTTTGCAATTGTACTAGACCTTTCCTTTTCCCACAATTTTCTTGAATATATTATGCACATTGGATCATCAAAAATGTGGGAATGTTTTGGAAAGTGTAAGGGTTACGATTTGCTTTTTCTTATCCCACACTGTTCTCTTAAGTATTGTGTGCAAGGGTTGTAAAAAAGGGCCATAACTTTTTGATTATAGGTTTACTAAATAAGTAAGTATCTTACTTGAGATAAATATGAAAAATTAAATATTACTAATTTGTAATGCCATTTTGACACACTTTTCAACAATTTTTAACACTTAATTCAGACTATTCTAATTTGAAATTGGAAGCAGATGAGTTAGGGTGTAAAGTTATCTAAAATCACAATTCTTCAAGTTAAAGGGTTGGATTTAAAGGTATATTTGATGACATTGCTTGTAAAACAATTTTCTCCCTTACACATAATGGTCTGTTGTAATAAGTATATCAACCTTAATATCCCAGTTAGTTTTGCACTTGGACTTTGACTCAAACCTTGTCATAGGCTCTTCTAGTCATATACTTTGTAAGCAGTGACCTAGGCAATACTCAACCCATTACAAGATGTCATTTTTAAACACTTCTAAATTCAAAGATGTTGCAAACAACAATTCTTGCTTGATTTAATTTTCAAATTCTTTGTATTTTGGGTAACGAAACAAATTTTCTTCATCTTTCATAACAATTTTCAAACTTTTATCTTGAGGGGCGTAAAAAGCTTAAATGGATACCAAAAAGCTGTCTCGAAAAAAGAAAAGACTCTGAAGTTTGCCAATACTATCCCTACAAGTCATGCTGATTTATAATTCCTCTACACAACTGCATTTAACCCTTTCCTTTTCAAACCCAGAATTTTACGTTGCTGAATTTTTATACTTGAGAAAACATTGTGGAAAAAAAGGATTTGCTTGTAACAAACAATTTCTCCTTTTCCAACAACATTTTCTACCACAAAGGATTATTTCATTTCAATTTGCATCAAATTTCAAAATTGTCATCTGCAACCTCTTTCAATTTATGCCAGTCTGAATTTTCAAAAAACGGGAATGGGAATGGGTTGAATAAAAAACTGATGTGCAGGTTGATTTTTTTTCTAATAATTTGGACTAACAAGGGTTATAAGAATGGCAATGGTTAACCCTTGTCAAGTTATATAAATTACCTTAAATTGCTCAAAGGACTTTAAGCATTGATAGATCTTGTTGTTCAAAAATCAATATTTCTTTTAAAAATCAGTTTCATTAACAACTCTGGCAGGAAAAGTACAAGCAGGAGGTGTAGACCAAGATCATGTGCATGCTGATCTTGGTCTACATCTCCTGCCAAAACCGGAATATTCTGGGTTCAACATGACAAGGGATATAAGAATGGCAACGGTTAAGATCAATGACATACTGATATTAGCTACACCTGTTCTTAGAGAATCTCATCTAACAGAATAGGATTTAGTTGATTGATGACTCATAAAAACTAACCTATTACCAATTTACCACATAACATTAAAACAGACTTAAAAGAAAACAGAATTAAACATGGGAAATGAAGAAATTGCTTGTGAAAAGCAAGAAATTGCATGTGAAATGTGAAATGTGAATTTCTCGTTTTCCGATATTGCTTTCTAACCTATAGAAATATTTTTTTACTAAGATGCATTTTGAAATGTTGTCTGAAAATTCTAATTCTATTCATTTGGACCAGTCTAAAATGTGGTCATCTAGTACTAAGTTCAGCTGTAAGGTTTTGTTTTTATTATTATTGTTGTATCAGATTTTGTGTTTATGTTTCGTTTTATGGTCGCTTGATACAAATGGATTCTAACTGGAGGTCGCAACAATATTGAGCATTGAAAACAAGACCGCCTGAAGAATCGCAAAGAATTTTTTTCATCCTTGTTGAATTCTGGAGCTGACTCAGTGATTGGCGAATGTCAAAAAATTATTTATGAATCTGGAATAATTGCAGAGAATCCGAATCGAAAAAAAAAAGAATGAAGGGGTAAACGCAACAATAAGAATGTAAATTAAAGTAAGAATTAAAAAGCATTAGACTTACATTGCCAATTTCCTTTACTTTGTACAGAATGTTTCTTGGAGAATAGCCAAACAATGGTCAAAGTCTACTGTTTAATGTTCCTTCAAGTGACACCACTTGAAAGTGAAAGTAGGACATTTGGATCACTTCGTTTTGCCGTAAGTGTGCGGCATTTGTTTGAATTTGTTCTACGTGGTTAAACAATCCGACTTTCCGAGACTAACCCGGCGTTACCGTACAGTCCCGGGTTTTGATGTCCCTGCATGTACAAACCGATAAGGAGAAAACACCAGAGACTTGGATAAAAAAGGAAATGTGGATTGTTAAGTCAAAAGAAACTTCCCCTTCTCTTACAAAATTCCACCCCTGGCACCCCGGGTCCCGACCGCTGACTTCATATCGGCTACAGGCAACTTTATTAATGACGTTGTCGAGACTCAAGGAAGTAAGGGTGTTATCGGTTGTAAAAAGGTGCGCCGAAGTTGCATGTCTCTTAAAAGCAGTAATTAAAAGACGTAATGAAAAGCTAACAGCTCGATCCTTCAAGCATGCGGAGTTATCTTGAAAAATGTAGGCCAGTAGCATGTAACAAAATATAATACTGAGTTGATTGGAGACGTAAACGTCGTAACCGCAGCTTGAATAAGTCGCCTGAATTAACCCAAAATAGTTATCTAACTTCATGGTCCTTCGAACCAAATAATCATAAAAAATGTGCAACATTTGGCCAACTTTCGTTATACATCAAGTGTGTTGTTATTTCCCTTACCATTATTTGACGGTTTCACAGGTAAAAGCCAGACAAAACATTACTGCACTGGTCAAAAACCAAGCAAACCAAACTTAAATACTACAATAAAAGGGGGGCTTCTCACATACTTTCAAGGCGGCCAATACATGCCACTCTTACTTCAAAACGGGAAACAGACTCAATCGAGAAAACCGAGCGCAGTTTGATTTAACAAATGTGTTCTGTTGTTGAGTTTTACACAAAAGAAATAAATCTCATCTAAGTAGATGAACCACCAACTGAATTGAGTAGGTATAGCCGATGGCTCATCTCCTCTGATAGGCTTTAAAATGATGTCAAAAGACGGATCACGACGGCTAACAAAAATTGAGATCATTCATTTACGCCGGAAGTGAGCTTTGAACTCCGTCATTATGCATTTTTGTTGGTTTGGCGCTTTGTTCAAGCTGCAGTTACGACGTTTAGGTCGCCAACCAACCAGCCATTTTGGAAAATAATACCTTGTAAATTCTGGCGCTGGGCGGGCCAGCGTCCTGTCAATTATGGTCAATTGGATACAAGTACGTAGGTTCCGGTAAGAATCTATATAAGGCAGTATCGAACATTAAATCTGAAATTTCCTTTGTTAAGATGTCTTCCCACCCAGATAGTAATGTAATACCAATATGGTATTTATGTTCCGGCGTCTGTTTGTAATTGAAGAGATAAAAACAAACTATTGAACCTGCCAACCGTTGACCGATTGTTCAATCGTTCTTAGTCAAATTGTAGTTTAGACTAGATACTCCATTGTCTAAATTCGAATTTTCACCAGCAAGACCGTATCATTGAGGTAATTCCGTTCCCGACCTTCTTGTCCAAACTTCAGGTTAAAACGCCAAGCACACCTTCTATTGGACTTTGCAATCTTTGCTAAGCTTTATAGGTAAAGATCAACTGAAAGTAGCTCGTCATTTAAAACTTCTTGCATCATCTACGTCGAAAATCGTTGATCGTCGACGACATATCTATCGAGAGACTGTTCGACACGGCACGACAGGATACGGCACGGTACAACACGGTACGACATGGCATTAACGAACAATACACATGAGCATGGCGACTTTTGATTCAAAATGAATTCGAGTCGAATTATTGAAGTACTAAGAGCATAAGTCTTGATTATAGTTAATATAATCTTCATAGATAAATACATTTTATCATACAGTACACTCGGAACATGTTTCTAGTAGTTCACTTATCAGCAAATGTATAAAAGGTCGACCATGTTACAGTGGACCCTAAACTTATTTTTAAACAATTTAATTTTCTGTTTCGTCTATCATAATCAGGCATTCTGATTGGTCAAAAATTTCTTTATAACTCCATGAACAAAATTTTGAGCACACAGCGATTTTGAATGCTTCCGCGCAAAATAGTTCCATACAAAAAGGTATCAAAAATTGTAAAGTTTTTGTTTTTTTCGCTCGATACTAATAAATTATAAGAAATGAAGAGAATTTTTTGTTTTGTTTTGTTTTCATGGAGGTATGAACCGAAAAATCTAATCACACTTATGTATGAATCCGCTTCGCGTATTCATACAGTATGATTAGTTTTTTCGGTTCATACCTCCATGAAAACAATAAATATTCTCTTCATCCCTTAAATGATTTCAATTGGTAACTATTTATTGCAGATAGCCTGTGGATTAGAAATGTCGATCCTGTCATAAAAACATTCGCTTAGCTTAATAAACAGTAGGAGAACAACGAGTTAAAATTGTGATGTGACATTAAGTTCGTATCTGTATTTTACCCATACACAACATGTCTCAATCTTACTGGGCGTTTTACCCCGAAACGGGTGAATTAGTTTGGTCAATGACGGTAGCCATGTCATCGTTCATCATTCCGCTGATGTGAGACCAAAGGCTCACAGTAACTGTATGATGGCAAGCTTAGCGCCATCACTATAGCTCGAAAAAGTTGGCTTTGAATTACAAAGTTTTGATCTCCGTTAGTTTGACCGATTTAGTGATCGGAGATAAACTTTTAGCAGGATTGAACGATTGCTGCCTTACAGCTTTTTCTCTTCTTTGATTCTACAATGAGCGTATGGGAGGGGATCTCAATTAACGTTTAATTTCACAATATCTATTGTAAATGAAGCATTACCTTGTATTTAAATATTTTTGTGAAATTTAAGTTTAAATACATGGATCTCGCTAATGTACGAAATATGGATAGATGATTTATACGGAAGGAATTGCACTTTAGAAGTGTCTTTACATAAACGATATCACCGAAAAATGATTAATGATTGCGTTATCAAGGTAAGTCAGCCCAAGAAATTCGAGAAAGGTACACGTATAACATGGTGGAATACAGTCTGAGGATCTATGTTACTGTTAAATATATAATGATAATTTCAAATAGGTGATAAGGGTGAAAGTGTTGAAAAGGCTAACAATTTCTGTTATTTTTGGTATTATTTGGGGATTATTGTTTAACAGTATTTTTTTTAAATGGTGTATGAAAAGAACACTACAAATAATCGCAAAACTAATAGAAATACTTGACATTGATGTGGGGAGTCAACATTTACTTCTGGACTAAACAAAAGTTTCGATTGGTCAATTGAAATTTTGATTGAAATCGTTAATCCGCCGTCTGAATGTGCACAAATTGATTTTGATAAAGCACTTGTAAGATTTAAGCGTGTAGCTGAAAACGTCTTGATTCCACGTAGATGTACATTTAATAGATGATTCCCTGAAGTCAATAGAATTTAGTTGTTTAGATTGGAGCTTCGATGTTTAGCGGGAAAACTTTTGTAAAACAATGTCAGTTTTAGGCCACTAAAAGTCTAGTAGTTACAGCTTATTCAAGTTTTAAATAAAGCATTTAGGTTGCCCACAAAATATGAACGTCTTTGAAAAATCAAATATACTATTTCAGCTAGACTGCTATTTCTGAATGACTTCGGCGTGCCCAGCCATTGCAAACGGAATGTCTGCAATTGCATATAACATGAAGTGGGGAGACCAGCCGTCTGTCAATTGACTAGTAAGAGCTTGGAAGGATAACTTTGTTCTATTTTACGTACATGTACGAGCATCATAGATGTAATGGAATATTTATTAATTCGCGTATATGATCGGATATCCAGCACCCATCTTCCCTACAATGACGATACTTATGATGTTCGAAAAAACTTATCTTTTGAAGACTTCACAATTGTCCAGTTACTGCTGCGCTCCATCAAGAAAAGAAACACTTAGAAAACAATTGTGGAAAAATAGGGAATTGCTTGTAACAATTTACTCATATCACAATTCTTTCTACCCTAAGGTACAGATTTAAAAAGAAAAACAACCAAAGATTGTCGTCTGTAACTTCATTTAATTTTGACCAGTTTAAAGCAAAGGCTAAATGTATATAAAAAGAGATGTAACTTTGTCGGTTTTTAAGATATTGAAATTTTTGTCAATCAAGGGGATATTATTTTATAATAATTTGAACTAAAACAAAATGTTCCTTTACATGGGTTTTCTTCGATAACGGAGTCATTACTTCATTTCAATGGTCATTTTGGCTTTAAAAATATGACACAAACACAACTATATGACTATTTAAGATATCCAGCACAAGTTTCATTTGACAAATCTAATAGTAAAGGTCCCCTCAAGAATTAAACTAAGCTCGTGTTTGGTATCATTAATCCCGATCATACATTCGGCCGAAAAGACACGACTCCAGGACTGGATAAGACGAATCTCGCGCTTTTAACTCTCCACCATTATACGTCATCGTTTCTTTGACTGGCAGTCGAATTGTGCCATTGTCAGTCAGTAGTACCTGGGGCGTCACGTACCGTGTTTGAAATGTTCCAGACATGCGTATTGATTTGAATTTTGTATTTGCAGTAAATGTTGATTGGCCACATGAGCTGACGTCACTCGTAGCGCATGTCAATAGAAGACATACTTGTAGATAATATTCGCCTTCCTCTGTGTGCTTGCCATTAAAAACACCAAATGCATATAAGTCATTCAATTCACTAGTTTCGTATTCTAGAAAACAGCAGAGACCTCGTTGACAGACCTGTAATGTTCCTGCACACTCTTCTAAAACTACAATGTGATACCAGTCTCCAAAAATTGCGGCCATTTCAGGTTCCGAAGACTTGTTATATTTGTGTGTGCTCACATTTGTTAAACGATTCGTTTTCGGAAATGATTGTTTTATACTATCAACAGAGCTAATTAAAAGTTTGCCATGAATAGAACTTCTGTCATAATAAAAGATATTTGCCCCTCCAGGTGTATAAATTCCACTACCCTGAAAGCGGAATAATGGATGATGAATATTGGCAGCTAGAACATTTAAGTTGTATGCTGCTGCTACTGAAGAATGATAACCTATTGCTGAGAAGTACGGCATCACGTCCATCCATGCTGTAGGAAAGGCTACGTCAGTTATGTTGTACTTTTCTATTAAAGGAATCATGGGCTCGTGGAATAAAATATCAAAACAAGTGAACATCCCAAATCTACCAAAATCTGTATCAAAATAAACATACTCCGGAGTGATAGGTTCGTCAAATTGGTTCTCATAATACAAGTTTTGTTTGTGGTACTTTGCAATGAATTTTCCAGAGGGGTCAAAAGCAAGGTCCGAGTTATATTGATATTGACCATCTTTAGGACAGTTTGGATCAGATGATTGACATTTCTTTGCGTCTCCGTAGTTCGCCACCAAATACAGCTTGCTGTTCTTGGCCAGACAGCTGAGGAATATCACGACATCTAGGTCTTGTGGAAATCTTTCTTGATCATCACATGGTATCCATGACAACGATTGTGGATCGGGGATATCTTCAATGTAATATTTCATATGTTCTCGGTCCCGGATAAAACCATAAATACCGTCCTCTGGAAAAACGATTATCTGTACATTCTGAAAGTATATAGTAAAAATTGTGAATTGTTCTTTCGGTTTTTCAATATTTTTTTTGATTTGCAGCTTTCAGAAGTCAAATGTTACTGTTCGTCTTTAGCTTGACTTTTTTTCATAGAACACCTGGGGTATTGTTACGGCCAGGTAGTTGTTTGCATCCGCGTCTTCATCGTCCAAAAACCGACATTTTGAAATATCTCTGGTATTACTGAACGCGTTCACTTGAAACTCGGAATATATCATCACTACAAAAAGAGCAATCTATACCAAACAATGGGGTGGTATTAACTCTGAATACAATTTTGAAAGAATTATGCACCCTTTTTACTTAAAAAAATTACCCACTTTCAAATTCTTGAACAGCCGAGGATTGGCATCCGCATGAAGTGCTCTTGTCTCGAGTTACGGTCTCAACAGTAAATTTCCTAAGTCGGCTTAAAACTTATTACGAAAGGAATTCCACGGTTTTAAAGCTTTGTTTAAGGATAAGGCGGTAATTCCATAAAATGAATTAACATGTTTAAAATACCTTAGACAACTAATTGCACATTAAAATTAAAAAAAAATTTAATTCGCTTCTGTAACCATTTAGCTGTTGTTTTTGTTCTTTCAATGTGACGATTGGCGAATGGCCGCAGTCAATCAAAATCAATCTCACCAATCAAATCAAGCATTAAGACCGCAAGTGACACGCTCAACTACAACTATTTACACCAAAGACGTTTGGGTCGACAACCAACGATTTGCCTTTGATTTCATGTCGTTTTTACATTCTACTAACTATATATTGTCGTTTGAAACTACCATGTGGGAGGTCAGTGGGCGTGGTCATCGATCAGTCAGTTTTAAAGAAATGTAACGATTAATAAAGACATGAGAAATAGGTCTATGCGTAGGCCTACTCATATAGCCGCTTGTAGGCTACGTATAAATTCAACTTAAGTCTAATTAAAACTCACTTGTGGAGGCCCGGTTTTGACAAGGATATTTCTATTTCTCACCGGAGCTTCAGTTGACTCGCATACTCGTTAACTGTGTACAACTGCACCGCGAAAATCATTGTTTTTTCAAACCTACTTCTTCTTAAGGTGGTTTCAGGAAATGAGCTCGATATATTTATATATATTTTTTTTTCATTTGAAATATACAGCTTTTTCAATATATATTATATATTCAAAGTAAATGGATTTTTATAATCGTGTGATGACTTTGATATCGGTGACAAACATTTCTGAAACGTGATAGCCGTTTATTCATTTCGATGACAAATAATAAAAGGAAACAGAATAATTGCTTGCAGAATCTTTACATGACATTACAAGATTTCACAACTGATGCTTATTGACACACGGAATTGGACATGATGTCAGGGTTATCCCGGATTCAAGTCAACCTTAAGTCGGATTCAACTATTTTTACAGTTTGAACCAAACAGTAGCCTGCAAGCGGCCAATAATTTATACCATAATTTGTCCAGTACCATTACTCATACCTACATGTTCAAGAGCATAAACGGTCTGTTTTTGATATTCTCTAAGGTTGACCATCATCTGTGTCACGGCTTCACGATGGTTTGTTGCCATGATAATGGGTGTAACTACAGCGTGCTCATAAACAGCCGCTATATACCGCCTTTCAGTATCTTCTTGGGTATACACTGTGCTTTTGAGGTTTGTGGAAAACGAAATAAATACAGCATAACTGGATAGTAGGAACAGAGTGTGAAATAGTCCATATAACATTATTGGTATTTTCTCTTGTATAACCTGAAATGATATGGTTGGAGTAATATAGGGACTTAAATATTAAGCCGTCTTTCAGCTGCGAGTGCTTGACAGTCCCGTCAACTTGGTATAAAAAGTCACCCAGAAGAACAATGTGATTAGATCATTGTCTTGGAGGTTAACTAGACAGTTATTCAAGTATCTCTTTAGGTTGCCATGGCAAACATTATTGTTAACGAGCATTAACTTTTTGAAGATTCTCTGAGTAATATCATCCAAGGAACCGATTTTATTTTGATTTGCATGGAAATCTGAAGTAAAGTCTAGTCGAAATCTATTTTCATACAAGTCATTATATACACATGTTTGTTAAATATAGAAACCAACAGCTTTGTGTTAATCATAGAGTAACAAATTCTTATTGTTGATTATTGAATATTTATCCACGCTTCTGGGTTATAAGGCTCAATAAATAATCCACGACAGCGTTAAAGAATTTTAATATTTGTAGCCTGAAACCTTTTAGAGTTTATACCAGATTTGTCGTTTGGTAATGAGTTGAGAGTAGGTGCTATAAAATATCAATTATCGGACTCATGAAGGGCAATGGTCCTTTTACTGTGAACGAATCACATCGCATGACTCGTCATATGCGGAACCCGTCATACGTGACCTATCATACGTGACCCGTCATACGTGGCCAATCAAGCGTGACCAATTATGCGTGCCCGTCATACGTGACCCATAATACGTAACCCGTCATACGCGACCTATCATGCGTGACCCGTCATACGTAACCCGTCATACGCGACCTATCATGCGTGACCCGACAAACGTGACCCATCTTACGTGACCCGTCAAACGTGTCTCGTCATACGTGACCCGTCATACGCGACCCATCATGCGTAACCCGTCATACGTGACCCTGTCATAAGCGACCCGATATACGTGACCCGTCATACGTGATTCCGTCATACGTGACCCCGTCATAGGTGTCCCCGTCATACGTGACCCCGTCATACGTGACCCATCAAACGTGACCCATTATACGAAACCCATCAAACGTGACCCATCATACGTGACCCGTCATACGTGACAAATCATGCATAACCCGTCATACGCGACCCATCATACGTAACCCGTCATACGTAACCCGTCATACGTGCCCCCTCGTGCGTAACCCGTTATACTTGACGCATCATGCATGACACGTCATACGTGACCCATCATGCGTGACACGTCATACGCAACCCTTCATAAGTGACCCGTCATAGGTGACCCATCATGCGTGTCCCTTCATAAGTGACCCGTCATACGCCATCATGCGTGACTCTGCATACGTGACCCATCAAGCGTGACTCGTCATACTATGTCCTCTTCTTTGTCAAACGTTATCATGATAAAAAAAAACGAGGTTAAAGTAACCAAGGAGTCAACCCACACACTATCCCTCCTTTTTACGTCCCAAAGAAAACAGTTGTGGAAAACAATGTGTAAAATGATGAAATTGCTTGTGACAAGCAATTCCTTCATTTTCCACATTGTTTTCTACCTAAAGAGATAAATATTTTAGAATTTTTAACTATTTGAAATTGTCGTCTGCAACTTCTTTAAAGACTCTGATCAAAGTCAATTTGAACAAAATGTTCAAAGTTAGTAAAAAAATCCCAGGAGATGATCTTGCATGCAGGGTTTGCAATAATACTGAAATACATAAGAACTTCTTCTTTTGGCGTAGGCTCTTAACGGATTTAGTGGATAAGCCTCCAGTGACAGTTTGCATTCCTGGAACTTTGAGACGACCTCAAAATTTTGTCTGTTAAGCTGATGCTTAAAATTTGCTAGCTAAAAAGGGGTGTGTAGAAAATCATCGTACATTAAGGTAACAATTTCAGCCTACTTTCACAAAATAACAAGAGTCCCTTTTCACCCATTACCAGGCGTCACAATTTATAATGTCCCAAATTAAAAGGGGTTGCAAATGACATTCAAAGATGACCAGAATTCGAAAATAAGTACCAAATAGGGTAGAAAACATTGTAAGAATTTCTTATAATAAGCAAATTCTCCTTTTCCCATTCTCCTTTTTTCTATAACTGTATTAACCAGAAGCCTCAAATAGCGGGCGGATGTGGTGATGGTTTAACTACAATAAGACTAGGATTCGTGGTCCAGCGAAGAAAGCCATGGTCTACGTTCAATATGCAAAAGTGTGTTAATAATACATTGATCTGCGCCAAAAAAGGACGGATAATCGTAAACCAAGGTATCTAGAGGCTCGGACAGGATCAAGTGGGTATCAGGTATCCATGGTTAGGTGCTCCAGTCGCCACGATATGACCGTAATACATCTAAAGTGACGATAAACCCCAAACAAAAAGTTTTCACGCAAAGTTACAAACACATCGTAATAATGTGCTCTTCCTGTAGGAATTGATGGACCCATTACCAGACGACAAAAGGCTTAAGTGCTGATTTGAAAGAAGGAAAAAACTTTTTCCATGGGTTATAATTTCAGAAATAAGAAAAAAGTCTGTGAACTGATGCTTCATGCCTATACCCCCCCCCCCCCCTAGGTCCGCCCCTGGAGACCTGGAGACCCGAGGATCATGATTTTAGCTATTTTGAAAGAGGTCAATATACTGATGCTTCATGCAAAATATCAAGGCTCTACGCCTTCTGGGTCAGGAGAAGAAGATTCTTAAAGATTATTTTGAAATTTCACTTTTGTTGCCATGGCAACCAGAGTTTTAAACGGATTTCAATTCTTTCAGCTAATTTAAAGGGGGACCACCTAAGCAACATTTCTGCCAAATTTGGTTCAAATCGGCCCAGTCGGTTAGGAGGAGATGTTGTTTAAAAAATCGTTCTTTATTTCTATATAAACCCGACCCCCCCCCCCCCTGGGGCTTCGCCCCTGGGGACCCGAGGATCATGATTTTAGCTTTTTTGAAAGAGGTCAATATACTGATGCTTCATGCAAAATATCAAGGCTCTACGCCTTCTTGGTCAGGAGGAGAAGATTTTTAAAGATTATTTTAAATTTTACTTTTGTTGCCATGGCAACCAGAGTTTTTAACGGATTTCAATTCTTTTACCTATTTCTGAAGGGGACCACCTAAGGAACATTTCTGCAAAATTTGGTTCAAATCAGCCCAGTGGTTTGGGAGGAGATGTTGTTTAAAAAATCGTTCTTTATTTCTATATAAACCCCACCCCCTTAAGGCTCAGCCCCTGGGGACCCGAGGCTCATGATTTTAGCTATTTTGAAAGAGATCAATATACTGATGCTTCATGCTAAGTATCAAGGCTCTACGCCTTCTGGGTCAGGAGGAGAAGATTTGTAAAGACTTTTTTTTTAAATTTCACTTTTGTTGCCATGGCAACCAGAGTTTTTGACGGATTTAAAATTCTTTTAGCTATTTGTGAAGGGGGCCACCTAAGGAACATTTCTGCCAAATTTGGTTCAAATTGGCCTGTGGTTTGGGAGGAGATGTTGTTAAAAGAAATTGTTGACGGACGACGCAAGACGCACGACGGACGGACGCCGGACAAAAGGGAATCACAATAGTTCACTTGAGCACTACGTGCTCAGGTGAGCTAAAAAGTCGTCATTTTTTGGTTGAAAAGAAATTTTGAATGATTTTCTTCTTTTCCAAAATGTTTTCCAAAACTTTATTACTTTGGAATGGGTTAACTAAAAGAGAATGAATTTGCTTTCGGCCATTTCGGTCCGAAATTATAGCGCTAATCTTTTTTAACAACTTTTCATCGAATAAACAAATAATTTTTTCTTATACTTACTATCACTTCCAAATAAACACCGTTCTGTTTAATAACCCCAGGAAAAGTAAGGTTATATTTGTCGTAAATCCGAACTGAGGAAGTTTGGGTAAATTGGGTATATGTATATTTAAGCCCGGGTTATTTTCGTCTTGATATTATCGTTAATGTGCAGGCGTTAACATTTTTATATACAAATGAATTTATTGCTTACCAATATAAATCGCGACAGGTAGACGGAAAAAGAGTTTGTATACCAGGGATAATCAAAATGATTAATATACATATCAAATAAAACGGAAATTATTTTATTTTTTTATTTTTCAACATTACATTTTTTGTAGCACACATAACTTGATATACATCAACAAGAGCTGTCAGAGGACAGCAACGCTCGACTATTCTAAGTGCTGGATAGTACCAACAATTTAATGTCGACTTAAGGCATTATACCTAAGTAGTAGTAGAGATAACAATCTTTCAATTAGAATTTTAAGCCAAAGAAGAGTTGCCACGAAAGCATGTGCCGACGCCCGGGTGACTGGAATAGTCCCTATCTTCATCGAATAGTCGATCTAAAAATGATCAACCGTATTAGGAGTGTTCACTATGGATGGTAAACTGATTGATTGGCTCCAATGTATAGACAAAAGCACCGCATGCAGATGCTAACGCTTGGCAGTTCAAGTGCTTGATAGTGGTAAAAATTTCTAGGTGAAAAAGGAGCATAATTCACTCAAAATAAATTTAGAGGTATCATCCTTGTAAGTGTAGATCACATTTTTAAGTCGGAATAAGGAGCAATTCCAACTCAGATTTAACAAAACCGCAAAATGAACACAAGACAATTTCATTTCGGGTTTCTTGATAACACACATCACGTGATCTCTTAGATATGAATACACCTCGGGTTACTTCTCATCTCAACTTGCCACGGACAATCAGTTAGTTGTAGCCGAAGACAATAATATGGCACATGTAAAGGATGATATAAAAATTCGTTTAGAGACTTCTAAACATGCTTTAGTTTCCTTTAAATTATTGAAAAATAAGGTAATAATCAGCGCAGTATTTTTGAGTGTGTGATTCGCCACCTCGTGTTTGGTAATCACGTGATCTCAAGTGACATTTGGTAGTCATGTGACCATAGATAGGCAATGTTTACAAATATGGCTCAGGTCGAAAATGCATTTTTACAATTATCACGTCGCCCGGTGCTTACAACATTCTAGAACGATTAAGGAGGATCGTAGGCATCAAACAAACGCGATTATTGTTTGATTTACAGTTTTTACTCAACAAAAATCAAATAGATGCAAACCGAAAGTAGAGGATTTTGAAAATTAGAATGTAAACATATCAACTTCCGGTTTCTACTTATTTACTAAATAGTTACGCTTTATTATGTCGTAATTTACAAGTATAACCCATTCCCACACAGTGACGCCTTTTGACGCCCTTCAAGAAAACAATCGAGGAAACATTGTGGAAAACGAAGAAATTGCTTGCAACAAGCAATTTCTTCATTTCCCACAATGTTTACTATCTAGAAATTTGAAAAATCCAAAATTTTTATCAACTTTAAATTTCCATCTGCGACTTCTTTGAATTTGGACTGGTCTAAAATTTTATTGTGTGGGAATGGGTTAAATCAATAACACATCAAACTTTTAACAAGTGTCATCTAGCTTTCAGCTTGGTCCTTTTTATTTAAGATTTTTACGGTTCTAAAGCCGAAAACCGAATAAGGAAATCGCGCGACTACAGAGCGCCGAAGATAATTTGATCCTATCTTCCTCATATTATTGGATTTTTTAGGAAAAGGGCAAAATTACCATGTGCAAACAATAACGTTACAATAGCGTTAACGTCTTTTTTTTTTTTTTTTTTTATTTTACTCACAACGCTTTAAATATTCTTTTTCCTAAGTCCAAATCGGTATTTCAAATCGATCACCCTGAAACAAGTTTCCGCGCATTTCCGCAAATTTCCACGTATACTAATAAACTTGAAGTGAAAATCTACGTGAGTTAAGTATGATCGTTACAGAATTGGCCGAGTTGAGGGTCAAATAATCATCGAGGCCATTGATTTCTTACTAAAGAATCTGTTATTCTCGGTAATTCTCTGTTTTCAAGATTCTAAAAGGAGTTCACGTATTACAGTTGATCAAAAGGAGAATGTTATGCTTGAAAATTCTAATTTTGCAGTGCGTGATACGAGCTAATAACCCATTCCAACACGATAAAATTTTAGACCAGTTCAAATTCAAAGAAGTAGTAGAAAACAATTGTAAGTTGATGAAATCTTTAAAATCCTGGTCTTTTTGGACAGAAAACATTATGGATAAACAATGTTTTCCAAGGCTTTCATAACGAGGGTCATTTAAAAGCGTCACTGTCTGGGAATGGGTTAAGACAATGCCAGTTTTTTTTTTATTTCTGTATGTGGATTGATGTTTTGGTGCGTTATTTACGCACATATGTACACAAATGGGAATGATTGTTTAAGTTTAGATGAGGTAGGCTTACTCGGAAAGTAATAAATGAATTTGAACCGAATCCTACAGTTATGACTCTTTCAGCGCATTCCAACTTCTTAGCACTTTCAGTCCTTTGATTTATTATGGAATTATAATCCGAGATTCAAATTAAAGTGTTCAGTAACATAAAAAAAATGTCAAAATTCTCGTTTATCGACGCTGATGCAGACAACAACCTGGCTTTAGCGATACCTAGGTTTAAAAACAAACAAAAAAAACAAAAAAAACAGCGGAGTTAGATAAAAGATTGATAGTATACGTTCACCATAACAGATACTGGTATTTGTGAGTTAGTAGTTGCTATACCAGACACAAGAGCACTATCCATGCTGTAGCTTGTCGCTTGACAATTTGGTACAAAGGGGGAAATAAAGTCCAAAAAGGGTTCATCTGATACAACAAGATGTTCATTCCTCCGTAAACCCCTAATCTAAGTCTTTGATTGGAGGATTAAATAAGAGGACCGTGATGATCCTATCTCACTCCTCTGAGTATGGTGGCTCAATGCCTAATTGTATATACAAAATATCAAAGCTATAAGCCTCATTGAATTGTAGAATAAGATTTTTAAAGTTTTCTCCTCCAATCCTTTGTAAATCAAAGATCTCGTAACAAAGGGCCAATTTTCAATGATTAGTCATTCTTTGAAGTATTTTTGTGAAGGGTCAATAGATGATGATATAAAACAAATATCAAAACTATTGGTTTGTAGAAGATTTTCAAAGATTTCCATCTTTATTCCAGTGTTAAATCAGGGATTGCAAAGAAGAGGGACCCAGAGTATGTTATTTAAAGTATTTTGGTAGACTGTTAATAGACATTGATACATACTAAATATCAAAGCTCTCGTCCTTATGGTTTGGGAGAAATTATTCCCATGTATGTTTTTTCCTACTTTATTCCTTTGTAAAATCAGAGATCACTAAGAAAGGGCTAATTTTTTTAAGTATTTTGGTAGAGGGTCAATAGTCAATTATATATATATTTGAGCTTATGTGATCAAAATTTGAACAAGTCAAGTTATCATGGAGGCAATTATTCTGACATAATTCGAAGACATTTTAGCTATGGTCTCTAGAGTGCAAACAAGATTTTGAAACATGATACAAATACATGTAGATGATCACAAAATCTCATCTTGAGTATGTTGTGCTCAGGTGAGCAAAAAGTGAAAATAAATCTACAATGACAGTTCAGTAATGACTTTGTTTGTGAGCATATATTCCATACTTCATGGAATCATATTTGAAAATAAAAAATAGTTGTTTCATAGTGACAACAGCACAGAGATAACAGAATTTATCCTGTTTCCTTTAAAAACATTCAAGCTGAGAATTCCAACTTAAATGAAGATTGCTCAATGGATCAGATATCTTATATCGTATTAAGAACGCTGGGATTATACAATAATTAACAAAAACATGAAATTCTTCTTTTCTCTTTTTACTAATTTAAAAATTGATATAAGATAACATGAATATATTCAACATAACAAGTCATTGAAAAAGTAGAACAGTCGAAAATGGGAAGAATACCCCACTAAACATTTTGTCACTAAGAAAATGCTAAACTCTACTCTTCATGACATCCCTCAATTTGATATATCACTAAACTTATTACTGCATAAGCCTGCTTTTGATGCAAGTACAAAATAATATTAGATAAAACAGTATAAGAAAAGGAAAATATTGCCTGTTTCAATTTCTTCTTTTATCAATCTACTAAACCCAAAGAGCACAAAAACAGATAAAGTCCACAAGATGATGCTTCTTACCAAATATCAAAGTTCTAGGTCTTTCTGTTTGGGAAAAGAATATTTAAAAAAAAAATCACCATATAAGCCTAAATGATAGAAGTATAACAGATGATGTTGTATACCAAATACCAAAGCTCTAGGCCCTCCTGTATGGAGAAGAAAATGTTTAAGTTTTAACTATATAAGCCGTATGTAAAACTTGTGATATCTGAGGATGGGCTAATTCTAATCTTTAGGCCATAATCTATACAAACTTTAGGGAGGTCCACCAGGTGATGCTGTGTACCAAATATCAAAGTTCTAGGCCCTCCTGTTTGGGAGAAGAATATTTTGAAATTTTCACTATATAAGCCATATGTAATACTTGAGACGTCCGGGGATGGCTAATTCTGATCAAGAGGCCATACTCTATACAATCTTGATAGGATCCACCAGATAATGCTACAAACCAAATATTAAAGCTCTTAGCCTTTCTGTTTGAGAAAAGAAGATTTTTGAATTTTTCACTATATAAGCATATGTGATGTTTAAGAACAAGCTTATTTTGAACCTGGGGCCATAATTAAATATTTTGATAGAAGTCCAACAGATGATGCTGTATACCTGTTGTCAAAGCTCTAGGCCATCTTCTCTTAGAGAAAAAGATTTCTAACTCATTACCAGACAATGACTCTTTAGGACATCCCTAAAAACCTACTTTTGGAAAACATGTTGGAGAATGAAGAAATTGATTGCTACAAGCAATTTCTTCATTTTCTATTACGTTTTCTACCCTTAATGACAAAGATTTTCAAAATAACTTCAAACTAAAAATTGTCGTCTCCAATTTGGATCAGTCTAAAATTTTCTTGTGTGGGAATGGGTTAAATATTTCACTATATAAGTCCTATGTAAAACTTGTGATATCCTGGGATGGGCTAATCATGACTTGCAGATAATTTATTATTATACAATCTAGGCAATAGCCTACCAGATGAATCTACTTGATATCAAAATTCTAGGCTGTTCTGTTTCCAAAAAGAAGACTTTTAAAGTTTTCTTTATATAAGCCTATGTTAAACTTTTGACATCCAGGAACAGGCTAATTCTGATCATGACGCCATAATTCATGCAACCTTAATAGAGGCCAACCAGATGATACTGTATACCAATTATCAAAGCTGTAGGCCGTTCTTTCTCGGAGAAGAAGATATTTAAGTTTTCACTATGTAAGCATGTTAAACGTGTTATGTCCAGGAACAGGCTAATTATGACAATGGGGCCATAATTCATATAATCTTGATAGAGGTCAACCAGATGATGCCACATACCAAATATCAGAGCTGTAGGTCTTTTGCTTTGGTAAAAAAAGATTTTCAAAGTTATCACTATGTAAGCTTTTGAACCTCCCACCCCCACTTTGCACCTCCCAGCACAGCCATTTCTTGACAGTTATTTTTTCTTCTTGTACAAACTTTATGGTCCTTGCCCTAAGCTCTAAATACCAAATGTGATTCTAATCCAACAGCTGGTTCATGACAAATATTTTAAAGATGTACCCATTTTTGCCCCTCTTATGGGACCAATCGGGGAGATAAGTTAAAAAATGGGTACAAATCTTGAGTCTCTTCCAATGGGGATGCTTCTTGCCAAGTTTGGTTGAAATCTGCCTGAGGGTTCTTAAAAGAAGTTGAAAATGTAACAAAAGGTCTGTTGGCCCTGGTGCGCTCACCTCAGATACAGGCTTTTTTACTTTCAATAGTCTAATCTAATGTTAAGGTTAGGATTATGATACAAGTGGGTCTGACCATACTTACATACCTAAGGAAGATTTCTTCCAAATTTGATTCAAATTGACTAAATGGTTTGGGTGATGAGTCTTTTAAAATCTTTCTTTACTTCCATATAAACCAATCCGAGAATCATTATTTTAGATAACTTGAAAGGAGTCAATATACTGATGTATCATGCAAAATATCAAGGCTCTAAACCTTCTTGGTAAGGAGGAGAAGATTTTTTTTTAGATTATTTTTTATTTCATTTTCGTTGCCATGGCAACTAGAGTTTTAAACAGATTTTAATTCTTTTAGCAGTTTTTAAAGGGTATCACCTAAAGAACATTTCTGTCAAATTTTGTCCAATTCAGCCAAAAGATTTGGGAGGATATGTTGTTTATAGAAATTGTTGACAGACAACTAATGACCATTGATGCACTACACACAGGCGCCTGAAAAAGGTCATCACAATAGCTCACATAAGCATTTTGTGCTCAGGTAAGCTAAAAAGTTAACACACGACGCACTATGGACAGCAACAGACAAAACGCAATCGCAATAGAGGTCAGGTGACCTAAAAATTAGATCATGTAGGAAATTGAAATTGAGACTAAAAATGCAAGAGCACCTCCTTTGTCCATGTAAATCATTTGCATAAAATTTTATTGTCTGAGGTCAAATGAGTTTTGTGCAAGAGCATGGAAACATTTTTAAATGCAACTGTAACCTTGACCTTCAATCCATGTGAATCTTAAACAATAACGCATGTTTAAGGGTTATAAGAAATAAGTAAGTAGAGTTACATCCTAGATCAAATCACATGGTTATAGCCAAAACATATTTACTACAGCACATGGTAACAATCATTTTGTGAATCTTTCAGCCAAATCTGTTGAGAATTATACAAGGTCTTGCAGACACAAGGTATTCTAAACGGCAGCCAAGTTGATTGTTTGCCAACATTTAGCAATCTTATAGCTAGATTTTCCCTTTTAGCATGGGAATGCCAACACTTTGCTGTTCAAGTGCTTGAAAAAAGGGTAAAGTTTTTAGGTTGAAAATGGGGCATAATACAAGAATGCAGTGAGAGTTATCCACCTTCTTAATATGGATTGCTCATTTGATAGTGAACATACATTTCTGGTGAATAAATATAGTAATAGCACAGATATTACAAAATGTCAAAGTTTTTGGACAATTACGTAGACGTAGACATGGATGAAGAAGACGATCTGGCCATAGCAACTAAATAACAGCTAAGAATTTATCTGTGAGTTTGACCTTTTCCTATATAACCGTAAAATTGATATAAAGAGCCATGGCCTTAGATCAAATGGCTATTGAAATACAGCACAGAAAAACATGTTTACAGATTGATGAAGGCATAGATAAACAGACATGATGGAACCGTTATACCCACCTCTAATTCTTGAAATGGGCATATAACTACAAGAGGATAAAATAGAAAAAAAAATTAACCCATTCCCAAACAACAAAACTTAAGACTGGTCCAAATTCAAAGGAGTTAGAGACGATAATTCTAAGTTTATGAAATTTTAGATTTTTTCAACTCTTTGGATTGAAAATATATTTGCAAATGAAGAAGTTGCTTTGTTTAAGCAATTTCTTCATTTGACACAATGTTTTTTGAATTATTTTATCTTGAGAGGTGTCAAAAAGTGTCACTTTGTGGGAATGAGTTAAAGGAATTATGCATGTTCAATGAGACCAAATAATGCAACAGATATTCTGATACATGTACTAATACAAGTCCATATACGTTTTAGTCACTCTCTCTCTTTTCTAAGATTAATAACAAATATTAACATACATCTATTCAATATTATTAAACTAGATGGTTGTCCCAGGACACCTGCTGTCAAGCCCACAAAGTTTTTACCATCAACTTAACCTTGACCAAAAATCTAAGTATTTGACCTTGAGCTTTGACCTTGACAATAGAATATCCCAAAAATTCTTTCAAATGGCACATCTGCTCATGATGGAGAATACTTGTGCCAAGTTTTTTTTGAAATCCATCCCTAAATGTAGGAGTAATTGTCCAGACAAACACAATTTTAGTGTTAGCAATGACTCTAAAATTATGCCAGCAAGAGTTGTGGCTCTATTCACTGCACTTTTCCTCAATGAGATTTATCAACCTATGAAGTTTCAAGTTGATAGCATTTATACTTTAGGAGATATTCTCTGGACAAGCTTAGTGGCGGAATGACGGAAGGAGGGAATGGTGGAATGACAGGATGATGGACGGAGATCATTACTATAACCCCTTGGCTGAAATGGCGGGGATAAAAATCGCAGGGACGTAAAAACCAGGGATCGAACAGGAAAGTGGTCAGATATGTGTAGTCAGTGGATCTGTTTATGGTACAGGGACATGATATAATAATCTGTTATAATACAATATTTTAACCTTTTACAAATTCAAAGATGTTGCTAACTTCAATATTGAATTGGTAAAAAATCATAACAATCTTTGTCTTTTAGGGTAGGATATGTTGTTGGCAATGAATATTGTTGCTTCTTATAAGCTATTTCTTCTTTTTTACAATGTATGTAACAAGCAATCTCTTCATAGTCCACAATAATTTTTTGTGTGCTTGAGGGGCATAAAAAAGCAGGATTGAGCAAGAAAGTGTTATATCTATTTTAAATCATTACAAGACAACAAAATTCAAAAGACACTTAAGTTGAAAAATAGAAAAATCCTGAGAAGATAGTAAATAAGTAATTTCTCCTTTTCTCACAGATTATTCTATTACTATATTTTTTCAGATGGTAAAAAGCTGACATGTGTGGTAATGGGTTAACATCAATTTAAATATATTCCTGTTTTTGGTGAAATGAAACGTATTTTAGAGACAAACAAACAAAAAGAAACCGGTTTCTCTTTCTTTGGCTCTTTGGCTCTCAAATTGCCAAGCCAACTGAGCTCCACTTCAGTATTAAACATTGTTAAGATGCAAAATTTGTGGTCAGTAACATAAAACATAAAATAAAATGGCTGGTTGGCGACCCAAATCTTGTAACTATAGCATAATTAAGCTGTAGTTGCAATGTTTACGCTGCTAAACCAACAAAGTGCTCCACATAAATGTCAGCAAAGGTTTGAGTGCAAATTTATTTAACCCATTCACACACAGTGATGCTTTTGGACGCCCCTCAGGAAAAACGATTGGGAGAAAAATTAAGGAGAATGAAGAAATTGCTTGTAACAAGCAATCTCTTCATTTTCAACAGTGTTTTCTATCTAGAAATTTGAAAAAATCTAAAATTTCATAAACTTTGAACTGTTGTCTGCACCATCTTTCAATTTGGAACAGTCTAAGATTTTGCCGTCTGGTAAACTGTTACCCACAAAATGCACTTTTTGACACCCCACAAGAAAAAAATTGGGAAACATTGTTGAAAATGAAAACAATTTCTTCATTTTCCACAATGTTTTCAACACAGCCAGTTACAAAAATCTAAAATTTCATAAACTTTAAATCGTTGTCTCCAACTCCTTTCAATTTGGTCCAGTCTAAAATTTGCAGAAATGGGTAATTTGCTCTTAACTCTGATTGGATACTTCGTCATCACATGACCTAAGAATCTCTAAAATGAATTTGGAAACACTAATGACCAGAAAACAGAAAAGATTCAATGTTCAAAATTTAACACCATTCCCACATAACAAGATTTTAAAAGGATAGAAATTCTAAGAAGTTGCAGACAATAAATTTCATGTTGGTGGAATTTCAAGAATCTTTGTCTTGTAGGGTAGAAAACACTGTTGATAAGGAAGAAATTGCTTGTGACAATCGTTTTCTTCATTTTCAACAATTATTTCCTAAGCTTTTTTTCTTGAAGTGCGTGAAAAAGTGATGTTATGATAAAACGAGTTAATCATCAATTGCCATATCTTTGATTTTAGACTGGTTATACCCATTCCCACACAACCCCTCCTTTTTACGGCCCTCAAGAAAAAACATTTTGAAGATGAAGAAATTACTTGTAACAAGCAATTTCTTCATTTTCCACGATTTCTATCCAAAAAGACAAAAGCGTCTAAAAGTCTATCAACTTTGAACTGTTGTCTGCAGCTTCTTTCAATTTGGACCAGTCTCAAATTTTGTTGTGTGGGAATGGTTTAAGAAGCTATAAATAATATTATGTCATACAGATCCTGTAATCTTATACCAGCAGTATACACTACTGAACTATCCGAGCACTATGACACAGCTGGCCTCTCCCATATAAATTGAAATGGTTTGTGTAAGTTCACATTCAGGTCTTTTATATATAAAACCTGAAAATAAAACATGAAATGTTTTTGAACACACTGGCAGAAAAAAAGGTTTAAACCATTCCAACTTGGTCTAAATGAATGATTTAATTGGTCTATCAAATTTTTTATTGATGGCAATGATTCATAAGTTGTTTGAATTTTATTTGAAAAAAAAACATTCAGTAGGATAGAAAATATTGTGGAAAAAGTAGAAATTGCTTGTTACAAGTAATTTCTACTTTTTCCACAATATTTTCCAAGGTATAAAAACACAGGGACGTAAAAACCAGTGATTGAACAGGCAAGGGTTAAGGAAATTTCCTTACGTTCCTACAATTGTTCTGTGCAATTTTAAAGACAATCTCATGATAATTGAGGCCTTTATCACATAAACAAGAATGTTTTGAATGATAACCTGAAAGGCCTCATTTCCTATGTTTCCACAATTATTACATGCATCTTTGAAGAGAATCTGATAACTAGAGGCGTTTGAGTTGTTGAATTTCAGGTAGCAATTCATTTTTATTGCCAAAATCTGAAAATGACAACAGTTCGACACAGGTTCTCAGAGATTTGCAGCACACGTAACCTTCCCATATAAATCATGGGAAGAGTAACAACGTCAGAAGATACTTTCAATTGTAGTATAACATTCTAGAAGTTTCAGTTGGCTACTGTTACACTTCCCATTATTTCTCTGGGCAGGTCACTGACTTATGCCAAAAGCTTCTTTTAGTCAAATTGGTTTGATCATGAAACTTCTAAGTTGAAACAGTGTTAAAAAAATTGGCAAGAGTAATGAATCTTTATAAAGAGAAATGAGCATGAGCACAAGTGTAAACTTTCAAAGGAAAAACTTTAACCCATTACCAAATAATTATTTTTAGACTGGTCCAGTCCAAATTGAAAGAAATTGCAGATAACAATAGTTGATGGAATTTTAGAAGTCTTAGTCTCTTAGGTGATTAGCTATTTCTTTGTTTCCCACAATGTATTCTAAAGCTTCCTTCTTAGAAGAGAATCAAAAAGCAGTATTTTGTGAGACTGGGGTAATATTTACAGATACATGATATGTTGCCAAGACTTGCATGTAAAACTTAAGGTGGATAAGATATCTTTGTGAATCACTATCACCTCCACTTTTTCAGAAACTTAGCCTCCATAGATGATCCTGACCTCATCAATTGACCATGACCTTAGTGCCAAGTGATAAATATCAACGGGATCTATCATCATGTCAATTATGAGTATTGTAGCTTGAACAGAATGGAAGCTTTAGGAAATGTTAAGTTCAAAGGTTACGTTCTCTGCATTATTTGGTAAGCATTATGCCTACCAAAAAAATCAGGGTGACTGGAATATGACCCTCCTTCTTCCAACAGTAGAGCTAAACAAGAGGACTATGATGTTCCTATATTGCTCCCCTGAGTATGATGGCTCAAGGCTTTGTGATATATTCAAAATATCAAAGCCTTCCATCTAATTATTGTGGAGAAGATTTTTTAAAGAGTTTCTCCTTTAATCCTAGGTATATTGAAGATCCTACTATTTAGTCTGTCATTTTAGTAGAGGGACAACAGGCATTGATACATGTGAAATATCAAAGCTCTAGGCCTAATGGTTTAGGAAGAGATTTTCAAAGATATCCTTAAGTCCTTTCCATAAGCTTGGCTTGCACAGAAAATGGCTTATTTTCAGAAAAAACAGTAATATTAAGAAACTTTTGGTAGAGGGTCAATAGGTAATGATACACATCAAATATAAAGCTCTAGACCTTATGGTTTGGGAGAATAAGATTTTCAAAGATTTTTTTTCTTTATTCATATGTAAAATAAGGGATCACACAGAAACAGGCTATTTTCAGAGTATGGTAATTCTTTGAAGTACTTTGATATAGGGTCAATAGAAATTGATACATACAAAATATTAAAGCTATAGGCCATATGGTTTGGGAGAAGAAGATTTTCAAATATATGCTTCTTCATTTCTATGTTAAATCAGGGATCACACAAAAACTGGCTAATTATAAGTGTATGGTAATTCTTTGAAGCATTATGGTAAAGAGGCTATAGACGTTGATACATACAAAATACTAAAGCTCTAGGCCTCATGATTTGGGAGAAGAAGATTATCAAACATATCCTTCTTCATTTCTATGTAAAATGAAGGATTCACACAGAAAAGGGCTTATTTTTAGAATACGGTAATTCTTTGAAGTATATTGGTCAATAGGTGATGATTTATACCAAATATCAAAGCCCTAGGCCTAACGGGTTGTGAGCAGAAGATTTCCAAAAATTCTTTTTTCTATGTAAAATCAGGGATCATACAGAAACAGGTTAATTTTCAGTGTACTGTTTTTCTTTGAAGTATTTTGGTTAAGAGTCAATGGATGTTAATACATACAAAATACAAAAGCTCTAGCTCCTATGGTTTGGGAGCGGAAGATTGAAAATAAATCCTTCTTCATTTCTATGTAAAATCCGGGATCATTTTCAGAGTATTGTAATTCGTTGAAGAATTTTGGTAGAGGGTGAATAGACCATGATTTATACCAAATATCAAGGGTCTTTGACTTTTAGTTTGGGAGAAGAAGATTTTCAAAGATTTCCTCCTTATTTCTTTGTAAAATCAGGGATTGCACGGAAAAGGTCCAATATCAAATTACGGTAATTCTTGAGTACAGTATTTTGGTAGAGGGTCAATAGATGATGATTTATACCAAATATCAAAGCCTTGGGCCTTATGGTTTGGGAGGAGAAGATTCTTAAAGTTTTTTTCACTCAGTTGCCCTGGCAACCAAAGTGCTTTGAAGTATTTTGAAAGAGCATTACCTAAGATCATTTCTGTGAAGTTTGGTCAAATTCCATAGTTATTTTAGGAAGAGAAGATTTTTTTTGTAATTGTAAACTGACGGAGGGATGGATGGACAGACAGACAGACAGATGCCGGATGGTGACTGATCACAATAACTCACCCAGAGCACTTCGTGCTCAGGTGAGCTAAAACGGACATATCTTTAGGTAAAAAAATGCAAAATACAGATATTTAAATACTTTAACCCTTTTCTGCTCAATCCATGGTTTTTAAAACCCATTTAATTTAATCACTGAGAAAACAATGTGGAAAAAGAAGAAATTGCTTATAATAAGCAATTTTGTCTTTTTCCTTCATATTTTCCACCCTGCTAAATGTTTATTTTTTTAAATTGAATTCTTTTTAAATTTTTGTCTGCAAAGTCTTTGAATTTGGACAGGTATAAAATTTTCTAGAACAGGAAAGGGTTAAGCTATCACACTACCAACAACCTATCAGTTATCTCTACCTCAAATTATTGCAATACAAATATACAATACTTACCCCCTGAGAGTACAGATATTTGTGTATATCACCATTTATGGTCACATACACAGGTTCATACCCTATTCCCATTACAGTTATGTTGCCTAACACCATTGGCTCATCTACATATCCTAGTTGTACTACTCTGGATTCGAGTAAACCCTATGAAAGGATATATATTTAATATAGTAGGATTCCTAAGCCACCAAATTTTCAGATCTTGAAATATCTTCATACCTAGTATGAATATTTCAACTTGAGAAGTGTTGAAGTTATTAGAAATAGTAAGTTTGCAGCTTATGTGTTAGGTTAACCCATTCCCACTAAGTGACGCTTTTAGACGTTTGAAAAGTGTTTGAAAACACTGTGAAAATGAAGAAAATGCTCGTTACAAGCAATTTCTTCATTTTCCACAGAGCTTTATACCCAGAAATTTGAAAAAATCCAAAATTTCATAAACTTGAAATTGTTATCTGCAACTTCTTTCAATTTGGGCCAGTCTAATATTTTGCCGTCTGGTAATGGGTTAAGGGTTACAATTTTACATTTGCATTAATTTTAGATGCTTATCAGAGAGATTATCTTTCATATCAAAAATGAGCATTGTATCTTAAATAATTTTGAAGTAATAGAAAAATGATACGTGTAGGTTAAGATTATGAAAGACAAACTGACAGACAGACAGACAGAGGGACACAGATCAAAGAACAAGTCCTCCATTCTATCAGTCAAAGGGTCTAATAAAGATTTAATGCTTATCTTTCAGAAGACTACACTCAATTTGTGGAGTTAAAGATGACAAAATACTTATATTTACCTGTGAACAAGTAAACTCTATCAAGTTATATTTCTCGTTGATGACTGAATCTGGAAAGGTGAACAAATAAAAAACAATTTCTACAATATCATTAAACCTTTCCTGTTTTTTGAAACTTTAGATTGGTCCAAATTCAAAGGTTTTGCAGATGACTATTTTAAGTTGAACTTATTTGAAAAAAAATCAATCAGCAGAGTAGAAAATATTCTGGAAAAAGAAGAAATTGCTTGTAACAAGCAATTTCTTCTTTTTCCACAATATTTTCTCGAGTATAAAATGACAGGGACATAAAAACCAGGTATTAAACAGGAAAGGGTTAACCAATTACCTGACCACAAATTTTAAACTGGCTAAATCTAAAAGAAATTTCAGACAGTATTTCTTTTCACTATTTGATGAAGTTTTAGAATTCTTTGTTGATTAAGTAAGAAAATATTGTGGGTAATGAAAAGGTCACTTGATACAACTATTTTCTTCATTTTCCACATTATTTTCTCAAGCTTTTTTCTTGAGGGGCTTAAAAAGGAGGGACTGAGTGGGAGGATACATGCTTAACCCCAATCCCCTAGAGAACTGAAATAACACTGACTGATGCATCTTTATAATTATGGTAAATCAAGTAAAAAGGTAGTAGAAAATACATGACTTTTTTGAAATATGAGTTTGCCCCATTTTTTTGATGATATGATAGAAGGCATATGATGCACTGCAGTGAGTGACTTTTATTCAGTTGCTTATCTGTTGCTAAAATTGAATAAGTTTTAAGTATTTTCAGGACTAAAGATATATACCGGTATACAGTGTTCTTGGGTTCTCTCAAGCTGGCGCTTTTTATTAATGGGATATTAGAAGAAGGTACTTTTTATGACATGTAAGAGATTTCATTATTTTCAATCTTTTTGTTGCCATGGCAGGGTATATTGGAATTATTTGAACAGTCTTGAAACAGCTTCACCAAAGGAACATATCTGTTAATCTTCATTAAGATTTGCCATTCGTTAAGGAGAAGATGATTATAGAAATTGTTGACAGACGTACAACAAAGCAAAGACACTAGACATTAGGAGAACATAGTAGCTTCTCTTTAGCACTCTGAACTCAGGTGAACTAAAATAAGGTATGGTAAGATGACCTGGCTACATTTAGATAAACAAACTTTGGATCCTTATCAGCTTGCTCAGTCTGATATTTTTTCATAGTTCCTTAGATGGTCATGACAGTCCCACATACCAATAGCTTCTCCATCATCCCAGAATAATTCTCCAGAAGCCACAGATGTATCTGTCAGGGCCACTATCACACCAAACTTGTTCTCTCTTCTACATAGAAAAACAAACAAAACAGTATAACACTTTAGATTTAACAACACAAACAAGTGATTACAAAGTTTGAAAGATTAAATTTGAAATTTCAGACTGGTCCAAATTAAACATGGTTGCAGAGGACAATGAAAATTGGATGCAATTTGAAACCAATTAAATGTGGAAGAAAATATTGTGGGAAAAGGAGAAATTGCTTGTGTTTGTTACAAGCAATTTCTGTTTTTTCCAAAATGTTTTCTGAAGTATAAAATCATAGTGATGTAAAATCCCGGATTTAAACAGGAAAGGTTTAAGCTTCTTTGACTTTTCTCCTCATCTAACATAGAATTACATGTTGATCATAAACAGTGTTAATCAAAGAGAGGAATTCATTTATACTTAACCCTTTCCTGTTTTAAATTCTTTTAGACCTGTCGAAATTCAAAGGTTTTGCAGAAGAACATTTATTGTGGATTTAATTTGACAAATAACCATTCAGTAGGGTAGAAAATATTGTGGAAAAAGAAGAAATTGCTTGTTACAAGCAATTTCTTCTTTTCCCACAATATTTTCTCAAGTATAAAATCACAAGGACGTAAAAACCAGTGATTGTACAGGAAAGGGTTAACCCATTACCATAAAATACCACACTTTGATGTAGGAAAATAAACCTTGAAACCAATGTTGGAAAACAATATTATAATAGAAAACAACATTTCTCTTTTATCTTCCAATCTTTCTACAATTCCTTACTCAAACCATAAAGATTTTGCTGTAAATTTTTCCTGTCTGGTATAGTGTAAATTGAACCAGCAGCAATCACCCATGTAAAATCCAAATCATCTAATACCAATTGTGCAGGAATAAAATACTGCATGAATTTTAGTTTTATGACCATGAAATATTTGCAGAATTTTAGAGTAATTTTACATTGCAAATTTAAAAGAGTAAATAGAAATTTTAAAATGGTTAAATATCATGCTGCTCTCTAATGATGTAGACTTAATAAATTGAAAGGAACTTGCACAAACAAAATCTAAATTAGTGAAAAGGTTAAGCTTAATAATTTCTGCATTTCATAATCAATAATTGACAATCCTCTTTATCGAAGCTTTACTTTTCTAAATCAACACAAAAATCTTGCCATGTTATGATCTAAAGTCTGAAGTATAAAAAGAGAAACCATCTTACGAGAGTTTAGTTGTCACAGCAGGCTCCTGTGTTGGTATGATCGATCCAGCTCGTATCTGTAAATTAATTTTCTCGTAGTCCATGGAGAATTCTGTGTAAAGTCCTGGTGATTGGACAAACTCCCCAGTGTAAAAATCATACCAGCCATCCGCAGGCAGAAACCCGGGACCTTCTGTCACATTCTGGTTTATACAAATAATCAAGAGTAGAAAGCAAATATTTACAGCTACAGGGCAGAAAGCTGTAGCTTAATGAATTGGTCCTTTAACACATTCCCACACAGTGACATAAAGAAAAACAATTGGAGAAACATTGTGTAAAATGAAGAAATTGCTTGTTACAAGCAATTTCTTCATTTTACACAATGTTTTCTATACAGAAAGTTGAAAAAATCTTAAATTTCATTAACTTGTTGTCTGCAAATCCTTTCAATTTGGACCAGTCTAAAAATTTGCCGTCTAGTAATGGGTTAATACAAATGTTCATAAATGAGATTCTTAATCCTAAATCTATCCTTTTTTAGATTACCTACCAACAGTATGACACTACTGTATCAAAATTAAATATATTCTCTTGTTAAGAGTTTTGTGCTTTCAAAGTAGAGAAGCATATAGGTTTCTTGAAAATGGCCCGCATTATAGGCCCGCATCAAAACAATATTTTGATATGCATTGTTTTTCATTTCACTTCTAAATTTCTAACATTTAATCCATTACCACATTATCTTGCCAAAGAAAAAATGGAAATCAATGTGGAAAAATGAAAATCATTTGTAACAAGGAAAATTTATTTTGCTTTCTCTTTGCTCAATGTTCCATGCATATGTTGTACTTAAATATTCTTGTCTGTTGCAATTTTTTGTCCACTTTCACCTTAAGTCTTAAAAAGGTCTAAAGTTGAGATCTAAAACTTGGATTCTCTCTGAAGGAAATAATTCTGGTACCTGTTGTAAAGCTGGTGTGACTAATAGACTGGTACCCCACATAAACTGTTCATTCACTTTAAAAGAGATGTGAAACTTGCTCTCTGGGTACCTAAATTATATAAAATAATGACTTTTTCATTACTATACAAAAAAAATATACTGATCCAAAATTAAAACAGCTACAAATGACAAATCAAGTTGATGGAAATTTAACAAATCTTTCTCTCTTGAGGTACAAAACACTGTGGGAATCGATGAAATTGTTTGTCGGAATTGAAATGACTTCTGCAAGTACTTGCAATTTGGACTAGTCTCTCATTTTATCTTTTGGTAAATCATCTACGATCTATTTAAATTTTGAATCACTGAATGATCAATGATGTATTGAAAATACACCATATTCCTATGATTGTGTATGGAATGTATAGTTATATTCAATGAAAAAAGAGAGACTGGGTAACTAGTGACAGTGTTTACAGGTAAGGTAAAAGTGTTTATCATTCTTTGTGTAGGTCTACCCACTGAAAAAGAACAGGCCTGAGTTTTTGGAAACCAATATTTAAAATTAAGATTTTAATAGAACTGGCGATTTAAAACTTTTTATACATTTATCTAATTAAAAAATATGTGTCAAATTCAATACACATTTACATACAATTCAAGATGTTCCCCATGTGGTCCTTTTCTAACTTACTAAAATGTTCCATTAACAAAACAATACCTTCGCAAAGTGTCACTTGTAACATGTTAAAACAGTAGCAAACAAAATTCAAAATCATACTTTCCAAGCCAACAATCCAATAAGGTGTCCTTTCCCACCTTTCCCGTTATTTTAATTTTAGACTGGTCCATATTGAAAGAGGTTGCAGACAACAAATAAATTGGATGTAATTTAAATGAAACCATGTAGAAAATATTGTGGGAAAAGGAGAAATTGCTTGTTACAAGCAATTTTTCCTTTTCCCACAATATTTTCTTGAGTATAAAAACACAGTGATGTAAAATTAAGGGTTTGTACAGGAAAGGAATTAAAGAGGTCTATAATGTAGGCCTTCAAACTATAGGGGAGAACCACATGCCTATACTACATTAACAGTATATATTGTATATTCAAGTCAAAATGAAGAGACCAAAAATATTTGTTCCATTAATTCATCAATTTTTTATGATTTCTCATTTGATTTGTTTGAAAACTTCCCTAAGGGACAAATTGTTCTGAGCTACCTATTGGCTATGTTGACTGCATTTGTATTGGCTTAGCAAAGCTTGAATAGAAAACATATTCCTAAGGCAGAATACCAGTAATACGCCATTTTGGAACATCAAAGATTTTCAGCTATATTGTACCTTTTGATTGGTAAAATGATAGTAAAATGAGGTAAACCGAAATGTTATGATGTCATCCGAGAAACTCCAACGTCATGCTGATTCTCAAAAGGGCATTTCGGGTATTCTACCTTAACCTTGCCATCTTCATGCACACAGGTTAGTCAAAAGACATTCTAGCACAAAGGAATAAACCAAATCAAATTTTGCCATTTTTCACTTCTATCAAATGTTATATACTAACTTTATCATTGCTAATTGGTATTTGTGATGCTAAGGCTAGAAATGCACATTATGCCGTCATCCAAATTGTACCCAAAAAATTAACTTTGAAAGAATTTGCACTGTCTTTAGCTGTTTAAGGTTGAATTTTAATGACTAGAGCAACTTACCATGACCTGCAGTCTTTCAAACCAGGCATCTGTTTCAAGCTGGTTTTGTGTCAACCATCTGCAGACTAGCTGTTGGTTTTTTTTCACAATATCAGTTACACTCAACAAATTAACTGTTGTTGAATGGCAGAAAAGATTTTCTCAGCCTTTGATTAAACATATGAAAACATTATAGAAAAAAATAGCAAGCAATTTTTTTCATTTTCCACAATGTTTTCCAAAATATTTGTTATCAAGGGCTGTAAAAAAGCGTAATGGTGTTGGAATGGGTTAGATATACATCAATGTATACTCACTGAAAAAAGAGAGGTCTGACCACTGGTGTACCATCTACATGGGCTCTAAATAACAGTTTGTTAAGTACAATAGTTCAGACTACAGGTATACTCATTGAAAAAAGAGAGGTCTGACCACTGGTGTATCATCTACATGGGCTCTAAATAACAGTTTGTTAAGTACAATAGTTCAGACTACAGGTATACTCACTGAAAAAAGAGTGGTCTAACCACTGGTGTACCATCTATGTGGGCTCTAAATAACAATGTGTATAGATATGGTAACAATGTATATCGTAGTTCCAATGCTCTTCTTATAATAGATTGTGTGAAGGCATCAAATACAGCCGGGTCTTGGTCCTGTTCACATACAGCATGATCGCTAAAGGATAACTTTACAAACACAATCTATAGCACAGTTCATTAACCCTTTCTTGTTTTAAATAATTTTAGTCCTGTTCAAATTAAAAGATATTGTAGACGAAATTATGAAGAAGATTTAATTTGAAAAATAACTATGAAGTAGGGTAGAAAATATTGTGGAAAAAGAAGAAATTGCTTATTACAAGCAATTTCTTCTTTTTCCACCATGTTTTTTCAATGATGAAATCACAGGGACTTAAAAACAAGGGATTGAACAGGAAAGGATTAATGTAAACAAGTTTGCAATCAAAGGCAGTGAGTATATCCTGGTAAAATCTAGGTGAGGGCATAATAAAATGGTGTCTAAGTTCAAGGGAAGATCATACTTCAATCAGGGTGAGTTGAGTGTGTTAAAAAACTTCAACAGGTGATCAATATAATGTAAAAAGTTTTATCACTTTTGAAGTAAAATTTTAGGAAGAGTTTGTGACACAAAATTAATTGAATTTGTAAAATATGAAAAAGTATCTTAATTCAGGACTTAAAAAAGCATGTTACAAAGCTTCTGCATGGCATTAATGTACATATAAAGTTCTATTAGTTTTGAGGGAAAATCACAGGAGGAATTTGTGACATAAAATTTCATGAATTTTCGTACACAGAATGATGGACAGAGAGATGAACAGACTGAAAGACAGACACACAGACGGACAGTTAGACTGATTTACAGTATATCCCCAAATGTGTACTACATGCAAGTTTTTGTTTGTAAAGTGAAAGCAAATACTTTAAGGATCTTTGTCTAGAGAAACATGGCTTAACAAAACCACCAAACTGAGGACTTTTACAATTGGAAGCTTTCATTTTGAAACTTCGAAATAGCTGAGAGAATTTATCTGGGTGCATTAATTTTCCCCTTTTTGTTTATTACAAAATTTGGTTTTAAGTGTATTTTAAGATTTGAATTATGATTTCATGACAAAAAGAATAATAGGGTAGTGTCCTAAAATACCAATGTTTATGTGGTCTCAGCTATGAGAAATTATCAATGACTCGGAATGATGAATACTCCCAACCTTGACCAGATCACATAGATATTTCAAGACACTTTCCTTTTATTCTCTATATACTAATATTTCAATTTTAACTGTCAATTACAATTGATTTGGTAATTATAATTGTTGAAGAACATACTAAAATAGTTGAACAAAAAGCTGCTATTTTACAGGAACTGATTGGTTTTCGAATTCACTATAAAGCTGTACTTACGTTTGAGAAATATGAATTATGATTTATCATAAAAGGATAGAATGCTCCAAGTTGAAACCATCTAGCACAGAGTTCGGCTGTCGTGTTACCTCCGAATCCACATATATCTGCTCCCCAAAATGGTATACCAAACAATTGAAAACTTAGTAGACCTAGAATATATTGTTTATTGCATATGTCAGTAAACCACAAATATCCACAGATGGTTTACACAACAGCTGAAAACAGTTTAAATTTAATAATTTGTTCATCAACATAATGTACAGAAGATACATTAGATAAGCTGTAGTTATAAGATTTTGTAGCTGAACAAGGATATCCGATTATAAATGAATAATAAGTAACAGCTTCCTACTAAATGGAACTAGAAATGTCTCTGAAGGTGATGAATACCCCCCCCCCCCAAAGTGCTCCATGTCACAGGAAGGAAAATGTGTAACTTGAACAATGCTCTACTTGATACCAAACTTATCTGTAAAGGAATATTGTGACAATCTAAGAAAATGAGCAGACAAGATGTTTCATCATTTAGCCATAACTCTGTTAAAATAATAGACAGAAACCAAATAACATTATGCACATCTTTGAATGATAGAGGTTTCAATCCATGAAAATGTATAACAAAAATAGCATATATATATAAATATCTCTGTGTACTACCTGTGAAGTTTGAATCAAATTGATTAATAAGTTTTTGAGAAAATAAGTGGACAAGATTTTTATCAAAGAGCAAAAAGTCTGTAAAAAGTAAATTAGACCATGACCAAAGGAAGATATACACATCTCTGTTTGTTGTTGAGTCTACCTGTGAAGTTTGAATCTACTCCATTGATCAGAGGTGCATTCTTTTTGTCAAAATTCTTTAGATCCCTATTTAGATTTTAAGGTAAAGCGTTCTTGAGATTAAGATGCTTAAGCTGCTAGATAAGAATCAGTATTGAATAGCAGCATACTTTGCACTAGCTTAAACAAGTATCCTTGACAATGTCAAATATTTTCACTCAAAATAACAAAAATTGCTCTTCAAGACATCCCTAAAGTCTTATTTAGAGGGTTTTATCATCTTGACGAAAGAAAACAACAAAAAACAACACCTCAGTCTTAGAGAAAATGAGCAGACAAGCTTTCCATCAAAGGGCCATAATAGTCTTTAAAAAGTGCATGGACCATGACCAAAAAAGGATATGCACATCTCTATTTGTTACTGTGTCTACCTATGGAGTTTGAATCAAATACATTGAATCATTATTGAGGAAATGAGCAGACAAGATTTTCATCAAATGGCAGTAACTCTATAAAAAATGAATCACAAGCTAATTACAAAATGCACATCTCTGCTTGATTACTGAGTCTATCTGTAAAGTTTGAATCAAGTCCATGCACTAGTTGCTGAGAAATTGATTTGACAAGGAAAAGGCTACAGAAACTCTGACAGACAGACAAACTGACTCCTATATATCCCTCAGACAGAGTTTTTTTCCAAAAGCCTCAATATCTGTTCAGCACCATAAATGAATGATATATCATCCACTACCAAGGAAACCTGCCTAAATGATAAAAAAGAATTTTTTTTTTTCATTTTTTGCAAATTTTAGAATAAGCTAACTTTCTGATTTACAGAAATGAAATTAAACGTCAACATCTTAACCCATTCCCACACTATGAAATTTTAGACCAGTCCAAATTCAAAGAAGATGCAGAGGACAATTTTAAGTTGATAAAATCTTTAAAATCTTTGTCTTTTTGGGTTAAAAACATTGTGGATAATGAATAAATTGCTTTGAAGCAATTTATTAATTTTTCACAATTGTTTTCCTAACCTTTCATATTGAGGGGTGTTTAAAAGTGTCACTGTGTGGAAATGGGTTAACAAAGGTTGTCCACTGAAAACATAGTTTACCCTTCTGGGTGCTTTTTACAACAGTGTTAAAAGTACAGGACACGTGGTCACATTGCCTTAACCCCTGATAAATGCATGCTTGAAATATGAGTACTCTAGAATGAAAAATGAGCAAAAGGTTAAACATTTTGGTGTTTTGAGACAGGATATCTACCCTTTTAGAGAAAAATTAAGGTCAAGATCACAAGGTGACAGGGTTCATTGTATTAAATGAAAGCCTGAGCCCCCTAGCACTAGTTATAATATAAATATTTAAACTTTAACCAAGTTTGATGCTGTCGCCTACACTGCAGATACAAACATTGTAGGAAAAAGCAGAAATTCCATGTTACATACATTCATTTATTATTCTAGGTGTTGTCAAAGCTTTATTCCTCATGATTGTAAAAAGGTAACCACTGTTTGGGTGTTCTTTGGTGGTGGCTAAATACAAGTTTTATTTTAAACTGATACATTTATAAATCTACATACAAAAGAATCCATTCACCTGTAACTGTTGAGTTCAGTTGTTCCCAGGTCGAGGTAATGTCCCCTGACCAATGTCCAGCATATACCCCAGTCCCAGCAAATGTTGAACGTGTAATAACAATGCTTCTTTTACCTCTCACTGTATCCACAGCTCTTAATTATGAAAAAAAATCAAAGTTGGAATGCTTTATTTGAACAAGATGCACAATTTTTTTGTTTGAATATTTGTATATATGTGACCTGTCATGTAAAGCATCCATCAAGGAAGGGAAAAGGTATTGACTCAAGCCAACAATAAGTTTTTAGGTTGTAATTACAACATAATGGTAGCCCATCCATTATCACTATCAGGGAATAAAAACTTTGGTTAATACTAAGTGCACAGGTAAATTGGAATCAAATCCATTCTGTATATGAACAGAAATGCAGTGGACAAGATTTTCAATAAAAAAATCACAGAAAGTAACCGAAATAGCATGTTTAGAAACTTTGCTTGATACTGAGTGCTTGTTTGAAATTTGAATTAAATCCAATTAATAGCTTTGGCGAAAATGAGCAAACCAGAAAAAGCTAGTGACCAACCATCGGACCAATTGACTTCTATATTTCTCCCGAAATTATTATCATGTATAAAAACATGGTATAAGGGGCTATAATTCATAAATTGATTTGGATGAATTCTTTGAACTGCATTGGTATAAATCATAGATAGAAAATCAGTCTGCAAGAACATTTTAGCTAAACTTTTTACTGTTTAATATCCGTGGTCCATTTATCATTTCGGTAACATTTGTCACAGTCTTGTATCAAAATATAGAGGTGCCTGGCATAATATTTCCAACAATTTTACATGTGCTTGAAGTAAAGACTCGGATCTGCTCAGTCCAATAAGTCTCTACTATGCACTTGTTTGATGGCTAAAAGTTTCATTAAATGATCATCCAATAATTTTACAGCACAATATGGCTGTCCACACAGGAACTTGTTGGAAATGCTTGATTAACTTTTAAATGTTTTTCAAAATTTTAGACTTGCCCAAATTCCGAGGGGTAGCAGATGACATTATAAAGTAAGCACAATTCAAACAGTAACCATCTCATATGATAGAAAAATATCATGGATATAGAGAAAGTTCTTGCTACAAACAATTCCTTCTTTTTCCTCAATATTTTCTCAAGCATAATAGCACAGGAACAAAAAAATCAGATTGGACAGGAAAGGTTTAAGATAAATATGGAGTAGTTCCAGAAACCATTGTGGAAAAAGGAAAAAAAGCTGGTAACCAGGATTTTCTCCTTTTCACCCCTTCCACCAAGCCACTCTGTATTGATACAAATTTTATTTGATTTCTTAAAATATGATTTGATGTGTGTAACACCTTTCTAAATGTATTTATCTGGTAATGTTATATAAAACTTACATTTTGGATGCCCTAGCCTCACTGTGACCATATAGACTGTGTAGATTATAGTGGGTGGAAAGATATTGTTTAGCAGATGGACACAAGGTCCCTGCTTTTAGGGAATTACTAATCAAATCTGAAATAAAAACATAAATTCATATCGATGAGACTGACTACATGACTGTAAACTTTCAAGATTACTTGTCATTTTCATTTAAAGAGGTTAACCTATTAACCCCTGTCATGCTGTATAAAATATCTTATGGAATTGCATTAAAATCTAAGGGCTGAGTGCACTGAAAGTACTTGTGGTTCAATAATCAATATTTCTTTTGAAAATCAATTTCATAACTGCTCTGGCAGGAATAGTACAAGCAGGAGGTGTAGACCAAGATCAGTCTGCACTTATGTGCAGGTTGATCTTTGACTATACCTCCTGCCCAAACCGGAATGTTCTGGTTTCAGCTTGACAAGAAATAAATATATACATTTGAACAGATTAACCCTTTCCCGTTTTTTTCTAATTTTAGAATGATCCAAATTGAAAGAGGTTGCAGACAGCAATGAAAATTGAATGTAATTTGAAACAAAACCATCCTATGTGGTAGAAAATATTGTGGGAAAAGGAGATTTCTTCTTTTTCCACAATGTTTTCTAAAGTATAAATCACAGCAACGTAAAATCCCTGTTAGTACATGAAAGGGTTAAGAACTCGAGTTTAAATGTGCACTTTACAAAAAGTTTTTTGTGTGTACTTCAAACAGTAAAAATGTTTGCAATATAAAGCTATAGAATATTCCACATAACTCACTGTTAATTACAGGCCTGAATATTTTAACTTGACAGTTGATTTTGCTTTCCCAGAAGAGGTGTTCACTTATTACACCATTGGCTATTGTCCTAGTCAAGGGCCATATTTTGCCCAAAAAGTCAATGGACCAAGAAAGTTCAAAATTGATTTGTTAGTCATGATTGCTTTCCATACATCAAAATTCAGCTCAAAATCAATGATGAGAAAACTCTGTTTGACAACCATAGCTTATCCTATCAGCTGCTTGTCCTAAAATATGCTTGAACAATCAGTTATTGACGAGGTCACTCGGATAAAGCCTATGACTTAATGAAAAGTAGTACCTTATAAAAACATGAAATAGAAAAAGTATATATCAAAATAGAAGGCACTTCTTTTAAGTAGGTTTAAGGTCAGGGTCACAGGGTGATGGTTCTTTGTTTTTCAAATGAAAACCTTTCACTTGGTGAGAGTATGTATAATTTTATGTGTAATTTTGAGAAAACAGTGAGTACAGCTACAGTGAGTAGAATTGAGAATCAATAATTTTATTTGTCAATAAATTTTTGATCAACATAAGCAATTTATTTATTAGTCGTACCTCTAGGTATGAATGGTGGATTTTCTAATGAAGTATTTAGACATCCAAATATAGATCCATCTACAGCGTTAGACGGCTCATTCATATCCTGAAGATAAAGATAGTTGACCAATCGCAGCTGTCAATCAAATAAACAACCAATTAAATTGTTCATTTAGGCTGGATGTGAATTATGACCTTCAACATTGGCAACCATTTACATGTAGCATTTTTGTGGGTTTGACAACTTAAATGTCGTAACTACAGCTTATTCAAGCTGTAGTTATGGTGTTAAGGTTGCCAACCAACCATTTCACTTTTCGTTACATGCCACTAGTCAAAAGCGCAGTAAAAAATTGAAGTGAAACTTCCTATTGGAGTCAATTGGCAGGGCCAATAGAGTGGTTGGGTGGGGCTAGTGATTGGTCAACTACTGGCCACCACACTGACCAATAACACAGTTTGACCGAGATATTATACGCCTTTCATAGGCGCAATCTATTACAAATAGGCAACCTATAAAGATTTGGATAATTAGCAAAAGAAAGTGAAGTAGTTATTTTGCCATCGTAACGTTTGTATAGCACTTTATGTAAATTTAGAAGACAATTAAACTGAGCTGTTTCTGGACAGAATTTAAGCTCCTTCAAGGGATTGCTTTTCAGTTCTAAAGAAATGCTTATCTTACCATTTTAACTCTTTCTTGTTTTGCAAAAAATTCATACCCAGCCAATTTCAAAGGTTTTGCAAACGAAAATTTAAAATGGATTCATTTGGAAAATAAACATTCAGTAGGGAAGAAAACATTGTGGAAAAAGAAGAAATTGCTTATTACAAGCAATTTCTTCTTTTTCTACAATGTTTTCTCAAGTATAAAATTGCAGGGATGTAAAATCAAGAGACTGAACAGGAAAGGGCTAATAAGAAAATAAGGCTTTAACATTAGCTTGCAGAGATCCTCGAATTACTGTTATGTAGGGCTCTGTAATCAGCCGTTTTACTATTATCAGGATCTCATTAACAAAACCTCTATTACTAAACAACTTACTATTAAAAGTGAGTCAAATGGAATGACATCATAAAAACTCTGTGCATTTTTGGTCCAGTATGATGTGGCATTGGGATGCCAAAAATCCACCCAAACACATGGACCAGGCCAGTCCTGAAATACAAGGCAAAAACAAGATTTGTAAATAGAGGGTATATTGATATTGGTGCAACTCTTCTCATTTGCTCTCCTCTTAGCTGGGTAAGAAACTTTTGTTTTCCATGAGATCAGGATTGATTGCAATATACCACGTCCAAATGTTTTCAAAAGCTTTTTTCTTTAGGGACTTCAAAAATAGGAATTGTGTAGGAATAGTTTCAGTGAACAATCATTAATATACAGAAGTCTAATATCAACTATTATTGCATGGTTTCAAAATAAACTCTATGCTGTAGGAATTGTCATTGCTTTAATTTACCCATTCATACATAAACTTTATTTGCATAGAATATCAACATGTTCATAGCACAAAATATACAAAAATCAAATACATGTACATTCAAAAGAGATTGGATATTTGCAATTTTCAGGTGAACAGAGAAGGTATGTTTAATAATGCTTTTTGACGCCTCTCAAAAACATCTTTGGGAAAACATTGTGTAAAATTGGAGACAGTGAAACAATTCAAAATTTCTTTGGACAAGTAACTAAAATACCTGATTCATCCAGCCTGAAACTTGGATTAACCTTAACTGAAGATTAGAAATTAGGATTAGAAATACGTTATTAAAACAGACACAGATGAAGGTAAAGACTGCTATCGCAATACAGCTAAGCTAAAAATAAAATGTTGGCATTAAGATTGAAACTCTAGCTATTCACAGGGGAGTCCCCTGACTCTAGTTAGAACTGTTTGACATAAACTACATAAAAAGTCTGAATTAAGTCACCAACTCACCATTCCAATAAGATTAGTAACACCATCTGGATTTTTAACAAAAACATCCTTATTTAATCCCTCTGTATATGGTGCGTAGGATCCTTTAGTTTGGTTCTTACTGATAAATGGGTCCTGAAATACATGTACATGAGATGAGTTCATTTTATGGAATATATCTTATTTTAGTTGCTAAGATAATTTAGAAATGTCAACTTATGATTTTGTGGTTCAGTGGAAAAAATACTAGATAATGAAACAAACAATTACAAGACAGCCGAGTTTCATACTGTACGAAAACAGGAGGGGTAAATGTATAAGACTCATTCTAATTCTCATTCTAACCCTAGCATGATTATCAACAAGGGCTGTTAGAGGACAACAAGGCTTGGCTGTTCTGAGTGAAGGATAGTAACAGTGATTCAATGTCGACATTAAGCATAATACCTAAGTAGTAATAGACTGAGGTAAAAATCTTTCAACTAAAGTTTTGAGTCCAAAAAGGGTTAAAAATCCACTGAAATGATTTCAGAGTAATGAATCTGTGTATAGAGGCTGTTTTATCGTCACAAATGCATGTGCAACGTTTCAAAGCAATAGCATTAGTAGAAAGAGAGTTATTAGAGACATATGATAGTTGCATTAAAGTTTAACCAATAATTTCTGATTTTTGAAAAGGGTTAAAACTCCACTATTATAAAAGTAACTGTAATGAATCTTTGCCTAGAAGATGATTTGATAATCACAAAAGCATGTGCAAAGTTTAAAAGCAATAGCATGAGTAGAAAGAGGGTTATTAAAAATATATGAAAGTTGCACTTAAGGTTGAACTAAGAATTTCTTAGTCCGTACAGGGTTAAAATTCCACTAAAATGAATGTCAGAGTAATGAATCTCTGTAGTGGGGCTAGTATTATTATCACAAAAGAATATGCAAAGTTTCAGAGCAATAGCATTAGTAGAAACTGAGATATGACACTTGCACCTCAGTTTTAATCAAAGCATTATGCTGACGCCCGGGGAACCAGAATAGTCCCCTATTCTTGAATAGTCAAGCTAAAAAACATCTACAGACACACATTAAACATATAAGTCTTATTGTGCAATAATATCTATATAATCTGCCATGTGAAATTTAATTGCAATCAAGCCAGTAATTTCTGAAAGGAAGACTTTTAAAGAAAATATTGACTGAAAGACGCACAGCACACACAATGTTATGACATAAGCCGATGGCCTTTGACCAGTGGAGCTAACAATACTAGGATGGAAGCTTCTATGCTTGTTAGGAATATTCTAAGGCTTTGCTCTTGGAATTGACATCCTATGGATTTGAACTTCCAACAGTGTGTTACTCAATAACAAACATCAACTAAATGAATAATTTAACCCATTCCCACACAAACCCTCCTTTTTACACCCCTCATGAAAATAGCTCTGGAAAACAATGTGAAAAATGCAGAATTTGCTTGTTACAAGCAATTTCTGCATTTTTCACTCAGTTTTCTACCCAGTGAGACAATGATTTTACTAACTTCAACAATTTGATATTGTCATTTGCAACTTCTTTCAATTTGGACCAGTCTAAAAATTCACTGTGTTGGAATGGGTGTACCCATTTCATATAACCATTGTACCACTCAGATAAACTATTGCCTTAAAATGAGAATTACTAAAAATAAGCCATTTCATATTTTTCCAGCAACTGTTGTCCAAAGTAAATGGCTTAGTTCAATTTATGCACACTTTAGGTTGACAAGTCAAGCATACGTATATAATTTATTCTTTAGTTTTGTCTATCAAAAACGGGCATTCTGATTCGTCGAAAAAAATTATTCATAACTCCATGAACACAATTTTGAGCACGCAGTCATTCTGTATGCATCCGCACAAAATAGTACCATACAAAAAGGTGTCAAAATTTGTAAATTTTTTGCCTTTTTCGCTCAGTGCTATTAAATTATAAGAAATGAAGAGAATCTTTTTTGTTTTCATGGAGGTATGAACCGAAAAACCTAATCACAGTTATGTATGAATCCGTTTTGTGTATTAATACAGTGTGATTAGTTATTTTGATTCATACCTCCATGAAAACAAAAAATATTCTCTTCATCTCTTAAATGAATAAGTCAGTTAACCAACTGACCACTAGTATATTGTAATGTTGACCATTTTCATGAAGATCTTTGACAACTTTGTCCAGTCCCTTCCAACTCCCCTTTGAATCATACGTCCAGTCTAAATGGGCTCTCATGGCATCTATATCTGTCCACTGGGAATCCTGCAAATCAAGCCAGCAAGCATAAAGGGGCCAATACAGATTGTTGGTTCTTAAGGGCACTTAGATCTGACTTCATTCTTACCAAAGTATTTAAAACAGATAGATTAATAAGACTTTGATTGAGCAAAATGCAAAACTTTGTTAAATCACATTCATTTCAAGATTTTTACAAAGCATAAAGAAAATTTTGTATAGGGAATTATTTTCCATTTCTACTTAAGAAATTTGCCTTATAGTCCTTTCTTTCTGCAGTCATTTTTCTTATTTTGCAAGTAAAGACAACTTAATCAAAATGCAATGTGTCCATGTTAAAGACTAACTTGAAAATATCTACGCACAAATTTTAGTCTGTGGATTAATTGAGATTTTAACCCATTCCCACACAATGACGCTTTTAAACGCCCCTCAAGATAAAAGCTTTAGGAAACAATGTGGACAATGAAGAAATTGCTTGTTACACGCAATTTCTTCATTATCCACAATGTTTTCTACCCTACAGGACAAAGATTTTAAAAATTCAATCAACTTGAAACTATCATCTGCAACTTCTTTGAATTAGGACTGGTCTAAAATTTTGTCGTGTGGGAATGGGTTGAACTATTTGATTTATTGCCTCTATAAATCCATTCCTACACAATCCTGCTTTTTGATGCCCCTAAAAGAAAGTAGTTCCAAAAACAAATGTGGAAATGCAGAAATTGCTTGTAACAAACAATTTCTGAATTTTCCACATTGTTTTCTGCCCAGAAAGACAGAAATATTTGAAAGTCCATTCCACTCAAAATTTTCGTCTGCATCTTCTTTCATTTCAGACAAGTCTAATTTTTGGTTGTGTGGTAATTTGTTAACATAGAATCCTAAAGGTTTTTGAATTATTTTCATCATACCAACAGCTACTTCCTGTCAAAGTCTAATCAAACAGTGACACATGTTGATTTCAACAGCCAAATAATTACAAGAAAATCTTTAGGCTTCTTGTCTCTCAGACAGCAAGCTTCCTGAATTTAGTTGAATTCTCTTCTAACGCAGGAGAAATAGAAAACCATAATGCGATTCGTAACAAGCTTCTAACTCAGAAACAAGTTCTGCGGAAAGTTAATACCCCTGTTTTTTTGGAGTTTTTTTTTTTTTAAATTTTGTAGAATTTGGACCCTCAAGAAATAAAGTAATCTGTATACTTAAGTAATGTGGCATCAGACTTCGCTATCATTAAGTTTTAACCCATTTCCACACAATTATGCTTTTTGATGCCACAAAGAAAAAAGCTTTGTTGTCTGCGATATCTTTGAATGTTGACTTGTTTTGTCCTGTGGGAAAGGGTTCATGTATCATATAAGATAAAGATTTTGTACAAAACCAATATTTTTGCATTAACTTTCATATATATCTTTTGAGTTTCTAAAAAGTTCAATAATTAATAACAGAGGTAGAAAAACTTAGATGTCTTAAGATACACCCTACAATAACTTAAAATAGTTTAAAATATATGGGTGATTTGTACAAAATCAAAGCTTCAACAGGGCGCATATTCTTGTAAATCTCTCCTGATTGTTTACAGAAAGCAAAATCTTCCATGAAAATCTTACATATGGCATGCCAGCAGTTCTTGTCCTATTTATAACTCTCACTAAATTGTCAACACTGTTGTAACCATAGCGACTGAGATGAAATCCAAGGGCCCAATATGGTGGCAGGAAGGGTCGTCCAATAAGCTCTGTATACTGCTGTATAACATTATCAGGTGAGGGTCCAGTGAACACATAAAAATCTAGAACACCCCCTGTAGTCCTGTATGTTAGTGCAGGAGCTGGCTGGAGTTCTATCTCTGCATGTGATAAGAAAACATCAATATAAGCTTTTACTGAGATGAATTTGGAAATATGATAATCACAAGCACCTATGTCACACAGGGGGAATTAGAGGGGAGAAAGAACTCCTGATCTCATTTGGAGATTTATTAGATTAACTGTGTCTACTTTGTATTGATCACCCAGTGTCTATTCTAGGACGCGCGATTGCCGGAATCACCCTAAATTTTTATGGCTCACGCTTTTTTTTAATGACGACCCACAATCGTCCTGATAAAAAATTAAAAACTTGCTATGGCTAATCCCAAAAATCATTTACAGCGGCTGGCAAAAAGTAAAGAAACTACCTGCAAAGGTTTCAATGACATACATGTACAATTTTATGAGTCTAGTTGAGTGACAGCATTTCCCGGCTTGGTCAAACACAACCAGGACTTCTATTTTCACAAAACATATTTTTGTATTCTTACAGGCAAACTAGTTACAGATTTAACACAGAATAAAAACAAGCATGTGAATCAATTAAAATAAGTTTGTTTGTATGTTTGAATGGGGTTTTACGCCGCTTTCAACAATCTTTCAGTTATATTGCAGCGGCTGGAGCACCTAACAATGGAATCCTGGTATTTCTCACACCAGTACTACCATTACATCCTTCCCTAGCCTCCAACTGCTCTCCCACATAGGTTGATTATTGACCCATTGGTGAGAGACAAATAGTCGGAAAGGATGAGTGCCGCCGTCGGGGATCAATTTAAATAAGAAATAATTTTGAATTTTATTATATTCCTAGTCAGCTTAATTTAGAAAAGGGCTATTTATTACAAGAAAATTTCGTTTCAGAAACTTGCTATTGATGTGTAAAAGGTAAAAAGATTCAGTTCAGATGAAAAAGTTCATTGTGTCTGATTTGTATCTCAAGTTCAACATACACTATTAAATATTTAAGTATGGATGGTTAAACCAGTCATTCATGATAATTAATTAATTCAACATCTGAGCATTTAAAAATCTAGAATTACTTGTTTAGAATGTTGACAAGTTGTTTATTTGCATTTCTTATCCTTATCTAGGCTTTGCATTTGATGCTTTATACAAATTCCCCCTTCATTTGAAAAATCCCGTTTTTCACCCCTGTTTTTCAATTTCTAGAATAGACACTGGATCACCCAGAAGTGATGTAACTAAAAATTTATCAGACCAGTCAAAATTGAAAGGAGTTGTAGATGACAATTTTAAGCTTATGAAAATTTAATTTTTTAAACTTTCTGGGTAGGAAATATTGTGTAAAATGAAGAAATTGCTTGTTACCTTGAGGGACATCCAAAACCATGATAGTGAGGGATTGAGTGAAACAATTGTATACATTAGAATCTGTAAATAAACCATTTTCATTCATAAATTTAAAATTGTCATCTGCAACTCCTTTCAATTTGGACTAGTCTATAATTTTGTCGTCTGGAAATGGATTTATGGCCATTTTAGATTAAAAAGGTAGCTAAAGGGCAAAATATTGGTTTTCTCCACCATCATTTTTACCTGACAGGAAACATTTATTTATAGATTATTATAAACTGGAACCCTACCCATAGCATTGCTGTTGAGAAAGAATACACCATGAGCCTTGTAATCTGTAGCTATATTTAAATAGAATGGATGACTTCCATAGATGTTGGGAGTAAACTGAAATGTTAAAGAAAGAAATAGTCAAATATCAAAAGTTGTATATAGGATAGAAAAGCTTCTTTAAAGCGTTTGATTTTCAATATTTTTGCAAAAAATTGCCTTTACTATTTATTTTTGTTTCTTGATAAAGGCAATTTTTGCTGAAATATTGAAAATCAGAGTGATTATATATAGTGTTTTTAACAGTTTCCCAAGGAACATTATATTGCATGTGATATTGTGTTAAAGAGTTTGTTTCTGCCTTTATCAACACTACCTTCATGGCAATAATTATTTGATGTATTAAACCCATGACAAGATGACAATGTTTTATACTAATATGTAAATTGTAAGAAATTGCAGACAACGTATTTAAAATTAAAGAGAACATTATGGAAAATTATTAAATTGCTCATTACATGCAATTTCTTCAAATTCCAAAGAGTTTTACAAAGTGCTTTCCTTGAGATTCATCAAAATAAGGGATTATGTGGTAATTGCATTTTCAGAATAAAGGGTTTTTCTACCTTCAATATCTGTGTTTCATTACGATACAAATATGCTTATTACGCCCCCAAAGAAAAAAGCTTTGAAAACAATAGAGAGAAAAAGAAGAAAAGGATTGTTATAAGAAATTCTTCATTTCCCTGAATGTTTTGTACTCTAATAGGGAGGGATTTTAAAATTCCAACTAAAAATTTTTATCTGCAGCTTCTTTGAATTCGGACAAGACTTAAATTTTGACGTCTTGTGATTGGCTAACCTGTCTTTACCAATTGTTATTGCTTCACAACAGAATTCTATACAGAAAAAAAGGAAAGCAGTTACAGAAGAAACATTTCAAATTCAACAATTTATTAAGGGACCCTGATAATAGCAATTCACTGCTTAATTGCAACTGACTTTATAGACAAACATTAAGATTATATGAGAAAATATTCCTTTTAATGACAATTTTTGATTATTTGCAAAAAACAAAGAGTTGACAAATTGTTGTTGAAATTAACAGGATTTCACTGTACTAACTTTTTTCTTGGTGGTATGAAACATTATTTTTCAGCAAATCAAAATTACAATTTTTTGATAGACATAACTAAATATAATTACTGATTTATACCAACCATTCCAGGGCCTACATAGCCATTATCCCTGGCCCATAGAACTTTTCTCCGCCAATGCGTACTCAATAAAAATCTGTCTACATGTTCTCCAAGTCCGTATATATATTGTGTATTTAGAAAGGTACCAATTTGTAAATACTGATCAGCGAATACTAGAGGGGCTGCATCTCTTGTGTTAAACCTGTGAAACATAAAACCACTAGAAAATAAACAAAACCACAACATAAACTAAACAGAACAACAACTGACAGTTCCTTGCTATCAAACAAAAATGTCATGTGACCAATCCACTCATTCCTTTAGACCATATGTGAATTATCTCTGATATATATGTCATATATTTTTGTGTGTGCAGGTGTGGTGTGTTTTTCTTATGCCACACTTTTCCATGATAATATAGCAGATTTAATCCCTTGTATACTGTATACAGCTTCCATATCAGATTAGGTTGTTAAATTCTCAGCAGGTGGTATATCTCAATTCAGGGGGTCAAATAAGGAAGGATTAAACTATGCCTTTAACACCATCAACAGCTTATTCAATCAATAGTTATGATTTTAGTTGGCTAACCATTGGTTTACCTTTAGTGATGCCCCAGACTATATATAGTTTGTATTTCCGTTTATCTATTGTCGCTACCGTAGCACATGCCCATATGAGCGACACCCCCAGAAGACGGTCAGTTGTTACGGGGTGTCAAATTAAGTTTCTAGGATAGGGTTAACGTCATAGTTAAGGCGAGACTACGCCCCTTTTTATATGCCGTGGGGTTTAAATTGGCTGTTTTAACACATTTTCTGGTGGCTAGTAGTTTTAATTGTACAATATGTAAATTAGAGTACTTGGGTTAAGCGTGCGTGTTGGGTGAGTTTTCTTCGTAGGGGTTTGTATAAAAACCCTGCGTTGAAATGACTCGTTGGGTAGACGATTTTTGGGCATTGTAGCTGGAAAGTGAAGTTGAGATTTGTGTGTGAGAGTTGGATTCTTCTTGGGGTAAATACCTTTTAATTTACATTGATTTTGTGTAAATGTTTTTTATGTCTTTAGAATTTTGTGTCTTAAATGAGCAGCTTTTTGGTATATTGAATTATCGCAAACAACGCTGGAAAATGACAAATGGCTGTTTAGTTAATTGCTCATTTTCCTGCATTGTTCTGGAATGTCGGATGGCTAGGATTGGATTTCGGAGAGCTGTAATGTTGAATGTTTTGTCGGATTATCTTTAAGCCGTGGTTGAATAAGCTATTTTTTTTGTAACTATTTTTAAAGAAACAAACATTGTGATAATTTGTGTTTAATCGTCTGCTTAGCAGTTCATGTTTTGCAAATGCTAATATTGTATTGTTCAAATGATATTTGGATAATGTCAAATGCAGTATAATTATATCTTAATACAGTTCAGCATTTTGAATTGTTGTTTTGAGAAAACATTGTGAGAAAAGATGTAAAGTATTATATTGGTCAATGTTCTGTAAATAGCTTGAGGTTGAGAAAATATTGTGGGAAAAGACGTTAGCATATTTTTTTGGTCTATGTTTTGTAATAGATTGGGTTTGAGGAAACATTGTGGGAAAAGATGCTAGCATATTATATTGTCTATGAGATGTTTGTAAAACATTGTGGGAAGTAGAGCCATTAGAGCTCTCATTAGGTAGTTGCTATAATAGTTGTTGTACTTTCAATAGGTTGCTTGATTGGTTATAACAACCTACATTACAAACTGATGACATATAGGCGCGTGTGATGCGATGACTTGAGACCTGACCAGTTCCATGTGTGAGAATATAATGTGTTGTCCAGACCGGGAGACTTGGGTAGTACTTCGTGCCAGCGTCAGCGTCATAGGGGAAGGACGTTTTGGTTGTGACGACCGGGGAACAACATATACAATAAACGGCCGGACAGACATATTATCCTAGTGAAGTAGGCGCGGTCAGGCAAAAGTTTAATTTAGAAATTTGTGTCAATGATGGGTTTGGTAGTAACCAGGAAAGGGTCAAAGATTAATCTTTTTGTGGTTTACATTAATTTTCTTCCTTTGGTTATTTTGTACGAGTAAAAATTTTTTAATGAGTTCACAAAATACTATTGAATTTAACTTCAAATGAGACAATGGCTTAGATATAGTCTCTCAACATGACTTGTCAAATAGCAGCCATTTTGGCAGACATCTTAGAAATGAGCAATCAGTGAAATCTCGAATTTAAACTTGTCAAAATTATTGATGGGATGTACCAATACAAATGGCAGCCATTTGGCAGCAATTTTAGAAGCCCAAGCTCTTAACTTTTATCAGATATTATTTAGATGTATCAATACACAAAATCTAAAGATTATCAGTTGAGAGATCAAGAAATGTTGCTGAAAGTGGCAGCAACTTTATAGCAATAAGCATAATTTGATGCTTCATATAAACATATTTACGACCCATCACACAAAAAGGGAATCATCAGGGAAATCCATTAAAATCCTTTCCCATATAATGCCTGATTTTTACATCCTTGTGATATTATATTTGTGAAGACATTGTGAAAAAGGAGAAATTGCTTGTGATTTTGATTCCAGTTGAGGAGATTTTTCGTTAGCTTCGCTTTTGCGTCAAAAGAAACATGATCAGGGGTTTCGACAAGGGATAAAATTTGTTTATTTGGATAAATAACATTGTGATGATTTACTGTCACAATAGGAGGTGGTGGTTAGCCATTAGATACTAAACTGTTAATCAGCAACAATATTTTCAAAAATATGAACTCACAGAACTTGCTTGCTAGATTTCCGTATAACAGTGATATAAAATGGACCATCAGACGGAACTTCAAAATCATAATCAGTATCAGCTTCATTCAGAGATTGTCTTCCAGCCTCCACTTTCAAAGGAACTTCATATCTCTGAACATAGGGGTCGTATATCTGAAATAATATACCAGGATTTATTCGTAGGTGCAATCTTATTCTGTTTGAAGGTAAATAAAAGAAAGCAGTTAAACAATATTTTGGTGTTTCTATATCAAGCCAGTGTGTGATACTTGCAACAAATTCAAAAAATCATTTCAACTTGTCTAGAAATGCTTGTGTTGTTGGTAGTCTATCACCACAGTTGAAATGACACATGATCTGTAAACCCATTACCAGACAACAAAATTACAGACTGGTCCAAATTTGAAAAAAGTTGAAGACAGCATTTTAAATTGTACCGAAATTTGAAAATAAGTGCCAAATAAGGTAGAAAATATTGAGAGAAAAGGCGAAATTGCTTTAACTATAAATCCCCCATTTTCCCACAAAGTCTATATGATGTTTCTTTAGAGCGTCTAAGGGCAGCATTGTGTGGTAATGGCTTAATCCATTCCAATGCATCCCGCTCTTCTATAGACCCTAAAGAATTACTTTCTAAAACATTGTTGAAATGAATAAATTGCTTGTAAAAATTCATTTCCTAAAAATTTTTCTACTTCAAAAGACCATGATATCAATTAATCAAAAATTGTTGTTGGCAACATTCTGTTGGTTTTGACAAGCCTAAAATGTTGTTTTTCGGGAATGTGTTAAAGATAAATAATGTGTAAAGCCAAGTAGTGTAGGATTTAGAATAAATAACAAAAGCACCACACAAGGATATCTAATGCTCAGATGTTGGTTGCTGGAGAGGAAATGAAAATTCTAAGTTTAAAGATCTACATAATTCCTTATAAAATGCATTAAACCTTGCCTGTTCAATCCTTGGTTTTTATATCCCTGTATTTTATAATTGAGAAAATATTGTAGAAAAATAAGAATGATTGTAACAAGCAATTTCTTCTTTTTCAACAATATTTTCTACCCAATGCCATGGTTACTTTTCCAATTTAATCCTCTCCAGAATTTTGCCTGCAAAACCTTTGAATTTAGACTGGTCTAAAATTCTGCCAAACAGGAAATCCTTAAAGTCATATCTTCCCTCCTAGGACGGAAAAACAGTTCAAAGGATCCATCGTTTATTTGGTTACTTAATCAAACAAGAGCCTTCTTAATATCAATATGCAAAATGATAGTATGATTGCAGTTCTCTGGAACGAGAAATTGTGTCTTACCTATCAATTTCAACTAGTGTTTGTTTATATTTTGAGATCAAAATGATCTCACCCGATTATTCACTAGAAATTTTTGCAAATTTTCGGCATTGACTGTTGTAAACACAGGTGCTGATGACTTAACTTTACGAACGATTTTGTAAATCCGTGACCGAGACAGTTGTTTTAACGAGTAGTGAAATTTAAAATGTCATCACTGACGTTATGGTTTTATGTAAACAAACATTAAATTGTGGTGGGTCACATTTTAAAATATAGTAACTTCTTTGATGAAATGAATTCTTATCATGTAGAATTATTCTGATCTTATTTTACGATTTCAATCATCATAATTATTGATGCTTTGGACCCTCAATTAAGGTTTTCTTATTTTTGGGGAAGATAAGGCCTTAAACCATTACAAGATGACAAATTGGCAGGTCGAAAGGAGTTGCAAACAATAAATTTAAGTTTATGGAATTTTAGATTTTCAACTTTCTTGGAAGAAAACATAATGGAAAACAAATAAATTGCTTGGTGCATTTTACAACCATTTCCAACCATTTTTCTTGAGGGGCATCAAAATGCGTCATTGTGAGCAAACAGAGAGACATCCTTTGATCATATAAAGATTTCTCTCTTGATAGAGAACATATGTTCCCAGTTCTAAGTAAATATTTCCAGTAATGGCAGAGATATCACAAAATTTCTAAGTGTTTGCATGTAACAATTGAAAAGATAATAACAGCACTGACACTACGATTTTAGCAAATGCCTCAAGTCTTCATTGAAATTATCTGAGCTAAAAATGATTAGAGATGTTGAAATTATATGAATTCCATGACAAGTTATACGGTAGCCAGGAACAAAACTCTCACCTTTTGCAAGTTTTTTAAAATTTAGAATTATTTTCTACCATACCAAAGGTAACAGCAATAAAGGAGTTTATATTAAAATATTTCACTAATACTGCAATAGACCCTGTGTTGAAGGTACTCATTTGAATCCTCTCCACTAGACGATTAAAATTAGTACCCACAACAAAGGTTTTTGTTGATTCTAGGTTGTTGTTACCCCCTCTTATCTAGACTTCTGCTTGCAGGATTCCTAAATTTTGTCATCTGCTCTTGGGGTCTATGTGTATAGTTACAAAATTATCACCTTAAAATGAAGCCTTGACTCTGTTTCCATGGTGACATCAATAGCCAAATGTTTAACATCTTTGGGCCAACCAGAAGGAGACTGTAATTCTAATGTGGCATAGCAACTTGTACCAGATTTGTGGAAAGTTTTAACAGTATACAGCTGAAAACCTGCCGGGTAAAAACACTGCGGAACAACTGCATCATTAGTGCTGTAATGACAAAAAATGATGAAAATTCAGGGGGATTTTTTTTTTGCAGGGGGGGGGGGCGGAGAAAAGGGTTTTTTAGCTAATATATCTTCTATCGTGCAAATTTCTGATACCACTTACTCATAATAATTTTTATCAGTTGCAAACATTAATCTATAGTTAGAATAATCGTAAACCTAAGTGGGATAGCAGCTGGAGGCTAGGAAAGGATGTAGTAGTAGTACTGGTGTGAGAAATACCAGGAATCCATTGTTAGGTGCTCCAGCCGCCGCGATATGACTGAAATACTGTTAAAAGCGGCGTTAAACCCCATTCAATCAATCAATCAATAGAAAAATCTAAATTACTTCTGTCAGCTTAAAATGCCAAAGAATTATATTAATTTGGTTTGCTTCACTTTTGTCTTGCATTATAAACCTTTCCTGTTTAATTCCTGTTTTTTACGTCCCTGTTTTTTCATACTTGAGAAAACATTGTTGATTACAAGCAATTCCTTCTTTTTCCAATATATTTTTTACCCTACTGAATGACTATTTTTCAAATAAATTCAACTTTAAATTGTCGTCTGCAAAGCCTTTGAATTAGGACCTGTCAAAAGTTTAAAAAAACGGGAAAAGGGTTAAATGATTTTTTTTTTTTTCATTTAAATAACAACATGTAATCATAATAAAATCAAAGACTAGTCCACTTTGAAAGAAGTTGCAAACCAATTATCAAAATTATTTAAGGAATAAGGAGTCATTTATACATAAAGCAGTGGGAGAAAAGAAAAAATTGTTACAAGAAATTTATCAGTTTCCAACACAGAATTCTGTGAAAGTGTAAATCCTTCATATAAACACAGTAACGCCTTTAAATGCGCTCAACCCATTACAAGAAGTCCAAAATTAAGGAAGTTGCAGAGGACAATTCTAAGATTGTTCAAATTAGAATATTGGTGCCAGATAGGGTAGAAAATAGAGTGAGAAAAGAAGAAATTGCTTGTAACAAGCAATTTCTCCTTTCTCATAGTACCGGTATTTTCTTCAACTAAATCCTTAATGCGTAAAAATGCCGGATTGTGTGGAAATGGTTATGGACAACTTTGTCAGAAAAGATGAAATTGCTTGTTAGATGTGATTTCTTCTTTGCTCACAATGTTGTCTATTTTATTTGGCATATACTTTCAAAATTTAACACACCTTGTCTGCAAACTCTTTCACTTTGGTCCAGACTAAAATTTAGTTGTCTAGTAATGGGTGAAAGATAAAAACCAGTCATAAGGAAGAGTAAATATACATGTACCTTGTATTGTCATAACAGCATTGTCTAGTAGCACACAGGTCATAGGTCACATCACCAGTGAAAGGCCAACAATTAAACCTCTTCTCTATGGGATAAGGCTCACATGACTTTGTAGGCTGAAATAGTTATTTTCATCAGTGTTAACTTACGGGAACAGACCAGCCAACTGTTAAAGAATTGCTGTGAGAAAGCTTCAAATCTAATGCAGACTTATGACATGTTTCTATCCTTTCAAAATCTAATTTTATCAACCATTTTTAGCCTGTCCTGATAAATAAAATCCTTCCTTCAAAATTGCAGAAAAAAAAAACAAGGGCTGAAAACACTGAAGGCCTAACTGTGGGTCAATATTCCTTAGTAAGGTTTAATAGTCTGATTTGAAAGGTAAGATCATTAACTCTTTCCTGTTTTGCAAAATTTTAGACCTGTCCAAATTCAAAGGTTTTGCAGATGAAAATCAAAGTGGATTTTATTTGGAAAAAAACCATTTAGTAGGGTAGAAAATATTGTGGAAAAAGAAGAAATTGCTTGTTACAAGCAATTTCTTCTTTTTTCCACAATGTTTTCTCAATTAAAAAATCCCTGGGACGTAAAAACCAGAGATTAAACAGGAAAGGGTTAAGTAAAGACCGAGATCAGACAGCACTTTTTTCTTCACTTAAAACGCCCTAGAATTTACCAGATAGAGCTGGAAAATGAGGAGTCATTGACTCCTTATCATGAAACTCTAGGGGTCAAAAATAACAATGTAAAAGATGTAAAAACAACAAAAAGAGCCAATCATGATAAAGAATTTTGAAGGTTTAAGATCTTATCTTGTAAAGATTTGAAGTAAGAAATTAATTTGTTTAATTTCCAATAGTACAAAAGAAACATTATTGAAAAATTGAGGTAACAAAAAGTGCTGTTTTGACCCTTTCTCAAGGGTGTCAAATGATCTCCTTAGGACAAATTTCTAAGGGTCAAATTAGGTTATTTTCAGATTTTTGAGGCTCAAAATCCTAGTTTATGAGTCAAACCAAAGCAAGTTGTTTACTAAATGTACCTGTGCAAGTTACCATGAAATATGGACTTTCACACCCTGAAACACTCAATTCCAGTTCACACAAAAAAAAAAAAAAAAAAAAAAAACACTTCTTTTTCTTCTTAACACCTGCTAGGGTGTCTACAAAATAAGTTTACTTCAAAAATATTACATAACTGGAACAGAATTGTCAACTTCTCAGTGGGCAAAACATCTTACAATTATCTTAAAAAATCAACTTTTTAACAATAGAGGTGTGGTGAAAGACTGTCTAAATATACACCAATCTGTAGGGTTTCATTAGTTTACTCCCTAACAGCCCGTTCACAAATATCAAAATACTGGTCTATATGGTGGTAGGGACTCAAATCAAGCACCAATCGAGAGGTTTAAAAAAAAAAAAGAACAGAAAGGAAAAACGCATTCGATATGATATTTGGTATATCTCATACATATGGGCTTAGTTTAACAACGCTTATTTGTTTTGAACGTAAGAAAATTATCAGAGTGATTTTATCTATGATATATTATGTATTATTACCTAAACAATAAATAATTAAGATAACCTAAATACGACACGGTCATGGTACGAAATGATAAAGCAATGAATATCTTTAATCGGATTCAATTTTATTCAGGAAATAAATATGGACTTATTGTGCGTTTTATAATATTGCTTACCAACGTTTTCCAAGCACAGGCAAACTGAAGACAAGATAATATAATGAAACTACAAAATATTTTTAAGGGAATCATTACCGCAACTGAACGCGGACGTCACATGACTATCACGTGACTTTTAGATATTGCGTAATTTCGTCAACAAGAAGTTTCACCCCTATACTCGGTGAATACACAAAAAACCTACAACGATGAAAGATTTTCCAAATATTAAATATAGTCTCATTGATGAAGATCAGAGAGACGCTGATGTTAAACAAAGCAAGACATTGTACTATGCAACTTTAGCAACGGTTTGCGCAGCACTGTTGTTTGGAGTTATATGGATTCAGTTTTGTTTTGTGTTTACACCAAACATTTGGACTCAACAAGAAACTAAGGTTTGTTCGGAATTGTTATTTCAATTTTCAATAATATCTAAAAGAAAATAAATGATCATTCTAATTCATAGAGATGGTCATAACAACTGTCAATGTAAACGGGTTGACACTAACTGCTTCAATGGGATGGGTACCCCAATGGGATCCCACCACGGGAATCCCTAGTTATTACTTCAGGGTTCCCTCCAGATAATCAGGGGTCCTTTCTTGATATAAATTAATACGGTCATACTAAAACAAGCCCTACAGAGATTTATAGCCCTACAGACGCCCTACGGAATTTGTACACGCCCTACGAGTATATGAGCGATAATAATGTGTAATTTTTAGTTAATATGATTGAAATTAACATTTTTCTTCATATTTCAAATATTTTCTGTGAATTTATCGTATTTATGATTATTTTGATGTTTATAATATCACATAATTTGACCGGAATTTTGACGAAACGCCCTATCATTTAATTGATCGCCCAACAAATTCATAACCAAAAACCCGTCTATGTATTAGTATTTTTGAGATATAAAATTTTTCATGTTTTGGTTTTTATCTTTATTTTGGTATAATTTCATGTTAGAAAAGACTTTTTAGATACAAAGGTATCTCAATGCAATGCAAGGGAAGCAACTCTTTATTTGCAATCAAAATGCACTGGAAAGTCCTTTTTATGAAATATCGTATGGAACGTTTAGCTTAATGAGACTCTATTTGTTACAAGCATTTTTTTCGCAATGTTTTCCAACATTCTTCAATGTCGCCAAAAAGAGATTGTGTGGCTGGGTTCAATGTTTATTCTCAAAAGACAGAAATCATTTGTAGTCTTCCTAAAACAATTCAATATGATTTAACTCAGATTTTAATGCTAATAATATTCATGTGATCGGTAAGCGATATAGTTAATTCTTTTCTTATAGTACGGCAGCCATTGTTTAAGGGGATTAATAGTTCGTTTTTATGATGGTAATTGAATTTCATTGCATTTCAGTACAGGAAGCATAATTAATTTGTCTTTGGCAAGTGTTGATGAAAGAAACGCTGATAGGATATGCACCTTAGCCCAGTACTATACAAATTTGTATATCATATATCGAAGTTGTAAATAAAGGTAGTTACTACTGTTTCAGGCTGTCCCATGGATATATCATTTATATTAGTAGTAGTATTAATACTACTGATATTGTTGTTGTAATCATTCAATAGGGTCGTAAAATATTTTGGAAAATGAAAAAAATTGCTTGTTACAATTAGCAATTTCTTCTTTTGCCACAATTGTCAGTTATGAAAACAGGGGGGCGTCAAAACTAAGGATCAAACGGGAAAGGGTTAAGTTATGCAAAACAAATGACATAATTTACTTGGTTATTACACACAGTTCGACCCAATCGCCTTAACTTATATCAATATAATTAAAAACTTAAAGCCGAAGCGCTCAATCAATTGTCATTAGAACAAGCTTTCTCTGTTAAGGCAACAGATTTCCAATTTTGTCATTGGTATCCATCCTATAGGCTTCGAGCCTATGCTAAATTGAGTTGCCTCCCTTATCTTTACAATTTCGACTCGAAAAATCATTTAAAACCTGAAGATAAGTTCTGCAATTTTTTTTATATAATAAACCTATTCCTTTTATAACTGAGTGGATAAGTATTTTAATAGAAATTTGACTGTCATTTGAGGGGCACCTCTCATTTTATAGGTCTGAGGTTTCCTCAAGTTACTTCCGGTCAGGTTTCGGCATTTGTAAACATCAAAATCATCATCAATACGATAAATTCACAGAAAATATTTTGAAATATGAAGAAAAATGTTAATTTCAATCATATTAACTTAAAATTATACATCATTATCGCTTATATACTCGTAGGGCGTGTACAAATTCCGTAGGGCGTCTGTAGGGCTATAAATCTCTGTAGGGCTTGTTTTAGTATGACCCAAATTAATATAACATTAACTCATTCACATTCATCCTGTCCATCTGAGCCCAAATTGGGGAAAAAAAAACCTAGAAAAACATTGTGGAAAAAGAAGAAATTTCTTGTTACAAGCAATTTCTTCAATATTTGCATATTTCAACAGAAACAAGTGATAAAAAAATCAGGGGCATTAGTTGATACATTAAAATCTGTTGTACTGGAGAAATATTGAAGGATCCTAATGGAATCCCTAGCCTGAGATAGCTGGGGTCCCTTCCAATTTTCAAAGATCTTCAGGGTCCTGGAACTCTGTTAGTGTCAACCCCTGCTAAGGAAACAATCAAATAATTCACCTAGACTTAGTTGCAATATTGTAGCCCTCTTTCTTACAATCTGCTGGCGAGTAGATTATCAGAAAGAGGGCTATGATATCGCAGCTACCTAGACTGGAAGTGAACTTTAAACTCTGACATTGGACGACATTAATTCTGAATGAATTATTTGATATGGAAATTGAATCTTTGATTGATGGCTGCTTAATGTATGGTTAGATGTATGATGCATAATGTTTGCAATGACATTTCTCATAAGGCTGTGGCAAAATCGCTTTTGTAGTGTGTCAGTCTCTCAATCATGTGATCCAGTGTTCAATCCACGGTCGCGCAAATATTCTATCCAAAATTTATCTCCTACCAATGGGTGGATAATCGTAAACCTAAGTGGTATGAGCAGCTTGACGCTCGGAAAGATGTAGTGGTAGCATTGGTGTAAGAAATACCAGGAATCCATGGTCATGTGCTCCAGTCACCACATTATGACTGAAATACTGTTGAAAGTGGCATTTAAAGCCCATTCAAACAAACTTTTCACATAATGTCAAAAATAAAGTTTGGTGAGCAAGGTGTCTCAGTAATGGCGGAAGTACTGACATCTAGGAAGTTCATGTTACTGCTCAAGAATTCCCAGGTGGCTCCATGATATATAGTGACTAAAGTGTAATAAAATTCAAGATTATCATGCTGAATTAAACCCCTTTTCAGAATTGGATTGAAATAAAAGGGCTGAAAGCACTTTCATAATCAATTGGCCTGAACTGGACAAACAGGAGGTATAGACTAAGATCAGCCTACACATATGTGCAGGCTGATCTTAGTCTTTATCTCCTGCCAAAACAGCAATATTCCGGGTTCAGCATGACAAGGCTTTTGATGAATAAGTTTCAATATTTTAATTGTGATATAACATGAATCTCAACTTCTAGCTCTTGTACCAGATATTATAACATTCAATTGATCTAATGAAAAATTTGTGTTGTTATGCCCTCACATTGAAAATCAGGGGTATGTTTTTTCCATTGTTGTCTGTCGGATTTAACCAAAAAAATAACTTATACTAATGTTTTAAACACATTCAAGTTACATTGCTTATACACGTATTTGGCATGATGATAGATCTCATCGATACACAGATACCAAGATTGAGGTCATGTGAGAAGGCCTAGGTCGTTTGTCAAGGTCAAACTTCTACAAAAACTCAACCAAAAAACTTAAATTCAAAGTTTCTTCAAGCCTATTCATACAAGATACAATGCTTATATTTAGTAAGTACTAAAGTTGAGGTCATATGACAGAGTCAAGGTCATTTGTCACGTCAAACATCTACAAAGACTTAACCAAAAAACTTAACATTTAAAGTTTTCTTCAAGCCTTTTCAAGATACAATGTTTATATCTAGCACAATGATAGATTTCACCAATACACAGATACTGCAGTCAAGTTCATTTGACAAGGTCAAGGTCATTTGTCAATTTCAAACTTCTGCAAAAACTTAACCAAAAAAACCTAACATACGATTTAAAGTCTATTCAAGATTCATTGCTCATAAAAATCATTTGGCTTGGTGGTAGGTCTCATCGATACTTATTCGCAGATACCAAAGTCAAAGTCACTTCTCATGGTCACATTTCCAAAAGATGGCAAATCATGGTTTTTCACAAACATATCTTGTTTTTTCTTGACAGAGGGAGAGAAGAATGTCACATTATAATAACAGTTTAGATTGGTGTAGGTGGTATACTGCATCAGTGTGTCTGTCAAAAAAACCCTTGTCCACCATCATGAGTAAATGTGATAATTACAAAACTCGTCAAGCAGATTTAAGGTCAAGGTTGTAAATTAAAATGTTTAATTTTTATCCAAACCATAATAGGTATAGATTTCATTATAGATTAACACTATTGACCAATCGCAGCTCACAATCAAATAATCAGTCGGCCAATGAAATCATTCATTGGACCAGAAGTGTGCTTTGAACACCGACATTGGCAGCTATTCTTGTTAAGCTTTTTAGTTGGTTTGACGGCTTAAACATTGTAAAAATTGCTTATTTGTAGTTACAATCTTTAGAGTCATCATCCAACCATTTTACTTTTTAGGTCACCTGACCGTAGGTCATGGTAACCTATTCAGATTATGTTTTGTCCATCTTTGTGCGTTTACTTTTTACATTTTCAATTTCTTCTTAAGATCACTTGGACAGATTTCAACCAAACTTGGCAGCAAACATCCTCATGAGAAGGTGCTTCGGATTTTTGCACGTCATGGAGTTATCTCCCTTTGGGGCTCCATAAGGGGCCAAAAAGGGTACATCTTTAAAAGTCTTCTTGTCATGAACTGGCTGTCGGATTGGATTCGCATTTGGTATTTAGAGTTTTTAGGGCAAGGACTATCAATTTTGTACAAGAAAAAAAATCTGTCTTGAAATAGCCAGGGGGGGCAAAGGTGGGGGGTGCATAGGCTTACATAGTGACAACTTTGAATTTTAGTTTTTTACCAAACCAAAAGACCTACAGCTCTGATATTTGGTATGTGGCATCATCTAGTGGACCTCTATCAATATTGTATAAATTATAACCACAGGGTCAAAATTAGCCCGTTCCTGGACATCACAAGTTTAACATAGACTTATATAGTGAAAATTTTAAAAAAAACTTCTCCCAAACAGGAGGGCCTAGAGCTTTGATATTTGGTATGTAGCATCATCTAGTGGACTTCAATCAAGATTGTATAAATTATGGTCCCATGGTCAAAATTAGCCCGTTCCCAGACTTCACAAGTTAAACATAGGCTTGTATAGTGAAAACTTTTAAAAAATCTTCTACTCCCCCCCCCCCCCCCCTAAATAAAAAGTCCTAGAGCTTTGATATTTGGTATGTAGCACCATCTGGTGGACTCTTATCTGTTGGAGTGCTCTCTGGACTCAGGTGATCAGTAGGTTTCAGGCTGTGCATGCACAAGTTGTTCTTGGACAATCATCATATCCTAGTCAAATTTTCTTTTTCAAGCAGTGGGCATTGCACTTAAATTGCTCTCAATACTGAATAACTTCATTTTTTGCAGGGAGTAGAAGACACCATTCAATCCTGTGGACAAATACCAGAAGTGATCAGACATAACTGCTGGCCCCAGGCTCAGAATGTCACACAAGAACAGTGCATGGCTAAAAACTGCTGTTGGGTTCCAGCTTCAGGAAATGGGTCAGCTGTTAAGACACAACTCGAAAATAATGTTTTCGTCTTGTCCAAATTATAAGAAGCATGATTTTTAATATATGACAGAGCAAATTATGTTCATAATGAAATAAAAGTGCAATTTCAAGAATAAAACAATAAAGGGAAAGGAGAAATTGCTTGATTCTTGATCAAGGAGCAATATTGAGACTAGCTTTAAAGTTCAAATTTGACAGATAAATGCTGTCTATCAAAAAATCAATTGACCAATCAAATTATCCATATAGACCTGAAGTGATCTTTGAACTCTGACATTGGTCAACATTTATGTGAAGCATTTTTGTTGGTTTGGCGACTTTAACAAGTCTGAATAGTTTGCATTGCATTTTTATACCTCCGCATCAATTAAATCGGGGGCATATTGTTTTGCCGGAGTTTGTCTGTCTGTCTGTCTGTCTGCAAAACTTAACCTGCCAACTAAACATTTTCCTATAACTTCAACTCTGATTAAGTTACAATGCTAATATTTGGTATGTAGATAGGTCTCAACAAGGCACAACTGGGGAAGGTCATTTCATCAAGGTCAAGGTAAAAATTTTAACCCTTTTCCCTAAAGCAAAGAAAAAAAACAATAAAAATCATCTGTTTCTAAAGAATTCCTGTTTCGGGGGCATAGTGTTTCACAAACACATCTTGTTTGAGCTAGCTTCTTATAAGTTAAGTTAATCTTGTCAAAAAGTTCAACATGAGTTATGCCTTCATTCCTGCTCAATCTCTCACTGTCTTTATTGCACTTAGAGCTCACTTTGAAATCATTATGGCAGGATCTTAGGCAAAGTATTACAGAATGGTGTGGCAAATAACCTTTCCTTTGTCTCCCACCAATTGGTTGATAATCATAAACCTAAGTGGGATGAGCAGCTGGAGGCTTGGAAAGGATGTAGTGGTAGTGCTTGTGTGAGAAATACCAGGAAGCTCAAGCCTCGCAATATGACTGAAATACTGTTAAAAGTGGCATTAAGATGTCCCTTTTTTTAAGCTTTTAGCATGCAACTGAAAAGTGTAGATGACATTTCAAAAATCATTGAAATTGAAAATTATGGGCAATTATGATTTTAAACATTATTAGATGGCATTAGACTGATTAAAATTGAAAAGAGATGCAGAGGACAATTTTAAGCTTATGTAATTGTAGATTTTTTCTCTTTTCTGGTAGAAAAAATTGTTTAAAATTAAGAAATTGCTTGTTGCAATTGATTTGTTTGTTAACAAAATGTTTCCAAAATGTTTTTTCTTGAGGGGTTTCAAAAAAAAAAAACATCATTGTCTGGGAATGGGCTAGAACATTATAAGAATTGATTAGGTTGCTTATTACACACAATTTCTACTTTTTCAAAGTATTTTCTGTAACTTTATTTTCAGTATGTAAAATAGCTGTGCTGTGTGGTAATGTGTTAACCCATTCCCACATAATGACACTTTTAAACGCCTCTCAATATGAAAGCTTTGGAAAACATTGTGGAGAATGAAGAAATTGCTTGTTACAAGCAATTTCTTAATTCTCCACAATGTTTTCTACCCAGAATCTTGAAAAAATCTAGAATTTCTTAAACTTTAAATTGTCTTCTGCAGCTCCCTCCAATTTAGACAAGTCTAAAATCTTATCGAGTGGGAATGGGTTAAGGTTTATAGGATTCATCCATACTTTAAGCTTACCTGAGCACAGTCATTAAGTGTTGTCTTCATTATACTTCTGTCAACAATTTTTTCAATCGTAAATTTTCTCCTGCTGAACCAGAGGAATTTTGATGAAATTTGGCAAGAACGTTCCACAAATTAGGCTCTCTGAAACTTGTTCAAATAAGTTTAATGCACCCTTTACTCTAGCTGCCATGGAACCAAAAGGGTGAACATAGTTAAACCTTCTCTAAGACCAGAAGGCTGAAAGTTTTAATTTTTAGTATTCTACATCTTCTAGGGGAAGTCCATTAACTTTATTCATATGATGCCTCTTTGGATCCTTTTGGCCCGTCCTAAGTGCACCCCATTTTACATTCAAACAAACAAGGAAAACATTTAAAAAAAAATGCTTCAAAGGTTGTTAATGTTAGCATGCTTTTGGGTCATACTTGAGTTTGGCCTTGGCACAAGCCGTTCTAACATAGATACACAAATGGAAACCTTCAAAAATCTTCTTCTCTGAAACCTCAAAAACTAGAAAACCTAAAGAAAGAGTATTGATATTAAGTAGGTAGAACCTCCTAGTGAACTTCTACAAAGTTTGTTTGTTTGATGCCCTTTAGGTCATATTTTGGCTCAACAGGCACACACTATTCAAACTAAGAAACAAAGAAGCAAATCTTATGGCTAAACTTTAGACTGGTCCAAATTGAAAGGAATTGCAGATGACTATTTGAATTTTATGAAACATTTCTAAGCTTTTACTAAGGTGAGCAACTTAGGACCTGTGGACCTCTAGTTGAAATTGAAGATATTGCTTAAAACTTGTTTTTGATGAAAGAATTTGACATTGTCAAAATAAAAAAGAATTGTGGATTACTGATCTCTTACATTTCTTTTCTTGTTTTTTTCAGAGGTCCTCCACAATGCTACTATCCAGCTGGTTACCAGCTTTACACTGTCAAACATGTCACAAAGACTGGTTCCGGGGCTCTGATCATGTTAGAGCAGATGAAACCTTCCAGCTGGCCAAAGGATGTTAAATATCTAGCTGTATCAATCAGCATGGAAACAAACACAAAGCTAAATGTTAAGGTAGATTTAAACTGAATTGAAATGCAATTCCCAAATTCCACCATAATGAGGGTTAAGTCATGGGTGATTAATCTTGTTGAATTCAGTTTTTCAATTGGTTACAAATGCACTAGTCTGTCAAACCTCACCTTGCTTGACAAAAATTCTTTAAAACGTTACCTAAACTGTATCTGTATGAGCAAATGATAACTAGTGCACATAGTGGAACAGCTGGTAGCTAGAATTTAATGACACAGAGGTCTAGATAAGAGGGGGTAACAGCATTCTAAAATAATAATTTTTCAACGAAACCCTATGTTGTGGGTACTCATTTGCATCGTCTCAATGAGAAAAAAATGCAGGAAACCATAATTGAGTGTACTAGCAGTTACAGTCTTAAAGACAGATCACGGCCATCAATAAAAAAATCAAAAGACCAATTATTTCATATACGTATTAGATTTAGACCAGAAGTGAACATAGAACTTTGACTTTTTCCATCATTTATGTCAAGCATTTGTGTTGGTTTGACAACTGGTGTGGTCAGTGATCTGTTAATTACCTAAAATACTTATTCATATAGTGTTCAGGGCTCTACAGACTCTCAGAATTTTGGGAAAAGGGACACTCCAGAGGCCACAGTTTTATTACACAGTTTTGAAACTTGGTCATAAAGATTGTCTGGTCATAAGAATGAACCCTTTCGAAATGTGAAGGTTCTATTCAAAAACATGGGAAAAGGGGCCTTAATGACAATTTTTATTGTCAACTTTCCAGGGGCCATTCTTAACAAATTTTGTTAGAAGGATTACTAAGACATAAGGATGGACAATACTGAAATGGGAAGATTCTGTTTGAAAACAAGGGAAAAGGGGCCTTAATGACACTGTCTTTGTTTGCACTCTAAGGGCCATGAATTTGGCTCAACTTTCATTAAACACATTAAGCATTTTTGTTAGGTAATAAGGATGAACCTTAGGTTCTATAAGAAAACACAGGTAAAAGACGTCTCAATGAAAGTGGCCAATTTTTAGATAAATCTTGATAAAACTTGGTTTAAATTATTGTTAAGTCATATGAATGAACCCTATGGAAGATGGTATGGTTTTATCAAAAATAAGGGGAAAGGGGTCTATTTGAAAAAATCTATGTTTACACTTCATGGGCTAGCTTTTTGCTTATTAAGCTTGATGAAATTTGATCCAATAGTTTGTCATATCATAGACAGATATCCTTTTGAAAAAGCGAAAACACAGAAAAAGAGGTCTTAAGCCTTGTCATGCTGAACCTGGAATGTTCCTGGTTTGACAGGAGGTATAGACAAAGATCAGCCTGCACATACGTGCATTCTGGTCTAAAATACCTGTTTGTCCCCTTCAAGCCAGAGTTGTTTAAATGATCAATTTTCAAAAGACACATTGACCCTTGTTAAGGCCCTCCAGTGCTGTCAGTCCTTTGATTTTAAAGCAAATCTGTATAGGATTTAATACAGCATGACAAGGGTTAATGACAAATTGATCAACATAAACAAATTTAACAAGCTTTTTGTTCTGCTTGTTTCTCCACAAATAAGACCAATTGACGTTTCAGCTTCTTTGTTCATACCGAACAAACTTGAGTGATCTAGGGCCATATTGGCCCTCTTGTTTGCTTTGAACAGCCCTGTTTCAGTCTTTGTTAGCTTGGCTGTTTTTGAACAAAAAGTTATGCTATGGACATCACCTTGGTGTCATTTGTGGTGATATTGGTGAAGACATTTTTGTTGGCATTGACAAACACTAACCTTTGTCATATCTCTGTTGTGGTTGAATCTATAATGTCTTTAATGTCTCAATCCACACAGTGACCCTATTTTACACCCCAACCCTCAAGAAAAGCAATTGGGAAAAAAATGTGTAAAATGAAGAAATTACTTGTAACAAGCAATTTCTTTATTTCACACAATGTTTTCTATCCAGAAAGTTGAAAAAAATTGCATAAACTTTAAATTGTCATCTGCAACTCCTTTCAATTTGGATCAGTCTAAAATTTTGCAGTCTGGTAAATTGCAGACCACAAGTAAAAGTTTATTAAATTTTGGATTTGTTTTACTTTTGGGGTGGAAAACAATGTGGATAATGAAGAAATAGCTTGTAACAAGCAATTTCATCATTTTCCGCTATGTTTTCCAAAGCTTTTTTCTCTGGGCGTCTGAAAGTGTCATTGAGTGGGAATGCGTTAAAATATCAACTCAATTCCTTTAAACATGAATCAGTCCAAAATTTTGTCATTTGTGATGGGCTGAAAATAAATGGACACAATTATACGCCATTAATTTGATAGGTTAACATCCCACTCAGTGACGCCTCTCAAGAAAAACATTTGTGAAAACATCATGGAAAGTGAAGAAATTGCTTGTAACAAGCAATTTCTTCACTTTCCACAATGTTTTCTATGCAAAAATTTTTAAAAAATCCAAAATTTCATAAACTTTAAATTGTTGTCTGCAACTCCTTTCAATTTGGACCAGTCTAAAACTTTGCCATCTGGTAATAGGTTAAAGGTCAGGCATTTAACCCATTCCTTCACAATGACACCTTTTGACTCCCTTGAAGAAATACAATTGGGAAAACATTGTGTAAATTTAGAAAAAATGCTTAAAACAGTCGATTTCTTCATCTTCCCTCAAATGAACATTTGATGAATAAATATGAGACTGTCATAATTGTTGTCTTCATGGTAATCTGAAAGGCTGAAAGTGGCCTTTTGTGGTTATCCACGTTATTTTTAGAATCATGGAATTCAGCTGTCAACACTGCATGGCCATTTTTACATATGACCCAATTTCGACAGAAATTAACAAAGTGAGAAGGGAAACAACCAATGTCATGAATTATGTCACATCAAATGGTTGGTGCCAAACTATGGCAAGTGTCTATATTTTAAATAACTTTTACCACAGTTTTGAACTGATCTATACAAAATTGAAAACCAGCTAGAGAACAAACTACTGAGGACGTCACATTGGTGTTGGTTAGCGCGAATTCAAACTGAATGTGTGTCCAATAATTATATGGACCATGTAAATGTCCCAAAATTCATTGCACTTGTCTTGGTTTTATTATGCTCCCTGAAAAATTTTTGGGGAAGCATTATTATAGTCGCCGGCGTGTGCGTGCATCCTTCCTTCCATCCGTCCATCCGTCCATCCGACATCATATCTTAGGAACCCCTGAGCCTAATTGGATGAAACCTCATATATATATCTTCCTCGGGAATTTCTAAGACACCTTTTTTGAATTATCTCAATTCAAGGCTGTGTCATGGAAAAAGGGGCCTTAATGTAAGAAATAGTTTTTTTTGCCAATTTCTTCTAGTCTAATAGTCAGAATTCTATGAAATTTTATATTTGAGTAGAAAACTAAGGCAAAGATCTCGCCTAATGTCAAGGTCAAATTGTCAAGGTCAATAATTTCCATCATAAAAACTCAAACTTGGCCCAACTTTTAATTGGAATGAGATAGGGATTTCACATGTGCTTTGCTTGTGATAAGACCTTCCTGTTGGTACCATTTTCAAGGTCATCAGTCAAGGTTATGGTCCTTTCTCAAAGTCAAAATTTGGGAAAAAATGGCCATAATTTTGCAATGGTAAGTGATATAGCCTTCATATTTCGAATGTTTATCACTTTTGACAAGCTCTTTCAGTAGATATCTTTTGTCAAGGTCAAGGTCAAATTGTCAAGGTCAATAATTTCCATCATAAAAACTCTAAATTGGCCAAAACTTTTAATTGGAATGAGATTTAATTTCATATTTCACATGTTTATTGTTTCTGAAAAGATATTTTTGTTGCTATCAAGTTCAAGGTCATCGGTCAAAGTCCAGGTCATTTCTCAAGGTAAACAAATTGAAAATTAAAACTTAAAAATTGGCCATAATTTTGCAATGGTAAGTTATATAACCTTCATATTTCATATGTTAATTAATTTTGACAAGACCTTTCAGTAGATAATTAAGACCAGGCTCTCTGTCAAATTCAAGGTCAAATTGTCACTTGATTTGATATCTTTACATTTCTCCCAGTAATAGGTCCTAAACTTTTTCTCCACAACCCTGGGAACCCTTCAGCATATTCTATTATAACCTACATACAAAAGATGTCATGGTAAACTGTTTTAAGTAAATTTTTACTGTTGATTTAAAGCATATTTAATTATCAAGCACTTATTCGGGGGAGCATAGCCTGTCACTAACGGCTCTTGTCCTAAAAGCTTACATAGGCTATTAGGGAAATAACTTGGATTATTTTGATAATTGACATCTGATTTTCACAAAACTAATTTTCACAAAACTAATTTCTGAATATTGTATTCAGATAATATATGAAAGGGAAAAAGATAATGGGTTAAACCAATATAGTTCAAATGGTCAACATAAGATAAAAGACTTCATATTTTATCTGGGTATCCTAAATTTTACTTTGAGATAAAAGATGGAAAAAGAAATTAAACCATTATGAATATTCTCCTCCCTTTTTTAAAGCTAAGAGCTATCACACTTAGATGAGTGATATAAGACCATCATTGTCCTCTTGTTTCTATTCAACTGTCTTTGTTTAATTTTGAATGTCAAGTTTGATATTAGAAAAGGTTGAAGGCAATAAATATGATATGAAAGGGAGCTTAAAGACTTATTATTTACTTTCTTTAGTACTGTAACAATTTTTGGTTATTGTGAAACAAAAATACACTATCAGTTATTTAACATTAGTTATGATATGAGCCTATGCGTGACATTTCCAAATTTTCGCATGTGCCTGATTCACACACATTGAGCACCCTAGACAGCCAATCGAGGCAATTAGAACATTCGCTGATTGTTTAAAAAGCTTTGGGTCAGTATCCATCTACAGAGCGCTGAGTAAAGACTCTGATCAGACTGTGCCGGTGCACAGGCTGATCAGAGTCTTTACTTGGTGCTAATGTGAATTGGTTGGAAATATCACGCATGGGCTCATATGTTCTCCTTATTTCAGGTATATGACCCTGATTCGTCCAGATATGAAGTGCCTCTAGTTGTGACCAAATCTAGCCCCTCAGCCCCTAATCTGGATCCAGACTATGTTATAGATTATGCCACGGAAGGACCATTCTACATCACAGTTATTAGGCGCTCTACAGGAAAAGTCATGTAATTAGGAACATCTTTGTACGAAATCTTTGGGAAACTTGTCAGTCAGTCAGTCTGTGTGTTGATCAATTGGTTTGTTTATGGTTAAATAGCTTTTTCTTGTCCACACAATCTCTCGGTATCTACCCTATGGATTTGAATCAAATGTTGAAAGTGGTGTTAACCTAATTCAACCAATCAATTTTCTCTGGGAGTTACTGCTCTTTGTTGAAAAACCTGAACAAATATTTTATTTAACCCATTCCCTCACAATGATGCTTTTGGACGCGCTTAAGAAAAGCAAATGAGAAAACATTGTGTAAAATTAAGAAATTGTTTTTAACAAGCAATTTCTTCATTTTACACTATGTTTTCTGCCCAGGAAGTTGAACAAATCTTAAATTTCATCGACTGTTATCTATCACTTGGTTTTACATACCTGTTGTTAATGGTTTAATCCTTTGCTGCACGATACCTTGTTTTTACACTTCTATGACTTTACATTTGAGAAAAAATGTGCGAAAAGATGAAATTGCTTGTAACAAGCAATTTCTTCTTTTCTCCACAATATTTTCTAGCCTTTAATTGGTTACTTTTCACATTTCATTGACTTGTAATTGTCATCTGCAACTGCAATTGTTTGGCAGGAAAATATTTCTTTTATTGTGCCATCAACTTTTTACTGATTTCTTTTATAAACGATGAAATCCAGATTAGACACAAAGAATGCTGCTCCACTAGTGTTTGCAGACCAGTTTCTGCAGATTGGCACCAAACTTAGTACATCCTATATATATGGTCTCGGAGAACATATGGACGATTTCTTATTGAACACAAACTGGAGTAAAAAAGTGTTGTGGACAAGAGATTTGCCTCCTAGCCCTGATCCTAATGCTGTGAGTCTACTCTTTCCAATCGCCAGCAATGAAATACAAGTGTATTTAAGTATTAAAATAATCAAAAGTGAGATATTGAGAAGTGATCTGCTTCCAAGACCTGACCCTAAAGGTCCATTTAATTATTCAATATATAAAAAAAAGAATGAAAATGCTATGGAAAATAATGAAAAGTGAAAACAATGGTGGTCCAGTCATGGTTTACACCTTGTTTGCCAGGCCATTTGCACAAGCAAATAAAAAAATATAAATAAGAAATAAGAGAAAAAAGTAGTGAAATTTTTAGATTTCTTTAAAGGTATTTTAACCCATAGCCTCACAATTCTACTTTTTTGCCATAACCTAGAGTGATATAGAAAATTTTATGAGAAAAGGAGATTTTGCTTGTAAAAAGCACACTCTTGAAATGGTTGTCACAAGCAATTTCTCCTTTTTCCAACAATGTTTTTTTACCTTATATGGCACTTATTGTCCAAACTAAGCATACAATGAAATGCCATCTTCAAATTCTTTCAGTTTTGACTATTCTAAACTTTTGTTGTCTGGTACTTGGTAAAGGTATAGTGGGTCAATAAGCCCTTTTCAAACGGTACTAACTCTACATTTGTGACCTTTTTCATGCTGAATTTGTGATGGTTAACCCTTTTCATGCTAGATAAAATACTCTCCAAAATTGCATTGAAATCAAAGCTCTGAGATCACAGAAAGTAGTAATTTAAGGTTAATTGTAAAAATGAATCTAGCTATATAGGGACAAGCAGGCGGTCTGGACAAAGGTCACACTGCACATAAGTGCAGGCTGACCTTTATCCAGACCTCTTGCCTAGACAGGGGTATTCCACGTACAGTATGACAAGGGTTATGTTTCTTGTAACACTTATCTGACTGTCTATTCATAAGCTTCCATTTGAACAACTTTAAAATTTAAGATGCCACACAAAGTAGAAAATAAAGAGTATAGAGATAAAAAGTATCAAATGCTAGTTAATATGATATCAAAAGTATTGTATATTTCCAGAAAGATGTGAACTTGTATGGTGTTCATCCATTTTATATGAATATAGAGTCAGACAGCAATGCACATGGAGTATTCTTATTAAACAGCAATGCTATGGGTAAGTTGGTGTACAGTAACTTGATCAGCAAGACAGATGAAATAAATGTGTATTCTTCAGAAATGCTTTGCCCTGGATTATCAAGATATCTCAGAAAAACTCAACTGTTTTGAAGATTTAGTTAACTTTCATTCGTTTGCATGCCTATTGACATGCTTTAATAGATTTTGGATGAAAGATTCATAATTTGTCTCCTTTTTGCATTTAGGAAATAGAAAAATCATTTGTTGTTGTGTGATTTTTTTCCTCCTGATCCAAAAGGCGTATCCCTTGATATTTTGCATGAAATATCAGTATATTGACCTCTTTCATAAAAGCTAAAATCATTACCCTGGGGTCCCAAGGGGCGGAGCCCGAGGGGGACAAGGCTTATATAGAAATAAAGTACGATTATTAAAGGAAATCTTCTCTCAAACCACATGGCCAATTTAAAACAAATATGGCAGAATTATTCTTTAGGGGGTCCCTTTAAAAAAGCTGAAATATTTGAAATCCGTTGAACATTCTGGTTGCCATGGCAACAAAAGTGAAATTTTAAATAATCTTTGAAAATGTTCTCCTCCTAACCCAAAAGGCATAGAGACTTGATATTTTTCATGAAACATCAGTATATTGACCTCTTTCAACAAAGCTAAAATCATTACCCTGGGGTCCCAAGGGGCAGAGCCCCAGGGGGGGTGTTATTTTATTTTGAAATAAAGAATGTTTATCTAATGACATCTCCTCCCAAACTACTCAACCAATTTGACCCAAATTTGGCAGAAATGTTTCTTAGATGATCCCCTTTAAAAATAGCTAAAAGAATTGAAGTCTGTTCAAAACTCTGGTTGCCATGGTAACAAAAATGAAATTTTAAAATAATCTTAGAAATCTTCTCCTACTGACCAAGAAGGCATATTCATTTATATTTTTGCATGAAGCATCAGTTCATTGACCTCTTTCTTATTTCTAGCCGCCGTCATAATGCAGTCTGTAGGGCTTCAGACTCAAAATCTTCAATTATGGGATGTCATAGGTGGCAGATAATCGTAAACCTGGGATAGCAGCTTGAGGCTAGGAAAGGATGTAGTGGTAGTACTGGTGTGAGAAATACAAGGAATCCATTGTTAGGTGCTCCAGCCTCTGTCATATGACTGAAATACTGTTAAAAGCGGCGTTATACCCAATAAAATCAATCAATCTTTCTTATTTCTGAAATTATAACCCATGGATGGAGGGAGGAAAAACTGTTCTCCTCCTTTCAAATTAGTCCTAAAGCCTTTGAATTTGCCATTAAGACTTTGGGATCCCATAGTATAAAGCCTATATATGTATAAAGTATGACCAACTTGTTTAATCCTATCCTCAACATTAAATTAGACTGTTTAAAGAAAGAGAGCCTTTATCTCAGGTGAGCGCCCAAGGCCAACAGCCCTCTTGTTTAAGCTCAACTTGGTACAACAAGCTGTGTTTGTGTGAGATGACTGCCATCTGCTGTCTATCATGTATCATCCGCTATTACAGTTACCTTGTTAGTACTCTACATCTTAAACAACTCTCTCCCCATTTTGGAGAGAAGCATGCCAACTTTTCACTTGCCAGGATTATCATCTAAACCTAGTGTGTCTAGATGAATTAGGAAATGTGACATGGAGCTTTGGGGGGTATTAATTACTTCCAATGAAAGTCTGGTTTTGGTTATTCAGTCTGTATTTATATGGTCTAGTTTTTGTACTAACAAAATGTTTCAGAGGTTGAACTACAGCCCTCCCCAGAATTGACCTACAGAAGTATAGGGGGTGTCCTAGATTTTCACATTTTCACTGGTCCTTCCCCCATTGAGGTAGTACAGCAGTACACAGAACTTATAGGACGACCCTTCATGCCACCATACTGGTCTCTAGGATTTCATTTGAGTAGACATGGCTATGGAGGAACAGAGAAATTGAAGGAAGTTATCAAAAGAAATAGAGATGCTAGAATGTATTATGTGAGTATATCAACACTCTCTCCATCTTCAGTGCAGCCTGGTCAGCTCAGTCATTGATACCCTGCATAGTTATTACTAAGAGTCTGGTCCATAACTTAGCCAACATAAGTTGCAATATCATACAAAGGTTATCTTAGAGAATAGTTCAAATACTTCATAAAACCATATATACAGCATCTGACAAAAGTGATTGCAGCATGTACAATTTTGTCTTTTGCCATGTTGCAAATGACAAGAATATTATGTTGTCATATAAGTTCTTTATTCCCCCCGCAATGGAATGGCAAAGAGTAATCATTTTTGTGAAAAAAATATTAATAATGTAGATTCACTTGAAACTTCAAATATATTTTCACTATCAAAAGATTTATGCATCCTATTAAGAGAAATATCTCGGCATTCTTTTGTCCCCACATCACTAACATCGGGGGCATATGGTTTTATCAGTGTCTGTCCGTCTGTCCAACTGTCTGTGAGTAGTAAACTTAACACAAAAACTTGACATTTACTATTATTCAGACACCATTCAAGATACATGGGTCAAATTCGGGACATAGGTTCCTGCATTGATAGACATCAGTTGGTTGTGAGATGAGGGTCATCCATTAAGGTTAAGGTCACTGATCAAGGTCAAGTTTTGTAAACTTAGCTCAAAAAATTAACATTTTGCTCTTACTCAAACACTGTTGCAAATACGTGGCTCATATCTAGGACATAGGTTCCTTACTTTGATAGGCATCAGTTGGTTTTGAGGTTAAGGTTTTTCCACCATGGTCAAGGTCACTTATCAAGGTCAACTTTAGGCAAAAACGTATTGCTTGCTGTTATTTAAATACTGTTTGAGTTACATGCCTGATATTTTGGACAAAGGTTCCTTGTATTGATAGGCATCAGTTGTTTGTAAGGTCAAGGTTATCCATCAAGGCCAAGATCAGTTATTAAGGTTAACACAAAAATTTAATATTTTGCTATAATTCAAACACTGTTCAAGAAATATAGCTCGTATTTCGGACATAGATTCCTTGCATTGATAAGCATCAGTTGGGTCAAAATTGTCCATCAAGGTCATCCATATATTGTGTATATTACATATCGAGATTGAATTATGAAGTTATATTCTGCTAAATGTAAAGTCTATGTGATACTAAAACTTAAGTGCTTTTCTTGTATATATCAAAAATGTACTGTATAAAACTCTGTACCAAATTTAATTGAAATCAAAGGGCTAAAAGCACTTGAAACACTTATTGGGGGTTGATAATTTATCTCATAAACAAATTTGGCTCCAAAAAGATAAACATGTGGTGTAGACTAAGATCAGACTGCACTTTTGTGCAGGCTGATCTTTGTCTATACCTCCTGCCAATGTTACAGGTTCAGCATGACAAGGGTTAAAATGAATAGTTAGACTGACTATGGTGTACTTGTAGGACAGTCAGTGGGTGGATTCTGATGCCATGAGGACACAGTTAGACTGGACATATGATGCAGACGGGATCTGGAAGGGGCTACTGGATGTTGTTGCTGATTTACATGATCAGGGTCAACACTTCAACATGCTTGTTGTGAGTATTAAACTGATTGAGATCTATTTTAACCCATTCCTATTTTGAAAAGTTTTAGACCTGTCCAAATTCAAAGGTTTCACAGTTGATAATTTTAAGTCAATTTTATTTGAGAATTAACCTTTTAGTAGGGTAGAAAACATTTGTGGAAAAAGAAGAAATTGCTTGTTACCAGCAACTTCTTCTTTTTCCAAAATGTTTTCTCAAATGAAATATCACAGGGATTGAACTGGAAAGGGTTAGTAGATGAAATAGAACTGTTTCATGGGACCACAAACCATACTATTACAGTACTAGGTGAAATCAATGGATTACTGGCTCGCTTGATTTCTGTACATTTTATCTATACAGGATTTAGTTAAAGGTTACGCAAGATAACAACTTTTAGGAAATTAGTTTGTTGAAAATTTTCTTACAATTTCGACCAGTTTAGAATTTCATCATCTGGGAAAAGGTTGAGCAATATTTAGCGTCGACTAAGTAAAATGTTGTTGCCTGTTGATTATGTTATTTTGTTTTATGCTTACAGGACCCTTTTATCAGTGTAAACCAGACTGCTGGTACTTATCCCCCATATTTTGATGGACTGGACCATAACCTCTTCATTAAATCACCAAATGGAACTGGAAATCTAATTGGATTGGTTAGTTAGTATTTCATTTTAATGTCAAACTTGAGAAAATAAAGCTGTGGATAACATTCTCTAAAAAACAAAAGAAAATTAATGACATCTGGACGGTTTTACTTTCCATAAGGTTTATTTTTGCTTTTTTATTCATTAATTTTCTTTTCTGAAAAATTATCAATTTATTGTCATTTAACCCATTACCAGTTGACAAGATTTTAGACTGGTCAAATTTGAACAAGGCTGAGGGCGACAATTTTTAGTTAATAGAATTTAAGAAAAAATTGTCTCTATGGTTAGAAACCATTGTGAATAATACAGAATTGATTGTAACAAGCAATTTCTTCATATTCCTCAATGTTTTCCAAAGCCTATTTTCTCAAGGGGTGTCAAAAAGCTGCATTGCGTGGGAATTGGTTAAAAGTGGTGATTCAAAAAACACAAGAAACAAGACTTTATAATTTGATAAAGAGTGTGATCAACACCAAATGTATCCTAACTCTTGTTAATTATACACACCAGAAGCAATATATATGAAAAAATAAGATTAATTCTCTTATTCATACAGCAAAAATTTGAGAGGAAAGAGGAATCAACAATGATAGAAATTGAAACAATGATTAAACATTGAGAATGAAAGCCTCTTAAGTCCTTCCAGCCCTACATGTATTTCTTTTTACCAGCCTTAAACTTATTAAGAAAAATACAACTGAACATTGACAATAAACAGGTTAACCTATTAAAATACTTCCTCTGTCCATAGCTTCTGATCTTATCTCTGACACTTATGTAAAACTGTTAATGATATGTGACTGAAACTTATTTAATACGTAAATATACTTTCTTTAATGCTTTCTTGAAAATAATTTAGATTTCATAGTAGAACTTCATTAGATAATTTCACTGGAAAACTGTGAAATCATCAAAATGAAATACTTATTGTGTATATTTTGTTTATTTTGCACTACTGAATAACGTGCAGGAATAAAGGCACTGGAGACGTCATCAGGTTGCCATGCAATTCACAATCGAAATTACATGCTTTTAGAGGAATTTGCCACAGATGATAATATTTTATCTATTTTTTCATCAATAGATTAAAAAAATAGAGTAATTCTTTTTTTTTTTCATGTAAGATCAAATTATCTTTCTGCTTCTCTAGAACTATTTCAAAGATTTTAGTGACCAGATTTATATGCAAGGTATATGGCAGCCAGTTCATATTGAATTCCTGAAAATACCATTAACTTAATCAGTACATTCTGGCCTGTGGAGGAATACGGACACTGAAGCACCTCCAGTTTGTTAGTTTGTTGACTTGAAACATCGTAACTACAGCATTTTCAAGCTGTAGTTATGGCGTTTAGATCGCCAACCATCTATTCTACCTTTTCGTTACATGCTACTGACCATGAATTTTGCAAATGTACACTGTTTAAAATCGAAACGGGACTTCCTGTCACAGTTGATGGGCATGGCAAGTGGAGTAAGTGGCTTGGGCCAGCCAATAGTTAATTATCCTAGTACTGATATCCGTTAGAGCTTTGTATGTTTGTATGTTTACAGGGTTGGCCAGGACATGTTGTATACATAGACTTTACAAATCCAAACACATCTAACTACTGGACAAGACACGCCAAAAAGTTTCATGATCTTGTACCATATGATGGGCATCTAATTGTAAGTGGATAGTAATGACTGAGTAATGATATCAGTACAAGAACAAATATTCATGCTCAAAACTTTTGAGGTGGTATATTAATTCATATCCTAGTAGAACCATAGTGATTCAATTTACACTCTTTCAGTGCTTTTAATAAGTAGAAAATAGGAAAAAAATGTCAGAAAATACGAACAAGATGTATTCATCGCTTATTAATTTTCTTGAAGTCACTAGAGAAAGGGTTTTATAAACTGAAGTTTGTATATTTGAACCAAAGATCAATATATTAAATATCCCCAGGTGAATTTTAACTAGTCAATGCATTAAATTGTAATTATTGCAGATATTCCATGAAAATAAAAGAATTCTTTCCTTTATTAAATAGATTGATTGATTGAATGGGGTTTAACACCCCTTTTAAGAGTATTTCAGTCATATCGCGGCGGCTGAAGCACCTAACAATGGATTCCTGGTATTTCTCACACCAGTACTACCACTACATCCTTTCCTAGCCTCCAGCTGCAATCCCACTAAGGTTTACAATTATCCACCCTTTGATGAGAGACAAATGTCAGAAATATTATGTGCCGCTACTTGGGATCGAACCTATGACATCCCATGATTGAAGATTAGGAGTCTGACACTCTACAGACTGCACTATGAAGGCGGCCCTTTATTAACCCTTTCCTGTTTTATGAAATTTAAGACTGATCCAATTTGAAAGGGGTTGCAGACAACAATGAAAAATGCATGCAATTTGAAACCTGACCATCCTATGTGGTATAAAATATTGTGGGAAAAGGAGAAATTGCTTGTTACAAGCAATTTCTCCTTTTTCCACAATGTGTTCTCAAGTATAAAATAACAGTGACGTAAAATCCTGGGTTTGTCCAGGAAAGGGTTAAATAGAGAAACAATTATAATTTTCTAATTTGCTGCTTAGGCATTTAGAAAGAATTTAAATCAACATTCGGATGCAAGTTTTATTTAAAATCTTACCTGAGATGCAATTATATCTGCACACATTTTAGTTGAAAATCATATTTGAGATACAATAAGATCTGCGTAAATTATTCGTGTATTTGGAATATTATCCAAGGTAAATTAAGATCTGCTTCATTTCATTGAAAACCATATTTGAGGTATGTTAAGATCTGCATTTATTTCTTTGAAATCCATATTTGAGGTATGTTAAGATCTGCATTTATTTCATTGAAAACCATATTTAACCATATTAATATCTGCATTCATATTTAGCTCCATTGTCCAAAGCAGGCTATTGTCATGTTGTTGTGTAAATTGCTCTTCCATCAACTGTCGATCTGTGTTTCCATCGATCTATCTGTCTGTAAACTTTTACTTTAAACATTTTTTTCTCAAAAAGTACTGAGCAGAATTCAACCAAATTTCACATGACTGATTCTTGGGTAACCCTTTATCAGATTCTTTCAAAGGAATTTAATGGGCAGAAGCTTATTTCCATATATGGTGAAACATTTGAAAAAAAATCAGAAACCAGTCGATGGATTTAGTCAACCAAATATTACAGGAATGATCCTTAGGTGACCCTTTATTTGATTCCTTAAAGAAAATTTGAGCATATGAAAAACAGGACTTTAATTGGCAGACCTAAATGTCATATATACTAAAATTTTGAAGATCTTTTTATCAGAAACCAGTTGATTGGTTTCAACTAAATTTCACAGGAACTATTGTTTGGTGACACTTATTCAGATTCCTTCAAAGAATTTGGGCTGGGTGTAAAATATAGCTTTATTGGGCAGGGTTCATGTCTTTATATGGTACATGTATAGAGTGAAAACTTTGAAGATACTTTTGATCAGATTTCTTCTCAGGATTTTTCTTCGTGAAAGAAAAAGGCTTTTATGTGCTGAACAAATGTCTGTATATGATATATGGTTAAAATTTCAAAAATCATGTTCTCCAAAATTGAATGATGGTTTCCAACTGAATTTCACAAAGATGATCTTTTTGTTATCCTTAGGAAGATTTTTTTACGAAATTCTATTACTTTTAATGATTATTTTAAAGCTTTGGAAGATTGCCCAAATTTTAGGTAGGAATCGTATAGAGCTGCCAGGGTAAATAATAGATACTGCTTGACTGAGAATATTTTTTGTGTAAAAGAAAGTTGCCTCCCTTTTATAAAGTAGCAAATAAGTAATCCTTTATCTAAATCAGTTGCCTCCTATGTTAAGAAAAACTGAATTACTTTAAAGATTAGTAAATTCAGGCCTGTGGAGGGAATGGGCTCTCTAGTGCTACTAGTTGGAAAATCATATCCGAAGTATGTTAAGATTTGCATTCATTTTTTTTAAAAAGGTATATTGATGTTACTATATTTCTTCCAGGATATGAATGAACCATCAAATTTTGTCAATGGAAGTATTTATGGCTGTCCAAACAATACATTAGAAAATCCACCATTTGTACCTTCAGGTTAGTAGTCTGTTAATAAAGGAATCATATTTTACAGGCACGAATTGAAACACGAGCTTGAAAGGTGTGTGCAAATTGAAAATTAGTGCAGTACAAGAAAAATGTTTGCTTCTTAAATGAAATTCAAATCTCCCACAATATTTTCTTGAATACGATTTTAAGAGCATGAAAAAAGGGAGCTTTTGCGGTAATATGTGAAAGGGGGTTGCATATTTTCCCAAACAATTTATCGATAAAATCAAATGAATAGGATCTGTCATTTTATTTTCTCTGAGTCCAGCTGATCTTAATTGAGATAAAAATAGAAAATAAGAGCTATAGCATACTTAACCCTTGATCTTTTTTAATACATGTACATCAAAATCAAAGTACTGAACACACTACTAGTCGTAGGTCATTTCTTCATTTTATTAGACAACACTTGCTTGAAAAGGCTAAACAGATTGTGTAGACTAAGATCAGACTGCACATATGTGCAGGCTGATCTTTGTCTATACTCCTATCAAAATATTTTGGGTTTGGCTTGACAGGGATTAATAAATTTTACCATTTTACTTAAGACCAGCTTGTTTCAAAGAAAACTGAGTACCGGATTCTTCTCTCACTGAAATCTTTGAAATTAATGTAATTGGATTTCATTAAAGAAATAGATCACACACAGCATGTATGCATTTCTACTCCCACATTGGCCATCATTTTGTTAACATTTGAGTTTAATCCATTTCTAGACAATGGTGCATTTTGATATCCCTAAAGATAAACAACTGGGATAACATTGTGTAAAATGAAGAAATTTTGCCACCTGGTAATGGGCTACGACTTCTTCACAATGTACATACTCACTTAGAACTGTCTTGGAGTTGTAAAGTCACTACATACTGCTGTTCAATCAACTCTAGATTTTGTTATTTGAAATGGTAAACAATTTCTACAGCTGTCAGTGTTTACATGTCATGTAACAAGAGAACCATTATATTTCTATAATATTCTTTCATTATAACATGATATTTACAGGAATCAAACAGGGAATATTACGAGCTGAAACCATTTGTGTGTCTTCTAAACAGTATTTGTCATCCCATTATAATGTACACAGTTTATATGGACACAGTGAATCTATTGTTGCTAAAAGGTGAGATGTCATTTAATATATCATCAAAGGGTCAAAGGCATTATTGTTAGCCACGCCTTCAAGGTCTAGAGCTTTGATATTTTGTATATATCATTTCCTTATGACCTTTTACGAAAATATTTTAAAGAATTCGTCAACTCTGAAAAATAGCCTGACATTGTTGGAACCCCTCAATTTTACACAGGACTAAAATGGGAAATTTCAAAAAATCGTCTCCTAAAGCGTAAGACCGAGAGTTTAGATATTTGGTTTGTATCATCACCATGTGACACTCTACAAGACTCCTTCAAAGAATTACTCTACTCTAAAAATTAGCCTTATGTTGAAAGATTTCAGATTTTTCATAGGAAGAAAGAAAGAAAACTTTAATTTTTTTTTTCAAAAACTTAACAGGCCTAGAGCTTTGAAATTTTGCATGAAGCATCGTCATATGATCCTCCACCAAAATATGCCTAATTATATACAGTAGATAACAAAAGATCCTACGGTGTTGAAGCCTAGAATTGGTATTGAAATAAATAGGAAATCTTTAGAAATCTTGCAAACTGTAAGCCTACAGCTATCTACTAAAATACTTCAAAATAATGATTTTGATCAGGTCCTGTTCTTTGAATAAGAGATGGAAAGGAAATCTTCTTTTTTCAAAATCATTTTACTTCTTTTGTTCATATTTTGCATGAGGGTTACCTTTTGATGGTAAAGATAACTAACTTTGAGCTGTAGCGATAAAGTCATAAATAGTCCTATGTTGTCGGATTCTAGATTTTACAAAAGGACACAAGGAGAAAAATGTATGAAATATCTTCTTCTCTTCTACCCCTATAACATAAGTTGTAGCACTTTCAACAATATTCATGCTGGTAGTATTGTCTTGTGGTGGTCTATCAAAATAAATCAAATAATCACTCTTAAAGCAGTATCAGAGTTGGAGTAAAATTCAACATGTAAAAAGTGATGTAGATGGAAATCTTTTAAAATCCTCAAACTCTATAAAACCTTGAGCTATTATACTCAGGTGAGTAATATAGGACCATTTTAGTCCTATTGTTTCATCAAGTGACTGTAGTCGGCACATGAATATCATTCTTTGACATAAAGCCAGTAAATATATTTAATCCTTTTCTGTAAGCTCAAGTTTTCATGAACTATAAAGAATTACATTAAGGGAAACAAATGAGAAAAGAAAAAAAAATCTTGTAAATACGCAAAGCGGATTCATACATTGTGTGATTAGGTTTTTTGGTTCATACCTCCATGAAAACAAAAAATATTCTCTTCATTTCTTATAATTTAATAGCATTGAGCATAAAAAAAAAAAAAGCTTTACGAATTTTGATACCTTTTTGTATGGAACTATTTTGTGTTGAAGCATCCAAAATCGCTGCATGCTTAAAATTTTGTTCATGGAGTTATGAATAAATTTTTTCGACCAAACAGAACAATCATTTTTGATAGACAAAACTAAAAATTAAATTATAAAGCAGTGTCTTCTTTTACTCAATGTGTTTTGCTCATTGCTTATAACTAATAGGTGTGGTTTTAAAATGTTCAATAATGAACATAGATATGGAGGACTATTGAATTTAGAAGGATCTGTAAGAATTGAAAAGAGTTGGTTCTGCAGAGCTATGACAAATCAAGTTAGTATAGAAACCTGCTTGTGGTGACTCTCTTGAGAGATGACCTTTGTAACCTTTGTATATTTCCCTGTATATTCTGATTGTATTTGTTTTAACCTAAGTGCAATGTTTTAGCAGGAATTAATTTTAACCCTTATCATGCTGAATAAAATCCTTTGTCAGAATTACATTTAAATCAAAGGCCTGAAAGTACTGAAATCATTAGATGTGCGTCAATATTTTGTTTGAAAAACCATTCAACAGACAACTCTTGCTTGAAAAGGACAGAGAGATGGTATAGACTAAGATCAGACTGCACATATGTGCAGGCTGATCTTTTACTATATTTCTTGCAAAAACAGGAATATTCAGGGTTCAGCATGACAAGGGTTAACCATAATCAGAGTAAGTTAAAGAACAAAAAACAGTCACTTGTTTGTTATTGCTTCAAAATTCTGAGGTAATGATTGAAATTTCTCTTGATGATAATTCCTGTTGAGCCTTGTTTACCTTAGTTGGTAACTGACTGTGCTCTGTAAACTGGGTACTGACCTCAGCTTAGCCAACATTCTGTCTGTTCTTTGATTAAAGCCATTTCTATATGAATTGTTTTTCTTTATGATTGACAAATGATAAGCTGAATGTTTAAGTCAAAGTTGAGAACAACAGATTGTTCTGATTATCAAATTTATTTTTACTGAACAGAGAAATGATATAAAGACATGGTAGGGAGTATCAATTGACTCTGCTGGCCACCCCCTTGACTGCTGGCCACCCTCTTGACTGCTGGCCACCCTCTTGACTGCTGGCAACCCTCTTGACTGCTGGCCACCCCCTGGACTGCTGGCCACCCACCTGACTGCTGGCCATCCCCCTGACTGCTGGCCACCCCCTTGACTGCTGGCCACCATCTTGACTGCTGGCCACCCCCTTGACTGCTGGCCACCCCCTTGACTGCTGGCCACCCCCTTGACTGCTTGCCACCCCACTGACTGCTGGCCACCCCCTTGACTGCTGGCCATGCCCTTGACTGCTGGCCACCCCCCTGACTGCTGGCCACCCCCTTGACTGCTGGCCACCTCCTTAACTGCTTGCAACCCTCTTGACTGCTGGCCACCCCCTTGACTGCTGGCCACCCCCTTGACTGCTGGCAACCCTCTTGACTGCTGGCAACCCCCTTGACTGCTGGCCACCCCTTGACTGCTGGCCACCCCCTTGACTGCTTGCATCCCCTTGACTGCTTGCATCTCCTTGACTGCTGGCCACCCCTTGACTGCTGGCAACCCTCTTGACTGCTGGCCACCCCCTTGACTGCTGGACACCCCCTTGACTGCTGGACACCCCCTTGACTGCTGGACACCCCCTTGACTGCTCGCCACCCCCCTTGACTGCTGGCCAGCCCCCTGACTACTGGTCACCCCCTTGACTGCTTGACACCCCATTGACTGCTTGCCACCCCCCTTGACTGCTGGCCAGCCCCCTGACTGCTGGCAACCCTCCTGAGCTCAGACAGGAAGTTCCACTAAGATATTAAACTATGTCATTTTATTAAGTTTATGGCTGGTATAGTCACCAAACCAACACAAATGCTTCACATCAGTGTTGGCAAATGTTAGAACCAAAGTTCACTTCTGAATAAATGATTTTATATTTGATTGTTTCTTTGAATGGCAGCTGAGATTCATCAAATAGTGTTTAACAGAAATCTTTTTGAAAGAATTGTTAAACCTTATTCTTGTCTATACTTGAAGGACTCTGGATACTGTGATAGGGAAGAGGAGTTTTGTCATCACACGATCATCATTCGCTGGGACAGGGGTGCATGCTGGACATTGGTCAGGAGATTGTAATTCTGAGTGGGGACAGTTAAATAGAAGTATATCAGGTAGGGGACAGATGTATAGGAGTATATTAGGTAGTGTGCAGTAACATAAGAGTGTGACAAGTAGGAGACACTTAAACAGGAGTATATTACCTATGTGACAGTTGAATAGGTGTTTATTGTGTAGGAGGCAGTTTACTAGATGTAAAATAAAATTATCAGGGGTGTATTTCGGTAGGCGAAAATTTGATAGATATATATTAGGTAGAGAACATTAATTGGGAGTGTATTATGTAGAGGACAGTTTAAAAGGTGTATATTTGGTAGGGTACATTGAAATAGATGTATATTGGGTAGGGGACAGTAAATCAGGAATATTGACGGTAGGGGAGTTAAATAGGTGTTTGTCAGGTAGGGTATATTCATGAAGGACTATATTAGGCATAGGACAATTAAAACATGTAACAAATTAAAAGTAAAATACTGAAAATGTTTGTTAAACCTAGTCTATTATTTGCTTAAAAATAAATGTGTTGTAAGAAATGTATGTATGCCATAAAATTTACAGAGTATTTAGTAACGTTTTCCTTGAATTGATCTTTTCCAATTTGAATAATCGTTTCACTTCAATCGCTGTACTTTCATCATATTATGAATTATGTCACAAATGAATTAAAAGGTTTTATAATTCCTCATTCTAGGTATGTTGAGTTTCCAGTTATTTGGAATACCATTCTGGGGTGTAGATATCTGCGGGTTTGGAGGCGACACAACACCAGAAATGTGTGCACGGTGGTTCCAGTTGGGAGCATTTTATCCATTCATGTGGAACCATAATGAAATCGGAGCAAAGGTATCCTCAAAACACATGACAGATCATTGAGGTCTTTTAACCCATTCCCACAATACAAAATTTTAGACTGGTTCAAATTGAAAGAAGTTGCAGATGACAATTCAAAGTTAGATCCTGTCTCCCAGTTTGCATCAGGATGAAAATAGACCCTAAATGAATCATAAAAGCCAATGAAAAATGACTGTTAAGCATTCCTTTGTAAAGGATTGATAACAAATCAATACATCATCATTAATCTATGTCATAATGTTTTCTTATACCTTTCCTGTTTAATCCCTGCTTTTTACGTCGTTGTAAATTTATAATTGTGAAAGCATTGTAGAAAAAGAAGAAATTGCTTGCATCAAGCAATTTCTTCTTTTTCTACAATGTTTTCTACCCTACTGATTAGTTATTTTTCAAATAAAATCCACTTTCAATTTTCATCTGCAAAAACTATTATTTTAATAGGTCTAAAATTTTGCAAAACAGGACAGGGTAAAATACATTTGGCCTCAGATAATTGAGATGAAATAATCTGCAAATTGACCAAACTGATGACATATTCCGTAACTTAGCTCTGACCTCAATGATATTCATTATATGCAAATATGTTTACAAATAGAATCATGTGTCATTTTAGTAATAAAATATAATTACTGTCATTCGAATAATGGCAACAATAAGGATTGGGTCAAATTGCAGTCTAAGAATCTTGAGTGATTTTACTTCATTTTTGAGGAAAAAATGTCATAAGTTACACTTTAAATAGCTGCAGTTCCAAATTGATCATGTGACTTCATGTGATCACCCCAGTTTTATTCAGAAATTCTAAAACTATGTCTCATTCATAAATATCATTCATTGATGAAATGAGTGTGAAATTCCTTAAAGGTCAAAATCTTAACTTTGTTCATTATTTTTATGGATAAAAAACAAAAATAAAGCTATGTTTTGGAGGGATGATAATGAGTAAAAATAGTATTTTTCTAGTTATGTTTGCTATAAGTAACTCCTCCCTATCAAGTAATATTCAAGCACAGATTACACACAAAAAAATGCTAATATTTCATGAATATCAACATGTGTAATAGTGGGTTGATAAAATCTTTTGTAACCAATTACCACACAGTCCCACTTTTTAGCTCACCTGAGCACAACGTGCTCAAGGTGAGCTTTTGGTATCACCTTTTGTCCGTCGTGCGTAGTGCGTCGTGCGTCGGAAGTCGTCAACAATTCTTTAAACATCTTCTCCTCAGTAACCACTGGGCGGAATTCAACCAAACTTGGTAGGAATGTTCCTTGGGTGACCCTTCTCAAAAGTTGTTCGCGGATTTTTGATTGACCCCCAAATATGGGCGTGGCAGGGCGTGGCAGTTTTTAACTTAGAAATCTTTAAACATCTTCTCCTCAGTAACCATTGGGCCAATTTCAACCAAATTTGGTATGAATGTTCCTTGGGTCACCCTTTTCAAAAGTTGTTCGTGGAATTTTGATTTATGCCCAAATATGGGCGTGGCAGGGCGTGGTAGTTTTTGACTTAGGAATCTTTAAACATCTTCTCCTCAGTAACCATTGGGCCAATTTCAACCAAATTTGGCATGAATGTTCCTTTGGTGACCCTTTTCAAAAGTTGTTCCTGGAATTTTGATTTACGCCCAAATATGGGCGTGGCTGGGCGTGGCAGTTTTTGACTTTGAAATCTTTAAACATCTACACCTCAGGAACCATTGGGCCAATTTCAACCAAACTTGGTATGAATGTTCCTTGGGTGACCCTTTTCAAAAGTTGTTCATGGAATTTTGATTTATGCCCAAATATGGGCGTGGCAGGGCGTGGCAGTTTTTGACTTAGAAATCTTTAAACATCTTCTCCTCAGTAACCATTGGGCCAATTTCATCCAAACTTGGCATGAATGTTCCTTGGATGACCCTTTTTAAAAGTTGCTCGCAGAATTTTGATTAATGCCCAAATATGGGCGTGGCCGGTCGTGGCAGTTTTTGACTTTGAAATCTTTAAACATCTACACCTCAGGAACCATTGGGCCAATTTCAACCAAACTTGGTATGAATGTTCCTTGGGTGACCCTTTTCAAAAGTTGTTCGGCAGAATTTCGTTTCACGCCCAAATATGGGCGTGGCAGTTTTTGACTTTGAAATCTTTAAACATCTTCTCCTCAGTAACTATTGGGCCAATTACAACCAAATTTGGTATGAATGTTCCTTGGGTGACCCTTTTCAAAAGTTGTTCGCAGAATTTTGATTTATGCCCAAATATGGGCGTGGCAGTTTTTTTAACTTTGAAATCTTTAAACATCTTATCCTCAGTAACAGTAGGGTCAATTTCAACAAACTTTGCATGAATGTTCCTTTGGTGACCCTTTTCAAAAGTTGTTCCTGGAATTTTGATTTATGCCCAAATATGGGCGTGGCAGGGTCAGGCACTTTTTTGACTTTGAAATCTTTAAACATCTTCTCCTCAGTACCTATTGGGCCAATTTCAACCAAATTTGGTATGAATGTTCCATGAGTGACCCTTTTCAAAAGTTGTTCTAGAATTTTGATTGATGACCAAATAAGGGCTTGGAAGGGTAGGGCAGTTTTTGACTTTGAAATCTTTAAACATCTTCTCCTCAGTAACCATTGGGCCAATTTCAATTTTGAATCATCTTACATTAGTCAGGTGAGCGATTTTAGGGCCATTCTGGCCCTCTTGTTTTGATGCTCAGGAGAGTTCTTATTATGGAAAACTTTGTAAGGAGTCAGGAGAAATTGCCATCTTGTTTTCTTGCTATGTTTCCCACCTTATTTGGCACTTTTTTTCCAATATTAAAACACTATTTAAAAAATGTCTTCTGCAAATTGTTTAACTTTGAATCAGTCTAGAATTGTGTTCTCTGGTAATGGTTTATGCAGTGTAAAGACACTTGCAATTAATATGTTCACTCTAAGGAAGAAAATAGTTTGCATATTAAAAATTAAACTCATGAATGTGATACTCTTTATAAGTCCATGTATGTAACTTTACTTTACCTCTTTTGTTAAGATAAAGCTGTTCATCTATATTTTATATTATCTCTTCATCTGGAGTTGTTAGGCTGATTGTAAGCCCGATTAGTTGAGTTGGTGACCCGCTGTACTCTCAATCATTGGGGTTTGTGAGTTAGAAAATTTGTAACAAGCAACTTCTTTATTTTATACAATATTTTCCTGAGCTATTTTCTTCTCAGACTATTTGCACAACACTTAGAATCCATTGGTTGATTCCATTACTATTATAGGACCAAGACCCAGGAGTATTTGATAGTAAACATCAGGATTACATTAGAAAAGCTTTAGAACTTCGTTATTACCTACTTCCTTACCTTTATACTATGCTGTACAGATATCATGTTGATGGAACTCCTTTCATCATGCCATTATTCTTTCTGTAAGTATAAGGTTAAAAAGAGATCAAAAGAAATAGAAGTTGTTTGTGAATTTAGGTCACTCTCCATAGATATATTCATTTAGCAGAGATTTACTGTGAAATTATCACCCGAGGTCACTAATTATTATATCAGTATTGGCAATTATATTGATTGAACAGTGTTTAAGGCCACTTTTAACAGTATTTCAGTCATATCACAGCGGCTGGAGCACTTAACAATGGATTCCTGGTATTTCTCACACCAGTACTACCACTACATCCTTTCCTAGCCTCCAGCTGCTATTTCACTTAGGTTTATGATTATTCACCCATTGTTGAGAGATAAATGTCGGAAAAGATATGTGCCACCGCCGGGGATTGAACCCATGACACCCCATGTTTGAAGATTAGGAGTCTGATGCGCTACCAACTGTGCTATGACGGCGGCGGTCACCAAATTTCAGATTAGTTTTAGGTTATACAAATTTGTTTCAGTTTAATTGCAACAGACCTCGAAGCTTTTAGCGTTGATCTTAAATGCTTGTTCAAGATTAGAACACATCCCGAAGAGAAAAGCAGTGGCAAAATCCAACCTGCTTCTTATTTCAAAGGTTGGTTTAGTATTTTACCTATGGACGCAGTCCAATGGTGTTTAGGCATGTTTTTAACCCATTACAAGACCAAAAAATTTGAAATGGTCTAAATTGAAAGAAGCTGCAGACGACAATTTCAGTTTGATGAAATTTTGAAAATCTTTTCTTTTTATGGTAGAAAACATTATGGGAAATGAAGAAATTGCTTGTTATAAGCAATATCTACATTTTCCACATTGTTTTCCCTAAACTTTTTGTCTAGAGGGACGTAAGAAAGGAGGATTGTGTTGGAATACGTTAATTAAAATTCATTCTATCTTTCGTTATTGTTGGCTAGAAATTAGCTTTCAAGGCAAAATGAGAGGAGAATTGTACTGTTGGAATAAGAATTTTCTTTGTTTAGTTATGTTGTTTTCTTTTTATCCAAAGATACCCTAACAGTGATAAAAACGTGAGTTATACCATCAACAAGCAATTCATGTGGGGTACAGGCCTGCTGGTCACTCCTGCTTTACATGAGGTAAGGGTCTGAAGAGATGCATAAATATGACAGTAATAATAATCATTACATATTCTATAGAGATAACTTTTAAGTAAACTTATGGTCAACTGCCTTCATTTTAAATATTTTCAAAAAAATGTCGGGTAAATTAAGACAGTTTTTAGCAGAGCTTTGCAGAATAAAAGATCAGGTAGTAATTATAACTTCAGGTGATGTCACTATGACATAAGTTTTGAGGTGCGAGTAAGTTATCAAACTCTTGTCAAACTGAAAGTGAAGGGTTGACCATTTGATTCATAAAATGACTGTTCCACAATTGATTTCAACTTTTCGAGTGAAATCTTTAAATAGATTATCTAGACTATTAACCCATTACCACATGACAAAATTTTAGACTGGTCCAAATTGAAAGAAGTTGCTGATGTCCATTAATAGTTGATGTAATTGTAAAATCATTTATCTTCATTTTCTACAATGTTTTCCCATTTTTTTCGTATTCTAGAGAGTATCAAAAAAGCGTCATTGTGTGGGAATGGGTAAAGGAAATACCATATTTTGTTCTGATAAATTGATCATTGATTTTTGAAAATCTACTTGTCAGAATATTGCTTTTAAACATCACATGAGATTAAATTAAAAGACCTAAAATCTGTGACACGAAAAAACCATTGATACCCCTCTTTATGTTTTTTATTTTCAAACAGACTTCTTTATCTCTCTTTAGCTCCTTTTGCTTCAGGAGAGTTCTAGTATGTCAGAAAATTTACTTGTTATCTGAGTATCACCAATACAAAAGCTAGGGCTCTAATATTTCTTGCTCAAGAATTTGTCATGGTAGTCATGTGTTGAGAAAGACATTGAACCTGACACCTTTGACTAATCTCATGCCACTGTTTTCCATAGAACTCTGTTAAAAGTGTATTCTGATAATTGTAATTTTTCAGAGTGTAACAGAGACACAAGGGTATCTACCCAAAGATAGATGGTTTGATTTCTACACCAAAACATACATTGACTCTCAAGGTCATTTCACAACCTTTGACCTTCCCATGGACAAGGTCAATATACAAATGAGAGGTGGCTCCATTATACCAATGCAGACACCTGAAATAACTACAACTCAAGCGTAAGTTTTTGCCTTGTCCTAACCAAGTGGGATTTATGTTTTATCATTTTATTACAATAGACAAGCTTTGAATAAGCAAAGATAAGTTAAGACACATATTTTACGGTCAATCTTTTACAAGCAACCACTTCTATTAAGCAACCACTTTCATTAAGCGACCAGCATCAAAATTGCTTTTTTGAAAACAAAGGGTCTTCATAGTTATATGTTTTGCTTATGAATTATCAAAACAAACTCTATGGTGGTGGATTTCATTAGAGACAATTCTAATGAGATCCATCAGCAAATCCTGAACCAATCTCTCATATGTCACAAAAAAGTGTAATAAGTGACTGTTCTCTTAAACGACAAACTCTGTGGTGGTGGATCTCATTAGAGATTATTCTAAAGAGATCCATCAATAAAAGGCTTTGTGAAAATCTGAAACTGCTCTCTCATATTGTCACAATTCTTTTGGAAAATAAAGAAATTGCCTTACAAGTTAAGTACAAGGATTATTTTTGACTAACATTCTGTTATAAATGACTATTGTAGAAGAAAGAACAAGTTTATACTGTATGTTGCCTTGTCATCAAATAGCACAGCTGAAGGAGAATTGTTCTGGGATGATGGAGAGTCACTAGGTAGGTGCCATGTTCTGTTTGCAGGATGCTCTCTCATTCTAGTTTGAGCCATCATGCAACCAGGATTAAACATCATTGAACTATTAACAACAGTGTTGGTCTGCTAATTTGACTAATAAAGTAATTTCTTTTAAGTAAATCCTATATTATCCTATAGAATTGTCTCAGATTTGTCTCAGATTCTTCTGATCAGTTCCAATAACATGGTGGGGTTGAAATTGTTCTGAGTTTTAGAATTACATGCATTGGAGTAAGAACAACCCTTCTATATGCCTCTGACGAAAATTCTATTATCCCTTTCCAGTACAATTCCTGATTTTATGTCCCTTGATATAATACTTGAGAAAACATCGTGGAAAAGAAGAAATTGCTTGAAACAAGCAATTTCTTCCTTTTTCTACAATGTTTTCTATCATATAGTGGCTACTGTTTTAATTGTGCTTACTTTATAATGTTGTCTGCTACCCCTTTGAATCTGGACAATTCTTCATTTATGAAAAACAGTAAACGGTAAATCAAATTTTCTCAAAGTGGAATATGAAGAAATTGCATATAGCAAGAGATTTCCTCATTTTCTATATCATTTTCTACCCAGAAAGATGGGGATATTCAAAGTCCTACCAGCTTGAAGTTGTTGTTTGCTACTTCTTTTATCTTGGACCAATATGAAATAAAGCAACCATATAGCTAAGCCCCATAGAACGTTACTAATCGAAGTTTTAGTTTAATTTAAGATTATTTTCTTTTAGCTCACCTGAGCACGAAGTGCTCAAGTGAGCTATTGTGATCACCTTTCGTCCAGCGTCCATCCGGCGTGCGTCGTCCGTCAACAATTTCTTTAAATGACATCTCCCAAACCACTGGGCCGTTTTGAACCAAATTTGGCAGAAATGTTTCTTTTTAGCTCACATGAGCACGAAGTGCTCAAGTGAGCTATTGTGATCACCTTTCGTCCAGCTTCCATCCAGCTTACGTTGTCCGTCAAACAATTTCTTTAAACGACATCTCCTCCCAAACCACTGGGCCGTTTTGAACCAAATTTGGCAGAAATGTTCCTTAGGTGATCCCCTTCAAAAAAAGCTAAAAGAATTGAAATTCGTTAAAAACTCTGGTTGCCAGAAGTGAAATTTTAAAATTATCTTTAAAAATCTTCTCGTCCTGACCCAGAAGGCGTAGAGCTTTGAGATTTTGCATGAAGCATCAGTATATTGACCTCTTTCAAAATAGCTAAAATCATGATCCTCAGGTCCCAAGGGGCGGAGCCCCAGGGGGGTGGGGTTTATATAGAAATAAAGAACGATTTTTTAAATGACATCTCCTCCCAAACCACTGGGCCGATTTGAACCAAATTTGGCAGAAATGTTCCTTAGGTGGTCCCCTTTCAAAATAGCTAAAAGAATTGAAATCTGTTGAAAAATTGTGGTTGCCATGGCAACAAAAGTGAAATTTCAAAATAATCTTTAAGAATCTTCTCGTCCTGACCCAGAAGGCGTAGAGCCTTAATATTTTGCATGAAGTATCAGTATATTGACCTCTTACAAAATAGCTAAAATCATGATCCTCGGGTCCCCAGGGGCGGACCCGGGTTGGGGGTATAGGCATGAAGTATCAGTTCACAGACTTCTTTCTTATTTCTGAAATTATAACCCATGGATCCAGAGGGTGGAAAAAGTTTTTTCCTTCTTTCAAATCAGCACTAAAGCCTTGGAATTTGTAATTTAGACTTTTGGATTCCCAGGTTCATAGTCTTTATATGTAGGTGTGGCCCACTTGTTTCATAATCCTAACCTTAACATGAAATTAGACTGTCGAAAGAAAAAGAGCCTTCATCTTATGTGAGCACCCCAGGGTTAACGGCCCTCTTGTTTACAAAACAGAGCAAGGTTGTATTTTACTATGCCTTTGTATTACCCAACTTTTTACACCCCATAAACTATGGTTTTTAAAAAATCTGTGAGAAAGGAGAAATAACAAGCAAATTCTAGTGTTTACACAATGTTTTTGCCAAAGATTAGCCTTCTTTTTCAATATTAATGCCTTTGAAATGTTTTCAGCAACCTCTTTCAGTTTTGATTTGTCAATTTTTTTTCCCAATGTTTTTGCCAAAGATTAGCCTTCTTTTTCAATATTAATGCCTTTGAAATGTTTTCAGCAACCTCTTTCAGTTTTGATTTGTCAATTTTTTTTCCCATCTGATAATCAGTTAAGGGCATCACTGTTGTATATTAATTATTTGTTTCTTTCTTTCCAGATTCAATCAGTGGAGAAAAGTTCAATCTCATCACTTTCAAAGCTGTCCAGGTAAAGGTTTTTAAACCCATTATTTACTCATCCCAATTTCTTTTATCCTTAATGAAAAGAACTATGAAAAAATTGTGGATATTGTAGAAATTTGTTTGTAATAAACAATTTCATTATTATGCAAAGTGGTTTTTTACCCTAAAGAAAAAGATTTTAAAATTTCAGGAACTAAAAATTGACATCTGATAATTATTTAATTTTGATCAGTCTCAGATTTTGTTGTCATGGGTTAATGTTTGTTAATGCAGTTTTAAAAGTTGATTAAACCAGGATTGCAAGTATTTATGTCTGAAAGACATAAGCCTCGGAAGACATCATTTTTCCTTTATGAGCAGCAAGTTCATATTTTTATGCGATGAACTTTACCATATTTTGTCATTTATGAAAGTCTGATGTATGACCAGGGTCTCTGAACTAAATTCAACACAATGACACTTTATGATGCCACAAAGAGAAATATCTTTGAAGAACTTTGTAGAAAATTTTCTCAAAGTAAATTTTTCATTATCCAAAATGTTTTCTACCCAAAGAGTAAAAAAAATCTAAAATTTAATGAACTAAAGTCTGTCATCTGCAACATCTTTGAATTTAGACTAGTCTTTAAAATCTGTCATCTAGTTATTGGTAAATTTGTTTTTTTTAAGTGATGTTTAACACAGCTTTTAGCTTTTTAGCTCGGCTGTTTTCAGAGAAAAACCGAGGTACTGTGATCGACTTGGCATCGTTGGCGTTGGCATTAGTGTGAAAACTTTAACCTTGGTCATATCTCTGTTGTTATTGAAGATAGCCTTATGAAACTTTGCATGTGTATTGACCATCACAAGAGCTATCTAGACTATCAAGGGGGTAACTCTAAAAACGTTTTTGTAAGAGTTATGCCCCTTTTTCTACTTATTTTTTTTGCATTATCTAGCACCTGCAGCCGAGGGTTGGCACCTGTGGGCGTTGCTCTTGTTGAGACATGTTACAGTGGCTGGAGCACATAACAATTTATTCCTGGTATGTCTCGCACCAGTACCAACATTACATGCTTTCCTAACCTTCAGCTTAGCTTTACAATGATCAATCCATTGGAGAGAGACAAACTTCGGAAATGATATGTGCTGCCTTCGGGGATCGAACCCATGGTAATGGGTAAAAGCTAGGTAGCTGATCTATATATTTGTGTCTCCCTACTCAGTGGGAAATATACTGTTTTGGCAGTACATTCTATCCCTCGGGCTGCATTTTCAACTCTGGACAAAACTGACTCTTGGAAGATATTGGGAGTATTTGATGAAATTCCAAACACTAGTTCTGCTTGAATTCTTGGGGAAGTAAAGAAGGGCAAGAAATAAAGGGATTTTATTGTCTCAAAATACAAGATTCAATATAAACCAAGTTCTCCAATCAATATCCATGAAGCTTTTGGTTAATTTTGATCTAATTTCAGATGTTTTTTTCCGTATCCGCAATAGTTACGTGAGAAACAAGAATGATATCATTTCTTGATTTGCTTAAAATTGAAGGTCACAGTTCAAGGTCAAAGATCAATATCAGAGATCAATATCAGATAGTATGATTTCTTACTTTCTTGCACTTAACTATTTTGGGAGACATGTGTTAACCCTTTCCTGTACAAACCCAAGATTTTATGTTACTGTGATTTTATACTTGGGAAAACATGGTGGAAAAAGGAGAATTTGCTTGTAAAAAGCAATTTCTTCCCTTCGAACAGTATTTTATACCACATAGGATGGTTTATTTCAAATTGCATCCTACTTTCAATGTCATCTGTAACCTCTTTGAAATTGGACTAGTCCAAAATTTCAAAAAGGGTTAAAACAACTTCTAGTCTAGTCAATTTTAGGATATTTATCTATAGACCAAACTTGTCTCTTGATCCAGACCATTTAGGTTACAAAGTAGAACCCATGGTAACTGGATCATAGAGTAGCAATGGGTATAATGAATGTTTTAAGATCTAGAAGTAAGGATGTCTTATAAAGATATTTGTATTGTATGTTACTATAGAACACACTGACCTCAACTCCCAGCCATGTTGGTTATACAGCAGAGCCTATGGTACTGGGTCATATAGAAATTATGGGTATACAAACTAAACCAGCATCTGTCACAGTGAATGGAGAAAAGGTGGCAGATTTCGACTACCGTTATAAGGTGAGTGAAATCAAATTTTACCCTTTCCCATACAAACCTCTCAATCCTATGCTTCGATTTGCTGCAGAAATATTACTTTGGAAAACATTGTGGGAATAGGATAAATTCCTTTTCTTACATTTTTTTTCTATTCGATACTTATTTTACAAATAAAATTGATGCACTTTTTAAAAGTTGCTCGCAGAATTTTGATTAATGCCCAAATATGGGCGTGGCCGGTCGTGGCAGTTTTTGACTTTGAAATCTTTAAACATCTACACCTCAGGAACCATTGGGCCAATTTCAACCAAACTTGGTATGAATGTTCCTTGGGTGACCCTTTTCAAAAGTTGTTCGGCAGAATTTCGTTTCACGCCCAAATATGGGCGTGGCAGTTTTTGACTTTGAAATCTTTAAACATCTTCTCCTCAGTAACTATTGGGCCAATTACAACCAAATTTGGTATGAATGTTCCTTGGGTGACCCTTTTCAAAAGTTGTTCGCAGAATTTTGATTTATGCCCAAATATGGGCGTGGCAGTTTTTTTAACTTTGAAATCTTTAAACATCTTATCCTCAGTAACAGTAGGGTCAATTTCAACAAACTTTGCATGAATGTTCCTTTGGTGACCCTTTTCAAAAGTTGTTCCTGGAATTTTGATTTATGCCCAAATATGGGCGTGGCAGGGTCAGGCACTTTTTTGACTTTGAAATCTTTAAACATCTTCTCCTCAGTACCTATTGGGCCAATTTCAACCAAATTTGGTATGAATGTTCCATGAGTGACCCTTTTCAAAAGTTGTTCTAGAATTTTGATTGATGACCAAATAAGGGCTTGGAAGGGTAGGGCAGTTTTTGACTTTGAAATCTTTAAACATCTTCTCCTCAGTAACCATTGGGCCAATTTCAATTTTGAATCATCTTACATTAGTCAGGTGAGCGATTTTAGGGCCATTCTGGCCCTCTTGTTTTGATGCTCAGGAGAGTTCTTATTATGGAAAACTTTGTAAGGAGTCAGGAGAAATTGCCATCTTGTTTTCTTGCTATGTTTCCCACCTTATTTGGCACTTTTTTTCCAATATTAAAACACTATTTAAAAAATGTCTTCTGCAAATTGTTTAACTTTGAATCAGTCTAGAATTGTGTTCTCTGGTAATGGTTTATGCAGTGTAAAGACACTTGCAATTAATATGTTCACTCTAAGGAAGAAAATAGTTTGCATATTAAAAATTAAACTCATGAATGTGATACTCTTTATAAGTCCATGTATGTAACTTTACTTTACCTCTTTTGTTAAGATAAAGCTGTTCATCTATATTTTATATTATCTCTTCATCTGGAGTTGTTAGGCTGATTGTAAGCCCGATTAGTTGAGTTGGTGACCCGCTGTACTCTCAATCATTGGGGTTTGTGAGTTAGAAAATTTGTAACAAGCAACTTCTTTATTTTATACAATATTTTCCTGAGCTATTTTCTTCTCAGACTATTTGCACAACACTTAGAATCCATTGGTTGATTCCATTACTATTATAGGACCAAGACCCAGGAGTATTTGATAGTAAACATCAGGATTACATTAGAAAAGCTTTAGAACTTCGTTATTACCTACTTCCTTACCTTTATACTATGCTGTACAGATATCATGTTGATGGAACTCCTTTCATCATGCCATTATTCTTTCTGTAAGTATAAGGTTAAAAAGAGATCAAAAGAAATAGAAGTTGTTTGTGAATTTAGGTCACTCTCCATAGATATATTCATTTAGCAGAGATTTACTGTGAAATTATCACCCGAGGTCACTAATTATTATATCAGTATTGGCAATTATATTGATTGAACAGTGTTTAAGGCCACTTTTAACAGTATTTCAGTCATATCAACCTAGTCCAAAATTTCAAAAAGGGTTAAAACAACTTCTAGTCTAGTCAATTTTAGGATATTTATCTATAGACCAAACTTGTCTCTTGATCCAGACCATTTAGGTTACAAAGTAGAACCCATGGTAACTGGATCATAGAGTAGCAATGGGTATAATGAATGTTTTAAGATCTAGAAGTAAGGATGTCTTATAAAGATATTTGTATTGTATGTTACTATAGAACACACTGACCTCAACTCCCAGCCATGTTGGTTATACAGCAGAGCCTATGGTACTGGGTCATATAGAAATTATGGGTATACAAACTAAACCAGCATCTGTCACAGTGAATGGAGAAAAGGTGGCAGATTTCGACTACCGTTATAAGGTGAGTGAAATCAAATTTTACCCTTTCCCATACAAACCTCTCAATCCTATGCTTCGATTTGCTGCAGAAATATTACTTTGGAAAACATTGTGGGAATAGGATAAATTCCTTTTCTTACATTTTTTTTCTATTCGATACTTATTTTACAAATAAAATTGATGCACTTTCCAATATTGTCTGAAACTTCCATCAATTTGTTCCATTAAAAGATTTAGTCTTCTGATAATGTGTTACCCTATCCTGTTTTAATATTAGACCTTTCCAAATTCAAAGGTTTTGCAAATGAAAATTTAATGTGGAATCAATTTGAAAAACAACCATTCACTAGAGTAGACAAAATTGTGAATAAAGAAGAAATTGCTCGTTACAAGGAACTTCTTCTTTTTTCTCAATGTTTTCTCAATCATAAATACACAGGGAGGTAAAAACCAGGGATCAAACAGGAAAGGGTTAAGCTTGTTTATCTTCATTATCTCATTTACATTTCTTTCTATATTTATAGGTTTTGAAGATACCTGATCTCTCACTGAACATCCTGAATGTTGTTAAAGTTTCATGGGAGTGATAGATATGAACAGCTTTCCGGCAATATCACAAAGTTCATGTTTTCTTAACAATATTTCATGGTTGTGTTGATGCGTCATCAAAGGATCTTGGAGCCTTGGATCTACAGATTCAGGGAGAATATACTGTCAACTCAAACACATTTAATCATAATGAATCTTCTTGCTCATATCTCTTATATTCTATTTCTCATAAGATATTTTCTGTTTTTCTCAAATGCACCTGACTAGACAAAATTCCAAGGCCTACTTACAAATTAGTTGAATATATGTTGATAAGTTCTTATCAAATCGTCTGTTTTGATTTGTTAGGTCAAAGGTCAATGTCAAAGTTCAGCTCTGAAAAGAATTCGGCACACTTACTTAAACTTTATGTGAATGTTGTCAATAACCTAAGGAGGTTCCCTTTGTTTTTGTGCACACGGTAAAAAGGACTAGGTTTCAACAAAAACTTTTTTTAAAAGCAAACATTTCCTTTTTCTTACACTACAACCATGATAGTGCACTGAATGTGAATGTTCTAGTTTGAACTAGACAAATGATCAATTGTTGATTATGATTTAAAAAGCGATGTACTGTTGGAGAATTATTAATGTTGCTTCAAACAATTTAAAAAGATACATTGTCAAACACATGATAATGACATTTGAAGAAAACAAACTATCACTTAATGTTGATTGTTCTGATGCATTGATTAGGAAAGTCTTTTTTCTTCCATAGATATTCTTGTTTTTTGTATAAAATTGCCATTACTATTATCTTTGTTACACAAGTATAGAATCACATTTTACAATACATTTTCTGAACTTTTATCATTGTACTTTATTTATTGTTCTTTTTATAAAAGATAAATTTCAAATATTTCCCACAACAGTTCTCTTTTTGACACCTTCAATAAAATATAACTTTGGAAAACATAGCTGAAAATGAAGAAATTGTTTTTTCAGCAATTTTTTTTATTATTCACAACACTTTCTATCAAGAAATAGAAATATTTTTAAAATTTCGTCAACATAACTTTTTGTCTGCAACTGTATTAAATATGACCAGTCTAAAATTTTGTTGAGTGGGAATTGGTTAAAGGTTTATTTGAGAAAAAAGAATCAGCGACTTTATTTCAGGCTGATCTTAGTCTTGTCTAGGATAGAAAAGGTATTAATCTATCGAAGGCTCAATAATAACTTTTCTACTCTAGACTGCTCTAAGATCAGCCGCCCTCAAAGAAATTCTTAGGACAGATCCGGCATATCTTTAATGGGTCTCTTTATTGCGTTATTTGAGTTCATTTTTCATAGCTAAACTGAGTATGAAGTGTGAGGTGAGCTATTGTGATCTGATTGTATGTCCAAAATGTATATAAAGTCTTCACCTCTAAAACCAGTCAGCAAATCAAGTTAAAACTTTGCAGGGACATTCTTTGAATGAAACTCTATTAAATTCATGCTGATGAAAAAAAAAATAGTTGCTACGGCAACAGAAATGTTGAGATAAGTTAATTTGCAAGAAGAATCCCTTGGTGGCCCTTTACCAAATATTTGAAAATAGTGAACATGGGATATGGTTTGGGCTCCACGCAGATGCACCCTACTTTACATAGAAACAAAAAAGGAAATCTTTAACCCTTTCCTGTTTTATGAAATTTTAGACTGGTCCAATTTGAAAGAGGTGGCAGACGACAATGAAAAATGCATGCAATTTGAAACCTGACCATCCTATGTGGTAGAAAATATTGTGGAAAAGGGAGAAATTGCCTGTTACAAGCAATTTCTCATCTTTTCACTGTGTTTTCTCAAGAATAAAATCACAGAGACGTAAAAACCCAGGTTTGTCAGGAAAGGGTTAAAGTATTCTCCTGGCAAACCATAAAGCCTAGAGATAAGATATTTTGCATGATGTACCCCCTGATGGTCCTCTACTAAAGATACTGAAATAATGCCCATGGGGTGTCAATTAGGCTCTGTCTTGGCACTCCAGTTTCCTGACAAACCACAAGGCTTTGAGGATGAGGCATAACCTGGTAGTCCTCTACAAAAGTTGTTAATATAATGCCCTTGGGATGTCATTTGGGCTCTTTCTTTGACAATCATCTTTTGAAAAGATACAAAGAGGGAAATCTTAAACGACCATTCTTATGACAAACTATCATGCTGAAAGGTTTGATAGCTATAATTTTGTATAAGGCATCACTTGATGGCCCTCTATAATAGGTGTTAAAATAAAGCCCTGGGTTTGTCATTTTGGCTCTGTTAGGCACACTCTTTTTCTTATAGGATAAAGAATGAATTCATCAAAAATAATTTTCTGACAAATAATGAAGTATTGTGGTTTGATATTTAGCATGTTGCGTTACCTTGTTACCCTCTACATTGTTTTGTAAATGTGTCTTCTGTGTCACTAGGGCTTCACCTGGGTGCACCTTTTTCCTAGGAACAAAGATGGAAATCTTTGAAAATCTTCTCCTTACAAGCAAAGGCGTAGAGGTTTGATATAATGCAGATTGTATCATGTAGTAAACCTTTGCAAAAGTTGTTAGAATAAAGCATCTGGGTTCCCAATAAGGCTCCATCTTACAAACCGTAAGGCATACTATGGATGTTATATCAGCTGGTATCTCTGTTCTGAAGATCCAGTTAACCTATCTTGGCCAATTCTTACCATATTTAACATTGAACAAGAAGGAAATGTTAAAGCTGAAACGTTTCCTATCAAAATGTAGCTTCACCTTCCTTAACCCTTTCCTGTACAAACCCGGGATTTTATACTTCAGAAAAAATTGTGGAAAAAGGAAAAATTGCTTGTAACAAGCAATTTCTCCTTTTCCCACAATATTTTCTACCACGTAAGATGGTTTCATTTCAAATTGCATCCAATATTCATTGTCGTCTGCATCCTCTTTCAATTTGGACCGGTCTAAAATTTCAAAAAACGGGAAAGGGTTGAAAGTTGTTTCAGTAATGTTCATGATAGTCTGTTATGGCTTTGTCCAGCCACATTTTATCTTTTATATGCTCACTATGTCACATTTGTACTTGCCATTCAAGTGAGCTATTTCGTACTACATTTTGTTATATATATACATGTTATTGTTGTTGATCTATCACTATAATTCGAGATACTTTTACTACAAATGATTGGTTCTTTAAAAGGTGTTGTATCAATATTTGTCACTAAAGTCGTTTCGTTGTTTTTCAAAATTTTAGACTTGTCCAAATTTAAAGGTGTAGCAGACGACATTATAAAGTAAGTACAATTCAAAAAGTAACCATACTATATTATGGAAAATATTGTGGGAAAAGAAGGAAACGCTTATTACAAGCAGTTTCTTCTTTTTCGTCAATGTCTTCTCAAGAATTATGTCACAGGGACATAAAAATCAGGGATGGTATGAATAAGGATTAACCCATTCCAACTCAATCCCTCCTTTTTAAGCCCCTCAATAAAACAGCATAGGAAAACATTGTGGAAAATGAAGAAATTGCTTGTATCAAGCAATTTCTTCATTATCCGCAATGTTTTCTATCAAAAAAGACGAAAAAATTCAAAATTCCATCAACTTGAAATTGTCGTCTGCAGCTTCTTTCAATTTGGACCAGTCTAAAATTTTGCTGTGTTGGAATGGGTTAAGCATTTTTGTTAGCTCCACTGCCCATCTATAAAGAATGTTCTTCAAAAATCTTCTTCAGAAACTACTGGCTAGATTTCAGTAAAATTTAACATGGATAAACAGATTCATTTAACCTATTCCAAGACGGCAACATTTATACTAATCCAAACTGAAAGGAGTTGCAGACGACATTTTAAAGTATACAGAATTTTAGATCTTTTTAACTTTCTGGATAGAAAACAGTGTGAAAAATGAAGAAATTGCTTGTTACAAGCAATTTCTTCTTTTTACACAATGTTTTTCCAATTGTTCTTCTCGAGGGGCGTCCAAAAGTGTCGCTGGGTTGGAATGGGTTAAGAGAATGGGTTAAGAAATTTCGAAGTAAAAACCAAAGTCTTTTCTTAATATCCATATATGGTATACAAATACATGTAGTAAAACTTTGAAACTTTTCCCCCGAAACTCAGCCTTTGATTTGTATTGTAAAAAGTGTCATTAGTGCAATACTCGCCCTCTTGGGCCTTTTTGGTGTAAAGAACCTGTTCTCATTTCTATTCTAATTTTGATTAGACAATTTGATTTATATCTTAAGAATGCTTGTTTTTTATAAGATTAGATGTGGCGATATTATCTTGTCACTTTCATATAGTGCAATAATTAGTTTGTTTGATAAATGGCAGACAACTGGTCCTTCCAAACAAGCTCAGACAAGTTTGACTGAGCGACCTTAACATTATAACTACAGCTGTAACAAGCTGTAGTTATGGCATTTAAGACAATAAACTAATAGAAATGATTAACTTAAATGTCAGAGGTCAATATTCAATATTTTGAAACCCCTCAAAAAAAAATTTTGAAAAAACATTGTGGATGATAAGGAAATTCCTTATAACAAGCAATTTCTTCATTGTCCACTGTGTTTTCTACCCCATACAACAAAGACTTTCAAAATTTCATTAACCTTAAATTGTTGTCTGCTAGGTAGTTTGATCTGACGAGGCTCGATATTTCTATATCACTCAAAACTATGTTTTGGGGGTAGATAGGAGTCAGCTTGTTGAACGGTCCATCTTTAGCTCTTTATTGCCCACTCATTTTCTCATAAAACTACTCGTAGGATTCGATTATTATTTCACACAAGCAACCATTATCAAGCAAAGATGTGCACTAGCCATTTTATTTACGTTCCATTTATTTTTCTCGGAGTTATGGACCTTTTTTTTTAAAAAGCATGTCTGCTGATTTTATCTTCACTTACTGAATTAATTTGATTCGAATTTGGCATTTGCAATCAACCAAAGGTGCGCATATATTTTGTTTACTGTCCATTGTTATGGTTCTTTGTTAAAAAAGGCTTTATTCCAGAGACAATTTTTTTTCTGTAACAGGGAGCTGTTCCGGATATGTCACAATTAGTGATAGCGTAGGGTTATTTTTTTCTCATTCTATACGGCACCTTGCGAGTGGCTAACTCATATTCTATCCCACCGCGGGTTTATGTCTTTATAGGGTCCATCTGTCTGTCTATCTTAACCTGCCTATGCAACATTGGCCTAAAGCTTAACTATTTAACCCATTCCCACTCAGTGACGCGTTTAGACGCTCTCAAGGAAAAAAGCTTTGGAAAACTCTGTGGAAAATGAAGAAATTGCTTGTTACAAGCAATTTCTTCATTTTCCACAATGTTTTCTGACAGAAAGTTGAAAAAATCCAAAGTCCAAAATTTCATAAACTTTAATTTTTTGTCTGCAACTACTTTCAATTTGGGCCAGTCTAAGATTTAGCCGTCTGGTTATGGGTTTGGGTGGGGAAGCTTTTACTTGGTATGAAGGTTTACGTTTAATACCTCCATGAAAAAAGAAAATATTCTCTTCATTTCTTATATTAAGTTAAAGATGAAACAAATAGATGTTTTACACAATTTGACACATTTTTTATAGCTCAAGCATACAAATTAGCTGCATATTTAAAATTCATGGAGGCATAAATAATTTTTTTGGCCAATCAGAACGAACATTTTTTTGATAGCCGAAACTGAAAATTAAATTAATCTTCAAAGTCACTTATACACTATCAAAAATATTCTCAATACAGTTGATTGACAATATTATTTAAAGTATGTGGGTGATATTGAAGACTGATCAATATATTGATTTACATGTTTTATTAGTGTCATTATTAGCGTTAGTTAATGTTCCCTTTGACCGAATGACAAATTGAAAGATGTCGCAGACGAAAATTTTAATGTGATTAATTTTCGAAATTCTTTTTTCTTTTGGGATAGAAATTAAAGTGGATACATTGTAATTATTTTTCATGATGTTTACCAAAGCTTTTCTCTTGAAAAGCGTCCAAAAGTTTGAATGTGTTGGAATGTGTTCAGCATGATTCTCAAATTATCCAAGTTAAAGTTAAATTTTAAAACAATAACTTCTAAAAAGGTGCTGTTTCAGGGGCATTAGTGCTTCATAAGTACAACCTTTAGATGATAAACTTTGTACACCCAATACTATCTTATATACATTCCAATTAAAATACGTTTGAAATACAGATATTTGCTTTTTTATTGTCTGGTTTTAGCTCACCTCGGAGCACAAAGTTCTTAAGGTGAGATTTTGTGATCTAGCTGTGTCTGTCGTGTGTCAACATCTTGCTGTGCACTCTAGAGGCAACGGTTTTAGGTCAAATGTCTTGGAACTTAGTCAGAATCTTTGTTTCTATGAAACATCGCACAAGTTCAATATTGGGTCAAGTGGGGACAAAAAAACAGGGCCCAGGTCTTGAAATAGCCTTTTGTGAATTCTAGAGGGCACATTTTGGCCTCAAATAATTTTACTTTTGGTTTGAATCTTTGTCTGCATAATATTTCGATCAAGTTCTTTATTGAGTAATTAGGTCAAAAACTAGGTCACACGGTCAAATCTTGGAAATGGCCTTGTGTTCACTCTAGAAGGCTCATTTTTTACCTCAAATAATTTGATATGGCCAGAATATTTGTCTGCATAATATATCAGTCAAGTTTGACATTGGGTCAAAAATTAGGTCATAGGTTCAAATCTTTGACATGGCCTTGTGTGCACTCTAGAGGCACCAGTTTAGTCCCAAATTATTTGATTGTGTCCGTAATATCTTTGCCAAGTTTGACTTTTGGTCACATTGTGTCCAAAACTAGATAACTATGAAAAATTGTAGATATACCTCATTTACACTCAAGAGGCCACATTTTTTATTAAATGATTTGCACTCTAGAGGCTACATTTTTGGTTCAGTTAAATTGATATTTATTTAGAATGCTACTGTTCTAGCACAAATATCTTGAAACTTTGTAAGAATGTTCGTTGACTTAAACGTCGTAACTGCCGTTCATTTCAATTAGTTGCGATTTTTCGCCTGCCAACGATTTTCCATTCGTTTTATGGCCTTGATATTCTTGTGTGCGAAATATTGTCGTGCGGCCGTAAACCTTTACTATCAAAATCTTCCCCTCACGAATTACTACAGAGTTCCACCAAATTGAATACATAGATAATCCTTAAGAGACCATTTATCAGATTTATAAAAGAAAAAGATGATCGGATAAAACAAACAAAAAAAAAACCACTGCTTTTTTGGGCCAGGAAAATTTCCAAGTATTGTGAAAACTTAGAAAATATTCTTCTCAGAAATTACTCAATTGAGTCCACCAAATTTCACTGGAATGATTCTTTATTGACATATTTTAGATACCTTCAAAGAATTTAAATCGGCTTTAAACGGCGGGTTAAATTCCATATACGGAGTAATGAAAATGAAAACTTTGAAAATGTTCTTCTTTGAAACTTGAAGATAGATTTCAACTAGATTTCACAGGAATGATCTTTTGGTGACCCTTTATCTGATTATTTTATGAGTAGGTTTGCTTTGAACATTTTGCTTTATTTGAGGTAGTTATCACACAGTGATGAAAGAGAAATTATTAATCCTAACTGACTGAGAATAATTGTTGCAAAAAAGATAGTTGCTTTCCTTTGAGTGAATTGCAAAAAGAGTAGGCCTAATTCTCTCTTAGAGTTCTCTTGTATGTTAAAGAAAATAAATCATTAGTAAATAAAGGCTGATGGAGCGAATCAGGCATATCACGGCGAATACTTCCTTACTATCACCAATACACTCCGGTAGTTCATATCTTGTTCAAAGACATACCCATGTAACCATCAGCTAGGCTGGAACTCCAAACTGATACCTTGGACACTCCTCCGACTACAAGTCAGCCGCCCTAACCATCGAGCCTCACAGGTTTTCCTTTTCGATTTACTGTTTCCGCACTTTTTCCATCGGTGTAGTTTTTAAATTTTCTGGGAAACATTGACACGATTATGAATCGTTGCTCTTACGCAATCATTAAAACGTTATTTGATCCTTTTCGATTAATGATCGGGCATTCTCTGCAGATTAATAATTTGCATGATCACTGAATTGAAATTTTATTATGAAAAGTTTTAATAGATTTTACCCCCCCCCCCCTTCGCCAGTTCGTATTTCGGTCTGCTAAATAGTAACTATGTAGAAAAGTATAGCAAATGGATTAAATGTTTATTTGCAGGTCGATAAAAAATTATCTTTCATTGAGTGAATACATGTTCACGAGTAGAAATGTGCTTTAGTTGTTACCGAAATAAAATTTAAGTTGGATTTACACGGAAAACAAACAATGATTCTATTTCTTTAATGCAAAACAGCCAAAATAGATTTTTTTATATAAGTGGATTAAATTATATGACAATCTGATGACGTCACCGGTGTCTTTGGTCACGCGCAGACAACGCGAAATGAACGAACGCAGGGCTAATTCTATCGTAATAGTGAGTTAGACTGGCGAACCTGTTCCATCTACGCTGCTCTACGATATTGGCTTGAATCGTCAGATTAGGACAGGCTCGCCAGTCAAAATAGTGAGTTAGTGAATATTTTAAAGCGCTGAGTGCTTGTCCAGGCTGCTCATTGTCTGTGCTTCACGTGCACGTGACATTGATGGAATCGTGAGTTTAATTACGTCTATCAAGACATGCGAGTTCTGCTTATCCAGAAAAAAGGGTTTCCTCAACGAAAAGAATTTGGGTTGAGAACTATTTTTCATTCCTATCAAGAAAGTAGTTGCAAAGACACTGTCCAATACTGTTAAGGCCATTATCGATTCGGCATATATTTATGATATTTGCCTTAATTACAAATGATTATTGTTTTTCATTGACCTTTGAAACGAAATAATGAAAATAATTTACGCCTCTGTTTGACACAGTGTAAACGTGTTCTTTTTTTTTTTATTTTTTTTATTTATTTTCACGCCTGCATGAAAACAAAACAAAAACCGGCAAGTTCAACTGTCTTATAACAATTAAGACAAATCATACTCGCACAATGTCGTGGAATATTACCATTTATTATATACCTATAAGTATTTCTAGAAAAATATATACAATCCACACATACAAAATCGGACACGTCAGAAAAGAAATCCGTATCTGACAGTGTGAAATATGGTTTCATATAGTAAAAGCAAATCCTTGTTTGCATTGGGATAGACAACCCTTTATAGGAATAGGTAACATTTTCATTGCGCTCTGTGTAATCCATGTAGACGTTAAAGTATCACACACTGTCTTGGCGATTACAAGATAATGCTATACAACTAATCTTTTTTAGCCATACTATGAACCATGCTATGATCCATGGGGTTTATGAGTGCTGGTCATTCTGGAAGATAAGATATTTTGTTTTTCTACAATTCAATAATCAGAAAATTGCATGTGTGTAACATCGCCAATAATTTCATTTATGCGCCAAGTAAAGACTCTGATCAGCCTATACATCCGCACAGTCTAATCAGAGTCTTTACTATGGGATCCGTAGATAAGTAGGTCTACTGACAGAAAGTTTCATTGTACGAGCAGCGATTATTCTAAAACAAATATGGATGATGCATAACCTTTACTCGCTTGTGAATGTGTAACCCACAGACTCAAATGGTAGTCAGTTTAAGTGTTAAGTTATAGGGGCGGGCCCAGGCGTTATAGGGGGTTTATGTGGGAAGCAATCGAGCAGGAAAATGTGACTATAGTAATAATTGTACGTGTGGTCCCATATTTATTGATGCTAGGGAAAATTTTGGCGTAATACCAACAATGGACCAATCGCGTCTGTCAATCTAGAAATCAACCGACCAATCAAAACATATATTCAGCCCGGACCTGAGCTTTGAACCCCGGCATTGGCTGCCATTTTGGTTAATCTTTTTTTGTGGTTGTTGTTCGTTTGGCGACTTAAACGTCGTAAGTACAGCTTATTCAAGCTGTAGTTACGACGTTTAGGTCACTTACCAACCATTTTACTTTTTTTTGTTACATGCTACAGGCCATAAATTTTGCAAATAACGCCGTTAAAAATTGAAGCGGGATTTCCTGTCGGAGTCGTCGGGCGTGGCCAACGAAGTGAGTGGGTGGGGCCAGCGATTGGTCAATTGCTTGTAAATAGCAACGTAAATTTTCTCTGGTGCTTTTCGGTAAGTTAGGGGAGAAAAGTGAATATTTTTTATAATAGTGAGAATTGCTATGGATAACATAGTTAAAAGATCTAGTATTTGAATAAGAGGTAAATGAATAAATGTCGTTATAACTGTTATTCTGAAAACTACTGGGGTATCCCAAATTCTTTGTCACCATTTCTGTCATTTAATAACATGAACTCAGTCAATTGCGAAGATTTGTTGGTTTTGTTGTTGTTGTTGTTGTTGTTTCCTTCTTATTTGATTGAATTATGATACTGGCAACTTCTTGTTAGAAAAAATCCGTGACTTTAAAAAATTCTCTTTGTATAAATGTATGTCTAGATCTGAGTCCTTTCTTCCAGAAACTTCCCCAAAAGATCTCTCAGACAAAAACATGTCAGAATATCGTTCTTTCCGCATCCATCTTGGTGATTTTCACAAATATCATTATTTATCTTAATAAATTTTCTCGACTATTTGTGATGCAAAGCGTGAATTTTACAGACAACCGTTAAATCATAACCGTCTAGGACTTTCTATCTAGGGAGATTTGATTTTGCAAATTAGGATCTTTTTATACAATTTGGTGAATAATCAAGCATGATCTGGGAATCGAGTTATGAAAATAGGTGCCACTTCGAATATTTTCTAGTGAACCTCGAGTCAGACTGAGATAAATTATATAGCTTTCGGATCTTCTGGCCACTTATATCGACCGTCGACAATGTAGTTAAATCCATTCCGACACAATGACGACTTTTGACGCCCCCTCAAGAAAAACAATTTGGAAACATCGTAATAAATGAAGAAATTTCTTGTAACAAGCAATTTCTTCATTCTCCACAATGTTTTCTTCCAAGAAATTAGAAAAATCTAAAATATTATAAACTTTAAATTGTCGTTTGCAACTCCTTTCAATTTCGACCAGTCTAAAACTCTGTCGTCTTGTAATAATTTAACCGAACTATCGAACGACGGTATTTTGTCAAATAAATGGTCAGGGATATAGACCAAAAGACAAGTTGTTGGGTGGGCGACTTTAACGTTGTACATGCTTCATCTTAAATACACTTCAGTTAGCCCTATATTCCTGTTACTCACGAAATGATTACCGTAGTTTTATATATAGTATACCCCACAGACAAATTTACCCGAGAATCTGTGTAAATGTATCATATAAAAAGTCTTTAAGGAATTAATGAAACGTACGCGAATTATCTACATATAGTCGCTGTCATTCTGAAACCTCGTAGCAACAGCTTGAATAAAGCTGTAGTTACGATGTTTTAGAACGACAACGAAGACCTCTCACCCTGCATCAGTCCATACTATTCATTTTTGTGCAATATTCCGACCAGACGTTCTTGTCAACAGTAATACTTCAAAGTTTTCTGTAACCGATGGCACGCTATCCTAATGATTTCATGTCAAACTAGCTATCGACAGATCGGATGCACTCTACGATACCGCAAATTAGATATTATAGAGACATTATTCCATCCCAAGACGGTTGTATGAAATGTGATTCAGATAGAAGTTAGAAGAACGATTCTCATAAACATAAACAGATTGGCCCATACAATGAATAAGACTTTAAAGTGTTATTGACTGATTCAAAGATCGACTATAATAATCACAATCACGCTTCTATTCGATCCGTGCATTAACGTTACACAACAGAAATGTGTTACCATACGGTTGCTCCTCACTCTAAGCCAATAAGAAATTGACTTCTCGCTAGCCACGCCTCTAACCTCTGACAAGGCTGTTCAAATGTGATATCAAATGACATAATCAACAAATTTACTGACGTAAATATCGGAGGTCAACTCTCAGTTCTGGTCTGATCGAATTCTATGATTTTTCAATTGAGTATCTGCTGTCAAATCAAAAATAGATTGGCTATTCAAAATATTCATTTATCATTTAATTTTTAGTTTCGTCTATCAAAAACGAGCGTGCTGGGTGGTCGAAAAAAAAAGTAATAACTCCATGAACAAAATTTTAGGCACGCAGATATTTTGTACGCTTCCGCACAAAATAGTCCCATACAAAAGGGTATCGAAATTTGTATTTTTTTGCTTTTTCGCTGGATTCCATTAAATTATTTGAAAAGAAGAGAATACTTTTTGTTTTCATGGAGGTATGAACCGAAAAAACTAATCACAATGTATGAATCTACTTCGCGTATTCATACACAAGTGTGATTAGTTTTTTAGGTTCATAACTCCATGAAAACAAAAAAAATATTTTCTTCATTTCTAAAATATCTGCATTAAGTTTGAACTTCAACATTTACGTAAAGCATTTTAGTTAATTTGGCGACTTCAACGCCATGACTACAACTTTAAACTATTTGGCCGCCGATCAACGATTCACATTCTATTTTTATGCCATTTAACACTATTTTAACAAAAAAATGTCGTTTATTGCCTCTGTAGAACTTTCGTGTCGGAGGGTAGTGGGTGTGGCCAGCGATCCGTCAATTACAGACAGTAATATTGGCGTTCTGAGTACATATGGACCGACATAATGAAAAGGGTGCCTTGCAGAAAACAAATAAGAAAAGGAACGCATCACTCTTTTAGAATTAAAGCGTTTAACTATTAACAAAACAACGAAATAATAATTAATCATTTCGGGGATTCGTCTTAGCCCGGCCATTCTATCCTAATAGTTTATACATGTATAATCGTTGCATTCTCCTTAAATGCCTTGAAGGTTAGAAGGACAAGGATGGAACTTTAATAGTTAATTTGCCAGTAAAGATTCATAATAAAATCGGATTTCTCAACACAACGCCATTAGGCACATGTCATCAGTTCTGTGGTATAATATTTGGCTCGTGAAGTGAAAACATCGCCCTAGAAACTGCGTTAAACAAATATTTAAAGAAAAACAGAAAGAAGATCATGTATTGCGTGTTGAAAATAAGCATATATAAAAGTAAAATGGCCATTCTATTATTAGCCAATCTATGAAAAGCGCAGTCTGACAAGAACGATAGTTTTTTCTCTTCCTAGAAGGTCCCCTTTACTTGACGGGTCATGCGTATAGACAAATTACGCGAACTCGTTCTTTTAGCCGGGAAAGTCTCGTCAATTGACGGATCGCAGCTTTAATGAAAGAATCAATCAACCAATGAAATCATTCATTTAGCCCGGAAGTGCACTTCGAGCTCCGAAATTGGCCCACTTTTATGTCAAGCAATTTTGGCGACGTAAACGTCGTAATAACAGATTATTCAAGCTATAGCTACGGCGTTAATGTCGACAATCTACCATTTTGATTCTCACATGTTTATGGCCATACATTTTGCCGTTAAATATCGAAGTGTCGGAATCAGTGTGCCTGGCCAGCGGAGGAAATGGGCGGGGCAAGCGATCGGTCAATTACTTGTAGAAATTTAGAGTATAGGATTTTTAAGACTTCACACTTCAAACTTTACAACTCACAATTCAAATTTGATATTTTCGAGGTATTTGTCTTGCTTATATATTTTGTGCACTATATTTTTTATCAACAAGCACTTCTTGATGTTTTTCTGATTTTAGCGTACATCGCACATGTATAAATGGTTATATCCTGTCACCTACCATGAATACTGCCTAATAAAGAGGGGTATTAGGTCATATGGTCACGTGATTAGCTTTATCGTGTCACTTGATCACGAGACAGGCCGGAACTACTTTTAACTTTTAAAACATTGCTTCCAAACAATAAATGTTTAAAAAAAATCAGCTAAAATTTATGTCTAAATGGAAGCATTGTGCATGCTTCGTTCGAATTATAAATCGATGACGAAATAGATGACGAAGGCGTTTTTTATTGATTGATTGAATGAATGAATGAGCTTTAACGCCGTTTTTAAAGTATTTGAGTCATATCGCGGCGGCTTGAGCACCTAACAATGGATTCCTGGTATGTCTTTGATATTTAAGGTTCAAATTTTAGACGATTTTGTTAATCCTCTCTTATTCCGGCCTCGAAAAAAATTGCCAGTTCTTTCAAAGGTCGACCCAACATCCCGACTCATCACAAATCAACATGTACGACGAAGGGAAGTTTACTTACTTTTACTTATCGCAGACATTTTTTTATTTATTTATTTTTATTTATTTTTGTCGAATTTGTTTTTTTTAACTTGGTAACGGAATAAAAAGAATAGATGGTTATAGTCTTGATATGGAAAAGTTCGTCGGGCTTCGGCTCACCAGATATTCCTTTGCCTTGCCCGATAAACTTTCCCACATCAAGACTACGATCATCTTTTTTCTATATACATGTAGGCCTTTATTTAGCTCTAATTGTCTACCTAACATTGCTTTATTCTAAGACAAGTAGGTCAGTATTAGTCCTTTGTAATGTTACATCAAAAAATATTTACCTAATAAACTCAATTTTCTCGTGACGAAACTCTAACAAAATGTAAATGAATCCTTACTATTTTATTGAAATGATAATGAGATAAAAATGTATTAATATAAATCTTCGTTGCGAGCCTGAACTATCACTTTATGCTGCGAAAACAATTTCAAAAATAACATTTTATTTCGAGTAAAAACCGAGAGATAAAAACATAAATAAACATAAATCCTACTCAACTTACTTACTGCCACCATATGATAACAGTGATTGATTTAAACGGGTTTGACACCGCTTTAGATTTTTTTGTATACTATTTCGTCGATGTCTAGTTACGCATATCAGGGTATTTGAATCATCTATGGAATCTAAGTTAGGTTGCTGAGTCAAAGATGTTCATTTAGTTAATGGACTGTACACGAAATTTTGGACGATGTTGTGACAGTTCATTAATAAGCAATGTACTCGGTAACCATTCACATTTATACATTTAGTAAATTAAACTTCCGATGCTTTACCAAAGAACAACCAACATCTTTTTGTCTTCAAACAATTCGAATTAAGCAATTCGAACACAAGAAAGCTTGAAAAAAAAACATTGTAGAAAATGAAAAAAATGCTTGATACAAGCAATTTCTTGATTATTCACATTATCTTTTACCGAAAAGACAAAGATAATATTAAAGTTCACGAGCTTAAAATTGTCGTCTACATCATCTTTGAATTTGAACCAGTCTAAATTTTTGTCGTCTGATGATGAGTTAAGATAGAATTCTGAATTAAACTTGGTTTAACTGAATGACTTTTTTCGTGCTGTAATCAATAATGACGATCTTAAAGCAAAGTTTTGAAATTACATGATTATAATAGAGATGAAATTAGATATGTACTAACCAAATATCCATTGACATTCCTTTTACGTTAGAATTGCGTGTTAATCGACCCTACGACCACCAATCACTAAATGCCGTGTCAATTTCGACCGGCGGCAGCTCCGTGGTAGCTTGGTGGCAAGCAAATTCGGAAGGTGGCAGTTTGAAGTCTGATGGTAGCAATTAAATGTAGGCACCAGACGGAATTCATCTGTCATAAGGGACTTCGTTTATGGCCGCGAATCAGGAACAACTAAAACAATTCTCTAGCACCCGGTCTCGTGCCGAAACGCTAAAGAAATACAAGTGTCCGAAGTCCAACTATCAGCTGGATGAAGGGCGGACAGTTGGTGTCAGTGGTACTTTACAAGGGAGATCTTTGTATTCACATATACATATATATTCCCCTGTAAACTAATCTTAGGCCGTTAGATTATTCTGAATAGAAATGAAATAAGACCTTTTCATTCAAACTTTGTACGTAGAATTGTTTAAATTATCTCGACAGCCTAATATTTCATATATCACCAATTACAGATAAAAAATTTAATCAAAACTCAAATATTGCACAATTATTTATCAACTAGAACATACATGTACATGTACGCCCACGTAAAAAAACTTGACATAATTACCTTCGAAATGAGTTGTCTTTTATTCTAGTAACCGGATTGACTGTTTTCGACTTATATACTAACTTTATCAAACAGAAACACGTATGGAATTGGTATTTAAATTCATATGGCAACAATACAGGTTAAAAAAAACAAACGATACGCATAAACTTTGATAAGATTTTGGTAAAGAGATCAACACATTGCACTTACGGTTGTAGGTGGAGTTTGTAATTTTGACCAGTGGTGTGTACACAGTTTTTTGGTGGTCGTCGTAACGTCCACCAGTGTACCACGTTTCGACAATCCAGTAGTATTTAAGTAATACTGCGGTTAGTAGGTACACCATGTCTTCCGGTAATTATTCATAGAACAAGTACACGTACAAATACATCATTAAACGTTGACCTTTGAGAGACAGATGACACATGTTGCAATGGAATTTTATTTATTTTATTTTATCTATTTATTTATCTATTTGTTTGTTTGTTTGGTTGGGGTTTTTTTTGTTTTGTTTTTCTTTTCTTTATTTATTTTTTTATGAAATGGGGATAGTGCTCATGACACTAGAATAGAAAATATCCTACATTAAGGATTAAACTAGTTGGGCTAGCCGAGACGTTTTGCTTTAATCAGATTATCTATATGACAAATGCCATTTTCTACACATTACTCCACTGTCCCAAAAGGGGAGTCCTCCATCAGTACTCTCAGTGCTTTGATTGTATCACGCATTGAAACCAAAGCTATATCTTCTTTGAGTTATCAGTAGGATTACATTCTTTTCGATGTCCGTGAAGTAACCGCATTCTGTCCAGAATGACAAATATTCTGAAAATTTGACCCCTAACTTAACTGATGAATTATACACAAGTTTTATATCGTACAGCAGCTATTAATCTCTAATCTTTGCGAAACGTGTTAAAAATCGAATCTGATAACAGGTCCGACACTTACTTTGCTTCGATGGGATCCAAAAGGAATCCCTTATTAATACCTCGAGGTTTTCTCCAGATATTCAGGGATTCCTCCTTGATATACATTAACTCATTCATACACAGTCCTGCCTTTCTAAGCCAAACTTGAAAAAAAAGTTTCGGAAAACATTGTGGAAAATGAAGAAATTGCTTGTTACAAGTAATTTCTTCATTATCCACAATGTTTTCTACAAAAACAAGCAAACAAAAAAATCAGGAGCATTAGTTGATACATTAAGATCTATTATAGTGGAGAAATATTGAAGGATCCTGACGGAATCCCTAGCCTGAGATTACTGGGGTCCGTTCAAACTTTCAGGGATCCTCGGGATCCCGGGACACTGTTAGTGTCGACCCCTGTATCATAATACTATGAGTTATAAGATATTTACATGATTCCCTCGTAAACATAAAATTGTTCTTTTATCCGGGTTTATGCGATATTAACTGATGTAGCCGCACTCCTTTTCCTTAAGCAATTAGAAATGTCATTAAAATGTCATGAAAAATATGTTGAAGCTGTATAGAATTAAAAGAATTACGTATTGCAGCCTTCTTTGGGATAGTACTTTGCCAAATATGTTAGTTGTAGTTTGACTATTAACTATTAACTATTACCAGAGAAAAACAGCCCTCCATTATCATGAATTCCTAGACCTTGCGAACTGTCAACTTTGTCAAAATGATGTCGAAATGAGTAACTCAAAAGTAGACAAGACCACTCTTGTCTAATTTATGTTCATATAATTTAATTTTTAGTTTTGTCTATCAAAAACGGGCGTTCTGATTGGTCGACAAAAATTATTAATTACTCCATGAACAAAATTTTGACCACGTAGTCATTTTGTATGCTTCCGCACAAAATAGTCCCATACAAAAGGGTATCAAAATGTGTAAAGTTTTTGCTTTTTTGCTCGATGCTATTAAATTATAAGAGATGAAGAGAACATTTTTTGTTTTCCTGGAGGTATGAACCGAAAAAACTAATCACATAAGTGTGATTAGGTTTTTCGGTTCATTGCTCCAGGAAAACAAAAAATACTCTCTTCATCTCTTAAATATCAAAAAGGACGATAAGAAACAGAGCCTTTTTCATCAATGAAGAACATCATTTCGAGTCGGCCAGAATCACAAATATTTAATTGTTTTTACGCTTATACCATACACTGGTCTTTGTCTGTATCATAAATCCTATTGATATTTCTAATAAATCCGCACAGACAACATTGGACACGTCAGAAAAGAATTCGTACAGGATAGTGTAAAATAAGGTAGACTAAGATGACGTCATTTTCAATATTCCCAACGTTCTTAAGATTGATTGACTGGGGTTTAAAGCCACTTTTAACGGTATTTCAGTTATATCGCGTCGGCTGGAGCACTTAACAATGGATTCCTGGAATTTCTCACACAAGCACTATACCACTTCATCCTTTCCTAGCCCCCAGCTGCTATCCCACTTAGGTTTACGAGATGAAGAGAATATTTTTGTCTTCATGGGGGAAAGAAAAAAACAACCCAAACCCAGTCTTGTATACTAATTCGTCAAGCCTTACTGATACGGGTTACAATGTGATATTTTTTATCATTTTATCATTTCCGGAATGTGTATCTGCTAATGACATTATTATGAACTTATTCTCTTTATTCTTTTTTTTACAGAATTTCAGAAAATACAACTGATATTAAGACTATAAGATCTACTCTACCTTTCGAAAATTAGTGGCTGATCCATTTAATATACTCAGAAAGATGAGCTCTAAATTTAATTCTAAGCTGTTACACTGTATTTTCCCGATTCCGCTGCTCTGGAGCACTCGTTAGCTACCGAATTGTACTCGTGCGTGCCGGGCATGCTAGTGTTTAGAGAGCATGAGTTTGTGTGTGGATAGAATTTTTCACGCGTTAAAATATTTATAGTTTGCCTTGACGATGTAAGTAATGTGCAAATTTAATTTAAGAACAATTCTATTCTATAGTAAGTGGTGAGTCATAATTAAAAAAGTTTGGTAGTAAATAGCTTTTTTATTTATATACATTTATGTAATTTCTTTCCGTGGATTATTGGGAAGTCTGTGTAGAAGATCACTCGATAATTTGACCGAAAAAACATTAAATTATCAAAATGATAAACAAATTGTTTTGTAGATTTAGCATCGAATTGTTTTCGTATAATCGGCCATTCTCAATTAGAATTTACAACCCTTTTGTTTGCTTGTCGCCGACCTTTATCTCCTATCAACAATTGTTGTATAGCGTTAATTGGTTTTGATTTAAGAACGTGAACGTTTTCCGCCGTTTTCAAACAAATAAGGTCTGTCTATGAGCAAAACTTTCCTTCAAAATACCATTGAAAGTTGTGAAAATGACAGGTTCGTGCCTGTCGCCGTCAATTTGTTTAAAAGTCGATGTGCTTTTCGGCGACTTTTTATGATTGAATTTCAAAATTTTTGGTGCAAGATTTAAGGAATGACTTGTATTAATAGAAATATATATCAAACGCATGTCACTACATCTTTTTTCTCAAATAATCATAGATAATTGCGTGTCACCAAATCACTTAAAAAATTTGTTATCAACCAAAAACGGTAGCTCTATAAAAGCCATGTCATCATTTTACAACTTCTTATTTATTATTTCGTTTAAAAATGGCCACATGATGATTTGATATTATCGCTGCGTACACCCTTTTCAATATTTTATAATTATAAGAGAAAAGGGTAGCGTCTTTCCGTAGTTTGAGTTAAGAGTGAAAGGTTCGTTACCGATGCGTTTTGTAATAAAAACACAGTTTAATACCCCGGTTTTATCGTATGCTTCGTGCCAGATTGAAATGACACTTTTCGTGTCACTTTATATAACGCTAATGCAGTTAAAGCATGCTGAAAAAAGGTTCGTGATGAAAGGTTCGCGTATTGATTTTCATAATCAGCTTTAATTACTGCTACGCTGCCTTCACATGGAGACAGGGAACAAGTAAATACGTTTGTGACGTCATACGATATATGACGTAATTGAAATTCAAAAATGGCAGCCTGCTTACCACAGCGTGTATTGTAAACAGTTTAAAAATCATCCGTGAAATTTTGGTAAGTCATTATGGCCTTATTTCATCATTAAAAACTTATTACATTATTTTTCAGTTACTCACTGTTCGATTGCATGTGTCGCTTGCATGTGTAAATGGTATGCTTACATAGCTTATTATAGAATAACAGCTTAGAACATGGGAAAGGTTCGTGACCTTTCCTTTTCTTTGATAACTGAAAAACATATTTAAACTAAATGTAAACAATATGAATCCGTAATCATAGATTGAGAGTTGAATACACTTTTGTATGCAGAGAAAAACTAAACCAAAATATTCATTCAAAAAACTAAAAAAGGTAATGGAAAAATACTTGGTAAGAAAATCTAGAACTGGTGTAAAACACATCATCAGTCTAACTCAAATCAGCTGATATCGAATCGAATGCATGCTTTTAAAGGTTATACATTTGTTGAAATAAAGCAAAATTAGATTTCCTAATGATTGGAAATATTAGAAAACATTAATATATAACTTTTATTAAGTGAAATGTTCGTTACCAAGAGTCACGAAGCTTTCAAGAGAAATAAAAGTGTTTTATTGTACATTTCAGACCAAGACATGGCCAAGTCCAGGGCGGAAGTCATGCGGGAATACCACAAGAGAATGAAACAGGATCCAACAAAGTATCAGAAGTATCTAGCGGATGCACGGAGTAGGAAAAAGCAGAATTATGTAGCTGCTGTAAATTTACCGTCGCGAGAAAGGTCAAGACGCAACGAAAAGAACAAAGAGTATTTACAGCGACATCGACAGAAGAAAAAGCGAGAAAGAGCGGTAGAAAATGCGAGAGGTGAACTAGACCAACCTACACCAGAGACAAGTGGCTATGATACAGGGCATTCAGAAAGTACTCCTATGGTGGTAAATATGCAGTTTCCAAACAGAAGGAATTGATCAAGAAAGCGAACATTCAAGGCATTTGCCAAAAAGCAAAAGCAGCTGAGTAAACTAAAGACTGACTTTGAAAATCTCCAGCTGAAATACCAAAGAACCCTTAGAAATTTACAGAGAGCAAAGAAGTCAAGCACAAAGTCATTCGAAAGCAACAATGCAAATACAAATGAAAGAGAGGAAAAAGGTGAAATGGGCGTGACAATGTCGACACCAAACACAAAGACAAAGCACCTTATGAGAACAGCAAGCCTTTCCCGAGGGCAGCAGTCAAAGATTCACAAACAGCTTCTGTTTAGCTTTGCTGTCCAAGACCAAATAAAGAATGAGACAAGAAGTGTAAAGGCAACCGAAAAGGGGTCACTCAGAACACTCATAGGCACCATACTGAAGAAATATGGTTTAAAGAATTCGATGAGCAAGAACACAGATTTGGCAAGAAATTGTCTAAAAGGTATAAGTATCCATAACATAAAAAGACAGCGAGAGACAAGAAGACATAGAGAGAAGGTTACTGAATGCCTATTAAGAGATGATAACACAAGAGCCAATCCAGGCAAGAGAGACAAACTCAAAACCAAAGAAGGATTAGAGCAGACACGAACATTGACAGATTACATGAAAAACCTGCATCAAAAATTTCTGGGTGAAAATCCTTTTGTCAAACTATCACTTGCCTCATTTTGTAGACTACGGCCTCGCCATATAAAACTTTCGGCATTCATCACACGAGGCTCTTGTCTTTGTACAAGACATCAAAACATGACTTTATCCACCAGAGCCTTAAGAGGATGTGGACTTGTTGTACCTATCAACCCAGAAGAGTTTGTGAAAGATGACAACGTAAAAAAGATCATAGAAGATGAACTACCGGATACCATCAAAGTAGGACAGTGGAAGCGTGTCCCTTTAGAAGAGAAAGGCAGAAAAAAGATGATAATGAAAGTAGTTGAATCTGAACTTAAAAGAGAAGAATTTCTAAAGTTTGTGCAGAAGCAGATGGAAGAATTCAGAGATCACGTTTGTCGCATAAAGAGACAGTACGAAGAGATACGGAACTTGAAGGTAAACATGAGTGATAGCGAAATAATTCTGCATATGGACTTTGCAGAAAATTATACATGCAAATCAGTCGAAGAGGTACAAAATTCATATTGGAACAAAACAGGCGTTACACTGCATCCGGTAGTGGCGTATTACAGAGAGGAAAATGGGTCGCTTTCACACGAGAGCATAATAGCAGTTTCTGATGAACAGGCACATAATTCAACAACAGTACTTACTTTTTTAGACAATGTAATACCAGTAGTTAAGAATTTGGTTAAAGGTGACCTTCAAAGAATACATTATTGGACTGACAGCCTTACCAGCCAATATCGAAACAAACTATATTTGATGCAGTTGAAAGGCACGAGGAACTGTTTGGGGTTAAAAGCACATGGAATTACTTTGAACCCGGACATGGCAAGGGTACATGTGACGGTTTAGGTGGACTTACGAAGAGGTTAGCAGACTAGGCAGTTAATATGGGGAAAGCGACCATTCAAGATGCAAACGAGTTCCACGCTTGGACACAGTCGTCTGCGTGTACTATGAAGAGCGTGGATTTCATTTTTGTTACAAGCACTGAATGTCAGAGAAAGGAAGAAGGTGTTGGGCTGACTGTAGTAAAGCCTATTCCAGGCACGATGAAGATGCACGCAGTCGTAGGAGGAATAGAATCTGGGACAGTCTATGTAGCAGATATGAGTTGCTACTGTGCAAGCTGTATACATGAAGATATGTGTGCACACTGGAAGAAAGAGAGGGTTATAAGGTCAGATAAAATACCTAATTCAACAATAAAAAATGCAGAACCAGCTCAAGATCAAGTCATCAATAATCAGAAAGAGAACCCACCACAACAGAGAGAGGTCAACAATAAAGCAGGGCCAATCAAGAAGATGACACAGAAAGATGAGTACAGTGCTAAAGAAGCTACAAGTGAATTTGCAGAATATGACAGCAACAACGTGAGTACAGAAGTGTCAGTATCACCAGAGCATGATGAGAGTAGCAGTGAGTCAGAAGAAAGAGAACCAATAGTACAAAAGGAGAATAGCAAAAGACAATGGTATGAAGAGGGAGATTACGTAGCGGCGGTATATGCGGATAGATGGTATATAGGAGAGATCATGGACATAGATGGTAGTGAAATTGAGATCAATTTTATGAAAACTACAAAATGTATGACTTATCAATGGCCGAACGAAGAAGACAAGTTATGGTTAGAATCTAAGGACATATTAACAAAAGTAAACAAACCCAAGGCAACAGGTAGATCGAAGAGAGCATACAAGCTAGATGAGGAAGATTTAAAGTTGGCCGATACTATGTTTGCCGCGAGACATTTTGGTGGTTATTAGTAACGAACCTTTCATTCGAATACTTCATAGTTCTTTGACAAACTATATGCAGCATTTATAATTCACTATGACAAAAAGTGTCCACGGTTAAATTTCTTTCGAGTTAATTGATTATGTTTGAATTCATTGACCATGTTAAGTGTTTCTATTTGATTAAAGTGCTTGGTTAACCTTTCAGAGTGTATTTTTTTAGACGCTTTGGTCCTAAAAACTTAATTTCTCCAGAAACAAGCTCGATAAATTCACGAATTTAACTATGCAATATAGTTGTCACGTATCTATTTGTGTATGAGAACGTAGGGTAATTCCTTTAATAACTTAAGTTGGACGCAAATATTGAAAGGTTCGTGATTTCACGGAGTTGATTTTTGTCAAATAATGTGAATATATAAGAGCTTATTTAGCGTTTACAAGGTGGTTACGATTAGTATTGGATATTGCATCGGTGGTCTTACTCTATAGACAAAGATGTTATAATGATCGGAAATGTATCATCAATAATGATTTGCTGTTTATTTCGTCCTTCATTTTTAAGACAACTTTTTATATGGCCGTTTCGGTTTCGTTGTACTCAAAGTTCGTGTTATTATACTTTAATTCCGTGTCTAACACATCTTGTTATGATTTTTAGTTAATATCCAAATACATATCATGGATCGTTAGTTAGTAAACTTCTATCATAAAGCTTCAAATACAAAGTCACGAACATTTCTGACGTTAATGTTAGGTAAATGGGTGGTGGTTTTCAAACTGATATTATGAATAAACGAATTAATTGTTCAAAAGAATTTCAGAACGTTTTCATGGATGTTGAAGGATTATGAAAAGACCAATTCTTTTACATTTTGTTACACTTCATTTTTATCTGAATTTTTTTAAGGGTGTAAATTCTAATTGAGAAATGCCGAATATCGATTTATTGTTATTTAGTGAACAACTAAACTCTATTTTTACTCATGGCCCCGCCATTCGGCCACTCGTCACAATACAACTTTTGTTATTCAAAGAATGAAAGATTATTCGGACATACACTGAAACTTTTTTAAGGTTTTTAATTTACACGAATTTGTCAATAGATCTAGCTTTGAATCATGAAAAGAATCACCCCCGGCATATTTGAATGCTTCACAGACCACTGCATTAACCCATTCCAACACAGTGGAATTTTAGACCGGTCCAAATTAAAAGGAGCTGCAGACGACAATTTCAAGTTGATGGAATTTTAAATGTTTTCGTCTTTGTGGATGGAAAACATTGTGGATAATGAACAAATTGCTTGATCCAGGCAATTTCTTCATTTTCCAGAATGTTTTCGAAAGCTTTTTTTGATGAGGGGCGTAAAAAGGAGGGATTGAGTGGGAATGGGTTAAATGGTTATTCAGGCTAATTTTGCATAATAGCGATTGAGGCTGAATGATCTTGTTCAATGAAGAGTACATGAATCAGGAGACTTTTCGCATGGACAGATTTTGCATGGCTTAGATTTGCCTTAATAGAATTTGACGATTTTACAGGAAGTCTACAAAGTGATCAAAAACTTAAGCTTGAATGAAATCGATTGCGCAAGTTTGTGTGTGTACGCATGGGGGGGGGGGGGGTTTGAATAGAAAACTCTGACAATAGCAATTCCCCCTCTTCATTTTTTCTCGTCATATTTCTTCAGCCTGCATATTAGCGGTATCCTGTAAAATGTATAATGTATGGTTTTAAGACCATTCTTTTACCAAATGTTTCTTTATTCTATCTAAAAACTACTGTCAAAAGCATGTCAGAAGATGGTTCTCTCAATATTTATCTTGGTGATTTTCACAAATATCATTTTCTATCTGTATGAATGTTCTCTATACTATTTGTGATCCAAGCGTGTATTTTGCAGACAACCGTTAAATCATAACCGTCTAGGACTTTCTATCTCGGGAGATTTAATTTTTCAAATTGGGATCTTTTTATACAACTTTGTGAATAATCAAGCATGATCTTGGAATCCAGTAATGAAAATAGATGGCAGCTGTAATTGCTTCTTGTGGATATTTGTAATAAAGTGCGATTTTTGGTGCAGTTTCCTCTCTTTCTACGTACTTTAAAGTGACCCTTGAAGGGATTGTGGGTGAAAATTTTTGTCTCTCAATTACTTAGATCCTAACTTTAATACATTAATACATTGATTAGGCTGATTTTGTAACGAAAATGACTGTCCATAACTTTAAAAAAAACACAAAATATTTCGCGTTAGGTAATACCAAATAAGTCAAAGAAATATATCCCGAATGGAACCGGAGTTCATCGGATAAATACGTTATTTATTTTCAGATTTCTTTCTTAACACAGAGAAAGACCATTTGTCATGAAAGGTGACATTAATAATTATTGGAAAAGCAGATATCTTTTCTTTGTCAATTTGTTTTCTTGAAAATATGTTAAAGAGACGATTTAAAGTTAGGATAAAACGTTTAATTATATATTACGGACCCCCTAAAGTGACAATCAAGACTTTTTTTAGATATGCAATTGTCACTATAGGGGTTCCGTAGTATATCTATAAATGATCTGAATAAAATTATGGCTATCTGATTCAACTCGACAGAAAAAAAAACCGTATTTGACGCGTACAAAAAAAGACCGTATATGTCGAATCTATTTAAATACGTAAATGCGTACTACTTTTTTGTGTACTGACGTTCGGGGGTTTCCGTAAAAGTACCGATGACGTGTGTATTTTTGTTGTTGTAAATGTCTAAAAGGGTATATAATAAAAGGAATATTACAACAGTGTGTTATTCCCTATTTATTGATTTAAGTATTTGACAGTCAATTTTAGTCATCACCTTCCACAGTGCACGTCATCTAACCAAATCATTATCACTTTTTCTGGTGTTATAAAAGGGACGAAAAATTTGTAACTACTGAATTACACGTAAATATTAAATCCGTATGGGGTAAATTGAATTCTTATCATATAATTTGAAAAACTTGTTAACCAAAACTCTTAAAATCTGACAATCTTAGACAACTGTCAATTTTCTGCTAATTCCAGTTGATCATATTATCGTCACTAATTTACACTGTATATCCCGAATAACATTATCCAAACAGAAGGGAAACACTCTACGTGAAAACTTACAACGGACCAATTTCATTAATGACTAAACTTCAACAGCTCTAAAGAAAACATCGTTTGACCATTTTATTCAAAAAGGAGTACAGCTAATAATTTATGAATAATATACCTGAAGCGTTGTTGTTGGCCGGAAGTATCCCTATTTTCAAGTACAATAATAAGGAGCATCGCAAAATGTCGACACTTTTTGTGCCTTTGACGAAAAAACAAAACTAAACAACACCCCCAATACACTCACAACATTTACTTTATAATGATTTTATATGCATGAAACAATAGCATTTAAATGGTTAAGTTTTCACGATAAAAATAATAATAGATGTTATAATTATATGAATAAAGAAATAAATGAAAGCTTAGTAATAATTATACAAATTCAAAACTAACTTTGTCGATTGTATCGGCAATATGCGCTACAATTCGCGAATAGTTCAAGTTTGGTTTAAATTATTCTGAATTTTAATTGCTTCCCTTAAATAGCGAGGGAGAGTCTTTTTACTAGAAGATGACATTAAAGTTTTGAAAAAAAAATATATATACATATATAAATGGAAACTAATAGCAAACATATGTCAATTATTTATCTCATTACATTGAACATACTACAACTAAATGGTATACCGATGTTACAAAATTAAGGTTACACATATTACATGTTTTCTCTGGTCTGAATAGCTAATCTATGGTCAGATCTTCCAAGTTTCGAGCGATTATCGTTTTTGACCTGAGTCAAGTATGATTCTAACTCAAATACTTTTCTTGAAAAAGTGGTAATTAATTAATATACTAGATTTGGTAATATCTAAAATTAAAGGAGAAAGACAAATACAATTTTTTGAGTAAGTATATATATGGTTTTGTGCATATATCGAATTTTTATCCATTACTTAAATCACCTTTCATTGGCTTTGATAGAGGGCGAGTAGCGACCTGGGGTGATACAGTGTGGTATTAATGCCTTTCTTCTTTTGTTTCTTCTTTTTAATTCTTCCTCAAATTATGTCATATCTCTAGTGCTTATGCACTCCATTTATGACTGATTAGCTCCAAACGTTCACGGTCATTTGGAACACTGAGTAAAGAGAGTTCTTCTGATTCTCTATATTTAGGATTTAACATGAAGCTCTCTATCAGAAACAAAAGCGAGGAATATACATTGCGAAAACAAAGTTAATATACTTGTACTATCTTGGAGTTCTATTCTTGACGAGCAGCCGTTTTTAACACATTCCCACACATTTTTTTAGACTGGTCCAAATCGAAAGAAGCTGCAGATGACAATTTCAAATTCTTCGTCTTTTTTATGGAAAACATTATGGATGATAAAAAAATTGCTTGATACAAGCAAATTTCTTTATTTTCCAAAATTTTTCTAAAACTTTTCAGTCGGATGCGTTAAATGAACAAACAAACAAGGAAAATGAAAACAAAAATAATAAGAAAATAATATCTTTATGTGAAGTCTGCATGGTTATTACAAACTAGAAATAGTAAACAAAAAAGGAAGAACTTTGCACAGATATATACAGAAATGCGGCCTGTCACGACGGGTTTATCAATAATGTTTACTTTTTACATATTTTGTCTAGACTTACTTGTCAACAGCAATACTTCAAACGTTTCTAAAAATAATACTATGTAATTGCTTTTCTTATTTGTATTCGTGATGTCTTGGGGGCATTATTTTGACTATTTTATATCTATTTAGAGAATATTTAAGGTTTAACAATAAGTATACCAATTGAAACATATAAATTAGACCAAATATGGAAAACCGAACCTGATATGAACTTGACCACGGATGATTGTGAAAGTGATCGACTTATTGGTTAATTCATTGATTGATTAAATATAGATCGATACGGAGACGCGGATGCTTTAATTGGCGGATCGCAGCTGTCAATCAAAGAATCAATCGACCAATCAAATCATTCATTTAGACTGGAAGTGAGCTTTGAACTCCAATACTTGCAGACATGTACGTTGAGCATTTTTGTTGTTTTCCTATTCAAGCTGTAGTTACAACGCTTTGGTCGCAAACCAATCTTCTTATTTTTTGGCCACATGTTGGTTGCTATAAATTTTATAACATACCACCAACTAGTATATAAATGGAACATCCTGTTGGAGCACAGCGGGCTAGGCCAGCGATCCATCAGTTGTATCGTTTTCTATCTATTAAACCATTCACACTCAAATTTTTTTTAAGACTTGTCCAAATTGAAAGAAGTTGTAGACGACAATTTCAAGTTTTTTCGTCTTTTCAGATTGGAAAAAATGTGGATAAAGGAGAAATTTCTTGATACAAGCAATTTCCTCTTTTACGACAACGTTTTCCAAAGATTTTTTCTTGAGGGGCGTTAAAATGAGGGATTGTGTAGGAATGGATTAACCTGTTGTAGACGACAATTTCAAGTTTTTTCGTCTTTTCAGATTGGAAAAAATGTGGATAATGGAGAAATTTCTTGATACAAGCAATTTCCTCTTTTACGACAACGTTTTCCAAAGATTTTTTCTTGAGGGGCGTTAAAATGAGGGATTGTGTAGGAATGGATTAACCTGTATCAATATGTCCGCATAATAAGCTTTCTTTTATTTCGGAGACAGTTCAGTATATAATGATATTCATTATCACGAACCAGAGGGCGCTATCTGTTGATATTACATCATATGATCATGTTACCATTGTTTGATCACACTCTAAAATCAATTAAGAATTAGAACAAAGTCTTGACGTTATAAAATCTTGAAATAATATACATTACGCAAGCACGTACAAGAAAAGAACCGTCTCTTTCCAAACTGATTCGACTCTGGTCATTAATTTTTGAAATTATAACCGATTTTCTTGGAAACTAAACTGTTTACTGACACAATCGTTATTTCATAAAAAATAAACGTTTATTAATATTTTCTACACAAGCGGTGATTCGACAATTGTTTGCTAGCTGAATGCATCTTATTCATTTCTCGTAACAAAAAATCAATCGCTATTCAAGCAAAACACGCTAATATCAAATGACTGGTTAACCCATTACCAGACGACAGAATTTAAGACTGCTACCAAATTGAGAAAAAAATGAAGAAAACAATTTTTGAACAATCCTTGTCCTTTTGGGTTGAAAAAATTGTGGATAACGAAGAAACTGCTTGTAACTTTTTTTCTATGTTCTTTTTTTGCTTGGGGCCATTAAAAAGCATCCAGTTTGGGAATGGGTTAAACAAAACCCTCAAGTATTTCATACTTTTAACGATAACAAAAATAATGATAAATTACTGTGTGAGCTGCAATCAATAAATCTGTTGATAAAGTCAACTAAGAGAAGTTTTTATTTTAAAGAAGCGTCCCTAGTTAATTCTTCCATTGAATATCAACAGGACATTAACGCTCATCCCTTCTTATATACTCAATTTCTATACAATTTCGCTTATCACTACATTTTTAAATAATAACAACAGCTGTTATAACCCAGGTGACTTCTTTCTGTTAGATGGGTCAGGACAACAAAACGTTAGCAATCGATTTCGTCTTGAAACCTACCATTGAATAAATGGCACTTAGAAAGCGTGAAACCATTTTTCAAACGGAGGCGTGTTTTTGTCCCTCCCGAATACAAACTGATTCATTCCATATGGTATCTGTAATAGCAAATAGAAATTCTTCGTAAATATGAATGATATGAACAAAATGAATGCCGTCATTGTCGTTATTTAACCTCGTAACTACAGTTTTATCCAAGCTGTAGTTACGAAGTTTTAGAACGACAACGACGATATGCAACATGCATTAAGACATACTGGAAACAGTTTTGGTAGAAAAGCCATATGACGCTGCGTGGTTTACCTTGAAAACAATTTTCTATTGAACCATTTATATCGATCGAAACCTAAAGACCTCTACAAACAATCTATGGATCGCTGGCAACGCCCACTGTGATCCGACGGGAACTTGCACTTAGATTTTATATGTCGGTATTTTGCAAAATTCATGGCCATGTTGCAGATAAGTAAAATGGTTGGTTGGCAACCTAAATGTCATAGTTGCCACGTGTAAGTCGACAAATCTAAAGAAAATATTTCACATAAATGTCGGCCTTTCAAAGTTCAAAGCTCACAACCAGGTCTTAAAGAATGATTTGATTGGTTGATAGATTGACAATCGGAATCAGTAAATTCTGAATCGTAAAATGGAAGGAAAAATATCGAAAATGCAAAAAGTTTCAACCCTTCTCAAATTGAGCAGCCTAACCAGAGTCAAAACTCTTCCGTTTATAATATTTTCTGAAAGTAGATTATATCGTATCCAACTGATTAGTATATTCGTGGTACCAACTTAGACCGACCTCTGCTGGATCTGCTCTCTTTTTCATAAGCTTGTTTAACGAAGTTACCAGATGCCCCTTTTTCGCATAGCAGTTCCCAAAAATAAACACAAATTTCAACCAATGTCTTCTATTTCGCTCGTCTGCAATGAAAGTAGAACACAGCGAACGTATTTCATATTTAACAAGACATTTGGAATTTATGGATAAATCCGTGAATTGACACACACTTTTACAAAATTGGATTTATGCCGTCATAAGCTTTATTTCATTTGATTCCCATTAAAACTTACCAGTTATTTATCGCATTCTAGTGTGCGAAAAGAGCAATGCTAATATTCTACGTTGGGATCGATTTTTCTACATTTGATGGCATTCAAATTTCGTAGAACACAGCCTGTAACTGTCCAAGAAGGAAACATCAAAGTCTACAGTTATGGTGCCTTAGAGTTGACGTGTGCGGGTTTTTTTTTTTTTTTTTTTTAGATAGAAAAGAAAAACTCGATAATTATTCTAAGAAGTTACATGTGCGTTTATTTTATTTATTTATTTTTTTTTTTTTTTTTTTTTTTTTTTTTTCAATTAGAAATTAAAAGAAGTAAGAAAACGAACTGCTAACTCGTGGAAACGAGATATACAGCCAAGAAAAATTGGTCTCTATGTCGTGCGAACGAAATAGTAAGTCTTTCCTACAAGATAGTCACCCAACAAGGTTACTTATCTAATGCGGCATCCATTTTAAAGTCATAAATAGCTCAAATAAAAAATCAAAGGACTGAAAGTACTGAGAAGTTGGAATATGCTGAAAGGGTCATAACTGTGGAATTCGGTTCAAATTCATTTATTACTTTCCGAGTAAGCCTCCCTCCTTTAAACTTAGACCAGCATTCCCATTCGTGTACATATGTGCGTGAATAACGCACAAAAACATAAATCCACATACAGAAATAAAAAACTAGCATTGTCTTAACCCATTCCCAGACAGTGACGATTTTAAATGACCCTCATTATGAAAGCTTTGGAAAACATTGTGGAAAATGATGAAATTGCATGTTACAAGCAATTTCTGCATTATCCACAATGTTGTCTGTCAAAAAAGACCAGAATTTTAAAGATTTCATCAATTTACAATTGTCGTCTGCTTCTTCTTTGAATTTGAACTGGCCTAAAATTTTATCGTGTTGGAATGGGTTATAAGCTCTTGTCACGCACAGCAAAATTGGAATTTTCAAGCATAACATTCTCCTTTTGATCAACTCTAATACGTTAACTCCTTTTAGAATCTTGAAAACAGAGAATAACAGCTTCTACAGTAAGAAATCAATGACCTACATGATTATTTGACCCTCAACTCGGCCAATTCTGTAACGATCATACTAAACTCACGTAGATTTCACTTCAAGTTAATGAGTTTACGTGGAAATTTGCGGAAATTTGCGCAAACTTGTTTCAGGGTGATCGATTAAGACTTAGGAAATCTTAAGAAAAAAGGACCAGGCCGAAAGCTACATGACACTTTTTAAAGGTTTGATGTGTTAATGATTTAAACTTGTAAATAACGCCATAATAAAGCGTAATTATTTGATGAATAAGTAGAAACCGGAAATTGATATGTTTACATTCTAATTTTAAAAATCTTCTACTTTCGTTTTGCATCTATTTGATTTTTATTGAGTGAAAGCTGTAAATCCCACTATAATCGCTTTTGTTTGATGCATACGAGCCCCCTTAATCGCTCTAGAATGTTTTAAAGCACCGGGCGGCGTGATTATTGTAAAAATGCATTTGCGACCTGAGCCATATTTGTAAACATTTCCTATCTATGGTCACATGACTACCACATGTCATTTGAGGTTACGTATTTACCAAACAGGGGACGGCGAATCATAAAAAACAAATTACTACGCTGATTATTACCTTGTTTTTCAATAACTTAAAGCAAACTAAAGCTTGTTAGAAGTCTCTACACGAACTTTTATATCATCCTTTGCATGTGCCATATTATTGTCTACGGCTACAACTAATTGATTGTCCATGGTAAGTTGAGATGAGAAGTAACCCGAGGTGTATTCATATCTAAGAGATCACGTGATATGTGTTATCAAGAAATTGTCTTGTGTTGATTTTGCGTTTTTTTAAATCTAACTTGGAATTGCTCCGAATTCCAACTTAAAAACGACTTTGATTGGTTGTGCATCTCGTTCCCATAAGATAGCAATTTGTTTTCTGTCTTTTCAATTTTTTACTTCAAAATCACACACACAAAAAAACACGTTTTTAACCGACTCTTTTAATTAAGAATAGAAAAGAAAATCTTTTCTTAAACTTGAATGACTCCGATAACAGTCACCTAATGCAATGTTAATCATTAAATTCTTTACGTCGAAAGACATTAATTGTGTTTCTCTACTTATGACCACAAGAACCGTTTGGATCAAGTACATGAAGATAGGAAGCATCAGTGACCCGTTGAGATAAAGTTGTAGAAGTGGAACACTGTCCCAAGTCTTCTATCGTTTATCGACCCTTTACCGTGAAACACAATTTTAGCCTGGCCCATATTCAAAGAAGGCGCAAATCACAATTTCAAGTTGATGGAATCTTAAAAATCTTTGTCTTTTGCGAAAGAAAACATTGTGGATAATGAAGAAATTGTTTGTGACACAATGATTTCCAGAGTTCTATATTGAGGGGCGTTTAAAAGTATAATTTTGTGGGAATGGGTTGAAGATTCCCGCCACTTATATTTATTGCAAAAATCCAGTCTCGTAGGCAGTATCTCCGGATTTGTTTAGACAGAGCACTTTCGGTAATTGTGTCGAACGACCCTTGTGCCAAATGATGGCTAGAAAAATGTCTAGCGACCTACTTGTTTAAGATTTGTATAGAATATTGTCAAATGGACAATTTGATAGCATGAGAAATGCTTAGTGTAAATATTGATGGATCGCAGCAGCGAACCAAATTACCAAACCATCAATCAAATCATTAATTTAGACCGGAATTGAAATTTGAACTCCGAAATTGGTTGAAATTTTGAGAAGCGTTTTAAAGTACATCTGTAACAACGATTTTTTTGTTTGTCTTTCTTTTAAAGCTTATGATTTATGCAGTTTAAATCCTATCGAATTATACCGGGCGCAGTGTCTCGAGCTTCAAGTTTGTTTGTTTTTAAAAGACAAAACAAAACAAACAAACAAACAAAAACAGGTATTTGACGCGGGAATTTAATAAATCACAGACACGTTTCATTGATTGGTATAGTCCTTGGTATATCATGTATTAAATAAAGTATCTTTTTTAAGTTCTGATTTTTATCCTAAACAGTGTAGTGACCAGTTAGGACATTTTGATCATTGATCGTTGGCTTAGTGTAAAAACATCGTAATTCTCTATAAAAACTATAGAAATTTATTATATATTGTTTTTTATTAACCCTTTCCTATTCAATCCCTGGTTTTTACGTCCATGTGATTATATAATTAAGAAATCATTGTAGAAAAAGAAGAAAATGCTTGTCACAAGCAATTTTTTCCCACAATATTTTTCTACCCATCGACATATTGGATATCATGTATTAGAACAGATAAAAGTGTTAAAAGACGCTCATTTTGTCAATTTAATACGGACTTTTGGACAATGGTATGACAGTCAATCAATTATGAATTCTTGGTTCACCTTTATTGCTGTGTCACAATTGCAGATATTGCAAATTAAACAGTCAGCGCTTAACTTGAAGCACTGAGATTACTTGTGTAAACCATTTGGAGAAAGAGTTGAAGTAAAGCTAGACAAAAATAGCCAAGATATAAAGTGGTCTTTTTATGGACATTTTTTAAGTTATAGAAACTATAGTAAACAAGGGGCAAAAAAGCCCTAAAAAGCTCACCTGAAAATGATTTGATCTAAGCCCTACCTACAATGCAGATGATTTTTAAAGAATTATTCCATGGTTTCTGTAAGTCTGATAAACCCGACCCTACAAGGCCTACATTTCTTGGATAATAAAAATTTCATGAACAAGTTTCCAAAAGGGTCTCATAAGGAACATTTCTGCCAAATTTGGTCCAAATCGGTAAAAGGAGAAGATTTTCAAAGAATTGTTCAATGATTTCTCTACGTCTGATAAGCCCTGCCATGCCACGCCAACATTTTTTGCGAGTCAAAATTTCACGAACAAGTTTTAAAAAGGTTCAAATGAGGAAAGTTCCTGCCAAATTTTATCCAAATCGGTTCTTATAAGCCCCGGTGAAAGGCCGTGTCTATTTTAACATCAAAATCCATGAGGGAATCTGTAATATTTCTGTAAATTTACTTGAAATACAATCAATTGTTTCTGAGCAGAAATTGTTAAGAAAAAGACAACGAACCGACATACGGATGCAAGTACTCACGAAAGACACAAAACCATGACAAAAGCCCCTCTGGACAGTGTTGATTAGTAGACAACATTTTGAACTATATGGACGCTATCTCTGTTTTACCACAAGAAATTAGCTCGAAATTAATGAAAAATTAGCAACTAAACGCAAGTTGAATTGTACCTACACTTTTCCCACTTTTTCTTCGGAAAGAGAAGATTCGCGGCTCTGTATAACAATCAATTACTTTTACTGATCCATTAATTGAGCAATCTTTCAGACTTCGTTAAGACCTCCTTGCTGAAGTTTAAGTCGAGAATTAGCTGATAGACGAACTCTTAATTATTCTATAGATAGCCTCAATAAAGATTAGAATATGTGTAAAGAAACACTGGGCGGTCAAAGTGGCATAATAATAGTCATGCAATATTGCAAATGAAGTTAAATCAAAGTACTGGAAGAACTGTAAGCTAGGAAAGCATAGTTTTGTTAAGTATTCTTAAGTAAGTTTATCATGATGAATAAACGAGAAATCTACTTTGCTATAGGTTATCGTGATGACTAAACGAGGTTAAAGTAACCCAGGAGTTAAAACATTACAATATGACAAAATCTAAGACTGGTTCAAATTAAAAGAAGTTGCAGACGACAATTGCAAGTTGGGTGAATTTAGACAATATTTCCCTTGATGGATAGACAAATGTTTTCCAAGGCCTTTTTCTTGAGATGCTTAAAAAGTGGAATTGAATGGGAACGGTTTAAATACCATGCTTTAAAAAGAGTCCTCCCTAAATATAGTTTGCAATATTCCTGAAATACATAAGAACTACTTTGTATGGGGTATACATTGAATGGATTTAGTGGTTAAGCCTCCGGTGGCAGTTTGCAGTCATTGAACTCTGAGAAATCCTCAAAACTTGTCTGCTAACTTAAGCTATCAAAGCTGATGCTTTGCTAGCTAAAAATTACTTTCAAAATTCATTGTCCTTTTTGAAGACTACATTGAGACTCAGACTGATAATAGCAAGACCTTGTTGCCTTACTTGTTACGCCTACGAGCTGTCAATGATGGGTAATGTTCTTTTGACGTTTGTTTATCATTTATTAGGAATAATGTTTATCCGCATAACCCTTCTCTATGAAATATACAAGGTTTCCAATGATAGATGAACAGCTCTAGCAGACACTGAATGATCACAGTATAGTAATAAGGCTTCGTCTATTGAACAGCGACCGACACAGGACGACCACAAAGTGAAAGACGCAAGCTGAACGCTAAACGACTGTCATGGTACAAATTACAGCCATTGACACAGTATGATCAAAAGTTTCGGATAAAATAAAGGAAGCTAGAGCAGTATGCGGTTATGTCATTTATTCCAGATAGATTAAATGACGTCATTCATGACACATAGAACACACCTTTCAGTATATGAAACATTGAGGTAAAATGTAAAAATGACTAGTATGACATATTTTCTACCCAAACATTGAGAATTAATCTAATTTCAATAAACTAAGAGCTCCTGAGCACAGTGAGCACAGAGAAAGTTGGTGCCAGAAGAGGCCGAGCACAGTGAGCATAGAGAAAATTGGCACGAAGATGTCAAAATGCAAAAAACTATTTAAAAAGTAGTGTGGGTGGTGGCAGGGGCAGTGGTGGTTAAAACTTTCTTTTGTTAATTCTAAATAGGTGTCAATCGAACAAAGGAATTGACTCGAATGACTCTTATTGGCTCAGAATGTCAATCTGGGCTTCTCATTGGTCAAAAGGGCTATATATCGACTACTTTGGGGTTAACTGAATAGCCTGATATTAAACGCTTGTAAAAAGAAGAGCCACTATACTATTCAATAGAAAAAAGGGGACGAAGAATAGTTCACAGATAAATCAATTTATTCCCAATAAATTAACATTTATCCGCATAACCCTTCTCTATGAAATATACAAGGTTTCCAATGATAGATGAACAGCTCTAGCAGACACTGAATGATCACAGTATAGTAATAAGGCTTCGTCTATTGAACAGCGACCGACACAGGACGACCACAAAGTGAAAGACGCAAGCTGAACGCTAAACGACTGTCATGGTACAAATTACAGCCATTGACACAGTATGATCAAAAGTTTCGGATAAAATAAAGGAAGCTAGAGCAGTATGCGGTTATGTCATTTATTCCAGATAGATTAAATGACGTCATTCATGACACATAGAACACACCTTTCAGTATATGAAACATTGAGGTAAAATGTAAAAATGACTAGTATGACATATTTTCTACCCAAACATTGAGAATTAATCTAATTTCAATAAACTAAGTGCTCCTGAGCACAGTGAGCACAGAGAAAGTTGGCGCCAGAAGAGGCCACAAGCATGAGTTTTTCCTGACATTATGAAGGGGAAAACAAGCTCATGCAGCGCCAACAATTACGCATGCGCGTCTCGCTTCCAAAAGGTAGGACAACTAAAAATATCCCTTATGCTTTTAGGCCTTGGGTATGCCTGGTTTTCTTATTAATTTTGTTGTATGTTTTGGGGAAGATATGGCTTTAAGCCCTGTGTGGTTGGTATGTAAGAAATGCCCATTATAATCTCGAATTTCCTGACCAAACAAAAGCATCCACAATGGAGAAGCCTGTCATTATTTGTTATCTTTGTCCAGACAAGAATAATTTTGCTTTAGACCAAAAGAATCTGTCACCTATCACCAAGGTAAATACAGGCCCGTCGGAAACGTTTTACATTTAGTGGCTAGCTTGGAAGCATTTCAAGATTGGGGTGGGGTGGTCTCACTAGGATAATGGGAGGACTTATTTATAGGCATGCAAATCAATATATAATTTTCTCCCCTCCCTAGACAGCCCTAGATCCCTTTTTCCTGCGGGCCTAAAGGTCTTAATTAAACAATGTTTATTATATCAAAAACTGACAATCTTGAATAAAGCTGTAGTTATGACAGTTTGTTCGTCCACTGACGACATAATTATATAGAACATTAGCTGATCTAAGACATCATTTTCAGTTCACAGCGACAATTCTCTATTTTATACAACAAAGATGCCGTTTCTCGAGAAATTTTAAAACTGGTTAAGAGGCCATAACAACAACTGTTCAATTTATCAATCAGTCACAAAGCTTAAAGGCGCAACAAGAGAACCCAGCTGGGAGAGGCCGTAGAACAGCGTTGATTAAATTCACTGATTATAAAACAAAGTGGAAGCATATGAGCTGTTAAAGAAATTAATCTTATTACACATTGTCGTGTTTCAATTGCGTAATACCATTTTTACAATCCGTTTTGAAATAAAACCTTTATTTGAAATGAATTATCTAATTACACATTTGTGTTAAAAATCTTTTTCAAATTGCGTAATACTGATTATATTAGTGGTTCATAATCTTTTCAATAAAGAAATAAAGAGTATATTGCGGATGTTCCCAAAGACAAATTCGGAGGCCAAAGTTATCTCCCTTTACGAAATATTGAAATGCTTCCTAGTAAGCCCCCGCTCTTTAAAATCGTGCAATGTTTCCTGCAAACTGCACATCCTCCTGAACTTTTGCACATTGATAGATAACGAAATATAAGTCGATTTACGAGTCTAAAACTGCATAATTATAAACCTCTTGCACTTTATTGTATATCGTATTTCACGTGTGTCTTGGCGAAATGACAAAGCATTTCCCGGTGCAATTATTTCAAGATCACGTTTCCAGTTTGTTTGAAGGTATCTCGTTTAAAATGCAATCTTTCATCATCAAGTTTTGTCATAATTGCCCGTACATGCATTCTATTGTCTCATTTATCTTTTGTGGATACTTCAAAAATAATAAATGTTCGTAGAATGAAACTGGTATTTGCGTTTCTATTGGGAAGCTACCTATTTGATAAACAGTTACATAAATTAAATTAATGATAATAAGTCACGTAAAATATCATTCTCTAATATTTTGATTTATTTCTTTGATTTTATTTTGTCTGTTTCGTGATTCTGTATTAATTCACTGTTTACATAGGAACACTGTCCACTTTAATGTTGTTGACAGAAACTCGGGTAATATACAGCGTATAATCGGCTGATTGTTTCTCTCACTGACGAGAATGCTTGTTAGAGGTTGAAAAACGACTCTGAATGCGCATTCAATTGAAAGCCCCTTTTTTCATAGGTACTTTGTTGATTGTCCTATTTATAAAGAGCTTTATTTTCATTAATTTTCTTTCTTTTGAAATAGTATGAAAACAACTATCCGGCCCTCGGAGTCGGCGCATTACTTTCTACAAATTATGTTGTCAAAAAATAACATATACTGTGTTTCAGGACGTCACGTCGATCCTTAGACACGGGGATAATTCGTACTTACAAAAATTCAAGACATCGACATGGTCATAATTAGACAATAGACAGCTTGTTATCAACCTGTCTCCTGACTTAAGCGTACAAACTTTAACTGCCACATCATCAGTATTCGAGCCCTGGCGTACTTTTCTATTTTGCGGTAAATAGTACATTTGATTGGGTCATTTAGCGATTACAAAAGCAATCAGGTTAAACAAGTTTCTATTCACATACTTATGGATGGTTATTAGTCCCCTAACGGTAAAGCTGGGGGAACTCTGTCCGGATGTCTATCTTTTTATCCACCAGTCCAGTTAATGAGCTTTCTGGACTTTTTCCTAAATGCTGTTAGGTATTCTCCTGATATTTGGTGTGTGCATCTGCATTAATGTATCATAGATCAAGCTTCAGTGTCGTTCCGGTCTATTAATTCTAGACAAAGATACGAATGCTGGACCAGAAATTTATTTGAAAATTCCCGTTTTCCTGATTTTTTTCGTAAAAACTGGCAGACTTTGACATGATATTTGGCATGTGGGTTCACAAAAGAAAGCATATGAACAAGCTCGAGTTTTGTTCCTGTCCATTGCTTTTTAATGAAGATAGAATGGCTTTAGAATATTTCTCTGATTGCCCGGATTTCTGCCACGAATATATATTCTAAGCTGATAAGGTACTACATATTGCTTTGCAATACTTCAGAATGCTTCTTTCTTCTTAGTTTACTTTTTGAGTTGATTTGTAGCCTCTAGAAGTTGATAGTTAGGCCACTGTTCATTTTCTTGAATTTCCCTGTATGTTTTATTAGAAAGGCTGGTAAATCCGTAGCTACTGTTTATAATAAACTCATTACTTAATATACTTACTAATACTTTTGGCAGTCTAACTTGAAGATTCAGCCAAAAGCTAACTTTATTTGATATGTGCGACTTTGAAAGAAAAGTAGTTCCAGATTTTAGGAAATTTGATATCATCACTACACGTTGGTGTTTTAATCCCTAATCGAAGGGTCATTTAATTAATTTAGAATTTTTGAAGCAAAATGATAATATTTATGATGATGGTAATAAAAATTTAGAAAAATTAAACTAAGTTCTCCTGATATGACATACTTTTAAGATATTTGTTGAATGGTAATGGATTATATTTATGGGTATTTGTAGATTTATACTTGTAAATGAAATATTCTAGTGCAAAAAGATGGCCCACGACACATCAGTTAGAAAGGCAGATAAACTAATTTGAACGTTATTGAATGTGCGATCGTAATTTCGATTAAAAGAGGTTGTAGCTGCAATGTGGTGTTTAAATTAAATCACTTCAGCTTTAACATGTTGAAATATAAAAAAAATGTAAAATCATGTTTTACTGGTATTATTGTGTTTTAAAATAATAATATTGATAAAAAGCAATTAGAAAAACATTACTCATGTAAATTTGTTACCATGTGATAAGAGTATTCAAAAGTCAGACATATATATCTAAAAACGTGCTGGTAAGCTAAAGTATATATAGGAAGAAAGTCTGAGAAGCAATTAATATTTTAAAAGCATTTCTCACGTTGCACGTCTGGCAATAACCAATTTAGATTTGCATTCAGGGATGTCTCAGGCGGAGTTAAAGTATATTTCATGTTTACGGCCATTCAGCGTCATCTTCCGCCACTAAATTACTGGTATAAAGATTAAGTCTACCCATACTATTGAGAAACTTGCTCTTTTGAATTTTGAAGTGCCGTACCACCACTAATAAAGCATTCTGAGTCGCTTTGGGAGGAGATGGGTCAAATACAAAGTCGGTTTAAACCTTCTTTCTACATATACATGTATATAGCCTTTGTTGGCTTTTCAACCTGGAACGTAAAAATTATGATTTAAGCATTACTCATAGGAATCCATGAACTTATTCTTCATAATTTGACCTCGGGTGCCCGATAGTTCGGAAAAGGATATAATTGAATGATCAAGGCAAGATTTTCAATGATTTTCCCTCTTTTGTTAAATTGACAACCAGAGCTTTTAACGGAATTTTATTCCTTTAGCTATATGTAAGAGGACCGTCTTAGGACCATTTCTGTCAAATTTGTAGGAGAAGATATTATTTGAAGAAATCGCTCTTTGTTTCTATATGCGGGCTGAACTCACCTGAACTTCTGCCCATTGGATCCGGAGATAGTGCCATTATGAATTTTCAAATAAAGTTTGTTGCCATGCAACCCTGGGATTTTAATTCATTTCAGTGTTTAGCTATTTTGAGAGAGGACTAACATTATTATATTTCCGTCAAATTTAGTTTAAATTGGCCTAGTGGAACTTCAAGGATGGCGTACTTGCGTCGGACATAGGCCTATCATAATAGCTCACTTATGTGTCAAATGAAGAAATCTTGTCGGCTTCTTTCAAGAAAACCGATGATACAAAACACCTTACGATTGACGTGCAATGTTAAAGGCAGTATATATATATATATTTCAGCAGAATCATTCAATGTAGAATGTCTAGATTCTGATCATCATCAAAAAGTAAAAAGTTTCTACCTTAATTAGCCTTCGGATTCTGGCTAGGGACTATACGTTTCGCACTTTTCGAAAGTCTTATTTTGGCTGACGGGTCACATATCGAGGATAATGAACGTGGTGACTTAGTTATTGCTGTTGATGATGTTTTGTAATTTGTTTGTTGTTATTTTGTTTTTGTTTTGTATATGAAATGGGTTTAACAAGATTGTAGAAAAAAAAACTAGACCGTCTACACCTATGCAGTCGACGGCGAAGTACACCTTTTTATTCGTGTGTTTACTGGGTACTAATAGTCTTACGTTTGGACCCTGTATGGGTTTCAAAAGGAGCCAACATTTATAGCTGCCAATACATTACGCAGTAGATGAGTAATGATGAAAATTGATAGATTATGGTGGATTGGTGTACTTACAAATTTAGGGTTACTAGTATTCTGTAAGAAGAAGGAATTCAACTACGTTTTGTTGCCAATGTCTTGAAGGTTTTTAAGAATGAAATAAGGTCATTGACCGGATTGATGGTCACGACTATCATGTTGGCGGTGATGGCCGCTGGTCGCTGTACACTGGTCGTTTATGATTAGAAATGATCTGAAATGAAATAAAAAAGAATATCTTAAATTCTTTTTGTTTCTTGTGTATGAAATGATAATATTGATTACGCCCTTTCCGTTTTTTGAGTTTCGAAAGCGAAAGTCAATTACTCAAACGCCCCAGTAAACTCAAAACTAACAAAATGAATAGAAAGAAAACAATTATGACGTTTTAATACGTAATACACGAAGACGACGTTTTTTAGTTAAGATTTTGGAAGTATGTTATTAAAACTAAAGGCAAAACACAGAAATTGTTAAACAATCTGTTCGCGGCAAATATTATTGAATACTTTTGAAGCTAAATTGTGTGATTGATATTGTAAGTTTAAATGTAGGAGGTATATACTTGATACTAAAGCCAGACATTGAAATTGTTAATTGTTCGTTCGCGGCAAAAATTATTGAATACTTTGGAAGGAAACTTGTGGGGTTGTTTTTGTGAGATAAAAGTTGGAGGTATATGGTTGAAACTTAAGTCAAAACATGAAAATTGTTAAACATTTGTTTGAGACAAATGTTATTGAAAACTTAGGAAGCACAATTGTGGGATTGATTTTTTGAGTTAAAAGGTACATGTATATGGTTTAAATTGAAGCCGAATCACAGAAATCGTTAAACATTCGTTCGCGGCGAATATTATTGAATACTTTTGAAAGCAAAATTAAGACAGTATTACAATATATAGACCTTGATATCTCATTTAAATCCATTACCACACGAGATATAAATCAGACTGGTCCAAACTGAAAGAAGTTGCAGACGACAAGTTTGAGTTGGTGAAATTTTGAATCTCTTTGACTTACGGGGAAGAAATCGTTGTGGTTAATAAAGAAATTTCTTGTTACAAACAATTTGTTTATTTTCCCCAATATTTCATGAAGCTCTTTCTTAAGTGCAACCCATTTGGAATGGGTTAGAAAAAGATTAATGTTAAGATAGAAATATGCTACTTCATTAAGAAAAACATGAGTTGTAATTCGATTTTTTCTTTTGTTAAACAGTTCAATTTTTGGTATTAATGTAAAAAACTATTTTCAAATAGGTTAAAATTTGTTTATAAAACAGTATGGGAAAACAGTTGTTCATCTGCAATATGTTGTGATCACCTTTCGGAGTACTATCCAGACCTCAATTTAATTCATTACGAGATTTTAATTCTCTCGACGACACCGGGTGTTAATTTTGTCTCTGATAACGTGAGGAACTGCACAAATTTGCTCATGAACGTGATTCAGAATCAAATCTAATAATTTTACTAATCAATAAAAGGGGGTATCAAAAAACGTGAACTTTTCCTATAACTTCAAATTTACCCGATGGAAACAGATAACATTTTGCAAACCTTTCGAACGATTTCATGTTGAAGGAGTTGCGCATTTACTATGATCATGAATTTCAATGATCATGTTGAAAAAATTTCAAAGTCAAATTTTCCTGCCTGGAATCCCCGGCACAACCCATTTCTTGAGACATTGCTATTGGTAATATCTCTATATATTCCCTATTTGTGTTGACCTGAGGAAAACACAGTTATGTCCAAAATTTTGAAAGGTGGTAAAAGGCCTTCATATGTTGGTATATTTATTATTTTTAAATAGCATAAATGATTTCCATAGGGATAATGGCACTGGGAGACGGGAAATGTCTCGTCAACGTTTGGTCTTTAAAAAAGTGAAGACGTTTATCAAGAATGAGAGCAGGCTGACTATTACTGATATTGACACAAACCTTGGTATTCTTTATGGAAACGCACATTCAGTTCTAAGAAACCAGTTGAAGCTCCTAGGGACTTTACAGTCTTCCCGGGACTTATAGTTCAGCTGTAGAGACTAAGATTTATACACCGATAGAGAAACCTAAACACGCAACACACGCTTTTATTCGTCAGTTGGACTCAGATCTGTATATGAAAATTTAAGCAAGAGAGCTGAGCTACACAGGAAGTTTGTTGAATGTTTTTATTTGAAATGTAAGTACTCAATACAGAAATAGCATCTTCACCCCGTTACCGTACCCCGGTACAAACTATCTACACAGTCAAGAATGGTCGTTACAGGAGACCAACTAGGGCGATTATATCTAACTTCAAAAGATAACCAGAATAATTTCGTTAAGTAGTTACTATGTACATTTCCTTTCATATTCTATAAAAACAAAACTAATGTAGGATAAGTCCAGGTATTTTTTACTCATCCTCCCGTATGACCTTTTCTAATTTTTTCAAAAAATGAAATGTTTAACATCTAAATTAGGTAAACATTGCTTCGATGCAGGAAACACTACAACCTAGCCAAAATTTATTCGAGTGACCTCTGACAGCGGCGTCTACTTCCAATTAAACGCCATTTGTTTTAGTAAAACAGGAATGCATCCGCAAATGGCCTGGTTTTGTTTGGGGTTTTGTGTGTGTGTGTGTGTTTTGTGTGTGTGTGTGTGTTTGTTTGTTGTTGGGGTGTGTGTGTGTGTGTGTGAGTGTGTGTGTGTGTGTGTGTTGGGGTTTTTTTTTTTTGTTGTTGTTGTTGTTTTGTGTTTTGTTTTTGTTTGCTGTTGCTTTTTCTTGGAATGTGACCTTAACCATGAAATTGAAAATAAAGGAAATAGAAAATTATCCTTGATACCATTGTGGAGGTCTTATGAATCAACAAGTGCACCGCCCACGGATGCCAACGCTCGGCTGTAGGTGCTGGATAATGCAAAAACTTTAAGTAAAAAAAGGGGGCATAACTCTTATAAAACGCTTTAAGACTTATCCCCTTGATAGTCTAGAAAGCTCTTGTCACAAGTAATTCCTTGTTTTTTCCACAATATTTTTCTTCCCATCGATATCTTGGATACCATGTATTAGAACAGATAAAAGTGTAAAAAGACGCTCATTTAGTTAATAGAATACGGACTTTCGACTAGTGGTATGACAGTTAATCAATTATGACTTCTTTGTTCACTTTTATTGCTGTGTACAAGAATGATTCACATTTAAAGATATTGCAAATTAAACAGTCAGTGCTTAATTTGAAGCACTGAGATTACTTGTGTAAACCATTTGGAGAAAGAGTTGAAGTAAAGCTAGAAGAAAAAAAGCCAAGATATATGGCAGTCTTTCTATGCACATTTTTTAAGTTATAGAAACTATAGTAAACAAGAGGACAAAAATGGCCCTAAAACGTTCACTTGATAATGATTTGATCTAAGCCCTACCTATCATGCAGATGATTTTTAAAGAATTATTCCATGGTTTCTGTTAGTCTGATAAACCCTGCCCTACTAGGCCTACATTTTTTGGATAATCAAAATTTCATGAACAAGTTTCCATAAGGGTCTAATAAGGAACATTTCTGCCAAATTTGGTCCAAATAGGTAAAAGGAGAAGATTTTCAAAGAATTGTTCCATGATTTCTCTACGTCTGATAAGCCCTGCCATGCCACGCCAACATTTTTTGCGAGTCAAAATTTCACATACAAGTTTTAAAAAGGGTCACATGAGGAAAGTTCCTGCCAAATTTGATCCAAATCGGTTCTTATAAGCCCCGATGAAAGGGCGTATCTATTTTAACATCAAAATCCATGAGGGAATCTGTAATATTTCTGTGAATTTACTTGAAATACAATCAATTGTTTCTGAGCAGAAATTGTTAAGAAAAAAAACAACGAATCGACATACGGATGCAAGTACTCACGAAAGACACGAAACCATGACAATAGCCCCTCTGGACAGTGTTGATAAGTAGACAACATTTTGAACTATATGGACACTATCTCTGTTTTACCACAAGAAATTAGCTCGAAATTAATGAAAAATTTGCAACTACACGCAAGTTGAATTGTACCTACACTTTCCCACTTTTTCTTCGGAAAGAGAAGATTCGCGACTCTGTATAACAATCAATTACTTTTACTGATCCATTAATGGAGCACTCTTTCAGACTTCGTTAAGACCTCCTTCTGAAGTTTAAGTCGAGAATTAGCCGAGAGACGAACTCTTAATTATTCTATAGATAGCCTCAATAAAGATTAGAATATGTGTAAAGAAACACTGGGCGGTCACAGTGGCATAATAATAGTCATGCAATATTGCAAATTAAGTTAAATCAAAGTACTGGAAGAACTGTAAGCTAGGAAAGCATAGTTTTGTTAAGTATTCTTTTAGTTTATCATGATGAATAAACGGGAAATCTACTTTGCTATAGGTTATCGTGATGAATAAACGAGGTTAAAGTAACCCAGGAGTTAAAACATTACAATATGACAACATCTAAGACTGGTTCAAATTAAAAGAAGTTGAAGACAACAATTGCAAGTTGGGTGAATTTAGACAATATTTCCCTTGATGGATAGACAAATGTTTTCCAAGGCCTTTTTCTTGAGATGCTTAAAAAGCGGAATTGAATGGGAACGGTTTAAATACCATGCTTTTAAAAGAGTCCTCCCTAAATATAGTTTGCAATATTCCTGAAATACTTAAGAACTACTTTGTATGGGGTATACATTGAATGGATTTAGTGGTTAAGCCTCCGGTGGCAGTTTGCAGTCATTGAACTCTCAGAAATCCTCAAAACTTGTCTGCTAACTTAAGCTATCAAAGCTGATGCTTTGCTAGCTAAAAATTACTTTCCAAATTCATTGTCCTTTTTGAAGACTACATTGAGACTCAGACTGATAATAGCAAGACCTTGTTGCCTTACTTGTTACGCCTACGAGCTGTCAATGATGGGTAATGTTCTTTTGACGTTTGTTTATCATTTATTAGGAATAATGTTTACGCATGCGCGTCTCGCTTCCAAAAGGTAGGACAACTAAAAATATCCCTTATGCTTTTAGGCCTTGGGTATGCCTGGTTTTCTTATTAATTTTGTTGCATGTTTTGGGGAAGATATGGCTTTAAGCCCTGTGTGGTTGGTATGTTAGAAATGCCAATTATAATCTCGAATTTCCTGACCAAACAAAAGCATCCACAATGGAGAAGCTTGTCATTATTTGTTATCTTTGTCCAGACAAGAATAATTTTGCTTTAGACCAAAAGAATATGTCACCTATCACCAAGGTAAATACAGGCCCGTCGGAAACGTTTTACATTTAGTGGCTAGCTTGGAAGCATTTCAAGATTGGGGTGGGGTGGTCTCACTAGGATAATGGGAGAACTTATTTATAGGCATGCAAATCAATATATAATTTTCTCCCCTCCCTAGACCGCCCTAGATCCCTTTTTCCTGCGGGCCTACAGGTCTTAATTAAACAATGTTAATTATATCAAAAACTGATAAGTAACAAGCTTGAATAAAGCTGTAGTTATGACAGTTTGTTCGCCCAATGACGACATAATCATATAGAACATTTAAATTTAGCTGATCTAATACATCATTTTCAGTTCACAGCGACAATTCTCTATTTCATACAACAAAGATGCCGTTTCTCGAGAAATTTTAAAACTGGTGAAGAGGCCATAACAACAACTGTTCAATTTATCAATCAGTCACAAAGCTTAAAGGCGCAACAAGAGAACCCAGCTGGGAGAGGCCGTAGAACAGCGTTGATTAAATTCACTGATTATAAAACAAAGAGGAAGCATATGAGCTGTTAAAGAAATTAATCTTATTACACATGGTAGTGTTAAACATTTTCAATTGCGTAATACTATCTTTACAGTCCGTTTTGAAATAAAACCTTAATTTGAAATGAATTATCTAATTACACATTAGTGTTAAAAATCTTTTTCAAATTGCGTAATACTGATTATATTAGTGGTTCATAATCTTTTCATTAAAGAAATAAAGAGTATATTGCGGATGTTCCCAAAGACAAATTCGGAGGCCGAAGTTATCTCCCTTTACGAAATATTGAAATGTTTCCTAGTAAGCCCCCGCTCTTTAAAATCGTGCAATGCTTCCTGCAAACTGCACATCCTCGTAAACTTTTGCACATTGATAGATAACGAAATATAAGTCGATTTACGAGTCTAAAACTGCATAATTATAAACCTCTTGCACTTTATTGTATATCGTATTTCACGTGTGTCTTGGCGAAATGACAAAGCATTTCCCGGTGCAATTATTTCAAGATCACGTTTCCAGTTTGTTTGAAGGTATCTCGTTTAAAATGCAATCTTTCATCATCAAGTTTTGTCATAATTGCCCGTAGATGCATTCTATTGTCTCATTTATCTTTTGTGGATACTTCAAAAGTAATAAATGTTCGTAAAATGAAACTGGTATTTGCGTTTCTATAGGGAAGCTACCTATTTGATAAACAGTTACATAAATTAAATTAATGATAATAAGTCACGTAAAATATCATTCTCTAATATTTTGATTTATTTCTTTGATTTTATTTTGTCTGTTTCGTGATTCTGTATTGATTCACTGTTTACATAAGAACACTGTCAACTTTAATGTTGTTGACAGAAACTCGGGTAATATACAGCGTATAATCGACTGATTGTTTCTCTCACTGACGAGAATGCTTGTTAGAGGTTGAAAAACGACTCTGAATGCGTATTCCATTGAGAGCCCCTTTTTTCATAGGTACTCTGTTGATTGTCCTATTTATAAAGAGCTTTATTTTCATTAATTTTCTTTCTTTTGAAATAGTATGAAAACAACTATCCGGCCCTCGGAGTCGGCGCATTACTTTCTACAAACTGTGTTGTCAAAAAAGAATATATACTGTGTTTCAGGACGACACGTCGATCCTTAGACACGGGGATAATTCGTACTTACAAAAATTCAAGACATCGACATGGTCATTATTAGACAATAGACAGCTTGTTATCAACCTGTCTCCTGACTTAAGCGTACAAACTTTAACTGCCACATCATCAGTATTCGAGCCCTGTCGTACTTTTCTATTTTGCGGTAAATAATACATTTGATAGGATCATTCAGCGATTACAAAAGCAATCAGGTTAAACAAGTTTCTATTCACATACTTATGGATGGTTATTAGTCCCCTAACGGCAAAGCTGGGGGAACTGTGTCCGGATGTCTATCTTTTTATCCACCAGTCCAGTTAATGAGCTTTCCGGACTTTTTCCTAAATGCTGTTAGGTATTCTCCTGATATTTGGTGTGTGCGTCTGCATTAATGTATCATAGATCAAGCTTCAGTTTCGTTCCGGTCTATTTATTCTAGACAAAGATACGAATGCTGGACCAGAAATTTATTTGAAAATTCCCGTTTTCCTGATTTTTTTCGTAAAAACTGGCAGACTTTGACATGATATTTGGCATGTGGGTTCACAAAAGAAAGCATATGAACAAGATCGAGTTTTGTTCCTGTCCATTGCTTTTTAATGAAGATAGAATGGCCTTAGAATATTTTTCTGATTGCCACGAATATATATTCTAAGCTGATAAGGTACTACATATTGCCTTGCAATACTTCAGAATGCTTCTTTCTTCTTAGTTTACTTTTTGAGTTGATTTGTAGCCTCTAAAAGTTGATAGTAAGGCCACTGTTCATTTTCTTGAATTTCCCTGTATGTTTTATTAGAAAGGCTGGTAAATCCGTAGCTACTGTTTATAATAAACTCATTACTTAATATACTTGCTAATACTTTTGGCAGTCTAACTTGAATATTCAGCCAAAAGCTAACTTTATTTGATATGTGCGACTTTGAAAGAAAAGTAGTTCCAGATTTTAGGAAATTTGATATCATCGCTACACGTTGGTGTTTTGATCCCTTATCGAAGGATCATTTAGTTAATTTAGAATTTTTAAAGCAAAATGATAATATTTATGATGATGGTAATAAAAATTTAGAATAATTAAACTAAGTTCTCCAGATATGACATACTTTTCAGATATTTGTTGAATGGTAATGGATTATATTTATTGGTATTTGTAGATTTATACTTGTAAATGAAATATTCTAGTGCAAAAAGATAGCCCACGACACGATATTCAGTTAGAAAGGCAGATAAACTAATTTGATCGTTATTGAATGTGCGATCGTAATTTCGATTAAAAGAGGTTGTAGCTGCAATGTGGTGTTTAACTTAAATCACTTCAGCTTTAATATGTTGAAATATAAAAAAAAATGAAAATTCATTTTTTACTGGTATTATTGTGTTTTTAAATAATAATATTGATAAAAAGCAATTAAAAAAACATTACTAATGTAAATTTGTTACCATGTGATAAGCGTATTCAAAAGTCAGACATATATATCTAAAAACGTGCTGGTAAGCTAAAGTATATATAGGAAGAAAGTCTGAGAAGCAATTAATATTTTAAAAGCATTTCTCACGTTGCACGTCTGGCGATAACCAATTTAGATTTGCATTCAGGGATGTCTCAGGCGGAGTTAAAGTATATTTCATGTTTACGGCCATTCAGCGTCATCTTCCGCCACTAAATTACTGGTATAAAGATTAAGTCTACCCATACTATTGAGAAACTTGCTCTTTTGAATTTTAAAGTGCCGTACCACCACTAATCCTGAGTCGCTTTGGGAGGAGATGGGTCAAATACAAAGTCGGTTTAAACCTTCTTTCTACATATACATGTATATAGCCTTTGTTGGCTTTTCAACCCGGAACGTAAAAATTATGATTTAAGCATTACTCATAGGAATCCATGAACTTATTCTTCATAATTTGACCTCGGGTGCCCGATAGTTCGGAAAAGGATATAATTGAATGATCAAGGCAAGATTTTCAACGATTTTCCCTCTTTTGTTAAATTGACAACCAGAGCTTTTAACGGAATTTTATTCCTTTAGCTATATGTAAGAGGACCGTCTTAGGACCATTTCTGTCAAATTTGTAGGAGAAGATATTATTTGAAGAAATCGCTCTTTGTTTCTATATATGGTCTGAACTCACCTGAACCTCTGCCCATTGGATCCGGAGATAGTGCCATTTTGAATTTTCAATTAAAGTTTGTTGCCATGCAACCCTGGGATTTTAATTCATTTCAGTGTTTAGCTATTTTGAGAGAGGACTAACATTATTATATTTCCGTCAAATTTAGTTTAAATTGGCCTAGTGGAACTTCAAGAATGGCGTACTTGCGTCGGACATAGGCCTATCATAATAGCTCACTTATGTGTCAAATGAAGAAGTCTTGTCGGCTTCTTTCAAGAAAACCGATGATACAAAACACCTTGCGATTGACGTGCAATGTTAACGTCAGTATATATATATATTTCAGCAGAATCATTCAATGTAGAATGTCTAGATTCTGATCATCATCAAAAAGTAAAAAGTTTCGACCTTTAATTGGCCTTCGGATTCTGGCTAGGGACTATACGTTTCGCACTTTTCGAAAGTCTTGTTTTGGCTGACGGGTCACATATCGAGGATAAAATGAACATGGTTATTTAGTTATTGCTGTTGATGATGTTTTGTTTTTGTTTGTTGCTATTTTGTTTTTGTTTTGTATATGAAATAGGTTTAACAAGATTGTTAAAAAAACTAGCCCGTCTACACCTATGCAGTCGACGGCGAAGTACACCTTTTTTATTCGTGTGTTTTCTGGGTACTAATAGTCTTACGTTTGGACCCTGTATGTCTTTCCAAAGGAGCCAACATTTGTATCTGCCAATATATTACGCAGTAGATGAGTAATGATGAAAATTGATAAATTGTGGTGGATTGGTGTACTTACAAAGTTAGGGTTACTAGTATTCTGTTAGAAGAAGGAATTCAACTACGTTTTGTTGCCAATGTCTTGAAGGTTTTTAAGAAGAAATAATGTCATGGACCGGATTGATGGTCACGACTATCATGTTGGCGGTGATGGCCGCTGGTCGCTGTACACTGGTCGTTTATAATAAGAAATGATCTGAAATGAAATAAAAAAGAATATCTGAAATTCTTTTTGTTTGTTGTGTATGAAATGATAATATTGATTACGCCCTTTCCGTTTTTTGAGTTTCGAAAGCGAAAGTCAATTACTCAAACGCCCAAGTAAACTCAAAACTAACAAAATAAATAGAAAGAAAACAATTATGACGTTTTAATACGTATTACACGAAGAGGACGTTTTTTTAGTTAAGATTTTGGAAGTATGTTATTGAAACTAAAGTCAAAACACATAAATTGTTAAACATTCTGTCGCGGCAAATGTTATTGAATACTTTTGAAGCTAAATTGTGTGATTGATATTGTAAGTTTAAATCTAGGAGGTATATACTTGATACTAAAGCCAGACATTGAAATTGTTAAATGTTCGTTCGCGACAAAAATTATTGAATACTTTGGAAGGAAACTTGTGGGATTGTTTTTGTGAGATAAAAGTTGGAGGTATATGGTTGAAACTTAAGTCAAAACATGAAAATTGTTAAACATTTGTTTGCGACAAATGTTATTGAAAACTTAGGAAGCACAATTGTGGGATTGATTTTTTGAGTTAAAATGTATATGTACATGATTTAAATTAAAGCCGAATCACAGAAATCGTTAAACATTCGTTCGCGGCGAATATTATTGAATACTTTTGAAAGCAAAATTAAGACGCAGTATTGCAATATATAGACCTTGATATCTCATTTAAATCCATTACCACACGAGATATAAATCAGACTGGTCCAAACTGAAAGAAGTTGCAGACGACAAGTTTGAGTTGGTGAAATTTTGAATCTCTTTGACTTACGGGGAAGAAATCGTTGTGGTTAATAAAGAAATTTCTTGTTACAAACAATTTGTTTATTTTCCCCAATATTTCACGAAGCTCTTTCTTAAGTGCAACCCATTTGGAATGGGTTAGAAAAAGATTAATGTTAAGATAGAAATATGCTACTTCATTAAGAAAAACATGAGTCGTCATTCGATTTTTTCTTTTGTTAACTAGTTCAATTTTTGGTATTAATGTAAAAAACTATTTTCATATAGGTTAAAATTTGTTTATAAAACAGTATGGGAAAACAGTTGTTCATCTGCAATATGTTGTGATCACCTTTCGGAGTACTATCCAGACCTCAATTTAATTCATTACGAGATTTTAATTCTCTCGACGACACCGGGTGTTAATTTTGTCTCTGATAACGTGAGGAACTGCACAAATTTTCTCATGAACGTGATTCAGAATAAAATCTAATAATCTTACTAATCAATAAAAGGGGGTATCAAAAAACGTGAACTCCAAATTTACCCGATGGAAACAGATAACATTTTGCAAAACTTTCCAACGATTTCATGTTGACGGAGTTGCGCATTTACTATGATCATGATTTTCTATGATCATGTAGAAAAAAATTCAAAGTCAAATTTTCCTGCCTTGAATCCCCGGCACAACCCATTTCTTGAGACATTGCTATTAGTAATGTCTCTATATATTCCCTATTTGTGTTGACCTGAGGAAAACACAATTATGTCCAAAATGTTGAAAGGTGGTAAAAGGCCTTCATATGTTGGCATATTTATTATTTTTAAATAGCATAAATGATTTCCATAGGGATAATGACACTGGGAGACGGGAAATGTCTCGTCAACGTTGGGTCTTCAAAAAAGTGAAGACGTCTATCAAGAATGAGAGCAGGCTGACTATTACTGATATTGAAACAAACCTTGGTCTTGGTTATGGAAGCGCACATTCAGTTCTAAGAAACCAGTTGAAGCTCCTAAGGACTTTACAGTCTTCCCGGGACTTATAGTTCAGCTGTAGAGACTAAGATTTACACCGATAGAGGAGGCTAAACACGCAACACACGCTTTTATTCGTCAGTTGGACTCAGATTTGTAAATGAAAATTTTAGCAACAGAGCTGAGCTACACAGAAAGTTTGTTGAATGTTTTGACTTGTAACGTAAGTACTCAATACATAAATATCATCTTCACACCGTTATCGTACCCCGGTACAAACTATCTACACAGTCAAGAATGGTCGTTACAGGAGAGCAATGAGGGCGATTGTATCCAACTTCAAAAGATAAACAGAAAAAAGGTCGTTATGTAGCTACTATGTACATTTCCATTCATATTCTGTAAGAACAAAACTAATGTAGGATAAGTCCATGTACTTTTTACTCACCCTCCCGTGAGACCTTTTCCAATCTTTTCAAAAAATGAAATGTTTAACCTCTAAATTAAATATAAAGTACATATACACACTTTTCATGTTATTACAAGGTACACATTGCTTCGACGCAGGAAACACTACAACCTAGCCATAATTTAATCGAGTGACCACTGACAGCGGCGTCTACTTCCAATTAAACGCCATTTGTTTTTGTAAAACAGGAATGCATCCGCAAATGGCCTGTTTTATGTGTGTGTGTGTGTTTCTTTTTTGTTAGTTTGTTTGTTGGTTTTTTGGGTGTGTGTGTGTGTGTGTGTTTTGTTATTGTTGTTTGTTGTTGCTTTTCTTGGAATGTGACCTTGACCATGAAATTGAAAAGATAGGAAATAGAAAATTATCCTTGATACCATTGTGGAGGTCTTATGAATTAACAAGAGCACCGCCCACGGGTACAACCGCTCGGCTGCAGGTGCTGGATAATGCAAAAAATGTAAGTCGAGAAAGGGGCATAACTCTTACAAAAACGTTTTTATTGTTATCCCCTTTGATAGTCTAGATAGCTCTTGTGATGGTCAATACACATGCCAAGTTTATGTGGATATCTTCAATAACAACAGATGTATGACCAAGGTTAAAGTTTGTCACGCCAACGCCGACGCGAACGACGCCAAGGTGATCACAATACCTCGGGTTTTCTCCGAAAACAGCCGAGCTAAAAATGAGAATTCCAGCAGCCATATCAATTACCATTCAAAAGTTATACCGATAGTCAATGATTAAACTTGATTTTGAAAAAGTCAGATATTGAAAATGACCTTGGTTCAACATTATGACCTTGAAATTAGTACCAACAGAATAGTATTGCCACAAGGGATAGACACATATGAAACAGTCTTGTCTGAAATAAATAGGCTTTACATAATCTGCTGTATTCCAATGTATTAATAATTGATTTGAGCTCAAAATGTTAATCTAAAAGGTATCGTTACTCATCAGCTAAAAAAGAATATTTCTTCTTAACAGTTGGCTTTGTAAAGTTAACATGAATTAGTAGCCTTTCACCTGACAGTCACGACTGGCATGTATACAGGATAATTCAACGTTACAATTACTAACTGGATAATCGTAAACCTAAGTGGGATAGCAGCTTGAGGCTAGGAAAGGATGTAGTAGTAGTACTGGTGTGAGAAATTAATGAATCAATCTTACTCTCCTCGAGGATTAAAATAGATCTATTCAATGTCATTATCTACTAGTATATATGTACTTGTACCTTTTTGAATTAGAACAAAAATAATTCTGATTATATTACTTTCTTGTTGCTATGGTCTGACAATTTGTGATTGAAACTTATTGTTTTAATTGCTAATACCACCCAGAAATAAACTTTTCCGAACAGTAACAAGTTTCAGGACATTTACAGTAACTACTGATTAAACTCTTTTTACTTTCAAAACACCAAACGACATATTTACAGTATATTTCTAATGACGAACACCATGTCTCACCATTCAAAAATAACGAAGTTCTCTTTTCTGGAGACTTGAAGACAAGGAGCTTATATAAAATCGAAATTCGGTAAGATAACGGATGTAGTACACCCTTAGGGATCATCAACGCGTTTCATAATTTCTGTTCTATATTTTAATGAAGTCATTATTTATGAGAACGCGCTATTAGAAGACAGAGAGCAACCCTTTACTATGTTTTGGTTTAATGGTCGATCTAACAATCCAAACTCATGTACATGTGTATAACAACTATACACTATCATAAGAACTGTTTGTGTGCAGTTCTGTGAGTAACTTTTTTAAGAACTTGTCTATGATATAACTCACCAACAATCCCAAAAGTAGCTTGATTTCTGTCAATCTGTATTTCCCCAGCAAGAAAGTTTAAAAGAAAACCGCGTCGTCAAATATAATTTAGACACAAAATCTGCTATTTATAAATAACTTCTGCTTATACGATTTATGTATCCATTAATTACTAAGATTAAATGTTAATGTTACCATTTTTAATGAGTTTTGCTTTTAGCTTTAAGCTAGAAAAGTGGTGTTAGCTGCATTAATACAAAGAATTTGAACCGTTGTCCAATTTCTGTACTTGCATGACAAATTCCAATCCTACAGGCTATAGACAACATTTCTCTTACATTTGATGTATTACGACCACGAAACAATTATTTTCAGAATGAAACTCATGCATTCAATTTACCTTTCTTTCTAATACTTAAAAATTAAGAGCCAAATTTACAGTGTATCTTTGCGGTATAAAGATTAAAGTTACATCTGAAGTCTTTCAATCCCTTTCTTTAACTTCCTTGTGATATTGTGAAATCTTACATGAGAAAGCACTGAGGAACAAGGAGAAATTGCTTGCAACAAGCAATTTCTTCTTTCCCCACAATATCGACTGGTTACTTTTTTAAGTTAGCTTAATTCATAATGTCATCTGCAACCCTTTCAATTAGGGAAAGTCTAAAATTTTGAAAAATGGTAAAAGGTAAAAAAAAAGTTAAACTTTCATAACTCATAGAAAATATATATATTTTTTCTATCTTACATCACTTTACCTGATACCCTTTCTATCAGGCCTAATTTATCAGTCTTCTATAGTGCTCTCGGTGATACAGAAAAACACTAACTCCCGTCTTTAAAACCGAAGGAGAGCAAAGACTTAAACATTGGATTAGGGAAGAATACAACTGTCCCAATCTTTGACGTCAATCTATAGATGGCACACACGTTTTGAAACCTTTATGAATTGACCAAACGCGCTGCCAATCAAGGAAAATATCGACAGATCAAATTATTTATTCAGCCCGGAATTGAGATAAAAACTCCGATATTAGCCGCCATTTGTGTGAAACATTATGTTGCTTGGCGACGTTTAGGTCGCCAATCAACGATTCTACTTCTTTGTTACTTGCTACTGACCACAGATTTTGCTATTTTGAAATCGAAGCGGGACTTCCTGTTGGGTCAATGGGCGTGGCCAAAGGAGTCAGTGGGCGGGGCCAGCGATTGGTCAATTAATCCACTCCCACACAACAAAATTTTAGACTGGTCCAATTTGAAAGAAGCTGCATAAGACACTTTCTTAGTCTTTTGGGATAGAAAACATTGTGGAAAATGAAGAAATAGCTTTGTACAAGCAATTTCTTCACTTCCACAATATTTTCCAAAGCCTTTCTGTATGGGGGTGTTTAAAAGCGTCTTTGTGTGGGAAAGGGTAAGGTAAAGAATCTGAAAAAGAAAGATAGTTATAATAGTAAAAATGTTATGCCAGAACCGAAAAAATACCACACAATATTTCTTTAACAGAGTCATTGGCTATGTAATAAGGGTTCTTCATCGTGGTTAGAACAAAGAAAACTGTAGCAAAAATATCTTTTCATGCTTTTATGATATCTAAATGAGATAATCATATAGGTATAATTGGTGATTTAAACCTATTCAATGAAAAGCCGCAAAACAAACAACACTTCAAATAATTGTCGGTCAATGCCTGAGTTCAATTTTCACTTCCAGTCTAAATGAATAATTTGATTGGTCGATTTATTTTTTGATTGGTAGACGCGATCCGTTAATTACTGTGATTGTGGTCTGAATCATGTGAGAACAAAGAAAGGTGAAAGTAAGAACTTGTGATTAGAATCTTGTGGGATACTGACTACGCGTTTTCTGTATCACCAATAACAGTATTGTCTTCCAAAGATGACAAGATTGTCAAGGTACCTCAATGTTTTACTGCGAGACAAATTGAATAATGTAATTGAACCAATTACATAAAAGTTCTTGTTCTTTTATAGCTCTACTGCAAAGAGAAACAAGAACGAACAAATAAATACGTGTATATGTAATTAGTTATATCCGCCCTTTTCTTTTCCTTTTCTTTTCTGGTTTCTTTTTCGAAAGCGCTTTTATAGATTTTTTCATCATTACGTTTGGACAGGGATTTGTCTATCACTTTGATGCCAGGATAAATCATTTCTAAATGCGAAACTCGGGAAAAATGTTAGCATATTTTGTATTTTTATATCGACCAAGACACAAAATCTCTAAACTTCGAAACCTCTTCAATTCTACTTCATAAAAAATCCAAGAGGAGTCAACTCGAAACCGTGAATGAAAAAAGACATAAAACTGACAGGCGTTCCAGGATTCGAACCCTTATATTTAGGTTTAAACCTATTTATTTAACATAGATTAGGAAACAAGTTCTTCCAACCTAGATAAATCCCTCGATTCTGCTTCCTAGAGAATACACCAGTACTCGTACCGAAAGTGTGGGCCAAGATCGATAACCGCTCCCGGGAATCGAACACCGGACCTCTTAACCCTTTCCTGTTTGAAAAAATTTAGACCTATCTGAATTCAAAGGTTTTGCAGATGGAAATTTAAGGTAGATTTAGTTCGAAAATAACCGCTCAATCGGGTAGAGAATATCGTGGAAAAAGAAGAAATTGCTTGTTACAAGCAATTTCTTCTTTTTCTACAATATTTTATTAATCATAAATTCACAGGGACGTAAAAACCAGGAACTGAACAGGAAAGGGTTAACACGAAAAACCAACCCTCTACATCACGATCTTACTTTAGGACAAGTTTTCATATTATAGCTCACTTCTCTGTCGCGGACATTATGGTTTCTGGCGTCATACAACAACCTTTCAACAATAAAAATAAATGATATAAACATGGATTGCACTGTTTCACCATATCCTGACATTCTACCCTTGTTTATTGGTAGTTTGAAAACGTTTGGATTTAATGTAGGCAAACCTTTCTCGGAGCTTTATTACGAATGAAATAAACGAATCAAGAAGTATAAATGAAGCCATTTGCCCCACCTTCACAACATGAACAAGGTGAGCATCCTCGAATGATCCACGTGCGGTCATGCGTCATCTATCACTATCATTTTCATGTAACCATTCTAAAGGCTACAATGTTTGTTCAATATTCCTCAAACAGGCTTGAAATGTTTGTAAGATATTGATGAATATTTCTACTGAATAGTGTGACGCTCGATCCGATATCATGGAAAAGGGATCTTAAAGACAGTTTTCTTGTCACAATTTGGAAAAAAAAAATCTTTTTCAAATTTGCTTTTAAATTGTGTTTTATCACGAGAATGATCCGTATGGAATCCATGACAACCTGTTGTCTCTCTAAAAGTCATATTATTAAGTTCATCTTTCTCAAACTTGCTTAAAATGATCACATGGGTTTAAAAACATTCCTCGGGAAAATGGGTTCAAATAGCAATGCCCTTGTTACCCCTCTATAGTTCATCATTTCTGGTCGTTCTTAATTAAAACTTACGGGATACTATTGTATTATCATTACGATGATCCCTATTGAATATGACCTCATTGAGGTAATTACCATGGAAAATAGGCTCTAATGCATATATACTTTAAAGGGCATAATTTTGGTTCAAACTTACTTAAGGTGTTTATACAAGCGTATGGCCATGCGGATGATCTTTTTGGACATTGTGACATTTTGTTAAATATCACGGTAAACGGGAAAAGATGAGATATAAAAATACCTTTTAAAAATGATTTTTAAAGACATCGATATTGAATATGACTATATTCCGTCATCAAAGGGAAATCGTTCTAATTGGCAAATATATTTTCAGCCTTCTACAGATCATAATTTGGGCTATTTCTCTCAAAGGTAAGTCGGTAGCGCGTCAAAGTTCTAATCTTCAGTCATGGGAAGTCATGGGTTCGATCCCCGACGGCGGCACATATTCTTTCCGACATTTGTCTCTCACCAATGGATGGATAATCGTAAACCTAAGTTGGATAGCAGCTGGAGGCTAGGGAAGGATGTAGTGGTAGTACTGGTGTAAGAAAAATACCCGGAATCGATTATTAGGTACTCCAGCCGCCGCGATATGACTGAAATACTGTTAAAAGCGGCGTTAAACCCCATTCATCGAAACTCAAAGGTTGCAAGAAATGAATGTATGATTATCAGAAAGATCCTTGGTGACTTTCAGTCCTATACCACGATTAAAAAAACAACAATCTAAATTGCAATTTGATTGTCATTCAATTTTTCTAAAACGTTTTTACAAATATTTTATGGTCATGTAGATATAGTTTAATGTTAACCTCTCTTGTTTTTGCTGATGATTCCTGGTGAGAAATGGTGACATTCTATCAGATATTACGGGGAAAGAGTCCTTAATAATTATTTCTGGTTACTTCTCTACAGCTCTCATTGTTTGTCCTTATTTTCTCAAACTTGCTGGAAATGATTGTATGATTATCAAAAATATTCCTATATAACTTATGGAACTTGCTGTCGTATACCAGTTTCAAGAGAAAAAAAATGACCTTTAAGAAAGCAATTTACAAACAAACACTTGTCTAAATCCTCCTCTAACTAACTCCAAATATTTGTTTGGATTATCCGCAATGAACGTGATGACATTCTGCGGAGAAGATTGTTCACAATTTCCTCGTAACCACTCTAAAGGACATTTTCTCTCTCTTCTTTTTGCATAAGCTTTCTTAAATTGCTAAACAACAATTAGAAAAGGTCACATTTGAATATGATAAGTTTCGTCCAATATTAAGAGTTGTTGGAGACAATTTGTTTGCTATTACCTAACAGAGCACAACTTTCGCTCAAACGTTCTCGAACTTAGGGAAAGAATGCCTTTATTATTGTGTGTAAAGCACTTACGGCATATGAATCCTGGAAGTATTATCGAATATGAAGTAAAGGGGAGCTTATCAACATTGTTTTTTTTTTTTTTTTTTTAGTCACTAGAATTACCCCTTAATCCAAATGGTGTAGTTTGAGATCATCAATTGAGCCGAGAGTTTGAACGGGTGGGAGAAATAGCGCCATTTTGGCCCTCTTGTTTAATATCGCATGTTAAAATGTCAAATCATGTGAAATGCGTCTTTCTCCTTGTTTGGTTAAAGTAATTTTACAAAGCTATGTAACATAGCTTAAAATCTCGCTTTAAACTGAGACAGCTTTTCTATTTGTCCGTGAATAAACCCCCATTTTGATATGACCTGAATGACGAATAATCTGGCGAATTGCCACCAATTTATCCTCTTAAATACAAATTGTGCACAATCTTTCGATAGTAAAGTAATTATTCATTTCATTTTTATGCAAATTGAGAATCACCAAGAATCATCGGATGTAAATGAGAGAATTAGATCGTGTATTTATGAGACCGGTTTGGAATATCAAACACAGCAATTTATGAATATTAACAGATTTAGACGTCTTGTTCGAAAACAAAATTTGGTTCTTTTATATAAGACTAAAAGATAAAAAAGAACGCTATATTGAATTTTCTTCAACTCATTCTACGTATTTATTTTCGACATTATGCAAATCGATTTGTTCATAAAAAATGATTTCAAAACATCAAAATTGCTAGTTGCCTTTTGTACCTAAAACTGATGTCATACCACAGCCATGCAAGTGGGTTCGTGTCTATATGTCTATATGATTTATATTTTCCTTCGATAACTTAATTGTGAATTTAGACTAACATCCTACCTTTCTGTACAGTTTATATCCAACAGAGACGAATTGGTTTCATGCGACATTTTTGTGCACGAATTTAATTGATGGATTACTGGTCTAACTGCTTTAAGCAGTCATTAGTCTTCAGAAAGAACTTCCTCCCGAGAACACAGATGTGAAGAAAACTAGCACACTGAGTTTTTTCACCGAAAGAGTTTTAAATTGAGGCTTTAACGTGTTTATTTATATCAAAAGAAGTCTGATTTGATACAAAAAATATCCAATCAAATGATCCAAGCTCAACTAATTCAATTTCTATCCTCTATTACGATTTTCCAAAGTTTATCAAGAGTAACCCACCATAAAAGCAATTGTGTCTATAATAGATCAACCAGAACAACCTCAACTGCAATCTATTTTAATTCAAATGGTTGTTTTTTTAGCGCCAAAGATTTTCATTTACTTTTATTACGCTGCAAATTTTGACCTGGCAATTCATTTATTTTCGTTAATACCGGATTAATTCCGATGGGTCAGTTTTTGATACGATGAATATTCCCATAATCATATAGAGCAGTATTTTAGAAACGGTTTACTCAAGGTTCTTTTGTTGTTGTTGTTTCTCTCTCTCTCTCTCTCTCTCTCTCTCTCTCTCTCTCTCTCTCTCTCTCTCTCTCTCTCTCTCCCTCTCTCTCTCTCTCTCTCTCTCCCCTCTCTCTCTCTCTCTCTTTAATACGAATTTTAAAATGGGGGCACCGACTCGTATAAAACATCGCCAATTAACATAGGGGTCTAGGGTTTATTGATTTTTTTATTTTTATTTTTTTGTTTGTTTTATATGTTCTTTTTTCGTTAACCAAATCTTAAGATTTTTCAATTGTTGGGACAAATTATCTACCATTTTGCCTTGGAGTCTTATCATTACAAATGCAGAGATGCACTATGTCTTACTATGATATTTCTATATCTATTTTGAACGAAAACACGGTATTTTTTCTAGATTGAAATTAGACTAAATTGAGTTCACAAACCTTTACCTCGTACTTTTTATAAAAACTTCACATAGATGATGTAGTTCAATATATTTATATAAGAATTATCCAGAAAAACAGGACGTCGCCGTGTTTGTTCTGAGAACATTTTTCTCAAAACTTGTTCATGATATTTTGATTTGCAAAACAATGAGGTTGTGGCATGGCAAGGCTAATCAGACTTTGAGAAATCGTGGAATTACTCTTTAACCCATTCCCAGATGGTAAAATCATTATACTGGTCCAAATTGAAAGGAGTTGCAGACGACAATATAAAGTTTATGAATTTTTTATGTTTTTATCTCTCTGGGTAGAAAACTTTGTCTAAAGTGAAGAAATTGCTTGTTACAAGCAATTTCTTCACTTTACACAAAGTGTTTCCTATTGTTTTTATTGGAGCGTCCAAAAGTGGCACTGTGTTGGAATGGGTTAAAAATCATATGCTTGGCAGATAATACATAGTTTATATCATTCTCAGGTGAGCGATTTAGGGCCATTTTGGCCCTCTTGTCATAGGTTTCTCTTGAAAGATGTGGCATTAGAAACACAGGAAAATGGGCCTTACAAATTATCGTTCAAAACATTTTTTGTTTATGCAATGAAATCCAACATTATTATCAGATAGTCTTTTAAATTTCACAGGATTATTGTATAGGGTCATAAGGAAAGTTCCTTTTAGAGATGAAGTTGATGGATAAGAAAACACAGGAAATGTGCCTTATGAATACTCAGTCCTTATATGTGCAATTCACTAATTTTGTAAAGGAATGAAAAAGATAAAAAATGTTCATATCTGTAAATACACAGTCACTTGTTGACTAAAATCTGTATAAATAACGTTATAATTAGGCCTACTAAACGACGTCTGGTCTTCACATGCATGTCCTCCCAGTTGAATGACAACTGTTTCAAGAATCTTAGAAATCTAAGAAAACACTTATTTTTAACACTTTATTTGAAATGTTACAGTTATACCAACTGAAAGTGAATCTTGACTTTGTGAAAATTTGTGGAGAATCGCACATATGTTTTTCTCTGTATTCAAATTTTCCATTGATGCGCAAAGTGAATTCGCTAAGCATTAATCCCGAAATCATCATTCAAACGAAATCTTGAGAACAACTTTAGTCATTTTTAGAAAGGAACCAAAACTACGAATAAGACTATCCTGTATTTAAAAAAAGCCATAGATTAAAAACAAAAGATAAAAAAAAAGATTCGACGAGTAGTAGATTCGAGCCCATCACTTCTGCATTCAGGGTCCTTGACCTTGTCACAGTAACTATAAAACTACATCTGACGTGGGGTATAACTCATTATCGATCTTAATGTTCGCGCTTTGCAAGTTTACAATTGGAATTTCTTTCCGAATACTAATGAGGAACAAACTAAATGTTATACGGGGGTCTGGTCCACATTGAAAAACTACATTAGCTGTGCATTATAGATAAATCATCAAAGGCCTAACATCATAAAGGCTTTGGTTCGCCCAGTTTCGTCTGTCTCCTGTCGAATAATGTCCGAAAGACACCTAAGGTTGCCAATGCTTCTATTTGTCATGAAAATGCAACACTCATCAAATGGAACACTTAATAAATCAACAACTAGACTAAAAAGTAGTGGCTCTTAAGAACGGTTGAGTTTCCGAATCTTACTCAATTGAGCTCGCTTTATACTCACGCCCGGTAATCTTGGGCTCCGTCTCTTTTTTAGAGAACAGTGCAAAAAGGAGACGCTGATACTTCCGATATGGAGCCAAGGACCGGAACTGAACAGAAAAGGTAAATAAAACAGTGCACCTCGCGTACAATTTGATCTCCTATTAACCTATTATATATTTTCCCAAAGCGTCTAAAGTTTCATGCCACATAGAAATGATAATATTATCCGTTGGCGGTGATAGATTTCAAAAATAATTCCGTTTGTGAATAGAAACTTGAATCAAAGTTTGGACATCGGACCCGATCAAACACCAAAATGCGTTCTGAAATCGTTCAAATCCATGTTATCAACAGTTCTAAAAGATTTAAGTGGCGATGACTGTGGATGAATGATAACGTGTTGATATAAAATAATGTTACCACAAAGAACTGCGTTTTCCTACCCCTTTTTGTGGATTTTCTTAGACGAGAAGGAGACCAGGATGCGGTGCGGGAGACAAGATTCAGAGGGAGAGCCGATGCATATAAAAGAAAACAACTAATGATTTTCTAGTACTGTAACTTTATGAATATTAAGGGTCACTTTTTCTTTCCCTTTTACACAGTAAATGCGTCTCTCAGACTCTCTAGAACAGCCATATTTATATCTGGTCTATATTTTCCTCCTTTTTCCAAACTGACGTACCGGGCCACAATGGTGAATATAAAAGGAACATGTAATGATTCTTGTAAATCTATTCTAACGAAATATTTTCAAAGAAAAACAAATAGCTAATTTGAGAATTCAGGTCATCACAAAATTTGAAAAATACGCTAGGTTCTTAGAAATATGTTACGCGGAAGGAGTTCAGATCTGCAATAAACGGACGTTCTGTTCCTTATAAGTGGTAAAAGCTCTATAACAACACCGATGGTTTATTAGAATATTCGCACTTCTTTAAAAGGGGGTGGGTGTTAATTACAGGCTACAGATGTTAAGACGGAAAAAAGGGGGAACGAAGATTTACTTCGACTGCAAAGAGCAGATCAAAACCAAAGGTGGTTCATGTTGGTGGTTGTTTACCAGGGCCTATGTTTAGACTGGTGTCTTTTAAAGTTAAACTCCTTGAGTTAGCTGAAGTTATAGAATTAAATATGTATTTGATTATGTTTTACATTTTTGAACAAGAAGTCAGTAAAAGCAAATCGCAGTCTTAATCGAGAAACCTTGTCTATGAAGATACAAGTTTAACTACGTGTCCTACATTTCTCGTACATTCCCACCATGGGCATTTTTGACAGAAATCAACTGGCGAATTATAGTCATTATATCAATGGTTTGATTTTTTCTCAAGAAATAATGCAGTTTGCGTGTCTACATTTAATGTTTATAAAAAATTGATATATCGCCGAATTAAGTAAAATTACTCACTTTTTTGTCGGCTACACAAAGTATTAGATACTTTATTTACGGAATTACATCATAAACAAATAGACGTCATTTCACGCAAGTAACCTAAATTTTGCAAAAGAATATTGAACAAGTTTATGCAATGCCGTTAATAAGTTGACACGAGTTTTGTTTCAATAGATAATGGTCGATACCCGTGAGGCCAAAATGACACCCCAACCCCACCCCCGAGTATTCTGTACAACAAAAATTTGAAAAGAAAATGTTCACAGGAGAACTCAACCAGAGAACGCTTTACACCTCCACACTATACAGCTCGAGAAGTCTGTCCAGAGCCGATTCTTTTTTCACCACCCTGCATGTCATTTTTTCATCTAGCGGGGCAAAAAATGTAAATGGTTTCATAGCCGACCGACCGAATACGTCGCAGCATTGAAGTGGCAAAGCCTATTTTTTATGGAATTATATCTTTCAAATCAAATGTTTGTTCCATTGAAGTTGTTTGAAAGTAGTAAAGTAATCAAGTTACAAGTAGTTTTGTTTAAGGAAAATGACGTAAGGAGAAGTTCCTTTTAAAAATCTTTTACCAAGAGTTTTCTGTTTTATCATGATACAGAATGGTATAATCTGATAGGCCGAATAGAGAAATTCAAATTACGCTAGTATCAAAAGAACATTTTGTATACGATTTGTACCTAAAATTGCGAGAGATTTTACCCGCCAATAAAACAAAGCATGCCGTAAAATGACGTAGAAATTTGACTCTCTTTGAATCTATTTAAAAACTTTTCACATATTATTTTATAGCTATGACCCGTTCAGGTTTGTCATTTAAATTGATTCTACCTAGAAGACGATCTCGATATTGATAGATGACAACAATCTGACAACAATCTTGATGTTAAAAAATCTATATTGCAAAAAGTAGTTGCGATAAGTTATAGAGGTTTTTCATAAGAATTTGTTGCTTGTGATTTAGTGTGTCTGTAAAACAATGGTATGAACGCTTTCTGCTAAAACATTCGCTTTATTGAAAGCAGTGATTCGAGTGCAGTTATAATAGCTTTTCCTGTTTATTGGTTGTTTGCTAAAATACATTGTGTTACTTGAAAAGAAGAACATTTGGTTCTCCTTTAGATATTACTATACACGTCTCAGTTCTGCGTAGCATGAAAGGAAGCCTGTTTTCATCTACTCCGAGAAAAGTCGAGGTCATTTTCTCCCACAGAAACCGATGACAATTTTCATCTATTCATAAGGATAAGTTGAAATACACAGACGTTCCGTTTCTTTTCAGATTGAAGCCCCATGACCAAGCTCTATTCAGGAAACTGATATTTTCACAGTATGGTTCCGTGATCTATATTAATGGTGTTATGAGATGGCGGGGACTTTTGTTTTCCTTTTGTATCTAGGGGTCTTTCTGTTGAATCGAGTATACTCCAAATATTTTAAATGGAAACCAAAAACTTCTTGAATCAAAGTTGAAATAAAAGATAAAGTAAGATATTTGTATGTAAAACTAAAACCTTACATATAACGGTTGCATATAATGAATGTGAAGACAATACACAGATTGGTGAAATATATTGCCAATAAATGTGCCTCCGTCTGTCGGATACAGCCAATTTCTGGAGTGATAAATATTCTGGTTTATGCGATTGCTTCCGTTTCCCTGAAATTCAAAACTACTTTATCAAATAAGACAATAAAATGGTAACACAGTTATAACAAGAAAAATGACACGCGGAAATCGCTGACATAGGAGAGAAGTTTTTTTGTTTTTTTTTTGAAGACAGAATATTGACTTCATAGATATTTCAATATAAACATATTTGTATCCATTCTGAATGTGAATAAATTGCAGATTAGTTTGCTGCTTGTTTTTTTACCACATTTCTTAATACTCATTTTTTTATCTTAACATATTTGACACATGCATCCATATGGAACTGGAGCTTAGTAAAAGTGAGACGCAACGTCAGTTTTCATCAATTTGCCAGATCTGAACAATCAGCCGTTTTTTGTATGGAACTTGATGTTTGTCTGACTATCTTTTTTTGAACGGCCAAAGATATGCATTTTATTTTATAGTATTTTAAACTCAATACGATATAAACTATCTAATTTTGAAAAAAATCTTTTTGTTAATATATATAAAACAAATTTAAATAGATAAAGTTATCATTTAAACTAGTATGGAAAATAATCGACGAATACAACCTTTTCTAAATGTTTTACCGTTAAATCTATTTATATATATTTATTCATTTATTGTTCAATGTCATATTTCATGTTGCAAACAGCTTACAGAAGAACCACATATAGCATAGATCGAATTTTACAATCAATAGTTTTTCTTTATCGAGTCCTTATTGATCAATTTGTAATTTTATTTCCTTCACAGAAACGTTGTCGAAGTTATAAAAGTTCAACCTAAGAAAGAGCTTTTTTCTGTAAAATCTAATAAATCTTAGTTAAATGAAATTTAGCTTAAAAGCTAGAAACATTTGTCTCTCTCCTTTTATTCTTTAGGTCTTGTGGCGGTTTCTGAATTGATTACCACTTATTCATAACATTTGGCTACCTATTTTAGTTGATGCGACAAAGAGGTTTCGTGCAAACCTTTTTTTCCATTTTATCTATTTATATATATTTTATTTTAATTTGTTTGTTCATCTTTTTAAGTAAATTTCTAACGCATCAAACGTTCGAAACGAAATTAAATTCTATAAATCCCCAAGAAGTAGTGCGCAGGGTTTTCTTAAGGATTGGGTCAACAGATATAATTTGTAACGCAACAGATTGGCCAGTGGTCGAGGGGACCGCCTTAGGCCCCCTTGTGGGTCCAGGGCAAAGCCCTGGTAGGGGACCCAGGGGGGCCGAAGTCCCCCGGCCGAAAAAGAATTCAAGCATTTCTCAATCCATTTGGAGAGCTCTCCTTAGTGTTCTACATTGCAGATTTTAAACACTTTTTAACTCTTTTAATTGGATTTGTGTAATAAAAAGATAACTATTACATTTTCTGGTCATATAATTCAAAACTGAAATTTCAGCTGAATCTCTTAGTCTCTATACTTTAGCTTTAGATAAAATTCTTTGTTCATAGTTAACTTGCAGCCTCAAATCTTTATTTAGTTACTAAATTTTGGAACCTATTTAGACTTCTTTGCAATAAAAACCTGTTACAGTGCATGAAAACATTGTTAAGTCATTGCTCATCAAAAGAATATTTCTACAAGTAGGTGAGTATAACAAAAACTCCTACATAAAAACCTGTGAGGAAACACTGTTATTAAAATAATTCACTGTCGGACGGCTCAGACTCTGAAATATCTTCATCTTAGCTGATTCCCCCAAGAGCTAGATTGTTCAAAGCTGCCCTTATTTCCTCCTGACTAGCAATCAGCACAGGCTCTGTTTGGCATGCTGCTTCCAATGACCCTTTAAACTCGGTTTTCCCTTCGGACATTCTTTTGACCAACTTTCTTCTTTACTTCATCTTTCACCATTTTGACACTGCCTCTCTCACAATATCCCCTGCACTTTCACAAGAAGGTCCATTAATTGTCACATGCATTAATGCCTCCAGCATATCATTCTGATTTCTATTTCTGTGTCTTGTTTTCAATTTTTTAAGGGCACCCCTTTCTGGTCAGGCATTTGTCACAGGAAGTGATGAAGCTACCTCAGCAATGAATGTTAGTTTTGGAAAGAATTGCTTGTATACAGTAATAGTACTCAATTGCAACATACACCACTCTGTACTTGTACTTCTCCCACATCCCATTCTTATGGATTCTGGTAGCTTTGGTTTTAGAACATCTTTTAAATGATATTTCATTCCTCTCCACTCTGTAAGAACTTGTTCTCTGGAGCCTTCCGCTTCATCTCCTCTAAAGAAATGGGACCAAAGTATCTTGATTTCTTTGATACCATAATTCTTGAAGCCATCCCTGTCTTGTTTAGGCACAGCCAAAGGATCAAAAATGCAGAAAGCACTGACTGTCTCAGAATTTTCAATGAATCCGATGTCTATATTTCTCTTCAATGCAGTAACATAGTTTTTGAAAAGTGTCTGTATCTCTTCAAAGTGCTTGCTTGATAATGACTGTTCACTGCTGATATTTGTAATGCTGTCTATATCACTCTGTAGATAGAAATTTCCTCTCTAAGCAGCCCATCAAGCTTTTCTTTTGCAGCACTTACTTGTGGATTAATAGCTGTAAAACTGAATGAATCTTTCTGGAATGTTTTAGATAATGCTGAAAGAATAGCCAGGACATCTTTCAAAATGTAAATAACTCCTAGAAACTTAATTGTTTTCATTTTTTAAGAAGCCAAAGAGCAGTGGCATCCTCCTCTTTGCATATTGAAAGTGTCTGTAAAACTGCCTCGTGTTCATTGTCCACTGCAGTTATAGAGGAGTCTAAACTAGGCCATCTTGTCCGACATGCTTTCCTCAATCTTGAAGCAACCTTCTTTGATGAGCTTTTACTAATGCTAATTGGGTTTTCAGGAATAATGCCATCCTTTTTGGAGAGTTATAAAAAAAAATCCAAAGTTGTCTAAGTATAAGTTCAATGTTCTTTATATATTTGATACTTTCATTGCTGTCTGTACAAGATAGTGCTAGTCTGTGACAAATACAGTGTATGTTGATAAGAGTTGGAAAATACTGACGCAACAATGCTGCAACTCCCCCCTTCTTTCCCATCATCACTGATGCCCCATCAGAAGCAAAGCCTGTGAGTTTATTAATATTAAGATCGTGAGATTCTAAAGAGTTTTTCATCAGATTTGTTATGGATTCGGCATTGGCAGACGAAAACCTCTCAAGTATGTTCTGGCAATATAGAAAAGATTTTGGCAACTTGGGTAGCATCTCTATCTAGGTACTGAACGAAAGTTACTAGGTGTTCCGATGTACTAATGTCAGATACTTCATCTGTTAATAATCCAAACGCATCCGCCTTCTTAACTTTTCCAACTACAGTCTCTCTCACGGTTTTCCCTAGAGTTATGAAAATTTCCCTCTGTGCTCCTGCAGACTTATGTATTTAAGGTTTTTATATTCATAAACACCCTCTATAATGTGCAAGATTGGCAGTAATTTTCTGTTTGAAATGTATTTTTTCATCAGAAAATATGCTGTCCAGAATACCTTTTCATACCGAGTCACTTCAACTGAGTTCTTTTAAGCAATTTCTGGGTGGAAAATAGAAAACCTTTGTTCTAGATCAGTTTGAATAGCGGATTTGTGAACGCTTGAATTAACATGGCATTTGAAGGCATCTTCTAGATATCTCGTACCAGGTGTATTGACAAAAACATCTCTCTTATAAGTGTGTTTTACACTGAACGTTTTACACACAATACAGTACAGCCCTTCACCTTCAAGAAAAGAAAGCCACCAGTATGTGTTAAGTTTACTATGGTTGACTTTTTTTTGGCAAGAGTCTTGTTTTTTCTGTGTAACTGATGTCTGAGCAAACATTCTGCTGACACAAAAATTTATTGTGAACACTCTTTCCGTTTAATTTATCTGTAAATGGGATTTTTACCAAATTCAAACATTCTTCATTTGTAAATGGCTTCTCCTCAGAGACCCTAGCTGAAGTAGATTGTGATTGCTCTGGTTCCATGATTGATTTCGGACCTAGTCTGTATTTCCAGCATTTCCATAGGTGGGTAACTAGCCTTTTCTTGTGCTGCATTCTGATCATGTGTTTCCATAGAAGCGCCACTAGTTATTTGCTCCTGGTTTTCATTACCACCAAGTTGTTTAGACTCTGTTTGAGTTTGTCTGATCTCTGGCTCTGGCAAACTGAAAAATTTGTAGATGTCTTAACATAACGAGATGGTAATATTTTATACTGGTCCAAATTGAAAAAGATTGCAGAAAAAAAGTGAATTCATCGATGAAATCTTTTAAAATCTTTGTCTTTTGGGGTAAAAAAAAATATGGGAAATGAAAAAAACTTATTTCAAGCAACTTCTTAATTTATTACAATATTTTCTCAAGACCTTTTATGACAAATTTGAAAAAGCTGGATTGTGTGATAGCGGATTAACGGTTTGATAACTTAAATTTGTAGCATTGATTTTTCATATCAATTGATTATTCTGTTTTTCTTTATTTATTCATTTCCTGAATTATCCAAAATATGTTACAATTTATAGAGTGCAAAGAAATTAGATTAGAACAAGAGCATTGCCTACGGGGCCTACGCTCGGCTATTGGGTGCTGGAAAGTGGATAAAATGCATCTAATGTTATCCCCTTTGATGGTATAGGTTGCTCCTTTGATAATGAACAAGTGTGCCAAGTTTCAAGTGAATGCCTCCGGAGGTATCACAAAATGTCAAAGTTTTCGCATGATGACGACGACGACAACGACGACACCAAGGCTATAGCAATACCTCGGGTTTTCTCCGTAAAGCCGAGCTAAAGCTGCCTCGTAATTTAATCATAACTATGAATGCTTTTAACACTACTTGCTTTCAGTATTTATTCCCTGATATTTCATTCTCTAACAATGTAAGAGCTTTTTTAACATTATTGACAAGCACCTTATGACAACATGATAGTTGTATTGTATTAGAATATAGTAAGGTGAGAATTTTCAGTAAGACAGAATTAGTAGGAAGACATCTACATTGGAATGATACTACACTGAGAAAGTTTAACTGGATCCAAGTTGCTAGTCAGTTTATTTAATAACCAATCCAAAACACCTCCAGTTGTCATTAAAAAAAAAGAAAATTACAAACAATGATATACTTTGTTTCAAAGATCAATAGCATGATCTTAGAGAGACATATACATATGTACATACAATTTGGAAATAGCAGCATGGACCATTTTCCAAGAAGAGGTTACTATATTTAGCTCTGTCACCAAAAAAGAAGCACTAGCTTTCTCATAAAATTCAAACAACCTACACTGAACATACTTACTGGGATTAAGCAGCTGCAATAATTTCCTAGTTAAAAGAAAAGACAAATACCATATTAAATACTGATAAGTATATCCAAATATATTACTTAAACCCATTTCCACATAATGACTCTTTTTGATGCCCCTAGGCAAAGAAAAATGAAGACAGTGTGGAAAATGAAGAATTTGCTTGTTACTAGCAATTCATTTTAATCCACAAATTTTCCTACTCCCATGGAATGAAGATTGCTGTCTACAACTTCTCTGAATATGGACAAGTCTAATTATTGTGTGGTGTGGTAATGGGTTAATACACTGCCTCAATCTAGTCAAGAAATTTCTCAAACTACAGGACAATAATTATTTCAATTACCATTTACAAGTTATAGTCTTTTTATCGCGTCGAAATGTGATGGCAATTAAATAAGAGTCTGTAAAGTTTCAAGCGTGAAAATATTAAGTTTATTGACCCAAATTACACTATAATGAAAAACCATGCACTTCAACGTTAATGAATGATTATATGTCAATTCAAACTTACCCAAATCTTCGCCCTTTTTGGCCTTTTTAAAACCAAAATCGAGCAAACTCAGATAGTCTGCAGTCGAGGCTGCTCTTCGTTTTCGTTTAGCGTCAATGTTTACCAGCATGAGAAAATAATTTCGTATCGTCGCATATGCGTGGCCGACTGGTTTAAAGTATCCAATGATTGGCCTCGTAACATTGATAAGCAAAATTAGATGGGTTTCGCGGTAAATAAACCGGTGATGTGGTAAAATCTCATCGGCGTCGCGGTAAATCTTGTATCGCATTATAGATTTATTTTGTAAACAATCGCGAGTGATATTTTTAAATTCCAGCGAATACATCCGACCAAAAGTCGTTTTCAACCGATGTTTTAGATTGGCAATCGGCTACAAATGAAAACCCTGAATGCGCAACACAAATCATTTCCAAGTCGTATGAAACAACGTTAATGAAGAAGCTGAGATTAATTTCCCAAAGTCGTTTAACGAATAAGATTTTTTATTGATAAATGGTTCAGATTTTTGTCGGTTTCAGATTAAAAGTTTAACGCGCATCGCAGTCAAAATGTTAATCGCCTGTGGATGTAGGACAAATCATATGAATAACTTTACTACATTTTACATAAAACGACTGTACCCGCATTTGTAGTTCTGGTCATTTAGTGTACGTACATAAGTACTGCTATACACAACTTGTGGATAAGGAGTCCACCTCTATGGGAGAGAAAAACCTTAAATTGAGCTATATTTTTTAATTATTAAAATCATCTAAATATACAGAGTTTGTAAGATTTTCCCTATTTTGATCTTATATCTCAATGCAAAGTCTGTGCTACAACAAACAAGACTGTTTACAAGATGCCATACGTACTGTAACTATTAATAACACTGAAAAAAAAAAGATTTCCGTCTAAAATATTGGATTTATCAATTGCTCTATTGAGAATCTACATGTTTCTGTCAGAAATTTCGCGTGATACTTGATTATTTGCTTTCGATTTTATTGTCTGGAGAAAGATGGGGAAAAAAAAACGCGCGTTTGCAATTTATTTATAATTTGAAGCACGTAAGTACACCTAAACCAATTGACAAATCGCTGGCCCTGTCCACTTTCTTCGTTAGCCTCTCCCATTGAAGCCAACAGGAAGTCCGGTTTCGATTTTAAACGGCGTCATTTTGAAAAAAATATGGCCAGTAGCATGTTATTAAACGTAGTATGTTTGCTTGGAGACCTAAACGTCGTAACTACAGCTTGGATAAGCTTTAGTTACGACGTTTAAGTCATCAAACCAACAAAAATGATTCACCATAATGGCGACCAATGTCGGAGTTCAAACTGAACTTTCAGTCCAAATGAATGATTTCATTGGTCGACTGTTTATTAAACTGACAGCCGCTATTGGTCAATTATAAAGAGAACCATGATGTACATAATTCACATTCAATCCATGACAATGTCATCGTGGTTGTTGTTGTTTCTTATACAAGTTAAAAAAACATTCTGTTTATCCCGCTATAAGTAGTCGCCCATTTGTAAGTGATAAATGTCGCATGTCGCCCTGACTTCTCTCGAAAGTCGCAAAATGCCAAAATAGTTTTTCGAACACACCAACGAAAGATTGACCTAGAAAGTTACTTTGCCGACAGAGCTAGCTAGGTTTGGTTCGCTAGACTAGGATACAGCCAATGAAATTTTATATCCAAATCTCCTTTTTACATGTACATACTGCAGGTTTAATTAAAAAGCTGAAAATATCGACAAGGCTTCCACCTATGTCAAGATTAAAGACGACTTTTATAGATAATCCCATTATTTACCGAAAGGTAACGGTATAATTGTATCAAACAGTCTTGGTTTGCACGTATATTCCCTTTAATTAAATGGTAGCAAGAAGTAAACAGTTTAATTTGTCGGGTTTTTTTAAATTTAAATGTATCGATATAAACTCAAAAACGTATTTAATTGCGTTTTTTTAGAAAGAGATTGAATGAATGGGATTTAACGGCACTTTTAACAATATTTCAGGCATATCGCGGCGGCTGGAGCACCTAACAATGGATTCCTGGTATTTCTCACACCGGTACTACCACTACATCATTTCCTAGCCCTCAGCTCCAATCCCGCTTAGGATTACGATTATTCCCCCATTTTAAATAGACGCTTAACGATAACATTTATATTCTCCAACATGTAGTGACTATTTGACATCCATTCATTCCCACCTCTTAACTTGGCTGTTCATATATGATCTTAGTCGATGAAATTTTATTAATAAACTCCATGAAATTATTATAGTTTCATGAAGATTGAATCGATTTTGATTACTTTCGTGATTACAGAATTGGTTAGGCAGGTACCTTGCTGGACTGCGATATTAATGACCGTATGACAATACACAATTTCGATTGAATTATTTTGCAGTTCAACCGGGTGTGAAACAATCGCATTGTGCTCATCCAATAGTCACGTGCTCATTTATGCAATCATTTACGTCATAGATTTCAGGAATAATTCAGTAGACAGATCTATTGCTCTAGATTTTACTGCTTTTTTTCTGAGATCTACTGACTTTGTATGCAAATCTGCCTCTAGGGAATCGGATACATCAAAAATAAGGGAAAAGTAATTCAATTTAACGGGATTGTTCGTTTTTTAGGAACAATCTGTTAATAGTTCAAAGGCGCCTGTTGACATTGAGCTTGGGACTCTTCTGTAGTTCACAAATAGGCTGTTCATATATGATCTTAGTCGATGAAATTTTATTAATAAACTCCATGAAATTATTATAGTTTCATGAAGATTGAATCGATTTTGATTACTTTCGTGATTACAGAATTGGTTAGGCAGGTACCTTGCTGGACTGCGATATTAATGACCGTATGACAATACACAATTTCGATTGAATTATTTTGCAGTTCAACCGGGTGTGAAACAATCGCTTCATTTACGTCATATATTTCAGGAATAATTCAGTAGACAGATCTATTGCTCTAGATTTTACTGCTTTTTTCTGAAATCTACTGACTTTGTATGCAAATCTGCCTCTAGGGAATCGGATACATCAAAAATAAGGGAAAAGTAATTCAATTTAACGGGATTGTTCGTTTTTTAGGAACAATCTGTTAATAGTTCAAAGGCGCCTGTTGACATTGAGCTTGGGACTCTTCTGTAGTTCACAAATAGGCTGTTCATATTTGATCTTAGTCGATGAAATTTTATTAATAAACTCCATGAAATTATTATAGTTTCATGAAGATTGAATCGATTTTGATTACTTTCGTGATTACAGAATTGGTTAGGCAGGTACCTTGCTGGACTGCGATATTAATGACCGTATGACAATACACAATTTCGATTGAATTATTTTGCAGTTCAACCGGGTGTGAAACAATCGCTTCATTTACGTCATAGATTTCAGGAATAATTCAGTAGACAGATCTATTGCTCTAGATTTTACTGCTTTTTTTCTGAAATCTACTGACTTTGTATGCAAATCTGCCTCTAGGGAATCGGATACATCAAAAATAAGGGAAAAGTAATTCAATTTAACGGGATTGTTCGTTTTTTAGGAACAATCTGTTAATAGTTCAAAGGCGCCTGTTGACATTGAGCTTGGGACTCTTCTGTAGTTCACAAATAGGTAATGTTAGATAATGGAAAATACGGAAGAATGTTTTTGCCATAGAACGGTAACTATACCACAAGAAAAAATTATTGGTCATTAAATTTTGAAATATTGATACGAATAGTGGTTCGAAACAAATATATTTTCGAACTAATCAACCTCTTATAAAAGGGTTCAAAAAGGTGAAAAAATGGAAATCAACGTCTGAAATATATTGCATAAATAAAACTATATGAACAAGGGTGTCTAATGTATTTGTAGCGTGATTTATTGTCCTTCTCTTTCTGAAAAGCCGCCGTCATAGCACAGAAAAAAGTTCAAAGCGGCGTTAAATCTCATTCAAACAAACAAAAGCGTCAATTTATCTTTAAAGCTGGGTATCTCTGTAATAAAACTTTGTTGCATTATATAGGAATTTAGTCTTAAATTATTGTGCATAAATGGACCTTTAAAAGTGAATAAAACTCTAGTCAATTGTAACAATAAGTGTCAGACTAGAAATGAAGCTAATAAGCCCCTTAATCTTTAATAACGAAATATATATCATGTATGTATGCATGTAAAAGATTGCGATATCTGAACCTTTACTACAGAGCCCTTTGTTTTGATCAACGATTGAAAGCATGCCGCAGGTGCTTCCTGAATTCAATAATATTTTTTTATTTTCTCACAATATTTGATACTTCGTGGGAGCTTGTTTCAATTCATAAATTTGCACGTGTTTAAATGCATGAAGCATATGTACTTTTTACATTTAAGAATAGTTAAAGGATACAAATCGACGCACTAAAAAAACTGATGGTGGCGTCCATGTTGATATGGTAGAATGATAGTCCCATTGTGGTCTAAATATGACATTTTTCAAATAGATAAACTGATAAAAGCAAGACGTACCGCCTAGCCCGGCTAGCCTGATAGGAAATACAGAATGTTTTCTACTCTAGTGTCATTTGCACGACCCCCAGTTCCGTCAAAGATTTCCATTGCCTCAAGCATCATTTGTCTCTCACCGATGGAAATATGATAGGTGATTCACCTTTTAACCCATTCCAACTCAATCCCTCCTTTTTACGCCCCCCAATAAAACAGTTTCAGAAAACATTGTGGAAAATGAAGAAATTGCTTGTTACAAGCAATTTCTTCATTATCCACAATGTTTTCTATCCAAAAAGATGAAAAAAAATGAAATTCCATCAACTTGAAATTGTGGTCTGCAGTTTCCTTCAATTTGGACCAGTCTAAAATCTTGCTGTGTGGGAATGGGTTAAATTGGATGAATAGCTAATGGCTCAAATGTAATATAGCTGTACATACATATGTCCTGGTGTGAAAATGACATAAAGCCATGGTTAGGTGCACCTACCAACCGCGACAATATACTACTGAAAGTGAAACCAAATTACCTTAATGGCAGTCTAGCTAGGTTTTAAGATCATAACGTTTTTGACTTTACCGTTATGGTCATTTTCTCATGATAGTCCACAGATAATTAAGACATCGTTAAAATGCTGGGAAAATATTAGATTAACAATTCATTCAGAATTATTACTAACAAGAAACAAAGAATATATTCTGTATATTATTAAAACCTTACTCAACCAAGTAGTAGCTAACAAAAAGCTATTTCAAAATAAAAAAAAAAAAAAAAAACATTCACGGGACCTTTTTGAACACCTGTACAACATATTGAAATTGTTTCTGCTTGTCTGTACATTTCTGTGTAGTGTAGTATCGCTTTTCACCTTGTAGTATACAGCTGATATACTGAATTCTAAAAATAATAAATTTGGTATCCAACAATTGGTAAAAGATGCGAATCACAACTTCTTGGGCCAAATCTGTAAAGCGAAGTTAGCACGGCGACCTTTTTTGTTGGTTTTGCGAGCTGTAGTTACGACGTTTAAGTTGCCAACTAGCTATTCTACCTTTTTGTTACAAGCTACAAATTTTGCAAAATAACGCCGTTTAAAATCGAAGCGGAACTTCCTCTCGTAGTCGATGGACGTGGCAAATGGAGTAAGTGGGCGGGGCTCTCGATTAGTATCATAGTACCGACAATTTCGGCAAATCGACCCGAATAGCAACGATTATCGGGAACGAATGAATTGGGCTGTCCAAATGCGTAAAATTTTATCAAATTTCGTCACAAACAAAAACTAGTTTCACATGTCATTACTGTAGGCATATGTATAGCGTGCAGTAATGAATTTGCAGAGAACTAAATATTGCGACTGTTGGTATTTTTTAAGACCACCAAAATACTGTGAAAGAAAAAGCATTAACAATATCAATGAATTGTTGGCCAGCTTCAAGTCATATGGGTACCAAAGTCTTTAAACAATCAAAGCAAAACATTACAAGAGAAAAAAGAAGACGCGTGGACTTCAAGGTCGCCGAAAAATGAATCAATATTTCATGAATAAAAAGGGAAATCAGTGTATATTAGAATTTCTGATTGATACCTAGTCCACTTGTGCAGTTTCAATGACTTGAATAAAGTAGTTACAGAGGAACTGAGGACAGTACATGTTTCAAAGAAGACAAACAATTTTGAAAGAAACATACTAAAGAATAATACAGAAAGAGTAAACATGTGTATAAAAGCACCTATTGCAGTTAGTCAAGCTGATCCTGAATACTGCTGTTTTTGCAGGTGGTATAAAAAAGATTAGCCTTCGCATATTATGTGCAGTGTAATCTTAGGCTACAATACACGTATTTTTTGCTGTTAGGTTCTAGTTAAGAACCAGAATTGTGAGAGTTTTTGATCAAGTGTAAAGTCGTTTGATTACGCAAGGCGTAGAAAAAGACTAAAAGAATCCAAACTTTACCTTTTAAACTTTAACACTAGGTATACTCCATTTTCAAAATAATGTCTGACCCCCTCTCCCCCCCTACCCCCCCCCCCGAGATGTGCTGATATGCAATGATTGTAAATAAGCAAACTTCCGAAAAAGTAGATGTCGGAAAGACGGGTTTTACTATTTGCTGTGTAAGAGGAAGTAGATATTAGGCAGATCTGAATTCAGCAAGGGACGTACAAGACCCTTAGCTATTGCACCATTAGAAGTTTAAGTTACAATGGTTCACTGAGAAAAGGGCAACGGATCATTCATACTTTACCGTGTTAAGACCGAAAATAAAGTAAGATGAAAACAGGAGGCAATTACAAATTGGACCGGAATACAGTAAGTAAAATATACGACCTCTACCTAATAGAACATGCCAAGTTTCAGAGATCCATAGTTCCTGAGAAAAGTGTAACGAAAGATTTGTATTTCAAAACTCGAAATAAATTCGATATTAAAAGTCCGACAGAATATTCACACTATACCGTTTTTTTTTTTTTTTTTTTTTTTTTTTTTTTTTTTTTTTTTGATTGTTTGTTTTTTGTGTTGATGTTGTTGTTTGTTTTTTGTTTGTTTGTTTGTTTGTTTTTTGTTTGTTTGTTTTTTTCTTTTTTTTTTCAGAAAATAAGGAACACTATCCAACATTATAAAAAAATTACCAGAGAAAATCTTTTAACTCTCCAATGCTATCCAAAATATACCGTATTTTATAGGTCGCGACTCTCTCAGAGGCGACCAAAAGGCTAATTCGTCCAAAAATTACAAGTCTCTCCACGACAATCGGTCCAGAAAAAATAAACAAACAAAGAAATAATTTGAATGATTAGTCTGAAATATTAACAACAATTTAATTAGAGGCTTAAAGAACATTGCAAGTTACATCAATGAATTTGTCTGGTTTTAGATTTTGGTGCAATAAAGAGAGGAAGTTTGACTGCAGATCAGTAAAATGAATATAGATAGGATCAAATACGACAAAAATATTTAAATTTTCATTATTTCCGCCATTTCAATATGTAAAAGAATTAAAAAAGAATTCTCTATCTTGTGTCTTACTGCAGCACAATAATATGAATATATTCTGGGAGACACAGAAGGTGATCTTTAGTGATAAAAAACGCTTATTTCAGCAAATGTCTTTCCAGCAGAAAACTTGAAATATATCTTTAAACATACAGCGTCTGGTTGTCGCAGACCTTTTTCATTCTCTTCGAGAATTGAAATTTTCTACCTTTTTCCAAGAACGGCTTTCCTCGTAACCTTACATACGAGACGATTTTAAAATATGATTTATTCCTTTCATTATCCCATCGATTGGGTTAAGCGTATGCTCGGAAACAAATTTAAACAGTTATCTTTTGTTAAAAGCTTACGTCATTTGTAACTGTAATCCTTATATAATGAATCTGGTACGATAATCAAGAAGGCGCAATGCACAGAGCAATTACGTGTAACGGTCTAAATGTAACGATTCTTTGAAATAAAAGAATTATGTCTCCCCACTCTTTTTAAGAGACATTATTTTTGCCAGCTGTGTCTGTCTGACTGTCCGTTTGTCCTCATTTTCTTGTACGGACGTAAGCGAAGTAACACTTTTCTATTTTTCAATATAGCCGTCGGTTTCGAAATGGCCACCATTTTACCCCGTAAATCGACATTTTCTTATCCGAAGGAATGCTTAGCACATGTTACAGTTAGACTGGTTTTAATGAGAATTTTACACAAGTGTCCATTATCAACAGTGTGCAATTCGCTCTTACTTTTTTCAAAATGGTCAACAGTTTTCAAAATGCCAAGATTTTACTACGTTAAACGAAATTCCTCCGGATTTTTTTTTTGTATTTTTCAAATATCTACCGGTTTCAAATTGGCAGCCATCAAACTCCGAAAAGTGACATTTTCTTCTCGGACACGAATTCCCAGTAACCATGGAGCCAATTTTAAAGAAACATAACACCCTTGTTAAATATCGTCTGTAGTTGAGAAGTAAATCTTCTTTCTTCAAAAATGGCTGCCGATATAAAATTGCCTCGGTTTTACTCCGATATTTTACATTTACTTGTACAGACAAATGTCTCAAACTATGTGGTGATGAAACTGTATGCATTTGTTTAGTATCATATGCTGATGTGCAAATATCTTTCTTTTTTCAAAATTGCTGCCGATTTCAGAATGGTTGCCAGTTCACTTCGGAAATAGACATTTTCTTGTCCGTAAGAAATCTCAATAACAATATAGCCGATGAATCTTCGTACAATAGTTAAGTAATATATGTAGTAGTGAAGGATTTTTTTCTTTTTACAAAAGCGTTGCCGGTTTCAAAATATAAACCATTTTACGTTTAAAACGGTCATTTTTTGTCCAGAACAATACTCAGTCACCATTGTTTTTCATGAAGGATTACACACTTGATCAGTATCATGTCTAGTTGTGAAAGACATTTGCTACAAATTTACCTAAAAAAGCAACACGCAATGTTTCTTTGTCCGGACGAATACTCGTTAACCGTAGGGTGTTCTTTTGGCGATACTGGGCACACTTATCGGTACAATAAGTAGAACTTTGTGCAAGACATTATTTTTGAATAATGGTTGCGGCAACCATTTTACTACGGAAAAAGACATTTTTCTTGTCGGGAAGAAGTTGTGCAAGACTCTTTTTTTTATATAAAAATTGGCAGTATGTTACAAAATGGCCGCAATTTTACTTCATCTATTTACTTTTTGGGGAGATATCTATCTTTGTAAAAGCAATCTTTAGTTCCGTATGAGTGTGTCATTATGAAGCAAATGTTGATATAATTACAAATAACCGTCACTTTTACAAAATACCCAGAGTGAAAATGCTACGTCTTTCTTTTTTACCTTAATATACAAGAATTTTCCTTCATGCAACATAACCGTTTTCTTATGATTTTAAGCAGTCAGGTCAACCTGCCTAGCTTATAGGGGTCGCCAGAATTCCTTCTTTGTCTCTAGGAATCTCTTAAAACAATGCAAATACGTATTGCTACATTAGAACTGATTCCTGAATTTTCCATCATACTATTTGAAAAAGACGATCCAGGCACAAAAAATAACCCTTAGAAACCGAATCACTTATATGCCGATAAAAGTGATAATAAAGATTCACGTGACTCATTTCATAACGGACATTTTTTCTGAACTGGACATATCTAAAATACCGAAAGGTGGGTTCTGGTAGCGTTAATAGCGATCATCTATTTGAAACATCTTTGTAAAAAATTGCTTTTGAGACAAATATCAATTTTTCAGCCACGAAAGATTGCACAACAGGTCAAAATATCGCTGTCACAAAGTTGACCTAGATATTCAGCTTTGGGGCTTGGGTGTGTTGACGAAATCGAGTAAATTCGTCATTTTGTATCGTTTTAAGCGTAGCGTCTGAAGTGAAAGTGCTTTAAGTTGCATGAAATCCTTGATAGGTTAAATCGGATGAAATTTCGGGATAATTTTGAAGCCAGCGTAAGCCTATCGTTATCTTCCATTTGGTAGCATTTTTCAAATTTATGACATGCGCCGACATTGCTGACCTATATTTTGGCAGGGTCTTCGGGTAGCACGTGACTATCTTCGAACATGCCATAAATATTCTCTTCTTTGGCGTATTTCGGTTACTGTGCATAGTTGCAACCACTGTCGAATTTCATCGAAGAAAATATGTATTTGCATTCCGTTATGTTTTAGTACATCGAAAAGCTATCTAAGCAAGCCAAACCACGACTTGCTATTTCCGTCGGGGGTCTCTAGCTTATAGTCTTCGTTTCAGGTTTTATTTATCCACCTCCAGGCCAATCTTAGAAATTTCCTATCTGTTGGATGTTGCAGGTTATTCAATATTTTCTTTAACCATTAACACACAATCCCGCTTTTTGACGTCACTCGAGAAAGTTGAGTTTGAAGAACATTGTTGAAATTGAAGAAATCGCTTGAAACAAGCAATTTCTATATTCCCAACAATATTTTACCCAGAAAGACTAATAATGATAAAATATCATCAATATTATGGAATGGATGGAATTGTAAATATTTTGAATAGATTCTCCAAATTCTTCCTGGACTAACAGATCTATCTCTATCTAGAGAAGAGAGAATTATTTAAATTAAATGCCATATATTTTTTTCACTTGACTGTAAGTTTCAGAATATTTCCGGACCCCCCCTTCAATACCCCTCCTTTCGCAAAAAAAAACAAAAAAACCGCAGGCAAATTTTTTCCGTTTCAAGCCCTTCGGTATATCAAACAACATTTTTAGGGACGAAATAGAGGTTACTAATATTTAATTGTAATTATAGTTTTAGCTTTTTTCCCCTTAAACTACTTTAATATCCAAAGTCCTGGTTTTAAGACCGGTGAATTTAGGTGCCAGTCTACGGTTTTGATGGAAATATTCGAATTGGCCATGGTGAATTTCTCAAATAGAAGGAAAATGTCATTTTTGACTACTGATTTATGGGTAATAGTGGAAACTGTCGTTCTAAAAGATTCTAAAACATGAAAAAGAGACTGTTTGCAAAATTAATGTGAAACTAAAGGTTCATGACTTTTCGAAAGTGCACCTGTTTTCGGCTGAACCAAAAGTGCAAGGTGGTAGTTTTGCGGCTTTTGGCTGTCAGTGCAGGCATGTTTGAATGGTAGGAATAGGCACTGAGATAGTGAAAAAAGTAGTTTGAATCATGGTATTTGACTGCATTGGCTAGCTTTACATTGTTTTTACTGTCCAGAAATCAAGTAGTTAGCGGGCCATCATTTCCAATTTGGCCTGTGCCCGTCAGGCCGAAATTGCGGGTTTACGCTCGGTTTTGTTGACCAGGCCGGATGTTAAATAGCCTTTATAGGGTATCTGTATGATTTGTTGTTATTTTTTCCTAGTATTATATCCTATTCTTACAAAGAACATGTTTGTTCTATTGCAGATTGTTGTTTGATAGAAAAGTTTAGTGCAACATTCGAATATCAGGGTTGACGACAAGGAAAGAGACGTAAAACCGTAGAATGAGACCTTAACTCTAGCAGAGATCACAATCATTGCTTTTTTCTGTCATCAAGTGTCCATTATCTATTGATTGCAAAACACAGCTGACGTCACAATTACATCGGGTCTGTCTATTTAACCCTGAGGGGGCACATGGTCGTGACGTACATCTAAGAGTCCGACGAGAAAGTCTCGAGGGTGTCGCCCACGTGTTGCACAATTTACCCTGGTAGAATTTAGACAGAGATTTGTTAATAAAACTCGGTCATTTGTTAAAATTTACAAATTTGCTATTTATTGATCAGAATTATAATCTGGATTTGTTCTCCTCTAAGTAAGAATTTCTGATTCGTTGTATATTTGTTTGATTGAATTGACGTAACTAAATTTGCGATTTATTGACCAGAATTATAATCTGGATTTGTTCTCTGCCCCTAAAATAAGAATTTCTGATTCGTCGTTTCTATATTTAATTGAATTGACCTAACAGTGTAATTAACCCATTATCACACGATAAGAAATCAGACTGGAACTTATAAAAAGAACTTGCAGACGGCAATTTCAAGTTTATGCAATTTTATTAAATCTTTTTATGAGACAATGTGGATAAAAAAGAAATTCCACGTAAGGAGCAATTTCTCAATTTTTCACAATATTTTTCCAACTTTTTTGCTGAATTGGCTTAAAAAGCTGCATTGTCTGGAAACGGGGAAGCAGGTTTTTGCGTTTCTTTCCTACAATAGATCAAAATATGTGCATTCTAAAGAATTCCACCTGTTATTTGAATTCTATTGATCTCGTTACTTCCAGCGGATGAAACTCGTAGGAATATAACTAGCTGTTATATCGTAGCCCTCTTTCTGATAATCTATTGGCGAGGCTCGCCAATAGATTATCAGAAAGAAGGCTACGATATTGCAGCTAGAATATGACAAACAACTTACTGACTTTTTTTTCCTACAAATTTCAAACCTGTTTGCAAACGGCGCCATGTTTATGTAGAAATCAAAACAAGTCATTCGGAAAAAAAAACACCTTAATCCATTACAAGACGAAAAAAAAAAGAAATACACTGGTCTAAATTCAAAGAATTTACAGATGACAACTTTCAAGTTATGCAATTTTAGAATTCTTAGTATTTTGGCTGTACCACTTTTCCTAGCATTTACAATTATCCGGTCCCACTATATATGTATCGTTTGTGTGTGTGTGTGGTTTTTTTTTTTTTTTTTTTTTTTGTTGTTGTTGTTGTTGTTGTTGTTGTTTATCTTTGTTCGTGTGGTTCTATTTTGATTTCGTCATTAAATGTAGTTGTTCTTATAAGATGTAAGAAACATAAATGTCTTACTTATTGAACAAATCGATGTCAACTAAATGCTGCAAATTCGTTATCATTATCAAGATGTCCAAGGTTATGCTGAAGTAACTATGAAATGTGCGCCGAAATTGAAAATTAAGATGTTGATTCTTGTAGCTAAACTAGAGCGATCACTAGACGAAACAACATTCCCAATAAGCATAATTGATGGATTGATTTGAAAGGGGTTGAACGCCATGATTTCCTGTTATTTCTCACTCTATTACTATTACAATATCCTTTCCGAGCCTCCAGTTGCTCATTACATTTAGGCTTGCGTTTATCTACCGATTTGTTGGAGACAAATGTCGAAAAATATATTCGCCACAGCTGGGAATCGAAGCATGGACCTATTGATTGTAAGTCAAACGTACTACCAACTGTCCTATTGCTACGACATCAATGGAATTAAGAAAATCGGGTAACACATTGCCATATGAGAACCACCTCGATCATTGAAATAACTCTGCATTGAAAAAACGGTAGAGAAAGTAGTGGGATCTCAAGTTGAGTAAATCGGCGGCCTTTATAAGTGAAACAGGTATCATTTTTATGATCATATGATCATTGATTGCCCTTGAACTTACAAGTTTTAGTGCATCATCACTTTCCTGAGCGATACTCATACTACTTTGCATATAACGATCTAAATTCTATACGTAATAGTCCTTGTTTTGTTTAATGTGAATTTCGATACACCCTGCACTACAAGGCTTGTGACCTCACGTGTTCTTTGTCACGGGTAACTATTAACCGATTTCACGGTGCGACAAATATCAAAGATACGACAATGACAATAAAAATAAATATGACAGAGCCAGAAAATGCAAGGTCAATATTCATTTAATAGAGCTATTGGCTCTGTCAAAATGTTTCCTCACCGTGGAAATTGATCGCAAACGAAAATACCCTTGTTTACGAGTCCAGAACGTATGCACAAATTGTGACATCGATGTCCATTGACAAGCGTCTCATTTCCAATCTTATTTATAAAGATTTTCAATAACTAGTCTGATATATAATCCTGTCCTTCAAGTATTGCTTTTGATCTTTCTTTCTAAAGCAATTTTATATACTAGGACTTGGAAATGTTCATACGGCACCTCTAGAACAGTTATCATATCCCTTTATTAGTACTATCTTTTCTGTCTGTCAATTTAAGGAAACCTTGTAAACTACCAACTTTTTCGACAGTTGGTAGATTATGAATGAACTGAATCCAGTTTTTTTTTTTTTTTTTTTTTTTTTTCCGAAGGAGGGGGGGCGGGCTGTGCACAAGGAAGAAGATCATGTTATTGAACTATTTTTTGTATTTAATTTTAGAGCCCAACCACAAAAGAACAAAAGAGTCCATTACGAACTAAGACAACCCTATGAATATGAATAACGACCCCTTTCTGTTCTCGGATATGTATTTTTTTATTTTTTTAATCGCTTTTTTCTATCTCACTCTTTGGGGCTAAATAAGAACATTTTACTGGGGTCCCATCGTACAACCCAGATATTTTCCTTTCGACTCTGCCTCATACAAATTCCAAAAGAAGTCGCGTTAAACGGGGAGATGAATAACAAGAGGGCTAAGATACCCCTTCTTGGTCCTAGATCGCTCAACTGATTTTATTTCCTCAAGCTAACTAGTCAAATCAAATTTGATAAAAATAAGATATTGTTAAAGTTAAATGGTTGTAGCGACAAAAGGTTGAGATTGGACTAGTAGAAAACTAATTTTGCCATTAATGCCAGCTTTTACATGTAAAATGTCAAGATATTAAACGGTAGTCTTCTTCATGGCAATACAAGCATTTACAGTAAGTTTGAGAAAGGTTGGGCAAAATTTGTGACCTCTAGAGTAATCAATTAGGTCCCTTTTCCTGTGATATTGGTCAGAATGCCACAATACTAAATAGGGATTTTTTCCCTAATAATTAAAAAGACATACATTTTCGGCATTATTAAGAAAGACTGAGCCAAAATTGTGACCTCTAGAGCGTTTACAAAGAGGTCAATCGGGCCTAATTCGTGTGATATTTGTCAGAATGTCACGATATTCAATGGGGAATTTCTCTCGAATTTTCAAATAATTCTCTGAACGTTTGAAAAGGGTTGAGTTAAATTTGTGTTCTCTATTATAAAGCGGTAACAATGTAATTGTAAATATGTCCCTTTTCTCAATATCACCATACCAAATAGGGTTGTTCCCATCGATTTTTGCAATTTTGGGAAAGATCGAGTTAAAATTGTGACCTCTTGAGCGGTAACAAGGTAACTGTCAATAAGGTCCAATCTTCTGTGATATTAGTTAGAATTTCACCTTATTTGATAGAGTTCTTACTCTTGACTATACGAACATTTTGCACCAAATACGGGAAAATTGACACAAAATTTGGACATCTGGAGTGATGCTCAGGAAAAAATGAACAAGGCCCTTTTCGGTGATATCAGTCAGAAATTACGTTTATCAATATTGACCTTTCTCAACTCAAAACAAATATTTTCAGCAAAGTTTGAGAAAGGTTATGTCAAAATTGGGATGTCTAAAGTGGCTAATTGAGAGGAAATTGTCAATAAGGATGCTTTCCCCTTGATTCAGAGTGTCAGAATATTCCATAGCGATCCTCCACGTGATAAAACAAGAATTTTAGCAAGTTTGAGATAGATTGAGTCAATATTGTGACCTCTAGAGTGGTAACAAGGAAATTATCAATAAGGCCCATATTCCCTTGATATTTGGGAATGTCACCATATTCATCAGGTTCTAAACAAATATTTTCAGTAATTTTTAGTAATGTTGAGCCAGAATTTGTTACCTGTAGGGTATTTACACTGAATAATTTGAAGACAGAAGACGGATGACGCATGACGGACAATCAAGTAAGACAAAAGCTCACGTTTTGCTCAGGTGAGCTAAAAATCGAAATTCGTTAATGTTGAAAAGTCGATAGTCTGTAGTAGACTACTCTTTAAAACAAAGATGTTTGTATTCCACACCTGACTGTCACCAATATAGTGGTTTCTGGTGGTGCAAAACAATACCGTTTCCAAAATGAAAAAAAAAGAGAAGAAATGATAGCCTACTTGAAAATCCCTTCTCACTTCTTTATTGGAAATGATTGCATCATCTTTACGAAATCGCCTTTAAAATCGATAATAACCAGTTATTGAAAAATGGGGAAAAGAGACCCTTATTAATATATTACCGCTTTTAAGCGCATAAATTTGTAATAATATTTTCATACATTTTCTCCAACTTGCTAAATTATTTGTTTGATCATGAAGATTAACCTTATCAAACATAGTGACATTTTCATTAATAACACGAAAAGAAGGATTACACACGAAAGCAAATGATAAATTGATGATTCGCCATCGATAATTTTAGTTTTCAAGCATTGAACACAAGTTTGTATCCAAGCAAACCAATATTTTTTTCTGCATGTTTGCCCATAACATTGTTATCTGTCAAAAAAAGAGCTAAAACACAAAGGAAAGGATAACACCAATTTGCAAATAAGTGCCAAGATCCGACTAATTATATTTTTTTTTATTTGTTTTTAATTCACTGTTACTTTTGATTAATTCTTAGCTCATCTGAGCACGAAGTGCTCAAGTGAGCTATTGTGATCCCCTTTCGTCCGGCGTCCGTAGTCCGTCGTGCGTCGTCCGTCAACAATTTCTTTAAACGACATCTCCTCCTAAACCACTGAGCCAATTTGAACCAAATTTGGCAGAAATGTTCCTTAGGTGGCCCCCTTTTAAATAGCTAAAAGAATTGAAATCCGTTAAAAATTCTGGTTGCCAAATTCAAAGATGAACAGACGACAATTGTAAGTTGATGAAATCTTTAAAATCCTGGTCTTTTTGGACAGAAAACGTTGTTGATAATGAAGAAATTGCTCGTAAAAAGCAATTTCTTCATTTTCCACAATGTTTTCCAAAGCTTTTATAATCAGGGTCATTTAAAAGCGTCACTCTCTGGGAAAGGGTTAAGACAATGCTAGTTTTTGATTTCTGTGTGTGGATTTATGTTTTTGTGCGTTATTAACGCTCATGTGTACACGAATGGGAATGCTGGTTTAAGTTTAAAGGAGGGAGGCTTAATCGGAAAGTAATACATGAATTCGAACCGAATTCCACAGTTATGACCCTTTCAACGCATTCCAACTTCTCAGTACTTTCAGTCCTTTGATTAAGATAGCGTCTAAAGTGAAAGTGCTTTAAAGGGAGGTATCAATGTTTCTGAAACCTAGATAAGAAAAAAATACCAAGTGCTGAAAAATAGACTCAAACGAACATTTAATACTTTAAGTTAGGTCAGGTATTGTCTTGGAGGTAATCTAATAGACCTAAAGTGGCTTTTTGTGGTTATCTTGGTAAGGTTGTGCGGAATTCCAGGTTATTATTAGATATCATGGAATTCGGCTGTCGACATCGAATGACCTCATTTGCATATGACCCGAAGTCAAATGAAGGTAACAAATTCACTAGCGAAACAGCCAATGTCCTAAATCATGTCACACGAAAGGCTAAGCGCAAAAATACGGTAAGTATTAATATTCGTAATAACGCTTACGACAGTTTTGTTTTGATCTTTACAGACCGGATAGCGAACATAACTCCAGATGACGTAACGCTGACGTTGGTTTGATGTAATTTAAACAAAATGCAAGGTTCCAACGGTTATTCGCGCCACGTGAATGTCCTATATTCTTCGCAACTGTCTCGGATTGATCTAAAAATAGATTAATAGCCTACGTAGGCTATTAGGGAAATACCCTGCTTTTCTCTGATAAGCGACCTCCAATTTTTGCAAAACTACTTAGCGGCATATTGTATTAAAAAAGTATATGAGAGGAAATGAAAAAAAATTAAAATCTGTGACATGATAAAAACATCGATACCTACCTTTAAGGTGCATAAAATCCTTGATAGTTTAAATCGGATGAAATTTCCGGATTGCTGAAGATTATTCAATATTTTCTTTAACCCATTAACACACAATCCCGCTTTTTGACGCCAATCGAGAAAGTTGAGTTTGAAGAAAATTATTGAAATTGAAGAAATCGCTTGAAACAAGCAATTACTATTTTCCCAACAATATTTTACCCGAAAAGACTAATGTAATGATAAAATTTCATCAATATTCTGGAATGGATGGAATTGTCAATAACTTGATTACATTCTCTAAATTCTTCCTGGAGGCGATCACTATTGCAACACGTTGCACAACCATGCAATCCAATGGTGAATCGGGTTTAGTTTGAATAGGTGAATTTTTCAGCGTTTATATTATTTTATCCAACGAGATTCTTGAATAACTCACGCAGAAAAATATTTTCTTTAGTATGGTCATTTTCTTTCTAGAAGTTACCTCAACTTTTTCGCACTAAAATTGGGCCGAATTTGCTCAATGGAGAATAAGAATGAGCTATTATTCTCCAAAAATATGATGATTACAGTCTAGTTATAAAAACATCAAGAGCTATAGCTTTTGTGATATACTTTTATCTTTGGCTCGTGATCTATCTAGGGAAGAAAGAATTATTTTAATTAAATGCCATATATTTGTTTCAAGCGATTCGGGACACTTGACTGTAATTTCCGTAAGTTTCAGGATTGAACTACTTATCCTGGTCCTGGTTTTAAGACCGGTGATTTTAACTCTAGCAGAGATCACAGTCATTGCTTTTTTCTGTCATCAAGTGTCCATTATCTATTGATTGCAAAACACAACTGACGTCACAATATTCTACCCTGAGAGAGCAAAAGGTCGTGACGTACATCAAAGAGACCGACGAGAAAGTCTCGAGGGTGTCGCCCACGTGTTGCACAATTTATCCTGTGTAGAATTTAGACAGAGATTTGTTAATAAAACTCGGTCATTTGTTAAAATTTACAAATTTGCTATTTATTGATCAGAATTATAATCTGGATTTGTTCTCTGCCCCATAAGTAAGAATTTCTGATTCGCTGTATCTTTGTTTGATTGAATTGACGTAACTAAATTTGGGATTTATTGACCAGAATTATAATCTGGATTTGTTCTCTGCCCCTAAAATAAGAATTTCTGATTCGTCGTTTCTATATCTAATTGAATTGATCTTACTAACAGTGTAATTAACCCATTATCACTCGATAACAAATCAGACTGGTACTTTATTTTGTTAAATCTTTTTATTTGACATTGTGGATAAAATAGAAATTCCTTGTAAGAAGCAATTTCTCCGTTTTCCACAATATTTTTCCAACTTTCTTGCTGGATTGGCTTAAAAAGTGACATTGTCTGGAAACAGGAAAGCAGGTTTGTTGTTGTTGTTGTTGTTTTGTTTATTTCCTACGATAGATCAAAATATGTGCATTCTAAAGAATTCCACCTATTATTTGAATTCTATTAATCTCGTTACTTCCAGCGGATGAAACACTGTAGGAATATAACTAGCTGTTATATCGTAGCCCTCCTTCTGATAATCTATTGGCGAGGCTCGCCAACAAATTATCAGAAAGAAGGCTACGATATCGCAGCTAGAATATGACAAACAACTACCTGGCCTTTTTCCTTTCAAGTTTCAAACATGTTTTCACACGGCGCCATGTTTTTGTTTCATTTGGGAAAAATCACCTTAATCCATCACAAGACGAAAATAAAAGAAAAAAGAAAATAGAAATTCACTGGTCCAAATTCAAAGAAGTCATAGATGACAATTTTCAAGTTATGCAATTTTAGAAATTTTAGTTTTTTGGTTGGAAAACATTGTAGATAAGCCAGAAAATTCTTGAAACAATTTCTTCATTTTCCATACTGTTTTCTGGACAATTTTTCTAAAGATGCGTTCAAAATTGTCATTGTGTGGGAATGGGTTAAATGGTAGCATTATTATGAGGAATTATGTTATATTCAGGAGCACCAATTCCCCGAATTCTCCCCTTTTCATAAGAGAAACTACAAATCACCGCTGGACCTCAAAATCTCAGCTATAATTACGATATATTGGTACTATAGCGAGGGTATATGTTCGGAACAAAGGAATACTCAACAGCCGAAAAATGGCAATAGGATCGTCTATGGCGTATGGAATATATATATTGAGTATATGTCACCAAAAGAAACAAATTGATTCCCTTTTCAATTTGGTTTTTAAAAAAAGTTTTACTTGAGTTTCCATATGTATTGTGAAACTCAAGTATGTATTGTAGGACATTCTTTGTTTGTCCTAAACTCTGGAAAGCGAGACTCGCACGTGCAAAGATTGTTACTAATATTAGTAAAAAATCTCGTAAATCATTACCACACAATCCCTCGTTTTTACTCGTCTGAAGAAAAAAGCTTTGGAAAACATTGTGGAGAATTAAGAAACAGCTTGTATCAACCCATATCCTCATTGTCCACAATGTTTTCTATCCAAAATGAAGAAAAAAAAATGGAAATGAATGAATATGAAATTTTCGTCTGAAGCTTCTTTCAATTTGGACCAGTCTAAAATTTTGTTGTTTGGAAATGGGCTATACGATTGCTGCTATACATATTTTTTACAACTTTATAAGACAGGAATACAAAAAAACTTGTACGTGTCTTTAGGAGTTTGTGAACTATCACCAGACAACGATTTCTTTCTTCTGTTTTAGCTCACCTGAGCACAACGTGCTCAAGGTGAGCTTTTGGTATCACCTTTTGTCCGTCGTGCGTCGTGCGTCGTGCGTCGGAAGTCGTCAACAATTCTTAAACATCTTCTCCTCAGTAACCACTGGGCGGAATTCAACCAAACTTGGTAGGAATGTTCCTTGGGTGACCCTTCTCAAAAGTTGTTCGCGGATTTTTGATTGACCCCAAAATATGGGCGTGGCAGGGCGTGGCAGTTTTTAACTTAGAAATCTTTAAACATCTTCTCCTCAGTAACCATTGGGCCAATTTCAACCTAATTTGGTATGAATGTTCCTTGGGTCACCCTTTTCAAAAGTTGTTCGCGGATTTTTGATTTATGCCCAAATATGGGCGTGGTAGGGCGTGGCAGTTTTTGACTTAGGAATCTTTAAACATCTTCTCCTCAGTAACCATTGGGCCAATTTCAACCAAATTTGGCATGAATGTTCCTTTGGTGACCCTTTTCAAAAGTTGTTCGTGGAATTTTGATTTACGCCCAAATATGGGCGTTGCAGGGCGTGGCAGTTTTTGACTTAGAAATCTTTAAACATCTTCTCCTCAGAAACCATTGGGCCAATTTCATCCAAACTTGGCATGAATGTTCCTTGGATGACCCTTTTTAAAAGTTGTTCGCAGAATTTTGATTTATGCCCAAATATGGGCGTGGCAGGGCGTGGCAGTTTTTGACTTAGAAATCTTTAAACATCTTCTCCTCAGTAACCATTGGGCCAATTTCAACCAAATTTGGTATGAATGTTCCTTGGGTCACCCTTTTCAAAAGTTGTTCGCGGATTTTTGATTTATGCCCAAATATGGGCGTGGCAGGGCGTGGCAGTTTTTGACTTAGGAATCTTTAAACATCTTCTCCTCAGTAACCATTGGGCCAATTTCAACCAAATTTGGCATGAATGTTCCTTTGGTGACCCTTTTCAAAAGTTGTTCGTGGAATTTTGATTTACGCCCAAATATGGGCGTGGCAGGGCGTGGCAGTTTTTGACTTAGAAATCTTTAAACATCTTCTCCTCAGTAACAATTGGGCCAATTTCATCCAAACTTGGCATGAATGTTCCTTGGATGACCCTTTTTAAAAGTTGTTCGCAGAATTTTGATTTATGCCCAAATATGGGCGTGGCAGGGCGTGGCAGTTTTTGACTTAGAAATCTTTAAACATCTTCTCCTCAGTAACCATTGGGCCAATTTCAACCAAACTTGGCATGAATGTTCCTTGGATGACCCTTTTTAAAAGTTGTTCGCAGAATTTTGATTTATGCCCAAATATGGGCGTGGCCGGGCGTGGCAGTTTTTGACTTTGAAATCTTTAAACATCTACACCTCAGGAAACATTGGGCCAATTTCAACCAAACTTGGTATGAATGTTCCTTGGGTGACCCTTTTCAAAAGTTGTTTGGCAGAATTTCGTTTCGCGCCCAAATATGGGCGTGGCAGTTTTTGACTTTGAAATCTTTAAACATCTTCTCCTCAGTAACTATTGGGCCAATTACAACCAAATTTGGTATGAATGTTCCTTGGGTGACCCTTTTCAAAAGATGTTCGCAGAATTTTGATTTATGCCCAAATATGGGCGTGGCAGTTTTTTTAACTTTGAAATCTTTAAACATCTTATCCTCAGTAACCATTGGGTCAATTTCAACCAAACTTTGCATGAATGTTCCTTTGGTGACCCTTTTCAAAAGTTGTTCCTGGAATTTTGTTTTATGCCCAAATATGGGCGTGGCAGGGTCAGGCACTTTTTTGACTTTGAAATCTTTAAACATCTTCTCCTCAGTAACTATTGGGCCAATTTCAACCAAATTTGGTATGAATGTTCCTTGAGTGACCCTTTTCAAAAGTTGTTCTAGAATTTTGATTGATGACCAAATAAGGGCTTGGAAGGGTAGGGCAGTTTTTACTTTGAAATCTTTAAACATCTTCACCTCAGTAACCATTGGGCCAATTTCAATTTTGAATCATCTTACATTAGTCAGGTGAGCGATTTTAGGGCCATTCTGGCCCTCTTGTTTTAAGTGACACTAACTTCTTATTTTCAATCATGACTGCATTTCAGACCGTTCAGGTCTTTGCTTTAGATTTTAGTTCATTAAATCTTGTTACTGACCGTACCGTTTTTTCCAGCATTTACAAATTTTCCGGTCCCACTATATATTTGTTTGATTGTTTTTTGTTGTTGTTTGTCTTTGTTCGTGCCGTCGTCATAGCGCAGTTGGTAGCGCGTCGGACTGTCAATCTAGAGGTTCCGAGTTCGATCCCTGACGGCGGCACTCATCCTTTCCGACTATTCGTCTCCCACCATTGGTCGATAATCGTGGACCTATGTGGGATAGCAGCTGGAGGCTTAGAAAGTATGTAATGGTAGTACTGGTGTGAGAAATACCAAGATTCAATTGTGAGGTGCTCCAGCCGCCGGGATAAAACTGAAAGATTGTTGACAGATGCGTAAACCCCATTCAAACAAGAATCAAACAAGAATTGTCTTTGTTCGACTGGTTTTGTTTTGATTTCGTCATTAAATGTATACTAAGGGAAAAAAGTTTAGCAATTTTTTTCGACCTACATTATTTTTCAACGTAAATGTATAACCTTATAAAATCAGTCTCGTTTGCAATTTTGAGGCCGCCGTCATGGCCTTAGCGCAGTTGGTAGCGCGTCGGACTGTCAATCTAGAGGTTCGATTCCCGGCGGCTGCACTCATCCCTTCCGACTGTTTGTCTCATTGTAACTTTAGCCTCAGATTGCTTACGTACAACAAACACGTATAACCTTGAAATCATCTGATTTTTAGCCTGAGATTGCGTAAGCAATCTGAGGCCAAAGTTACAATGCTAAAAATTCAAACCCATGCAGAGTTAAATGTGAAAACATAATGTAAAAACATCTACCACAATCTTCTGTCGCATGAAAAGTAGTTCGGATCTGACCATGAATTAATACGCCCGATTGAGGCTAGAAGGACGAAGACGAGATATGACTCATTGAATGATGTACAGTTCTTTCGTGTGTGTGTTCCGATTTTGGCAAATTTATTATAACTTGACGAGTGAATGGAAAGAAAGAAAGGAGATATATAATATACTGGAAATTATTAAACATATATAATCATAACATATTGTTAAGAAAAAATAAGGTGTTTGTTTCATACCAAAATAATATTACTTATTCTAGAGTAACAATGTGAAAGCGGTCCGGTTAGACGAAGTTGCTGTATAAAGCTGATAAGCGAATCTGTCGGTTTTACGCACGAATGGAATGTTTTGTTTAACAAATTAATTGGTAATTCATACGATCATATTCGCACTGTCTGAAAACAGTTTGGTCGTGCTCGGACTTAGTGTCTATATATTTTTACTTCCGAATTCTACCCAAAGGACGCAACGTCTACATACCGCTTTTGAGAGGTGTACATAATCATGTTAACCAGGTAAACGACCACCCGCCCTCTCTCGCTCTCTTTATCTGGAGATTATAAAGCGGATATTTACATAACAAAATTGGTCTGTGTGATAGAATACTCACATCGCACGCAAGTGCCTCCTAGTTCGAATCTGGCTACACGCTCCATTCCCCGATCTCTCTCACTCTCTAGCTCTCTCTCGCTAGCTCCACTGGCTGAAAGCCAACGAGCTTTTGTCATGATGTGGTTTCCGTCGTCCGTCCGTCCGTCCGTCCGTCCGTCCGTCAACTTTTACTTTAAAAATCTTCTCAGAAAGTACTGAACATGATTCAACCAAACTTAACCAAAATTCACAGGAAGGATCCTTGGGTGGCCTTTATCAGATCCCTTCAAAGCATTTTGATTGGGTGAAAAATATGTAACGATATATACATGTAAATATATCGTTACAATACCTCAACGGGATGAAAATTATTGCGGGCAGGTTGTGTCCCCTAGCGCACAAATTGGCAGATCTGCGCATAATCGACAGTAGATTTGGGTAAAAAGTGGCACCTCCGATAATTCGACCATCAAACTTTTTCTGCCCAGATTATATATCTCCTGTATTCATATCTCAGGCTTTCAGCGCTTTGTTTTCAATACTGTGCCTAACACATAAAAGATCGATGTGTGAAAATATGGTTTAAATCCAAAGCTAGACACCGGAGAAATTGGCTGTAACGTACTAAATTGCTAAACTTTTTTACTTTAGTATAGTTGTTCTTGTAAGATGTAAGGAACATAAATGTCTTAGTTATTAAACCGATCGATATCAACAAAATGCTGCAAAATTCGTTATCATTATCAAGATGTCCAAGGTTATACTGCAGTAGCTATGAAATGTGCACCGAAATTGAAAATTAAGATGTTGATTCATGTAGTTAAACTAGAGCAATCACTAGACGAAATAACATTCCAACAAGCATAATTGATGGATTGATTTGAAAGGGGTTTAACGCCATTAATTCCTGTTATTTCTCACTCTGTTACTATTACAATATCCTCTTCGAGCCCCCAGTTGCTCATTACACTTAGGCTTGCGATTATCCACCGATTTGTTGGAGACAAATGTCGAAAAGGATATTCGCCGCAGCTGGGAATCGAAGCATAGACCCATTGATTGTAAGTTCAAAGCGCTACCAACTGCCCTTTTGCTACGGCAAGATTGGAATTAAGAAAATCGGGTAACACATTGCCATATGAGAAACACCTCGGTTATTAAAATAACTCTGCATTGAAAAACGGTTGAGAAAGAAGTGGGATCTCAAGTTGAGTAAATAGGCGGCCTTTATAAGTGAAACAGGTATAATTTTACGACCAAACGATCATTGATTGCCGAATTATCAGCCCTTGAACTTACAAGTTTTGCTGCATCATCAATTTCTTAGCAATACTTAAACTATTTTGCATATAACGATAATAATTCTATACGTAAAAGTCCTGCACTACAAGGCTTGTGACTTGACGTGTTCTTTGTCACGGGTAACTTCTAATCTATTGCACGGTGCGACAAATATCAAAGATACAGAAAATGACAATGAAAATAAATATTACAGAGCCGGAATATTCATATGACAGAGCTATTGGCTCTGTCAAAATGTTTCCTCACCGTGGAAATTGATCGCAAACGAAAATACCCTTGTTTACGAGTCAAGAACGTATGCACAAAATGTGACATCGATGTCCATTGACAAGCGTCTCATTTCCAATCTTATTTATAAAGATTTTCAATAACTAGTCTGATACATAGTCTTATCCTTCACGTATTGCTTTTGATATTTCTTTCTAAAGCAATTTTATATACTAGAACATTTATCATATCCCTTTATTAGAATAGAACTATCTTTTCTGTCTGTCAATTTAATGAAACATCGTAAAATACTAATTTTTTCGACAATTGGTAGATTATAAATGAACTGAATCCATTTATTTCTTTTTTTTTTTTTTTTTTTTTCCTTTTTTTTGGGGGGGGGCGGTGCACAAGGAAGAAAAAATGTTATTGAACCTTTTTTTTGTATTAATTTTTTCTGTTTTAGAGCCCAACCACGAAAGAACAAAAGAGTCCATTACGAACTAAGACAACCAAATGAATATGAATAACGGCCCCTTTCTGTTCTCGGATATGTGACTTTTTTTTTTTTTTTTTTTTTTAGAATCACCTTTTTTCATCTCAGTCTTAGGTGCTAAATAAGAACATTTTAGTGGAATCCCATAGCACATCCCCGATATTTTCATTTCGACTCTGCTTCGTACAAATTCCAAAAGAAGTCGCGTTAAACGAGTAAATGAATAACAAGAGGGCTAAGATACCCCTTCTTGGTCCTAGATCGCTCACCTAACTTTATTTCCACAAGCTAACTAGTCAAATCAAATTTTGATAACAATAAGATAAATGGTTATAGCGACAAATGGTTGAGATTGGACTAGTAGAAAATTAATATTGCCATTAATGCCAGTTTTTACATATAAAATGTCAAGATTTTAAACGGTATTCATTTTTTTATTATATTTTCATGGCAATATAAGCATTTACAGTAAGTTTGGGAAATATTGGGCAAAATTGTGACCCCTAGGGTAGTCAATTAGGTCCCTTTTCCTGTCATATAAGTCAGAATGACACAATACTACATAGGGATTTTTCCCTTATAAAAAGACATACATTTTCGGCATGAAAAAAAAGACTGAGCCAAAATTGTGACCTCTAGAGCGGTAACAAAGAGGTCAATCGGGCCTAATTCGTGTTATATTTGTCAGAACGTCACGATATTCAATGGGGAATTTCTCGCGAATTTTCAAATAATTCTCTGAACGTTTGAAAAAGGTTGAGTTTAATTTGTGTTCTCTATTTTTAAGCGGTAACAAGGTAATTGTAAATATGTCCTTTTTCTCAATATCACCATACCAAATAGGGTTGTTCCCATCGATTTTTGCAATTTTGGGAAAGATCGAGTTAAAATTGTGACCTCTTGAGCGGTAACAAGGTAATTGTCAATAAGGTCCAATCTTCTGTGATATTGGTCAGAATTTCACCATATTTGATAGAGTTCTTTCTGTTGACTATACGAACATTTTGCACCAAGTACAGGAAAGATTGATACAAAATTTAGACATTTGAATTTGAGAGGAAATTGAGAGGAAATTGTCAATTCGGATGCTTTCCCCTTGATTCAGAGTGTCAGTATATATTCAATAGCGATTCTTCTCACGATAAAACAAGAAATTCAACAAGTTTGAGATAGATTGAGTCTAAATTGTGACCTCTAGAGTGGTAACAAGGATATTATCAATAAGACACCTATTCCCTTGATATTGGGGAATGTCACCATATTCAACAGGTGCTAAACAAATATTTTCAGCCATTTTTAGTAATATTGAGCCAGAATTTGTTACCTGTAGAGAATTAACACTGAACTATTGAAGACAGAAGACGGATGACAAAACAATTAAGTAAGACAAAAGCTCACGTTTTGCTCAGGTGAGCTAAAAATAGAAGCTCGTAAATGTTGAAAAGTCGATATTCTGTAGTAGACTACTCTTTAAAACCAAAGATGTTTATATTCCACACTTGACTGTCACAAATATAGTTACTTCTGACGGTACAAAACAATACCGTTTCCAAAATGAAAAAAAAGAGAGAAAGAAATGATAGCTTACTTGAAAATCCCTTCTCACTTCTTTATTGGAAATGATTGCATCATCTTTACGAAATCGCCTTTAAAATCGGTAATAACCAGTTATTGAAAAATGGGGAAAAGAGGCCCTTATTAATATATTACCGCTTTTAAGCGCATAAATTTGTAATAATATTTTCATACATTTTCTCCAACTTGCTAAATTATTTGTTTGATCATGCAGATTAATCTTATCGAACATAGTGACATTTTCATTAATAACACGAAAGGAAGGATTACACACGAAAGCAAATGATAAATTGATGATTCGCCATCGATAATTTTAGTTTTCAAGCATTGAACACAAGTTTGTATCCAAGCAAACCTTTATTTTTTTCTGCATGTTTGCCCCAAAACTTTGTTATCTATCAAAAAAGAGCTAAAACGCAAAGGAAAGGATAACACCAATTTGCAAATAAGTGCCAAGATCCGACTAATTATATCTTTGTTTATTTGTTTTTAATTCATTGTTACTTTGGATTAATTTTTAGCTCATCTTAGCACGAAGTGCTCAAGTGAGCTATTGTGATCCCCTTTCGTCCGGCGTCCGTCCGGCGTCCGTCGTGCGTCGTCCGTCAACAATTTCTTTAAACGACATCTCCTCCTAAACCACGGGGCCAAATTGAACCAAATTTGGCAGAAATGTTCCTTAGGTGGCCCCCTTTAAAAATAGCTAAAAGTATTGAAATCCCGTAAAAACTCTGGTTCTCATGGTAACAAAAATGAAATTTCAAAATAATCTGTAAAATTCTTCTCCTCCTGACCCAGGAGGAGTAGAGACTTGATATTTTGCATGAAGTATCATTATATTGACCTCTTTCAAAATAGCTTAATCATAATCTTCGGGTCCCCAGGGGCGGTACCCAAGGGGGTTGGGGTTTATATAGAAATAAAGAACGATTTTTTAGATGACATCTCCTCCCAAACCACTGGGCCAATTTGAACCAAATTTGGAAGAAAGATCCCCTTCAAAAATAGCTAAAAGAATTGAAATCCGTTAAAAAGTATGAACCAAATTTGACAGAAACGTTCCTTAGGTGGTCCCCTTTAAAAATAGCTAAAGAATTAAAATCCGTTAAAAAGTATGGTTGCATGGCAACAAAGTTTAATTTTAAAATAATCTTTAAAAATCTTCTCCTCCTGACCCAGAAAGAGTGAACCTTGATATTTTGCATGAAGTATCAGTATATTAACCTCTTTTTAAATAGATGAAATCATGATCCTCGGGTCCCCAGAGGCGGAGCCCTAGGGGGGTGGAATTAATATAGAAATAAAGAACGGATTTTTAAATGACATCTCCTCCTAAACCACTGGGCCGATTTGAACCAAATTTGGCAGAAATGTTCCTTAGGTGGTCCCCTTCAAAAAAAGCTAAAAGAATTGAAATCTGTTAAAAACTCTCGTTGCCCTGGCAACAAAAGTGAAATTTTAAAATAATCTTTAAAAATCTTCTCCTGCTGACCAAGAAGGCGGAGAGCCTTAATATTTTGCATGAAGTATCAGTATATTTTTCTCTTACAAAATAGCTAAAATAATGATCCTCGGGTCTCCAGGGGCGGAGCCGGGGGTATAGGCATAAAGAATCAGTTCACAGACTTCTTTCTTATTTCTGAAACTATAACCCATTGATCCAGAGGGAGGAAAACGTTTTTTTCCTTCTTTCAAATCAGCACTAAGCCTTGGAATTTGTAATTTAGACTTTTGGATCCCCAGGTTCATAGTCTTTACAAGTGTGGCCCACTTGTTTTATTATCCTAACCTCAGCATGAAATTAGACTGTTGAAAGAAAAAGAGCCTTTATCTCAGGCCCTCTTGTTTATTATTTTGGCTAAACGATATAATGAGGGTTTTCTTGGATTGAGATAAGATTGTCTTTTGGTAACATTTTTTTTAAATATGATCATGAATTAGTGTTTGATTTAAAAACTATAAAGACTGAACGGTCGTTACAGATTTTGCCAATAGTTTACCCTCTTTTCTACGTATTTATTCATTCATAGGTTTTCAAGTGACTACAATGAGGTGATTTAAAGATGAAAGCACTTTACAGATTAATGTGATATAGCCCTGGTCTATCGCAGCAAACTCCATCGGGGACAAAGACCTTTTGTAAATATGTAAGCTGTTATACTGTTATAGTGACAGTGGGTATTATTCAATTCTCAATATCCATGGCACTCCAATTCCGTTTCTTCATTGCATCTTTTACATTGCCTCACGGAAAAGAAATGCGGCGGGGGGGATATTTTATTCGTTTAAGTCTTTTTGTCTAAAATATTTTCTTGGGTATATCTCTGAAATTATAATAGTCATCAAGTAGATCCTAACAAGGAGAAGCACAATGAAGAAGATTTGTTACTCTGGCTGACTTAATATTTTATTAAATGAATGGGGGTTTACGGGGCATCGACAACTGTGGCCATGTACAGTGCTAAAACGATTAAAGAAATCATATGTAAAAATTAAATTTAAAAGAATACTGTGTCAAAGAGAAAAAGAGTCTTTAAAGTCTCGTTTGCAAGAATTTAAACTTTAGGTTTTTTTGTTGGTGTTGTTGTTTTGGTTTTGGTTTGTTTTTATTTGTTTGTTTGTTTGTCGTTGTTATTGGTTGTTTGTTTGTCTTGCGCAAATCTCAGAAAGTAAGTTAGGTATCAACTTAAACATCATCGGAAGATAAATATCAATGAGGAGAAGAGATTACATTGTATACTATCTGAATTACCTCATGATTTACTTTTTGTGTTGGTTTTTGTTGTTGTTGTTGTTGTTGTTGTTTGGGGGGGGATCCAGTCAAAATATATCTTTGAAAATGCAGATGTCACTTTGAAACTTTATTGGTAGTTTGATCACAATGAAAACTGCAATACACAAAAAATGTATCGCCAGCTTACTTAAGTTTAGTTATTTCCCTCTTTTATTTTTCTGCCATCAGTTTTATTTTGGGTATACCTCTAAACGTATGAAAAATAAGAATAAGAAAAATTATCGGCAGAAAAAATGCAGCATGGAGGAATTTAATACACAAGTACTGTTTTTTGGCTCGCTGATTTTGAGTTATGCCCGTTGTGATTTCTCTGACTTATATTAAATTTAGTCAACCGCATATCTATAAAAGTAAAGATGAAATAAATTTGAAAATTCATGGGCTGATAAATCTTGTTACAAAAGAACTGTTAAACTGGCGTTTGCTTTTTCTTATACTATAGACTCAGATTTAGAGCATGCTAAAGGGATATCGTGCTTCATTTCAAATCTTCGTACACAAAACACCTTGATTAGGAAGGGTTATTTATTTTTTTGTTGTTGTTGTTGGTTTTTTTTTTCAAAATACGTTCAGGTAATTTAGAGTCTACATATCACCTTCGTTACCTAGACGTTTATTGGTGTCGCGCTAGAATGAAATGACATTGGTCGAAATAATCTTACAACCCAAATGCATGAACTTTCCATTCTAATATGCTTTATCTATTAAATCTCTCTATTAACTTCTTGCAAAAAATCGTTTCTGAAAAAAGGTTTTCCTGTCTATCTTATTTTAAGTAGTATATTTTTGGTGTTTTGCCTCGTGTTGTTTACTGCCTAAGATTTATACAGAGGCAAATTTCTGAAATTAGCAGTAAACGGAAAATTCATGAATGCTTTGATCTCAAGTGGAAACATGGGTTGTACGTCACCCATAATTTTTAGCCAAGTTATTTGTCCTTTTGACTGAAAGATTGTCACGAGCGTATCTTTGAATGTTGAAAACTTACGTCTTGAAATTTCGTTGTCCCATATGTCTCTCGCTGAAAAAAAGGCTGTTCAGAAACTGGTTTTCTCGAATCTTGGGTAATTTCCTATACTGTTTATCAGACGTGCAAAGGTGCTTTTTTGCATTGTAATTAGTGTATCGAAGGTTTTTGCATTATGTTTTCGGGCAATTTCAGGGAGAGCATGGTTATGTACATTTCACCTTTTATTCGTGGCCATTAATATGCATAGAAATATTGTCATTTTTTCTCTTTTGTAACATCTATATCTTAGATTCCCTAAGTTCATTTGAAAAAAAAAGCAATCCGATATATTGTCAATTCTGTACTGAACAAATATGAAAACTTGAAACTCCGAAACTCGGGACCAAATTTTTGATAATAGGTATAATGCAAGGGTTTTTGAGTATTGAAACCACAAACTTCGGGCTATTCGTAAAGGTGTACACGTTTCTCGGCGGTTCGATGTTATATTGATAAACGTCAAAACATTCTGGGGTACCTTCAAAAATAAGATTCACATAATGATCTAAAGATAACAAGTACGTATTCCATATCGATTGTGTCCATGCACCTCTAGTATCTCTAACAGCAACTCAGCGCCTACTTATGGATCTTAGAACATTTGTGAACATTGCCTGATGAACGCGTGTCCATTTTTAACTAGGTTTCGTTGAAGATCCCCTTACGTCTGAGATTGATGACTTGCCGACGGACTCGACGGCCTAGATCTTCTTAGTTATGCTCAATCGGATTAAGGTCAGGGCTGCGCCAAGACCAATCTAAGACTTCAATATCGACATTTCTGGGAAAGACCTGTGTTAAAAATTATCGTGCTGAAACGTAAGACAAGGGCCGCTAAGATAGTGCAAAAATATACCAAGTGACATCAAGGTTTATGGAATGCACGTGCAACAGATACTTTCCGGGTTTTCGCATTCTATCCGGTAATGGAAATCACGTGCTTCATATTTTTTAGAATTTATGCAGACACATTGTTCATAATTGCTATGTAATAGCGTAGAATGTTTTTCAACACATGAGAACAAAACACGGAGAACTTCAATGGTGTAAATTTTCATTTTCGCTCAGTATATAGAATTAAAACCGATGCGCTCAAACTTTGGCTTTGTATTAACATTGATTCGAAAAGTAATATCGAAAGTAGTGGTCACAATGTTGATAAGGAAGATGTAAGGACTTAATGATTACATATGATTAAAGTGTATTTATTTTAGGTGAAACATTGTTTTCCTGTCTTCGGTAAGCGGTAATTATGTAGCCTAAGGGTTAATTTTTAAAATAAGGCAAGATTCTCACTCAAAACCACACTCATCTTATTTGTATGAAGTAAAGTTTTGATAAATGCATAAATAAGGTCGGATCAAAATTGAGTTCTATAAATCATTTGTGAATGGTGCGCAACAGTAATTATTTCCAAGTTGTTTGAAACAGCGTCTCTCGGTTCGAAGAGAAATTAATATCTAATTTCTACCTAACATTTCTCTCAGATTTTGGAATTGAAAAAATACTTCCGACACATTTTCTTTTATAAACAAAAATGTATCAGTAGAAATTTAGGTTTTTAAGATAAAATCAGCTCCATATTTTTTATCACTAATAGAATTAAGGTGGCACTTAACTAATTGTATGGATGATTTGTCTAAACCACAATACAGCAGTTGGAATACAAGGGCGTTTTTCGGTCAGCTTCCTGTCTCTAATAAATCAAAGCAACCTTCCGTTTTATAGATTTGTCTTTAAATCGCTTCCAGGCAGGCAGTAAAAACGAACAGAAAGGTAGTTTAAAGGGAAAAGGTATTCTGAGAACTTAGCAAAAATCGAATCAAGGGTTTATAGAACTTTGCAAGTTACCTCAATAAATTTGTCTGGGTTCAGTTTTTGGTGCAATAAAGAGCGAAAGTTTGGCTTTGTAGATCGTTGAAATGACAATAAACAGGATAAAATACCAACTATTCTGTCCGATCTTACAATTTCAATTTGTAAAAGAATTCAAAAACGAAATTTCTATCTTATTTTTAATCTAACGCCATGAGATAAATGTCTAGGAGTCCAAGAACGGAATATTTATTGATAAAAAGTTATTTCAACAATTGTTTTTGTAAGCGGAAAATCTGAAATATATCTTTAAACATAAAGCGTCTGGTTGTCACCGATCTTTTTAATTCTCTTCGAAAATCGAGATTTTCTACATTTCTTCCAGATCGGTGTAAGTTCACCCTGTAATCTTCCATTAATAGAGATTCCAAACATGATTTATTCCTTTCCACGTCTTCTCGTTTGTTATTTCTTTTAAAACAATCGTTTGTTGTCTGCGCGGAAACTGTAGTACATCAATTATAAAATAACCATATACATCGTTTAAATAATTTTGGCTTTGTTATGCAACATATATTTCCGTGTTCTTAAAAATAGCTCGATTGGTTTAGGAAACATTAATGTCTAAATGTAGTAGAGCAAAAACTGGTAATTTCGACACATGTTTAACTCCGAAGATACCAAACACTTGACCAATCGTCGCTGTCAATCAAGGGATATATGGACAAATCGAGTCATTGACTCAGCACGGAATTGTGTTTTGAACTCCAACACTGGCCGCCATTTGTGTGAAACGTTTTTGTTGGTTTGATGAATTACACGTCGTAACTACAGCTTAGTCGAGCTTTAGTTATAACGTTTAGGTCGCCAACTAACCATTCTACCTTTTTGTACATGTTGCTGGCTATAAATTTTGTAAAATAGCGAGTTTAAAATCCTGTCGGAGTCAGTGGACGTGACCAAAGGAGTAAGTGGGCGGGGCCATAGGGGTCCGTTATTTGAGTCCCATCCATCCCATGGACCAATGTAATAAACAAGGGATTGTTCTTCATTCAGCCCAATCAACCACCTACATGTACGAAAAATGCTATATCTTTTTTAATTGAACAGATAAGTTAATCACTCTTTCGAAAAATGAAGGTAACCACATTTTTCTACAAGGAAAATACAAATGCTTGGGGTGGTTAATTCAGTCTGACTGCTACAAAGGCACGAATAATGAATTTTGCAGAAATTCTGCGTCATTGATAAGGGTTCGTACATCACTTTCAAGATATAAAACACACTTTACTTCCAATGAAAGAGAATTTCAACTTTACAAGTATTTAATACAAGTTAAAACTTTCAGCTGAACTATCACAAGATCTTCTTTGATGTATTACAATTCTACAATCAGTAATTTCTCGTTCAGTTTTAATATTAACGAAGAGGCAGACATTTAAAGGTGTGTGATGCTGTCTTACAACACCTTGTTTCAATGACCGATTTGTATTGACGGCCTGGCGGGAAAATTGATTGGCCAATCAAGTCACTTCTTTCCTCTTTTTTGTGCTTTGCCCCAAGATGTCGGCCTACTTAAGAAATTTAACAGCTGATTCAAAGTCATTGAGCTGTGAACTTGTTCTCTATTATCGAAGACCATTGTGATATGTTAGTTCAAATTTTGAACTTATTTCAAATGTATGTAAAGTAAAAATTGTGTTCATCGGACCTAAAGTACGTTTTATATCTTGAAAGTCGATTTACGAACCCATGTCAATGACGCAGAATTTCAGAAAAATGTGAAATTCAAGCCCCTGTTACAGTCAGTCTGCACTAACAGCCCCCGAACATTTTCTTTCTAGAAATATTGTGTTGGTTTAAAAAAAAAAAAAGATATGGCATTTTTCGTACATATGGTTAGGTGTTTAGGCTGAATGAAGAAAAATCCCTCGTTTATTATATTGCTCTAAACCCTATGTGCTAGGCCAGTGATTGGTAATTTTACCTTACAATATTCCAATTTGATTCCATATTCGAAAAGTAAAATAAACGTTTATTATTATGCTACTCGACAGCGAGCCATTAATTGTTTTGCTTATTCAGCTGGTCGACTTCTTCACAAACCTTGGGCCAAATTAAGAGAAACTTCACAAATGAAGTCCTTGTGATATGATGCGTTTTCCCAGTAATATTGTTACAGGTCTCGTAAAGAAACAAGGCAACTCGACGTTAAATTTTTATGAGAAATATCTTCTTCATTTGTGATCAAAGTTTCTTTCTGAAGGGGATTCAATGTCTTGTACCTTTACTTTTTATGAATTTTTATTGTTTTACCGGTGTCAGTCTGTCCGTCTGTCTGTCTGTCTGCAAAACCTAACCTGCCAACTAAACATTTTCCTATATCTTCAACCCTGATTAAGTTACAATGCTAATATTTGGTATGTAGATAGGTCTCAACAGGGCATAACTAGGGAAGGTCATTTCATCAAGGTCAAGGTCAAAATTTTAACCCTTTCCCTAAAACGTTACTCAAAAACCTAACCTGCCAACTAAATATTTTCCTATAACTTCATCCCTAATTAAGTTACAATAGGTCAAGGTCTAAATTTTAACCCTTTTCTCTAAAATGTTACTCAAAAACTTAACCTGCCAACTAAAAAATTTCCTATAACTTCAGCCTTATTAAGTTGCAATGCTAATATTTGGTATGTAGACAGGTCTGAACAAGGCGCAACTGGGGAAGGTCATATTCATCAAGGTCAAGGTCAAAATTTTAACCCTTTTCCCTAAAGCGTTACTCAAAAACTTAACCTGCCAACTTAACTTTTTCCTATAACTTCATCCCTAATTAAGTTATAATGCTAATATTTGGTATGTAGATAGGTCTCAACGAGGCGCAACTGGGGAAGGTCATTTCATCAAGGTCAAGGTCAAAATTTTAACCCTTTTCCCTAAAACAAAGAAAAAAAACAATGAAAATCACCTGTTTCTAAAGAATTCCTGTTTTTGGGGCATGGTGTTTCACAATCACATCTTGATGACTCTGAAATCAAACTTTTTCCAGGCTATAGTTGTAAAGCTATTTCTTTATATATATGTAGAGAACCTTGATTATACCCTTTAAGTGAAGGACAAGATCAATATCAAATCCTTTACCCTTTGTTGTTCACTTTATTTCATTTTTTTATTTTTCAGCTCTTCTCACCAAGGGCCAGAAGAGCTAAAGCGAAAGCCTTTTCCCGTCCGGCGTCCGTCGGCCGTCCGTGAACTTTTCCCTGTTAGTACTCTTGAGTCTACAGTTTGCATCGGATTCTCTTCATACTTTCCCAGAATAATTATACCATCATAAGGGGTGTTCTTTTCGAAATTTGTCAGAACCGCCAAGAAACACGAGGGAAAAGGGAGCATGGTTAAAATTTAATGAAAAAAATCCTCGTCAACACTCTAGAGTCCACAGTTTCCATTGGGCAATTTAAACTTTCACAGAATGATCGTACCACCAGAAGGATCGTACCTTTCGAAATTGGGTATGATCCTTCAAGAAACAAGGGAAAGGGGGCCTTAATGAAAAATCTACTAAAATCCGCGTCCACACTCTAGAGTTCACAGTTTTCATTGAGTTCTCTTCAAACTTTCACATAATAATTGTACCATCATAAGGATAGTTTCTTTTGTATGTTCTTTCGAGTAAAAGGGAAAAGGGGACATTTGAAAGTTTGATTAAAAAATCTTCGTTAACATGCTTGAGTCAACAGATTCTCCTCAAACTTTCAAAGAATATTTGTTCCATTTTAACAAGATGATTGTACAATCATAAAGATGGTTCTTTCAGAATTGGGTACATTCCGTCAATTATCATGTAAACAGGGGACATACGATTTTTAATCATTCTAGTCAACATAATGAAGTCCCCCTTATTTCATCGAATTCACTTTTAACTTTCACAGTATGATTAAACCAAAAATAAAGTATCACGGGGCTTTTTAGAACTTGGTTGAAATACCTTCCTTTACATAATACGATCAACAGTTTTTATCGGATTCGCTTCAAAGATGCAAGGAATAATTGTGACATTGGAAACACAGAAAATGGGACCTTGCATGTTGTTATTCAAAACATTCTTGTTTGTGTGATGAAGTTCACACATATTATCAGATTGTCTTTAAAATTCCACAAGACTATTGTATGGTCGTGTGGAAAGTTCCTTTCGGAAAACAGATGGATCCATAAGAAAATACAGCCTTATTGATTTTCACTTAAACAACCCTGTTTACATAATAAAATCCACAATTATTATCGGATTCGGAAAATTTCACAGGATGATTGTAAGGTCATACGGAAACTTGCTTTTGGAATTGGAGTAGGCCAGTCATAAAACACGGGCGGAAGGGCCTGAAGGATTTTTGCTAAAAAAATGAAGGGGATAAAGTCCAATTTGTTATTTTCATTTTATACATTCTTCTTTAAGCAATTACCTTCCTGAAAAATATCTGATTACTTTAAGGAAAAACTTGATACCCAGTAGAGCGTCTCAGGCCTTCATAGGCCTCTTTATTGTGTGTTTCTTTTTAACACAGAAATAGCAATGCTTATTTTAGCATGTCACCTCGATTAATATAACATAAAATGTTTTGAACTCTAAATCTCATTTTCTTTTGAATTTTATATGATAAAGTAAAGTGAGTAACAGTACAAAAATATGATATATATGAATTGAGTGAGAAGTACAGTACAGTACAAAATACTACATATATAACTCGGTTAGGTTGTTTGTTTGTTTTTTGTGGGGTTTTTTTGGGGGGGGGTTGTTTGTTTTTTGTTTGGTTTATTTTATTTTATTTATTTATTTATTTTTATTTTTTTGGGGGGGGTCTGTCTTTGTTTGTTTGTTTGTTTGGAGGGAGGGAGTCGAGTTATTTCCTTTTGTCATTTACTTACTTTAAATTTTGAAAGGGGTTAATCTCAAGAGGTAAAATAGTTATTAACATTGAACTTCATTGGTTGACATAACTCACTGGGAAGAATTAGTGTGCCAAAGAGGTTTAAATCCAGTTCTCTTTTATTCCCCGTAGATGTTTTTACTCGATTTTTGTCTTAAGTATGGCTCTAAAGGTATAAGAGCTATTGACATGAAACCTTATAGGTGGATAGATCTTATTCAGCAGACTTTTTTCCCCTTTTTGTATAGGCCGCCTACAGTGTAATAGATATTGACTTAAGATAGTAGATACTGTGGACGACTGTAGTAGGGTATGAAATAGCTATTTGCTGGAACTTTTCTCACAGATTGGTCATAATAGAATGAAATTTATTACTTTAGCACAGCAATTCTTGTCATGTCTATCTTCGTGCGATTTATTTAAAAGGTTGGGACAATGAGTAGTCATTCAGGATGCATGATCCGTCTCCGACCCGTCCTTGACGGCTCTTGTTAAAATCAAATGGAGAAACGGTACAGCGCTATAGAGATGTTTTATTTCATTTTAGTTGAATGCGTTTACTTATAATGCTAATGAAAGTCTACGACGAATTTTAGTTATCAGAGGTAATTTTCCTTTTTGATTAATTTGCTTATCAAGTTGAATAGTTGATTTGAAACGAGAGGATTGTGAGTGGCAAACTTATTGTATGGTTCAATGTACTTTGATTAACTAAACATTCTCTCCTGGTACTTTTAAGTTGAGAGATTAGGCTCTTAACTTTTGAACATGATTAAGAAAAAGCAGTCTTATTTACACTGAAACGGAACGGCGTCACGGCATGCGGCACACGAGATCCCCTGAGTATTTTCAACGCGTGGTTTTCATACACTATAGAAAATTTGATTGAAAACTCTCTGAACATAGGATAAATTGTAGGTTTCTAGCACAGCTCGGGTTTCCGACGACAGAAATTAATACTGATTAGCAAGAGGTTTATAGACGGAAAATGCATTTACTTCTTTACAAGAGAATATGATGATAAGAACGTAAAAATGGATTTTGGGAACACGAGAGAATCGTGATAAGAACACGGGAGTACAATGTCGAGAACACGAGTATACCATGTCGAGAATGCATTAGTATGATGTTTAGATAGTGAGAGTATGATGAGAACGCGAGGGTATGAAAATGAGAACGAGATATTATGATGAATACATGAGAGTATGATGCTGAGAATATGAGAGTACAATGATGAGAATGTGAAAGTATGATGACGAGAACGCGAGAGTATGCTTATGAGAATGTGAGAGAATGATTATGAGAATGTGAGAGTAGGATGATGAGAATGTGTAAGTATAACGATGAGAACGCGAGAGTATGCTTATCAGAATGTGAGAGAATGATTATGAGAATGTGAGAGTAGGATGATGGTGAGAATATGATTATGAAAACACGGGAGTATGATAATAAGAACGAAACAATATGATGATAAGAACATGGTGATGACAACTCGAGGGTATAATGTCGAAAACGCTAGAGTATGATGTCGAGGTCAAGAGAGTATGGTGTCGAGATCGCGAGAGTATTGTAATCAGAACGCGAGAGAATGATGAGAGTATGGTGATAAGATCTTGAGAGTTTGGGCATGACGATGAGAACTCGGTAGTATGATGTCGAGAACAATAGAATATAATAATTAGACCGCGAAAGCATAATTATTGAGAACGCGAGAGTACAATTTTGAGAACAAGACAGGTAAAGTCGTGAACCCAAGAATACGATGATGAGAAAGTAAAAGTAGGATAAATAGAACGCCATAGTATGATGAGTAAGCGACAGTATGATGTCGAGATAGCGAGTGTATGATGACGAGAACGAAAGCATTAGAACATGAGAGTAGAACATGAGAGAATGTTATCGAGAATAAGATGATTAGAACGCGACAATATGATGTCGAGAATGCGATATTCATGAAGAGAGAGTACAATGTCGAGAAAAGAGTGCGAAAGTAAGATGTCGAAAAAGCGAGAGCTTGATGTCGAGAAAGAGAGTATGATGATGAGAACGCGAGTGTTTGCATGGTGATGAGACCGCGCGAGATGAGTTGTACACAAATTTCAAGATATCTTTCCACGCTAGTATTTGGATCAGAGTTATCTGTCCTTGACTGATATAAGCTACTTACAGTGCAAAGGATATATCGGCTTTACACTATTTTCGACGTTTATGAGTAAACGTTTTGTGAAACGACGTTGCTCGTCGTAATCTAGACTCATTTTCACAAAAGGTGATATGGTATAAACGGGTTATATTCAGACAAATTGAAAATGTGATATTTCAAAACTGAATAATGCATCAAATTGATAAAAATTCCGTCGACTTCTTTCTGGATAAAAAAATCTCACCCAATGATATTTTAGACCTTACCCTGTTTTTTCGTTGTACATAATCTTACCCCAACCCACCAAGAAAAAATGTTAATAGTACTTGCATCATATCTTTCTAAATGGGGTTTCTAGTCATGATTCTGTAATACATAAGTATGTCGTATGTCTTTCTTACGATATTTACATCTTTCAATTAAGTAATTTGTAAAATAAAAGGCTTTTGAAATCGAAAAAGTCCCAGCTTGAATACAAAAAAATGACTTCACTTGTTACGCTAATTCCACGTGATGACGTCATGACGTCATTTACCAAAACTCACCTTGCTCTATTTCGGATTTGGCATTATTGCATCGGTCATGAGTATTATATTTACTTAGTAAAATAGCACCGTTTGAATAAAGGCTGCTATTAAATTTACTGCTTCCGACAAAGTCGATTATGCATTACATAATTTCCTGTTACATACAATAAAAATTGGTGGTGAATTCTATTCATTTTTCTATCTTTTCTAATTCAACTGTTAGCTGTTAATACATTCCGAAATTAATTCCTAAAGAATAAAGTCCAGCCATTTGAATTTTAGACATTCGTATTTCGTGTTCATTTATTGTTTAATGAAATATCAAGCTATACTAAGGGATAAAAGTTTAGCAATTTTTTTCGACCTACATTATATTTCAACGTAAATGTATAAACCTTATAAAATCAGTCTCGTTTGCAATTTTTAAAAGCTAACTAACTAGTTATGCATTAAGAGCACGTTTTCCTCGCTTCTAAAGGCTGTCTGACGCAATGTTGCTGAAACACGTTCTGCACGTGCCTCCACATGTACGTGAAGTCTATATCCACAGTATCTATCCCAGTTTATTGGTTAGCATCAATAACAAGAAAACCCATTAAAACATTTAAAAAAAAAATCAAATGGGACGTCGCCCAGGGCTTAACTTAGACCAACGGAACGTAGCCATCGGTATGCTGGCTGGTGGTATGATGGTAAAAGAGGTGGCTCAACATTTTGGCGTGAGCCAAAGTTCCATTTCAAGACTTAGAACAAAGTATCGTCAATTAGGCACCGTCAAAGACAGGCCACGTTCAGGCAGGCCACGTAAGACTACCCAACGTGAGGACAATTACATCGTGACGTGTTCACGGCGTAATCGCTTCCTCAATAGCACTCGTATAGCCGGTTTGGTCCGAAATGCAACGGGAACACGGGTCTGTGCCCGTACTGTAAGAAACAGACTTCGTTCGGCACGTTTACGCGCACGTCGACCTTACGTTGGCATTCCTTTGACACGTGCACACAGACATGCAAGATTGACAAGCGTACACCGTCAATGGCCAAGACGAATGTGGAATCAGGTCCTATTCACAGACGAATCCCGTTTTAATTTGATGTTTGCGGATGGCAGGGTCGGTGTTTGGAGGCGTGTTGGCGAAAGGATGGATCCCGCTAACGTCATTCAACATGACCGTTTTGGAGGCGGCAGCGTCATGGTCTGGGGTGGTATATCATACCGTGGCAAGACCGACTTGGTAGTTATTCAGGGAAGCTTAAATGCCGTTCGATACTGCACCGAAATTGTCCAGCCAGTGGTTCTTGCGTCAAGGGCTTGCTACCATTTTTCAGCAAGATAATGACCGCCCACATGTCGCTCTGCACACGTTGGACCTTTTACAGACTAATAATGTTGATGTGTTGGATTGGCCAGCCAAATCACCGGATCTGTCTCCGTCCGAACACCTTTGGGACCATCTGGGTAGGAGAGTAAGAGACAGGAATGACGTTAATAACGTTAGAGACCTGGAACGTGTTCTGCGTCAGGAATGGGGTCGAATCCCTATGGCCATTAATCGTAGGCTCATTTCCAGCATGAGAAGACGCTGTGATGCTGTTATTGGCGCAAACGGTGGACACACAAGATATCAAATCTTTGTGTTACTTTTACTTCCCTACCCCTACCATGTTTGACGCTGTACAACAAACACGTATGACCTTGAAACACATAAAAGATCGATGTGTGAAAATATGGTTTGAATCCAAACTATATCGAACCATCGAAACTTCCAATCGCTGCGTGCTTGTAAACGTAGCAACATAAGCCTGTTGATTCGTTTATGTATATTTTGTTTATTTACAATGTTCTTATTCTATTTATGATACTTATCATGATAGCTATTTGCATTGATACCAGTACCGTTGTGTCTGCAACATAACATTGCCATTTGGTAAAATATTTTCTTTTGATGCTACCTTCTTAAGTGCCTTGCCATTGAAACTCACTTAGTCAAATAATTTCCATCTTCTTAAATTTCGATTAGTTTTTAAAGGTTGCGGAACTTTTAAAACTGTACTCAAAATTGTACAGTTTTTACATTTTTCGTCTGCTGTGACGTTGTAACTAAAAAATGATGAAAATCGCCGGACCAGAAAATGAGAAGACTTATTATTCCACTTTTGCTGGGAAAAAACTGTGTTGAACTGTAAATATGTTAAGGTTGCGCTTTGAACAGAATTCAACCTTGACCCTGATGGATGACCTTGATTTATGACACATAGGATAGGTTACCTATATATATGTACATTGAAACCATTTATTGTTCTTAAATTATACGGAAGTTCCCAGCAAATGTTAAAGTTTTGGACAGTAGCCTTTCTGACCTTCACCTTAATTTGTGACAGTCACACTGACAGTAAAAGATAGGCGTTAGATGTTGGATGCCGACATACTAGATAGGGGCCCTACGCCCTAAATACTTCCGTAATTGTAGGTATTTCTTTAAACGCAGATAAATGAAATATTGATATTTCAATCAGTTTTAAAAAGACCGCCCTACCCTTCGAACTTAAAGAGTGTCCTTCGCATTAAGGCGTTCTCGTCATCCTCTCTTCCTGTTTCATCATTTATTTTCAATAATATTTGTTTAAACTAAATAAGAATAACATAATATGTTATTATTCTGGTTTTATCTTAAGTTACCGCATTTGCGTGTCACAAACTATCCGACTTTGGTCACATATTCGATAATACGTTTTACAACATCCTAAATTATTTGACACTGTTCCATGTCAATTAGACTAGGAAATTTGTCTCAATATTTTAATTTCGTATTCTGCATTTTTAAAAGACCCTAAAATTGATCAAACACGTTCTCTTCTTCCCAGCGACGCGTGCGCAATAAGCTTACATCAAATCTGAAATTCAGGAAGATTTCCGATGTATTATACCCCTAGGTGTCATCAATATATTGTGTAATTTCTGTCGTATATTTGAATGTAGTTAGATTTATGAGGGTACGCTTCTCAAAAAAGAAAAGACATCATTTTGTACTCTTATCAGTCTGCTAAAGTTCATATTAACAAATTGTCGGATTATACATTTGCATACGAGTGATTTAGTGGAAATTTGATATTCTCCTTAATTGGTTAATTTGCGTGTTTTTATTTTATCCTTTTAACAGAATTTTCTGTATGGTTCTTTGGCGTCACGATGATATGTCAGTGCTGACCCTTTCCTCGATCATAAGTCATTGTGAAACACTTTGATAATAAAACAATCAAAGGACTGCCTCCCTCCTTTAAACTTAAACCAGTATTCCCATTCGTGTACATATGTGCTTGAAAAACGCACCAAAACATAAATCCACATACAGAAATCAAAAACTAGCATTGTCTTAACCCATTCCCATACACTAACGCTTTTAAATGACCCTCATTATGAAAGCTTTGGAAAACATATTGGAACAAGCAATTTCTTCATTATCCACAATGTTTTCTGTCCAAAGAGACCAGGATTTTAAAGATTGCATCAACTTACAATTGTCGTCTGCTACTTCATTGAATTTGGACTGGTCTAAAATTTCATCGTGTTGGAATGGGTTATAAGCTCGTGTCACGCACAGCAAAATTAGAATTTTCAAGCATTCTCCTTTTGATCAACTGTAATACGTGAACTCCTTTTAGAATCTTGAAAACAGAAATAACAGTTTCTACAGTAAGAAATCAATGACCTCGATGATTATTTGACCCTGGACTCAGCCAATTCTGTAACGATCATACTAAACTCACGCAGATTTTCACTAGTATACGTGAAAATTTGCGGAAATGCGCGGAAACTTGTTTCAGGGTGATCGATTTGAATACCGGTTAAGACTTTGATAAAAAAATATTTAAAGCGTTGTGATTAAATTTCAAAAGAAAAAGAAAGACGTTAATTTTATTGTAACGTTATTGTTTGCACATGGTAGTTCTTGCCCTTTTCCTAAAAATTCTTACAATATGATGAAGATAGTATCAAATTATCTTCGGCGCCCTGTAGTCGCGCGGTTTCCTTATTCGTTATTCGGCTTTAGAACCGTAAAAAATCTTAAGTAAAAAGGACCAAGATGAAAGCTAGATGACACATGTTAAAGGTTTGATGTGTTATTATTGATTTAAACTTGTAAATAACGACATAATAAAGCGTAATCATATAGTAAATAAGTAGAAACCGGAAGTTGATATGTTTACATTCTAATTTTCAAAATCTTCTACTTTCGTTTTGCATCTATTTAATTTTTATTGAGTAAAAGCTGTAAATGCCTATGATCCCACTTAATCGCTCTAGAATGTTTTAAAGCACTGGGCGGCGTGATTATTGTAAAAATGCATTTGCGACCTGAGCCATATTTGTCTATGGTCACGTGACTACCACATGTCACTTGAAATTCGTCGTCGCTAATTTAAGCAACTAAATAAGAATCCTTAGTTTGCTATATCCAGCCAGCCATGAGTTTGAATCAAAGCCGACGTTTATGCAAGTATGTCTCGTGGCTTTGTACATGTATTTTCGAGTTCGGTTTTCACATCGTAAAGCAAGGACAACACCCTATTATCTTAGAACGTTATGGATTTCCTTTTTATATATTTAAATATATTTCAGAATTTTTTCACAGCATATAAGATATTCTTAATTATTAAATAAATAATGACTGTCCGATTTACCTTGCAAACTAGAACCCTCCTATGGTATAAATAGATATGAAAAAGCTCTAAGGGGGAGTCTCGAGCATGTTGTCAAAAGGCGTCTATGTACAATTAGCGGAGTGTTTCGTTAAAAGCGAACAACCCTCGTAAATTGGATTATTTTTCCCTTGACGTTTGAAATATCCGAATGTTTGTTGGCTTGAGAAATTTGAGGCGCGTATATTTTTTTTACTAAAATTCAACAGAAATTTCTAACAATTCAAGTGAAAAATATTCGGATCGTTCGTTGATAAGTTTTCTTCATAAGATCAAGCATAACAATAACATCAAAACAAAAACAAAATCCCTCCTCCCAAATTGAGCCGTGAGTCTTGTTTTACGACAGTAAAGTAGTGGTTCAATGAAGGAAAGTTGCTTCGCTCAGTATCACGAAACACTAGCGAGCACTGCCTTCTTAAAGTCGATCTTTGGCAAACGTTCAAAGAGAGCTGTCGTGTTTTTAAGTGTTAGCGAACGTATTGTCATCCTGAATGTGGATTGGCTTAATGTCTCATTATATAGTCAAGATTATATGAAGACAGTACCTCGGTTCAAAGGAACGTGCTGTATGGTTAAATGAGAAATACTGTCTTGATGGCGCCTTAATTTTATTTTTTGCTCGGCTTTTCCGAGGTATTGCGATGGCCTTGGTGTCGTCGTCGTCGTTGTTGTTGTTGTCGTCGTCTTCGAACAATATTTTTGACATTTTGTGATATCTCAGGTTCTACTAAGGGCATTCACTTGAAACTTGACACACTTGTTCACTATCAAAAGAGCAACCTATACTATCAAGGGGGGTTACTCTAGATGCATTTAATCCACTATCCAGCACACAATAGCCGAGCGTAGGCATTCCTAGGCAGTGCTCTTGTTATTGTTTAATATTATTATTATTATGCCAATGTGAGCGACGAAGGAAAAAATCCGTTAATATAGACTAGGGGTTGAACTTGTAAAACAGTACGAACGTACCTCTTAACTAATGAAATCGCCATACTGACGTCATCTTGGGAGACTTAATACTGAACAATGCACGGATGTTAAAGTATGTACAAAAATCAAAGTACTGAAAGTACTGTTGTAGAGCAAATGTCATTGTTTTGCTTTCAAGCTGTCTAAAATTTGTTCGAAGAAGAGTATCAATTATTTTTCTTTGTTTATGTACATCCGCTGTTTAAGAAATCTGCAATTTTTTTCCTACCCAGAAAAAAGGTTTTAGAATTTCATGAACCTGATGTCTGCATTTGCACTCAATTATGTCTATAATCAAACTATTTGTGAAAGTTTCAATAGGATTTCAGAGATTATGCTGCTATACTTTTTCCCAACACCATCCTTCAGAAGAAAAGCTCTGGAAAACATTGTGGTAATGTAGAATTTGCTAACGAGAAAAAAAGCAGTTAATCCCTACCCTCACAGTTTTCCTTCCCATATTCTGAAATCATATCAACTTTAAGAATTTGACTGTGAATTGAATCAATCTAAACTTTCGTCATCGGGTAATGGATTCTTAATAAAGTTACTCTTTATTACTTTATTTCACCTGTAAAGGAATTAACTGTATAAAAATTTCTAGCAGACATAGGTAGTACCTTCATTCAACCCATTTCAAGACGACAAAATTTGGACCTTAACTAGTAGCCCGTTGTCTGTGAGAGACAGTGGCCGTTTTCGGCTTGTACTAACGTTCCTACCACAATAGATGCAATCGGATCCCCTCAACTAGTTCGACGAATCCAATTAGGGTTTAGAAGAGGTTAAAGGTTAAATGACGTCATTTTGGTAGCTACTATACTTGTTCGACTGGCACTTTAGTTAAAATGGTAGGAACGTTGGTCCCAGTCGAAAAAGGCCAGTATCGATAGACCTAGGGGCAGTAACCCCGTGAACTTTGGACTGATCCAGTTTCAAATATGTTGCAGACGATGATTTTAAGTTGATAAATTCATTCATTTATAACATTTCGTAAGTACGAAATACTTTAGGGAGTACTTCGTAATTACGAAATAATTTTGAATACTTGCATATTTAATAAAAATCTGCAAGATTACTTTAGGGATTCCTTAAAAACAACTCTCTTATACATGCGTTTACTATTTAATTCAAATCAGTTGCGGTTTACTGATTTTTTTCTGAGACAATTAGTGAGGTAAATTGGAATGAACCTGAGTGAAACAGACTAGCAAATCTGGTGCAAAAAAAACTGAAGAATAACCTCAAAAACAGCTACTAGAACCAATTGATAAATCGCTGGTCCCGCCGACTTACTTCGTTTGCTAGGCCCATCGAATCCGACCGGATATCCCGCTTTGCTTTTCAACGGAGTTGAAAGGTCAGGTCCGGGCTAAATAAATGATTTGATTGGTCGCTTGATTCCTTGATTGACAGCCGCGATTGATCAACTGAGTCTTCCATTTATATTCAAAGAAGAGAGGTAAGCCATCTCAATTAGTTCGTTTCTGAAATCAATAAAAAGAGAACATATTGTCTGGTAATTCAAAGTTCAAAACTAAGAGGTGTGCACACGTCAGCACATAGTTCGAATAAGTCATTCCGTGCGATATCGCCATTTCAATTTTAAGAATTTTAAAGATTTATTTTCTCTATGAATTCTCACATGCAACGCTATTATATAAATGTCTAGGAGACACAAACGTGATCTTTACGGATAAAAAGCAGTTATTTTATGAACGGTTTTGGCACGCGAAATCTTTAAATGTATATCTGAAATAAATATCATCCTGTTGGCACCAACCTTTACTTCTTTAACCCTTTCCTGTTTTGCTAAATTTAAACCTGTCCGAATTCAAAGGTTTTGCGGACGAACATTTAAAGTAGATTCGATTTGAAAAATAACTATTCAGTAGAAAATATTCTGTAAAAGAAGAAAGTGTTTGTTACAAGCAATTGCTTCTTTTTCTGCAATGTTTTCTCAATTATGAAATCACAGGAACGTAAACAGAAGATTGAACAGGAAAGACTTAACAAATGGAATAGTATTTCCTTGTACCAGAAAGGTAATGTCCCCTTTACTTAGAAATATAAACTCATTCCTTTTCTCATGTCGATGTTTAACTCTTGCCATGCTCAGTAGTAATTGAGGGTTAATATTTCTACGTAAAATTATTAAATAAACAATTCTTGCAATCGGAAATACAGGTTGTGTAGACTAAGATCGGATTGCAAAAAAGTGCAGTCTGATCTTTGTCTATACCTTCTGCAAAAGCAAGAAAATTCTGGGTTCAATATGACAAGGGTTAAAAATGTGAGAATTAGCTGTCACTATCTTGATGCATGTAAAGATGATCAGCGGACAGACAGATACATTCCAAGGAATAGATATCTGTAAAAAAAAAAGAATTGGACATAAACATTCCGAGCAACACATATATGTAATATATATACATTCCAAGGATAAATGTCGCTAATAAGACTTTACGAGGAAAACATCTTGGTTAGATGATCGGACTTTTCGAAGAACAAATATTTAAAATGTGGACATGATAATACTTTCCGAGTTACAAATATCTGTAAAAGGCAGTGGACATACACATTCCGAGGAACAAAAATTCGTAAAAGTAAGCAAACATACAAATCCGAGGAATAAATATCTGTAAAAGACATCAGACGTACACCTTCCGAGGAACAAATAATCGTAAAAGCAATCGAACATATACATTCCGAATTACAAATATCTCAAAAAAGCAGCTGATATACTCATTCGGTGGAATTATTATCTGTTAAAGGCAGCGAAAATACTCATTCTGAGGAACAAATATCTGTAAATGAAATCGGTCATTTACAAAACATTTAAAAAAAATTAAGTTATCGGACATATAGATTCCGATGAAAAAAAACATGAATTGAACCAAACAGATGAGGGCCGTTAAGTCTGATCGGTATCAAGATTCTTTGCAGTTTCCTGATGGATGCTTTGTTTTGTTATGTTTTGTTTTGTTTGACGGGTAAGAGAGGTTCTATTCCAAATGCACAGTTTTGATACGAGAGATATAAAATGTTGAATTTTGAATCAAACTATGAAATTCCAACTGCTTATTCTTACCAGCAAATCTGTTAAATGATAGATTTAAATCGTGACTTCTTTCCTGCGTTTATACACAAACATTAATCTTTTGTGGCTGTAGACACCTTATTCCATTTGTGATGTGATTTAGTCATGCAATTGACTTGATAAAGAGTTTAACAAAACTGCTTTGACGCTTTTCCGACTAGTATAATGATAATGCTTTCTAAGAGGATTAAACTTGTAAGCTTGTCCTTGTGGTATTAATTTTTGAGGTATGAAAATACGATGTAGTTCTCAAATAATGACTGTCTGACTAGATATAAGTGTCAAGGGAACATCGAAAAAAGTTGATCCTAATCAAATTGTCTGCAGAAATTCAAAATGACATTCGACACAGACTTATATTATCAATGTAGTTATTTTACGTTTCGGCCAATGCAAATCTAAATGAGTCAAATCATTGCATTTCAAACGACTGACGGATCGCTATGCCACGCCCACTGACCTCCTACAAGGCAGTCCAACTGATATATAAAACGAAGTTTATTTACAAAAATATATGCCACACATTTAACAAAAAAGAAAGGAAGCTGTTGACGTACGATCTAAATGTCGTAATAAGTTGTAGTTACGGCAATTAAGAAGCCATACCAACGGAAAAGCTTCACATGAATGACGAAGTTTACTTCCGTATTAATGAATGATTTGTTTGGTCAATCGATTTTTTATATTTGACAAGGCGATCACGTGCTTAGTCAATGCCATTTGACACTTTCCTGTTCGTTCCTGTGAATTCATAATTGAGAAAACATTGTAGAAAAAGAAGGAATTGCTTGTAGCGAGCATTTTCTTTTTCCACAATATTTTCTATCCTACTGAATAGTTACATTTCAAATGATATCCACATCAAATTTACGTCTTAATTGTTTGATATGGTTTAAACGAGGTTCGTGTTTACCAGCATGATGCCACAGCAAATGTCGCAAGAGTTGTACTCTAATAATCTACTCGAGCAATTCCATCTACATATATAAAACAGGCTAGAGCTTCATCCATATGTAGCTGGGAAAATTAAATAAAATTTTATGGCAGTGAAACAAATATCAAAATGATGTTTAGAGAAAATTCCGTCTCCATTTCACTCTAAGGGGTCATAAACACGTACTAAATCCTTTATGTACACCCTGGGAAAGCAGAATTCCTGCAATAAAATAATATGCATATGCATGTCTCTTGACACTGTAGAGTTTAGAATGTTTTAGATCGGGTTGGTATTAATGACAGATTTTATTAAGCACGTGTTTGTATCGACACAAGATAGATAAAAATTATGTCCTTGACCAATTACCAAATGACAAAATTTAAATAGGTCTACATTGAAAAAGTCTACACTGAAATCTTTGTTAAAATCATTTACAGATCCCGCTTTCAATAATTCAGAAAAAGGTCACAAGACCAGAATACGAAAATGGATTTCAAAATTATTTTATATTGGCAAAATAAAATTATTTTTAGATATAAATGTATTTTCGTATTTCGTTCTGCAAAGCTTTTCAAAGCGGGCTTATGACTTATTCTGAAAAAGTTAAAACTTCACGTCTGTACAAATGAATGATTCGGTTGGTCCATTGAGTCTTTGATCGACAGATGAGATCCGTCCATTTGTTGTTTGGTTTCTAGCCAGGGCACATAGCGACTGATGTCTTCGAAAATAAAAACCATTTACCCCGACAAAATATCTTAGATATCAGCTCTTATAGAATTATTAATCCTTGTCATGCTGAACTCGGAATATTTCTGATTTAGCAGAAAGATGCACATACGTGCAGTCTGATCTTAGTCTACACAGCCTGCTTGTCCCTTTTAAACCATAATAATTTATAACATCAGTTTCCAAATGAAATATTGATCTGCCAACAGTATTCCCAGTGATTTGATTCCTTTGAAAATAGTGCAATTCTACGGAATATTTTTATTCAGCACGATAAGGGTTAAGCTGTATTTCCTTGTCGTCATCTGGGGTATCTCACCAAAGTACGTCTAACTTTGTCTATATAGCGAGCGAAAGAAAGTAACTCGAGAAAAACAACTTCTCCCTCCATTTTTTAGAGATTTTTCTACGAAACGCGTGCTATTATTCCAGTGATATGATTCCTTTGATTTTTGGTGCAGTTCTGCAGAATATTTTTATTCAGCACGATAAGGGTTAAGCTGTATTTCCTTTTCGTCATCCGGGGTATCTCACCAAAGTACGTCTAACTTTGTCTATATAGCGAGCGCAAGAAAGTAACTCGAGAAAAACAACTTCTCCCTCCATTTTGTTTCAGAGATTTTTCTACGAAACTCGTTCTATTATTCTTTGAGTTGTCTAGTAAAAGGAGAACTGAATGATAGAGACTCGGCCGCCGCCATCTGTTCGGTGGGAAATCTGTAATGCCGCTATGAAATCGTCATTTACATTATCTAACATCATGTGGTGTTCATCAATCAATGGCCACAGAGAAAAACAGATGCAAGCAAACAAACAAAAATATATAGATAGAAAAGAACACGCGACAGAAACTGAAAATAATCGCCTAACTCGATTAAAACTAATATATTCTGTCGCAGTATCCAGGGAGGAATGTTCATTTTGCAGTCAAATTAAACGGACGACCAGACGACGTCTTATTTCTGAGCCAGTGTTGAAACATCACTTGTAAGAGCAAACGGTCCAGGAATTCGCGATACGGCGGAGAGATGTGGATGACTAGTCCTCGATATCTAACGGAAGTAGAAAGATCAGAAAAGGACTAGTCGTGGAGGTAATTTTTTCTGACTCGTCGGCGATCTTAGAAAAACTCGCTGTTAAAACGGTCGGTGCACCGATCAGTCGCCGACGTATAACTGATGATGCGATTCCTCAGTCAAAGTTCTGAAGGTGCTGTAAGCTAGCAAAGTATGGTGAATCATCTTGTCAAAGATTATCATCTCATTGATAAATAAACGAGGTTTTAGCTACACAGGAGTAAATAGCATACTTTTGAAGGAATTATCTACAATTTGAATGAATTTAATTTATGTGCAAAGCAGCGCGCAAAGTGAAGACTCTGATCAGACTCATTTTGAACACTAAATGCTCAAGTGAGCTAAAAATACTTAGGAGATGAACTTGCAGGCAGAGTTTGCAATATACCTGAAATACATAAGAACTACTTTTTATGGTGTAGGCATTCAATGGATTTAGTGGTTAAGGCTCCAGTGGCAGTTTGCATTCATTGAACTTTGAGAATACCTCAAAATTTGGTCTCTAAATTGAAGCTATCAAAGCTGATGCTTTGCTACCTAAAAAACTCGTCGGTAACCATTCACCGACCTGTTGGAATGTTAATGTGACTGTTGCTTTAATCGTGATTTATCGAAGATCTCTTACATTAAAACGTTTGCACAAAGCTGACGGTCAGTCGATTTTTCTCGGGCATTTGTTTTACCAAATATAATTAAATAATTCAATTTTAGTAGCGTCTATCAAAAACGAGAGTTCTGATTGGCGGAAATAAACTATTCATATCTACATGAATTTTTTTGAGCACGTAGCTATTTCATATGCTTCCGCACAAAATAGCTCCATAAAATGTATCAAAATCTATAAAATGATTGTTTGGTTGGGTTCTTTCTTTTCCGCTTGATCTTATAATACTATAAAAATGATGATAATACCTTTTGTTATCATGGAGCTTCGCGTTTTCATACAGTGTGATTTGTTTTTTGTTTTGTTTCATACCTCCATGAAAACAAATAATATTCACTTCATCTCTTTAACATTTTAGTCCACCACCAACTCGAGCCGCAAACCTGCACATCAGAGTACAGTACAGTATGTGCCGTCTAGTTTATATCTTACAGATCATTATCAGCACCAAGATCATCCTTGTCTTTTATACTAACCACCTTGATCTGCAGTCTCCTTTAGGCTTTTGCAACAGGGTTCTGTGAATATCACAGGAGTTCGAAATCTCATTTTAATGAAGAATTGCTTTCTGTTATGTAAAATGTAATCAGTGTCATCCATTGGAATCATGCAGTTACACAAATGTAATAATGGATTACGTCGATGCGAGAGGAAAATGTAACTTACAGCTTTATTAATAAAGCGATTTTTTAACTAACAAAAACTCGATTTACTAGTCAGATCTTTCATTTAGACTGAAATTGCAAGCAAGTTAAACAACCAACATCTTTCTTAATACATTTTCGTTCTGTGCCGTCGTAAACGTCAACAACTATTTGTCTTTTGTTTTATAATTCAATTTTTAGTTTCGCCTTTCTAAAACCAGCATTCTGATTGGCTCAATAAACAAAATTTTTGAGCACGCAATTATTTTGTATGCCTCCGCATAAAAAAGTATCAAAATTTGTAAAAAAAAAATGCTTCTTTTCGCTCGATGTCATTAAATTATAAGAAATGATGAGAGTACTTTTTAAATTCAATGAGGTATGAAACGATGTATAAATAACTAACGAAGCAGAATCAAACATTGTGAGAAGGTTTCATGCCTCCACGAAAAGAAAATGTATTTTCTTCATCTCTTACATGCTCTAGACTATATATTTTGCAAACTCATGCTGTTAGATATCTCAGACAAAGGGTTTTGTCGGATTGCACGAAATGAATTAATTCCTCTATTCGAACACGGGTCAACTATTTTCTTTTTTTATATCCCTGACGCGGTTTGTCGGCTTCCATGCTTTTTGCTCCCTTTACACAAACCGATTACCATTGTTGTTATTTCTTGCGTGCTAAATGTACACATCTGTCCATGCGACGTTAAATATCAAATAACCAATCAATCGCGTGGGAAATCTTATCTTCAAAACCCTAAATTGTTGACAATAAAAAATCAAGATTTTCTTTACAGGTAAAATTCGCTATTTTTACCTGTGCTGTGTCGTGTACATACACACATTTAATGACATCACCTGTCACAACATCATGGTAAACGTCTTGATCAATGTTTGTTTCACCAATCCGCCAGCTGCACAAATTTATTGAAGTCCAAAGGGCGTGATTTTCATTCTCAGGGAAGAGAATTTTTAATTCTTCATCTCTAAAACACTTTGTAAAATTCATCATCCTTCTTTTCCGAAAAATTAAACACTTCTCAAAGCTTCTAATTAAACACCGCAGTATCTGTTTTCGTCAGTCCTGAAGCAAGCATTATTTCGCCCAGATCGTTTTTATGGCAGATAAGATATTTGTTACTTATATCAGAAAAAACCTTTGTATGTGCGCGCCTCGCTTTCCAAAATATAGGACAAACAAAGATTGTTCCACAATATGATTATTATGATACCGAAATTCAAGTCAAAAACCTATATAAATACAAACTGAACAGGGAATCAATTCGGTTCTTTTGATTATGTTCAACTAAAGTTATTTCCAAGAATTATTTGTCCTACCTTTTTAGATTTGTTTACTACGTTTAAGGCAACGCATATATTAACGACGTCATAAAGGATCGCTGCTATTGAGACAAGAAGGTCAGTTCATGTATGTTTCATTCTGTCATTACTGTTTATTATGAAAGCAGCATGTCTCGTCAGCCTCTTTAATGTGCAGTTAGAACTGTGGGACATATCATTGGATAGACTCTTTGAGAAAGGAAATTATACAGAACCGCAAGTATGAAAGGATATTAGGAACCATGGAATTTTTGGTTACTTCCCGAATAGTTACTCAATGAAAGATTTACTTTATTCTCAGACGATCTGAGGATTATTTTAACTTTTTTTCGGAAATAAGAAACGCTTTGAAAGCAAAAATAGACAGCAAAATGCGACAAGAAATATTTAGAAATGCGGACAGATGTTCAGAGATAAAATCGGTTACTCCTCTGTAAGAGGTACAGTCGCATTAAAAGTTGACAATAAAAGAGGGGAATATAAAAAGCTTTGCGTTAACTGCAAAAATTCCCAAGTTGAATGTTACAGTCGATCTTACTCGAGCGACCGCATCTATTATGTGACCATTTCTTTTGAGAGATCACAGTCGAAACCCCTTGCAAAATTAAAATTAAAAGCTCTCAAAAGAAATTGCAACATATCATAAGTAAATCCAATATTGTTGGAACTTAGTATATGATTTAGCGAGAATTCTTTGATTATTTACGTATGCAATCGAATCCATCCCTCATATATTTCACAAAATAATGTTTAAAGTGATTATTCTCTTAAGCGAACACATTTGGTCCTCCCACGAGTTATCGTGTAGTACACAATTTACTGTATAGGATAAGGGCCCGGGATATTTTGTTGTTGTTGTTGTTGTTATTATTATTATTCGTTAACTGAGAAACCACTTAAACTTTAAACTTCCATATACTCTTTATCAGAATTATAGTATCTTTTTTATAATTTAGAAAACTATTTAAGATGAAGAGCACATTTTTTATTTACATTGGTTTCTTATGATTAGTGTCATTAAGCTAAAAAAAGCAAATATTTTACCAATTTTGAGTAAACTTGCATCGATCTACATTGTGTTCAAGGATACAAAGTAGTTGCGAGCTCAAAATTTGTTCTTGGAAGCATGAAAAAAAGCCAATCAAAACGCTTGAATCTTGATATTAAATTATGTAACCTTGTCATAATGTTTAACTTATTCCCGCTTTTTTGACGCCCTGAAAAATATGGTTGTAAAAACACTTTGTAGAAAAGGGACATTTATTTGAAATAAGGAATCGCTCCTTTTCTAACAATATGTTCTGCCTTATTTGGCATGGATTTCGCAATTTAAGCTCCTTTTGAAATGTCGTCTGAATTTGACACAGTCTAAAATCTGTCGTCTAGTAATGGGCTTAGCACAATCAAAACTTTAAAATTCGAGGACATTATAAGTGGAGTAAAATAGTGTTCTATAACATCGGGCTAAGATAGAAGGAAAAAAACTCGACATGGAATAAATTATCACCAAACAAGAAATCCACAAATATTGCTCGTGAACGATTTTTTGTTCTGTCACATTAACACGAGTTATTAACCCCTCATTGTAATTTACTGTCTTCTGGGATAAAATCCATCCTGTAAAAAAATCCCATTTTTAGACCATTGTCGTTATCAAACAATTACAATTCTGATTCGTTTTCATACTGTTCTGTACCATTAATGTTATCAAAAGCTCTTGACCTTTCACCAGACGACTTAATCTTTGACTGGTCTATAGATTGAAAGTTGCGAACACAAAAATTTTTGTGGTTGAATCTAAAATTAATCATCGACTTTTTGGGTAGAAAATTTTGTGGATGATGAAGAAGTCGCTTGTATCAAGCATTTTTTTTTTTCATTTCCCACAATGATTTCCCAATCTTTGTCCTTGAGGGATGGGTTGTTTCGAAATGGGTTAAGCTTCTAACTAAATGTAAACATAGGTAAATTGCTTGTTATGAAATTTGGATTGTTCGTGTTTTTTTTGTTTTTTTTTTTTTTTTTTTTCTTAAGAAACCTTATGGCTCTAGCGGCCGAAGACCGAATGAGTCATTGCAATTTCGAAATGTTTTTTTTTAAACAGTATGGTGAAATTGACTTACTTAGATGAAATTTAAGATAGTTTGTAGTATCATATTCTACGCGGAATGGCTTTCACTTTTTGACCTTAACTCTTTAACGTATTCAAAAGAAATTGCACTTATTACAATATACCTTATATAGCAGAAAAATTCGGCCCAGTCACAAAAACTCACATTAATCATGAGGTGCTCGTCTGAGCTACAAAAGAACAAATTTTGTCAACTCCTGTCATCCTTAATCCGGAAGATACCTGTTTTGGCAGGAGGTGGATACAAATATCTTTGATCCACAATTAAAGCCTTACAGTACAGTCAGTCCTTTGATTTTAATGTAATTCTCAATAAAGATTTTATTCAGCATGACAAGGGTTAGCATTACGTGACTCTTGACAATAACTAAACGGGGGGGGGGGCTATTTATCAAAAATTATACTAAGCATTTGTTCTCGTGTAGTTCTATCAAATATGTTCTAAAATCATGCCTCAGTGTTGGTTTTGGTCGCTGGTATTTGACCAGAAGCCGATCGGCACAAGTGCTGGGAGTGGCCCGCAGATATGTTATAACGCTCTTTAGCCTTCTTATATTTACTGTACCTTTGAAATGCAAGAGAACACATATGACCTTGATCACGCCCTCTGACTGTTCTTACAGATATCCTATATTGTCAGTCTTTCGGTAATTGAGCTACAAGATTCTTGTCGTCAGATACCAGATATGAGTATGTCTGGCGACATCAGAATTCTAGGATTTGTCTTTATTTTGGTATAATTTAAGTGCTTATTGAGTTATTGAAAGTTTTAGACAAACTGTAGCACCATCAAAATCTCTTTCTCTTTGTGCTGTAGTCATTTGCTATATGATATTGATAAACTCTGCATTTGTAATATTGTGAGATAATTGCTTATGGTCTGTTAGTTTTCAAATTTACAGTAAAAAAAACCTCGAGGACCACAATCACTTGGCATTTACAGTTTGTTTCCAAATGCTACTTAAGCAAAGTATTGATGGCGTTTTAAAATGTAAATAAATCCAAATATTTCTTGAGACATCGTGCATATATATTTCATATCAAGATGTTTATCCTAAATTGTCCAAGTTGTTGGTTAGAACGCTTGTCAAGTATGTTTTTCAGACTTATGTCTTACAGAACTTCTTATTTTTAGGTCATTGCTTAAACACACTTTTTGTAATAAACAGCTTTTAGAGATTTTTCTTTCAGAAAGCCGATAGGTAGTCTCAATTTCTCATAAAGTATGAAGAAACAGCACTTATTTGTGGAGCAACAATGCCTATATAATTACAGTACTTTTATAAATGTGACCATTAAAAATGGCACTAATCATGTCTGAGGACTAAAACCTTGGTATTATGAGATACATATTGATAAGAGGTACATTCATGCAAATTGAGAGAATTTTACCCCGAGAACTCTTGGAGTACAATGATTGTGTCAAGTTTTGGACATTTGTAAAAATTTGCTACAAATCTTATTGATGAGGCTCTTCAGATCTCGCGTCAACGTTCTCAGTCTTTTAATTCACAGAGATAGTTTTTCAATTATACTTTCCGATACAATATATAGAACACATTCCGATGCAATATATAGAACACTTTCAGATACTATATAAAACACTTTCCGATATAGTAGAACACTTTCCGATACTATATAAAGAAGACTTTCCGATACTATATATAGAACACTTTACGATACAATATATAGAAATAGGCTCATCCACATAGACGCCTTTATAACTGGTCAGAATTTCTTAAATAAATCTAAAATAACATGTAAAGAATTAGTTGAAACCAGTCAATTGTTTACAAGGAAAAGAGAGCTTTATGGCCTCAATGTTTCTCTCTTTTTGGCAAAAATAAAGGTCTGCTTACATTACCTTAAAAATATTGAGCCAGGATACGAAACTCGAAACTTCAGAAGGAAGATCAAAGGTCAAGGAAAAAAGTTAAACATAATGGTTTGAAAGGTCATCTTTAAACAATTATATTTGTCATTACACAATCCAAGACTTAATAATACACAGTTTATTACAGTAGATCTAAAAGTCGAGGTAAAATGCTAAACATGATGCTAGAAGAAAGTCATTCTTTTTCAAACCTTGATTTGACATGATTGCGAATTAATAATTCTAAGTTAGTCATAGGTCAAGATTAGATTAGGATCAAAGGCTGAGCACAATGATGTGTCAAAAGTCATTTACCATTTACACCTGTTTTGGAAACAATACAGCTCTACAGTGAAATATTCGAAATTTTAGATAGTAGCTATGTCACTGGTACAATTCAATGATTCAACATGATGCCTTCTGACCATATATTAATTCATTGAATGGTACCTGTAACATTTTACGAGCTATATTAAGAAGATGATTTATTCATGTCGTCGTTGGGTGTACAAAAAGTCGTAATTACATCTTTATTCAAGCTGTAGTTGTGACGTTTTGAACGCCAAACGATGATTTGCTTCGTGCGTGTCACCAGTATTTAGCTATGGCTCCGACATGACTTATCCTAGACTTGGAATAATTTCCATGATAATCTATCCTTAAGGATAATTCCTGAGAAATCTAATCAGTGAGTTCTGAGTATTTTGGTGAAACTATCTAAGTACAGACACATGACGAACGCAGCGCATTGAGTTAAACTCGCAGAGTTTTGGCCAGAGGAGTTAAAAATGGTGAAACATTTAACAGTAAGGTTGCGCTTCAGTCAATTTTGGAAAGGGGTCAATTTTGAAATGCACATCGTTATTTAGTAGTTTCGCTCAATTCTAAGACTGCAAGACATTAAATTCATTCCTAGTCAGAACCAAAATCTTCGTCAAATTGTTCTAAGCTACAGAAACTGCGTAAAACGCCACTCGATCAGTATAATTTTACGTGAACTGTGGTTTAGCATTGTTTTCTTGAAATAGCACTTGATTTAGGGGGGGGGGGGGGGGGGGGTGTCAATACTCTTCGAAGGTAGCATAAATTCTGCCTAACTCGTATTTCTGCGTTCTTCATTCAAGGTAAAGTTTTGGGATTTTACTTTTGCTTTGCATTTTGTCAGAAATTAGCTCCCATTTTGGGTATAACATTGCTTGTCAATTTGTGCTTTATACTTGCTAATGACTGCTGTTGTTAGAAAGGACTAGTTCTCTTCAGGATATATTGATAAACAAGTGGTATGGCATCTTTGTCGAAATACTATGATCGGCAAATATTATAACCTGCCGCTAACCAATATTAAGTAAATTAAATACCCGAAAGCATGAGAGTCACGTTGATAGACCGAGTGATTGCTATGACAACTGAGTATTAAAATAAGGTCGTTGGCCTTTGACCAAGCACTCATGATTGATATCTTGTAAATTATATTTCTTGACGAGTACGGGGCTCCTTTGAAAAGCCTGAAGCTTCCTATCAAGACATTCGAGCCCTGCAGAGCTTGAAAGATTCTTTTTGTTTTTGTTTTTTTTTTGGGGGGGGGGGGTTCTAAGATTTGATCTGGTGTCTCACGTTTTGATTCAATATCACAGATTGCCGAGCAATCATTGAGAGAAAAATTCCGACCGATAATTTGAGCCAGGGGGACACAGCTTACAATTGTATCTATATAAACAACAGACCATGGTGGTCCTAAATCGCTCACCTGAGGCATATGCAAATTACAGTACTTTTTGTATAAAAAAGACACAACTTGAGCAAACTATATAAAAAATAATCCAATAATGCTTTACAATAAAATGAATGCCTATGGCTTTATAGTTTAATCCATTACATAACTATCTCTTATTTTGTCGCCCTCGGGGAAAAGGTTTACGAAAGCATTGTGAGGAGTTACAAGTAATTTCTGCATTTCTCACAATGTTTTCTACCCAACCAAACTTTAATTACTGTTTGCAGCTTCAATGGGTATAATTTTAGAAACCTTGGTAGAGAACAATCTGGATGTTCCATAAACCGAATGTGAATGCATCACAACTTATAGATAGGAAGAGGAAGATATTTGAACATGCTCTTATTGAACTTTTTTCATAATTTTGGATGCCTTGGGATGGGAGAGTTTTGTCCAAAGGATATAAACATAGTAGATAACAATAACGTTATGCTGTGTTTTTATAATAATATTACTATAGGCCCTAGATTTAAGAAGAAAAATTCTTTCAAATAACTTAAGACGATTTATGCTATTTCTCGAGCAGAGGGTTTTTTTATCCTTAGAGTATATTTTCCATTAACATAGTACAAAATTATTTAGTAATGCTACATACCAAATATGAATGTCCTTCACCTTATATTTCAAAGGGGGAAGACTTTTGGGGTTACTCTAATTGGGCACTTTCCCAAATTTTGGACCTCTGGGACAGGGCAATGTTTTATCCAAGGGCTAAGATTATAGCTAACATGGTAGAGAACTATTTGGTTACGCTATATAACAAATATGATTGCCTTAGACTTGGTAGATTGGAAAAAGAAGACTGTTGAACATGGTCTAATTGAGCATTTTTACGACCTTTGGACACCCAGGGGAGTTTTGTCAACTTACAGGCATAATTTAATCAAAATTGATAGATAACAGCTAGGCAATGCTACATTCCAAACATAAATGCCCTCGGCCTTAAAGTGAATGATTTTTTTCTTTTAACTTACACAATTTTTTACTTTTGATCCCTCGTGCAGGGCCTCTTTTGACTCTAGGAGAACATTTTTAAGTTTTATAATACAAAACTATCTAATAATGCTTTATACCAAATATGAATGTCCTTGACCTTGACGAGGAGGAGTCTTTTGAACTTGCTCTAATTAAGCATATTTCAAAAATTCGGGCCATTTTTGACCCAAAAGATTAAATTTTTGAAAACATGGTAGAGAACTATGTGATTAAGCTAGATATGAAATATAAATGGCTTGGCCTTGTAATTTCTGAGAAAAATAACATCGAATATTTACTAAAATTTCCCATTATCAACCAGGGTTTTTACGCAATGTAATTCTTTTAAAAACTTTTGTAATGCTTCACCCAAATAACATCTCTGTAAAGTTTCAGCTTGATTGGCCTACTGGTTAAGGAGGAGAATATTTTTAAAGATTTACTTAAGTTTCCTATTTCCAAATGCCGCGGCAACCAGAGTTTTTCATGGAAAGAAATTCTTTTCAAAATTTTTGTAGACCTTCACCCAAGGAACATCCCTCAAAAGTTTTAGCTTGATTAGCCTACTGGTTTTGGAGGAGAAAATTTTAAAATAAATTGTGGACGGACAGGCGGGCAGTTGGACGGACGACGACCGATCACAATAGCTCACCTCGCACTTTGTGCTCAGGTGAGCTAAAAACAAGCATTCTGAAGTAGTCCATGACAATGCCATACCCCAAACCAATTGTATGAAAAAACCTAATTCATATCAGCACTTCATTTGTTAGTTTGTTTGAATGAAGTTTAACGCCATTTTTAACAGTATTTCAGTCAAATCGCGGCGGCTGGAGCACCTAACCATGAGTTTCTGGTTTTTCTTACACAAGTTCTACCACAGCACCCTTTCCGAGCCTCCTCCCCCTAGATTTATGATTTTCAACCAATTGGTGTGAGACAAAAAGAAGAACAGCAGCTCAGAAAAACAACAGGGCCAAAATTGAATTAAATCGTTCACCTAAGAATTATTTGATCTAATAGGCATTGTCTACCATAACCACATTTTTGCGAATCAAAATTCTACGAAAACTTTCGAAAAGGGTCACCCAAGGAATATTCCTGCAAAATTTGGTCCAAATTGCCCAAATGATTTAAGAGAAGATTTTTAAAGAACTACTCCATGATTTCTCTATATCTGGTAAGTCCGACTGCCATGCCCACATTTTTTTGCAAATCAAAATTTGACGAACATGTTTTGAAAATGGTCTTTAAAATTGGCCCAGTGGTTACAGAGGAAAAGATTTTTAAGTAATAGTTGTCGACTTCTATTGGACGATGGACACAGGGTGATCACAAAAGCTTACCTTGAGCACGTTGTGCTCGGGTGAGCTAAAACCCAAAACTTGATACGTAATTCATTGGACCAACACATCAAAAATGACCCAAAATATTCTGTTATACATTTTCCGAGTTTTCGAACATAAGCTTCACATCTTCGATAGCACCAACCCGTATGTTAAAACATTCAGTGTAACCAAGTTTCACTAAAATATGGCCCCTAGAGTATGAATCACGAATCATTATCGCCCCTTTTCCCATGTTTTCAAATACAACCTTCCCATTTTTAATAGTTTTCATCTTTATGATCTTAAAATAATTTTAATCCAGTTATATTACGATTGGGCCTTAATAGTGGCCCCGAGTGAGATAACAAGCAAGAGGCCATGAGGGCCTGAGACGCTCTACTGGTTATCAAGTTTTCCGTTAAAGAATTCTGATATTTAAGGAAATTAATTGTTTAAAGAAGAATGCATAAAAAAATAACGAATTGGATTTCATACCCTGTATTATTTTGAGAAACAATCCTCAAAGCCCCCTCTTTGGCGGATCCACTTCATTTCCAAAAGGAAGTTTCCTTATGACCCTGCAATCATCCTGTGCAATTTTCATCAGAATCCGATAATAACTGTGGACTTTATCACATAAACAGGATTGTTTTGAGTGAAAATCCATAAGGCCCTTTTTCCTGTGTTTTCTGATAGATGCGCTTCGTTTGCGAAAGGAACATTCATTACGTGCCTCCAATTGTCCTGTGAAATTTTAAAGACAATCTGATAATAATTACGAACTTCATCACATAGAGAAGAATGGTTTAAATGATAATCTGTAAGGCCCCTTTTCCCGTGTTTCCATTGCCACAATTAGTCCGTGCATCTTTGAAGGGAATCCGATGAAAATTATTGAGTTTATTGTGTTAACGAGGATTTTTAATACAATTATTGTAATGTCCCTTTTTACATGAAACTTGACTGATAAGACAGAATTTGTAAAGGAACAATCCTAATTATGGAACAATCATTCTGTGAACCATTGAAAAGAATCTGATGAAAACTGTTCACTTTATTGTGGTACAAGGATTCTAAAATGAACTTTTCATAAGGTACTTTTTCCTGTGATGCTTGACAGATCAAGTCCTTATGCCAACATCAAGGATCAATATTATTGTGCAATCATTCTATGAAAGATTGAAGAAAATCCCATGAAAACTCTGGACTTGGTAACAAGGATTTTTTAACGAAATTTCCCGTGTCCTTGACAGTTCAGACCCTTCTCGGAAAAAAGTAATCCTTTTGGGCTTACAGTCATTCCGTGAAAGTTTCAACAAAATCCGACCAAAGTTGTGGGATTTATTGCATAAATGAGGATTTTATAATTAAATGTTGATACAGCCCCTTTTCCCGTGTTACTTTATGGATCATACCCAATTTGGAAATAAACTATCTTTGCAATAGTATAAGGATTCTATGAGAGTATGGAGACAATCCGATGAAATCTGTGGACTTTATTCCATTAACTATTTTTTTAAACTAAGTTTTCATTGCGCCCCTTTTACAGGGACTCTTCACGGATCAGAGCAAAGTTCGGAAGGAACAATTCTTATGATGGAACAAGCATTCTGTGATAGTTTGAAGAGAACCCGATGAAAACTACAGACTCTTGGGTGTTAACAAGGATTTTTAAATCAAACTTGCTTAAGGCCCCTTTTCCCATGACAAAAAAGTTTGAAGAGAAACCGATGATAACTGTTGACTCTAGAGTGTTAACAAAGATTTTAAATATATTTTTCAATTAAATTTACATAATGCCCCTTTTTCCATGCTATTGTATTTATCAGACTCAATTTCCAAAGGAACCATCCCTATGATGGAACAATAATTCTGTGAAAGTTTAAAGTGAATCAGATGAGAACTGTTGACCCTAGTGTGTTTAAATATCTTGTATCTATGTTGTATCTATTTTTAAATACAACCTTCCAATAATCAATTGCGAAAAAGTTTCGGCAAAACTATCAGAAAATTGTTGCCCGAAAGTATAAACAAAGAAATAATCATTAATGCCCCTTTTCCCCATGTTTTCAATAGACACTTCTAAACTGAATTCAACATGATTGAGCCTTAAATATGGCTTCTATAGTTTAAAAGTCAGAATGCAATTCACCAATGTTTATTCGACATAAGGAACGGCCCTTCTGTTAAAAGGGTCTTTGCTTTCGGCATGACAGATATTCTGATTGGGTTTCAAGATTTAGTCCAAATTGTTGTAGAGTATAAAAGTTGCACCAGACTCATTTAAGTCATAGAGGTCCGTAATTCGAGTTCATTCCGCCCCATAGACCAATATCATAAACAAGGGACTTTTCTTCATTCAGCCCAATCATCCACCAACATCTAAGAAAATGCTGTATCTGAATGAACAGATATTTTAATCACTTTTTCATAAAATGAAAGCCAACACATTTTCTACAAAGAAAATTAAAATATCTGGGGACCGTTAGTGCAGACTGACTGTTATAGAGGCTCGAATTTTGATGAAATTTTACGTCATTGACAAGGCTTCGTACAATAGGTCCAATGAAACAATTTAAACTTTACATACATTTGAAATGAGTTTAAAGAAATTTTCTGGCCAAGTGCCAAACGAATAAAGCCTCTAGAGTGTTTTAGTTAGGTGTCAACATATTCATTTTACATCAATTGATCCTCTTAGATTAATACCTCTAATTCTGCTACATTGAGAAATCACCAATTGGGACATCTTGGTCGAAAAGCCGTTACTCTACATCTCGACCACGAACACCATCTCTTAGGTGTAACATAAACCACTTAAGATTATTAATGACGACGTAGGACAGACATTAATGATCCTAAAAGCTTACGATGACCAATTTGTGCTCAATGGGGCTATCAAAAAATCCCAAACGTCAATTGCCAGAATCTTAAAGCTTGTCGTTATTTGAGAATAGACGAATACGCCTTTTTTTAATAAGTATTCATGTGTTATTACGAATGTGTGAATAAACGAGCAACAACTCAAATACGGCATCTTTTTAACACAATTATTAGTATTACAATAAAACAAAACGAACCTGCGAATTCACGAGTTCATGCGTAGTGCACTTTCAATTCCACGTTAGAAATATTCAAAGAATTGTCTGTCCTACATGTATGGGTAGAAATTTTAATGATAAATAGATAACATAGAGAAATGAGAGAAGATTAATTGAACAAATTTTTGTTCGGTTAATCGAACGAATGTTCTACACGACTAAAACATGCTAATCTGCCGCATATAGCCGCGATTTGAGCACCTCAAAATCTGCTGCAAGTTTTCCCCTGAAATAGACCTGGATCGCTAAAGCAGATCTCCATCTAGGTCTCTAGCTATGTGTAGTATCTGGGAAAAATCGTATTTTTGAGATATTGAAGTTTGAAAGTGACTTTGGCAAGTTTACCTATACCGGATGGGATAAAGTTGTCGGGTGTGTTATTAGGTTAAAATAGATCCGTGATTTAAAAAGTAAAAACAAACTCAGAAAGAGATATTTGGTAGAGATAACATAATGAATAGTCTTCAATTATCGAGTGTATTAGTTACATCCGATTTAATCTATATAAATACTCCGACCTTTAAAATGCGCATGCAGAAAAGGCGGGGCGAAATTACGTCACGCTAGCGTTCCGCCACATTCTATTGACAAATTTTGAATCCGGATAATTGGATTTATTTCGCTAAATTTGGTAAGATGTTTGCGCTTATTCAATGTAATAACATTCTAAACATGCCAAGGAAGCAGCTAAATTTTCCCTTTCCAAGGTTGATGAATTCTATTCGATACGGCCGAGTAATAGAAGGTGCTGTTTCAAGTTTTCTCGGTTCCATGCTCCACGTTCAAAATATTTTTAAATCATATAAGAAAACCGGTTTAGGAGATGCTGGTTGATCGTTTTTACTTACAGTATTAATTTTCTTTTTGCTTCAACGCATATTTCTTTCGTCTTACTCTTTTTTCTTGACACTTTGTTTTTCGGCCCCGGCCAATTTCGTAATAGCTTAACCCTTTCCTGTTTTTCAAAATTTTGGATGTCTTATTGGACAGAAATTCCAATCAACAAGTAAAAGTGAGTGCAAGTAGAAAAGTAACCAAATATTGTGGGAAAAGAAGAATTTGTTACAAGCTATTTTCTTCTTTTCCAACAGTGTTATTCGCAACAGGGAAGTAAAAACTAGGGTTAGAAAACGAAGAGTTTTAGCACCTTTAGAAAATAGTGTCCACTCCATTCTCTGTAATGTATCCAGGGTTTTCGTTTGACCCGAGACCTCGGGTTTTGACGCACAGAAATTCAAAAAGAAGCAATTTTGACGCTCGAAAATTTGTCACTGTGCGTCATTTTGACTCTCGAAAATTAGCAGCCATGCGTCAAGGTTGGTCATAAGTGTGCCAAAATTATTTGAAAATGGCTAATTGATAATGAAAACATACACCTCTATCAAGGATAACACCATCCTTGATTGGTAATTAACACTCTTGGGTGATGGACATGCATCGCGATCGTAATTGACAGGTACTTGACACCAGTGATATATAATGATGAAACCCATTTTCAGAGTTCTAATCCTACTGAAATTTACTTATTTGCTATTTCTTTTATAAAAAGCTCACAAAATATAATCAAGAAGTAAAATGATACCAAAGAAAAATTTTTCCAAGAAATGTAATTGGTTTTCGTGTATAAAATCGGCTCTTCTTTTTATGAAAAATAAGAATAGTTTGATCTTCTTAGTACTCTTGAGAATTTCTAAAACTGATTCAAACTAATAACATACAATATGAATACTGAACTTTCCCTAAAATTTACTTATATTTAAAATACTGACAGATTGGAGAAATGTTTCAATCTGAGACAGGACAGAGTTTATTCTAAGGCACCATTTCTAAATTGCTCCGGGGGGGGGGGATCGCATTTTGACTCTTCGGATTTCAATTTTGACTCTTGGAAATTTTGGCTCAAGGGTCAATAACTCTTGACTTTTTGGAACTAATGAAAACCCTGGTATCTACATACTTCCAACACAAAATTTTAGACTGGTCAAAATTGAAAGGAATTGTAGACAACAATTTAACCCTTTCCTGGACAAACACGGGATTTTACGTTGCTATAATTTTATACTTGAGAAAACATTGTGGAAAAAGAAGAAATTGCTTGTAACAAGCAATTTCTCCTTTTTCCACAATATTTTCTACCACATAGGATGGTTTCGTTGCAAATTGTATCCAATATTAATTGTCGTCTGCAACCTCCTTCAATTTGGACCAGTCTAAAATTTCAAAACAGGAAAGGGTTAAAACTTATTAGATATTTGATTATTTTTACTTTTTGGGTAGAAAACTTTGTGGATAATGAAGTAATTGCATTTAACAGTTTCTTCATTTTCCTCAATGTTTTCCATAGCCTTGTTTCATGGGCGCATGTAAAAGTGTCATTGAGTGGGAATGGGCTAATATATTATAAAATCAATGCTGATCTTGCGCCCTGGTATTATATGCTATTGGAGGCGGGGGTTCGGGGGCGCAGCCCCCGACATTTTTATCTTTTACTAGTGAAAGTCATTTAGAGTAAGACAAGTGTTATTTTGTTGTTATAGTTTAGGTTTAACTTCAGTTGCAAGCAGGGGTTCGGGGGCGCAGCCCCCGACATGTTTTTAAATCACCTTTCTTTAATGGCAGATTTTTTCAAATCGTCTTAGAAGGGTAAACTGTAAACCCATTCCCACACGGCATAAATTTAGACTGGCCCAAAGTCAAAGAAGTTGCAGACGACAATTTAACGTTGTTGAAACCATTAGAATCATTGTCTTTCAGTGTTCAATCTAGAGGGGCCATGGCTAAAATGGCCCTCTAAAATCCAAAATGACCCCCTTCAAAATGAATGGCACACTTCAATAACACATTCAATAAGACTTCACTGAATGAAGTCATGGAAATAATGTCTCAACTTTTTCTAGTAGATTTATTTTGTTCAAAACAATATATTTATTATCAAATTGTTATGGTTTGTTACATTTAAAACCTTGTAATTCAATAGCTTGTCTATGTATTTGTATCGCATGACCCCCTTGACCAAGAGCCATGGGCCCATTGGGCCCCCTATGATACAAAGCTAGATTAAACTCTGGTCTTTTAGGGTGGAAAACATTGTACTTGTAATGAAAATGAATTAGGAAAACATTGTGTAAAATGCTGGGATCATTCTGGTTCCATCTGTTAACCCTTGCAGGGTGCCCATTCATGTACTGCAGTGCGTAATTCACATTCAATTACGTCGGTTCACGTACAGATCTTTCACAAAGACGTGCATGAACATACAGAAAAATAAATGAACATAGAAACAAAAATGCTAGTACGTGTGTGTGCATTTAAAATGATTAGCGATTAAAACTAGAAATTCTATGTGCGTATTTTTTTTAAAAAAAAATGCAAGCAATGTAGAACAAAATCAGATTGGGAGCAAGTGACTTCCCTTACATGCGACAGGATCCTTGGCTTCTTTCTGGTCTGTTTTCATCTATATAGAGAATGGGGGAACCAGCTGTTGGAAAAGTGCGTATAATGCAGATCCTGATGGCCTCACCAGTTTGTTTTAAGATAAGTCCAAAGTCGCGCTTTTTTTCAAACAATATTCAAGATATTTACTTGTTTTTGGCATGAAACTGACAAGATTTTATACTCTATAATTTTATTTTGAAATTAGTTTCTCTTGTGAGTTCTGTTGTACATGTAAGTTGGGCATGACAAAATGGAGATGTTTATTTGATGTTGTAGTTTTGTTTTAGCTACGTTATTTGCTGTCTGCAAAATGTTGTAGCAAAGCCTATTCTATTTCTCCACAAATGGTGACTTTTGGACAGTAATAAGGCTCTTTGATATTTTCTGTATCAGAATCGTTTTAATACCAGAGTTTGAGCTAACTTGTGACGATGAGCTGACATGCCCGGTATGGCCTGCTCCAAAATGCCATTCTCCGCCCACATTATTAACTTGTTAAGAGTTATTTAGCCATTGCTCTCATATCCCATTCAACCCCTTCAAAATCCAATGATTAAGAGAAAGCGAATTGTCAAGTCAGCTTTTGATAAAAAAAAGTTTGCTATCCTCCGCTCTAAATTTAATTGACACTTGCACATGATGTGTGGCACTTATTTACTGATTATTAACAAATCATACAGATGTGAAAATCTATGTGATCCCCTCCATCTTGTATCAACGCTGATGAAGAAAATAACTAACTTGCTGAATGCCAACAGCTTCCTTTTAGTCATGAATATCAAGGAAAATGGTTTTTATACTTTGACTTAATGTATCCATGATTGTCAAATGAATTGTCAAAATGAGAGAAATAATTTCCTAGTGTTTCAAGATAGAATCTAGGTCAGTGGTTAGTGGAGTTAGCGAATACATATAAACTGTCTGTTGGTGTTTTAACCTGGCAGGGCTGAGCAAACTGTATACACGGTATATGTAACAAGTTACAACCCTGTTATAGTCGCGATTCAAGCGCCTTTTTAACCCCATAGAATAAAACACCTTTTACCTCAAATTCGATTTAATCTTTGAAACGGACATGTACTTCAATTGTAATAATAATATGCTCAACGAAAAATGAATTGAATGTTATCTTTGATTTCTTTACCTTTTATCATTTAACCTTTTACGACACAACCACAAATTTTCACGCACTGAACCAAAATCAGGGTTCGCGCTGCCGATCGCCATTGTCGCCAAATGCGACAAAAATAAATTTCTGGCGCAAGTTTTTTTCATTTGGCGAATGTTCGTGGCGCCAAAAAAGAAAAGAAAAGTTTTTTTATACATACTTTTACTTTGACTAATCTCCGGAAATCAAGTCCGAGGGCCAAGTGCGTATAATTGCTCAAGGGCTTCTATATCGGGTCGATTATGTCACCGAGTCTGACACAAGACTAACACATCACCAAATTTAATTACAGTAATCAGATGAATAAAATGTGCTCATTGGTCGGTGAGTCGTATTGATTTTGTGTTGTGGGCGTGACTTAGTATATGGATGAGCCGATGAAACTTCTTAGTTGACGGCTATCACATAATCGATCAGAAGATCTCAATTATCACACAAAAATAGGCTTTCTATAAGAAAAGTATGATTAAACTGGCCGCCATTTGCCTTTTCCTGATGAATACAATTGCCGAATTCGGGCATATTTTTGTATATTTCTGCTGACAGTTTCAGTCAGTTTCTAATCTCGGCACCACTACCGCGATTCCTTGTTCAAACACTGAATCATCATTTATGGGTCATTAGAAGGATATTCTGATGAACTGTTTATAGAAACAGTGGTAGTTTGTCAAAATTTGACAGAAATTTCAAAAGTTATACTGTCCCAAAAGCAGACAAACCATTTCTTTTTTGTTCATTCGTGCCCAAGAATGTTCAACCTTAAACTAATTTTTTTTAAAATAAATAAGTCTACATTATTTTATTATTAAATCAAGCATATTTCACAAGGTTTATTACTATTTCCTTCTCTCTTTTTTTCTCATCAAAGTCTCGATTTTCTAATCAAAGTACTGAAAGCACTGATTAAAGACGAGTAAAAATAAATGTAGGTGTATGACTTAGCTACATTCATTAAAGACAAAACAACAAACGAATGGCCATATTAATCAAAGTGCCGTACGCACTGTAATTGGTCGTCACTGAGAAATTGGACATATCGTTGCAGTCCGACTTTAGAATTAGGGTAAAACAACTTTAATTTCTATCACTTTCACAACACGTAGGTTCTATCCTAGTGTATGATATTTCCGTGAATGTTAATTAGAACTAATATTATTTACACGAACGTAAGACCTTGATGCAAGATGGCCCATGGGTACCGACAAAAAAGCAACTTTTTGTGAAAACTAAATTTTTGAAAAATTCTCGATTGTTAAATAGTGTTAGATCATCCCTGCAAGCTTTTTTATAAAGCCAAAACAGAAAAATGATGGAAATATGATAACTTAAGTTTAAGGGCAAATGCTGACAGCAGGTTCATGAAATTTTAAAACCCTCTCTTTTTCTGGGCAGAAATTAACAAGCTCCTAAACAGCGCTGATTATAAACAAAGGCAAACACAATTGATACTATTCTTTGGGCGAATTCTTTAGACAGCTTCAAGGCATAATAATCAAATTTGCTCTCCAGAAGAACTTTCACTACTTTGATTAACTTATGGCTGGAAATAATTGAGTGGCAGTATCATCCTTGTTTACACCTCAATATGATTGAAAGAAAGGGTTGGTTAGACGCGTTCATCACTAGCGGAAAATCCTTGAAGCATTCATCTTTAAAGCGTGTGACCGTCCTGTTTTCCTTCACTCCTTTTGATAATTCTTAACTTGTAAAATGAAATGATTTTTTTCTGTTTACCCATCAGAATATACGTCCAGTTGGGCTAAAGGCAGTTTTGGTAAATTGCAGCGACACAATCTCGAATTTATGGTTATATAAATTGGTCTACGACCAATTAAAAACCTGGTAGTGATATGCACATTATCTATTTAATAGCATATAAGTTAAGAAAATAACAGTGCAGTTAAGAAATCCTCGAGCTTGGCCCCCCAATTTGGACACAACTTTTTCCATTTTTGCCCCAACTTTTTTAATTTGGCGAAAGTGATGGCGACCACTTTTTTCAAGCCAGAGCTAACCCTGAAAATAGCGATTTCGGTAAACAGTAAGGGGTCATGATTGCTTGAAAAGGGTTTAACTTAACTTTTAATTGTATTTCAGTTATATCGGGGCGGCTGGAGCTCCTAACCATGGATTCATGGTAGTTCACACACCAGTACTACCACTACATCCTTATCGAACCTCCAGCTGCTCATCCCACTTAGGTGCACGATTAACTCACTCCTATTGATGATACATGCTGGCATTATTGAGCGCGGTTAATTATAAACCAGCAAAACCCCTCGCAGGACTTTCAGTCCTTTGATTAACTCTGGAGACCCAATTTTCAGCTCAATTGAATTGATACTTGGTCAGAATGTTTTGGTCCATGATATTTTTGCCAAGTTAGACTTTGATTGACATAGCATCAAAAACTAGGTCACTAGGCCAAATCTTAGAAATGCTTTACACTTCGGAGGGACATGACCATGGTGCAATGGTAGTGCTTAGGATTTCCTAGTCATGGGTCCAGGGTTTGATCCCTGGATGTGACTATTATCCTTTCCCACATTTGTCTCTCATTAATCGGTGGATAATTATAAATGTAAGTGGCGGATAGGAAAGGCTGTAGTGGTAGAACAGGTGTAAGAAATACCAGGAATACTTGGTTAGACGCTTATGATATGACTGAAATGCTGTCAAAAGTGGCGTTAAACTACATTCAATCAATTACACTCCACAGGCCACATTTTTGGCCTCATTGGTTTGATATTTGGTCAAAATGTCTGTTTTCAAAATATCTGAACCATATTCAAATTGTGTCACTTGGGATCAGACGCTAGGTCAAATCTAAGATAAACCTTGTTTTTACTCTACAGGCCACATTTTTGACGGGATATTTATTCAGAATGTTTTTCCCTATAAAAATGATTGACAAGTTTGACATTTGATCACATTGATGGTTAAGCCAGGGCTCTGCAGAGTGGGCGACTCAGGCGATAAAGTCGCCTGGTTTCATAAAACTTCGCCTGATTTGCTGATCAAAGCGAAGTCGCCTGGAATTTTCGGGAAGTCTACCGAAAAAGTGTTAAATATTATTTATTGTAACAGAAGTAGAAAAGTGAAGTTTGACTTGTGAATTTCTCATGATACAGAGATCCTGAAGAGATCGAAGTTTGTCAATATTTAAGTGGAAAGAGTAGATGTCTCCGAAAATACGTACTTCTTCATTCGATTTTTAAACGAAGTTAAATATCTCTCTGTCAACAGCGCCGTGAAGACAATAACTTTGCATCAAAATTGAAAAACGGGAAAACTTTGGACACATTGCACCATTGGGGATAATCATTTCTCGGTATTATATTTGTCATATATTCTGAAATAACTAGAATAATGTAAATACATTTTAGTGGAGGATAGAAACACACTCGAAAAGAACTTGTGCAATCCCGAGGAATCACTTTTTTGATGATTTGACAAATTCATGAGATGTATCATCTTGCCCAGTGCACCTAACCATGGTTTCCTGTTATTTGTTACATCACTAAAGGTGTATTTTTCCGGAGCAACTCTTAAGACACCAAGAATGAAACTGCGCTACAATTCACTAATGAAAACAGAGGTTCCAGTATGTACTGTTAAAAAGGAGAAGAAACTCTTTAAGTGATATGTGGTCTTTAATCATTTGTACAAATAATGGATAGTACAAATTACGAATGTCTGAATGTTATATATAAAATGTGATACACATATACAACAGTCAAAAGAATTCAACATGTAAAATTGGGCTAAACAACTAAATTCAATCTCAGCTACATACAAAGAGTTATAGACAACGTCAAATCTATCTAACAAATTAAATAGGACGAGTGTAGAACTACAATATTAAACAAGATAAAAGATTCTTATTATTAAATGTGATCCATTACGCAAATACCAAATATGTTGAAAATATTGATCCTGGTCTGTCGAGTGGTTTGTGTGAATCTGAAATGCCTTGCTCAAGGACACAACCACGTGACCAGAGGCATGGTCGGCATTCGATCAAACAAACTTCGACTTCTGTCAGATAACGGGCTCGCCGCTCAAACCAGATCCACGCAGCACACTAGCGCAAGACGACCATGAGAGAAACTGATATCAATACTGGTAGGTTTGCTAAATTTCGATGAACATTCTTCATAACGTTCTTGTTCTTTGTGAAACAATAACACTAACTGACAGGGTAGAAACATTAAATATTTTCCAAAAACAAGCAATTTCTCCTTCATCAAAATAATTCCTTAAAAGCGTCAAAAATTATAATTTTGTTGTAATGGAATAAAGAACCGTAGTGCGACTCAGGTTTTATTTCAATATTTTGAATGAGATATATTTTAAAAACCCTTCTTTATTTCTTTACAGCCTGTTCTCCCTCTGGCTCAATCCCTTGGTTAATGAGTGGACTGATTTTAGCCATGTTGAAAGAGGTCAATGCACTGGCTTTTCATGCAAAATATCGGGCTATCACGAGGAGAAGATTTTTAAAGATCTTTTAATTTCACGATCATCGTCATTACAACCTCTGTTTCCTAGTTATTTCTTTACTCTCAGCTATTTTGAATAACCTAAGGACCATGTTGGCCTAATTCGGTTGAAATTGGTCAAAAAGTTTGAGAAGATATTTCGTTTTGAAGATCCTTCCCTCCTAGGGCTCCGACCCTTGGGACATGAGGGTAATGAATAGAGCAATTTCTACAGAGGCCAGTGTGCTAATGTTTCATGCAAAATATCAAGGCTTTTGGGCAAAGAGGAGTGGACTTTTAAAATACTTTTTTTTAAATTCGCTTTTGTTACCACAGGGAACTGACTTTTCAATAGATATTATCTCTTTTAGCTATTTTGAAAGAGGACATAGGAGAATTTCTACAAAATTTCATTCAACATAGTCAGGAAGTCTGAGGTGTCGTCTTAAGATCCCTTCTTTATTTCTATATGGACCCGAGCCCACTCGGAACCAGAGGAAAATTGTTTTAGCAATTCATTTATTGGCGCTCCATGCAAATTCCAAGGGCTTGTCTTCTGTGTAGGTTGAGATCTTTTTAGTCGGCATAGAAATTGTTTATAGAGATGTAGTTTAACCGATTTTCACACAATCCCACCTTTTTAAGCACCCGAAGAAAAAAGATGAGCAAGAGGACCATGATGGTCCTAGATCGCTCACCTGAATTGTCTTCTGTTAAAAATGCAAATAGAGAAAGATAACTATAACCAGTTTCATGAAGATTGAGCAAAAGCTATGACTTCTATATTGTTAACAAAGAAATTGCCATTATGGCCCGTTTTCCTGTGTTTTCCCATAGAACATTCCCATAGCCTATAAGGTTCATTTTTATGACCTAACAATTATCCTAACTTAGTTTCATGACGATTGAACCAAAATTAAGGCCTCTAGAGTGTGAGCAAAGAAATTATCATTAAGGCCCCTTTTCCTGTGTTTTCCAATAGAACCTTCCCATAATAAATAGGGTTCACCCTTCTGACCTATCAATTATTCTGGCCAATTTTCACGACGATTGAACCTAAATTGTGGCCTCTAGAAAGTATACAAAGAAATTGGCATTAAGGCCCGTTTTCCTCTGTTTTCCAATACAACCTTCCCAAAATATATAGAGTTCATCCTTATGCCCTAATAATTATTCTGGCCTAGTTTAATGAAGAGCCTAAATTGTGGCCTCTAGAAAGTAAACAAAGAAATTGTCTTTAAGGCCCCTTTTCCAGTGTTTTCCAATACAACCTTCCCATAATCAATAGGGTTCATCCTTGTGACCCTAAAAATTATTCTGGCCATTTGTCATGAATATTCAGCCTAAATTTTGGCCTCTAGAAAGTAAACAAAGAAAATGTCATTAAGGCCCCTTTTCCTGTGTTTTCCGATAGAATCCTCCGATAATCAATAGGGTTCATCCTCTCGATCAAACAATTATTCTGACCAAGTTTCATGTAGATTGGGTCAGAACTGTGGCCTCTGGAGTGTAAACACTTCAATTGTTGACGCCGCACGCCAGACGTTCAACGATCACAAAAGCTCTCCACGAGCACTTTGTGCTCAGGTGAGCTAAAAACACGATGGATAATTAAGAAATAGCTTGAATTAAGCACTTTCTTCATTATCCAAAATGTTTTCTACCCACAAAGACGAAACAAAGACATGAAATTGTCGGCTGCTGCTTCTCCAATTTGGACAAGTCTGAGATTTAGTCGTTTGGGAAGAATCTGATATAGGACGATGAACAACTCACGACGGATGACTCATTCAGAACGAACTATAACAATAGCTCACTTGAGCACTCTGTGGCCAGGTGAGCTAAATAGACTTTATCCTTTACGCACATTGATTAAGGGTTGTTTTCTTTGAAAATATGATTTGATGTTTAGTTAGCAAACTTAACTTTCAACCAAACATTTTTTCACCTGTTTTACCTAAGTCATTGTTGCTACTAATTTAGAAGCTATACTAATAATTTCTTTATCTAAAGAAATGCTCAAAGCAGCATACTACATTTTTGTTACTTTAAGACATAAACTAAGAGAGAGAAAAGCAATGTGTTCTAAATCTACAATGCCCTAATAATGAGTGAAAGAAATACAGTAAGATAATAAGAACTTGTCAGAGGATATGACTTAATACCCCCGCAATTGATTTCAGTGTAATGAGAGCTTTAATAATACAAGGACATAGCTACTGACTTTGCTTTTCTAGAAAGGAGGAGTTTGCGACACAAAATTGGTAGTATAATTAGCTGTATATGTCTACAAAGCATAAATAATGTCTAAGGTCAAGGGGAGATAATTCTTGAAAGAGAGAAAATTAAGACTTCAAAATTGCTCCTTGCAAAACGTAAACATGTGGTTAAAAATTGTATAAAGTTTCAATGGTATCGAAGCAAAACTGAAGGAGGACTTCGTGACACAAAATTGGTAGTATAGTCAGCTGTATATGTCTAAAAGCATAACTAATGTCTTAGTTCAAGGGGAGATAATTCTTGAACCAAGGGAAATTAAGACTTCAAAATTGCATCTTGCAAAACTTCAACACGTGGTTAATCTTTGTAAAAGGTTTCAATCCAATCTAAGCAAAACCGAAGGAGGAGTTCGCGACAACAAATTGGTAGTATAATTAGTTGTATTTGTCTAAAAGCATAACTAATGTCTTAGTTCAAGGGGAGATAATTCTTGAACCAAGGGGAATTAAGACTTCAAAATTGCGTCTTGCAAAACACCAACATGTGGTTAATCTTTGTAAAAAGTTTCAATGAAATCTAAGAAAAACTGAAGGAGGAGTTCGCGACACCAAATTGGTAGTATAATTAGCTGTATATGTCTACAAAGCATAAATAATGTCTAAGTTCAATGGGAGTTAATTCTTGAACCAGGAGGAACTAAGACTTCAAAATTGCGTCTTGCAAAACTTCAACATGTGGTTAATCTTTGTATAAAGTTTCAATGGTATTGAAGCAAAGGTGAATGAGGAGTTTGCTACACAAAATTAGTAGTACTTTGTACACAGACGGACGGACACAATGACAGACGGGCTGATTCCATTATACCCCCGAAAACATTCGTTTTAGCGGGGTATAAAAACAATAGAATAAATTAATAACAAAGCTTTAATACAACAAATACAGCAAAACAATGCATTGTTCAGAGATGAGATTAAATATCTAGGTCCGTAATCACAAACCAGATTATTTTACATGCCCAATTATAACACCGGCTCTGATTGCATGGTCTCGAATCTGATTCCTCGTTTTTTAATTGATAGATAAAGCGTTTGCCTAGTCTAGTTTGAGAATACGGATCATGATTCCGAATTCAGATTTAATATCTAAGCTATTATATCCTAAACTAACCCAGCGCTGAGAGTTTATCATCTCATCAATAATTTCCATAAAATGTTGAATTTTAGAATACCATCCCTCATGCATTATCAAAAACTGTGGATTGTAATAAATAAAGATCCCTCGATTTCTTCACATAAAGGAGTAAAACTATCTATGTGATCCGCCCAATAAAAACAGGGGCCGTCTGGCAAGGTAAAGAAGTATTGATCCTTGTTAGATGGCTTAGGCTGAACCACGTCAACACTTTTTATTGTTGATTAATTCTTTTACAGTAAAAACCTCTATTTACTCCAATGTAAACTCATATTTGTTTGATTGATTGCAATGAGCTTAACGCCCTTTAAACAACATTTCAGTTATATTGTAGCGGCGACTGGTGCACTTAACTATGGCATCCTGACGTTTTTTTACACAAGTAAACTGCTACATAGTAACCTAGCCATCAGCTGCTTATCCCACTTAGGAGCACTACCTATCATTCATTCGTTGAAAGAATATAATCGGAGCATTTCACCATGAATTTTGTCGATTGACAGAACGAATATTGGCAGGGCCGGAGATCGAACTCTCGACTCCCGGACTGAAATACCCATTTATTGAAATGTGTTTGATCTGATCTCTTAACCTCTTTTTAAAGCTTATTTCAATGAAAACTTTTTCAATGAATGACGAAGCTTCAATATATACAGCCCACTTCCCAGGATGTCGCAGGTTATATTGGACATGACCAAAATATCAATGCCTGACCTTATCAAATGTGTTGATATATGACAGAGTGGTAGACTGATTAAATATTTAAATTGATCTACGCTTGCTTTGTTCTAACGCCACTTCAACTACCTATGTTCAATAGAGGATACTAGCTACTGGACCAACATTAGCCAACTGATGAACAAGACGCCATTGATAATGATTTCATGTCAATGATATTTTAATAGAAATAGAAATTATCCATGCTGTTCGCTTTTACAGTATTTTCTTCGTAAACGTGTTGACTTATATCTAAACATTTTATCGGTATATATCAAATGCAATGTTTAAAACATCTGATTTGAATGATGAATTAGATTTTTCCATCCGTCTCATAGTATATTATGTTCTGTAGATTTTTTGTATCTTCAAATCAAATACAAGAGTCACGCTGATCACTATTGTAACAAAATATTCCGTATGTATTTCAACAATCTTACATTTCGAATTGCAAATCTTGCGTTAATTTTGATTTCAAGCTTACAGATCCAAGTTAAAAGGCATGGGGATACAAGACAGATCGAAGCTAAATATCATTCACTGCTTGCAATGATTTGAAGATACATTTTTATTTATTTTAAGAGTCTAACAATTATCATGACAAAGCATCAATTCCAAGTCTATGAGTTCCCTAGATAAAACAAATATTTACAATATCATCACTTCACAACAACTGTGGACGGCCATTTTATATAGTATAATCATTGTAATCAAAACTCAATAATGAATTTTCAATCACTTACAGCATTTTCGGTGAAATCCTTTAACAAATGACTTAAATCAAAATTAAACATTTTCAAAGACGACAAATTGTGTGTTTTTGTTATCTTTTTGTCAGCTAGAAAAAATCGCAAGAATCTATTCAAGCATAGGAACGGAGGAATTGTCACCGTTTTCTGTCAGTTTTTATTGTATTATATTTCAAATTGTATAATGTAAAAATACTTACAGGTAATAAATTGCAAAAAAGTCTCTGGTCACATGCAATTGAATTTTTAGAAAAGAGTATACGGGTAATTTGTTTGTATTGGTATTGGTTTTGATATCCTATGGTATAGTTTTAATCTATATTTGTATTGCTCACTTTCCTCATACACAATAAACCATGATATATAGACATGATTTCAAGTTTAAAAAAATGAATTGTGTATAACCTAAATTTGAAACTATTCAATCTTTAATACATCTACGTTATAAAGTGTTTTACATTTCAAACACGCGGATTTTTTGAAGTCAGTAGATTGGATATCCGTCATTTGTATGAATATAAGAATAAAGGTCTTTCTTTGAATCAAATCCTTGATTAACGAGGCGAAAAAATTCAATATGAGCGTTTTATATCAAATAACAACTTTTGTGCATCCGCATATTTCATATGGTTTACTGGCTTGCCGACAAGGGCCATTTGTTATGATCTTTCAAATTAGTTATGATAAACGAACGTATTTTCAATTTAGATTATAATGTTTAGCAAAATGAAGTTTGCACCATCTTACGCTAACCATGAGAAGTAAACTGTAAATTACAATGAACTTATATTGATCCCATACTTCACTATTGTGGTTATCACATAAAACAGTTCAATATACATTTTTTCTAACGAGGTCACAGTGCATTTAAATAGGTACACAAGAAATACGATAGTAGTATCGTTCATCTCAAAAACATGATAAGTAACATCACAGTACAAGAATACAAATGCCTTTTTTCTGAATGATATATCAGGAATATAAATGCAGTTTGTATAGTCTGCATCGCGATCTTCTCTCATAAACACTTTGACCGAGCCAGCCGACCAGTTAAAAGCACATAATTCTAAAGTTTGTCTGTAATATCGAAATGGCACCATCACTAATTCTCTGTATATGGCCACAACCTTCGTAGATGAACTGTCAGTAGGTAAGACACTCTGCTACACCGAAGTAGTCTTAAATTCAAATTCTTTTTTATATTCTGTCACAGGGTAATTGTTCAAAAATTTGTTTTCGTCTGCTGCTATAGATATGTGGTTTCCGTTGCCATATTTATGTTTATCCATATTTCGCGGCTGCTGGAATAAAAGGCAAAATATGTGATTAAAACTCAGTAAAGTAATATCTATACATGCAAATGTATTCCCTTTAGCATATTCCCTTAAAAGTATAAACAGCAGGTGGTTGTGTCGTTGGAGGAACAACACATTTATAGATGACGTAAAGCCACTTTTTCTGATTCATCCTCAGAACAAACAAGAAATCGGCGAGTCAAAACTCACTGAGTATTCCCCCGCTAAATACACTACCAAGTAAACTACAGTGAAAATTAAATTCTCCTTCAATGGACCATATCCAGTAAGCATCATTTAGAACACCTTGTTGAGTCTCCACACTAAGTTTCAAGTCAATGATATCAATAATTCCCACTATACCAGGCTTTGTCCGAAAATAAACTAAATCGGTAAAGGGGGGTATCGATCTTTCTGAGACCTTGATATAAAAAATTTGCCAATTGACTAACATACGCTCAAATGGATGCCTCACACTTAAATATGAGTCAGATATTGTCTTTGCGGTAATCTGATAAGCTTAAATTGGCTATTTTGCTATGTAGAACTCATTAATCGGAATTCAAGGCTATTTTTAGATATCACGGAATTAAGTTGTCGATCCCGCATGACTCCATTTGCTTATGACCCACAGTCAACGGAAGGTAACAAATTGACAACTAGAATCCTAAATCATGTAACATTAAAAGGTTAGAGCAATACTAAGGTAAGTGTCTACATTCGTTTTAACACTTACGACTGCTTAGCACTGATCTTTACAGAGTTGGAGACCGGCTAGCGAACACTTTTCCTGATGACGCATCGATGACGTTTGTTGGGGAAATTCAACCTGAATGTGGGATTTCAACGGTTATACGTGCCGTGTGATTTATCCAATATTCTTTGCAACTGTCTCGGCTTTATCTTATAATAGATCAACGGCCTACGTAGGCTTTTAGGGAAACCTCCTAGTTTTTTTTATAAACGACCTCTGATTTTCGCAAATAACTTTTCAGAGTATCTTATTGAAACTGTATAATACGAGAGCGCAAAAGGAATAATCAAAATCTGTGACATTAAAAAAAACATCGATCCCTACCTTGAAACAGAAAGTAGATAACTTTCAGACCAACATTTAGTAAGTGCAATGAATAACACCGAAATGACCCTTATTATGAAGTTTTCAGTCGATGCTATCAATAGTTGCTGAGAAAAGGGCGACGAAAATATACCCTATATCAGGCAATGTCCGGAAATAAACTAAGTCGTAAACCAGGCAACTTGCTGACCTAAGTGCGGTAACCTAAGGGCCCCTAGCTAAGCCTCCACACTAAATTTCAAGTCAGTGTTATGAATAAATACGACGAAAAATATTGGTAACAGACGGAAGGACAGAGGTCAATCGTTATACCCCTTCTTCTTCGAAGCGGACGTATAATAAGTATATTCACAACTTGAAACGAGTTTTGAGGAGTGTAACACGATCCACCAATTTTTAAATTGTCAAATATCTAGTGCAGTAAAAGTTGCAAGACCGACCATCCAGGAGATTGCAAAACACATTAAATGAAAAGATAGGAATCCATCGCAATTCTGTAGTGTCTTAAGCTTAAAAAAGGTAATCGGATAAGTACAGGTCTACCACCGACTGTATAACGATAGGAGCACTGAACGATTTTTGGATATTTAAGTTTGAACACAAACTATATGGCGTAAAAGGGGCATTCTTCTTACAGAATTGATTTAGAATGATCTCTTGTGATGATAAAGATTGCTATTTTTGTTGAACACATGTTCTGAGTTCCAGGTCAAAACCTACAGAAAAGAAAAGACAGAGTAAATATTTTTGGTACCTAGACATTGACAACGCCAAAGGCTTTATACGTTCGGCTTTCTCTGAAAACAGCCGAGCTAAAAATATAAATATAGTCAAGTAGAATATTCATCCTATTCTTGGAAGATCCACCCAAACCCTAAAATATCGAATCCGGAGAGCCTGGCAATGTTCCAGACTTTTCACAATTCCCAGATGGTCCGTTTCATGTAAAATGTCACAATTACGAAATACTTCAGTGTCCTCTACTGTTATATATCATACACTTGGCTCTTCTCAATTAAGTCTGATTTTTTTAAACCCATTTTAATTTAAAATGATTTTTGAAACATGCTCCTACTCTTTAGCAAAACACTTTCGAATAACCCGAAACATAGTTCATCTCCAGAAAAATTACACCAGTAGTTGTATCGATGTGCGAATAAATTACTTAAAGGTAAATAAATCTGGAACTGTAGTTGTGGTTGAATTCTGTTTTTTCTTCTTATGGCTACAGGCAATACTGTACTTTTGTACAAGTTTAACAATAGTGTTTCTAAGCAAACTATCATAAGTTGTATGTAGGATGATGTTAGTTTCCATGAGTAAAGTCTGTGTGGACCGTATCAAGCTAATTTTACAAGATTTTGTATTCTAATCATTGTTTGTATTTTCTAAAACGCCCTAGAATAATTAAATGTATGATCGATTTCAAAATTTAAATGAATATACGTGCGAGTTCTATTTTTATTAAATGCCATGTTTGAAAAATATCTTCTATTATTCATAATGTGAATATTAGTCCTGTGAAAAGTCACAAACTAGTGAGTTAAGTATGTGCATCATTCAAATTAATTTTACACTATTCCAAATTCGTTGTTCATTATGAAATATGAGCGATGAAATAATCATTTTATGGCAATTCTATTTACAATATCAAAAGGACATGGATATATATATATATATGTAGCCAACATCAAAGCTAATCTTCTATAAGGTAATGAAGGTTATAAAGCCGCGAGGGAGATATATTAGTAAAAGCCTAGCAACTAGTTGGGATCTACAAGATAAAATGCATATAGTTAATAAGCAAGATTTAGCAACCTTCGTTTTCATAAACCATTCAGATAATCGGTGAAAATCTAAAAGTGACAAGGCAGATTATTTTTATCTAACATTTAATTTATAATGAAAACCAGTCTAAAATGAACTCATTTTATCGACCAAGAAATTAATTGATTAGACTTGAAAGCAGGCCAACCATATAGTTTTAAAAACAAACATGTGTACACTATACGCACAAAACGCTTTTTTTAAAAAGTGTAACTTAGCAAATCATCTACTACAATAAAACAAACAAATAAACCCATCACTGAAGGTGATGAATATCCCCCCTCCCCCGAAATGCTCTGTGTCATAGGAAATAAAGTTTGCAGCTTGAATAATACTCTACTTGATACCAAGTCTATCTGTAAAGGTTGGACAAATGGAATATGAGAATTCATGCTAATCAATTTAGCAACGGCATCGTTATGAGGAAAATTTGAAACTAAATTCATAAGCAAAAAATTGTGTGTCTTTTCTGAACATTCATTCAGCGGTTATGACTGTAATTAATCTGAATTTCCGGAAAAGTCCATGCACTTTTAACTAATAACATATGTACACCTCTGCCTGATACCCAATCTAGCTGAGAAGTTGGAATCAAATCCATCAAGTAGCTGATGAGAAAATGTCATTGTAGGGCCGTGTCTCTGTGGAAAGAAAATATACTACAACTCAAATGGAATATGCAGATATCTATAACTGAGTTTACCTGTGAAGTTTGATACGAATCCTTTGATAAGTTTTAGAGAGAAGAGCGGACTAATCTTTTCATCAAATGGTCTTAACTCTGTAAAAAGTACGTGGACCGTAACCAAAAAGGAAATGCATATCTCCGCTTGACACCGAGTCTATCTGTTAAGTTTTCATCAAAACCATCCAAGAGTTTAAGAGAAAATGAACGGACAAGAATTTTCATTAAAGGGCTATGACTCTGTAAATAGGACATGGCTTTGTTTACTTGTTTCAATGGGGTTTAACGCCACTTTAAACCGTCATATCGTGACGGCATGAACACCTAACCATGGACTCCTTGTATATCTCATACAAGAACATCCACTACACCTTTTCAGAGCCTCCATGTGTTCATCCCACTTAGGTTTACAATTACACATCGAATGGTGGGAGACAAATATCGGAAACATCGGAATTGAACCCTAGACCTCATGCTTGAAATTCTGAGGTACTATCAACCGCGCTATAGCTGCGGCAAAATGCGAAAGGACTGCGACCAAATTATGATCAGCACACCTTACCTTGATATCAATTCAAATAAAGTTTGAATTAAATCCATGTAGTAGAGTCTGAGAAATTTAAAGGTCACAGAGAAGGTACAGACAGACCGACAAAACAACGACAAGCTGACTCCTGTAAACAGAGTGTAAGGGTATAATAAGATTTATCTGTTTGATCCAAGAAAGAGAATAATTAGTGTACTGTTATAGATCCAAAAGCTAAAGATGTAAAGACAAGTAGCTGCAGAGTTTCTCCAATAGCGTACTTGATAGTTAATTATTTCATGCCCCGAATCGAAATCAAGATTTTGAAAAAAGTTACCAGACAAGAAATCTAATTTTTGTTGTAGAGCTAATCATTATGAGACACGCATGTTTTAATGACTTGCTGATATTCCAGGGATGTTCCTTGTTTCTATAAAGCATAATATGATTGGCATATTTTATTGTGCCCTGTAGCATTATCAAAAACCCTTTTGCAAATGAACAAACAAGGGATATGTTCCTTGTGTACGTTTCATATCTTGTAAGACATGACAAGTATTGTTTTCAACAAATTTGACAGCCGAAATATTAAAAGGACAATAGCTGTTTTATATTGCTCACCTGTGTATGACATATTTTGCTATAAATACTTCTTTTATATTGGTTACTTTCTTTATCTTCTTAAATCTGTGATTTTGTTTTGTGGACCAACTTGAGACAATACTACATCTTAAAATGCGCAAAGCTATAAGTCAAATGCTTTAGGAGAAGATGTAATAATTACTGTCTAATACTTTGATAAATGAGAGGTAACTTTAGGGATTTTAGTCGAGGATGATAAGGCAACGCTTAACCCTAAGTATATGGTTTGAGGAAAAATCTATCTATCAATCTATCAATCAACCACCCATTGATGGGAGACAAATGTCAGAAAGAATATGTGCCGCCGCCGGGGATAGAACCCATGGAGATTGGGAGTCCAACGCGGTACCAACTGCTCTATGACAGCGGTCTGTGAACTCTAGAGTGTTAACGAGGATTTATGATATATTTTTAATTAAACTTTTATAAGGCCCCATTTCCTGCGTTCCTAGACGGATCTGACCAAATTTAGAAATGACCAATTGTTGGTAAAATCATCCTCGGAAAATTTGAAGAGAATCCGATGAAAACTGTGGACTCTACAGCATTAACAAGGAAAATTAACGGATGGACAGCCGGACGATTTGATGGACAGACAGACAGTCTGCCGGACAGACGCACTGACGCCGGACGGGAAAGCACCATCGCTTTAGCTCCGGTAGCCAAAGGAGGCGTTGCATTTGAGATTATCAGACTTGGCCCAATCTTTCTTAAATTTGTTGCCACGGAAACCAGTGTATTGCGATGACTTCAATGCTTTGCAGTTTTTTAAAAGTGAATGCCTTAAGGATCAATTTTTGTGAAGTTTGGTTGCAATCTGATGGTTAATTTAGGAGATGAAGACAGACAGACGGACGACAGACATTGGTCGATCAAGAACTCCGTGGTTGGGTAAGCTGGGTAAAATAGATCACCTTAATAGTGTAAGCCATTCGAAAAGATTGGAAAATAAATTATACTTAAAAATCCACATCAATTGATATCAGCAATGTCTTTTCCATCAGTAGAATTAAAAATATAGGCATAAATACAAAAACACATTAGGTCTTGAATGGTATTCTAATTATTTTCAAATACCCTGTTATTTTCTTGCATTAAATAACAATCGTATTCTAGCACTATTGGTTAATGCAACTAAAGGAGACATACCTAGATTGAATCGGGTGCTACGACAAAGACACGAACAGTCGGGAATGTGACGTTAAACTGCTGCAGTCCACACAGATGTAATATAGAAAGAAACTTACTTAAACTGACGTAACATGTTCACTTACGATATGATTTTGTGGAAGAAGAGTGCCATTTACATCGGCATTTCTATCGTTATCTTTCTGTCTTGCTTCTTGTTCCTCCCGTTTCCGCCTGAAAAAGAGTTGTATTGCAAAATCTTATGTCAGTAAGATATGGACTCGTGTTACAGATTGAGTCTGATATGCTTGGTGAAACAAGAGGCGCTTAATGACCTGATTAGCTCCATCGGCTTGAATTTACTTATCATAAAGGCAACATTAGATTTAACTCATTAAGATAAGAAGGCAATAATGGCCCTCTATCTCACCTGAGTTACACTTCATAATGTCCCTAATAACGAAAAGCTCAGCACACTAATATTTTCCACAAATAGAGTTTTACCTACAAGTTTTGAAAATGGTCACCAATTGCTAATTCCTACCAAGTTTGATGCAAATTGGCTTGGAAATTTAGGAAGGGACATATTTTCTCAATGACTTGTAATCCTGCCATGTCCTTTTTTTCAAAATTTCATTCACAATTTCTAGGAAAGGTCATCAATGAAATCTTCCTGCCATTTTGGTCTGAATTGGCCATGTCGTTTAAGAGGAGATTTTTTAAAGAATTATTTAAAAATTGTTTAAATCTTAAAAGCTTAATCCTGCCACGCCCTATTTATTCACAAATCAAACTTTTAAAACAAGTTTTGAAAAGGGTCACCCAAGGAAATTTTCTGCCAAATTGGTCAAGTGGCTTAGGAGGAGAAGAATTAATATTCCATGATTTCGTTAGATCCACTCTGCTAAGTCCTAATATTTTTGCAAATCAAAATTTTGGGAACAAGTTTTAAAATGGTCACCCCAAGACGATTCCCGCAAGCTTTGGTCCAAATTGCCTAATTTGTTTTAGAAAAGATATTTAGATCTCTTCATATTTTTTCATAAGTCTGATTAGCCCGGCCCTTCATCCCCGTTTTTACAAAAAACAGAATTGCATGAGCAACCTTTAAAAAGGGTCACACAAGCAACATTCTTGCCAAGTTGAGTCAAAATTGACAGAGGTTTAGGAGAGACAGGTTTTCATTGTTTCTCTAGGTCTGGTTAGCCCGGAACTGCCACGCCCCATTTATCCGGGAATTGAAATTTCACTAACAAGTTTTGAAAATAATCACCAAAGGAATATTTCTGCCAAATTTATAAATGCCTAGTAGTTACAGAGAAGATTCTTATTGTTTCTTATTAAACTGAGGAGCTCGGCCTATCACTTCTCACAATTTTTCTTTAAAATAAATTTTTTTGAAAAGGGTCAGCCAAGGAACCTTTATGTCATGTTTGATCTAAATTGGATAAATGGTTACGGAAGAGATTTGTCATAGTATCTTAAAGTCTAATAAAACCCCTTCCTGTCACACCCGAATTTTTTGCATGAATCAAATTTCACGGATATGTTCTGTAAGGAGTAATTCAAGGATTATTCCTGTTTGGTCTGTTTTCAAGTTTGGTTGAAATTGATATAATGGTTACAGAACTGTTGACGGACGCAGCACAACAAACAAAGGGTGATCACAAAAGAAATTTGGTTGAAATCCATCAATAGGTAAGATTATTTTCGAAGTTTTTCATTACAAACCTAATTTGAATATGTTCCCATTCATAAAGACCATTTTTAAACCGACTTACATTTGTTTAAGGCAATATATAAAGGGTCAACAGAGAACCATCCTGTAAAATTTGGATGAAATTCATCCACTGGCTTTCTGAGAAGAATAGTTCAAAGTTTCCTCATACAAAGAAATTATCTTCACCAAAAACACCTATTTATCCGTTGAAAATTCGTTGAAGAAATCTCATAAAGGGTCATAATTCTGCTAGTACTCTCTGATGTAAATGCTTTGAAGTAAAAGTTTACAGAAGAACGGATAGAAGCAAGACACCCTGCCATGACAAAAGCTGGATAGATTTCAGCAAGTTGAGCTAAAACATTGATCCTAATTCAGTCTTTACACAATATTTCAAATAATTTTGCATGTCCATAATATAAAGACTCTAAACAAACTACATCTGCTCATTAAATTGACCAATCGCTGGCCTGACACACTGGGGTCCGAGAGGACATTCGCCTGATAAATTAAACGGTGTTTTGAAGATCTTACATGAACGCTATCGGCTGCTTCGATCTTTGTGCGCTGGTGCCCAGTCACTTACGAGCAGTAACAAAGTTTGAGTTAGTTGGTTGGTTGATTGAGGTTTAACGCCGCTTTTACCAGTATTTCAGTCATATCTAGAGCACCTAACAATGGATTCCTGGTTTTTCTCGCACCAGTACAACCACTACATCCTATCTTAGCCTTCAGCTTGAGACGGAGTTAGACGTCCATCGCAGGTTATAGCACCAGATCACAGCTAATGCTCGGACCTTCAAATGCATTATATTAGGTAAAATTTTCTTAATTGCAAAAGGCGCAAAATAAATTTAAATAAATGCATTTAGAGTGATCCCCATTGTAGGAATATATTGCTCTTTTGATTGTAAATATATACTCCCAGTTTTAAGTGAATGTGCTCAGTAATACCAGGGGTATTACAAAATGTCAAAGTTTTCAAAAATCGACGCCTCTAACGCAGACGAAAGCGGACGCAGACGTGGACGACAACCAGGCCATAGCAAAACTTCAGGTTGTTATCCAATATCAGCCGATATATATGATAAATGTGACCCACGTCTTTAGGAAGAGATAGTTACATGTTACGATACCTTTATCTATCATGCCGCCGTCATAGCGCAGTTGGTAGCGCGTCTGACTGTAAATCTAGAGGTCCCGGGTTCGATTCCCGACGGCGGTACTCATCCTTTCCGACTGTTTGTCTCTCACCAACAGGTCGATAATCGTAGACCTATGTTGGATAGCAGCTGGAGGCGAGGAAAGGATGTAATGGTAGTGTTGGTGTGAGAAATACCAGGATTCAATTGTTAGGTGCTCCAGCCGCCGCGACATAACTGAGAGATTGTTGAAAGCGGCGTAAAACCCCATTCAAACAAACAAATAAACCTTTATCTATCATTTTCGATCTGATTCTAAGGCTAGAAATAAGGTTTTGGGTTCATCTGAGGGCGACAGACATATTGTTGCAAACCATCAAATACGTTGTTAAATGCGATATTCTTTGATTGGAAGGTCAGGTCCTTCAAATTACAGTACTGAATTTTCTTAGTGAACTTGTAAATTTCTATCAAAAACGAAGACCGTTCATCAGTGTCCGTCGTTTCATATTACCCAAGGATAATGCGTCGGCCAATAAATCCGCTCTGGTCTGCTGCGACTTTTGCCTGTTCACAAGACTATAGGAAATGCAAGCAGGGTTCTTGAACCCCGTTGTGGTATAGGCAGTATCTGTTACATATACCTAACGATGCCTTACGGGCGATCTGAAAATGGGTAGATCGATGTAAAATGTGTGTAGAGGTAGACGGGGTATACTTCGGGGGTCTTAGGATAAACGAAAATTTCATATAATAGGGGATTTTAAAATCCGCCCTTCCCTACAAAATTGAAACGTGTACCTCGTGTTTAAGAAAATTCAGGTCGGTGACATGTTACAAAATTAGAACGATTGGTTGGCGACCTAATGTCGCAACTACAGCTTGAATAAGCAGTAGCTACGACATTTGGATTGTAAAAACCAACAGAAATGCTTCACATGATGTCGACTAATACCAGAATTTAAAGTTCGTTTCCAGCCTAAAAGTATCATTTGACTTGCTTATCGATTTTATTGACATCTCCGATCCATAAATTAAGAATACACCCGATAAAACTTTGATTCAGGTCTACAGAAGATATAGTGACGATCTACGAATGCAATCTTATAGGAGCTTTAGATTGCCCACATCAATATATTGGAAAGGTCATGCCTAACCTTAAAATTAAATGACTCTTAGGAATATTCAGTCATTTCTCTCATCTTGAATTACAATCAATCAACAGAAAATAACAAATGCAATGACGCTACAACATGAATATGAAGGTATAAATAACCCTTCAAATTTAAATGATGTAGCATCTTTGAATAAGAATATTATGTAAGAGCATTTGATAGTATCCGTTAGTATCCGTTATAAGATACAACAAATTGAAGAATACACATCAATCATTAATAACTTCTCTCAGCATATATGTAAGCTATTGCACTTAACCCATTTCCACACAATCTCTCCTTTTTAAACCACTCAAAAAAAACCAACTTAGGAAACATTGTTGAAAATGAAGAAATTGCTTGTATCAAGCAACTTCTTCCTTATCCACAAAGTTTCCGATCAAGAAAGGTGAACAAAAAGGTTCTACCGACTTGAGATTGTCTTCTGAAACATCTATCAATTAGGGCCGGTCTCAAATTTTGTTGTATGGGAATGGGTTAATGTGAGAAGCAATGAAGTTCCTTTCTTACTTGTAATAGACTATGGCCACACCAGTAAATACTATTATAATAACAACAAGGACAGCCACACTAGCTGCAATACCCGCTGTAGCTACATGACCGTCATCCAGGGCTGTAAAAACAGGCAAGTAGAGGTGTAGATAGACAAAGATTACATGAAACTATTTTCAAAATGACAAAAACAAGTACCATTATGTTCCTATTCGAATGAGGAAACATAAATATTTGGTTTGGATTAATTCATTTATTTCATTGGGTTTAACGTCACTTTTAACAGTATTTACAAATATTTGTCATACTGTGGTGGCTGGAGCACCTAACCGTAGATTTCTAGTATTTCACAAACCAGTACTACCACTACATCCTTTCTGAGCCTGCAGCTGCCAATCGCACTTATGTTTACGACCATCCACCCTTTGGTGGGAGACTAATGTCGGACAGGATATTCGCCGCGCTAGAGGATCGCAACCGGGACCCCTTGACTAGGAGTCCTATGTGCCAACACTGCGTTAAGGCCGCGGCCAAAATTTAGGTTTAAGAAACACGGGAGGCTGAACAAAAAGTAATTACAGTTGGGCATTCATCACATTTAAGAAATTTTGAAAATCAGTATGTCGCTGATTTTCTTAAAATAAATTTTATAAAAATATTTGAAATTTTCCTTTCTTTAGTTTTTCTTTTTTACAATGCTTCCAGAGTCATCCAATTCCAAAACATATTTGCTCTCAATTTCAAAATGAACTAATTATTTTTCACTACTTTGACCAATAGGAACTAATGGTCGGTGTTAACGAAACACTCATTTTCGATTATTTTGGGTTACGTGAATGTCCTTAATAAGAAAAAAATAACTTGTCATAATCACTTATCGTCGCTGTGAGAGAAAAATATTGTAATTACAGCTTAAATAAAACTGTAGTTACGATATTTGGCTCATGCATCAACGTTATCCTTTTTATCTAAAAAGCACATCCAGCACGGTCGCAGAATATGAGCAATTATCAAAAATAAAAATATAAAAATATGTTTTTCAAAATGACTAACGGACGGACAGACGAACAGAGATACAATAAAGATCCCAAAAACTTGCTATATGAGTTGAATTAAAAATGTATAACTTGATGAAAGTATAAAACTAATTGATAGTAAAGTGGTCATAATGGCATCATAATAGTTCCCTATACATACAGCGTCTGGTTCGCGGCCATTAACAGACTAAAAATCGCATGAGGGATGCTCGATAACTTATTGAAAGTACCCAATGAAACAATTACACAGTTCAATAAAGCATTTGGCTAAGAGAAATTTGATTAAGCCTTTTGTGAAACAGCACCTTGAGGAATTGCATATCTATTACCAAATGTAATCAATTCAGAGAATTACATGCAATGCTTGTTCCAAGAATCGATTTTCTCTTTCCACTTCTGTCCTGATGTATTAGAGTTGAATAATTGAAAAAAATATTTAAGGAAATTCACTTCCTGGAACACTGAAGTTGCTTCTTCATTTCTATTCTTTTTTTTTTTTTTTTTTTTTTTTTTTTTGCTCTCAAATAGTCTATGTCTTCATAAGCTTCAGAGTCAAGGAAGTTTTCAGTATATTTATACACAGTAATGTTTTATTCGTAGAAATGAAAAAGGGATATCCTTTTAGGGGTACTATGTCCTTATACACCAAAGCTTTCAAGTACTATTCACAAAATACCTGAACATGGCATACAGGGATCTGCTTATAAACCTGTATTGTTTTGTTTTTGTTTTTTTTTTTTTGTTTTGTTTTCATAGCTGAAATTTAATCATTTTTATACCTAAATAACGGTCTACTTTTCATTAAAACTGCGTTGATCGACTTCTCGGGCAATAAGAAACTCAATGGTTTCGCCTCTTTCCTCCACAAGATTAATTCAGAAAAAGATGAAAAATATTACCAACAAAATCTTTTCTAGCATAAACCTAATAGGAATAATTCGTTTATATGAGCTCTTTTTATGTTTAGTGTTATCAAAGATTCTAGCAAGCTGTTACACTCTTAAATCTAGAGATTGTTTTGTGTAATCAAATGTAAACCTCGCTTTGCTAGCAGTAAGCCTGACTGATCAAACGTGTTATTTAATCTAACCTAACTGTCGACTCATTTAAATAATAGTACGACGGTTTTTAAAGCAATAGTATGCCGTGTAAATGGCCTGATGAGACCCAGATTAATATTCCTACCCTTCTAAGCCCTGCATTTTAGGTCATTTTAGCAATTATTCAAAATGAAATAAAACAAGTACTTTATGTCCAATATCTAAACAATATCCTTTCTTTATTAGAAACAAATATGATTATCTTAGCGACTTAATTTCATCATTGATTAAGTCTGTATATAAGTCAAATATTTTACTAAATTCTGTTTCAAGAGTTTACCAAATTTTGTTTAATTTTTGACAAAATAATTTAAGACAGTAAATAGCATTTATACTCTAATAGATATTAGATAGCATTTATATCATAAAAGATTAACTTTCATACTCTATCGTTTAACAAAATTTATGTCCTATAATAGATTACAATTTGTCTAAAACATTTTCATCAAAATCTTAATAAAAATATATATAGTACTTAACAACATTATAAGCTTGTTTTCTCATATCAAAAAAGTATCAAATTGCCCAATATACCTATTTGTTACACATGCATTATTCACAATACCGCATCCTGACAATATTAAAGTGTACACATTTTACCCAACCGATTAAAATCAAAAAGAACAACAACAAAAAAAAAAAAAACAATCCTTAGGAACTATAACACAAAACCATAGTAGGACTGAATGATTTACAAAGAAATAATATTGATATGAATTCAGAAAGCAAAATATAAGTTTTGGAAAATAGATAAATCATTAAACGACTGTAAAATCAAAAGAGGGTAAATTAAATCAAATAAGTTAATGGGATCGGTTTGTTAAAAGTTTCATACCCGGCATCTGTTATTAATTGATCTATTGTCAATACCTCTTCTCCCTAGTTTACCTTCAGTTGTTTTATATCTAATTTATCATTTATATTCTTCGTTTGCTCGTTTTATATTGAGCCAAGACTGTTCCATAATTGAGGCACCAATTCACATTTTGTTAAGGTATCTCATACAAACACACTATAGTTCAAGATAAGCTTTGTTCTGGTAAAGTAACTTATAGAGAATTTTTAACCTCCTAAATTTTAAAGCAGGAATGAATGGAAACTGAATTTTCTAACAAATGAAAAGCAACGTAAGAATTTCATCTTTATTGGAGGTATTTAAAAGAATTGTGGCGGACGACTCCAAACGGACTATAGTGATTAGATTCGTTATTTATTAACTCCTTATTTTCAGCTAGATACATATGTTATAATGTTGTCAGATAGCAATCGAAACATGACAAAAAGTAACCACAATCAATACGTTTCAGCAGGAGCAATAATGGTTCAGTTAGAAATTGTGTTTTTGAATCATCAAAAAAAGCAACAATCCCATGAAACATGTTCGAAACGGGCCGAAAAAAGTGCATTACTACCCCTATAAAATGTGCGAATAAGCCCATAACAAGATGTCTATGTGAAACACCACGACCCTGTAATAGCATTTTTAGACATGCCACTTTGATAAGTAACCTTGATCTTTGTGGATGCCCTTAACTTTTCAACAAACTGATGCCTTCGATGCAACTATATCCCAAATTCGAGTCATATCCCTACAATGGTGTTTGAGTGAGACCTCAATGTTAAGTTTTTATGTTAACCCTCGTCATGCTGAACCCAGATTTGCCGATTTTGCAGATGGTGTAGACCAAGATCAGCCTGCACATAAGTGCAGTCTGATCTTGGTCTATACCTCCTTTTAGTAATTTTCCTGCCAGAGTTGTTTATGAAATTGTTTTCTTAAAGAAATTTTGATTTTTGAACAACAAGTTCTATCAGTATTTTCAGCCCTTTGATTTTAGAGCAATTCAGGAAGGCAATTTATAAAGTATGACAAGGGTTAAGTTTACATAATTTTTGACGTTGATAAAAGTTTTTTATGTTAAGTTTACATAATTTCTGACCTCGATAACAGGTTTTTATGTTAAGTTTACGTAATTTTTGACCTTGATAAAAGACCATGATTGACCTAAACCTTACAACAAACCGACGCCTATCAATCCTTGGATCCTACTTCCTAAATATGGGCCACTTTCTGCATATCTGAATAAGAGCGAGTTTTCATTTTACGTTAAAATAACAACTCACAGACAGACGGGCAGTCAGATAGACAGGCAGACAAACGGGCATCAGTAAAACAATGTGCTCCTGGTCTTATCGGTTCGGGAACATTAAAGTAGACGAATTGAAAATTATTTCAAACGAATAATAGAAAATGATAACGTGTATATCAAATTATGCCTTAGCAAATACACTAGATCAGGGTCTTGTTGCGTCAATATCTACACCTAGCATAGTCTATAATCAACTGTTGAGAAAACGATTCGGGCTGCACGTTTTTCGTTTAAAAGATCATTCAAAGTGTTTTTCAGATAAAAGCGGTGGGTTTATTAATTCAAAGACATGAAAAAAGGTCATCAGTTTTTATCAAGATGTAAGCATTAAAGTGAATCATCAAACTCATTACTTAATTTGATGATAAACTATGAACAACGACCTCTTAAGACTGAACTTCATACATTTGTCTTGAAACAAAACAGAATTTGTGAAGGATATGATCAACTGTTGTGTGCACACATTTGACCAATCGCTGGCCCCGCCCACTGACACCTTTATCTACGCCCACTGACTACGACAAGAAGTTCCGGTTCGATGTTAACGGTGTTATTTTGAACATTAATGGCCAGTAGCATATTACAAATAAAGAGAATGGTTGGTTTGCGACCTATACATCCTAAATACAGCTTGGATAAGCTGTAGTTACTACCTTAAGTCACAAAACCAACAAAAATAATTCACCGAAATGCCGGCAAATGTCGGAGTTTAAAGCTGAATGGATGATTTGATCGGGCAATTTATTCTTTGATTGACAGCCACGATTGGTCAATTTCAATGTTTCAAGGTTTTTGGTGATAAAACGTAGGGTTGGATATGTGAATCACTCGAATTTTGTAAAAATAACGATTAACTTAAGTCAAATTAGAATCGTAGAAAGGTAATCGTATACGGAAAGATACTTTGATCTCCATATCGATATAGTAAAGGAGAAAACATTCGCTTCTATAGAAAGAAAACAGCGGAAAGAGTATATAGAATAATAAAATTTGAAAAGTAAGGGGGATTTACAGTTTGAAACATTCAAAGCAGAAATTTATATATACATTGTATGGTAACAAACAGTCTTTATATATGACAGCAATACAGGATTGTAATTTGGGTCCAAAGTATCCTTTATAATGATTCATATGCATCATAAGCAGTTCTTTGGGCCTTAACATAACATCAATAAGGCGTTTATAAAGATCTCAACTGATAAAAAGGTTTAAATAGAAATAAAGGAAAACAAACATTGAACATAAGAATGATTGCGGGGTTAGTGGTGAACACGCAGCCCATTTTATATCTAGGATATTAACACACGCCAAATCTTACGAGGTGCTGAGAAATCAAAGATAATCTCCTGACATCGCTTTCCACGCCAGCGAGCTTTGCAGCTGTATAGAAGAAATAATAATAATAATAATATCATAGAACAAAAAGTTTGTATATGAAAAGTACGACGCCTGTGAATGGTCAAATGTTAACGCTATCAGTCAAAATCTAGATATAATTAACATTTGAACAAGCACTATTGCTTCAGGTATAAATCCTCAGGACAATTAAGATAAATGATACAGAGTTAGAAACCTGTCTTTCTTGAAACATCTGCTTTTCTACTACATAACCACATTTCCATTGTGTATATAAGGTATGACTTAGAATTCCTTTCATAAACACAAACTCAAAGATAGCGAGTTTCAAAATAGAGGTCAACAATGGTCTTACATCGCTTGACCCAGTCGTAAAGAACTACTAGATATTAAATAAATCAAAATATGCAACCTCCTGTTTCTAAACGATTCTTTCTTCATTCATATATCAGATTGGTATTGAACAGAGTTGAGCCCAAAAATGACTTAATTGGTATCATATAAACAGAGTTCTTACAGATGATTTGTGATGAATATCAATACTGATACAATCTTCCGAGAAGAAGTACTTTCTTTATTTCAAAATCAAATCTGCTGCAAACGGGCGGAGACGAACAATGACTTCACCCTCTCCAGTATTTATCTCCCACAAATGGGGATGATAATCCTAAACCTAAGTGTAATAAGCAGCTGGGAAATGGTGTTAACCCCATTCAATCAATCCGGGGATATAACATTAACAAGATAGATCGAAGTCTAATAGATGGAGCCCGAATATCACAAACACATCGTATTGACACACTAGTTCAACTAGAAGAAGATATCAATATATCAAAATTCCTTACATTTTGGTATAAGAGAAAAATGTAACAAAGAGTTCATTTCTGTTGTCATGGTTACTAAGGCTACGCGTGGATAATTTAAATAAAGGGCCATAACTCAGTGAAAAATCAATAGAAAGTTATCAATATAGTTATGCAAATCTTGATATTGAGTACAAGTGTGATATCTGTATCAAACCTAATCTACAGAATAACCTATTGACACATCAACCAATGAGCTAACTTCTATATCCCCTCTTAAAAACAGTTTTTAGAGGTATAACAAACATTGATCCCTCAGGTTAGGTGGAAAAATGTTTGAAGTAATAAGGGACAACTCACACAGTCTGATCTCCAAAAACTTATAACTGACTAAAATATCTTTAGCTAGTCCTTTTTGAAAAATAACTTATCAAATTTCATAGCTGGAATTTTAGTTTTAATTTTCAATGCATTTCTATACAAAAGCAGATTTTTTTCAATCTAGACAGATTTCACAAAATAGTTGAAACTTGATGTAATTATAGTCTTACATGGAAATATTATATCTATATTAATTTCCAAGCATCGAGGTCCAGTATACTCCAAAGGGCAACTGAAATATAGAGCATAAAACCTGATATAAAGCTAACCCAGCATCGTAGTGAAGTATTAAAATACTGAGACCAACATAAAAAATTATGATCCAAGAGTGATTAATTTCCTGGTTCGCTAAAGTCCACACGGATTGTATATGTAGTACACCTACAGAACTAGTTTTAATGAACAATCCTCAAGTAGATTTTCTTCTGGTACATTTTTAGTTGAACTACACAAGAATAATGACCCTAATGCCTCAATGACTGAGCAGTATAGGTGCTTGTCTCCTGATCTGAAGGTCACTGGTTCGAGTCCAACTGTTACTTGGATGTGTTCATGTACAAGACACTTAAAAGCCAGCCCAAGTCTACCCAGCTGTAGAAGCAAGTAGCAGTGGTGTTAAACCACTGCCTCTCCTACAGGGACGTGAAAACATCTTGTTTGTGTGTTCGAGAGCGACTCTATAAGCTTAAAGCTTTCGTTGCAAATGAACTGAAATAAATTGGTATAAACTAAGAATAATGAAAAAAGTATACAAACCGGTGATGTATTCGTCGTATCAGGAAAGGAAAAATTTATTCTAAGTTTTCAACAAGAGCTTCGCAGAGCAGCGCATATACGCCCGAGGGGACAGTGGAATATCATATTTTACCATATGTTTTTATGCTAAAAAAGACCTTGAAAACTGACCAGATAACATAAAAATAGATATCAACAAAATAGCAGTACCCTAAAGAATACATTTGTGTCTTGTCTTATAAGACGACAATCTGGAAAATGTAAAAAAGTCAACCTAGTGAGACTACGAAAATTCTGCAGGCTGAGCAGGGTTGGAACTTTCACTTTCGGAATATCTTTTGTGTGTAAAATGAAGAAAATCTATATTTACAATGTAATCCCAGCATCAAAGAAAATATGTATTTCAACACTAAGATCTATCACTGTGAAACATTGTTTGTAATAACAGCACCATGGGTCACATTGCATATTAAAACACGATAACATTAAGCAATTCCCTAACCAAAATGGAGATAATTCATCGCTAGAAAGACAAAATGTTTAAGATCTCAAACACAGGTACACATCTAGGAGAATCATTGTAGTAAATTTTAAATATTTTCAATCAACACAAGGCTCAAGTTATAAGCATTTAAAAAGTTGGAGTTAACTTAATTTCAAATCACAATGCACAACTAGAGACTATGCAGATTCATTATGAAAAGTTACAACTTCTCAAGATTGAAACTGTAGGAGCAGTTCGGCACACTAGAAATATGGTGTTTATTTCAATCTAAGGACAGGGGATTCAAGAACGACTAGAGTGATTTGAATTTAAAAGGTCTTATGCATAACTAGACACCATAGATATACATTGTAGCAAGTTTCAGCTCATTTCCATTGATACTGTATGAGGAATTGCGCTCATAGGTTATATAGTGACTTTTTCAATTCAAGGGCAGATAATTCAAGATAATTGTAGAACAACTAGAGTGATTTGAATTTCAAAGGTCTTATGCACGACTAGACATCATTGAGAATAATTGTGGCACATTTCAGTTCATTCCTACTGATACTGTAGGCGGAGTTGTTCACACAAAAATTGCTGACGGACAGACAGACAGACGGACAGAAGGTCAGACAGACCGACGGATGGGCGACCGAGGCCAAAACATAATACAACCATTCGGGCATATAAACAAGAGGGCCGTTGGCTCTGGGGCGCTCACCTGAGATAAAGGCTCTTTTTCTTTCAACAGTCTAATTTCATGTTAAGGTTAGGATTATGAAACAAGTGGGCCACAATTACATATAAAGACTATGAACCTGGGGATCCAAAAGTCTAAATTACAAATTCCAAGGCATAAGTGCTGATTTGAAAGATGGAAAAAACTTTTTCCATGGGTTATAATTTCAGAAATAAGAAAGAAGTCTGTGAACTGATGCTTCATGCCTATAAGCCACCCCCCCTGGGACCGCCCCTGGAGACCCGAGGATCATGATTTTAGCTATTTTGTAAGAGATCAATATACTGATGCTTCATGCAAAATATCAAGGCTCTACGTCTTCTGGGTCAGGAGGAGAAGATTCTTAAAGATTATTTTAAAATTTCACTTTTGTTGCCATGGCAACCAGAGTTTTTAATGGATTTCAATTCTTTTAGCTAATTTTAAGGGGGAACATATAAGCAACATTTCTGCCAAATTTGGTTCAAATTGGCCCAGTGTTTTGGATGGAGTTGTCATTTAAAAAATCGTTCTTTATTTCTATATACCCCCCCGGGGCTCTGCCCCTGGGGACCCGAGGATCATGATTTTAGCTATTTTGAAAAAGGTCAATATATTGATGCTTCATGCAAAATATCAAGGCTCTACGCCTTCTGGGTCAGGAGGAGAAGATTTTTAAAGATCATTTTAAAATTTTACTTTTGTTACCATGGCAACCAGAGTTTTTAATGGATTTCAATTCTTTTAGCTATTTTTGAGGGGGACCACCTAAGGATCATTTCTGCCAAATTTGGTTCAAATTGGCCCAGAGGTTTGGGAGGAGTTGTCATTTAAAAAATCGTTCTTTATTTCTATATACCCCCCCACTGGGCTCTGCCCCTGGGGACCCGAGGATCATGATTTAAGTTATTTGAAAAAGGTCAATATACTGATGCTTCATGCAAAATATCAAGGCTCTACACCTTCTGGGTCAGGAGGATAAGATTTTTAAAGATTATTTTAAAATTTTACTTTTGTTGCCATGGCAACCAGAGTTTTTAATGAATTTCAATTCTTCTAGCTAATTTTGAAGGGGACCACCTAAGGAACACTTCTGCCAAATTTGGTTCAAATCGGCCCAGTGGTTTGGGAGGAGATGTCATTTAAAAAATTGTTCTTTATTTCTATATAAACCCCACCCCCCTGGGGCTCCGCCCCTTGGGACCCGAGGATCATGATTTTAGCTTTTTTGAAAGAGGTCAATATACTGATGCTTCATGCAAAATATCAAGGCTCTACGCCTTCTGGGTCAGGAGGAGAAGATTTTAAAGATTATTTTAAAATTTCACTTTTGTTGCCATGGCAACCAGAGTTTTTAATGGATTTCAATTCTTTTAGCTATTTTTGAAGGGGACCACCTAAGGAACATTTCTGCCAAATTTGGTTCAAATTGGCCCAGTGGTTTGGGAGGAGATGTCGTTTAAAGAAATTGTTGATGGACGACGCACGACGCACGACACACGACGCACGACGGACGGACGCCGGACAAAAGGGGATCACAATAGCTCACTTGAGCACTACATGCTCAGGTGAGCTTAAAAGGGATAATTAAATTAAAATCTAACTGTCATAAAAGAAAATTCAATAAATGAAAAATGAATTTGGTAATGTTTGATTTACATGTTGTATACCTTTATAAAAGCAGAATTTGATATTTAAATGATAAACGTACAAATATAAAGATTACCAGAATTTGTGATTTAATGCCCAAAACTGAGAAAATACCTCTTAATTTCGCACGGTGAAAGAGCTTTTTATCCCTTGACAAACAATTAAATCATCGTGAAATTGGATCAATAAATCATTGTTATGGACGCTTGGTCTGCCATCATTTTAAATCAAGAAGAAATCTCATGCATCAGCGAAATCAATTTCTGTTTTTGATCACTCTTTCTTCATATTTGTTTCCTCTAAATTTCCATAGCAATTCCCCTTACTTTTAGAATTAAATAAGTCAAAGGGCACATATTCAGTTCTAATGGCACAGACAATTTGTATGAGTACAATATAAAGCTGTTATAAATTCTAATAATATTAAAACTAGTGAATTGGAAGCCTTTTTAGTCCATACCTCCACGAAAAAAATACAAGGGGTTCAAAATCGCTCCCCTGAATTTATTGTCAAGTCAAACCATCTTACCGACTTATAGGCCATTTACGCAAAAATGCGATTAAAGTGTCAATAAAGTGTTTCTAAGAACTGATCTATTGTTGACACAAGGTGACTGCATTCAAATTTGACCTATATTACTATCTAACTAGGTGATCCAATTTTGGACCCTCGGAATTTTCGTAATGACAAACATTCTGTCCAATTTTCAGGCTGGATGGATTACAAATAATGCCTCTAGAGTGACTAAAAGGTAATTGTTCTTGCAACCTAGTTTTTTTACTCCAATTTAATAAATTTTGAACTTATCCAAGAATTTTATCAAGACATATATTCAGACTATTTAGCGGCTCATGGAGCTAAAAATGCCTTTAGAGTGTATACAAGGTTTTACTTATTATTCTACTATTTAGCCTAAGTACACCAATCTGGACCTGGTCGAAGAATCTATCAAATAAAAGATTTCTGGCTACTTTTCAGGCTGATTGAGCCAAAATATTAGGCCTATAGAGTATTTACAATATTTTATTATGAGCTGACCTAGTAACATAGTTAAAGATCCAATATGACACAATTTCGAATTTGTACAAGGTATCACCAAGACAAACTCTCTTACCATTTCTTAAGTCGATTGGACTAAGTCAAGGACTCACAATTTAGACTAAATAGGAATATCACCTTTATTGTCCAATGTGATCAACTTTCTAGTCCTTAAAGATTTTATAAAGACATACACTTGTCCGATTTTCAGTCGGATAAGACAAAAATACAGGCCTCTTGAGTGTCTCAAAGGAGTTTTTCACGATCAAACTTGTGACCTTGATTTTTACCCAAAGTAACAAAATGTTGAACTTGTCCAAGAGCATTCATTAGGACAATCATAATGACCATTTGAGGTGCTGGGGCTAAATATATTTGTCTACAAGGTTTCTTGAAAGTCTTTGACCCCATATAACCCAATTTAATCTTGGCGAAATTTCTATAAAACAAACCTTCTAGCCAAATTTCAAGTTGATTGAGCTAAAATAAAAAAGACCTAAAGAGTATTTAAAATAGATTTTTAAGAATTCTCGAGTATCTACAAGGTTTTCCTGGGAGTTGACCTATTAACCTAATTGTTTTACCCGATTTGACCTAATTTGGAACTTGTCCAAGATTTCATCAAGACAACCCTTCTGACAAATTTTCAAATTAATTGAGCTAAAAATAAGGCATCTAGAGTGTCTACAAAGTTAATCTAAGAATTGACCTTGTGACCAAGGATTTAGACCCAAAGGGACCCAATTTCTAACTTGTCTGAGATATTATCAAGAACAATTTTCAGGTTAATAGTTTAAAAAAGTGGCCTTTGAAGTGACGGGACGCGGCACATCGCAGGCCGGAGATCACACAATCTACTCTGGTGTGCTAAGCAATATTTGTACGCACAGCTCGCCCTTTTCGGTACTATTTAAAACATGGTTAAATGCTAGGGGTACATGTTAATATAGTCACTGTAATCTCTTTATAAATGAATGTGTGAAGTATGAACACCCTAGGATGACATATGACCCAGATATTTAAAGGTAAAGCCATGAGATAAAGATTTTCTGAGAAAGGTAAAGCGTTTTGTAACATGATCAAAGACAATATGTCAAATGAAAGCCTTTCTCCTGAAGAAAGCCTGGGGGAGTATGAGCACCATAGGATGAAAAACAATCAAGGTAGAACAAGCGAAAGGTTTCTTTCACAAGAGGTGAATAGTCAAGGTCTAGGGGTCACAGATTCAAGATCAAATGAAAGCCCATCTACCGATCAGTGAATATGTGAAATGTGTGTACCCTAGAATGCAATTTACCAAGTCACATGTGTAGATACGAGCCATCTAGCAATAGTTATAATAGAAATAATAACTTTAACCATGTTGGACACCGACTCATATGCTAACGCCGACGGAACAATAGCTCTTCCGAAGCATTCATCTCAGGCGAGCTAAAATGAGTATGCAACTATTTTGTATTATTGGCAGTTACATTCTCTGTAAAATAATGATATTGCAATAACTAATTTAGGTCTTAGTAAAGGGGTTGACATTTAATGAACATTTTACCAGAAACAGAAAATGCATAACTGGAAAAAGTAATGAGCCATTCTCTATTAAGCGATTCGGGGTCACATTTGCAGACATTTTATCCTTTCGTTCAATGTTGAAATGTTATAAATCATACGTTCAAGGGCATATTTCAATTACTTAATACCTATCAATGCGAGGAATATACGTACCAAATATAAGCTATGGTTCTTGAACTGTGTCTGAATATCAGCAAAGTAATAAGTTTTTGCGGTAAAGTTACATTAATAGATGACCTTGACATAAATGGAAGACCCTGACCTAACAAGCAACTGATGCCTATCAACGCAATGAACATATGTCTCAAATATGGCTAATGTTTGAATACAAGCAAACTGTTACGTCTTTGTGCTAAGGTTATTGATCTTTGTGCTGAGGCTAGATAGACGGACGGACAAATATAGGTAAACCAATATGCCCTCGATCGTATCGGTGCAGGGGCATCAAAATATATTGAGAAAATTCTGACAGTCAAGTGCCAGTTGATCAGCCTTGGAATCAACACACAACCACAACTGCTAGGCGAAAAAATGCATGGTGCTGGTAGTGGTTGCCTGCTGAGCCGAGTCAAATCAAGGAACGACTGATCCCAGACAGATCTGACCAAGGGTCACAATAACAGAGAGTAACTGGAAAGACTTCTGTGATAAATTAGAATTTTTTTTTTTTGCAGAGTAATTAAATGATATATAGCAAAATAAATTCTAGTCGATAATTATTGATTGCAGTCCATTTTTATCATTATATATTCTTACTTCCTTTTTCAGGAAATTGTCCATTAAATGAATGAAAAATTCTATTCAAAGCACTGGAACTCAAAACTAAGAGGTAATGGGGCGGGAATCGGGCCAAAAATGATCAAAGTCTTTGCCCCAGCAAGGAATTCGAAGGACTTGAGACCCCTGATAGTAAATTCTCATCTGCCAGGTAGTGTCAGATAGTGAATTCTTAATCTGTCCACAATCAGCTTCCCACTCGGACACTTCAGCTACAGGTGAGCTTAAAAGGTACGTTAATGTTTCCATTCGGGAGATTCTTAGCAAGTCTCATTTATCGCCTTTGCTCTCCGAGCATCTTTGAACATTATTTTGTTTTTCTCACCCGTTCAGCATAGCATCTATTTACCATCTTTAGTTTTATTGCTTCGGTATTCTAAGTCTGATAGAAAAGGTAGAGTCTAAACATCTTCCTTTTAAAACATTTGAAAGATTATAGCACGTAATTAAACGTCTCCTTTGTGTAAAGCAAGTGAAACCCAATTGCATATGACATTTTTCTTTGACCTTTAAAACTTTACTGCCGACACATACCTTGACATCAGTTCTCACTGACCTGGATATAACGTTCAATACTGGCAACAACATTTATGATGGTACCTTGGTAAGTTGTTGCTGTATACCACTTTCGTGTAAAGGTGTTATAAGACAATGAGACATTGTTAGTCCTATATCACTCACTTGAGTATGATGATTCAAGGCTTTATGTTATATACAAAATATTAAAGCTCTAAGTCTTATGGTTTTGGAAATGAACATTTTTAAGTTTTTATTCTTCAATCCTATGCAAGTCAAAATCCCAAAACATGGGGCTAATTTCCAGAGTTGAGTAATCCTTTATTTGGTAGAGGGAAAATAAGTACTGATATAAACCAAATGTCAAGGCTCTATAGCTAATAGTTTTGTAGGAAATACATCTAATGTTTTTCTCCTTTGATCCATCTTGAATCTGGGATTGCACAGGAAATGGCTTATTTTCAGATTATGATATTTCTTTGATGTTGATTGATTGTGGTTTAACGCCACTCTTGACAGTATTTAAGTCATATCCCGCACCTAACAATGGATTCCTGGTATTTCTCACACCAGTGCTACCACCACATCTTTGCCTAGCCTCCAGCTGCTATCCCACATAGGTTTACGAATATCCACTCATTGTTGAAAGACAGTTGTCTGAAAGTATATGTGCTGCCGCCATGACATGCCATGGATCAAACCCATGACATGCCATGATTGAAGTTTAGGAGTCTGATGCACTACCGATTGCGCTATGACGGTGGCGAATTCTTTAATGTATTTTGGCCGATCTTAAATCCTTCGATGTATTTTGGTAAAGGGTAAAAAGACATTGATACAAACCAATTATCGAAGTCTAAGGCCTTATGGTTTGGGAGAAGATTTTCAAAGATGTCCCCCTAATTCCTATGTAAAATCAGGGATCGTAAAGAAAATGGCTAATTTTCAGAGTATGGTAATTCCTTGAAGAATTCTGGTAGATGGTCAGTAAATGATGAATTTACCAAATATCAAAATCTTGTACTTGTGGTTTGGGAAGAGATGATCTTTTAGTTCTTCGTTGATTTAAATTATTCAAAGTATTTTGAAAAAGCATGGCCAAAGTATCTCGTTGTAAGCCCATGAATACTTTGTACGGAAAAGATTATTTTGTAATTGCAGACGTACATACGGATGGACAGACGCCGTACGTTGACCAATCACAATAGGTCAACATGAGCACTATGTGCTTAAAACGGTGTAAATTTCGAAATGCAAACCGGTGCGGACTCAGAAATTGTTCTAGTCTGACATTTTTACGGTTTTCCGGAGCCCTGCCAGACATCGAATGACGGACAAACCGAGACGATTGTTGTCATTTGCGGGAGAAGTCTGACAACACAACATAGAACTTTTACTTTCGAATTAGATAAAGAAGATATTCTCCTTTGAAAACCACAATCATAGAAATTCAAAATTCTGAAATCTAATTTGATTTCTTATATCTATACAGGTCAAGTTGATTATATAACTTTGACATATCCCAATTTATCCAGCACGTGTAGTTAAATTTTAATAAATGACTAAGACTTACTGACAGTTTGCATCCCTCTCCCCATTAATGACGATAACAAAACATGTTCCTCCATTCTGACAATTTGTTCTGTTCTTCTCGTCGTCATTACAAGGCAGGTTTCGATCACTTACGTTCACACTGGCCTCGGTTGTGGTGGGAGGAGCTGGCGTGGATGGTACTCGTCCACAACCCTCTAAAACATAATTCCTTGGGTAAGTGACATCGTTTAACAAAGAAATTATCAGAAAACTTCGATAAAAGTTTGTTGACTTTCATAAGTTTATTTATTTGTTTAATTGGTTTTTACGCTGCTTTTAAGAATCTTTCAGTAATATCGCGGCGGCTGAAGCACCTAACAATGGATTCCTGGTATTTCTCACACCAGTACTACCATTACATCTCTTCCTAGCCTCCAGCTTCTATCCCACATAGGTCTACGATTATCGACCCATTGGTGGGAGACAAATAGTCGGAAAGGATGAGTGCCGCCGTCGGGGATTGAACCCGGAACCTCTAGATTGACAATCCGACGCGCTACCAACTGCGCTATGGCGGCGACTTTCATAAGTACTACTCTTCTTTAATATTTATACACTCAAGAAACTTAAACATTTTTATAAATACGCTCTTTTCTATAGAAATTATGTAACGAAATACCCCAATCATTTACAAAAACTATCAGCACAAATAACTATATCATGGCTAAAAGATCTAGTTAAGGATAGAGAGACTTCATGGTGTCATTCTTGTAGCAAACATTCCCTGTTATTCTTCTGCTTGAATGTTAGAAGATTTGTGTCTCTGAGATGCAAATAGTTGATTTTACAATATTAATACGAGACCTTCCCAAATTGTGCTAATGTGAAACTTCATAAGAACAAATTTAATATCAAATATCGACATTTTAAAAAAAGATACTGATATTACATTTCTATTCTAATAAAGAGAGCAATGGTGACCCTAGTCGCTCACCTAAATTCATTCGCTCCTATTTCTCTTGTGTTTTCTTTTTCTTATATTCAACTAGGATGGTAAATGTAATCTATGAAGATGCTTTTTAACAGATCACGGGTTAAATATTTTGCCTTTACTTTAACACATTTCCACCTTTAATGCTTTTAGACATGATTGAAGGCATTGGAAATAACTGTTCAAACTACAAGAGAACCATGATGGTCCTACATCGCTCAAATGAGAATGAAAGCTCTAGGATTTAGAGTTTGAGAATCACTTTGTACAGTATTAAATTCAAAACAATTCTGGTTCTTGTCAAATAGCGATAGTTTAATCAATTTTAACAAACCAAAATAAGACACTAAGACACTACTACAAGCAAAACTAGAACTATCATCTGTAAGGGCTGACGAATATCCCCCACTGCCGCCTCTTTTTAAATGAGGCTAAATTGTAACCGCTGAAATTTTGGTCAATCATGATTTATCAAGTGGACATATTTTTTTAAATAATTTTAAGTCAATGAGGGGCAATGACTGTGTAAAAAGATAGGGATTTTATTCAACATTGAAGATGGAAATTGTGGATTTCGATCAACGTCAAAGATTGCGTTTATATTCTTGAATAAACATGTGAACCCCTTTAATTTTTTTCAATCTGTCAACCTGTTCAGGAGTTATGATTATTCTCTATATATTGTATATAAGAAAGTAAATCAAAGGGGCATAACTCCTGTATGTACACATTGATTAAATTCTTTGGTTGAAATCCGCCCAGTGGTTTGGGAGGAGATGTCGTTTTAAAAATCCTTCTGTATTTCCTTATTAGCAACCCCCCCCCCACCCTGAAGACCCGAGTGTAACGATTTTAGCAATTCTGAACAAGAGGGCCGTTGGCCCTGGGGCGCTCACCTGAGATAAAGGCTCTTTTTCTTTCAACAGTCTAATTTCATGTTAAGATTAGGATTATGAAACAAGTGGGCAACACTTACATATAAAGACTATTAACCTGGGGATCCAAAAGTCTAAATTACAAATTCCAAGGCTTTAGTGCTGATTAGAAAGAAAGAAAAAAACTTTTTTCCCCCTCTGGATCAATGGGTAAAAATTTCAGAAATAAGAAAGAAGTCTGTGAACTGATGCTTCATGCCTATACCCCCCCCCCCCTCCCCCGGCTCCGCCCAAGGAGACCCGAGGATCATGATTTTAGCTATTTTGTAAGAGATCAATATACTGATATTTCATGCAAAATATTAAGGCTTTACGCCTTCTGGGTCAGGAGGTAAAGATTTTTAAAGATTTTTAAAGATTTTTTTTAAATTTCACTTTCGTTGCCATGGCAACCAGAGTTTTTAACGGATTTCAATTCTTTTAGTTTTTTTTGAAGGGGACCACCTAAGCAACATTTCTGCCAAATTTGGTTTAAATCGGCCCAGTGGTGTGGGAGGAGATATCATTTGAAAAAAAGCGTTCTCTATTTATATATAAACCCCACCCCCCCTGGGGCTCCGCCCCTGGGGACCCGAGGATCATGATTTTAGCTTTTTTGAAAGAGGTCAATATACTGATGTTTCATGCAAAATTTCAAGGCTCTACACCTTCTGGGTCAGAAGGAGAAGATTTTTAAAGATTATTTTATATTTTCAGTTTTGTTGCCATGTCAACCAGAGTTTTTAACGGATTTCAATTCTTTTAGCTATTTTTGAAGTGGACCACCTTAGCAACATTTCTGCCAAATTTGGTTCAAATTAGCACAGTGGTTTGGGAGGAGGTGTTGTTTAAAGTAATTGTTGACGAACGACGCACGACAGCCGGATGCCGGACGAAAGGGGATCAAAATAGCTCACTTGAGCATTACATGCTCAGGTGAGCTAAAATGGTCAATGTACTGATGCTTCATGCAAAATACATGTATCAAGACTCTAGACCCTCTGGGTTAGGAGAAGTTTATCTTTAAAGGTTTTATTTAAATTTCAGTTTTGTTACCATGGCAACCAGAGTTTTTAACGGATTTTAATTCTTTTGGCAATTTTAAAAGAGAACCAGCTAAGGAACATTTCTGCCAAATTTTGTTGAATTCCGCCAAATGATTTGGGAGGAGATGTCGTTTTAAAAATCCTTCTATATTTCCAAATAAGCCCAAACCCCCTTGGGCTCCGCCTCTGGGAACCTTTGGGTGATGATTTTAGCAATTCTGAAAGAAGTCGTTGTACTGATGCTTCATGCCAAATATCAAGGCTCTACACCTTCTGGGTCAATCAAAACTACGCATAAGTTATAACCATTTGAAAAGTTGCTTACAGTGGAAATTAGTCAGTTTTCGATTGAAGGGTAGATAATTAATGAAGAAGGAGTTCTTAATTTTTAAAGGTTTAATGAAAATTCAATACGCAAAGTTACAACTTCACTTGATTTAAACTATAGGAGGAGTTGGACACACAAGAAATATTATGATATATTTCAATTCAAGGGCAGACAATTCAATAAAGATTGGAATGATTCGAAATTCAAAGGTTCTATGAACAACTAGACATCATAAAGAATCATGTGGCACATTTCAGTTCATTTCAATTGCTAACAGACAGACAGACCGAGGGACGGACGACCAGGGCCATCACATGTGATTTTGATCTAATCCCTCAATGTGTGCTCTTTTCTTATTTCTGTTTTTGGTCAGACAGAATCCCATCCTTACATACTGAATACAAGAGGCCCATGAGGGCATGAGATATTTGCTGTACTGTCTATCAAGTTTTCCATTTAAGTAATCTGATATTTATGGAAGTTAATTGCTTGAAGAAGAATGCAGAAAAACAATAACAAATTGTACTTTATCCCCTTTATTGTTTTGGGCAACAAGCCAACAATCCTTAAGGCCCCTTTTCATGTGTTTCATGACGGATCTACTCCATTTCCAAAAGGAAGATCGCTTATGACCCTACCATTATCCTGTGATAGCGCAGTCAGTATCGCATAAGACTTCTATTCTTCAATTATACAATGTCATGGGTTAGATCCCCGGCGGCTACACTTATCCTTTCTACATTACTTGTTATACACTGTCAAATTTAACAATCATAATAATGGTACAACTTATCTGTGGACTTCATTGTGTTAATGAGAATACTACAGTGAAATTTTCATAGGACTTTTTTTCCCTTAGTATTTTAGACAAAAAAACGAATTTCATAAGGAAAAATTCTAATGAAGGTACAATTATTCTCAAAAAGGTTAAAGAGAATCAATTAAAACAGTGGACTGAATTGTGTCGAGAATTTTTGTGATAATTCTTTAAAAAGGCCCCGTGAAACTTAAAAAAATAGACCCAATTTACAAAGGAACAATCCTAATGTTAGTTCAATCATTCAAAAAGACTGAAGCAAATGATGTGGATTAATGACTTTATTGTGTTAGCAACGGTTTTGTTATAGATCTTTTCGTAAGGCCCCTTTTCTTGTTAAACTTAACAGATCAGACCATATTCACAAAGGAGCAATCCAAATGATGGTACAATCGTTCTAACGAAGTTTGAAGAGAATTTGATAAAGACTGAGGGCATTTGTGTGTTTATGAGGATTTTGTAATAAAATTTTCATGCAGCTCCTTTTCCTGTGATACCAGATAGTTTGTTTGTTTGAATGGGGTTTTATGCCGCTTTCAACAATCTTTCAGTTATATCGCGGCGGCTGGAGCACCTAACAATGTAATCCTGGCATTTCTTACACCAGTACTACCATTACATCCTTTCCTAGCCTCCAGCTGCTATCCCACATAGGTCTACGATTATCGACCCATTGGTGAGAGACAAATAGTCGGAAAGGATGAGTGCCGCCGTCAGGGATTGAACCCGGGACCTCTAGATTGACAGTCCGACGCGCTACCAACTGCGCTATGACGGCGGCTGTGATACCAGATAGATCAGACCAAATTGGCAGAGAAGTAATCATATTCATTCTTTGAAAGTTTGAAGAGAATCCAATTACAACTGTGGATTTTATTGTGGTACAAGGATTTTCAAATTAGTTTTTCATTAGGCTCCTTTTCCCCTGATACTTGACGGATCAATTTTTAATGTTCACATCAACAATCGTAAACAGGGATTTTTTAATTATTTTTTCAAGCAGCCCCTTTTCCCATGTTACTTGATGGATCCGACCCAATTTCTAAGGGAACTACCCTTACAATTCTGTGAAAGTTTAAAGCAAATCTCATGAAAACTGTGGCTGAGGATATCTTACTTATATATTCATAAGGGCTCTTTCCCCGTGTTTCTTGACAGATACAGCCTAATTTCTAAAAGGAACGATCCCTTTAGTAGTATAATCATTCTGTGAATGTTTGAAGAGAATCAGATGTAAAATATGGACTCTAGAGTGTTAACAAGGATTTTTAATAGAATTTTTAATTAAATTTTCATAAAGCCCCTTTTCCTGTGTTTCTTGGTGGATCTGACTCAATTTCGAAAGGATTCTTATGATAGTACAATCATCCTGAGAAGTTTGAAGAGATTCCGATAAAAACTGTAGACTCTAGAGTGTTAACAATGATTTTTTAATTAAATTCTAATTAGGCCCCTTTTCCCGTGTTTCTTGATGAATCTGACCCAAATTCGAAAGGAAGGATCCTTCTGATGGTACAATTCTGATGGGAATGATCAAAGAGAATCCTGTGGACTCAAGAGCGTTAACAAGGAAAAGATTATGGGCGTATGAACTGACGGGAAAACGCCATCGCTATAGTTCTTCTGGCCTTTGACCAATAGAGCTAATAACTAATACTATAATAATATTATTGAATGTTAATAGTTCTTTTCACCTTAATCATCAAGGATCTCTACAAGAACAGCAAAGATTGCTAAATTGAAACGAGAAAGCAATATCTTCAGACTGAAAAAAATGACGGTAATTGGAAGGCATTGCGGACAAATCATTGGTACAAACGCATAAAAACATTGACATTCTGGAAGTTAAAAGTACTTTATAGAGAAAATATATTTTTTATTACATTGTCTTCCACAAAAATTTGACATTCATCTTGATTCATTGCATTGAGAGGTCCCTATACGACTATGAAAAATATTTGGAATCCTGAGTAGCTTTCATAAACATAATAATTGAGCTTGTACAGATAATGAAACTATACAACAAGACCATGATGTCCTAAATCTCTCACCTGAGTAATGTGCTAATTAAGATCATGTATATTAACAAGAGGCCCATGAGGGCCTGAGACGCTCTACTGGTTATCAAGTTTTCTGTTAAAGAAATCTGATATTTAAGGAAGTTAATTGCTCAAAGAAGAATGCATAAAGAAAAAAAGGGGGCTTTATACCCTTTATCATTTTAAGAAACAATCCTCAAGGCCCCTTTTCCCAAGTTTCAAGACGGATCCACTCCATTTCCAAAAGAAAGTTACCTTATGACCCTACAATCATTCTGTGAATATTTCATCAGAATCTGACAATAATTGTGGACTTTATCACATAAACAGGATTGTCTTGAATGAAAATCAATAAGGCCCCTTTTTCCTAAGTTTTCTGGTGGATCAATTTCATTCCAAAAGGAACTTTCCTTACAACCCGACAATTGTCCTGTGAAATTTAAAAGACAACTTGATAATGATTGTGATCTTCATCACATACACAACAATGTTTTGAATGATAATCTGTAAGGCCCCTTTTCCTGTATTTCGAATGCCACAATTATTCAATGCATCTTTGAAGAGAATCCAATAAAACTGTTGACTTTATTGTGTTAACAAAGATATTAAATTCAAGTTCTCATAAGGCCCCTTTTCCCATGATATTTTAATGTTGGTTTTAACATTCTGTGAAAGTTAAAAGTGAATCCGATGAAATATTGGGAATTCATTATGTTTACTAGAATATTTTTAAAAAATCATATGTCCCCTTTTTACATGATACTTGATGGATTGTACCCAGTTCTGAAAAGAACCATCTAAGTATTTGTACAATCATTCTGTGAAATTTTGAAGTGAATCCGGTGAAATCAAGGGACATCATTGTGTTAACCAGAATATTTAAGAGAGTTTTTCAGAAGGCCCCTTTTTATGTGACCCTTGCCATAGTCAGATCCACTGTTAAAATCAACAATTGGAATGATGGTACAATCAATCTGTTTAATCTGTGGAATTTATTGTGTTAATGAGTTTATAGTGAAATCTTCATAGGGCCCCTTTTCTCATGATACTTTACAGAACAAACCAAATTTCAAAAGGAACAATTCTAATGAAGGTACAATCATTCTTTAAAAGTTAAAGAGAATCAATGAAAACAGTGGACTGAATTGTGTCAACAATTTTTATAACAAAATTTTCATAAGGCCCCTTTTTCCGTGAAACGAATCAGACCCAATGTACAAAGGAAAATCCTAATGATAGTTTGAAGAAAATGATAAAGACTGAGGACTTTATTGTTATAATGATGTTTTGTAATAAAATTTTTATAAGGTCCCTTTTCTTGTGTCACTTAACCAATGAGACCTTATATACAAAGGAACAATCCAAATGATGGTACAATCATTCTATTAAAGTTTGAAGAGATTCTGATAAAGACTGAGGGCATTGTTGTGTTTATGAGGATTTGGTAATAATTTTTCATACAGCCCCTTTTCCTTTGATACTAGACAGATCAGGCCCAATTTGGAAAGAAACAATCATTATGATGGTACAAACATTCTGTGAAAGTTTGAACAGAATCTGATGAAAACTGCAGACTTTATCTTGGTGTCATATTTTTAAAATAAAATTTTCATTGGGCTCCTTTTCCTGTGATACTTGAAGGATCAGGTCTCATGTCAGCATCAACAATCGTGATTATTGTACAATGATTCTGTGAAGGTTTGAATAAAATCCAATTAAAGCTCTGGACTTGGTTACAAGGATTATAGATAAAATTCTCTAAAGGCCCCTTTTCCCATGATACTAGACAAATCGCGCCTAATTTGAAAAGAAAGAATCTTCATGATGGAATAATCATTCTGTGAAAGTTTTAACAGAATCTGATGAAAACTGTTGACATTATTGTGGTACAATGATTTTAAAATTAAATTTCATAATGCTCCTTTTCCTGTGATACTTGACGGATCAGGTCTAATGCAAACATCAACAATCATTATTATTGTACAATTATTCTGTGAGTGTTTGAAGAAAATCCGATGAAAGCTCTGGACTTGGTAACAAGGATTTAAAAATGAAATTTTCATAAGGCCCCTTTTCCTGTGTTTCTTGACAGTTCAAACCCTGTTATGAAAAGAATGATAGTTATGACCTTCCAATCATTCTGTGAAAGTTTCAACAAAATCTGATCAAAGCTGTGGGCTTCATTGTTTCAACAGGGTTTTTTTTAATTGAATTTTCATATAGCCCCTTTTCCCATGTTACTTGATGGATCTGAACCAATTCCAAAGGGAACTTTTCTTACAAAAGTATAATTATTCTGTTTGAGTATAAAGACAACCCCATCTCATCTGTCTGTCTCATTTGTCTCATTACAAGCATTAATTCAGATTTTTTTTAATTGAATTTTCCTAAGGCCCCTTTTCCTATGTTTCTCAATGGATCAGACCCAATTTGAAAGGAACAATCCTTATGATGGTACAATCATTATGTGAAAGTTTGAAGTCAATCAGGTGAAATCTAGGGCCATTACGTGTTAACTAAGATTTTTTTAAATAAATTTTCATAGGGCCCCTTTTCCCATGAAACTTGATTGATCAAACCTACTTCCGTGAGGAACAATCCATTTAATGTAATAATCATTCTGGGAATGTTTGAAGAGAATTTGTTGAAAAATATGGACTCTATTGTGTTTATGAGGACTTTTTCAATCCAGTTTTAATCGGGCCCCTTTTTCCTGTTGACTGATCATACCAAATTTTGAAAGGAACAATTCTTATGATGCTTCAATCATTCTGTGAAAGATTGAAGTCAATCAGATGAAAACTGTGGACTCTAGAATGTTAACAAAGATCTTTGAATTAAATTTTAATAAGGCCCCTTTTCCTATGTTTCTTGAGGAATCATATCCGATTACGAAAGGAACAATCCTTATGATGGTACATTCATTCTGTCAAAGTTTGCAGAGAATCCATTGAAAATTGTTGGCTCTAGATTATAAATGAGAATTTTTTATTAAAAATTTCATAAGGCCCCTTTTTCCTGTGTTTCTTGAAGGATCATACCAAATTTCGAAAGGAACAATCCTTATGATAGTACAATTATTCTGTGAAAGTTTGAAGGGAATCTGATGAAAACTATTTACTCCAGAGTGTTAAAGAGTATTTCTTAAAAGATTTTTCGATTACGTTTTCATAAGGCCCCTTTTCCCGTGTTTCCTGATGGATCTGACCAAATTCCCAAAGGAACAATCCTTATGATGGTACAATCATTACAATCTGATGAAAACTGTGGACTCTAGAGTGTTAACGAGGATTTTTTAATAAAATGTTCATAAGGCCCCTTTTCCCTTGTTTCATGACAGATCAGACCCATTTTCGAAAGAAACGATCCTTATGATTGTACAATCATTCTGAGAAAGTTTGAAGAGAATCCGATGAAAACTGTGGACTCTATCACGTAAACGAGGATTCTAATTTGAGTTTTTAATTGAATTTTCATAAGGCCCCTTTTCCTATGTTTCTTGACGGATCATACCCATTTTCGAAAGGAACCATCCTTATGACTGTACAATCATTCTGTTAAAGTTTGAAGAGAATCCGATGAAAACTGTGGACTATATCGCATAAACGAAGATTTTTAATGGAATTTTAATTAAATTTTCATAAGGCTCCTTTTCCCATGTTTCTTATCGGATCATACCAAATTTCGAAAGGAATAATCCTTATGCTGGTACAATCATTCTGTGAAAGTTTGAAGAGAATCTGATGAGAACTGTGGACTCTATCGGGTAAACGAGGATTTTTTAATTAAATTTTCATAAGGCCCCTTTTCCTGTGTTTCTTGACGGATCATACCCATTTTCGAAAGGAACGATCCTTATGATGGTACAATCATTCTGTGAAGGTTTGAAGAGAATCCGATGAAATCTGTGGACTTTATCGCGTAAACGAGGTTTTTTAAATTAAGTTTTAATTAGGCCCCTTTTCCCGTGTTTCTTGACGGATCATACCCAATTTCGAAAGGAACGATCCTTATGCTGGTACAATTATTCTGTGAAAGTTTGAAGGGAATCTGATGAAAACTGTGGATTTTATCGCGTAAACAAGGAAAAGTTTAACGGACGGACGGACGATGGATGGACAGACGAACAGACGGACGCACGGACGCCGGACGGGAAAAAGCAATCGCTATAGCTCTAGTGGCCTTTGGCCAGTAGAGCTAATAAAAATCAACTGGAACCAATTAATTTTAACATGTTTCATAAATAATATGCCCAAACCGTGGCCCCTAGAGAGTAAACTAAGGTCACTTCCCTGTGTTTTCTGACAGAACCTTTCGATTTTAGATAGTTTTCATCTTATTTACCTAACAATTATTCTGGCCAAAAGTCAAAAAAAGGCCTCTAGAGTGTAAACAAAGAAATTGTCACCAAGACCCTTTTTCCTATGCTTTGGAATGGAGCTTAATCTCAATCAAAAGGGTTCTTCCCTATACCCAAAATTGTTGCCCCTAGAGTGTAAACGAAGAAATTGACACTATGGCCTTTTTTCCAATACTTTCGAGTGGAACCTAATCTCAATCAAAAGGATTCATCCCTATACCCATACAATCATTCTGACCGAAAGTTAATGAACATTGAGCTAAAACTGTGGCCTTTAGAGCGTAAACAAAGAACTTATCAATTTTGGCTCTTTTCACGTGTTTTCGAATAGAACCTTCCCAAAATCGATATGGTTCATCTATAGAATCTAATCAAAGGACTGAAAGTCCTGAGAGCGGTTTTGTTGGATTATCAGTAACTGCGCTCAATAATGCTAGCATGTATCATCAAGATGAGTAGGTAAATCGCACACCTAAGTGTTGGATGTTCGATAAGGATGAAGTGGTAGTACTGGTGTGTGAACTACCAGGACTCCATGGCTAGGAGCTCCAGCCGCCCCGATATAACTGAAATACTATTAAAATTGAGTTAAGCCCCATTCAATCAATCATGACTATTTACTGTTTATCGAAATCGCTATTTTGATTTTATCACAATGTTTTGTTTAATTTTATTTCATCATTGCGTGAAAATTTGTGGTTGTGTGGTAAAAGGTTAAATGATAAAAGGTAAAGAAATCAAAGCAAACATTCAATGCTTTTGGGGTTGAGCATATTATCATTACAATTGGAGTACTACATGTCTGTTTCAAAGATTTATTCGAATTCAAGGTAAACGGTCTTGTATTCAGGGCTAAATAGGCGCTTGAATCATGACTATAACAGGGTTGTAACTTGTAACATTTATTGTGTATACGGGGTGTAAATTTGCTCAGCCCTGCCAGGTCAAAACACTAACAGACAGGATTAGGAATTTTTAACATGTATTCACTAACTCTACAAACCACTTACCTAGATTCTATCTTTAAACGCAAGGAAATTATTTCTCTCGTTTAGACAATTCATTAGACAATTTAACATGGATATATTAAGTCGAAGTTTAAACCATTTTCCTTGATAATCATGATTAAAAGAAAAGTATTAACAAGGACATTGCCACTAAGGTCGCTTCTCCCCGTTTTCAATGGAACCTTCCCATAATCAGTTGGGATATCCTAATGAATGAGTTATGCTGAACAAGTTTCATGAAGATTGAGCCAAAACTGTGGACTATAGGTGTAAACAAAGAAATTTTAACAAAGACCCGCCTTTATCGTGTTTTCTTCTAGAACCTTCCCATAATCAATTTGGTTTGTCCATAGGATTTAAGAATTATTCTTGTCAAGTTTCAGGAAGACTGATAAAAAGTATAACAGAGTCTAAACAAGAAAATTGCATTAGGGCCCTTTATCTGTGTTTTAAAATTAAACCTTCCCATGATTAATAGGGGTTATTCTGATGACCTAACAATTATTCTGGCAAAGTTTTATGAAGATTGAGCCGAAATCGTGACCTCTAGAATGTAGACAAATAAATCATCATAAAAAAACTTTTCTTTTTTTCCCAATGGAACCTCCTTAAAGTCATACTGTTCTTGTTTTTAACCAGAGGTTACCTAAAATCGAACTCACCCAAGATATCACAAACATAAACATTCTGACCGAATATCCAATTACTTGAGCCCAAAATGTGCCCCCTATAGTGTACATAAGGTTTTTTTTTAATATCTGACTAACTCAACGAAATAATATGCAGACAAACATTCCGACCAATTTCAACACATTTGAGGCAAAATCGTTACCTCTAGACCACGACTAATTTCTACGATTTGATATAGTTTTCATCAGTATGACCCAATTTTGAATTTATCCGAAATTTATCGACACTAGCATTCTGACAAAGTTTTAATACATTTTAGCTTAAATTGCGCCTCTAGTGTACACACAGAATGTTATCACACAATGTGCGATGGACGCCGGACACAGCTTTATTACAAAAGCTTTCATTGAGCATTTCGAGCTCACGTAGTTAAAAAGGGATTACCTCGGAATACAATCTTTGCCTATATTGTATAATGTATCATTCATTTCTTTGTTTAAACAAGACATGTTAGTGAAAAAGGGCAACCTCGAAACATTTCACTTTGTGTTTTTTTTGTCCTTTAACACCTCTAGAACTACCTTGAAATTGAAGTTTGAGATCTGAGATTTAAATATTACACATTAGTCTCATGATGGTAAAAAATTGTGGCAAGAAATGTCGAAATCCAGCTACCTATGTAATGGACATAAGATATTTAATCCTGGTGTTTGGAGATCCAGAGGTTCCATACGACAAATTATCATATGATGCCAAAACTTCAATGTTTAAATGAATATTTCATCCATGTTTTGACCTTTAGGAGTGACTTTAACTATGGAGATCTGCTATACATGAAAACAATAGATAGATAGATAGATAGATTGAAAACATATGCATAGTACAAGAATTATAGTAAATCATCGAGATGATATTATTCATATTAAGAATACGTTTAAAAAAATGACATGAAAATTTGGGACTTTGTAATTAGACTTTGTAAGAAATTTAGTTTGTTTTGTACTAGGGCATGGTTTCATTTATCCAGGATAACACAAAAAAGAGAACCATGATGTTCCTAAATCGCTCACCTGAGGCAACTGCAAATTACAGTACTTTTTGTATAAAAAAGACACAACTTGAGCAAAATAATAAAACAAATATGATATTTTGGGCTTTTTACAAAACAATCCAGTAATTCTTTACAATAAAAATTAATGGAATTGGATTTACAGTTTAATCCATTACCAAACTATCCCAGAGTTTGTCACCCTCATGGAAAATAGGTTTAAACAAGAGGACCATGATGGTCCTAAATCGCTCACCTGAGGCATCTCCAAATTACAGTACTTTTTAGTATAAAAAAGGCACAACTTATAAAAGATATATAAGATTTTGGGCTTTGTACAAAACAATCCAGTAATGTTTTACAATAATGATGAATGCCTTTGGCTTTATAGTTTAATCCATTACCAAACTATCCCAGAATTTTTCACCCTCAGGGAAAATAGGTTTGAAAAATACATAGTGAGAAAGGGAGTGACAAGCAATTTATCCATTTCTCACAGTGTTTACTACCTGAAATTCTTTGTATTTAGATTTCAATCAAACTCTAATTACTGTCTGCAACTTCAATGGATGTAATTTTAGCAACCTTGGTCGAGAACAATCTGGATGTACTATACATCAAAATATGAATGCATTACAACTTATACATGAGGAGTGGAAGATATTTGAACATGCTCTTATTGAGCGTTTTTCATATCTTTGGATGCCTTGGGAAGGGCCATGTTTGTCCAAAGGATATAAACATGGTAGAGAACAATTATGTTATCCTTTGTTTTTAATGTAAATGCTCTAGAGCCTATATTTAAGAAGAATTCTTTCAATGCAAATTACACAATTTTCTACCCTAGGAGCAAAGACATTTTTCATCTTAAGAGCATATTTTCCTGTTATATAGTGCAAAATTATTTAGTCATGCTACATACCAAATATGTATGCCCTTCACCTTATATTTCAGAAGGAGAAGACTTTTGATGTTGCTCTAATTGAGTGTTTTCAAAAATTTTTGACCTCTGGGGCAGTTCCATGTTTTATCCCAGGGCTAACATTTTAGCTAACATGGTAGAGAACCATCTGGTTATGCTATATACAAAATATGAATGCTTTAGACTTCTCCTTAAAAATGAAGATTTTTTTTTCAACATACTCAAGTTTTGCGTTTTTCCCAATTTTTGACCCCTAGTGCAGGGCCGTTTCTGACCTGAGGAAGACAACTTTTAGTGATATAGTACAAAACCATCTAGTTATGCACCATACCAAATATGAATAACCTAGACCTTATAGTTTAAGAGGAGAAGTCTTTTGAAATTGCTCTAAGTAAGCATTTTTCCAAACTTCGGACCTCTAGGGCGGGGCCATTTTAGACCCCAGAGATTAAATATTTAAAAACTTGGTAGAGAACCATATGATTAAGCTCTATATAAAATATAAATGCCTTTGGCCTTGTAGTCTGTGAGAAAACAACAACATAGATTTTCTAAAATTTCCCATTTTCATATGCCACAGTTACATGAGTTTTTCACAGAATTAAATTCTTTTAACAACTTTTGAAGAGCTTCGACCAAGGAACATCCTTGCAAAGTTTCAACTTGATTGGCCTACTGGTTTAGGAGGAGAAGATTTTTAAAGATTTTAACAGATTTACTTAAGATTCCCATTTTCACATGCCGCTGCAACCACAGTTTTTGACAGAATTAAATTCTTTTAACAACTTTTGTAGAACTTCACCCAAGGAACATCCCTGCAAAGTTTCAGCTTGATTGGCCTACTGGTTTAGGAGGAGAAGATTTTTAAAGATTTTAACAGATTTACTTAAGATTCCAATTTTCACATGCTGCGCCAGCCAGAGCTTTTGACAGAATTAAATTCTTTTAACAACTTTTGTAGAACTACACCTAAGGAACATCCCTGCAAAGTTTCAGCTTGATTGGCCTACTGGTTTAGGAGGAGAAGATTTTTAAAGATTTTTACAGATTTACTAAAGATTCCCATTTTCACATGCCGCGGCAGCCAGAGATTTTGACGGAATCAAATTCTTTTAACAACTTTTGTAGAACTTCACCCAAGGAACATCCCTGCAAAGTTTCAGCTTGATTGGCCTACTGGTTTAGGAGGAGAAGATTTTTAAGATTTTAACAGATTTACTTAAGATTCCCATTTTCACATGCCGCCCCAGCCAGAGTTTTTGACGGAATTAAATTCTTTTAACAAGTTTTGTAGAACTACACCTAAGGAACATCTCTGCAAAGTTTCAGCTTGATTGGCCTACTGGTTTAGGAGGAGAAGATTTTTAAAGATTTTTACAGATTTACTAAAGATTCCCATTTTCACATGCCGCGGCAGCCAGAGTTTTTGACGGAATCAAATTCTTTTAACAACTTTTGTAGAACTTCACCAAAGGAACATCCCTGCAAAGTTTCAGCTTGATTGGCCTACTGGTTTAGGAGGAGAAGATTTTTAAAGAAATTGTGGACGGACGGACAGACGGACAGACGGACAGACGGACGGACGACGAACAACGACCGATCACAATAGCTCACCTCGCACTTTGTGCTCAGGTGAGCTAAAAAGCATTGTCAGAAAGGGATTGACATGCAATTTCTCCATTTCTCACAGTGTTTTCTACCCTGAAATTCTTTGTATTTAGATTTCACTCAAACTCTTATTACTGTCTGCAACTTCAATGGATGTAATTTTAGCAACCTTGGTAGAGAACAATCTGGATGCACTATAAATCAAATATGATTATATATTAGTAGAGGAAGATATTTGAACATGCTCTTATTGAATGTTTTTAATAACTTAGGATGCCTTGGGAAGGGCCATGTTTGTCCAAAGGATATAAACATGGTAGATAACAATAATGTTATCCTATGTTTTTAATGTAAATGCTCTAGGACCTATATTTAAGAAGAAGAATTCTTTCAATGCGATTTAAGCAATTTTCGACCCCAGGAGCAGAGACGTTTTTTATCCTAAGAGCATATTTTCCTGTAACATAGTACAAAATTATTTAGTCATGCTACATACCAAATATGAATATGAATGCCCTTCAACTTATATTTCAGAGGGAGAAGACGTTTGAAGTTGCTCTAATTAGGTGTTTTCCAAAATTTTGGACCTCTGGGGCAGTGCCATGTTTTATTCCAGGACTAAGATTTTAGCTAAAATGGTAGAGAACTGTCTGGTTATGCTATATACCAAACATGAATGGCTAGACTTTGTAAATTGGGTGGAAAAGACTTTTAAACATGGTCTAATTGAGCATTTTTACGAACTTTGGACGCCCAGGGAAGGGGTGTTTTTTAACTTACAGGCATATTTTAATCAAAATTGATAGATGACAGCCAGGCTATGCTTCACTTAAAATATAAAAGCCCTCCGCCTTAAAATGAAGGAAAACATTTTTCTAACATACTCAATTTTGCGTTTTTCCCAATTTTGGACCCCTAGTGCAGGGCTGTTTTTTACCCTAGGAGGGCGTCCTTTAGTGATATTGTACAAAACCATCTAGTTATGCTACATACCAAATATGAATATCCTAGACTTTATAGTTTAAGAGGAGAAGTCTTATAAAATGCTCTAATTAAGTATTTTTTCAAACTTCTGTCCTCAGGGGCGGGGCCATTTTTGACCCCAGAGATTAAATATTTAAAAACTTGGTAGAGAACCATATGATAAAGCACTATATAAAATATAAATGCTTTTGGCCTTGTAGTCTATGAAAAAACAACAAAGATTTAATAGAATTTCCCATTTTCATATGCTGTGGTTACAAGTAATTTTGATGGAATCAAATTCTTTTAACATCTTTTGAAGAGCTTCACCCAAGGAACATCCCTGCAAAGTTTCAGCTTGATTAGCCTACTGGTTTAGGAGGAGAAGATTTATAAAGATTTACTAAAGATTCCCAATTTCAAATGCCGCAGCAACCAGAGTTTTTGACGGAATTGAATTTTTTTTTAATAACTTTTGTAGAACTTCACCCAAGGAACATCCCTGTAAAGTTTTAGCTCGATTGGCCTACTGGTTTAGGAGAAGATTTTTTAAGACATTGTAGACGGACGGACAGACGGACGGATGAAGGACTACGGACAACGACCAATCACAATAGCTCACTTCACACTTTGTGCTCAGGTGAGCTAAAAAGGAAATTTGAATTTCCTTGTTTCCATCGTGGTCCTCAAATAAATGAAGACATGTCCTAGCAGGACACACAATAAGTTTACTTCCATATAACCGTAACCCATGACCATGATGGTCCTAAATCGCTCAGCTGAATCATCTGCTGTTAAAAAAATGCAACTGGAGCTAAATACTTATAACCAGTTTCATCAAGATTAAACCCAAACTATGGTCTCTATAGTGTAAACAAAGACATTGTCATTAAGACCCCATTTTCTGTGTTTTCTGATAGAACCTTCCCATAATCAAAACGGTTCATACTTATGACATTACAATTTTTACTGCCTAAGTTTCATTTACTGCCTAAGTTTCATGAAGAGTGAGCCAAAACTGTGGCCTTTAGAGTTTAAAAAAAGAAATTTTCATTAAGGTCCCTTTTCCAGTGTTTTCAAATAGAACCTTCCCATAATGAATAGGGTTCATCCTTATGACCTAACAATTTTTCTAGCCAAGTTTCATGAAGGTTGAGCCAAATTTGTGGCATCTGGAGAGTTAACAAAGATATTGACATTAGGGCCCCTTTTTCCTATGTTTTCCAATAGAACCTTCCCATAATCAATAGGGTTCATCCTTATGACCTAACAATTATTCTGACCAAGTTACATGAGAATTGAGCCAAAATTGTGATTTCTAGAGAGTAATCAAAGAAATTGTCATTTCAGAAATTGTGTTTTCAGACCTAACAATTATTCTGACCAAGTTTCATGAAGATTGGTTCAGAACTGTGGCCCCTAGAGTGTTAACAATTCAGTTGTTGACGCTGCACGACACACAACGGACAACAGACATTCAAAGATCATAAAAGCTCACCATGAGCACCTCAATCTCAGGTGAGCAAAAAAACTGCCAATAAATCTTCCAACTGAATAGAATGAATTGTAAAAGGATTCATCTCGACGAACATATCCAGTTTGATCAAGATTGAGCTCATTTTCTATGTGTTTTCTAATAGGAAGTTGTCATTGTGGATAGCGTTCAGCCAAATGACCTGACTAACATTCTTACAAACTTTAATATAGATTGAGTAGTCTCACCTTGGACTCCTTGACCAAAGGACTGTCACATCGACAAAATTGGTTAAGACAGTACATACTGGGTACAAATACTTTGTACTTTCTGTTTTCAGAAGTTTTCCCTTTTGATTACAATGCATTTTCTGTTTTCAGAGAAGTTTTCCCTTTTAAGTACAATGTAAAGTACGAAAACCCTCGCAGAGCAAAAGAATATGACAAAAGCGCCATCTATTGAAAAAATCTAAAGCATGTATAAGGATTTCTATAAATTTTTAAATCTACCTGGTTTCCGGAAAAAAGGTTTGGTCATGTCCTTCTTTTTTATATTAAATAGGGTGTATAAAATGGAGCCCCAATATGATCATCGAATCATGAAATTCACATTCTCAGTCAGTAGCGCACAAATCTCCTAATCTACAATCATGGGATGTCATGAGTTTGATCCCCAGCGGCGGCATATATCCTTTCCAACATTTCTCCAACCAAAGGGTAGATAATCGTAAACCTAAGTGGGATATCAGCTAGAGGCTTGGAAAGGTAGTACTGGTGTGAGAAATACCAGGAATCCATTGTTAGGTGCTCCAGCCATAGCAATAAGAAGAAATGTTGTTAAAAGTGGTGATAAACCTCAATGAATGAATCAATCAATCAGATTCTCAGTAGGAGAACACTAGATGTTGGTACAAACAAAATACCAAAACTCTAGACCTTTTGTCTTCAGACAAGATTTTTAAAAGATTTACTTCCTTGTTTCTATGTATAATGCAATGGGGTTTGGTGAAGCACAAATGTGCACTCGGGCCATCAGATACAATTTTTACATTGTTTGTATCGGGTAAAACACTGCTTTGAACAATCTTTCAATATAATCCTTAATTCATGTGCTCCCTGTATATCACAAGCTTGAGCACTAAAATGTCTTATCCAAGGACACACATGTACCAATGTAACCAGTGTAATAGCAATGAATCGAATCCACAACTCTCGGCTTCTCTCAGATTACAATAACTTACCAACATGTACTTTGTTGAGATCCAGTAGTATATAATATTCTAACCAAATATCCAAATTCGAAGCCGTTTAGAAGATCTTTATAGATTTTCCTCTTTTATTCTAAGATAAATTTAGCTAACAAAGACAGAGCCAAAATATGAACCAATGTTTCTTTCTCGTACCTGAACTACCACAAAATCCTTTCAAAGCCTTCAGATGCTCATCAAATTTAGTTAATCATTATCTATCCATTAATCTGAGACAGATGTCGGTAAGGATATTCGCCGCAGCCGAGGATTGAACCTGGGTTTGATTATTGATTAAATGGGTTTGACGCCACTTTTAACAGTACTCAGTTATATTCTGGCGGCTGGAGCACCTAAGATGGATTCCTTGTATTTCTCACACTAGTACTACCACTACATCCTTTCCTAGCCTCCAGCTGCTATCCCACTTAGGTTTAGGATTATCAACCCATTGGCGAGAGACAAATGTCGGAAAGAATATGTGCTGCTGCCGGAGATCCAACCCATGACATCCCAGTATTGAAGATTAGGAGTCTGACGCTCTATCGACTGTGCTATTGCCGCGTCCTCTAAAGAGGTCAAATATGTGACGTAATGCACACAAAAAAACTTTTTAAAGGGTCATTATATTGGTCCGTTAGGGGATATACACCAAAGGCGAAAGCTCCAGACCTTTTGGTTACGGAGTTGAGATTCATAGATTTTCATCTATTCTTCTTGGTAAATGGTTTTAGGCAGTGCAAGCCTAAATATGATCCCAGGGCAATCATAAAACAAACTTAGTAGAGGTTCACTTTGAGATATTATAAATCATAACCATAGGCCATTTGAAGATTTTTTAAATTTGTTTTTGCATTTTTTTTCATGGTAACCACAATGAGTTCAGTTATTTGAACAACTTTGGTAGACCCCTGCCAAGATTAAAAGAAGAATAAGTTGAAAGAAAATGTTGACGTCACATGACAGAACAGAGACATTAGGTAAGCACAATAATTCACATTCAGTTTTTTAGGAGTTTTTTTTAGCAAAGAAACACGATATTTGATGCTTTTTTTGTACTTTGTATCTTAAGCATAAAGAAATTATCTAAAGTACCATCATGAAAAGGAACTAGGTCAACACCCTTGTATCTTGCAGTTCCATAGATAGCTTATTTATCACAACAATTACCTGGAAATGAAATTAGAAAACGATGTAGAAAAGATGCCAGAAATATCATGTCCCAAGAGACAAATTAGGCAATGATTCTGACAGGAATCCACTTCTTGCAGTGTCATTGAACCTTAAATCTTCTGACAATGTCATACCTCATATGGAATATGTCATGGTAATCTTTTACATATACAACAAGAAAGTGATTCAAGTAAAGAAGTGTAATCTTTCGCTTAATCATCTCCGCTCTAAAGCGACTACCGGAAAACTGTTTTTGATCAATTTATAGAATTCGTTTCAAACAATAAGTCTTATAAATAAATAAGGTATTACATATATGAGTCGCTTAATGGCCTCATTTGTCGATGCGCCATAAATTCCTATACATTGCATGTTTCTTTCCCAATTTATCTTCAGATAAAACTTCAATAAGAAGATAAAAAATAAATACATTTTAGTACTAGTTTATAGAATACTAAAATAGCTTGAAGCAATTATTTTATAATGCATTGTTTTTTTTTTAAATACAAGCATGAATTAGTGGATATCTGGCAACCTGAGTCACAAAAATCACCTGAAAACCAGCACAATCATAATGTATGCCACACCAACAACATAATTTTAGGTATATGAATTATCATACGAGGTTTACAGCTTTAGTTCATCCTTGTGGGACCGTAATAAAAAGTCGCAAGGTTCAACAGCAAAATACAGTATGCCACTCTTAATTGGTCTCCGAGAATTACTTAATTTCATTTGGAAGTCTTCCGGAGTGAAAATTACCTCCTTTATCTAATAATGGTTATCTGATATTTTAAAGCTCTTTTCAAGACATAAACTCTTGGTAATGCACTGATGAAAACCCTGCACATTTTGTACTTCTGGTATAGCAATTTTATACCTTTTTGTGTGTCGGATGTCATAAATTTAGCTTGACTAAACAACTTATTATTTTATCTTCTTTTCTTCAAAAGACAAAAGACTAAATTCCATTACTATAAATAGAATCAACTTCAAAACATAAATTAACTTTATATGTACGAAAATGATATTTTCATGCAAATTTTATTTGTCTATTAAGTGGCTTGCATACTGTTTTTCTGGACACACAAAATCAATCTGAGAACGATTTTTGTATCATTTATATACATGTGAAACTCACCATAAACCTATATATAAAAATTTTGAAGTAAGGATAATGAAAGCTGTAAGGACAAATGACATGTTTTTGACTGATTTTCTTATTTTCTTGCCATTTTCCCTTCACTATGAGAAAGAGAAAACAAAATGCTCAAGCCAATCTAATAGCCTAAATGTACATGGCAATGTTCTCATTCTTTGAATAACTTGACAAATGGATATCAATATAGAAATTGATATCATTAGGGAAGATAGAATGGATTGTCAAATACCTTTTCTCACATATTTGGGATGGTAAATTGATTTGGCCAAAACCTTCGTTACACAATTTCTGTCTAGACAATTGTATTGTTCGGTTATTTAATCTTTTTTCTCCTGAATGTTTGTTTTCGCTTAAACCAAATATTGTTGCTCTCACATTGACAACAATTTTTATCACATGTTTCCATCCTCATGATTAGAATAAACTACCCAAAAGTCATAACTGGTCATATTCAGATTTAGGATAATCATCTTAATACTAGATGGTTGTCAACTGCTGTCAAGCCCACAAAATTTTGTAGGCATCATGCTCCTGACAAGCACAATTTTAGTGTTTTTACCTTGAGCTATCAAAAAAAAGATGTGTTTATGAAACACCATGCCCCCGAAACAGGCATTCTTTAGAAACTCGTGATTTTTATTGTTTTTTCCTTTGTTTTAGGGAAAAGGGTTAAGATTTTGACATTGACCTTGATGAAATGACCTTCCCTAGTTATGTCTTGTTGAGACCTATCTACATACCTATCTGCATACCAAATATTAGCATGGTAACTTAATTGGGCATGAAGTTAAAGGAAAATGTTTAGTTGGCAGGTTAAGTTTTTGAGTAACATTTTAGGGAAAAGGGTTAAAATTTTGACCTTGACTTTGATGAAATGACCTTTCTCAGTTGCGCTTTGTTGAGACCTATCTACAAACCAAATATTAGCATTATAACTTAATTAGGGATGAAGTTATAGGAAAATGTTTAGTTGGCAGGTTAAGTTTTTGAGTAACGTTTTAGGGAAAAGGGTTGAAATTTTGACCTTTACCTTGATGAAATAACCTTTCCCAGTTGCACTTTGTTGAGACCTATCTGCATACCAAATAATAGCATTGTATCTTAATCAGGGTTGAAGTTATAGGAAAATGTTTAGTTGGCAGGTTAAGTTTTGTAGACAGACAGACAGACGGACAGACAAAAAGACAGACAGACAGACTAACAAACACAGGTAAAACAATATGCCCCCGATCTATTGATGCGGGGGGCATTAAAATTCTTTCAAATGGCACACCTACTTATAATGGATAACAATTGTGCCAATTTATTTTGAAATCCATCCATAAATGTAGGAGAAATTGTCCGGCCAAACACAATTTTAGTGTTTGACCTTGAGCTGTGACCTTGACATTAGAACTATCCCAAAATTCTTTCAAATGGCACATCTACTCATGATGTTGAATAATTGTGCCATGTTATTTTGAAATCCATCCATAAATGTAGGAGTAATTGTCTGGATAAATTCTGATGGACAGACTAACAAACACACTTATGCACATACACCGACTTGTCATAATGACAACTATGTCTCACTCACCAAAAGCGGGCTCGATAAAAAACTTTATTTTCATAAAAAAATTGTATTATTTAACAAGCACTATTCCATTTGGTGTCATTTGATTTTGACATATACTCAATGAAATTGCCATGAATTTTCATACACTACTAGAAAAGATGAAAACCTAAAATGAGCTCAATATAATTATGCACTCAATGTGACTAGAATTGGACAGATCATAGAAGGCCTTTTTATTCCAACATCATGCTGCAAATGATTTCTGCATAAAGATGAAGGGTTTTTGTTATGTGCTAAAAAGGTATAGGAATACAGTAGCTTAGATGCACAGAAGCGCCTGCATCGCTCCACAGGTCTGAATGTACCAACTGAAAAGAACAATGCTTTCAGGAAATCATTATAAACAAATAGTCGCCAAAATCGTTGAAATCTTAAAAAAATAAGGCACATTCTTGGGTCATTGGCAACAATTTTATGAAGCCTAAACGTTATAGATTAATAGGTTCTTAAGCAAGAGCATGGAAATGGTTTTCGACCAAAGCTCAATTGCCACCTTGACCTTAACTTATATGACCAAAAACAACAAGACACTTGCTTAGGTCACTAGAAAAAAATTTGTGAAGCTACAATTTTGTAGATTAATTTGTTCTTGAGCAAGAGCATTGAAATGAAAAAGTCTACAGATGGAAAAATGGTTTTCTACCATAATATTTGTGACCTTGACCTTTAAATTATGTAATAACATCCTAGGGTTCTGCCCCTAGGGACCATACAGTAATGAAGTAACTATTTTGAAAGAGGCCAATATACTAATGCTTAATGCAAAAAATCAAGACTCAGAAGAAGTATTTTCTTTTAAAATTCTTTTGTTAAATTTCACTTCTTTTGTCATGGCAACCAGCGTTTTTAACGGATTTCTATTCTTTTAGCTATTTTTACTTTGGGCCACGTAAGTAACATTTCAACCAAATTCGGCTGAAATTGGCCAAGTGCTTTGGCAGATGTTGTTTAAAGAAATTGTTGGCTGATGACAGACAATGAACGTCGGCTGGACAGAGGGTGATCAAATGAGCTCAGGTAAGCTAAAAACTTGGCAGATTTTAATAATTTGTCCCCAAAGGCTTGTTCATGAAATTGTCGAAATTGAGTTTGAGAGAAAAGATTCCAAAGTCTTTCATGAAATATCAACCCTTCCAATAAAGGCTTTGAACCATGTGTATGAACAAATCAAAATTTCCTCAAGGAATCTGACCCAGTGAAGAAGACTTTCACAATTTACCTTATATGGATATCAGCCCTGCAATGAAAGTCCTGTGGGTTTTTTTTTTTTTTGCGAGGGGGGAGGATAGTCATAATTTCTTTAAACAAGACGATTAAGGATCAACAACAAGGAACATTCATAGTTTGTCCCTTTGAAACTAGTCAAGTATTATATAAAGTGAATAATTTTAGAATAAATTATCAGATCATATATGGTAATTAGCCCCGCCAATAAAGTAATTCATTTTCTTCATAATAAGTGTAAAGGGGTCGTTCATGTGAAATTTTGTTGAAAATATTTTAAGACAGCTTTTATTTCTAGCCTTTCTATTACCATGGTAACCAGGATCTTTATGGAAAGATTTTGGCAGGAGTTCATCAAAGGAATAATCCTGCAAAGTTTCAGCTCAATTGGCCTACCAATTGATAAGGTGGCTTATAAAGAAACCTTGGATGGCCTGATGGACAGGCAAAATTTTGAAGCATGGAAAAATTAAAACATATTCTTCTTCAAACTTTTAGGTTTTCATTAAGTATGTAGCATTACCAGATGGTTCTATGCTATGGCTGGTAAGGTTATGATATTCTAGTAAGAAATGTCCCACCCAAAGGCGTATAAGTACTGGAAAAGTGTTAACTTCAAAGTGTCCATGTGGAATTTAACCAAGTGAACTTTCCTGCAAGGTTTTAGCTTGATCAGCTTACAGGATTTGGAGCAGAAAATTTTGTAGATGGACAAATGGACGGAAAAACACTGAAATATCACAATAGCTAACTTTGCACTTTGTGCTCTGATGAGCTTAAAATATGCAAGAGATCTACTAAGTCTCATGGAAATCTGCAGAACTCAAATGTTCTCTCACTTGGTTTTCCGTGGGAGACAGGGGAGCATTTGTAACAGATGACACAAGAAACTAGAAATCCGAAATAACTTATACATTTGATTTGTTAAGAAAGAGTTTCTGTCTAGATATATGTAATGAATGATACAAAAAGGCTTGATTGTTTTCTGTTTTCATCTGGTTATTTTTGAAGTATAATAGGACATTGCATGAGCTGTCTCTCCATGATATGGTTCATTCTATGAAAACTGTAGAAGGTAGGTCATCTGCATAGAGGGAGCAGTCCAAATCAGTACTTTACAACTTTAGCATTATTCTTGATTTTCATGCTATATAAAGTGATTGACATTCTTGGCATTATAACATAAACCGCGACAAACTCAGATATCTTAACTATGGGCTCCAGTGGAACTCATCCCAAGCATTTGTCTGAAAGGCTGGAAAGAGGAGGCAGTCTCTTTAGACTAAAATAATTAAAGTCTTTGAGAGTTCCGTATATCCGGGTGAAATCTTGAGTATCTTCGAAGTAAAACAAGGGCTATCAGAGACAGATTATGCTCCCCGAATTTAGCCCTCACAAGAAGTATCAAATAAAAGGGGGAGGGGGTTGTGGCAGACAGACAAGGCAGTGCCTATATGCTCACCCTTCTCCAAATATGCTTAATTATAATGTTTGACCTCGAGCTGTGACCTTGACCTTTGAATTATCTAAAAAAAATTCAATTGGCATATCTACTCATGATACAGATCAATTGTGCCAAATTATATTGAAATCCATCAAAAGTTGAAGAAGCTATGCTCTGCACATACTTAATATTAATGTTTGACCATGAGATGTGACCTACACCTTGCAACTACCTGAAAATTTTCTTCAAATTGCATATCTACTCATGGTACAAAACCATTGTGCCAAGTTATTTTAGAATTCCATCTATAATTTCAGGAGCTTAGTCCAGACATGCTTAATATTAGCATTTGACCTCAAGGTGTGTCCTTGACCTTGAAACTATATGAATATTTCTTTGAAAAAAACTATAATCTAGGCATGCTTAATTTTAATGTTTGACCTTTAATTATGACATTGTCCTTGGAGCTATCCAAAAACTAGGAAAATGTTTTAGTGCAATGACATAAGCAATTCACAAGTCAAGTTTCATTAATTTGGCCTTAGAGGGTTGTGAATGGCTGGACAAACAGAATGACAGAAGTATGAATGGACAGACAGACTAAGCGGCGGCCATCTGCTCAACCTTTGGGATGCACAAAAAGACAGGTAATAAATATTGTTTTTTAATGTAGCTTCCCTGAGGAGCATTTCAAAGTTTCAGACTAGATGACCATAAGTTCTAAGCTCACGACAGAATCCATGCTGAACATCATCAATGAGATTAACATTAACATTTATCTAATAGTGTTAAATAGACAGCTTGTGAAAGCTATAATTGAAATAACATTGGAATCTTTTTCTGATTGCAGGATATTCCTAATGACTAAAAAGAAACATAATATCTTAATAAGAGGCACTTGGGCACCTGTATCCCTCCACAGGCCGATTGTTCTGATTAAACAAATGGTGTTTTCAGAAATACAATATAAACCAAATCATATTCACCATGTGTGGCAAATAAATCTTGTCAATGAAATCCCATTATATATTTCAAATGTTTCAATTTATTTACAGACTCAGATAAAAAAGGTAGCCTAAAAAATCACTGAATACCATATATACAATAAGCCACGACATAAAAGCTATGTTTCTAACTAATCAACAGTAATTGATGGAATTTGACAAGAGTCACCAGAGGATCATTCCAGTGAAATTTGGTTAGAATCTATCAACTAATTTCTAAGAAAAAGATTTTCAAAGCTTTTCAGAAACCAATTGTGTGTGATTTCAACCAAAATTTACAGGAATGATAATTGGGTGACTTTTTATCAGAATCCTTAAAATATTTTTGATCGGATGATAAACATGGCTTTAATGGACAGGCTATTTCTAAAACATATACCCAATAAATCATAAGCTGTTGTTAAAGCCTTTTGGATAATGGATATGCCATTTACTATTTTCCCTGAATCAGTATAACTTATTACCTGATATACCATTGACTGTCCACCCCTGTACCAGTATACCTAATAATCCCTGGGCCAGCATAAATTATCAACCTAATAACTTGATATGTCATTTACCGAAATCAGTATAACTGATTGCATTACCTGGTATATCATTAACTGTCCGTCCCTGAACTAGTAAAATTTACCAACTTACCTATTTTGCAATTATCTTAAGGCCCCTGAACTAATTGAAGATCTCTGAACCATTACAGCTTACCTGATATGCCACCAACCTAAGGTCCTTGAGTCAGTACAACAGTTAGTCCACCCTGATATTGCATTAAGGTCCCTAAACTAGTATATCTCACCAATCTACCTGATACTTCATTAACTATTGTCCCTGTACCAATATAATCAACAAATATGTATTATGTCCCACTTCTAACTAAATGATATAAGTGATGAATAAAGTATAAACAGTGTTATAAACAAATACCTGATATGTCATAAACTGAAGGCCCCAGAACCAATATAACTAATAAAACGTTGATCATTCTTCGGCTCCCACAGTACACAGCACCTCTTTCTGGGCCTCATAGGGTCAGCTGGTCAGGTCATCTGAAAGGATAATTATAAAAACTCAATGACATCACCTTTTTGTTCAAAACATAGCAAGCGATTATATATGTAACTTAAGGCAATCAAATTTAGGTATAAAATATAACAAATAGGAAATGGGGGCTCTGCTGACACTTCAACTTCAATTTGTCTTGGAGATTACCTAGAAGGATTTTGAAGAGGTACAAAAACCAATTGTTATTGAGACAAGTAGAATAAAGGTTAATTTACTCTCACTGGGAAAAACCATAATAACTACTTCATAAAACAGGCATTTTATTTCTCCGTTAATGGACTGTAGAAATGAAAGCAGTCTTACAAACTCAATTAGCAGTTTCCTTCTTTTTTACTACAATGTCTTTTTTCAGCTGAAATTAGACATCAGCTTCCTCAATTTTTCTCAATTACATTTTGTAAATAAAAATTTATGTTTGACAATTGTATACAATTTATTAAGGTTGGCGAACCACCTGGAATTTTAGAAGAAAAACTATGAAATTAGAGTATTTTCTTTACTTATTCCTACACAATAACACTTCTTGAAGCCCATCAAGAAAAACAATTGGGAAAACATTGTGTAAAATGAAGAAATTGCCTGCAACAAGCAATTTCTGTATTTTCCACAATGTTTTCTGTCTGGTAATTGGTTAAACATGTGCCTTGCATTTATTGTGAGCAAGACCTTTCTTTAATAGGCACAGTATGTGATCTTAAAGAAATAGTAAAACCATAACCTAGGAACAAACCATAGTTTGTTGAGTAAGATATTTGGGTTTTATTGGATCTCCTTAAAGTAGATTTACAATGCTGCTGACAAGCTGTGAATAATGTGGTTCACCTGAGAGTACAAAAACAACTTACATACTTAAAGCACATTACTGCAGACATATTGAAAGAACAAAAAATCTACCTAATACCAGTATACAAAAAGAAATCCTATCATCCTCCGACACCAGTTTGCTAAAAGTACTATATAAAATTATCAAAGGATCATTTCTCTGAAATTTGGTCGACATCCATTGACTGCCATGGTTTCTGAGACCATAAATGAAAATTACTCCACTTATTAAAGCCATGTTTTTATCAATTCAAAATTCTTTGAAGGAATCTGAAAAAGGGTCACTTATTCATTTCTATTAAATTTGGTTTTGTGTGCAGTACTTTCTAAAGGGATGATTTTTAAAACTATGTGACAGACATTGATGCTCCTGCTTAACAGCTTGCCACATGACCTTTGGTTGTGACCTTGAATTCCGAAGTATCAAAAAGAATTTCACGCATGACACTACTCCTCAAGGGGAACAACGGTTATTTATAAATCCATCAATTAATGTCTAGGAAATCCTCCTAACAAGTCCTGACATAATGGACAGACAACTAACATTCACACAGGGACAGACATAACTCTCCATGCATATATTAAGAGATCATAATACAAGAGGGTCAAGATGTCCCAAGATTAGATTGCTCACCTGAATTCACTTTCTCAAGCTAACAAAACAACCCAAATTTGAAGACAATGAGATCTTTTACAATGTCAACTGTATAAAAGCATAAGGTTTTGATTGGATATGAAAAGAAAATTGATATTACCATTAATGTAACATTCTACAATATTCAAAGGAAGTTCTTCTTAAATGAATAAATAACTAAGCAGTTAATATGAGAAAGATTGAGCCAAAATTGTGATATCCAGAGTGGAAACAAGAAAATTGTCAATAAGGACCCTTTTCCCTTGATATTGGTCAGTGTCAACATATTCAATAGGGTTTTATGACTATACAAACATTTTAAGCAAGTTTGAGAAAGGTTGAGCCAAAATTGTGAGGTCTAGAGTGGTAACATGGTTGGTTTGTTTGATTGAATGAGGTTAACATTGCTTTTAACAATTTTTCAGTAATATCGTGGGGGTTTGAGTACCTAACAATGGATTCCTGGTATATCTCGCGCCAGTACAACAATTACATCCTTTGCTAGCCTCCAGCTGCTATCCCACTTAGGTGTACGATTATCCATCCATTAGTGAGAGACAAATGTGGGAAGGGATTGTGCCACCCATGATTGAAGATTGGGAGGCAGATGCATGTTGTTCTCAGATGAGCTAAAAAGTTTACAGACAAAACACTGAAAGAAAAAGAGGACCATGATGGTCCTAAATTGCTCACCCGAGTCATCTGCTAATTAAAATACTTTTTATGTATAAAACTAGGGAGATATTTTACCCTATGTGCATAATTTCTGGAAACATTATACATAATCATCTAGTAAGCTAAATAGCAAATAACAAGGCCTAAGGCCTTATAGTTAAGGAGGAGAAGACTTTTGAACTTGCTCTAATTGAGCATTTTTCCCAATTTTGTACCTCAGGGGTGGGGCCATTTTTGACCCCAGGGTTATGATTTTTGAAAACTTGGTATAGAACCATGTGATTATGCTATATATGAAATTTAAATGCCCTTGACCTTGTAGTTTCTGAAAAAAGGTTTTCCAAAGATTTACTAAAATTTTCCATTTTCAAATGCCACAGCAACTACAGTTTTTTAAGGAATGAAATGCTTTTAACAACTTTGTAGAGTTTAACCTAAGGAACATCCATGCAAAATTTCAGTTTGATTGGTCTGCTGGTTTGGAAGGAGATTTGGCGGACAGTTGGACGGACAATGACCGATAACAATGCCTCACCTCGCACTTTGTGCTCAGGTGATCTAGTAAATCACTGGTGCTTAGCTAGTCGAGCTTTAAACTATTGATAATCCTCTCTTTAAATATTGTTATATTTAATAAGATATCGAAACAAATTTATCATTTATTTTGCATAAAGTTTGAATGTTCATTTAAGAGATGAAGAGAATATATTTTGTTTTGATGCAGGTATACACCGAAAAAAACTAACCACACTGTATGAATACGCAAAGCGGATTCATACATAAGTATGATTAGGTTTTTCAGTTCATACCTCCATGAAAACAAAAAATATTCTCTTTATCTCATTATAATTAGTAGTATCAAGCGAAAAAAGCAAAGATTTAACAACTTTTGATACCATTTTGTATGGGACTATTTTGTGCAGAAGCATACAATATCACTATGTGCTAAAAATTTCGTTCATGGAGTTATGAATAAGTTTTTTGGACCAATCAGAATGCCCAATCTTGATAGACGAAACTGAAAATAAAATCATTGTAAGAACAATTCATTTCTAATTCAAATAGAAATCTTTGTTTCAAGCTGACAACACCATTGTATAATGGAACAAGTCAAATTGTTTAAATAGCATAGCTTACTTTGATGTCACCGTGCTCCCATAAATAATTCTAGTATATAAGTTTGTTTACAAAGATAAAACCACACAATTGTTAAAGGCATATAGTACACCACAGTCTTACTTTACCCTTGCCATGCTGAATAAAATTTATATCAAAGAATGCATTTAAATCAAAGGACAGAAAGTAATGGAATCTTCTATAGAGGACTCTAATTTCTTTTAGAAATTTATTACACAAGTGCTGCTTAAAGGCACATGCAGGTGGTGTAGACTAAGATCAGACTTAGATGAAAGCGGTTACTTTGTCTTTAAAAGATCTCATGACCTCAAGGTTACTAAATCCAGTGAACATTTTTCTCAATGGAATAGAATATATACATGACATGTAAAAATGTTAACTAATTTGGTTAAGTTACGAGGAGTGAAAGTTTGTCTTCCCTAGGTCCATCAACTTAACTAGATAACAAGCGGGACTAATGGATGGCCTCGTCACCTTTTAGTCTATAATCAGTCACCTGCAAAAACGCGCAAAAAGGGAGTCTGTGGCTCATAAGTAATATTTAACCCTTGTCATGCTGAATGAAATCCTTATCTTAATTTACAGTAAATAAATCAAAGGCCTGAAAGCACTTGAAGCACTAGTTAAGGGTAAAAGCCATATATTATGTATATTTAAAATGCGATGGCCAATATTAAAGCTTTATATTTAGACAATTTATAACCTAGTCTTTAGAAGAAAGATGATCTTCACCTTGGTATCATCAGAAAGGTTTTGCCAGTGACAAATCTTAACCCTTTTCATGCTGGACCCGCAATATTCCTGTTTTGGCAGGAGGTATATATACAAAGATCAGATATGCAGTCTGATCTTTCTATACACCACCTGTTGTCCCTTTCTAGCTAGAATTGTCTATACGATCAGTTGTCAAAACCAATATTGAACCACAATTAGAGCCATACAGTGCTTTCAGTCCTTTGATTTTGATGTAATTCTCAATAAAGATTTTATTCAGCATGACAAGGGTTAAGTTGTGGTCAAGTTTAAATATTAGATAATTAATACCCTGAAGATGAGCCAAGTTAGCCCCAGATCACTTACTTGAGTTCCTTATTGAACTAAAAAAACCAGGAAACTATAACATTAAAGATCATGTTGTGGCGATACAAACTGTACAGAAAACTAAACCTAATGGTGATCAAAAATCTGGCCTACTTTTTTTTCATTTTCCTATGGAACCATCTCATATTCAAAAGTGTGCATCCTGATGACCTGGTAAAACTTTTATGAAGTTTCATGAAAATCTAAAATAGCCATAATTGTGGACGTTAAACAGTGACATTGTCATTTGGGCCTTTTTTCACATGATTTCTAATGAAGCAATCCCATTTCAATAAAGTAAATCCTTTTGATCTGGCAAACATTCTATTCAAGTACCATGAAAATTGAGCCATAGTTAATGTAGCTTTTAGATTGAGTATATAAAGTGAACTTGTCAATAAGACCCATTTTCCCCCTGTTGTTCAATTGAATGTTCCAATTTCAAAAGGCACAATTCTTATGACCCAACAAACATCCTTACCAAATTTCATGAAGATTGAGCTGGAAGTGTGTCCTCTAGAGTGTGTATAGAGTGAAATTGTCTTTAACCCATTACCAGATGGCAAAATTTTAAACAGTTCCAAATTGAAAGGAGTTGCAGACGACAATTTAAAGCTTATGAAATTTTAGATTTTTTTCAACATTTTCAATAGAAAACATGTAAAATTAAGAATTAAGTACAAGCCAGTATGAGCTGGCAGAAGCTATATATACGCAAACCAGTGCATGCTTGCACTAATTACCACCTTAGAGCACTAGTAATTTAGTTGTAGATATTTGTCTATCACATTTCAAACTTGTTATTACTCCATAGATTTACCCTTTGTGGTATGATGATTCTAATGATGTGGCTGATTAATTCTTCAGAGCTCACACACCAGAGTAAACTGCATCTAGCATTTAATCCATCCTCGCACAATCACATTATTTTTATCCAATTAAAGCAAGGAAATTCACAAAAATGCTTGTAACTAGCCATTTTGCATTTCCAAAATGTTTCCTACCATAAAAAACAAAGATTCTAAAAATATTATCCACTTGATTTTGTCGTCTGCTGACTCTTTGAATTTTGACCACTCTAAAATATTGATCTATAAGGTAATGAGTTAAAAAGAGAAAAGGCTTGAAGAAAGTCCCAATGAACAAGAGGGCTGAAAGGCTCAGTAGAAAATGATTTCCTGGTGGTTTATGAGGAGAACATTTTTGAAGAATTACTTTATTATTTCTTTTACGTCTGATAAGCTCTACCTGTCATGCCCCTATTTTTTCACTAATCAAAGTTTAATGATCCAGTTTTAAAAAGGACCACCCAAGGAACATTTTTGCCAAACTTGGTCCAAATTACCCAATGGTTTAGAAGGAAAAGATATCAAAAGAATCAATTCATGTTTTCTGTAAGTCTGATAAGCCCGCCCTGCCATGCCCAATTTTTTTCAAAATAAAATTTTGTGAATGGTCATCTTAGGAACATTCATGCCAAATTTTGTCTGAATTAGCCAAGTGGTCAAGGAAAACAAGATTTCATCAATTTTTATTGTGGGATATAAAATGCATCTTTTCACAGAATGGATTTTAACTCTTGTAATAACTATAACAACTGCAATAATTCCTGTTTGATAAGCTGAAGGTACTGATAAAGATAAATCTTAACTTATGTGCAGAATGATCTTAGTCTACAATGATCATATATGTCAGTTTTAAGCCAGAGTTGTTTATAAAATTGATTTACCAAAGAAATAATTGACTCAATGTTGAAGTCATTCCTTCCTTTGCGTTCAGCCCTTTCATTTAAATGCCATTTAAAAAAAGGTATTCAGAATGACAAGGGTAATTATTTTGATAAGTAAATTAATTGCATCTTATTATTCTTTTCCTTACATCAATAAAAGTCTTATGAAATTTGTATTTGTAGGCTGTTATTACAACTCAATCCCTCCTTTTTACGCCCCTCAAGAAAAAAAGCTTTTGAAAACATTTCTTCATTATCCACAATGTTTTCTACCCAAAATGACGAAACAATTCAAAATTCTATCAACTTGAAATTGTCGTCTGCAGCTTCTTTCAATTTGGACCAGTCTAAAATTCCACTGTGTTGGAATGGGTTAAGTCTTCTCAATAATATACAATTCGACTCGACAGTTTAAATGGATTACAAAAATCATGCAAGAAAGCTTTGATAAAGCTTTGATCTTAAAATCAATTTATTGTCAAAGTTTTAACACTGAAGTACTTTTGCAGGTTTAGAAAACATTTAATAGAATCTGTTTTTGTTAAATTTTGATTTTCTGGATTTCCCTGGGGACTTGTTCTCCAACAGAAACAGGCATTCAATCATGGAGACAGACCATATGTTACAACTAACTCTATAGACAGACAGTTATATGATAGCCAATAGTAATATACAAATTCAGTTAGCTGTTGTCTGCTTAATGAGAGAGAGGAGCAGATTGGAAGTTTTTAATTGAACGATAACAATATTCTTGTCCGCTCTGATACTTTAAACCTCCTCCTACACAATCCCTCTTTTTTATGCCCCTCAAGAGAAAGGGTTTGAAAAAATTGTTGACATTGAAGAATGTCCACAATTTTTTCCACCATGAAGGGCAAAGATTTTTTATATACCTCCAACTTAAAATTGTCAATTGCAACATCTTTCAATTTGGACTTGTCTAAATTTTTGCCGTGCCGTAATGGCTTTTCTAAGCAGAATTATAATGGAATACAAAAATCTAACTTTTCAGTTTTACCCATCACAAGACAAAGCTACTTTTTTACACCTTTCCAGAAAATGGCTTTAAAACATTGTTGAAAATGAAAATAATGACTGATTCTTTTTCAACAATGTTTGTAATACAAGGATTTTAAAATTTCAACAACCAAAATTAAAATTTTGTTGTTTGCAATTTTTTAAACACAATCCCACTTTTCTACAACCCTCAAGAAAAAAGCTTTTAAAAACAGTGGAAACTGAAGAAATTACTTCCCTAAAAGATGAAAATGATTTAATTTACATCAAAATAAAGTCAAGGACTGCTCCCTCAATTTGGACAAGTCTAAAATTTTATTGTCTTTACATGCGTAAATTTTGGACCAGTCTAAAATGTTGTTGACTGGTAATGGGTTAAATCTGAACTAATCTAAAATTTTGCAGTCTGGTATTGGGTTAAATTTGGACCAGTCTAAAAATTGTAGTTTGCTAATGGGTTAAAATTGGACTAGTCTAAAATTTTGTATTCTGTTAATGGGCTAGATTTGAACCAGTCTTTTTGTAGTCTGGTAATAGGTTAAATTTGGGCCAGTCTAAAATTTTGTTTTCTGGTAATGGGTTTAATTCCAACCGCCCTAAATTTTGTAGTCTATAGTGGGTTAAATTTGAACCGGTCTAAAATATTGTAGTTGGTAATAGGTTAAATTTGGACCAGTCTTACACTTTTTCATCTGCATGGTAACAGGTTAAATCTGAACCAGTCTAAAATCTTCTAGTCTTGTAATGGGTAAAATGGAAAAGTTAAAAATTTTACAGCTAAATCTTCAGTGAATTAAACATATCAAAGCCTTTTACCATTATTCTGTAATTTTGACAGGAAAAATACCAATAATTTGTGTTTCCACAACAATTTAATGTAGAAGTATGGTCATTAGAGTTTGATATTTAGTATTCTGAATCTAGCTCTTAAAGTCCCAGTTAAACACTTTTATCAAAAAAGATTAATTGAATATTGTGGCGGCTGGAGCACCAAACCTTTGATTACTGGCATGTCTCAAACCATTAGTAACCACTATATCCTTTTCCAGCCTCCAGCTGCTCATCTCACTTAGGTTTACAAATATCCACACTTTGGTGGGAGACAAAAAATAATGTTGGAAAAGGATATTTGCTGCGGCTGAGGATCAAACTCATGACCTATGACAAGGAGTCCTACATGCTTACCACTGCACTATGGCTGATAAGCCTCTCCCCTCCTACCATTAACCAATTTTCACAAATGGAAATTGCACAAACAATGTTTTGAAAAGGGTCATCCAAGGTATTCTTGCTAAAGTTGGTCAAAATGGGCCCTGTCACACAGGTTTATAGAGAAGACTTAAATTTTTTGTGAATAAAATTTCACAAACAAGTTTTCAATAGGGTCACCAAAGGAATATTCCTGCAAAGCTAAGTCTAAATTGGTTTTATGGTTTAGGAGTTGAAGATTTTAAAAAATTGTTCAATAATTTCTCGTAAGTCTGATATACCCTACCTGCCACACCCCCATTTCTTCATTAATCATAAATTCACAAACAAGTTTTGAAAAGGGACGTCATCCAAGGAACATTCGAAACGGGTTTAGACTCCATTATAATAAATATAATTGAAATGAATCTTTGCCTAGAATATAAAATGATGGTGATAAAAGCATGTGCAAAGTTTCAAAACAGTAGCATTAGTAGAAAGAAAGTTATTAAAGATATAATGACAGTTACACAAAAGATTTAAACAGGAGTTTCAAAGTCCGAAAAGGGTTCGAATTCCACTAAAATGAATTTCAGAGTAATGAAACTGTGTCTAGAGGCTGATATTATTGTCATATAATTGCAATACTTCAAAATAGAGTATTTTCATTGGCCCAAATCGTATCACGTGATCAAATCAATGGCACTTTATACCTCGATAAAAGACAGAACTATTTTCGACAAAAATAGAAACAAACAAGGTCAGGGATTTCCGATATTGGGAATTCACTTCCAAGAAATACCAAACTTGTTTTGTTACTATTTATAGTCATCACCTTTTGAATTTCGATTTCCTCGAATTCCTTTATACTTCCATGGATTTTCAATAAATAGATAAACAAATAGTGTCCTTATAACAATTATAATGTTCGTTTTAAACATGAAGATTTCGAAAAACTCACATTTATTAGCCGTAAATCCGAGATGTCGAATCGGCTTCGTCACATCAACATGCATCGTGTCCATGTGGTAGGTTTATATTTCTTGTCTATTACAAAGCATCTATTCATAATTCTAACTGTTATCGACCCAGATATCATAATTTACAGAGTTTAAAGTTAGTATTTCCTCATAATAATTCCAAATAAATCCAACGAGTTTTCGAATTTCCATTTCAAAAAACCCAAGCGACGAAACAAAATGTCCGCCGTTACAACGACTCGAGCGATAAACTGTGTCAATGTATCCATACGCCTGTCAAATAAAAGTAACTCCGCCCACAGTTCGTTTATTTGTTTTTATTTTCATCTCTCTATCCGTTTCGGATTTGAAAATAGACGTATTGCAATTATATGGGCCGAGTGTATTTTTCACTGCGTTTATTGGAGTAAAAAGTGCAATTACCTTAGCACATGGCTTAAACATAACGCCCTACGGGCGTTATTTGCCATGTGCTAAGGTAATTGCACTTTATACTCCAATAAACGCAGTGAAAAATACACTCATCCCTATATAAAACATGTGCAAAGTTTCAAAGAAATAGCATTGATAGAAAGAGAATCATTAAAGATATATGACAGTTGCACGCAAGGTTAATCAAAGAATTTCTAAGTCCAAAAGTGCTTAAAACGCCACTATAATAAATGTAGTTGTTATGAATCTTCCCTTGAAGATGATATGATGGTCACAAAAGCATGTGCAAATTGTCAAAGCAAAAACATTTGTAGAAAGAGTGTATGTCAGTTGCATGTAAGGTATAACCAAGAATTTCTAAGTCTAAAAAGGTTAAAATTCCGCTAAAATGAATGTCAGAGTATTAAATCTGTGTCTACAGGCTGATATTATTACCACAAAAGCATATGCAAAGTTTCAGAGCTATAGCATTAGTAGAAACTAAGATATGACATTTGCACGTAAACCATTATGCTGACGCCAATGCCCGGGTGACGGAAACAGCGCCCTCCCCCCTTCTTTGAATAGTCAAGCCAAAAAATGTTGAAAAATGACAACATATTGCAAGACGGAGGACGCACAAGGACAAATGGCGGCTGCATACAAGATTGACTGTATCCATAAAACTCATGTGCATACATTTTTATATAGTCAATTACAGATCCATCAAGATTTAAGCGACACATATTTTTTGTCTGTGACTTAACTTTGGCTTCTTGAGAAAACATCAACAAACTTAGGTGCATTGCATATGGTAATGAATGAAGAAGTATATATATATATATAAGAGGCAATAATTTGTTTAAATGCATGTAAGTCCCTTTCGGTATTTGTTGCATTTTGGGGGGTTTACACCATTTTGAACTTGATATGTAACCCTTGTCATGCTGATCCCTGAATATTCCTACTTTGACAATGGCTTTGGTAGGTGTATAGACTAAAATCAGCCAGCACACACACCTTTAGTCTTTCCTGTTAGAAAGATATATTTCAAACAATGAAAAATAAAACCTTTAATTGTTGTGAAACTCTGACACAGACAGACATCCCTAGACAGGTGCAGAAAAGAAAAATTGCCATTTAAGGAAAATTTAGGCAGGACAATCATGGATTATCTGTGGAAAATAGAAGAGAATCCAGCTAAAAGACAATCCATTACCAGGTTTTTTAATGGCTTCTACTTGACATGAATTTGCATCACTCTCCTGCCAAACAAAAATTTAGGGTGCTATAACTGCCTTTTTTTTCTCTGTAAATTGTGTGATGTACAAGCATGCAAATTTTTTCTCATTTGAAAAATTACCGTGCTCAAGGATTCAATTGGAGTATGAATTATCATTCATTGCTTCACTATTTCATTTATACCGTTAACCCATTAACCTGACGATAAAATTCTAGACTCACTTATGTCCATTAATTGAAAGAAGTTGCAGATGGAAATTTAAAGTTTATGAAATTTTAGATTTTTCATCTTTCTGGGTAGAAAACAGTATGTAAATGAAGTAATTAATTGTTACAAGCAATATCTTCATTTTACAAAATGTTTTCCCCCCTTTTTTATTGAGGTGCGTCTAAAAGCATCACTGTGTGAGAATGGATTAAGTTCTTAATTTTGGCACTTCTTTTTAATTTCCTCATGTATGCATAGATTTTCAAGTAAATTAAGGCTTGGTCCTTTAGTTTTTGTTTTCCTGGATGTTTCACCCTTGACCTACTGACCCTGGACTATTCCTGTTGTGGCACGAGGTAGGGACTTAAATCAGCCTACACTGTGCAATCTGACCTTAGTCTGCATCAACACTAATTTTCAGTTATCAAAAATACTATATCTAGGCCTTCCAGTGCATGCTTTCCACCTTTTGATTATATTGCCATCTGAAGGGTTACAATGTTTCACTGTCTTTTACAGGGGTATATATTATACAAGTATGGAAGTATAATTTTTTCTATCTTTTTGATCATGGATAATTAGTGATGGTAAAAAAATTTGCAAGTCCAACTTAGTGAAGGTATATTTACTCAATTCATCACAGACATTTTTTCTTTATGATCAACATGTTTTTCCATTGATGATTTCAACTAAGAAGCTGGAAAAAGCCTTGCTGAACAGAATTATTCTTAATGAATTATGATAATTACATTAAAAGTTATGGAAGTTTGTAAACTACAAAATCTTAACAGCTTCAACATCCAATTGTCCTCTGAAATAAGTACCCATGGTAATTCTAGTTGTTCACTTGTAAACATTTGACACTAACAAATCTGATATTTCACTCATCATTACCAGACAACAAAATTTTACATTCGTCCAAATCAAAAGAAGTTGCAGACGACAAATCTGAATTCATTAAATTTTGAATTCTTTTATCTTTGTTGGAACAAAATATTGTTGGAAATGAAGAAATTATTTCATTTTAAACAATTTTTCCTTGGCTTTTTTCTTGAAGGACATATACAAGTTGGCTTGTATCGGAACCAGATATTTACTAGCATATGTTCAAATAGTTTTCCTAGAGCAGCAATTTAAAACAGCCATAGAAAAAGTGACTTACATAAATGAACCAAGCTTATGATTGCTTATATTAGGCTATTCAGACTCAGCAAAGGTCATAGAATAATTGCTTAAGGGTGGGTAAGACGGTTTCCTCCCATTTTCTATCATTTCAAGATTGGTGTTCATGGTTGGTTATTAGCCCATCTAGAAAATGGCGTTAATTGATATAATGTCTCCTTATCTCTCCAAAGACAGAAAATCCCACATTACTCTGCCAGAGAAAACCTACACAATTTACTATAATCATTCTCTGAGCCAAACTTGACAATCCAAAACAACCATTTAAAGGGGAACAAAATATGACGCATTCAGATGACCATCTATACTCTTAGACAGACTGCAGATCATGTTCACAGACATATTAACCCATTCTAATATAATCTTGCTTTTTGATGCCCTCAAGAAATTTTTTTTTAGAGAAAATAGTGGAAAAAAAAAGAAATTGCTTATTTACAACCTGGGGGGGCTAGTAGAAAAGAGCTAGAATTAATTAGTTTTCACAACTAAATTCTTTGGTCAACAAAAATCCAATTCATCAAAGCAATAATTTCTTATGAAAACAAAAAAAAGTGTAGACTTTCCAATTTCCGTACATCACAAATCATCCAGTCTATTGCATTTTGGCCAGACTTCCTGTGGTAAATGTGGTGTAAACTTCCTGTCTGGGGGTGCATGGGTAATTTATCATGTGTATTGTAGTTGCCATAGATCTCTAATGATGCGCATAATTGACTAATTGAAATCAATTACAGGAAACTTCTCAAAGATGAGGTCCAAGATATTTTAGAAAATCACTTTATTAAGGATAAAATGTCCAAAAGTGTTAGCAAAATATTCCTAAAGACATATACCAATTAATTAAACTAAAGACTAATATTGCTTACAGGAGATGTAATCATTTTCAGTTGTATGTATCACAATTAATCTTGCTCAAGAGAACTACCTCTATTACATGACCACTTGGAGGTTTTTGCTAATTAGAGGCACTTTAGCACCTGATTTGCTCAACCTGGCTGATATACTTATCATACAGGTAATTTAGTTTTCTTAAACACAGGACACAGGTCATTTAAGAAAGAATTGTTTTTTTTCTAAATTCATTTCAGAGAGGCAATTTTCATTTGCACAACAAATATTCTCAGTCAAGCAGTAACAGTTATTTCCCTTGCCTCTCCATGTGATATAGACCTGAAATTTCGCCAATCCTCCAAAGCAATATCTTTAAACCTGATATAGGGACACCAAAAGATATTGTTCCTGTAAACTTTGGTTGAAATTCATCATTCAAGTAGAAGCTTTTCAAAGTTTTCACAACATACATATATGAAAATTAGCATCACTCATTAAGGCCATATTTTTCAACAAATTAAAATTCTTTGAAGGAATCTGATAAAGGTCACCAAAGAATCATTCCTGTGAAACTAAGTTGATATCTATCAGATAGTTTATGAGAAGAAGATTTTACAATTTGTCAATATACACCATATATTGGAGTTAGCCCCACCCATAGAAGCCATGATTTTTGTCGATCGAATTGTTTTTAAAGAAATATGATAATGGGTCACATAAGAATCATTCCCGTCCGAGGAGAAGATTTTTAAATTAAAACTGGGGGCTGTGCACAGGTGTGTGCAAACACATACCACTTAGGTACGCATGATGGCCACAATTAATGCCTAGACAATTATAAGCTTGCTGGCTATTGACAAATGGAGCTTACAAATTCATCAACACTAAATTCTATGCCTGATAGTCTCAAAAGATGATCATAATCAGTTCTACAACATAGAATTAATTGGGAATCCTGCAATAATATATGTATGCAGTCATACAAATCCCTAATATATTTCACAACAAGAGCTTCGCAGAGCAGCGCATATATACCCGAAGGGGCTTGTCAGTAACCTTATCAGTATCAGCTTGAATGATAGACAATGATTTTTGTCAAAAGAATGATCTTATCACCTGAATAATACTGTTTACACTTGATAAACAAGACAGCTTTATAATAACTTATCATTCAAATTTATGTACAATGGTTAAATTCCATAATTTGAATACAACTGACATAAAAAAAAATAACCAGTTGACCGATGAACTTGAAAGAAGTTTCAACAGAAAGTACTCACCACAAGCAATAAAAATATGACCTAGAAATTGATCTTGACATATAAACCATTTGGTTCAGTTTAGGTTTTTCAGAGCTCAAAATAACCTTGACATTTGAATTCAATCAATTCAAGGGCAGGTAATTCAAGAAAGACCAGAGCTTTTTGAATTTCTGAAGTCTTATGCTCAACTAAATATCAGGGATACATTGTGGCAAGATTCAGTTCAATCCAATAGAATTTGTAGGAGGAGTTGTGCACAAACAAAAAAAACAACTGTAATTTCAAGCTATATTGTTAAGTAAAGGGCAGATAATTCAGGAACAACTTGACATATCAAACAAATTTAGTCCTAAGCAAAACTAGACATCATACAGAGTCATTGTGGCAAGTTTCAGTTCATTCCCATTCAAAATGTAGGAGAAAGTGAGATCACAAGAAATAAAGTAATTTTTTTTTTGTTCAATTCAAGGGCAGATAATTCGACATAACTCAAGAATGAGCAATTTGAAATTCAAAGGTCTTATGCAAAACTAGACATCATAGGGAGTAATTGTGCCAAGTTTCAGCTCATTCCTATTGATAGTTTAGGAGGAGTTGCATGCATAATAATCAGTGATTTTCATTCAATTAAAGTGCAGATAATTCAAGATAACTCAGGAATGATTGGAGCAATTTGAATTTAAAAGGTCTTATGCACTACCAGACATCATAGGGAGTAATTGTTCCAAGTTTCAGCTCATTCCGATTGATAGTTTAGGAGGAGTTGTGCACACAAAAGATTGCTAACGCACGGATAGAAGGATGGACAAAAAGACGGATGGACAACAAGGACCATAACATAATACGACCCTTCTGGCTTATAAAAAGTGTATTTAGCAATCATTATCTATTTAACGACCACATTTTGGCCATGCCTTGAGTGGTTGCTTAATTCAAGTATAACTGTACTTTCATTCGTATTTTCCCCCAACGATTCTAATCCTGGAAAAAGACAGAACACATTTGATATTTATCCCTTGTCTTGCTGTATAAAATCACTTATGAAATTGCATTAAAATCAAAGGGTTGAGGGCACTGATAGAACCTGTTCAATAATCAATAGTTCTTTTTAAACCCAATTTCATTACTTTTCTGGCAGGAAAAGTACAAGCAGGAGGTGAAGACCAAGATCAGACTGCACTTATGTGAAGGTTGATCTTTGTCTATACCTCCTGCTCAAACCAGAATATTCCAGGTTCAGCATGACAAGGGTTAAGAGCATTTTTAGTTACCTCACATATTGATCCATAGATATATCTAAACCTTGAATATTCAATATTTGAGCCTTTGATGTATGACCTTGAGATTTTATATACAACTTTGTTGGATTACCAAATGAAAGTTTTAAAACCAGTTAGTTAAGTTATTCATACTGTAAAATTACACTTTTCAAACATGATGATGATATTAAGGAGTCGAAATAATTTAAATCAGTACAAGTCTTATTTGGACAAGAAAAAAAAATATAGGTCAAGATCATAATGCACATTATGTAACAGCTCCTCGAAAAAGAATTGCTATAAAGAAAAGTACGATTTGACACATATTTGAGGAAGTTCCATGTTGGTCTTTGAACCTTGTTATGTTGAATTTTTTTCGACACAAAACAGGAAATAGATATTCTACTGCACCAGAAATAGGCAGCATTTGTGTAATTACATTTAAAGCTAAAGCTTAATCTTGTTTTCAAAGATGGTAGACAGTTTAATCGGAGAACGTATCTGAGAGACGTCAGCCCTAATGCCCATGAGAAAAACTTTTTATCAACTTTATAAATAAATCCAATATTCTCCAACCAATCGGTCATAGTTCCCACTTGACTTAACGTAATCTGACAAAAGCTAGATTTGCTAAAATTAAGCTAAAACTTGCTCTAATAATTGATATTAATTCAGTTCTGTAAGCTTTAACCAATTATCAGATGACAAAATTTTAGAACATTCCAAATTGAAAGGAGTTACAGACGACTATTCAAAAGTTATCAAATTTTGGATTTTTTTAAACTTTTAGAAGACCAAAGAAAAAATAGCAGAAAATGAAGAAATTGCCTGTAACAAGCAAAGTCTTCATTTTACACAATGTGAAGCTTTTTTTCTTGGGGGCATCTAAAAGTGTCAATGAGTGGGAATGGGTTAAACTAGCTAGCGGTGCTTGAGCTGAGTGTATCCAATTCCATATTGATCCCTCTTTTTCCTGATCCTGAAGAAAAAAAATAGAAAGAAAAGGACCATGATGGTCCTATATCGCTCCCCTGAGTATGATGGCTCAAGGTTGTATGATATATACAAAATATAAAAGCTATACTCCTATTAGACCTAATGGTTTGGGAGAAGAAGATTTTCAAAGATTTCCTTCTTTATTTCAATGTAAAATCAGGGATCGTACAGAAAGGGTTAATTTTGAGAGTACCATAATTGTTTGAAGCATTTTGGTATAGGGTCAATAGATGATTATATATACCAAATATCAAAGATCTAGGCCTTATAGTTTGGGGGGGGGGAGAAGATTTTCAAAGACTTCCTTCTTTATTCCTTTGAAAAAAAATAGAGATTGTACAGAAAAGGGATAATTTTCAGAGAATGGTAATTCTTCAAAGTATTTTGGTAGAGGGTCATTAGATGATGATATATACCAAATATCACAGTTCTTGGCCTTACAGTTTGGGAGGAGAAGATTTTTTTTATAAGTAGTTCTTGGCCTTACAGTTTGGGAGGAGAAGATTTTTTTTATAAGTTTTTTCACTTGGTTGCCATGGCAACTAAAGTTCTTTATGGATTTCAATTCTTTGAAATATTTTGAAAGGGCACGACCTAAGGATCATTTCTGTGAAGTTGGGTTGAAATTCCATGGTTAGATTAGGAGAAGATTTTTTTTGTAAAGACGGACAGATGGATGGATGGATGGATGGACTTCGTGCTCAGGTGAGCTAAAATCATTACAGAAGCAAAGGATCATTTCTGTGAAGTTGGGTTGAAATTCCATGGTTAGATTAGGAGAAGATTTTTTTTGTAAAGACGGACAGATGGATGGATGGATGGATGGACTTCGTGCTCAGGTGAGCTAAAATCATTACAGAAAATTAAAAATTAACTCAAAATAAGCAATTAATTCATTTTCACAAAATTTCCAAATACCACTTCTTTGAATTTGGAGAAGTCAAAATGTTGTCGTCTGGTAAAGGAATAATAAGTCTTTCTTTAAAAACATATGAAGCAAAAGTTCTCGTGTCCAGAAAAATAACGAGGTAAGCACCGATATGCAACATAGTAAACCTGTCCAGCAGCATTATTACTTCCCTTTAAAAAGTCTAACAATAAGGCCAATTAAGTGTATAATTATCAACTGATCAAAAATAATTGCAAAATTCTAAATAAAGGTCATCCAAAAACATCCATGATTATCCATATAAAACTTAAGTAATATCCATTTGATACTTTCTAAGGAGAAAATCTTTGTTCAGGGATTTTTCTATATGCCATACATGGAAATAATCTGCCCTCTTCCACCCCCAAAAGATGTCATCCTGATTGTATACTTTTCACATAGACATGTTTTCATTCAAGGTATGACTTTAAGTCAGGTGCTATGATTAGCTAAATAGATTGTGGGAATTTGTGATATTCTTTTCTGTTCAAGAAATATCACCATCATCCTAAAATTATTGACCTTGACAATAGTCTGCACAAACTTATAATTTTGCAGAAGTAATTTTATTAACAGTTTGAGAAAAGAATATAAAGTTTTGATGCTTAAAGTCCTCATCAAATGAGTCCTGGTTGGGAATATATCTGACAAGTGTCTGTTGTGATTCTAGATTTCACAAAGAGGTGGAATTTCTCCATGTTATTACAGACATGCTACAAAAACAAATTATGACAGGAGTCTGATAGATATTGGCTTATTTAGGGATTCAATTTTTGTGTGCAGAGGATGTTCTTTTTTTCTCTCTTCGAGCCTGCCTGCCTGTCTGTCTCGGGATTTCAAAGAGACGTCGATTTTAGAGAATCTCAGAGGAAAACAAAATGTTTGACAAAAGACATTTGGCGGCAAAAAACTGTCATTAAAAGATATGTATTTTTAAGAGAATCAAAACCTTTTTATATCAATGTGAATCCAATGCATATCAATTTTCATTCAACTGGACTCAAGGCATAATTCATTTGATTTTATTGTACACACTCCCTGAATATTTAACATTTGGAAAGACATTTCTAAAACATGATATAATAAATTGTAACCTATGATAAATTGTAGCCGAAAACCGGATAAATACATCCCAAGGGTCAGTTTTTACCATCGGATTCTGGGGCTTAATTCTAATTCCATCGGGTAAAACTAGGACACAAACTGGATGCTCTAAATTATAATTGACCAAATCTAAAATGGAAGCCATAGAACTTTAGTTTAGAAATATACCTTTTCCCGTTGTTCATTCAAAACTTAGATTTTTGAGGACTATTCGGATTTATTTGTCTTTCTGGACTTCTACAGTTTTCCCCACAGGTCATCCTAAGAATGCTCATGTAAATTTATTAATAACATTGATCTGTGAAAGCCATACCTTCCCCCAAAACACACAACTAAATTAATAAGAAAACCATATTTGAGGCCTGCAAGTATAAGAAAATATGACAATTGAAATGACTAAATCAAAATAGTTCTTCCTTGTAAGCCTACAATTCATGAAAGAAGTTCAATGAATTAAATTGTGACTTACAACAATTTAAGGTTTATTTACAAAAAATTTTGACGACAATGATAACATTTTAACTTTCGCTAGTCAATCAAACAACCGCTTGGACATAGAGATTCATGAAATTGTCCACGAAATTTAGTCATCAGCACTTGTACATTAAATTAACAGTCAATGGTAAGCGAACATTTCCGGCGAAGACTAAGGTGCATTTGTATTGATCTCGAAATATAAAAAAACATAAGTTGAAATCGATAAGAAAAACACAAAATACTCTTTCTAGAGAACTTCTCTCATACCCTTCTTTTGCATATTAATATTAAGAGGGCTCTTGATTGCTTTAGTTACCAAAAAAACTGTAGACAGTTTAAACTCGGAGGGAAGATATGGCTCTAAGATTTTAAGCTATGTATAGATCCGCAAGCATGTGTGTCTTGAGCAATTTTAATCTGTTATCACTCTCAATGTAAAATTGTTTATCTATTCTGTTCGTGTTTGTACAAAGGGTCCTATCATAGATTATGTACAATATACTTTGGAGTCATAAGATAGTCCATGTAAGCTTAAGATACTTGTAAGATAGTAGATGAGCAATTCCTACACTGGGTCATTAGATAGTAGGTGTACATTTTGATTATATAAGAATAGTATATAATTTGTATACAGAGATTCAGTGACCTTAAACTTTGACCTTCTCTCCATAAAATTTAACCTTGCTAAAGTTTTCTAATTTCTTGCCCTCAGGACCGTCAAATTTTATAGATACACTCATATATAAAGCATAATATGCTGTCATTTCAGACAAGGTAAGGTGATGCTTTCACCTGGACCTTGACTTACTTTCCAAAAACAACCTTTCTTTATTTTCCAAGGGTAACCAAATAATATATACTACTCAAAAATTGCTAAAAATCACTTTTTTCTACTTAGATATTTTTGTATCTTGAGGAAATTACACAAGTATTTTTGTGTTTCCTAGAACTTTCAGCATCTTAGATATTGAGAATTTGTTAGATTGATTTTTTTTTTTTTTTTTTGAGAGTAAGGCTTACACAAAGGATATAATGGTGAAAAATCAACATTCTCCATGCTACCATGAAAACAAAGAAAATTCCAAAAATTTAGAAGTTTTATGCACTTTAATAGTGTGTGTGATGTCACTGTGCTTCAATTACGGACAGACAGATCCTAGTAAAGATCAAGGATGTGCAACAGATGTGAAGTTTGTATTAATCCTTGTCATGTTGAACCCGGAATATTCCGGTTTTGGCAGGAGGTATAGACAAAGATCACTCTGCACATATCTGCAGTCTGATCTTGGCCTATACTCCCCTGCTTGCACTTTTTCTGCCAGAGTTGTTTATGAAATTGATTTCTAAAAAAAATATTGATTTTTTAACAAGAAGGTCTATCAGTGCTTTCAGCCATTTGATTTCACAGCAATTCAGTCAGGTAATTTATACAGCATGACAAGGGTTAAGAATAAATGTTTACAATTTTGACATGCTTCCGAGTAAAAAAAGATGTACGATCATTGCACATCCTGCAATGAAAGAAGAATATCAATTTGTGGTCATGGTGGTGAAGTATACCTGGGTAATAGTGTGATTGAAATCAAAGTACTGAAAGCACTGTAAGCTAGCAAAGCATCTTTTGATTTAGAAAATATTTCCCTTGTTGGATAGAAAACATTGTGGACATTGAAGAAATTGCTTGTTACAAGCAATTTCTTCATTGTTCACACTGTTTTCAAAAGCTCTTTTTCTTGAGATGCTTAAAAAGCGGAATTGATTTGGAATGTGTTAAATAGCATGCTTTTGAAAGGGTTCTCTACAATTTGAATAGGGTTTGCCATTTGCCATAATTACAAAAGAACTACTATTCATGGCGTAAGCATTCAATGGATTTAGTGGTGAAGCCTCCAGTGGCAGTTTGCCCTCTTTGAACTTTGAGACAACCTCGAAATTTTGTCTATTAACTTAAGCTATCAAAGCTGACGCTTTGCTTGCTAAAAACTGTAAATTTTGTGTACACAGACTAAAACAGACAATGTACAATTTATGTTTCCTTATATATTGCACATGCCTGTAAGTTTAATTACCTCCTGGCAGTTTGAATTACTGTAGAGACAGCCAATTACATTGATAGGGGAGACGTTGATCTGAAGTCAATAGCTTCCTCCTCATAGATAAAATCATTACTAGACTACAAAAATTTAAACTGGTCTAAATTGAATGAGGTTGCAGACAACAAAACAATGTTAGTTTAAAATGAAAAAGAAGGACCACATGAGGTAGAAAACATTTTGAGAAAAAAGTCAAAACCCATTTCTTCTTTTCCCAAAATGTTTTCCATTACAATATTTCTTCGGCTCATAAAAATACAAGACATTGTGGAAATAATTTCTAGACCAAAGAATGTAAAATGGTTGCATCTGACAAATGTAAGCGCATGTAATGGTGCAGGCCCTTGCTAAGAAAGTTCAAGAACTAGTTTTCTAGATCTATAACTCTTCTAGAACTTCAAGAACTTAATTTTTTAGGTTCTAGAATATTTGTTAAACTTGTAATACCTAAGGTCTAGAACATGTAAAAAGCTATAAACTTGAAGTACTTGTTAACTCTGGTTCAAAAAAACCTACAAAGTTCTAGAACTTGGATCAAGAACTTGACAAGTTTGAGAACTTAAGAACTTGATCTGAGTTATATATATTGAGCTTTAGAACCTCATGGTTGTTATACTTTGGTTTAAGAACCCAAAAAGTTCTAGAACTTGGTTAAAAAAAATTGCAAATTCTACAGTCGTTTAGCCAGTTCCGACGCACTTTTCAGATTTTTTATGTAAAAACTATCAAACAACCAGATCAGAAAAATAATTATGTGCTTAATCGTCGACTAAATACCTTGTCGTATATTTATTGATAGTATCAAAATAAACCTTTGATTCCGTTACGCTGCATGTTGCATGTTTACAAACGTAACGTCTTACCCAGTTCCGACGCAGCTTCACCGGTTCCGGTGGACGTCATTTATTTCGCCTTTCCATGAAGATTAGTAAGAGCGGCGTCATCGGAAAACGTTGTCAGTAATTTGAGAACATAACTGTATCTCTACACCATCAAACTTTGCAATAATTTTCAGTATGTTGAAGTTTTACATTGAAAATAGTGTAATAAAAGGCTATCACCATTTCAAGATAAGGCCTCCTATGCAAACACCATTAACAGTGGACTTAGAATACATAAATGCTCATGATGAAAACGCAGCCCTTGTGTGGATTCCACCTCTCGAGACCTTTCTGCCTGATATGAGACAAAGCGTAACAGACAGTAAACGGTGTCTGCTATTGTCAGATGTTGCTGGTTTGCCAATAGGCCATGTACCAAGAGGGCTTGCTGGAGCTTTTAGAAAAGTCATAGAATTGGGTGGCAAAGTTACTGCTATGGCTATTGGAGAGCCTATCCCTAGTTTCCCACCTTGGCCAGCCCCAGAAGTGACAGGAGGGGGTGTTGTTATTCCATGTCATTATGAAATCAGTGTGGAGGATGAAAAGGACCTAAGCTGGATCACAGATGCATTGGATTCCATGCCAGAGAAGGAGGTTATGAAGACCAAATTGAATAAAGACCAGTGAAATCTCATAAACAGATTATTTATAGTAAATTATTGTGTATTTGCCAATAAACAACAATATTAGAATACTATCTTGTATTTCTTTGTTACATGTGCAAAGCATCAATGAAATAATGATAAAAACAACCCTGTGATTTGGTACAATTTAACTCATTACCACTCAGACAATTTTAATTTTTCCAGCTTGAAAGGATTTGCAGATAACAAGTTGACAACTCTAAAAAAATGTGTCTGACTGATGGCTTAGAAAACATTGTGGGAAAGGAGAAATTGCACATTCTGTGCAAATTCTCCTCTTGCCACAAAGTTTTCCCAATCCGTTTACTTTTTAGTTGTTAGAACATGGAATTGAGTAGGAAAGGTTTAAAAAAGCATTTGTGAACACTAAAAATCAATGCAACAACATTGTGCATCAACATTGTAAGGAATCAAATGCATGTACATGTACTTAGTTATATAAAGAAACAACCTGAATGCCATATACACTGTTTCCCAATCTTACCTTTCTAATATTACTGTTATAAAAGGTAACAGTGAGATCATATTACCCAATGTCAGCCCGATTAGCTCAGTTGGTAGAGCACTTGACTTCAAACCTCAAGATCACGGGTTCAAGCCCCGGGCTGACCATATCAACTAACAAACTAATTGTCTTTCAGATGAGACGTTAAACCGAGATTCCGTATGACGATGCTATCCATCGAGCACATTAAAGAACCAGGCGGAGCTCTCAGCAGTTTCGTCCTGTATCCTTGCACTATCCCCCGTAACAACTAACCGTTTTCTGGGGGCGTCGCTCATAATGGCATGTGCTACGGTAGCGACGATAAATAAACGGAAAAATACATATTACCCATTGTTACCACTTAGGCACTTTTGAATTTCTCCTTACTGAAAGAATTTGCAGATGAAACGTTTGAAACCGATTAAATCTTCAATGCCTGAAGATGCATTTAATTATCCTGAAGCAGATGACTTTAAAACAATTTATTAAAAATGCAATAAATCTTTTGGAATTTCTATTCTTAAAAGCAGAGAGTGTGTAAAAACATTGAGGCAAAAGCACAAATATGAGCATTATCTGCTTTTTTCTAAAGTTGTCTGCTGCAGGTCACAAAAAAAAAAACATCTACAGGCTTTGATTATTTAAAAGTGCTTCTGTTTTGGGATAGAAAACATTGTGGGAAAAGTAGAAATTGCACATTCTGTAATATTTCTCCTTATGCCGCAATGTTTTCCTGAATACTGGTGGTGGACCATTTCTTTTGTCTATTAAGACATCTCCTGTCAATCGCCGTCTCAAGACATCTCCTGTCAATCGCCGTCTCAGGAAACTTTCAGTCAAACCATTCTTTATGGCAGCTTGTCTAATAGAACAGCCATTTTCAACCTGCACTAAAGCTGTCTTAACTCTGTTTAATTTGCCTGGAGACTTTCTGTAGCCTCTTTTATATTTAGAGGATATCTTGGAAGCTTTTTTCTGTGCTGGGCTCAATGCTGCACACAAGAGTCCTTTCCCATTTTTCTTAGGAGTCTGACATGTAGTTGGATTGCCCCTAAATTTTATTATGTTCCTGTTTGAAATGTCAAAATAATAATGTTAGATTTTTACTCAAGGTTGTGAGGGAAGGGAGTAGGGGTGGGAGAGATTTCTGTCATCCCTTTGCAAAATGGTTCAAACAATTGCTCATGAGGAACAATTTCTTCATTTCCACAATGTTTTCTACTCTGTAAGGGCAATGTAAATAAATTAGACCAGATTTTGATTTGTCGTCTGCAGAGAATGTTTCCAAAATGTTGCGATTGATAATAGGTTAAAATTGTCAGTCATGGATAGACAGAAAAATGGACAAATGAACATAAGACAGACAAGGATAAATCTTGTGCATTAAAAAAAAAGGTTATATTTATAGATCTACAAATATACATAACCAATTTAAAAGGACACAAATAAATTAGCTCTAGCAATTAAAAATATTTTTCGCAGTTTGGCATTTGTAATGTTACTTTTGAAAGTCCCCCGGAACTGGCTAAATGCACCACTGTTGTGCAATTTCAATTCATTTTATAACTGCTCGACTGAATCAAATGAAATTGTGTGCAGACGATCATTAAATAGTAAGTCTAACATCTGGAACATAAGTTGTTTCCTAGATTGTATCGCCGATTACAAACGAGCGAAGGAAAATAATATTCGCCATTTTCTCGTTCATGAAATCGGTAAATAACTTAACAGCCATAAAATATCATTAGCGTTTTTTTTTACCTTAGAAACAAAATCTCCAGTCGTATATTTATAGATTTTTATCTAATATATCAAATTACAAAATGTGTCAATATGAGTCCGTGAGTTTGTGTTTTGGAGAAGATATATGCGGAATACGTCGGAACCGGTGAAGCGTCGGAACTGGCTAAACGACTGTATACCTTAGATACAAAACAGTTAATATTTAAGAACTTAAGGTTCAAGAATTAATTTTATAATTTTATGACATGAATTTTGTCTGGAGCTTTTCCCTTGGAGTACATCTCTCAAAGCATGTTAAAGACAAGGTGAAGCTCTCAGTAGTATCAATCCACTAAACACCGTAACAATGAAATTTCTTCTAGGGTGTCGCTCATATGGGCAATGGTAGCAACGATAAACAAACGAACATACATTCACTTAATTTGTTTGTATTGTGTTTAATAAGCATTATGTTATTTCTAAACAACCTTTCAGATACAGCAAAGTTAACCAATTCATTTGCTTTGATATCAAAATCACTTAGCACATACATATGGTTTATATTTTGGCTTGCTTATTCATATGTCCTCTACTGGCAAAGCTAATGATGTTTTTATTATGACAGGTTTAAACTCTCAGTAATTCAGTTTTCAAGACTTCTTTTCTGGTTGTTAATAGAAATTGAGCTGCTTTCCCTTGAAAAAAAGTTCAAGATCCTTTCTAGTACTTATTTTGAGGTTCTAGAACTTTTGTTGAAGTTCTTGTCCTAGGTTCAAGAACTTAAGTTCTAGAACCTTAAAGTTCAAGAATTTTGTAGGTTCTTGAACCAAAGTTTTAAAACTTTGTTCAAGAACTCATCAAGTTCTAGAACTTAATTTGTTGAGTTCTAGAAGCTAACATTCTTGAATGTTCAAGAACTAGTTCTTCAACCAGTTCTAGAACCTTGAGCACTTACCATTTAATGTTCTTGAACATTGGAGAACTAGTTCTTGTACTTTTTCACAGGCTTTTGATGCAAGAGTCTGGAATCATAAATTACTGATCAAGTTCTAGTCACGTTTCTTTTGACCGATAGAGGAAACAAAGCTCTCACCTAAGCTGATTACTGCAGACTTAGAAAGGCCCAAGTGACCTAATTTTGAACAATAGTGACCCATTATCAAATTATGTCTAAGTGCAAAACAAGGTATTTCTATGATTTAACCTAGTGACCAAGTTTTTTACTCAAAATGAACCAAATCCAATCCTACTGAGATATGGAGACAAACACTCTGACTAAATGTCAGGACATTTGAGAAAAAAAGTGTTTTCTAGAGTGCAAAACAAGGAATTTCTAAGATTTGAACAACTGACTTTTTTTTACCCCTCATGACCTAATATCAAATTTGACCAAGATATTATAAAGACATACATTCTAACCAAAAACTGAGACATGTAAGGCAAAAATGAGGCCTCTAGGGTGCACACATGGTATTCATAAGATATGACCTAGTGACCTAATTTTCTATCCCATGTTACCCAATATTGAACCAGTCCGAAGTTTCATAAAGACAAACATTCTAACCAAGTTTCAAGACCTTTGAGCAAAAATTTTGACTTCTATAGAGTGCACTCAAGATGTTGACACATGACAAATGAAGGACGCCTGACACAGCTAGATCACAAAAGCTCAATTTGAGTACTTCATGTTCAGGCAAGCTAAACTAGAGGCGCTTGAGCGCCTGATTCGCTCCACCGGCCTGAATTTAATTATCATTCCTGAGAAATTTGGTTGGAAACCATCCTGCAGATTGTAGCTTTTCACTGTTTACCATATATGGAAATAAGCACAATCCATTAAAGCAATGTTAACAGCCAATCAATTCTTTTTTCAGCAATCTAATAAGGGGTCACAAAAGGATCATTCCAAGGAAATTTTGTTGAAATCCATCAAATGGTTTCTTAGAAGAAGATTTTCAAAGCTTTTACTATATATGGAAATAAATCCCCGCCCATTTAAGCCATGTTTTCTATCCTATCAAAATTCTTTGAAGGAACCTGATAGAGGTTCACCATAGGATCATTTCTGTGAAATTTGATTGTAATCCATCCATTGGTTACTGAGAAGAAGATTTCTAAAACTTTCACCATTTATGGAATTTAGCCCCGCCCATTAAAGCCATATTTTTCATCCGATCAAAATTCTTTATAGGAATCTGATAGAAGGTAATCCAATGAGTATTTCTGTAAAATTTGGTTGAAATCAAACCATTAGGTTTCTGAGAAGAAGATTTTCAAAGCTTTCACCTAAATGGAAATTATCCCCACCCATCAAAGCCATGTTTCCCATCCAATCAAAATTCTTTGAAGGAATCTGATAAAGGGTCACCCAATGAGCATTTCTGTAAAATTTGGTTGAAATCAATCCATTAGTTTCTGAGAAGAAGATTTTTAAAGCTTTCATCATGTATTGAAATTAGCCCCACCCATTTAAGCCATGTTTTTCATCTGATAAAAATTCTTTGAAGGAATCTGATAAAGGGTCACTAAAGGATCATTTCTGTGAAATTTTGTTGAAATCCATCCATTGGTTTCTGAGAAGATTTTTAAGGCTTTCACAATATATGGAAATTAGCCCTGCCCATTTAAGCCATTTTTTGCATCTGATCAAAATTCTTTGACAAATCTGATTAAGGCTCACCCAAGGATCATTTCTGTGAAATTTGGTTGAATTCTGTTCAGTAATTTCTGAGGAGAAGATTTCTTAAGTAAAAGTTTACGGACAGACAGACGCACAGACGCACGACAGACACAACGCTATGACAATAGCTCGCTGGCTTTCAGCCAGTGGAGCTAAAAACCCTATCTAGTAGGAATCGTACAATAAACAAAAAAAACATGACCAAATTTGTCACAGCCATCAACATTGAACACGATAATAAACTGCTTTTGGTACTTTAACATACAATAACAATAGTTCAGTTTTTGTTTCATTATAAAAAGTTCAGCTCAAATTAGTCAGTCATAGTCAATTGTCCTTTGTAATACTCTACTTTTGCATTAAATTTTCTCAGAATTTATATTTGTTGCCAAGACCATCATATCTTAATCCATTTCTGTGACAACAGAACAAATGTCATTGTCAAAACCTTCATACATTCTAATAAGTTTTCCAAGAAAAAATTGTTTCGTTACGAAAGTAATTTCTTTTATTTCAGAACTATAATACCTCACAATTTTCCAAATGTCACAGGGTCATGTAGTTCTACACTTCTCTGTTTAGAACTTTTAGACAGAGAAAATATTCAAACAAAATTGTACAAGTCAAAATCAAGTTTCATATTCTTGAACTTTTCTTAGCTTTTAATTAACAAGATGTGTTTGTGAAACACCATGCCCCCGAAACAGGAATTCTTTAGAAACAGGTGACTTTTATTGTTTTATTTCTTTGATTTAGGGAAAAGGGTTAAATTTTGACCTTGACCATGATGAAATGACCTTCCCCAGTTGTGCCTTGTTGAGACCTATCTACATACCAAATATTAGCATTGTAACTTCATTAGGGTTGAAGTTATAGGAAAGTTAGCAGGTTAAGTTTTTGAGTAATGTTTTAGAGAAAAGGGTTAAAATTTTGACCTTGACCTTGGTGAAATGACCTTCCTCAGTTGCGCCTTGTTGAGACCTATCTACATACCAAATATTAGCATTGTAACTTAATTAGGGTTGAAGTTATAGGAAAATTGGCAGGTTAAGTTTTGCAGACAGACAGACAGACAGACAGACAGACAGACAGACTGACGGACGGACAGCCAGACAGACAGACAGACGGACACCGGTAAAACAAAATGCCCCCAATCTATCGATGCAGGGACATAAAAATGATTGTATTCAAAATAAATACTGTTGTTGGCCAATTAAGTTAAATCTTAAAGATCTTCTTTTATCCTCCCATTGTTTGAAGTAAGATTAAAAATCTAAAATAAGTTTTAAACTTTTAATTCGAAATTGAATTAACTATAGATTTTCATATGAAACTTGTAAAATTCTAAATATATATAATTTCTAACTGTCTGGCAATTAGAAAAACCTTTGTACCTTTAAACAGATCATTTCAAGAAAGAAAAAATATTTCTTTTATTAACAAAAACATGTTTTTGAATTAATGACATTAAAACCAGTAAATCTGCACATCTGATATAGAGCAAGACTAATTATCTCACCTGAACAGGTTTCTAGGTTTAAATCTACCTATTTCACTGGAAACTATGTTCTTCTAACCAAGACAGATAGCCACTCCCGGAAATTTAACTCGGGACCTTGGAAAGCTGGCATTCTACCTCTCGATGACAGAAACCACCTGAACACAACATACTCATGCTGTAAATGTAACTAATGGTATGGTCATAAGGAAGGTTCCTACTGAATATTAATCCATCCAATTTCCAAGGAAAAGGGGCCTTAATGTTACCACTGTACAGGTCATAAATTTTGGCTCAATGACTTTCTCAACTTTTCTGAAATTGATTGTATGGTCACAAGGAAGATTCCTATTGAATATGGTGACATTCCTTTCCTTATCAGGGGGAAAGGGGCCTTAATGACAATTTCTCAGTTACTGCTCTAGAGGTTATAATTTTAGATCAATCTTTCTCAAATTCAATGAAAATGTGTGTATGATCATGAGGAAGATCTCTCTTGAATATGCTGACATGTCAACCAATGTCAAGGGAAAAGGCGCCTTAATGACAATATCCATGTTATAGCTGTACACATCACAATTTTGGCCTTACCTTTTCACACTTGCTGAATCCTTTTTACGTTAATGATGAAGGTCTCCAATAAATAGGGGACTTATTTAGTGACAATATCTATTACATTTCATCTCAGCATACAATTTACCTTTACAATTTATCTAACTTGCTGAAAATATCTGTTTGTTCATCAGAATGACACTTTTATCTATACCCAGTAACTTAATTTGCTAATTGGCACAAGATGTGACATCAGGTAGGCAATATAGCACCATCTTGGCCTTCTTGTTTTCATTTAGCTATTAATATACCATTGCTATTATTATCTTTATGCCATTGCTATTGTTATCTTCCTCCTTATTGTTATCTTCCTCCTTAACCCTTTCCTGGTTTTTACGTCTCTGTGATTTTATAATTGAGGAAACATTGTGGAAAAAGAAGAAATTGCTTGTAACAAGCAATTTCTTCTTTTCCACAATATTTTCTACCCTATTAAATGGTTACTTTTCAAATAAAATCAACTTTAAATTTTGGTCTGCAAAACCTTTGAATTTTGGTGGGTCCAAAATTTTACAAAGCAGGAAAGGGTCAACCCAATACCAGACGACAAAATTTTACAAAAATTTTACACCGGTCTGAATTGAAAGTGTTTGATATTTTAGAGTTTTTCAATTTTCTGGGTAGAAAACATTGTGTAAATAGGGAATATTACAACAGTGTCTTTTTCTATGCGTTGTTATCGTGTTTCGAGAATCGTGTGTAGGTATTTTTTATTGGATAAGACCGAAGGTCGAATTCAATAAAAATACCTACACATGATTCGAGAACACGATAAGAACAAAAAGAAAAAGACACTGTTGTAATATTCCTTTTATTATATACCTTTTAGGAAATGACATTAAGAAAATGGTTAAGAAATAACCAACTTTTCGAACATCAATACACAAAAAAGGAGTCTGTGTTTAACGATACTCGACGAATACGGTTTTTGCTTCACGCCGAATATTGATTTTTTTTCTGTCGAGTTGTATTCGACAGCCTGGTTTTACTCCATATCTTTTATAGGTATATAATAAAATGGAGAATTTGCTTGGTTCAAGCACTATCTACTTTCACACACTGTTTTCCATATTGGTTCTCTCAAGGGGCGTCAAAAAGCGTCATTGTGTAAGTATGGATTAAAGCCATAAAATAACAACAAAGTGAATTAGAAAATCATACTCAAAAGCCCAAAAGCAGAAGTAATAACATCGAAATAATTCTATGCGATTAGTCTACAATTCATGAAAGAAGCTTTTATTAAAATTGTGACCTACCACAAATTAAAGTTTGTTTACAAAAATCATGACGTCAGTTATGATGTTTTTACTTCTGGATTGTCATTCAAACAACTATGGTATGATTCCAGTCCGCCACTGTAATTATCGAAATTGTCCGTTGAGTAATCAGCACCTGTGCATTTAACAGTCTGTGCCGATGATTAACGAACATCCGGTTTCTTCTGAAGAATCAGGTGCATTTGACTTGATTTTAAAAATGTAAACAAACATGAGTTGAATCTTTGATAAATAACAAACAATAAGCTTTCCAAAGAACTTCACACATACCTTAATCTTGCATATAATGGTAATAAGAAGGCCCTTGTTTGCTATAATGACCAAATAAACTATAGATTGTTCAAACTGTTTTTCCTTCCTCCAAGGGAAGATCTGGCCTTAATTCATAAATTCAACAATGTTTCAACAAAGTTATGTTACATTATTGAAAAAATCTCAGTGTCCCTCACTGAGGTTGAGTACATATAAACCTGAACTTCCAGAGAAATCACTGAGGAATCTTGCAGATAAAAACACAAAGCCAGTGTTAATTAAATGAAATAATTCTGGGAGGAGGCTTTGTTATAAACTATCTGTGAGATAACATCTCTCATTACAACTGATAAGCATTTATTTATGTTCCTAAATCCTTCATTCTATAAATCTTGGTGAAAAACTAATTATACTATTATATTCAATGAAGATGTTACTTTAATGCTCAGGTTAAATTATTTCCCCCTTTATTTTCAACTTATCATGGTTCATGAGGCAGTCATGACCAATTTTACATAATTGGACCAAGAAAATATATAAAATGTATACCATCTTTTAATATGAGTGGCTTCTTATACCCATTCCAGCACAATTATTTGCATTTCTTTAGGCCCCTTAAGAAACAAGCTTCAGGGAAAATATATTAAAAATAAAGAAACTGCTTGACACAAGCAATTCCATTGTTGTTCACAATGTTTTCTTCACTGAAAGACAAAAAATATTAAGATTTCTGGAAATGTATATGGCTATTTGCAATTTTTTAACTTTTTCATATTTGGATCAGTCTAAAATCTTATCATAAGGTAATGGAATAATTAAGCCTTTATTGTTTTGCCATTTTAAAAACTCAGAGTTTAAGTGTAAAAAAAGACTTCCCAGCCAAATTTAAATTCATGGAATATAATTCATATTCAATATTCGTCATACCATTATTTTATAATTAAGACAAACAATTACTTCAGATGATAATTTGAGTGGAACCATTGCTTAACAATTAACCTTTACTTAAGTTCCCTACCAAGAAAAGTGTTACTCCATTTGAGGCCTGACATAGTCTATTAGCTACAAGATTCACCAGACACCACCTGTAAACTACTTCATTCATTTTTCTCTGTTTTTGTAATTCTGTTCATACACAAGGAAATTAATGAGTCCTAGACATGCAAGGACTAGAAACAAATTCTAGGACTCATACAATGTTACTACAACCTTTAAGAAATGAAACTTTCATTACACATAATTATGCCTAATATGTTCTACAATCAAATTTTTGTTCTCAGGCAAAAGCATGTTTGAACAACATTGCATGATTCTTTCAATGTAAGAGGGTTTTACCTGTCTCAGGATGAAAAAAATTCCATCATGGTACTTTCATACCAAGTAAGCAGTGTTACTTACAAAGACCAATTGTACTAATTTGAATTACACTTTAGGTTAGATGAATCGAAGTACTTAACTTCCACTTGTAAATCCTTAATTAGGTATTGTTGATTGAATGGGTTTTAATGCCGCATTTAACAGAATTCCTGGTATTTCTCACACGTGCATTGCAGTTCAGTGCAGTGCAGTACACCAACATTATATCCCTTCCTTAGTAAGCCTCCAGTGAGAGACAAATGTCAGAAAGGGTATGTGCCGCTGCTTGGGGAGGAACCCATGACATCCCATGATGGAAGATTGGGAGTCTGATACACTACAGACTGCCCTATGACGATGGCTGATTAGGTAATGCAGATTACAGAATGTGTAAGACAGACATTTTCACAACAAACCCAGATGTAACCAAACAATTTACAGCTCACAATCAAAAACTTCTCAATAAATGCCTAATTACAAATGTGATTTTCTGCCAGTGCCTGAATAAGGTTCTTCAAAACTTTGATTTTCTAAAAGTTCCAAGACATCAAAAGCCATGATGCATTTGACTGTGCATGGAAATAACAGTTATATTTTGTTAACAGACAATCTGACAACAAAACCCAGTTATCACCCACCCACTCTAATCGCTTATCAAACCACCTGCTGTTTTGTACCATCCTCAATTACCATCACATCTCTGTTAATGTATCCTCTCTGATGTAGCTGGTTTATGGCTAACTAGTTATTGAAAACTTCTTTAATTAATAGATGAAACACTTCAATTTGCATATGATTTGAGAGCATAAAATCCAATTTAAGCACCTATGAAAATAAAGATACTTAGAATGCTTTGGAAACAAGCCCCGATTTATGAAAATTTATCTTTGTTGACTATTGCACCTTCAAAAAAGGTTAAGAATTAGTTCATAATCATTCAAGTGCGTAAGTTCTACAACATTAACCCTTTCCTGTACAATCACTGGTTTTTACTTCCTTGTGAATTTATACTTGAGAAAACATTGTGGGAAAAGAAGAAATTGCTTGTAACAAGCAATTTCTTCTTTTTCCACAATATTTTCTACCTTACTGAATGGTAATTATTCAAATTAAATCCGCTCTAATTTTTCGTCTGCAAAACCTTTGGATTTGGACAGGTCTAAAAATATCTAATGCAGGAAAGGGTTAAATGGCAATTCAAGACTTCAATGTTTTAGAAATATTTCAAGAACGAGTTCTGGAATGTTGAAGAATTTATTTTAGAACCAGCTAGGCCTAGAATGTTCTAGATCTAGTTCATAAACCAGTTCTTGAACACTCTAAGACTAGTTCAAGAAATGGTTCTTGAACCCTTTGAACCCGTTCTTGAAAGTTCAAGAACGTTAAATAGCAGTTTAAAAACTTGGTATTCAAGTTCTTGAACATTCAAGAACTGGTTCTAGAAACAGTTCAAGAACTTGTTCTGGACCTTAAGTGTTCTTGAACATCCATTTGAAGTTCTAGAACTAGAAAACTGGTTCTTAAAATTTTTCACAGAGGTGATTAAACTTAGCATATTGACCAGAAAGGCTATTTGATTAAATAATCTCCTATATTACTTCACATTCCTTAATGATGTATATGGGAGTGTCAGTTGCAATCTCAAGATACCTCAAATAAAAACAAATTTTCACCAAACTTTTATCATACTGTTCATGGTATTTGCATCTCTGCATTTTGACATAGAGAGATGACTGCATTGCTGCCTAACCAAAACATTAAAACTACAGCTTATTTAAACTGTAGTTTTAATGTTTTTGTCAAACATCAACATTGCATCACTGTTCATCTTTTATAAAGATATTTTTTTCAACTGTGACAAAATATTTTTAGCTGCTGACGCTTTGCTAGCTTAACCCATTCCGACAAAACAAAGTTCTAGACTGCTCCAAATTGAAAGAAGCTGGAGACAACAATTTAAAGTTGTTGAAATTTTAAAAATCTGTGCCTTTCGGATAGAAAGCATTGTGGATAACGAAGAAATTGCTTGTAACAAGCAATTTCTTCATTTTCCACATTGTTTTATGCCCCAAAGACAAATAAATAAAAGAATTCATCAACTTAAAATAATTGTCTGCAACTTCTTTCGATTTGGACCAGTCTAAAATTTTGTTGTCTGGTAATGGATTAAGTTAATGAGGTCATCTCAGAGTTCAATGAGTGCAAACTGCCACTGGAGGCTTAACCACTAAATTAATTGAATGCCTACATACAATAAAAAGTAGTTCTTATGTATTTCAGGAATATTGCAAACTGTGTCTGCAAATTCATCTCCTGGTTATTTTTAGCTAGTTTGAGCATACTGTGTTCAAAATGAGTCTGATAACAGTCTTCACCATTGCAACTGCTTTCATGGCCAAATGAACTAGCTTTATTCAAATTGTAGCAAACTCCTTCAAAAGCATGCTATTCAACCCATTCCCACCCTATCCAGCTTTGGAAAACATTGTGAACAATAAAGAAATTGCTTGTAACAAACAATTCCTTCAATTGCCACCATATTTTCTACCCTACATGGAAAAGGTTTCTAAAAACCACCAACTTGAAATTGCCACTTTTGTCAATTTGAAACTAGTCTAAGATTTTGTTGTGTTGTAATGGGTTAACTCCTGGATTTCTTTATAACCTTGTATATTTATCATGATAAGCTTTGACAAAGAAGATTACTTAACAAAACCACGCTTTGCCAGCTTACAGTACTTTCAGTACATTTACTTTGATTTCATTGGTATAGGTAGAATTTGCTTTTGACCATTCAGTGTTGTGTATGCAAATGCATTGAAAACAGTTTTTTTACCTTCACAATATATATTACTTGATTGATTGATTGAATGGGGTTCAACTCCACTTTAAACAGTATTTCAGTCATATCGCAAGGGCTGTAGCACCTAACAATGGATTCCTGGTATTTCTCACACCAGGACTACCACTACTTCCTTTCCTAGCCTCCAGCTGCTATCCCACTTTGGTTTACAATTATCCATCTATTGGTGAGAGACAAATGTGGGAAAAGATAATAGCCTCAGCCGTGGATCGAACCCATGACATCCGTTGATTAAGAAACGGAGTCTGATGCGCTATCAACTGCGTTAAGATGGCAGCCTTATTTTATTTGAGTTATATAGGGTGGTTCAACAATCCATCAGTCAAACTGTTATTGTGAAACAAGAAAATCAAGGTGGTAACATCTCTTCTGTCAGATAATAGTCTATTGGTATATACAACTCTTTATTTCTTCTGAATCACACAATTTATTATTCACAGGACGAAAATGAAAATTGGATGCAATTTGAAATGAAATCATCTTATTCGGTAGAAAACCTTGTGGGAAAAAAAGAAATTGCTTGTTACAAGCAATTTCTTCTTTTTCCACAATGTTTTCTCCCGTATAAAGCAGCAACATAAAATCCACGGTTTGTAAAGAAAAGGGTTAACGGCTAAAACTGAACAAGTGTGACATTATATCAGTATGCTCCTAAGACAACTTAGTTAACGCTTTCCCACAATAAAAGATTTTAGATTTATCCAAATTGAAAGAAGTTGCAGATGAAAATTTTTTTTTGATGAAATTTTACAAATTTTTGTGTTTTGGTGTACAAAATACTTGAGATATTATAGACATTGCTTGTTACAAGCAAATTTTTCATTTTCCACACTGTTCTCCTGATCTTTTACCTCAGTGACAGAAAGTTGTATGACAGGATTGTATGACAATGGTTAAAATTAAATTTTACTTTGAATCAATTGAGAGTTTGATTGAAATCCTTTTTACATCTTTGCTATCTAAAAACCAGATCCTGAACCATTACTGTGAATGAAAATACACTAAAATGAACTCATTATTTAATTAGTTCCAAAGATAATACTACCAAATTAGAACTTGACCTTGAACTGTGACCATGACCTTAAAACCAATGGATCTATTACTGCACATGATTAGTACCCCCAACAGGTAATTATCCATCTGTACACATATGTATTTATAAACATTTTGTATATATCTTAACCCATTCCCATTCCCATACAATACAATTTTAGACCAGTCCAAATTCAAAGAAGTTGCGAACAACAATTTTAAGTTGATGAAATATTTAAAATCTTTGTCCGTTCCGATGGAAAACATTGTGGATAATGAAGAAATTGCTTGTGACAAGCAATTTCTTCATTTTTCACAATGTTTTTGAAAACTTTACATTGAGGAGGTGTTTAAAAGCGTCACTGTGTGGGAATGGGTTAAGGTATAAGGGAGGTAATCCATTTGTATGACAATTTTACCAAATACAGTTGATACTTGTTATCTCCAGCATTTTTGCAAGATAAAAGAAATGGCCATCAAACTGAAAGTATTTACCAGAAGTAATGCTCTGAGTAAAATGCTGCAGACATTGTCGCGGTCACCAACAATTTGAAATTTGCATGTGATGATTTTTAGTTTTTCACACCTCAAACAAATATTGATGATCAATCAAATCTGAAAATGTCAAAAGGTTGTGGATCAGAATTATAATTACATCAGCAAACTCTTTTTGTTAGCAATTTTGATGCCGAAATCGAACTCTGCTTGAAAAACAACTTGACATGACAGGAATTTCATTTTCTAATGTTTCAAGATAACCGTTCAGTTTTATATGAAAGAAAAAATACAATTGAACTCGACTTATCCGGATAACGAGTGTCGACTGAAGTAAGTTGTCTCTCTATGACCATAAATCAAACATAATCCAACAGCTACATATATTTGCCATATATGGAAAAGAAGAGTTTCTTTCAAATTGCATTCCAATCCGAGGTCTATGGATGTGAAGTCTTGCATCATTACTACAACACTGACCAAATCACACAGTTCAGACATTGTCCTGACAAGACAGATGGGCATACAGACTCGGCACACAAAGTTGCTTTTGCAGGCACCAACAAATTATTTCCTAAAAATTAGGGCTGTATACATATCCACTTGGAATAAATAACATGCTTCATGACATAGCTGAATTATGTAAAATTAAAGTTGAACTAATGTCTATTTGTCAAATAAAGCTTGCAAAAATGCAAAGAGTTTCAAGTTTACCCCACTCACTCATGACACAACCATTTTCAGACACCATCATTTCTCAAATATTTTGCATCTTAACAAGATTATCTCCCCTTCAGACAAACCTGGGTTGTAAATATTTGATTAACTTGAAGCCAGTACATGCATACAATGAAGACCTTTGACTTTTTAACTGGAACTTATTAGTCTGCCACCACAACTACAAATAAGTTAAGTCTCCCTGGAGATTAAGGCAGTCCAGACAAAAACATGACTTCAAAAATGTGCTGGCTTTTCAAAAAATGTACTCTAACAATTAACCCATTATAACACAATAGAATTTTAGACCAGCCAAATTCAAACGAAATGGTAAATGACAATTTTAAGTTGATGAAAAGATTTGTCATTTGAGGTAGCAAATATTGTGGATGATGAAGAAATTCCATGTAAGAAGCTTCATTTTTGATAATATTTCAAATCTTTTATTAATTGTCAAAGACGGCAACCTCAGGGACATTTGATTCTGCCAAAATTTGGTTGAAATTAGCCACATACTTTTGAAGAGTTGCTTTCTTTATTTCTGTATCATTTTACATTTGTTGACATACAACACACAATGGTAGCCAGACAGAGGATGGTTAAAATACCTTACCATGAGCTCTTCGAGCTCAGGTGAGCTAAAATTTTGTCAGAAAAGTAAATAATATTTATAACAATTAGGCATTTTTTTCCTTTCACAAGTTACAAAGGGCAATAACTCCAAAATTATGCAAGCAAGAGTTGTGGTTCTTGTGCACTGCACTTCTCCTCAATGAGATGCATCCACCTATGAAGTTTCAAATTAAGAGCAATTATAATCACCAACCTAGAGCTGTGGCGAAAGCCAGGACAAACATCCATCACCATTAGTATCCAGCAGAGAAAATGGAGATGGATAGGGCACACACTAAGAAGTAAACAGCCCAATATTGCCCGCCAAGCCCTGGATTGGAACCCCCAAGGAAGAAGAAAACGAGGACGACCCATGAACACCTGGAGACGAACCGAGCTGCGACGAATGAGAATGTCCTGGGGGGAAGCCAAAGCTGCAGCGAAAGACAGAACTCAATGGAGGGATCTGGTGAAGGCCCTATGCTCAACAAGGAGCGAAGAGGATTAAATACGTAAGTAAGTAATACTTTCAGAATTATGCTCCAGACAAAATGTAAGTGTTTAAAACAACAAAGGACAATAACTCCAACATTATGCAAGCAAGAGTTGTGGTTCTTGTGCACTGCACTTCTCCGCAATGAGATGTATCCACCTATGAAGTTTCAAGTTTATAGCAATTATATTCTCAGAGATTTGCTCCGGACAAATTGTAAGTGTTTAAAACAACAAAGGACAATAACTCCAAAATAATGCAACGAAGAGTTGTGGTTCTTGTGCACTGCACTTCTTCTCCTAAATGAGATGTATCCACCTATGAAGTTTCAAGTTTATAGCAATTATACTCTCAGAGATTTGCTCCGGACAAATTGTAAGCGTTTTAAACAACAACGGGCAATAACTCAAAAATAATGCAACCAAGAGTTGTGGTTCTTGTGCACTGCACTTCTTCTCCTAAATGAGATGTATCCACTAGGGGTGTAATGATAGATCGATATTGTGATAGTGACAGTCACGATATCAATGTATCGATTGCAATTCCCTGACATCGATAACTATCGCGATTGTTTGTTCAAATATCGACAGTTTCGATAGTAAATATACAAAGCATACTTACACAGAAATTCAATGTTTTCTTGGTCTCTTGGGTTAAAAAAGAGTGAGAGAGAAAGAGAGATAGAGGGAGAACAATTTATCCTACTTTCAATTTCTATGATCACGTGATAGGCACGTTTGATTTTTGTTTCTTCAGTACTCCTTTTTTGCTTAGGAATTGATTTTTAACTTTTGATTTACAAAGTGAAAAGGTTCTTAAAAATCCAGAAGCATGTTAAGTTAAGACTTGTTATCAATGTTCTATGAATTCTCAGCGCTTGGATCATCGAAAAAATAAAAATAAGACAATCATAAATGATATTCGATTAATTACGATAATGAATTACTTATTTCAAGCACACTAATCGAGTTATTCTGTTTTACGTATTTGTGTCGTCTGACATGGCTGCAATTTAGAGATTGTGAAAAAAAGGCGGAAAGGCCCATGTTTTGGACCATTTGGGGACTATTTTGGCTTCGGAATGGAAGGGGAAAACATTGATAAAAACAGAGTCGCCTGTAGACTATGCTATCTATACAGATCAACATAGAAAATAAGGAAAGTAACATATACCGATTGTATCCTGATATATCGCAATTGATTTCTGACGATAGTGATAGTATCACAATATCAATACTGTGATAGTAAAAACTATCGCGATAGTGATTTTCTCAGCCGATAGTCAGCCCTAGTATCCACCTATGAAGTTTCAAGTTTATAGCAATTATACTTTAAGAGATTTGCTCCAGACAAAATGTAAGTGTTTAAAATAACTAAGGACAATAACTCAAAAATAATGCAACCAAGAGTTGTGGTTCTTGTGCACTGCACTTCTTCTCCTAAATGAGATGTATCCACCTATGAAGTTTCAAGTTTATAGCAATTATACTCTCAGAGATTTGCTCCGGACAAAATGTAAGTGTTTAAAACAACAAAGGGCAATAACTCCAAAATTTTGCAAGCAAAAGTTGTGGATCTTGTGCACTTCCTCTCAATAAGATGTATCCACTTATGAAGTTTCAAATTGATAGCAATTATACTTTCAGAGATATGCCCCAGACAAAATCTTAGTCTTTTAAAACAACAAAGGGCAATAACTCCAAAATTTTGCAAGCAAGAGTTGTGGTTCTTGTGCACTGCACTTCTCAATGAGATCTATCGACCTATGAAGTTTCAAGTTGACAGCAATTATCCCATTCCCGCACAATCCCTCATTTTTACGCCTCTTAAGAAAATAGTTCTGGAAAGTAATGTTTCAAGCAATCTCTGCATTTTCCACATTGTTTTCTACCAAAAGAGAGAAAGATTTTAGAAATTTCAAAAAATTGAAAGTGTTGTATACAATTTCTTTCAATTCGGACCAGTCTAATATTTCATTGTATGGGAATGGGTTATACTTTCAAAGATAATGCTCCTGACACGTTAAGTAACAGAAGGACAGTATGACAGAAGGACGGAATGACTGTTGGAGACCATTACTATATCCCCTTTGCCGAAACGGCGGGGATAAAAAATGGGATAAAAAATGGACTGTTTTTGACCTATTTACAGACCTGGTTCAATGCCGAGCCCCTGAGCCTATTTCATATTTTTACATAAAGATATGCAAAAATAGTTATATGCCCCAATTATTGGACAATTAATGTTTGTATTTCTGTAATTTGTCCATTCTATTATTATAGTTTTGAGATTAATAAATAATTCAAAAACTATGACAGACAAGTGAATTATATCACTGTTTGGACATTATGTCATATCATATGGGTGAGAATTTTAGAAATCTTGGTTACCCAAATCTCACAACTAGAGCTTGTTCAACCTGTTTACTAAATTTCAATTAAGTTGCACAAGAATACTATTTATACAATTCAAGATTTATAACCTTATAACTAATGTTACCATCACTAAACCCACTCCCACACAGTCCCGCTTTATGACACCCCTCAAGAAACTAGAAATTGTCGCAAAGCGGACTAATACCCCCCAGCAGCGCTAGCCCATATACAAGTGCTATCCGCCAAAGGGCCATAACAAAAAAATGGACTTTTTAATTAAAGGGCCATAAATCAGTCAAAAATAAATTAACCAAAACCAAAATAGGATATGCACATCTCTGCTTGATACTGATTATATCAGTGAAGTTTGAATAAAATCCATCCAATAGTTGCCGAGAAATTGAGCGGAGACGAAAAAGCTACAGACAGACGGATAGACCAACCGACCGACAAGCTGACTCCTATATACCCTCCAAACATAGTTTTTGGGGGATATGATGAACAGTAGAAGAGGAAACAATTTTTAAAGGATTTCTATTTCGTTCGTTATGGCAACTAGAGTTCTTCATGGAACATTATTGTTTGAAGGAATCTGAAAGAGGACTATCTGGGCAGGAATCATATTAAGTGTAGTTGAGATCTGACTGACAGTTTCTGAGAAAAAGTTATGAACATAAAGAGGGACCGCTGGACACACACACAGATGCATGACAGACACAATATCATGACAATAGGTTGTTGGCCTTTAGCAATTGGAGTTAGATTTGATGTTAATCCTAGCATTTCAAAACAGCATCCAATTTAGTTCTTTCATAAAATGTCTGTCGATCGTCACAATTTCAGTTTGATTATTCTAAGATTTGGAGATATTAATACCAATGCATTTCAAACATATAAACTGTGCAATTAATACTTCTGCTCTATAAAATCACCTCATTACCAAAGTTGTGATCTCAATTCCATTTAATTTCAGTTTAATGTAAAGCAATAAAGCATCAAGGAGGTGACAATCTTAACTAGGATTAATGACTGCTTTATTAGGTCAAGTTAAGTAGTTTAAAGCAAAACTAATTGAGATAGCAACTATAATATGAATTATTGGAAATAAAAAGTTTCTTCTTACAGTTAATCAATCTCCTGAGAAAAGACACCCTCTCACAATAGTCCTCTCATTCAACTTGATGTAGAATTCGAAACACTTCTTGTTTTATTTTTTTCCTTTCAAGCCAAACTTGCTTGTCAATAAAATATTTAGCTGAAAATTCATGAAACTGATTTATTTTCCTTAAAAAATGTATTTGCAACAACAAAACCAATTTCCAATGTAACTTGTAACTGCTAAACCCAGTACATTCCTGTTTTGACAAAAGATATAGGTAAAAATCAGCCTGCACATAAGTGCAGTCTGATCTTAGTCTACACCATTTATCATGTTCAGGCAAGAGTAGGGTATTTAGTTTATAGTCAAGAAAAAATTGATGAACTTGGTTGATCAACAAGTAATACCTGTTGTAAGTGCTTCAAGACCTTTCATGTTCAATCCCTGGTTTTTACGTCCCAGTGATTTTAGTTGAGAAAACAGCATAGAAAAAGAAGAAATCGCTTATGACAAGCAATTTCTTCTTTATCCACAATATTTTCTACCCTACTGAATCGTTATTTTTCAATTTAAATTCACTTTAGATTTTCGTCTGCAAAACCTTTGAATTTGGACAGGTTTAAAATTTTGCAAAACGGGAAAGGGTTAAGCCCTTTTTTCAAATGCTGTTTTGAAAATGATTTTATTCAGCATGACAAGATACCATTCACAATCAAAAATACTTTCTAATGGCCGTCATCTCTGCGAAAAAATTCACAAACTAGTTTTCTAGTTCTAGAACTTTATCTAGAACTTCTAGAGTTTATTTTGAGGTTGTAGAACTTTGTTGAACATTTTAGAACTTCAGTTCTAGAACTTGTCTTAGATTCAAGAACTTAACTTTTAGAACCTTGAGGTTCTTGAACTAAATCTATTCAAGAACCTACAAAGGTCCAGATCTTGGTTCAAGAACTAAGCCAGTTCTACAACTTTAAATTTTGAGTAATAGAACTTGAGTTCTAGAGCCTCATAGTTCTTGAACTTTTGTGCTAAAATCTACAAAGTTCTTGAACTTTGTTAAATTTGCGTTTCACTCCTCTTTCGACAGTCTGTCATTCATATTATGGTGGCTGGAGCACCTAACCATGAGTTCCTGGTATTTCTCGCACCAGTACAACCACTACATCATTTATAAGCCTCCCACTGCTCATTCCACTTAGTTTTACCATTGATGGGAGACTGGTATTTGAAAGAATATTCACCACAGCTGGTGATTGAAACAGGGACCCTAGACTAGGTCTTCTATGCTCTATCACTACACTATGGTCATGGCCATGGCCAACTTGGTTGAACAAGAGGGCCATTAGCCCAAGCCCTAACCTGAGACAAAACTTAGAATATCAAACATGGGGCAATTTTTGAAGGGATTCACTAGTTGGTGACCCATATGTTATATGAAACCTTTAAGCTTGGTGATTTGTTGTAAAAAGATTCTGAATAACATTTTCTACCTCATTTCGATATCAGTTAAGGTGTGCTCTGGATAAGTCCAAAAATAAGATTTAATCACATTTACCTTTTAACTGTAAACAGGAAGGATCACTAGATGGAATTTAAATATTACCGAAAAGGCATCAAATGTTTTTGTCTGGTTATGGAGGAGAAGATTTATTCAGATTTCTTTGACAGATTTTTAAGATTTTCTACAATGTTTGTATTTCAAAAAAATGTGTGCCCAAGCAGAGCCCAGATAAGACTCAAGGGTCATCACATGAGCAACCTTACAGAGGTTCACCAGGAGGTTCTACATATCAAATATCAATGTTCTAGGCTTTCTCATTTCAGAGTAGAAGATTAAAAGTTCAATAACTTCAAGATCTAGAAGCTCTTGTACTTTGATTCAAGCATCTGTTGTTGTTGATCATCCAAACTCCCTGGTGAAATAGGTAAATTGCACCAAAACTGAACAGAAAAGTTCCCAGAAGAAAAAAAGTTTTTATTAATCTTTTTTTAAACACAAGAGAGTATGAGAGTGTATGTTACATCATTCACACGATTCCTGTAACAATAAATATGTTTTATTACAGACAGGATTAGAAAAAAACAAGAGGCCAATAGGACCTTATCAGTCACCTATGTCCAGATACAGATAAAAGTCCACCAGATGATGCTACATTCCAAATATCAAAGCTCTAGGCCTTTTGTTGAGAGATGATTTTCAAAATGTACACTATATAAACCCAATGTAAAACATGTGACATCCAGGAACGAGGTAATTTTGATCCCGAGGCCATAATTTTTACAATCTTGATAGAGGTGCACCAGATGATACATGTAGAATATCAAAGCCCTAGGCTTTTCCATTCTGGAGAAGTAGATCTTTAAAGTTTTCACTTTATAAGCACTTTATATGCTAAACTTGTGATGCCCTGGATTTTGCTAATTCAGACTCTGGAGCTTTAATTTATACTGTCTTGATAGAGGTCCATCAAATAATGCATCATTCCAATTACCAAAGCTATAGGCCCTCCCATTTGGGAGAAGAAGATTTTTACATTTTTCACTATATAAGCCTATGTTTAACTTGTGATGTCAGGGAATGGGCTAATTCTGACCCTGGGGCCATAATATATACAATCTTGATAGAGGTCCACCAGATGATGCCTCATACCAAATATCAGAGCTGTATAGTTTTTCAGTTTGGTAAAAAAATTATTTTCAAAGTTCTATAAGCTTATGTCCCCTACTCTTCCCCCCCCCCTCTAGCAGATCCATTTCTTGACAGATTTTTTTTCTTATACAAACATTATAGTCCTTGCCCTAAAGACTCTAAATGTGAATCCAATCCAACTGCCAGTTCATGACAAGAGGAATTTTAAACATGAACTCTGTTTAGTCCCTTCCTATAATCAGGATGTTTCCTGCCAAGTTTAGTTGAAATCCATCCAAGGGTTTTTAAGAAGAAGTTGCAATGTAAAAAGTTAACACACGGCACTCAACAGACAAAAACAAGAACGCAATATGTCACAATGACCTTTGGTCAGGTGACCTGACTAGTGAGTAGAATTTCATTCATTATTAAGACTGACCTTACCCCATCCAATTTCCTACAATTGCTATAATTTATAAAAGAAAATAGCTTAGTTATGTAACTGGTTCAAGAACATTAAATGGCAGTACAGTAACTCTGCACTAAGTTCTTGAACTGTCATTTAATATTCTTGAAAATTCAAGATCTAGTTCTAGAAAATCCAAGAACCAAGAACCAGTTAGGTTCTTGAACTGTAATATAACATTCTAAAATGTTCTGGACCTGAAGTTCTAGAATGTTCTGGAACTAGTTCTAGAGCTTTTAAGCAGGGGCAAGAAAAACAAGGCGTTAAATGAAGAAATTGCCTAATGTATTTGCTGCTGCAACTCCACCAGCTTTCCACACAGTGAAATGGCAAATTTGAGACCAATCTGATTGGTTCATGCAGTTGGATAGCTAATCCTTTCATTTTCATTTTCCTGCAGTTTAGAACAAAAATAGGAAATAAATCATGGACAAGAGATTATCTAAATCACCCCCCCCCCTGATACCAAACTTTTCAAATACTTCCAAAGAATCATTTTTAGTTTCTTCCTTCTATCATAGTTAATTTATATTTGATGTTTTTAAGTGCCTTTTAAAGTCATATCAAATAGTTAACTTAACCCTTGTCATGGTGAACCTTAAATATTCCTGCTTTGGCAGGAGGAACAAAGATCAGTCTGTGCATGTGCACAGTCTGATCTTTGCCTATACCATCTGTTTGTCCTTTTTAAGCCTGAACTTTTCCACAAGGTCAATTCTCAAAGTAAATATTGGCCATGAAAACCAAGTATGCAGTGCTGTCAAGGGCTAGTTGATTATAGACATACCTATATAGTCTTTTTTGTAGTATGAAGGAAATTGTTTCATTTATGCATCACAATTTATGTTCCTTTTTTCTGTTTTCTTCATGATAATGGTTCAGGGTTTTGCAGATAGGAAACATATCCATTTATCAGCCATAGAAAACAAGGACTTTTTTGCTTGTTTTTGTATAGAGAGAGAAAGCACAATTCATCTTATCTTGAATTGCAAATGTACTCGAAATAAAACATGCATTCTAAATTGGAAAATCAATGTATAGAACCACAGCTCACACATTAACAAATTCACAAATAGATTTAGGAGTTTCAATTATTTGTCTCTTCTTGTTTGAAGCTCCCAATACTATCAAACACAGATTTAACTACTCAAAGACAAAAATCTGGGCATGCGGAAATCTTTAGCAATGAAACAAGAGTTGTCCAGGGAAAACATTAACTTACCCTAACACCTGTTTGTCACAAAAAGACCTTTACAATCAACCCGAACCCACACAATCCCACTCTTTATCACCACTTGAGAAAAATGCTTGGGAAAATATGGTGGATATGGAAGAAATTGCTTGTTACAAGTGGGTAGAAGTTCCATATCTAGAAAATGAGATTTGTACATCAGAAGTTGTTATCAGATAGTAAAGATGAGAGAGATTGTTGATGGATGACTCTTGTGGATAGAGAAGAAATTATCTGATACTGAATGTCATCAGAAAACAGATCTTTCATGAAATTCTGAATTCTAAACAAATTCTATTGTAGAAGCCTACATCATAGATGAACTCACTAAAAATCATAAATGGCACGTTTATAATATCAGCAATTTTGTCGGGTTTGTGTCTTTTTTTCGAGAATGGGAATAATAGTGGACCTAGAAAAATATACATTGAAAATATTTAGAATGCTAATCGGTGATTTTAAATGCATTTTTATTTTCAAAATTATGTTTTTATGCAAAACGCATCTTATCTGTAGCTCCGTGACAAGTGTGTCCTTCACCCAGTCAGAATCTAGGACAATTGGAACCACTCGGTCATTCCTGTAAGCGTAGATCGGCTGAGAGATACTCCCAATGAATTTAGAAGGCATAGTCTAGGATATCCATTATGTAAAACTAAAAGTACCAGTCAAGGTTGTGACCTTAATCACAGCGCACATCAGTGATTCGGCTTTTTCATGAATGGGCTTACATTTTCAAGTAGTACTACAAGAAATCATGAATCAATTCACAGGCAAGGATACGTTTTTCAGGTCGTTGTCCGGTTCCCAGAGGGAAAGAACAAATTCAGCCGATTCCCAGATTACAGTCAGTATCCTGACTGCAATTAAGAATGCTGTACAAGCTTGGCTTCAAACTTACAACCCCCAAAATGAGAGCATGACGTGTCATTCACTTAGCTAACCCTTGGTTCAGACAAATTGCAGTGGTATTTTCTTTGACTGTGGGACATTTAAAGATTTTTTTAGTGTCTTTTTTTTCCTTTTTTTAACTTAATTTGGACCCACAAGTAGATATATATCTCTAATCAGAATTGGTAAGAGATTCAGGAATTGTTAATGAATAATGTTTGAGGACAAAGAAGAAATTATCCTATCTAAAATGTCATCTTTTAGACAAATATCTCACTGTCTTCATGTGTAAACGACGTCATTGTTAAAATCACTGGGGAATGATTTGATGTTACAATGACAAAGTGCATAAAACATCCAGGCAAACGTATATGTTGTAAATTTGAAACTGTTTGACACTGTCAACCATTCAAAATTACACACACAAAAAATATGCAGAAAAAATACTTCGGTATTTTGTTGATGAAAACATTTATATAGGTAATTACAATCACATCAAGGGTTCTACATAGAAAATACTGCCGTCTAGTGCAGTTGGTAGCGCATCAGACCCCTATTCTTCAATCATAGGATATCATGGGTTCGATCCCTGGCGGTGGTACATATCATTTCCAACATTTGTCTCTCACCAAACATAAACTAAAGTGGGATAGCAGCTGGAGGCTAGGAAAGAATGTAGTGGTAGTACTGGTATGAAAAATACCAGAAACCCATTGTTAGGTGCTCCAGCCGCCACAATATGACTGAAATACTGTTAACCCATTACAACACAAGAAAATTTTAGACTGGTCGAAATTAAAAGGGGTTCCAGACAACAATTTAAACTTGATGAAATTTCAGATTTTTTCATCTTTTTAGAAGGAAAAATTGTGGAAAATGAAGAAATTGCTTGTGACAAGCAATTTCTTCATTTTCTACAATGTTTTCCAAAGCTTTTATATTGAGAGGCGTCTAAAAGCGTCATTGTGTGGGAATGGATTAAAAGTGGCGTTAAACCCCATTCAATCAATCAATCAATCTACATAGAAAATACTTATCTACAAGATCAAGGATAAATTGAAGCTGAAGATAACAATTTGTAATATATTCACCCCTGGTTGAAAGTCAAAACCCTTAAAGATATATCTGATTATTGATCCAATCAAAACATTTGAATTTTGATAGATTGAACTAAAATTAAATATATTATATCTAAATATTGTTATATTTTAATATATTGCTATATTTGATGAAAGATTGAATAATGAAATGAACTGTACATGTTCTACTCAGTCATGTTGTATAAATCCATTCCCACACAACAGAATTGTAGAGTGATCCAAATTCAAAGAATTTGCAGATGACAATTTCAAGTTGAGAGAATTTTGAATACCTCAGTCTAGAAAACAAGTTTGTAACAAGTAATTTCATCATCTTCAACCTTGTTTTCCTAAAGTCTTTTCTTGAGGTTCATTAAAAAGAGAGATTGTGTAGGAATGGATTAAGCTAAGCTGCACTAGGCAAGAACTTTTGCTTTAACAAGATTTTCTATATGAACAAAAGCTCTGCATGAAGATGCCAATGCTCATTCTATTCAAGTGCTTTAATAATGGGTAAAACCTTTAAGTACAAAAAATTGGGGCATAATCTTTTAACAAGAGGACCATGATGGTCCTAAATCGCTCACCTGAGGCATCTCCAAATTACAGTACTTTTTAATATAAAAAAGGCACAACTTATAAAAGATATATAAGATTTTGGGCTTTGTACAAAACAATCCAGTAATGTTTTACAATAATAATGAATGCCTTTGGCATTATAGTTTAATCCATTACCAAACTATCCCAGAATTTGTCACCCTCAGGGAAAATAGGTTTGAAAAAAACATAGCGAGAAAGGGAGTGACAAGCAATTTATCCATTTCTCACAGTGTTTTCTACCTGAAATTCTTTGTATTTAGATTTCAATCAAACTCTAATTACACTTCAATGGGTGTAATTTTAGCAACCTTGGTAGAGAACAATCTGGATGTACTATACATCAAAATATGAATGCATTACAACTTATACATGAGGAGTGGAAGATATTTGAACATGCTCTTATTGAGCGTTTTTCATATCTTTGGATGCCTTGGGAAGGGCCATGTTTGTCCAAAGGATATAAACATGGTAGAGAACAATAATGTTATCCTTTGTTTTTAATGTAAATGCTCTAGAGCCAATATTTAAGAAGAGTTCTTTCAATGCAATTTAAGCAATTTTCAACCCAGGAGCAGAGACATTTTTATCCTAAGAGCATATTTTCCTGTTATATAGTACAAAATTATTTAGTCATGCTACATACCAAATATGAATGCCCTTCACCTTATATTTCAGAAGGAGAAGACTTTTGATGTTGCTCTAATTGAGGGTTTTCAAAAAATTTTTACCTCTGGGGCAGTGCCATGTTTTATCCCAGGGCTAACATTTTAGCTAACATGGTAGAGAACCATCTGGTTATGCTATATACAAAATATGAATGCCTTAGACTTTGTAGATTGGGAGGAAAACACTATTGAACATGGTCTAATGGAGCTTTTTTACAAACTTTGGACACCCAGGGAAAGGGTGTTTATTAACCTACAGGCATAATTTGATCAAAACTGATAGATAACAGCCAGGCTATGCTACACACAAAATATAAATGCCCTCCTCCATAAAATGAAGACTTTTTTTTAACATACTCAAATTTTGCGTTTTTCCCAATTTTTGACCCCTAGTGCAGGGCCGTTTTTGACCTGAGAAAGACAACTTTTTGTGATTTAGTACAAAACCATCTAGTTATGCTCAATACCAAATATGAATATCCTAGAGCTTATAGTTTAAGAGGAGAAGTCTTTTGAAATTGCTCTAAGTAAGCATTTTTCCAAACTTGGACCTCTAGGGCGGGGCCATTTTAGACCCCAGAGATTAAATATTTAAAAACTTGGTAGAGAACCATATGATTAAGCTCTATATAAAATATAAATGCCTTTGGCCTTGTAGTCTGTGAGAAAAAAGACAACATAGATTTTCTAAAATTTCCCATTTTCATATGCCACGGTTACAAGAGTTTTTTGCAGAATTAAATTCTTTTAACAACTTTTGAAGAGCTTCAACCAAGGAACTTCCCTGCAAAGTTTCAGCTTGATTGGCCTACTGGTTTAGGAGGAGAAGATTTTTAAAGATTTTTACAGATTTACTAAGGATTCCCATTTTCACATGCCGCGGCAGCCAGAGTTTTTGACGGAATTAAATTCTTTTAACAACTTTTGTAGAACTTCACCCAAGGAACATCCCTGCAAAGTTTCAGCTTAATTGGCCTACTGGTTTAGGAGGAGAAGATTTTTAAAGATTTTAACAGATTTACTTCAGATTCCCATTTTCACATGCCGCGGCAGCCAGAGTTTTTGACAGAATTAAATTCTTTTAACAACTTTTGTAGAACTTCACCAAAGGAACATGCCTGCAAAGTTTCAGCTTGATTGGCCTACTGGTTTAGGAGGAGAAGATTTTTAAAGATTTTTTCAGATTTACTAAAGATTCCCATTTTCACATGCCGCGGCAGCCAGAGTTTTTGACGGAATTAAATTCTTTTAACAACTTTTGTAGAACTTCAACCAAGGAACTTCCCTGCAAAGTTTCAGCTTGATTGGCCTACTGGTTTAGGAGGAGAAGATTTTTAAAGATTTTTACAGATTTACTAAGGATTCCCATTTTCACATGCCGCGGCAGCCAGAGTTTTTGACAGAATTAAATTCTTTTAACAACTTTTGTAGAACTTCACCCAAGGAACATCCCTGCAAAGTTTCAGCTTGATTGGCCTTCTGGTTTAGGAGGAGAAGATTTTTAAAGAAAATGTGGACGGACGGACAGACGGACGGACAGACGGACGGACAGACGGACAGACGGACGGACGGACGACGGACAACGACCGATCACAATAGCTCACCTCGCACTTTGTGCTCAGGTGAGCTAAAAAGTGCATGTTAAGTTATCCCACTTGTTGGTATAGATATTGCTCTTTTGATAGTGAACATATATTCCAAGTTTCAAGGAAACATGTTCAGTAATACCAGAGATATTATGAATTATCAATAATACCAGAGATATTATAAAATATCAATAATACCAGAGATATTATGAATTATCAATAATACCAGAGATATATAAAATATCAATAATACCGGAGATATCATAAAATATCAGTAATACCAGAGATATCATAAAATATCAATATTACCGGAGATATTATAAAATATCAATAATACCGGAGATATTATAAAATATCAATAATACCAGAGATATTATAAAATATCAATAATACCGGAGATATCATTAAATATCAATAATACCGGAGATATTATAAAATATCAATAATACCGGAGATATTATAAAATATCAATAATACCAGAGATATCATAAAATATCAATAATACCGGAGATATTATAAAATATCAAAGTCTTCCAACAACAACAACGCTGACACAGACGATGCCCTGGCCATAGCAATAACTCAGGTTTTCTCCGAAAAGAGCCGAGTTAAAAATGCCATTAAAACACCATATGGGCATATTTCTCCACTATGCTAATTGGCATGTCTACCATCAGTATTATCAGTGCTTAGACTCTTTTTCTCTCTGTGAAGTTGACAAGATGAAGACACAAACTCTTGTCCTCATCCAAATGCCTCCCCCCACACACACACACCTCTGGAAAGAATCATAACTCACAGCCTTCCAAGTAGAATAAGCTTATAATCATCAAAGGCCAGACAGAGTTGCAGAACTGAAAAGTATCTGCAGGACAATGATACAACTGTAAAGACACATAACATTTAGTAAATAAGTTTATTGAACCTTAAGTAGCCCAGTATTTCATCACAAAATATCTGCTGGCAAGTAAATGATTCTCAGAAGAAATTCAATATGTTTCCTTTCAAGAAAAGAAAAAAGAAACATTTCAGCAGTCAGCCTTCCCTGTATATGACAAATTCACTCAATCATCATTGCCATATTCCTCGCCCTAAAAGATCATTTCTTCCTCTGTCAGAAACTCCCTTGATAAATATTTCAGTATTTTGACAGTCATATATACCTATTGTGAGATCCTTTTTTTGCAGAAAAGACGTAGGTGATAAAAGCTTATATGTTTGGTAAATCATTGTCCAATTGCTATATACAGAAAGTAAAACATTTTTCGAAAATAAACATGCAATTAGTTTTCCTTATAATAATCAAGTTGGCTGAGAAGCTACACATGTATTGGCCCAAATTTCTTGTTGCAGTTGTATATGTCACTAGTGTGAATATTGACAGGAAGTCATGGTTGGGTGCATTACTTTTTTGAGATTATCGTTTTCTGATGACAGTCCCCAAATAATTAAGATCTTGGACAATATTAGATTAGCAATATTCATTGAGAATTATTACCAATAAGAAACAAATGAGAGATTTTGTATATCTTATAACCCATTCCCACACAGAGACGCCTTTAGATGCCTCTATAGAAAAAAGCTTTTGAAAACATTGTGGAAAATTATCCACAATGTTTTCTACCCCAAAAGATAAAGATTTTTAAAATTTCATGGACTTTTAATTGTCGTCTACAACTCCTTTCAATTCGGACCCATCTAAAATTTTGCCATCTGGTAATGGGTTAAACCTTCTGCGACCAAGTAGTAGCTTGACCCATTCCTACACAATCACCCTTTTTCATGCCCAAAGACTTGCTATAAAGAAAACATAGTGAGAAAAGACGAAATTGCTTGTTTAACAATGTTTTCTTCCCTAACTAGTCCTTAGTTTTCAATTTCAAAGCGATTTGAATTGTCGTCTGTAACTAGTCCAAAATTATGTCGTTTGGTAATGGATTGCAAATGCTAATTCAAGATAATAATAAACATCTTTGAACAGATGTAACTGAATTATAAAGCTTATCAATCAGCTGGTATGCTAGAAGACAAATTACTCACTTTATAACTGAAAGAGTGTGTGTTATTGAAACCGTGACCGCAACTAAGCTAAGGGGGTTAATGGTAGGCTTTTTCATATATAAAAGGAGTCTTTAGCCTTCTATGAAGTATATAGAATCTATGATAACGCCATTTTCAAAAGGTACAGTTGATTTGCAGAGACAGGTTTTGAAAAATAATAAATCGAACCTAACTGGGCACTACTTCTTGTCTAACCTAGTAGCATCTTACTGGATTTTCCAAACTGGGTAACACTGATGGACGCCTTTGGAGTCCATCAAAAATTAATGTCAGAGTAATAAATCTTTTCCTTTTGGATGATATTATGGTCAACTAGAGGTGCTTGAGCACCTGTATTGCTCCACAGGCCTGAATTTACTCAAGAAAAACTTAGAAAAACATTATGGAAAATAAAGAGTAGCTTAAAAAAGCAATATGTTTATTTTCACAAATTCAAAATTGTCTGTAACTATGTCTTTGGATGTGGACCAAAAATGTTGATGTCTGCTAAAGGGCTAAAGGAATCATAACCTTTCTTTTACAACAACTGAATTAACTCATAAACAAAAGATCTTCAGGCTGGAAATATTACAAAGGAAGCAATGATTTGCAGCATAGTTAATCAGTCCAGCAGCATTATTACTTCCCTTTAACCCATTACCAGACGACAAACTCAAAGGTATTGCAGACAACGATTTAAAGTTTATGATTTTTTATATTTTTTTCAAATTTCTGGGTAGAAAACATTGTTGAAAATTGATTGATTGATTGGATTGGTTTAATGCCACTTTCAACAGTATATCAGCTATATCGAGGCGGCTGGAGCACCTAACAATGGATTCCTGGTATTTCTCACTAGTACTACCACTACATCCTTTCCTAGCCTCCAGCTGCTATCCCACTAGGTTTATGATTATCCACCCATTGGTTAGAGACAAATGTCAGGAAGAATATGCTCCGCCGCCGGGGATCGAAACCATGACATCCCATTCTTGAAGATTAAGAGTCTGATGCGCAACCAGCTGCGCGTTGAAAATGGAAGAATTTGCTTGTTACAAGCAATTTCCTCAGTTTACACGATGTTTTCCCAATTGATTTTCTTGAGGGGTATCCAAAAGTGTCACTGTGTGGGAATGAGTTAAGATGTCAAACAATATAGTGCCAATGAAATTTCAGCCTATAATTCTAAGCCGATCAAAATTTTCTTCCAAAAAAAACTCATTAAAGGACATCCAAAATATATCCATGATTATCCATTTAAAATTTGATTGATATCAAATTGATACTTCCTAAGGAGAATATGTACCCCTCCCTTCTAAAAATCATGTTTGTCATCCATTTATTTTTCTTCAAGGATTCTGTGAAATTTGAAGATAATCTAGTCAGTAGTTTCAGAGAAAAATATTTTCTCAGTTTCCACTACACACCATGAATCGTATGCAAAAAATTAGGCCAAGCTATAAAAATTGTTTTTTTTTTTCTATCTGATTCATTATTAAAGGCCATCCAAGGATTATTTCTGAGATATTTTGTTTAAATCCATCAATTTGTTTCTAAGATAAAGACTTTCAAAGTTCTCACCATATATGGAAATTAGCCCCACCTGTCAAAGCCAATTAAAATTCTTTGAAAGAATTTAATAAAAGGTCACCAAAGGATCATTCCTGTAAAATTTTGTAGAAATCTGTGCATTAATTTTTAGAGTTTACAGACGCACATACGGACAATGACCATGACAATAGACAAAAGACATGACAAAAACACAGTCATGTGAATTTTAGAGCAATAGCATATTTAGGAACATGATATGGCAGTATGTTGCACGTAAAACTTTAACCAAAAAATTTTATGTAAAAAAAAGGGCTAAAATTCCACTCAAATGAATGTCAGAGTAATGAATCTTTTCCTTGGGGATGATATTAAAATAAAAAAGGGAAAATGCAAAGTTTCAAATTTTACCAACAAAAAACTAGAGACTCTTTTCTGAAACTTTTTCTAGTTTGGACCAGTCTAAATATTTTTGTTTGGTAATGGGTTAATTTAACTAAATATATCGGAAACCAAACAGTTTGGCTTCTGTTCAAGGCTGCGAGAAAATGTAATTAATAAATCTAGCAAACAGGCCAACTTAAAGTACGACCCAATTAACCCCCAATGACAAGTGACGCCCTAGTTCACGATCATTTCTGGTTGTAAATCGAGTTTCCCTGTAGTGTGTCTAAATATACAGAAATATCCAATTATAGAAAGAAAAGTCTTGCTATCATGTCCTGAGCAAGGAATAGCTATGCCTATAATAGAATATCAATTCATTTATACATAATATTATTCCACAAGATCTATCTTACAACAAAGGGTGTTTCTGTATGATAGCTGAGATATTCTCTCTCTAAAGCAGGGATTTTTGTCTAACATCAACAAAGTGGGGTCCAAGGGACTCAGCAGTTGGTAAAGAAGATTCCTTGCTTAAGGTTATGAGCCTCTGGTTTAATTAAACATATTTATAAACAAGTGACATTTAGTGATTAAAGGTCAATTTGGCATAGACAATATTCATCATAAATTGTACAGTTCTATACCTACACTCATGTAGTTATTTTACTTTTGATAAGTTTTTTGATAAGTTACAGCTTGTAATAAATGACCTAAATAGCTATGACCTTCTATGACTCAACATCAGAAAGGAATTGTGATGTAAATGTTGATGAGGCATGACAGGATAAGCTTCATGGAGGTCACACAACCATGAAAGAAACAATTTCTGCTGCTTTCACAATGTATTTCAAAGCTATTTTTCACAACAGATGTTATTATTTTCTATTATAAGATAAAGCAGAATAAAGCTAAATTGAACGTAATAACCTGTAAACCGCAGCTTAAATGCCAAAAATATCCCAAAAATATTTGATACTCAAGGAATAGATCCACTTATATACACATCTAAAAAAGCTTTGCATGGAAAATATGAATTGCATGCTACAAATAATTACTCTTTTTTCACGCAGCCGCCGTCATAGCGCAGTCGGTAGCGCGCAAGACTCCTAATCTTCAATCATAGGTGTCATGGGTTCGATCCCCGGCGGCGGCAAATATTCTTTCCGACAATTGTCTCTCACCAATGGGTTGATAATCGTAAACCTAAGTGGGATAGCAGCTGGAGGCTAGGAAAGGATGTAGTGGTAGTACTGGTGTGAGAAATACCAGGAATCCATTGTTAGGTGCTCCAGCCGCCGCGATATGACTGAAATACTGTTAAAAGCGGCGTTAAACCCCATTCAATCAATCAATCTCTTTTTTCACAATGCTTTCTTCCCTATGTGATCTTTTTGTTTCAGTTTACAAGCACTTTGCAGCCAAATCAATATTGACCAGTCTAAATAAATCAGAAATAGGATTTTCACTCTGGTCAGGTGATGTGATTTCAACCAATCAAATATCTTTATTATCATTAATTTTGCATTTTGCAATTATTTGTGCTGGTGAGAGGCCTGGATTGTTAAAGCTGGAATTTTATCTAGATTTATTCTAGGAACAAACTTCAAATGTCAAGGGTTAATGAAGCATCTTAACCCAATCCCACATAATAAAATTTTAGACTAGTCCAAATTGAAAGGAAATGCAGACAACTATTTAAAGTTTATGAAATTTTAGATTTTTCAACTTTCTGGGTAGAAAACTTTGTGGAAAATTAAGCAATGTTTCCCAAATTGTATTTCTTGAGGGGTAGTCAAAAAGCGTCATTGTGTGGGAATGGGTTAAGCAGGGTCTACATTTCTATCTAAAAACCTACAGAAGACTTGATAAACTTAGCCATAGAGAGTGTGCAAAGTTTAATTACTACAATCAAATATTGATGTGTGTACACTCAGTAGAAATTGTCCCTCACTTCTTTCAGAGTTTCAAAAACATGACTTTATTTCTGGGAAAATTATTTTGTCAACATCCAAATCAATTACCTCTATGGTAAAACAGCAGTTATCATACAAGGACTTTACCAATTTATTCATTTAACCCATTCCCTCACAATGATGATTTGGATTCCCCTCATGAGGGGCAATTGGGAAAACAGTGTAAACTGAAGACAAGCAATTTCTTCATTTTACATGTTTTCATACCCATGGCAGAAAGTTGAAAAAATCTAAAATTTCATAAACTTTAAATTGTGGTCTGCAACTCCTTTAAATTTTAACCAGTCTAAAATGTTGCCATTTTGTTGCACAATGTTTTCCATTTTTTTTTTTTTTTTTATTTCTTTCGTGGGCTTCAAAAAGGGTCCTTGTATGGGAATGGGTTAAATTGTTGACCTGATGAAGATAAGAATAAGACAGAAATAGGGAATATATGGTAAATGCATATTTTAGGAGGGAGGCAGGAGGTCACAGAGTCATGGTCCTTTGATTAAAATGGAAGCCTTTAGTTATTGAGTTTATGAACAAAATGTGATGGGCAATTGGATATGAGTTTACAGAAAGTGAGAGCTTAAACGAGGAAAGTTAATGTTTTTAAATAGTAGGTCAAAGCTCAAGGTTATAGGTAAGTGAAGTCAAGGTCATCAGGTGAGTGTACAATTGAATATGTATACCTCAAAGTTTGGGGTATTATTAGAAAATTTCATCCAATAAATGGTTCATTTTCTAAAGATTGTGGAGGTTTTTCAAATCCACGAGGCTTCATGGAATGGATGTTTGTGTCAAGTACATTGAATTAACCTATTACCACACAATGACTTTTATATTTTTGAATATGATCTTGATTAGGTAATTGGCAGGTATAGTTTTAAATTCGATGTGAACTGAGCACAATCATGATTCATGGAAAAGGTGTCATCTTAGAATGACTAGTTAAAAAGGGAAACAATTCTGTTTTATTTTTCTGAAATAGTCAGAATCTAGGACAGCCCAAAAAAGTTTGGAGACAAGTCAGCTGAACCTGTCCATTATAGAACGTCCCACTGACCAAGGGCAAAGTTTCGTCTGCTAATAAAAGACTCCAAATGGGCTGTAAGAAAATTGTTCCTGATTTCCACAAAACATCCCAAACTTTCGACTTGTCATGAGACAGTTGTCCCATGCTTTTTCCTATCTTGTCAGAACACTGCAGATGGTTACCCATGCGAAAAATATCCAGCTAAAAGCCGGCTTTTACGCTGCGTAAAAGCCGGCTTTTAGCCGGCTAAAAGCCGGCGGTATTGGCACCTGCGTAATAGCAAGCTTTTACCCAGAGCTGCGTAAACGCAGCTTACATGGAATTTTATCTCAAATAATCACAAAAGCTGCGCATTTTCTGCGTTAAAGCTGCGTAAACGCAGCTTTAACGCAGCTTTAACGCAGAAAATTCAGACTTTACAAAAAATTGCCTTTATTTTTCCAAAACCTGCGTATAAGCTGCGTAAATGCAGCTTTAACGCAGGTGCCAATACTGCCGGCTTTTACGCAGCTTTTACCCAGCTTGATGGATGAAAAACTCAGAGCTGCGTAAATATATGGTAGCTGCGTTTTTTATACGCAGAGCTGCGCATCAAAATGCAGGGCTGAGTTTTAAAAGTGCAGAGCTGCGTTTTATGATAACAGGGAGCTGGGTTTTGAGAAAGCTGCAGTTAAGCTGCCAATAAGCTGCAAATTTCTAGAATGCAAAAAGATTATTTTAACTCTTGTCATGTTGATCCTGGAATATTGCTGCTTTAATGCGGGCTTTGGCAAGTGTGTTGACTAAGATCAGACTGCACAAATGAATCTGATCTTAGCTTACACTACCTGCTTGCTGTCATAGTGTTGAGAAAATCTTTAAACCCAACATTGATCAAATTATGTCAAAGTTTTAAAATATAATGGAAAAAAGATAAATATACAGTAGCACTAGGGTTAAAATCTTATTACCACAGCTGTGTTGATACAGCAATTAAACAGCATAAAACAATTGGATAAGCAATCATTTAATTAACAGGAGCTACAATATATGGTGAATATATGATGATGAATCAAAATTTTTGACAGGTCCAAATTCAAAGGAGTTGCAGATTTTTTAAACTTTCTGTGTAGAAAACATTGTGAAAAATGAAGAAATTGCTTGTTGCAAGCAAATCCTTGATTTCCACAATGTTTTCCAAATTGTTTTTCATTGGGTGCTTTTAAAAGCATCATTGTGTGGGAATGGGTTAAGAAGCACTTATTGAAATCACAATTTTAGTTAAAAAAAAAAAAACACAAAATATTTAAGAAACAACAATAAGCCTGTAAAGCTTTTAGTGGATTGTATCAGTTTGATCTTTCTGTAACACCCTGTGCTCTCTATCCTTGGGTTGTTATTTCCAATCCAGGCTCAACAAACCCTCTCTCCTACATTTGATAAATATCAATGTGGCTGGCTTCATTTGTCTCACACTAAGCTGCCAGTTTAATAGGGATGAGCTGCTGATGGCTTTGAAGTAATGTTTTGATTGTTCTAGCGGGAGAATCCACAAGGAGCTGTGATTAGGTCACCAGTCACTACAATATAACAAAAACATTTCTCTGAAACTTCAAATATTAATGCAATTGATACTTTCAATTATCAATTATTGGATTTATATTCAATATTGATTTTGTCAGTATATCTACTTATTGATTTCAGCAAAAGCCTCATGTGTGGGTGCCAGGCTCATCTGATAATATTCCTAATTGAAAAGGGGACATATTTTTACAAAATTACTTAGTGTTACCTCCATTAATGGCATGAACTTCTCAGATAAAAGTAAACATATATACCAAGTTTCACAAAGTATCTTAAAAAATAATGGATAGCAACTTCTGCAGATATTCTGATCAGACTTTACCTTATGGTGGCCCTGTCTTCATGTGATCTCATTTGTTCAGGGGATGTAAAACCCTAAATAATTAATCAATAAATCAAAATACACTGCAGCTCCACTATAACGCTGTTGATGGGGTCCAAGAAATGAAACAGCGGAAGAAGTGGAGTTATTATGCTATAACGCTGCCCCCCCCCCCCCGCCGTAACTGAAATTTTCAACCGTCGGAATCGGAACCAAACACCCGATAATTCGTGATAAAAATCCTGTAACAAGTTTAATTCTATACAATTTACTAGTCGGGAAATGAAAAACAACAACTGTAGTTACGAGATTTTAGCAGAAACCGACGAAATTCAGCGTGGGAGAATTAATTTCTAACCTTACCTTCCCGGTCTATCAGGATTGAATAATCCGTCTACACGTCTAAAAATTGTGGCTCCCTTTCTCCCAATATAAAGAAGCTAGAACTTTTACCCGAGACATGTTTTTTTATCATGATAGTCGTCGGCATTAATCTAATTGAATTTAGTTTTACACGGACGTAAATATTTCCATCCTTAGACAAAAGGGATAAAATCTAAGTATTCCGCATAGCGACGTCTCCTTGGAGACCGACAAGTTGTTGAACACCTGGGGTTACTGAAGCGTTGAGAAAATGTTGCGTGGATCGACCTTCGAACTTCTTTCGCGGTAATGGACTTGGTCTAATTTCTGTACCATTGTTAAAAAATACGGTAACAATAAACCGACAAAGAACTCTATCTCAACCTAGTCATTTACGAATCGGGAATTTAAACCGACCAGTTGCATGTATACAAAACTGGTTTGAACTTTGTAGCCGCTAACTTTTAATCGTAATAATGAAGGTCATAATAATCGAAATAAATCCGAGACGGCGGAATGTCTGGTTTCATAGGGACAAGAGTAAAAAATTCGGTCAGCAAGAATTCTCACGGGGTACGCGTCTGGCACGTGTCAACTCCGGAAACTCTCCCATAAATAGCTGAACATCTGGCGACGGCACCTTTGATCACCTTTCCTCCCTTAGAATAAAATAAACTGTACCCGAAAAGACTTGACTTCAAATTTGTCGACGAGCTTTTTGCCGTGTGTTTGATCATACAGGATAGCATTAAATTTTCGGATTATTGAAAGAAATGCAGAAAAATAACGGTATTTTATTTTAATCTACTTATATTTTCTATCCCGTTCGGATGAGTATCTTCCGATATTGTGACATTTACAATTCAAATTCACGTATTTTCTGTATTTAGCGAAAACATCGCAACTACGACTGATTGTTTTCAAAGCACATTGTTGCGTTTTTATCTGGAAGCTACTATCCTCTACGAGCTCCGGATACCAGCAAACTATAAAGTGAAATAAATAGTAGGCTCAAGTCAATTTGTCCAATTTCACGTTCGCGCATTTCTTTAAGAAAACGTCCTACCCGGGGACTGAAGAAACTTAAGAACGCCGACAGTGAAACAGTCTGATATTTTAATCGTACCACCTTCAAGGTTTGTAACTGAAGGATACCGAGGTGCGAGTCTATTCTCTATTGATTTGAAAAATATAAAAGACCTAAGGCATTGATCATCTCAATGTTAAACAGTAAGACCAAACAATCAAACTGATTTTGTAAATTGAAACACTACGCATGTCATCAATCAAACATGGCAATTACCTCTGAAGTAATGCATTAATGACCAGGACCGTCCACGTAAGGTGTTAAAAACTTACCTGGCTTCTTGTAATTATCGATTTTTATGTGCAACCCTTTTTCTTCGAGCGGGCCGAAGACGGGATGAAAAAATCGCGGCCAAATCAGCATTAACGTCGTATCTCAGCATCTGCAACCCGAAATGCCCCCCCCCCCCTCCAAAATTTTGGGAGCCAAGCGGACCCCGCGTTATAATGGAGTCAGCGCTGTGCCCGGTAGCGTTATAGAGGAGTTGCAGTGTAGATATTATGCATTTAGAGTTGCCTCTCTTGATAGTATAGATTGCTCTTTTGAGATTGAAAGTATTATGCATCTTTTTACTCAAGATTTCTAAACTGTTATTGCCTGGCATCACAACTAAAACAAGAGGACCATGATGGTCCTAAATCGCTCACCTGAGGCATCTGCAAATTACAGTACTTTTTTGTATAAAAAAGACACAACTTGAGCAAAATAAATTAAACAAGTATAAGATTTTGGGCTTTGTACAAAACAATCCAGTAATGCTTTAAAATGAAATGAATGCCTTTGGCTTCATAGTTTAATCGATTACCAAACTATCCCAGAATTTGTCACCCTCAGGGAAAAAGGTTTAAAAAAGCATTGTGAGAAAGCAAGCAATTTCTCCATTTCTATTTAAGAAGAATCCTTTCAATGCGATTAATGCAATTTTCAATCCCAGGAGCAGAGACATTTTTATCCTAAGAGCAAATTTTCCTGTAACATAGTACAAAATTATATAGTCATATTACATACCAAATATGAATACCCTTCATCTTATATTTCAGAAGGAGAAGACTTTTGCTCTAATTGGGTGTTTTCCAAAATTTTGGACCTCTGGGGCAGTGCCATTTTTTATCCTAGGGCTAAGATTTTAGCTAACATAGTAGAGAACCATCTGGTTATGCTATAAATCAAATATGAATACCTTAGACTTTGTAGATTGGGAGGAGAAGACTGTTTAACATGGTCTAATTGAGCATTTTACGAACTTTGGACACCCAGGGAAGGGGTGTTTTTTAACCTACAGGCATAATTTAATCAAAATTGATAGATAACAGCCAGGCTATGCTACACTCAAAACATAAATGCCCTCTGCCTTAAAATGAAGAATTTTTTCAACATACTCAAATTTTGCATTTTTCCAAATTTTTGGACCCCTAGTCAGGGCCGTTTTTGACCCTTGGATGAAAACTCTTTGTGATATAGTACAAAACCATCTAGTTATGCTACATACCAAATATGAATATCCTAGACCTTATATTTTAAGAGGAGAAGCCTTTTGAAATTGCTCTTATTCAGAATTTTTCCAAATTTCGGACCTCAGGGGCGGGGCCATTTTTGACCCCAGAGATTAAATATTTAAAAACTTGGTATAGAACGATATGATTAAGCTCTTTACAAAATATAAAGGCCTTTGGCCTTGTAGTCTATGAAAAAAACAAAATCAAAGATTTACTAAAATTTCCCATTTTCATATGCCGCGGTTACAAGAGTTTTTGAGGGAATTAAATTCTTTTAACAACTTTTGAAGAGCTTCAACCAATGAATATCCCGGCAAAGTTTCAGCTTGATTGGCCTACTGGTTTAGGAGGAGAAGATTTTTAAAGATATTTAAAGAATTACTTAAGATTCCCATTTTAAAATGCCGCGACAACCAGAGTTTTTGACGGAATTAAATTCTTTTAACAACTTTTGAAAAGCTTCACCCAATAAACATTCCTGCAAAGTTACAGCTTGATTGGCCTACTGTTTAGGAGAAGAAGATTTTTAAAGATATTTAAAGAATTACTAAAGATTCCCATTTTCATATGCCGCGGTTACAAGAGTTTTTGACGGAATTAAATTCTTTTAACAACTTTCAAAGAGCTTCACCCAATGAACATCCCTGCAAAGTTTCAGCTTGATTTGCCTAATGGTTCAGGAGGAGAAGATTTTTAAAGATATTTAAAGAATTACCATAATTTCACAATTCATATGCCGCGGCAACCAGAGTTTTTGACGGAATTAAATTCTTTTAACAACTTTTGAAGAGCTTCACCAAAGGAACATCCCTGCAAAGTTTCAGCTTGATTGGCCCACTGGTTTAGGAGGAGAAGATTTTTAAAGATTTTTACAGAATTATTAAAGATTCCCATTTTAAAATACCGAGGCAACCAGAGTTTTTGACGGAATTAAATTCTTTTAACAACTTTTGAAGAACTTCACCCAAGGATCATCCCTGCAAAGTTTCAGCTTGATTGGCCTACTGGTTTAGGAGGAGAAGATTTTTAAAGAAATTGTGGACGGACGGACAGACGGACAGACAGACAGACGGACGGACGGACAGACGGACAACGACCGATCACAATAGCTCACCTCGCACTTTGTGCTCAGGTGAGCTAAAAATAGCAGAGCTAAACATGAGTTCAGAATTATCCTACTTAGAGCCATTTCTGCTCTCCAAGGAAGAAAAAAATAGTTGAAATATTATCTATCGCTTATTTGATCACTAAAGCAAACACAAGCTTTCTTAATATCAATATGCAAAAGCAGGTTTTAAGTGATGTTCTCTAGAAAGAGTATTTTGTGTTTTTCTTGTCGATTTCAATTAGTGTTTGTTTACATTTTGAAATCGAGACGAATGCACCAGACACTTCACCAGAAATCTTCACTAATCTTCAGCATTGACTGTTATATGCGCAGGCGCTGATGAATGAACTTTATAGATGATTTCGTTAATCTTCATGACCCAGCTAGTCGTTTGAATGACTAGCAAAAGATAAAACGTCATCACTGACGTCATATTTTATTGTAAACAAACCTTAAATTTTGGTAGGTCACATTTTAAAATATTGTAACTTCTTTCATGAATTGTAGGCTTACTGCGTAGAATTATGTTGATCTTATAATTCCAATTGTCATATTTATTTATGCTTTTAAGCCTGGTGTATATTTTTTTTTAACTAATTTAACGCTTGTCATGCTGAACCCGGAATATTCCGTTTCAGCCTGCATGTAAGTGCAGTCTTATCTTGGTGTACACCTCCTGCTCATTTTTTTTCTGCCAGATTTGTTTTTGAAATTGATTTCTAAAAGAAATATTGATTTTTCACCAACAAGTTCTATCAGTTATTTCAGCCCTTTGATTTTACAGCAATTCAGTAAGGTAGTTTATACAGCATGACAAGGGTTAAGAGTGTTGTGAGGGAAGATATGGCTTTAATGCTATAAATTGATATTTTAACAAAACATTATACTCTAAGTTTCATATCAATACCTAAAATTATGAAACAAATATCACTGTCTATTTTTTGCATCTGACAAGGCCACAGCTATAGCACAGTTGATAGCCCATAAGACTCAATCATGAGGTCCTGGGTTAAATTGCGGGTTGCCGCAAATATGTGTCACCTGCAAAAGGATGGATAATCGTAAACCTAAGCTGGTGCTCAGAAAGGATGTAGTGGTAGTTCTGGTGTGAGAAATACCAGGAATCCTTGGTTACATGATCAAGCCGCCACACTATGACTGAAATACAATAAACAATAAAAATATACTGCTATCCTAATAAATTTCCGAAAAATAAACTGAATCTTTAATCATGTGATATTGTGCAGACCTATAATTGGTAAGCACCATCTGAACATTCACATCAAGTTTCAAGTTGATGCTTTCAACAGTTGCTGAGAAAAATGTGATGAAAATATACCATTATACCACCTTATGTCTGAAAATGTGACAAAATCTATTGGACATGGGCAGACGGATGGAAGGATGAACAACGGTAAACCAGTATAACCCCCCTCTTCTTTGAAGCAGGGGTATAATTGATGTTTGATATTAATTAATTACCAACACAGACATGATAGGAGTTTATCTGGATAGACTTGAAAAATGGCTTTAATGAACCCATTCCGACACAGTGACGCTTTTGGACGCTCCTCAGGACAAAACAACTGAGAAAACATTGTGTTAAATGGAGAAATTGCTTATTACAAGTAATTTCTCTCTTTTACACAATGTTTTCTACCAGAAATTTGAAAAAATCTAAAATTTCACAAACATTAAAATGTCCTCTGCATTTCCTTTCAATTTGGACCAGTCTAAATTTTCTTGTGGGGTTAATGGTTAAAGCCTTAACCTCTTGACCCAAACCATACACCAACATTTTAAACTGGTCCAAATTGGAAGATGTTATAGATTACATTCATGTTTAGTGAAAGTTTGAATTTTTTTTTTTGTTTTTGAGATAAAGCATTGTGGTTCATAAAGATGGCTAGTTGTCTGGCTAGTTGGCCGGGAGGTTAGCGTGGTCGACTCGTAATCTGGTGGTTGTGGGTTCGAGCCCCACCGGAGGCGGGTAGTGTATTTGGGCAGGACACTTTACAGACAGAGCCCCAGTCCACCTAACTGTAAAAGTGGGTAGCATTGGTTAGAATCCATTGCCTCTCTCTATATGTGCATGAAAAGATCTTGTATGAGTTAGGACCACAATGGAAATAAGAGTCTTTTGACCCTTTATCGTGTTATCCTCTTGAGGGGGGGGGGGGACAAAAAGAATTGGTTAATGTCAGTTGTTTTTGAAAATATCATCTAAACAAAATCAAAAAGAAATTTCAAAAACTTTCTTTTTATAAACATAATTCTAGGACAGTTTGTCTCTCTCTTATATCGTTTGCTGTCTTAGCGCAGTCAATAGCCCATGTCATGGGTTCGATCCCCGGCGGCTGCATATATTCTTTCCGACATTTGTCTCTCATCAATGGGTGGATAATCATAAACCTAAGTGGGATAGCAGCTGGAGGCTAGGAAAGAATGTAGTGGCAGTACTGGTATGAGAAATACCAGGAATCCATTGTTAGGTGCTCCACCACTGGCTGCGATATGACTGAAATGCTGTTTAAAGTGGCATTAAACCCCATTCAATCAATCAATTTCTCTCTTATGTCATATTTTTCCTATTAAATTTTTCATGTATTTTTGCATTGTACCAATTGCACACACATTCAAAAATGTTCATCATAGCTAGACAATTTTTATTTGTATACTTTTTAGTTGAACATAAGCATACAACTTTTATTCTAAAAAAATCAACAGAGCAACTTACTGTTTAAGTTCTATCATTTCAGAAGTTTTAGTTCAGATTATTCCTTTAGTGAGTGAAGGGTGGAGTACCTCTTCAGCTTTAACCACATTCCATCAGCTGGCAATATACAATCACATTTCTACTTAGCATTTAGCACCTGAAATCAAGACATCATTTACCTTAAATTGAAATTATTTACTTTTTTTGATATTAACAAATCCCCCTTGAGAAAATAATTATATAATAATATGCCAAAGTGAGGCTTTACACCAGTTTCCCTTGCAACAGAAAAGTAAATAATAATAAAAAAAACACAATTAAATAAAAAACTACTAAGAAATTAAACACCTTTTACAGTATAACTGGTTATCAAGTTGTTCACACCATTTAAAACCAGTGTTTGTGTATTGGACCAGACAATCACTTACACAACTTAATTGACTTGCATAACTTAATTGAAATCTCCCCCAATTACATAATACATATCTTTTTATTGAAATACAGTGATAAAATGAACTTACTTGTAATGTTTGATAAAGAAAAGAAACAAGAATTACCTTTGAGATGTCTTATCTGTCAACATTTTCATGTTGTGCTAAAAGTTCAAAATGGCTGCCATACACCAATTATGCAAACATCCAGCCTCTTTTAACAACAACAACAACAGAAATCTTAATATTATTTTTGTAAATTATAATTCAATTTACTGATGATTTTCTTTCATTTGATATCCATTTGAAAAGTTTTGCCAATTTCAATCATTTTTTTAAAATAATTTTTTGGGGCCTGTGGGAAGTTAAAAGTCTGATTGGTTAATTAAACCAAGTCCCCATTTTGTAATATACCCCTAGAGGGATGTTAGAATTGCCAACTAGCTAAACCCTTTACCATAACCCTTTCTTAATCAAAAGTAAACTTTTGATAATTAGTAATAGATAGTTTTTTATTGTCCAAATTTTCTCTTAAATTTGTGATTTGTAAATTTGTGGAAGAAATAATATTTCAGATTATCTTGTAATCTCTTTATAACTAGAATCAAAAATTAATTTCAATTTTAGTTCAAAATGCCATTCATATCTACTCAGAAAGGTTTTAGAGACATAGAGATACACATATCAGATTGATAGATGATGGATAGACTGATGAATAGATTGATGGATAGCTAGAGAGATAGAATGAAAGATAGATAGAGAATAGATAGATAGAAAGATAGATAGATATTTGTGAAAAGTTGGATGGATGGATGGATTGATGGATAGATAGAAAGATATATATTGGTGAAAAGTTGGATGGATGGATGGATGGATGGATGGATTGACAGACAGACAGATACATAGAAAGAAAGAAAGAAAGAAAGAAAGATAGATAGATAGATAGATAGATAGATAGATAGATAGATAGATAGATAGATAGATAGATAGATAGACAGACAGACAGACAGACAGACAGACAGACAGACAGACAGACAGACAGACAGACAGACAGACAGACAGACAGACAGACAGACAGACAGACAGACAGACAGACAGACAGACAGACAGACAGACAGACAGACAGACAGACAGACAGACAGACAGACAGACAGACAGACAGACAGACAGACAGACAGACAGACAGACAGACAGACAGACAGACAGACAGACAGACAGACAGACAGACAGACAGACAGACAGACAGACAGACAGACAGACAGACAGACAGACAGACAGACAGACAGACAGACAGACAGACAGACAGACAGACAGACAGACAGACAGACAGACAGACAGACAGACAGACAGACAGACAGACAGACAGACAGACAGACAGACAGACAGACAGACAGACAGACAGACAGATAGATAGATAGATAGATAGATAGATAGATAGATAGATAGATAGATAGATAGATAGATAGATAGATAGATAGATAGATAGATAGATAGATAGATAGATAGATAGATAGATAGATAGATAGATAGATAGATAGATAGATAGATAGATAGATAGATAGATAGATAGATAGATAGATAGATAGATAGATAGATAGATAGATAGATAGATAGATAGATAGATAGATAGATAGATAGATAGATAGATAGATAGATAGATAGATAGATAGATAGATAGATAGATAGATAGATAGATAGATAGATAGATAGATAGATAGATAGATAGATAGATAGATAGAAAGATAGATAGATAGACCGATAGATGGATTGATGGATAGATGGATTGATGGATGGATGGATGGATGGATGGATGGATGGATGGATGGATGGATGGATGGATGGATGCATGCATGCATGCATGCATGAATGGATGGATGGATGGATGGATGGATTAATGGATGGATGGATGAATGAATAGATAGATAGATAGAGAGAGAGTAGATACTTGTGGAAATTTGGATAGATAGATTGATGAATGAATGGATTGATTGATGGATGGATAGATAGATCAATTGATGGATGGAAAGATTCTAAGATAGATGAATTGATTGACTGATTAATGGATAGATTGATTAATTGTAGGTTTTGAGAATGATTTGATTGATGGATTGGTTGATTAATGGAATTATTCATTGGATGATAGAGAGACAGATAAATATATTGAGACATATATTGTTAATACCCATATGACAAATCAAAGGATTGATGAGTTGATAAATAGGTTAATTGATTGGTGGATGGTTTGAAAGACTGATATGTTGATTGAATGGATGGATGGATGAATTGCTTAACTTATTACCAGATGACAAAATTTTAGACTGTTCTAAGAAGTTATAGATGACAATTTTAAGTAAATGAAATTAGAGAAAACTTTGATGACAATTTTAAGTTAACCCATTCCCACACGACAAAATTTTAGACTGGTCCAAATTGAAAGAAGATGTAGACGACAATTTCAAGTTGATGGAATTTTAAATTTTTTCACCTTTTTGGATAGAAAACATTGTGGATAATGAAGAAATTGCTTGATACAAGCAATTTCTTCATTTTCCACAATGTTTTCCAAAGCTTTTTTCTTGAAGGGGTAAAAAAGAGGGAGGGATTGAGTTGGAATGGGTTAATGAAATTAGAGAAAACTTTGATGATGATGAAGAAAGTGCTTCCTATAAGCAATTTCTTCATTTTCCACAATATTTTCAAAGTTTTTTTCTTGAGGAGTGTTAATCAAAGGTTAAGTTTTATTGAATAGAAATTTACCTTTGATCCCAATTTAACCCATTCCCACTCAGTGACAACTTTTGACGCCCTGTAAGAAAAACAATTTGGAAAACATTGTGAAAAATGGAGAAATTGCTTGTGACAAGCAATTTCTTCATTTCCCACTATGTTTTCTACCCAGAAAGTAAAAAAATCTATAATAATTCAAACTTTAAATTGTCGTCTGCAATTTCTTTCAATTTGGACTAGTCTAAAATTTTGCCGTCCATAATGGGCTAAGATATAATGTATAATGCAATATTTGATAAAACAAATACCCAGCTTTGAGAAAGCTTCGTTTTAGCTGAGTATTTAATTTTCATCATGTCAGAATTTACTTTAAACAAATACGCAGCTTGGTGGAAGCTGCGTATTTCATTATTGAGAGTCGATGAGGATCTACAAAGGGAATACGCAGCTTGAAAAGAAAAAAATGCAGGTTTTCTGCAGCTTTTTCATTAAAGACGCAGCTTTTGTACAGCTCCAGACCTAAATACGCAGCATTAATGCAGTTTTTTTAAAAATACGCAGCTTTTCTGTAGTTTTTTAAAAAATACGCAGCTTTTCTGCAGATTTTTAGAAAATACGCAGCTTTTCTGCTGATTTTCTATATAAACGCAGAAAAGCTGGGTAATAGCCGGCTTTTATCCAGCTTTCACCAAGAGCTGCGTAATATTTTCGCATGGGTAGTTCATTGTAAGAGTGTTCTAAGTGTCTACATATTGGTTAGATACTTACAACAGTCTTGCACTTACTCCTCAATAAATTATTCTCTAGTCTGTAATTCAGAATGTAGTTAATCATTTATGTTGCAGTCTGATATCTCATAATCATTCCACCTACACATTGTCAAACACTGACAGTTATCTATATTGCCATGAGAGTTCTTGGTGGGATTTCATGTCTTCACTATGAACAAGAACTTAAAATGATTTATCACATCCGAATAAATCAGGTTTAGTTCTTTGACAGAAATTTTAGGTAAAATCTGGGTTTCGGTAATTTCTTATATAACTAAAGAAGGACCCTCCTGCGGATGTCATATTCATTTGGAAGTGCTCAATTGAGAACCATAACACAGACTCAAATAAGAATGCACAACTGTTACAAAAAGGCACCCATCTAGAGTGTTTCCAGAACAAGTAATAAATCTTTTAATTCACCACATTCAATTTTATTAAGTTCAGAACTTAATACAATTCCAAGCAGAATGCCATAGAGATCAAACTTACAATACCATACTAATTCTGTGTCTGTTTTAACTTAACCCTTGTCATGCTGAATAAAATCCTTCCTGGAATACAATAAAATCAAAGGACTGAAAGTACAGGTACATGTAGTATGTGCTGTTCACTTTAAAAGGACAAATAGGAGGTGTAGACTAATGTGCAGTCTGATCTTTGTCTATACCTCCAGTCAAAACAGAAATACTCCGGGGTCAGCATGACAACGGTTAAGAGGACATAGAGGCTAAATTATGTCTTTTCTATGTTGACTATAATGCAGTAATAATGATAAAAAGATACAAATTCTCCATTTATTTTGATTATATTGTAGTGATTACTACAATTTTCCAGTGGATTATCACTTGATAATTTCACTGAAACACCTGTATATAGATCAAAGGACTGAGAGCACCACAAGACCTGTTAAATAGTCAATACTTATCTTGAGAAACAACTCTGGCTCTTTATAAACAACCAGGGGGTGAAGACTATAAGATCAGACTATGCACTAATGTGCAGTCTGATATTAAAATGTCTATCTCCTACCAAAACATGATTATTTCTGGTTCAGCACGACTATGGTTAAATTACCTCACCTAAGTTGTTCTTTTTCCTCCAGCTAATTAAGTGACATCATACTCAAGCCAAAAGCATTGTTTTGTATTATTGGCTCAAATATTATAATTTACTGCATCTATTTTCATGAGAAAAAAAAAACAACATTGTTATTATGTTGTATTTGTAAGATTGACTAAAATCTTTTATTTTGTGAATATCAAAAGCTAAATGCCCCTTCACTCATAACAATGCAACAAAATATCAGACTCTGGTCAAAAATTCAAAGAAGCTGCAGACAAAAACTTTAACTTGATGGAGTTTGAATATTTGTGTTGGTTACAGTACAAAAAATTGTGGATAAGGAAGAAGCTGTATGTAAAAAGCATTTTCATTTCCCACAATGTTTTCCAAAACTTTTTTTTTAAATAGAGTAGATTAAGGTCATGGGATGGTGGATAAAGTTGGAGATCTCAAGTCTGTAAAAATACAGCTTATGTTTGTTCTTCAAAGAAAGATAAATCTATATTTACAACAAATAATTATCCTCTATTTATTCCACACAAAATGGAGTATTCTTCGAAAATCTTAAGAATATTTCCCAACGAAAAAAGAAAAACTTCTTCAGGGAATATTAGTAGGCTGTCTGCTGTATCTTCTGTTCAATAAAAATGTGTCATCTAAATTGAATAGGAATATACTTATATGACAACACTCAGCATTCCGTAGAGTAAATAATCAGTTCATCTGCTGGAAACCAAAACCCCTTAACTACAGCCAGAACAAATCATTAGTTATAAGGTTTTGATGACCCATTGACAATTAAGTCTGAAAATTAGACAGAAAGAAGATTATGAACATGAGGTGTGTAGAATACTGACCCATTACTAAAGAGTTCCAGTTTTTATGACCCTTTCCTGTACAATTACCCAGGATTTTATGTCACTGTGATTTTATACTTGAGAAAACAATGTGTAAAAAGAAGTGATTGCTTGTAGCAAGCAATCTCTCCTTTTCCCACAATATTTTCTACCACATTAGAAGGTTTCATTTTAAATTGAATCCAATTTTGGGGCATCGAGCCCCACCATCACCAAGGTGTGTTCATTGGCAAGACACTCAATAGCCAGCCCCAGTCTACCAAGCAGCTAAATTGGGTAGCAGTTGGTTTAAGTCACCGCCTCTCTTACATGGATGTGAAAACATCTGGATTATAAGCTTTTGAAAGTTACTCTATATTAGCTAAAAGCTTTCGTTGCGATCGAACTAAAATAAATTAGAATGAAAATAATTCTGCATCTTCAGTGGAATTGGGCTTTATACAGTCTAAAATTTTATGTTCTGGTAAAATGTGTTCAGTACTCTTGTCATGCGGAACCCAGAATATTTCTGTTTTTGCAAGAGGTATACCCAGCTAAAAAAGCAGTACCTTTAAAGTATAATTGAAGCCCCCTTATATGCAGCAAAACGTTTCTATGGAACCTCAGATTTTTTTTTATTAGTGCAGCCTGATCTTAGTCTACAACACCTGCTTGTCTCTGGTTTTTACGTCCCTCAGAATTATAATTGAGAAAACATTTTAGAAAAAGAAGAAATTGCTTGTAACAAGCCAGTTCTTCTTTTACCACAATATTTTCTACCTAATTAAATGTTTTTTGTTTTGTTTTTTTTTTCAAATCAAATCCACTTTAAATTTTTGTCTCCAAAACCTTTGAATTTGGACATGTCTAAGATTTTGTAAAACAGGAAAGGGTTAAAGAATTTTTTCACTCTTGATAAATTTTCTGAAACAGGATGGTCATTTCTCTCTTCTTTATCAATTTTTGAAAAACTATATTGAATTGACCTCTGCTTAATCATGTCTCTTTCTTACATATTTGTTTCACAGACATCCTTGAAAGTACTTAACCCTTTCCTATACAATCCCTGGATTTTACATCCATGCAATTTTACACTTGAGAAAATACTGTGAGAAAAGAAGAAATTGCTTGTATTAAGCAATTTCTTACTTTATCACAATATTTTCTACCACATAGAATTTTGTTTCAAATCGCACTCACTTTTTATTGTCGTTTGAAACATCTTTCACATTGGACCAGCCTAAAATTTCAAGAAACAAGAAAAGGTTAAAGGTTGTTCAAACCTCCATATTGTCGTTGTTGTTCTAAAACCTTGTAACTACCGTATGATTCAAGCTATAGTTATGAGGTTTTAGAATAACAACGACAACATTATGATCCAGATGGTTATAGATCAAAACACTTCTTTTAACAAAAAAATAGCAAAATAAGTTGTGTATTGAAATGGAAATTAAATTGATGTATCCTCAAATTAATTTTTAGATTAATCCATTTTATTGTTTTCTTCCATTAATTTTCAGTAATGAAAATAAAGAATAGTTTGAGATAATGTTTTGGAAAATTAGCTAGAAGAAAATATGGCTCTGTCAACCCGGATTACACATACAAGCTCACATCCGAAAATCTGTAATTTTCTGGATTCCGCTTCCATTACAGAGTAAATTATTAAAAGCTGATTCAGTGATTCCATATAAATAGGAGAGAGAAATCAATTATGTGATTCAAACTAGTATAAATTACTTTGATTTGCCATGCATGAAGAGACTTTTTACGATCTCCAGGAGGCACCAAATGCATTGACTCATTCATCAACCCACTCCCACACAACAAAATATTAGAATGGTCTATTTGTCTCCCACAAATGGGTCGATAATCGTAGACCTATGTGGGATAGCAGTGGAGGCTAGGAAAGGATGTGATGGTGGTACTGGTGTGAGAAATACCAGGAATCCATTGTTAGGTGCTCCAGCCACTGCTATATAACTGAAAGATTGTTGAAAGCGGCATAAAACCCCATTCAAACAAACAAACAAACAGAATGGTCTAAATTCAAAGAATTTGCAGACAACAATTTCAACTTATAAGAATTTGAAAATTCTTTGTTGTCTAGGGTAGAAATCATTGTGAATAATGAAGAAATTGCTTGTAACAAGCAATTTCTTCATTTTTCCACAATGATTTCCTAAGAACTTTTCATGGGGTGCTTTAAAAAGCTGGACTGTGTGGGAATAAGTTAACATGTTTGTTTAGCCTGCTATAATACCATAAAGAGGTCTAAATGAGATATTCATTCTTTCTTACTAAACATATTGTATCTAAGTAAATGGCCATGCAATCTTTAACATCTTTAAATTCAGCAAATACAAAGAACAATACTTTGTTTACTTGGAAACTACAGATCAAACTGGTATCTTATTATACAAAATGGCATATAGCAGTAGTGTTTTAGGGTTTGGGTTAATTTTTGTTTTTACTTGGGTGATTTTCTCTTTATATCCCTACTCTCTCTCACCTCTCATCTGTCTCTCTATCTCAAATAAACAAAGAGAGTCAATCAATGTTAAACTTGTTTCTTCACTTAGCATAGGTTGCCTCTCTTTGATTATATTTTCGCCATTACATCCAAACCAAAAGTTCAAAGCCTTTTTTCTTCGGTGGTTATATTTTATAAAGTACCAATTAAACCAAGATCTATAATGATGGGTCTGCATGAAACAGTTTTTATTGCCAATGTTTACAATTGTTTTGTGCTGACCCATCAATATAATTTAACCTGTCTCAAGCCCACAATCATAGTATTCCTTTCAGGCCAACAACTGAAGACCTGCTTCACCAAATAGTTGGGAGTCAAAAAGAACCCATCCTCAGTTTCTAGGATGGACTGTTGGGCAAGCCTAATCCCTGGAGACCCCAGTGAGTTGACTGATAGCCTCTTGTATACCCCAATGAGAAAATTTTAACAGACATGACTTAATGAACAAGATTATAGAATACCTTTTTAGTAAGAGTAGATTTTGTTTTCCAAAGAATTCATTGATGTCAAATCACAAAGTAGTCAGGTATTTTCATACCAAAAGCTGAAGAAATGTGGCATTTTACTTATTAGATCCCTTATAAATATCAGCTAGATCTAGTTAAAAGGCAATGAATCACTTATTCACATGATTGAAACCTTATAATCATTAAATTTTGGATTACCATATTTTGCTTGTATCACAGTGTATCAGTTAATTAGTAAGCACCACACTTCATTCTGTCTAAGAGCCTTACAAGAGATCATATTCCGTATTTCTTTCGGTTAGTTTAACCTTTGTCATGCTGAACCAGGAATATGGAGCTCCAGGGGGGGGGGGGGGGCTTATTTAGAAATAAAGAAGGATTTTTAAAATGACTATTCCTCAAAACCGCTGGGCGGATTTCAACCAAATTTGGCATGAATGTTCCTTGGGTGGTGCCCTTTAAAAATTGCTAAAAGAATTGAAATTCGTTAAAAACTCTGGTTGCCATGGCATCAAAACTGAAATTTTAATGAAAACTTTAAAAATTATCTCTTCCTGACCCAGAAGGTGTAGAGCCTTGATATTTGGCATGAAGCATCAGTATAGTGACCTCTTTCAGAATTGCTAAAATCATCATCCTAGGGTACCCAGGAGCTGAGTCCTGGGGGGGGGGGGGGACTTATATAGAAATAAAGAAGGATTTTTAAAATGACCACTCCTCCAAAACTGCTGGACAGATTTCAACCAAAGAATTTAATCAGTTGAAAACTCTGGTTGCTATTACAAGAGTAAAATTGAAAAAAAAAAAGAAAAAAAAATCATCTCCTCCTGACCCAGAAGTTTGAGAATCTTGAATTTTGCATGAAGCATCAGTACATTGACCTCTTTCAAAATTGATAAAATTTTAGAGCCACAGGGTGACTAGGTTTAAATAGAAATAAAGAAGGCAAGCCTTTCGAAACTATTTGGCCATTTAAAACTAAATAGGGCTTGTTGATTTTAGTTAAATGTTAAAGGAGGTTTTCTCCCGACCCAGTTTGTATTAGGCCTTGAAGAAAAAAGCCTTATCTCAGGTGAGCGCCAGGGCCACTGGCCCTCTTGTTTTTCATTGTGCAAGATGAGTAGAAATTCTAGGAATTTTAAAACCCTGTACAACAAATTGAAATGATTGTATTTAAAACAATTAAATCTGAAAAGATTTTGCAATCAGGTTAAGGATTCCCAGATGCATGTCAAACTTTACCCTTTCCTGTTCAATCCCTGGTTTTTACACCTCTGTGAGTATATAACCAAGAAAATATTGTAGAAAAAGAAGAAATTGCAATATTTTCTACCCTACTGAATGTTTCTTTTTTTTTTTAAATTAAATCCAAATTGAATTTTCATCATTCAAAACCTTTGCATTTGGACAGGTCTAAAATTTTGCAAAACAGAAAAGGGTTTAGACATTAACTTTGTAAAAAATAAAATAAAAATAAAGATACAGTAAAATCATAAAGACCAAAAGTTTCTAACCATCTCTCAATAGTTTAACTACTTGTATACAAGAGAGGCCAGCAATTTCGGCATATGAGGGACTTTGAGTCTCTTGATATACCACCCAAATCCTTTCCTTTGTTGTTGTACCTACAGTAATTAGAGTTTTTAACAAGCTGTTTGCTTCATGATCAGTAAACTTAATCCCTTAACCCTTGTCATGCTGAACCCTGAATATTCAGGTTTAAGCAGGAGGTATAGACAAAGATCAGACTGCACTTATGTGCAGTCTGATCTTAGTCTTCATTTCCTGTCTGTCCTGTGGAAACCAGTGTTGTTTATGAAATAAATTTTCAAAAGAAGTAATGCAACCTGAAAAACATAAGTACTACTAGTCATTTCAGCCCTTTGATTTTTATACAATTTTGAAAATGATTTATTCAGCATGACAAGGGTTAATAAACACTTCCTAAAACCATACCTTTAACATCTTCACTATAGAAGCATTTTAGGAATTCCCACTTATGATGTTTTTTGAAGCCCTCAAGAAAAGGAACATCCCTGCAAAGTTTCAGCTTGATTGGCCAAATTGTTTAGGAGGAGATCTTGTGGACGGAAGGACAGACGGACGGGCAGACTATGATCAATCACAATATCTCACCTAGGATTTCGTGCTCATATAAGCTAATAAATCAAAGAACCTCTTTACCCTTCACAGATACCTCAGGTATAAGGGTGTCTTAATCATTTTTGCAGGTCCCATCTTTCACAGAAAATACGGATCTAATTGAGAGCAAAATTCAGATAGCATAAACTCGAATATTTCAATCCCTCAGGAGCTTTTTTCTCAACAAGCTTCATAATACAATTTTCATTTGTCCTTCAATATATGTTTGAAAACTGACTACTTATTGGCAACAGAAAAATTGATTTTTTTTCTACCCCTAACTTGAAAGACAAACTTTAACCCATTCCCACTTAGTGACGCCTTTGAACACCCCCAAGCAAAGAAGCTTTGGAAAAAAATGTGGAAAATGGAGAAATTGCTTGTAACAAGCAATTTCTTCATTTTCCGCAATGTTTTCTACCCAGAAAGTTGAAAAAATCCACTTATATAAAGCCCTGAAAATTCATACCGACATTCTCATAGATTAACCCATTACTAGATCACAGAATTCTAGACAGGCCCAAGTTGAAAGAAGTTGCAGATAACATTTCAGTTGATGAAATTTTGAAAATATTTGTCTTTGTGAATACTAGAAAACAATGTTGATAATGAAGATATTACTTGAAACAAGCAATTTATTCATTCTACATAATGTTTTCCAAAGCTTATTTCATAAGAAGTGTAAAAATATCCTTCAATTTCCACAATGTTTTCTAAAGCTTTTTTCTTGGGGGCTTCAAAAAGCATCATTGTGTGAGAATGCCTGTTAACTGTTCCAAACAACATCAGATTTTTCATCCCATAATGACTAAATCATTCCTATTAATGCTTGTCATGCTGAATAAAATCTGTTCCAAAAAATACATTTTAATTAAAGGACTGTAAACACTGAAAACTCTTACATAGAACTAATATTTCTTTTAAAATGAATTAACAAACAACTTTGGCTTAACATGGACAAGCAGGTGGTGTAGACTAAGATCAGACTGCACATATGTGCAGGCTGACCTTTTTCCATACCTCCTGCCCAAACAGGAATATTCCAGGTACAGCATGACAAGGGTTAACAATTTCATTTTGAGCTTTTGAATGCAAAACTTCAGTAATATGTAGTAGAGAATATCACAAAATGTCAATTTTTTTTGCATGACAACAGCAACAGTTATAACAATCCATGAGTCAGCGCAAAATAGTTGTAACTGCCATAAACATAGGTAGTTACAACTGTTCCACACTGACCCATCAAACTGTTTGGTATCAAACAGCTGAGCTTAATAATAAATTGTGCAATTACAACTGAATAATGATAACCATTACCTTGTTGATCCTGAAAATAAATTGAAATAATCCACACTCATAGATTTCAATTTCCACTAAAATAATCCTAGGAAAATTTTCGTTCCAGTTCCATAAAACTGCACTAAAAACACTTGAATAAATTACAATAACGTTTTTATTTCTATCAAACACAATCAGCTATATACATCCAGTCTGTAAGTAGAATCAATACATTCTATCCCAAGTTCAAGTTGGTCCACTTCAAAATGAAAAGTAATCCTTTCATTCCAAATTCTAATCAATATGTATCAATTAATACCCTACACAATCTATCAATAAATTATAACAGTTGGTGAATGTTTCATAGCGAGTCATAGAAACAATCATGAATGAGGAATCTCAACGATAGTAAATTACCTTTAACTATATGAATTTTAGTTTGAAGTTCTGCGAAGTCCTCATCTAAGCAGCACATATATACATCAATATCATTTTAAGAATTTCTCCATTTCCAACTGTATTTCTACCATACAAGAAATTTTATATAGTTGAAAAAGTGCATGGTCTGTAACTTCTTTCAACTTTTACTTGATTTATATATATTTCTTTTTATTTTTGTCATCTAGATTAAAAAAGTTTGCTGAAAATTAAAGTTCAGGGAAGTTTCGTAATGAAATAATTTATAAAGCAACTATTAAATGCAAAGACCTGTGAAACAAATTTCATCTAAGAATGGCCACACACATAAAGACAAACATTGTATTTTCTCCAGAGTATACGATTCACTGACATCCCCAGATTTCGGAGAGCTTCCCATCTAATCTGTTAACGGAATTTCTCAACCATAGATAATATATTGTATCTGTACATGTCGGCAGTTATCAGACCTTAACAGGACGAGTATTGAAAATTCTTGATTGAATAATTCCTACACACAAGTCATCCAAATTTAAAATAGCGGGAAGGCTTAGGTTTTACTTTTCTGTTTTCCCATAATCTAGCTATTTTATAACTCTAAAGGAGAGAAGTTTTTGAAAACATTGTTGAGAATGAAGAAATTGCTTCTATCTCAAAGACACACAAACAAAAAAAACATCTGCAATTTTTTTTTTCTTTGAATACCATATTACAGACCTGGATCCTAAATTTCGTCATCTGATAGTAAACAGGTAGGTATAATCACTTGGTCAGAGCAGAGAGGACATGTAAAATCTCCATTCCAGAATTCCATTTTCCAGGAAGTATAGAGAAAAATTATTGAAATACTTTAAACTTAATTCTTTTCAGTTTTTACCTTAATTTACAAACTTAATAACATCTCTTAATAAAAAGACTCAGAAAAATTTTTCCATGTAAATAACAGAAGCTATGTAAATTCGGAATAATCTGATTGAAATATGAACCTATTTATGTATTGTAATATATCACTTATACCAGGAGTTTGTATTTTGTAATCTTTTTTGCAATTTTTATTACTTTAAATTCTATCTAAATATATATAATTAGGTAATTGTTTATTTGGCCAAAGGCACAAAAATGCTCATTGCCTATTAATAAAATTTGCAGTTTGTCTGATTGCTTGTTTGAATGGTGTTTAACACCACTTTTAACAGTACAATCAGTCATATTGTGGAGGCTTGAGCACCTAATCATGGATACCTGGTATTTCTCACACCAATACTACAACTACATCCTTTCCGAGCCTCCAGCTAATTTGAAGTTTGAAGAAGTATGTGCAGGCTGAAATTTGTCTACACATCCTGCCAAAGCCGGAATATTCTGGGTTCAGCATGACAAGGGTTAAACCCTCAATGCGTCATATGTGCTGCTTTATAGTTGTAAAGTACAGTTCAGCCTGAAACATGTTTGTGTAAATTGATTTATTCTTTGTTATTTTCCCTCTGTCCAGTCCTGGTTGCTCAGTATCTTTGCTTTCAGCACATACAGTATTGTTGATAATATGTCATGTGCAAGCTCATGTACCCTCTCTATTTTGCCATAGATACAAGGCTAAAAGACAAAGTCTAATTCAGTCTAAATTGAAAAGGGGTTGAATTATGGATATTAACCCATTATCACTCAGCTAGTAGTGCTTTTTAACGCCCTGTAAAACAAAAGCTGTCAGAGACAAATTATGCTCCCCTGTCACAAAAAGTATAAAATAAACAGGGAAAAGGGTTTGGACAGACAGACAGGTGTAGATGCTGGTATAGGCTTGCCCTATTACAGACATGCTAAATTTTGATGTATGTATTTCAGCTGTGACCTTGACCTTAGATCTATCTAAAGATTTTTTTCAAAAGGCAAATCTACTCATGATGGAGAACGATTGTGTAAAGTAATTCGAAATCCATCAATAATTGTAGGATCTATGCTATTGAAATGCTAAATTTTCAACCTTGAGCTGTGACCTTGACCTTGGAGCTATCTGAAGTTTTGATTCAAATTGCACATCTGCTCGTGATAAAGTACATTTGTGAAAAATTACTTTGAATCTAATAAAAATTCATAATTTTAGAAGATTTGCTCTGGAAATGATTATTTTCAACAATTGAGCTTGAGCAGTGACATTGAACTTGGAGCTATCCGATTTTTTTCCCCAAATGGCACATCTTCTCATGACTGAGAACAATTATGCCAAGTTATATTGCAATCCTTCTAAAATTGAAAGAACTATGCTCTGGACATGTTTAATTTCAATGTTTGACCTTGAGCTGTGACCATGACCTTGGAACTATCTAAAGATTTGTTTCAAATTGCGTTTCTACTCATGATAGAGAACAATAATGATTGTGTAAAGTTATTTTCAAATCCATCAATAATTGAAGAATATATACTCAGGAAATGCTTAATTTCAACATTTGACCTACAGCTGTGACCTTAACCATGGAGCTATCTGATTTTGTTTTCAAAGGGTAAATCTACTCATGATAGAGAACAATTGGGAAAAGCCATTTTGAAATCCATCCATAATTGGAGGAGCTATTCTGTGGACAAGATAAATTTTGACCTTTGACCTTGAACTGTGACTTTGAAGCTATCCAAAAACTGGGAAAACTTGCTTAGGCTATGTCATAAGGAATTCAAATGTTAAGTTACATCCAATTTGGTCCAAGGGCTGTGGAGATATCATGGTGGATGAACAGACAGAAAACGGAAGATGGATTGACAGACGATTCGGCGGCTATATGCTGGTCCTTCGGGGAGCATAATAATACGGAGAAAAACATTGTGGAAAAGGAGAAATGGCTTGTAATCATCATTGCAATACTACAATGGATAAATCTATCGAGTAATAATAATTTTGAAATGAGATGAACTATATCTATGACTAAAGGTTCTGGTGATTGTAAGGTTGTAAGGGCTTTAATATAATGTATGGACACTAGAACCTAAAATTCAGCAACATTAATGGCCATTAAATCTTCTCTCTTTTTTTTGTTACAATTACACATGACTGTTACAATCCCACCATGACCTCACATCGGGCAAAGTGATATCATTATTCAAGATGTGGAAATGTGAAAGCTTATATTTCTTCTCTAAAAGTGGCAAAGTTTCTCCAATTCCTTTGGGATAAGGTTCCTAGTTTAGTCATCTGTGATAGCACTTTTCAGCTGTCTATCAAATAAGTATCTTTAACACTTTCTTAATTCCTGACATATTTTTCACATCTTTTGTTAAACAAAAAAGTATGAAATAAACATGATCATTTACATGCAGACCTTATCAGCCCAATTAGCCCAGTTGGTAACATACTCATCTTTAAACCCTGTGATCACAGGTTCAAGCCTAGTGGGTCATCTAACATTTAATGAGACTTTAAAACATATTGATGGTTCAGAGGGAAACAGTTGTAACTGAACATTAATCTATTGGTAGTTACAACTGTTTTGTGCTGAACAATCATAATAGCCTCCAATGATGGTGCTGTACACCAAGAACATTATGTAGAACCATGATCATCTTGTATCCTTGCACTAATTTATCCTCAGTAATAACCATCTTGCAGCTTTGTTTGTTTGATTGGGTTGAAAAGTATTTCAGTCATATCACAGAGACTGGAGCACCTAACCATGGATTCCTGGTGTATCTCACACTAGTACTACAACTACATCCTTTCCATGCCCCCAGCTGTTCATCCCACTTTAAAGGTTTACTATTATCCATCCATTGGTGGGAGACAAATGGCAGATAGAAGATTTGCTGCGACTGGGAATTGAACATGGGACCCTATGATTAGGAGTCCGACGCACTACTAACTGCGCTATGGCTGTGACCTTGCAGCATTTAATGATGCACATAATAGGTAATTGCCATAATGGCAATGATTTTTAAACAAACATACCTTACATGCAAACTATGAAATATAAACATGCTGTTAGGTTCTTTTTTATTAGAAAATGTCTGATCATATGTATATTATGTCATACTAAACATGGAAAACATTAGATAGTTTTACAAGTTACTATAGAGAAAATATTACAAACTTGCTACTTTACAGACTCCAATTCAAAAAATAATAGCTATCACTGTATGCAAACTTTCTATCAAAGCACTCAAAACTGCCTCGTTGGCCAAGTGGTATATGTGCTTTATCCTTGATCTGAAGGTCATGGGTTTGAGCCCCACCGTCACATGGTTGTGTTCATGGGAAGACATTTCATAGCCAGCCTCAGTCTACCCAGCTGTAGATTAAGGTAGCAGTGGGTTTAAACCACTGCCTCTCTTTCAGGGACGTGAAAACATCTGGGTTGTGAGTGTCAGAGAGCGACCCTATAAGTCAAAGGCTTTCGTTGCAATCGAACTAAAATAAATTAGTATAAACTAAAGCACTGAAAGTACTGATGGTAGACATTCTTGTTGGCATAGTACAATAAAATGCCCATTTTGGTGAATAAAATGGCATTTTTCATTTATAGAATCTCATCAAATCATTACATGTTCACTGTCAAATTTATAATTGCTGCAATTCAAAAACTTGATCTAATGACTGGAAAAAAAATGAAAGGTAAAAAAATGTTGAATATAGAGTGCTTCCATTTGATGAAGGTATTTAATGGAAAATTTGATGGCCAAAATCCAAAGGATTCCCTAAAATTGTGTTAAGGATTATAAATTGCTCAGTAAATAGCCAATTCTGTTTCAACAAGGCAATCAAAAAATCATCTCACACATTAATTTAGACTGTCAGGAGTAAATAAGGAGGAATAAAAAACTCCCTGAATCTTTAATCTACTTGTTACTGAAACTTTTCCCATTGATTTATCTGCTACTAGATTGATTTCGTTTGGTTTTCCTTGTATTTCCCAACTTCGATATCCACTAACAATCTTATATCTCATTCACTGCTTATACTTGAGAGGCAACGATGTTGTATAGTTTAGCACTCTTTGTCTGAATAATTTTATCATAAAAAACTTTCCTTTTTCTACATAATATTTTTGTGTTGTATTCAAGTATTAATTCTTCTTCAATTCTTTATTTCTTTTCATGCTAATTAAAAGCTTTTTTCAAATACACATTAAAATCAAAGGGGTGAAGGCACTGGAAGGCCTGTAAGCTGATTGTGGGTCAGTATTTCTTTAAAAATTGATCTTCAGATAACTCTCACTAGAAAGAGACAACCATTTGGTGTGGACTAATATCTGACAGCATGTATGTGCAGGCCGATCTTTGTCTATAGCTCTTTTCAGAATGGGAGTAATCAGTATGACCAGGGCTAAATTTTAGACTGGTCCAAATTAAAAGAAGTTCCAGTTGACAATTTAATGTTTATGAAATCTTAAAATCTTTGTCTTTTAGGGTAGAAAAACATTGTGGATAATGAAGAAATTGCTTGTCACAAGCAATTTTTTATTCTCCACAATGTTTTCTAAAGCTTTCATATTGAGAGGTGTTTAAAAGCGTCATTATAATTAATGTTAAACTACAATTTTCAATAGCTAAGGCTACAATCTAATGCTGCAAATTATTATAATTTACAAAACAAACACAACAGATTTAAACCCATTCCAAAAAAAATACGCTTTTGGATGTCCCTCAAGAAAAATGCTTTGGAAAATATGTTACAAGCAATGTCCTCAATAATCACAGTATTTTTTAACCCAAAATACTATGATTTCCAAATTTTCATCATTTAAAAATTGTAATCTACATCTTCTTTGAATTTGGACTAGTCTCAAATTTTGTCATTTGGAAATGGGTTAATGAATAGAAAGTGAAGGACATGATATAATACCTAATTGCAACAAAAAATTTGTTTGTTACAGAAAGGCAACTTCAACACTATAAAAGGCCAATGTAACAACTGACCTCTCAAATATGCATCAAATCACATCCAGTTGTGGAGGGTCCAGCGTTATAGTTAGACAAGTGAAGCGGTCAATTTGACCAATGATCTAACCCCTGGTATTACATCATCACACTGACCAGATCAATAGATTGGTAACATTTTTTATCTGATACAAAAATAATGTTTGATCTGATGAAGGTAACTCAAGAGCAACTACCCATTGTGTCAATTAGAATCAGGACAAGAGGGCTTTAACTGGTACAATGTCATTTTCCTTTACCCACTCCTACACAGTAACGGTTTTTGATGCCCCCAAGAAAAAATCTTTGGAAAGCATTGTGGAAAATGAAAAAAATATTTTGTTTGTGACAAATCTTCTTCAATGTTTTCTTCCCAAAGAGACAAAAAAATTGAATGCTATCAACTGAAAAAAAGAATTCTGCAACTTCCTTGGATTTGGACCAGTTGAAAGCACGCTGTCTGGTAATGGTTTTAGCTGTTACAAGACAAATGGTCCATTCCATAGGAAGTTGCAGATGACAATTTCAAGTTCAAAGAATATTTGAAAACCTTCTGCCTTTTTGAGGCTTGTTACTAGAAGCAATATCTTCAAATTCGATACAGTTTTCCAAGGTTTTCCTAAGATTTGACCTTAACTCACCTAGATTTAAACCCGATGTGACCCTTATCAAAGCTGAGCGAGATATTATACAGATAAATATTCTGACCAAATATCAAGAAATTTCAGGCAAAGATGTGACCTCTAGAGTGAATTCAAGGTTTTATATGATTCGACCATGTAACCAAGTTTTTTACCCAAGTTAACCCAATATAGAACTTGACCAAGATATAATGCAGACAAATATTCTGACCAAATATCAATTGATTTGAGGCAAAAATGTGCCTCTACAGTGCACACAAGCCTTTTCCAAGATTTGACCCTGTGACATAGTTTCTGACCCCACTTGATCCAATATAGAACTTAACCAAGATATTGTGCAGACAAACATAAAGACATTTGAGGCAAAAATGTGACCTCTAGAGTGCACACAATGTTTTTCTTAGATTCAACCTTGTGACCTAGTCTTTGACCCCCATGTGATTCAATACTGAACTTGCCCAAGGTTTTATGGAGACAAACATTCTGACGAAGTTTCAAGACATTTGACCAAAAATAGTAGTCTCTAGAGTGCATACAAAATGTTGACACACGACGGATGATGGACATAGCTAGATCACCAAAGCTCACCTTGAGCTCTTTGTGCTCAGGTGAGCTATAAACAAAGGTATAAGGGTTTTTATTCTGTTAAAAATAACCTTCATTTAAATGATGCAACTTCCTGCCTTCAATACTGTTCAATAATGAATGTGACAGTAATGTTAAACAGCCTCTTGAATAACACTGGGACATCAATGATACCTATAAAAAATTCAATTAGATCCAAAAACCATTCACCCTTCTGTTACTAGTTAAAATAGTAGTAGGTGATCTGAAACCAGGCTATTCATCACTTTAACACATGTCATATCATGGTTATACAAAGTTTCCTTAATTCTTTTTTTCTCATGGCAACGCATACTATCTTAGTTTAACCCATTACCATACAACAAAATTTTAGATCTGCCACCATCAAAGAAGTTTTAGATGACAATATTTTGTTGATGAAATTTAAAAAACCTTTCACTTTCAGGGTAGAAAACATTGTGGATAATGAAGAAACTGCTTGTAATAAGCAATTTCTTCATTTTCCAAGATGTTTTTAAAACCTTTTACTTAGGGGTGTGAAAAAGCATCATTGTCAGGGAACAGGTTAGGGAAAATAGCCAGTAGCTGTTTTTAAATTTTTATTACGCAGTGGGTTTGGTCTGTCCGTAACACAGGGATTTCGGTAGTTGATGTTGAAATTCATGATGCTGTTTTCTTAAGTAGAAGGCATAAGTCGGAAGGATGAATGTCAAAGGAAAAGATGTCAATTTATTGATATTTAATTAAACATATGATATAGATTCACACAGAATAACATAAAACGTTCAACGATTCACAAAGACAGATTTGAATAATTTTAGAAACACAAAGTCCAAATGTTCACCAAGAAGATTCTTATTTCATTTAAAACACAGAGTTGTACAGTTCTAGATTTAGTTGTTTACGTTATCTAACACAAAGTCATTCTACACAAAGTAATTCTAAGACTTGTTACCTAACACAAAGTCATTCTACACAAAGTAATTCTAAATCTCGTTACCTAACACAAAGTCATTCTACACAAAGTAATTCTAAGTATGCTCTCATGTTCCTGTGCGCCTATTTATATGTTCTTGCAAGGAAATGAGTCCAAATGACTAAGCCTTAATAAAAACATATTATAGGAAATATAGATTATTTGACTACTAAACCATCAGGATTATAACACATGCTAAGTATGTGTGTTACCACAGCTGATTGCTATAATCCATTGGCTTGCCTGTCAAACACCTAATATGCACAAAACACAAAAGAAGGTTTTAACACTTTTCTTTATACAGATTAATTCTGCTTCTCAAGAAATGAAATACATATTTGGTAATTAATAAAAATTCAACCCTTAACTAGTGGCACAATAACTTCCCTGGTCTTCAAAGACTTTGGACCCCAAAGTTATGTTTTTGGTTGTTTTGTAGTCCATTTTATGCATCGATAGTCATATGTCACACCAGTTTTGTCCTCAAGATTTTTAAGTATAACATTTGTTTTTCCACAGGGTTCTGGAAAATAACCATGAACGGGGGGTTCGGTTCTGCAGTTTAATGTCAAATGGTTATTTTTCTTGCACAACTGACATTTGCGATCGTTCGCTAAACACTTATTTTTATCTGCATGGGAAGCCAATCCACAACGATAGCATAATTTACGAGGTCCCTTTTTGTTCACTTCTTTAAGGATTAAATCGAACTCTTGTGTAGCTTCACACATAATCGTGAATAATTTCTGTCTTCATTCAGGGATTTTGATGAAAGCTTATCAAATTTGTCTTCAACACAAGATAGTTTGTTAGAAAGATTTTCAATACATTTTGCAAGGTCTGCGCTAGCACTACTAATTTTTGTTTCTATTTGAGCTTTTGAATTTGAGAAGCGACACAATGAAGCGTAATGTCCATACCTTTTACAGGAGTAGCACTTCCTTCCTTGAGCTGGGCACACATGAAGTTCCCTGAAAGAGTTTCCACACTTAAAGCAACTCCGAAATACATTTAAGTCAATATTATTCACATAGTTCCAATATGTCGTAGGGGAAGAGTAATTTAACTCGCTTGGGTATTGCTGCGGAGGTAACCGGGGGAACGGTACCGCGGAATTCTGCACCATTTTATAACGCAGTGGGTTTGGTCTGTCCGTAACACAGGGATTTCGGTAGTTGATGTTGAAATTCATGATGCTGTTTTCTTAGGTAGAAGGCTTAAATCGGAAGGATGAATGTCAAAGGAAAAGATGTCAATTTATTGATACTTAATTAAACATATGATATAGATTCACACAGAATAACATAAAACGTTCAACGATTCACAAAGACAGATTTGAATAATTTTAGAAACACAAAGTCCAAATGTTCACCAAGAAGATTCTTATTTCATTTAAAACACAGAGTTGTACAGTTCTAGATTTAGTTGTTTACGTTATCTAACACAAAGTCATTCTACACAAAGTAATTCTAAGTCTTGTTACCTAACACAAAGTCATTCTACACAAAGTAATTCTAAATCTCGTTACCTAACACAAAGTCATTCTACACAAAGTAATTCTAAGTATGCTCTCATGTTCCTGTGCGCCTATTTATATGTTCTTGCAAGGAAATGAGTCCAAATGACTAAGCCTTAATAAAAACATATTATAGGAAATATAGATTATTTGACTACTAAACCATCAGGATTATAACACATGCTAAGTATGTGTGTTACCACAGCTGATTGCTATAATCCGTTGGCTTGCCTGTCAAACACCTAATATGCACAAAACACAAAAGAAGGTTTTAACACTTTTCTTTATACAGATTAATTCTGCTTCTCAAGAAATGAAATACATATTTGGTAATTAATAAAAATTCAACCCTTAACTAGTGGCACAATAACAGTTTCAGTTCAAGGTATGAGTCTATGCAAGTCTATATTTTTCAGTCATAGTTTTGAAACTTGTATATTCTTGGGCAAATGTATCTTTCAATCAAAGGATTCATTTAGAGGTTTAGAGGTTTTCAAATATAGTGAAAAGAGGAATTTAATATAATCCGTAGGACAAAGGTGAAACAACAACCAGAACTACCAATAAGTCTGAAATATTATCAGAATGCTTGTTGTCTTCAAATTCTTACTACAGATAATTCAATATAGTGCTTAAAACTCCATGTGCTGTCATTAATATATTTTTGTTTTTAGATCTTTTTACAAATACATGTGTCTTGTCATATATTACTTCAATTTTTTGATTTTATGAAAATTCCAAAGATCGAAAGAATTCTAGAATATCAGAACGACATAATGTTATATTCTGTTTAATCTATTCCCACACAATCCTGCTTTTTTGCCACCTGTCAAGAAAAAGGCTTTGGTGAACACTGTTGAAGATGAAAAAACTGCTTTTTACAAGCAATTTCTTTGTGATCTAAAATGTATTTTACCTCAAAATTTCAATTACTAAAATTTGTTCTCTGCAAGTTCTTTGAATTTGGACAAGTCTGAAATTTCTATGAAAACATGTAACTGATATATTGCCATGGAACTGTCAAACAATTCAACAAATGATCTATCCAAGCATTCATTTCCGTGACCTAACCAACAATTGTCTTTTTGTTTTAACCCTTTCCCACTCATTGACACTTTTAGATGCCCCAGAGGAAAAAAACTTTGGAAAAGATTGTGGAAAATGAAGAAGTTGCTTGTCGCAAGCAATTTCTTCGTTTTCCACTTTGTTTTCTACCAAGAAAGTTGAAAAAATCCTAATTTTCATAAATCTTGAATTGTCATATGCAACTTCTTTCAATTTTGGTTGACCTAAAAACTTAGCCGTCTGGTAATGGGTTAAGTTCCTGATCACATTTTGTACAAAATAATGATGTTTATTACCATGTCCATGTTGAAGGTCAGTGGGTGGGGCAAGGAATCTGTGAATTCAAATTGAGAAGTAAAATATCATTATCTAATCTAACAAAGGCATTAGGACTTCCCAAGAAACATTTTCTGATGTCACAACCCTACAATATCTTCAAGAATAGCCAATATCATTTTGTAATATTAGCCGTTATCATATCGCATCAAAACACATCAACAGAAAACTGTTAATTAAGAATTTGACACATCTCCAGTATCTATTTTTGTGTATGTTATTATGATGGTTAAGGCTAAAGCAAAGTGATTTCTAAATATCATTATAGCTGAAGGAATTAACCCTAGTCATGTTGAATAAAATCTGTTAAGGTCTGCATTAAGATCAAAAGGCTGAAAGCCCTGGAAGCATCTGTAGGGGTGGGTGGGGGTGGGGGGTGTCAATATTTCTGTTGAAAATGAATTTTATCAAAACTTCTGGATTGAAAGGGAAGAGCAGGAGGTGTAGACCAAGATATGTACAGTCTAATTTTTGTATGCACCTCTTGTCAAAACAGGAATAATGATTAATGTGACAAATTGCTGATGACTAGCATTAAACTCTATAATCCGAAAAATATTTTGAAATCTTCCATAATGCAAAATATAATCCTCCTTAGAAATTGCATTAAAATCAAAGGGATGAAAGCAACAGATGCAATAATTGTGAGTAGATAGTTCTTTTGAAAATTGATTTTATAAAGGCAAACAAGTGATGTAGATACAGATCAGACTGCACAATATGTGTAAGCTGATCTTTCTCTATACTTTTTGCAAAAAAGGAATATTTCAGGTTCAGGATGAGAAGAGTTGTATGGTAAAGGGTTAATCAGACGGCCATTAATCAAACTATTCAGACAAAAACATGCAAAAATAGAAACACACATTCCATAAAAAGTTTTGTTGAATATTTCATTACAAAACGGTGTTGTTCAGAAATCCGAACAATAATCATGAACATAAATAGAAATTGGTTATTCAACTTGGGAGATGAAATGATGAATATTTCATTCCAACAAGCTGGCAAACAGACAGGAAAAATTGAAAATATTGAACTTAAATGTAAGGCAAGGTTTTTCTATTGAAGAAAATGTTTCTAGTTGAAGGGCTGTAATTCTAATAGGACATCGTGACCAGTGATTTCAAAGTGTGAGTGCTGAATGAAACCTTCTACAGAACTGCAATAGAATCAAAGGGATGAAAACACTGAAAGTACTAGCACTGGGTCAATTTTACTTTTAGGAATTCAGTTCATAAAAAAATCTGGTTCCAAAGAACAAACAAAAGAAGTAGACTAAGATCTGACTGCACTTGTGTACAAGCTGATCTCTAATTCATGTAAAAACAGGCTCAGCATGACGATCAATTTATTCCATTCTATCTCAAAACACTATAAGTAGCTGAAAATGTTAAACACATTTCCACAAAAAAATTTCTAACCCCAGGAAAAAAATATATAAAAAACTTTGTGAAAAATGAAGAATTGGCATGTAACAAGCAATGCTTTCATCATCTACTATTTTCATTATGATTTTTGATACTTCTTCAACTATAATTGTCATCTGCAAATTGTCTAAGATTTTTCTTCTAGTAATTGGTTAGTATGCGGAAGATCTTATTCGAATATATTTACTGTATCATTTTGGCAAAAAGTGCATTTTTTGACAACTTCCTTGCATCTCAGGTCACAATTTAGGCACAATCTTACGAAACTTGAAAGATCAAGAGGTAAATTATGATATCTTTTGAATAATGTGATGTTCCAAACTAAAGGGGCCTTATTGACAATCATGAGGACGATCAAGGTGACATTAAAAACATTATTCACTATCCTGAACCCATAAACATGGCAAATAACAAATTTGTGCCTGGCCAAAATTCAAAGAAATTACTAAGCATAGTTGGTGAAATTTTGAATATTTTTCTTTTCTCTGGTAGAAAATATTTTAGATATTGATGAAATTGTTTGGTAGAAGCAATTTCCTCAATTTTCACTATGTTTTTCCTCCCTTCTTTCTTGAGGCATAAAAATGTGGGATTGTGTGGGAATGGTTTAAGGAACAATGATAGTAAAGTAACATGTACTTCAAGGTTACAGGCTGAGGACAATGAAAATGTTTGCTTTCAATTAGAAATCATGGAGGTGTACTGGGATTTTGAAGACTAATCAACAATCTGGCAACAGAAATGAAAGATACACCAGGGTTATAAAAGTCTGTAACTGATTTGAATTTATAGAACAGACTAAACAGACTATATTACTTCATAGTATTGAGTGATTGATTGATTGCATGGGGTTTAACGGCACTTTTAACAGTATTTCAGTTATATCACGACAGCTGACGCACCTAACAATGGATTCCTGGTATTTCTCACACCAGTACTACCACAACATCCTTTCCTAGCCTCCAGCTGCTATCCAACTTTGATTTACGATTATCCACTTCATAGTATTAAAGAGTGATTTGTGTCAATTATAAATTAATTAATCCATTACCACATAAAATCCTATAAGATTTAACCAAATTGAAAGAAGTTACAGACTACTTAAAGTTAAATCTAAATCACATTTTAGGCGGAAAAAAATGTGGATATTGACAAAATTGATTGTCACAAGCAATTTCTTCATTATCCACAATGTCTTCCCAAGATTTGTTCTTGAGGTTAGAAGACGGGATTGTGTTGAAATGGGTTAACCAACAGATCTGGCAGAAGAAATGAAAGATGCACCAGGATTATCAAAGTCAATGACACAAATGAGTTAAATCTATAGAACAGACTTCTTTCATAGTATTCAAGAGTATTTTCTGTCAATGATTAACAACAAAAGGAAAATGTTTTTAGTCTGTCCAAGTGTCTTTAACCCATTACCACTCAGCAAAATTTTACACTGGCCCAAATTGAAAGAAGTTGCAGACAACAATTTAAAAGTAAGGAAATTTTGGATCTTTTCAACTTTCTGTATAGAAAACATTGTAGAAAATGAAGTTGCTTGTAACAATCAATTTCTTCATTTACCACAATCTTTTCGAAAGCTATTTTTCTTTGGAGCGTCTAAAGGCGTCACCGAGTGGGAATGGGTTAAACACTAGTCTTTCAATATCCCTGTATAAAAAGGGTGACAATCTATGCATTTGGACTTTCCATATATCAGGAACAATACGACTCCCGGGAGGGTCACAGTGGCAAACATTTCCCAGAAATTCCCAGACTTCTTTTTAAAATTGCTCTTGACTTCAATACACAGATTTTGAAAAATTCAATAGAATAAATTTATTGCATTATTTCCCATCCATTTCCTATAACAACTGGGAGAAAAACATGGTGCCAAACTATACTGCAGCTTTCAACAATTAACTAAGCTATATCTTTTATTCACTTGTAAAAGGCCAGTGATTGAGCTATAATCCCACTGTTGCGACCATAATCTATTTCATTCATCCATAAACTTTTGTTTGAAAGTCTCCTCTGAAACTACTGACAGGATTTCAAACCAAATCTTACAGGAACGGTCCTCATGTAACCCTTATTTAGATTGTTTTAGGGAAATATGATCAGTTAAAAAACAGCTTTTACGGGCCTGACTAATTTCCATATTATTTTTGTATATATAGTAAAAAGTCTGAATTCTACTCTCAGAAACTACACAATAGGTGAATTTCCACCGTAAATTTCACATGAGTGATCTTTAGTGTCACCCTTTATCAGATCCATTGATGGAATGAAAACATTTTGAGAGTCTGTTTCAAACACTAGAGGACGCAATAAAATTGAGAGCTTTAAGCCTTTCCCTTTTTTGTAATTTTAGACTGGTCCAAATTGAAAGAGATTGCAGAAGACGAAAATCGGATGCATTTTGAAATTAAACTATGATATGTAGTTGAAAAAAATGTAGGAAAAGAAGAAATTGCTTGTGACAAGCAATTTCTTCTTCTTCTAAAATGATTTCTCAAGTATAAAACCATAACAACGTTAAATCCTGGGTTTGTACAGGAAAGGGTTAAGTCTTGAATCATATAGTTTAGCAGCCTGACCTGGCTTTATACTAGCATTATACTCTATAATCCAAAAAATGTTTTCAAACCTTCCATAATGCTATATAATCTTCCTTAGAAATTTAGGCCGCCGTCATAAAGCACTTGGTAGCGCACCAGACTCCCAATCTTCAATCATGGGATGTCATGGGTTCGATCCCTGCCAGCAGCACAGATTCTTTCCAACATTTGTCTCTCAAAGATAGGTGGATTATTGTATAACCTAAGTGGGATAGCAGCTGCAGGTTAGGAAAGGATTTAATGGTAGTACTGGTGTGAGAAAAAACAGGAATCAATTGTTAGAGGCTCCAGCCGCACAATATGACTGAAATACATGTACTGTTAAAAGTGGCATTAAACCTATTCAATTAATCATTCCTTAGAAATTACATTAAAATCAAAGGGATGACAGCAACAGATGCAATAATTGTGAGTAGGTATTTCTTTTAAAAAAATGATTTTATGAACAATTCTGGCTTGACATAGACAAACAGGTGGTGTAGAAAAAGATCAGACTGCACATTATGTGTAAGCTGATCTTTGTCTATACTTCCTGCCAAACCAGGAATTCAGGATCAGCATGAGAAGAGTTTTGGAATCTTGAAACTTGATTGTACAGTATACATAATGGGTAAATCAGACGGCCATTAATCAAACTATTCAGACAAAAACATGCAAAAATAGAAACACACATTCCATAAAAGTTTTGTTGAATATTTCATTACAAAACGGTGTTGATCACAAATCCGAACAATAATCATGAACATAAATAGAAATTGGTTATTGAACTTGGAAAATGAAATGATGAATATTTTATTCCAACAAGCTGGCAAACAGACAGGAAAAATTGAAAATATTGAACTTAATTGTAATGCAACTTGTTCTTCAGTTGAAGAAAATGTTTCCAGTTGAAGGACTGTAGTTCTAATAAGGAAATCGTGACCATGGATTTCAAAGTGTGAGTGGTGAATGAAATCTTCTACAGAACTGCGATAGAATCAAAGGGGTTAAAGCATTTAACACTTTCCTGTTTTGCAAAATTTTAGACCTGTCCAATTCAAAGGCTTTGCAGACAAAACTGTAAAGTGAGTCTAATTTTAAAAATAACCATCATTAGGGTAGAAAATTAGTTGAAAAAGAAGAAATTGCTTGTTACAAGCAATTTCCTCTTTTTCTACAATGTTTTCTCGAGTATAAAATCACATGGACGTAAAATCCCGTGTTTGTACAGGAAAGGGTTAAAGTACTAGCACTGGGTCATTTTTACTATTAGGATATGTAATATGGGTGAGAAAGTTCTTGGTAAAACGCGTCAGTGAATCCCACACAAAACCTGAATTTAATAGAAATAGAAATGGGTTCCAGTAATTCAATGTCCATCTGAACACATACTAACCCTTTCCTGTTTTTTCTGAAATTTAAGACTGTTTCAAAATGAAAGAGGTTGCAGACAACACACAATGAAAATTGGATGGAATTTGGAAACCATCCTGTGTAGTAAAAAATATTGTGGTGAATAGAAAAATTGTGTGATACTGGCAATTCTTTTCTTTACCACAATGTTTTCTCAAGTATAAAATCACAGTGACAGAAAATCACAGGTTTGTACAGGAAACAGTTAAGAGATACGCCTAGATGTTGTTAAGTGTCAAAGAAATGGGGTTTTCGTGATCCACGGTCTTGCCGTTATGCCAGCTCTATGAAGACTGACAAGTTAGTTTCTAGTTATTCCAGTGTACGGAGAGTTAGAGAGAATGGAGGATTTAGCACAAACCACAGACCTTATTCAGGCATATGCTGTAGAATGCAGCTTCTGTTGGCCAAGCCCAGACAAGTACAGTTCCTTAGTTGCAGCAAGTACAACTGGACCAGTCAACTTATTTCTCATCTGAATACTTGTTTGGCATCTCAGACGGAGATCACAAATGGAGTAATCCATTAGAATTACCACAACACGCGAGATGACAACAAAATTATTCTTTATGTCAATTTTTCAATAAAGAGGAGAACTAATTATGTCCTGTTTTATCTTGAATTATATATTACAAAATTTAACCCATTCCCACACAATCTTGCTCTTTTACGCCCCTCATGCAAAAAGCTTTGGAAAACAGTGTAGGAAAGCAATTGTATAAGCGATTTCTTCATTTTCCAAAATGTTTTCTACCCTGTGTGACTATGATGTTTAAAATCGCACCAACTATAAATTGTCAAATACAAACCCTTTTTGCGTTTGGACCAGGCTAAAATGTCTAACCCTAAATTGTTGTATGCAACTTCTTTGAATTAGGAACAGTCAAAAAATTTTAATTAGTAATGGGTTATAAACCACTTTTCTGCATCAACATTTAGTCATCTGAATGATTTTTCCACAAAAAATACTGTTGTTAAACGAACATCTTTACAGAATAAAATCAAATATTTCAACGTCTAAAACCTAGCTAATACATGATCTTAAACTTGGAAGCCATATTTATCAAATTTTGAGAATTATATACCTTTTCTCTAGCAATCATTTGGACTCTAGGGGCCATGGCCCTTTGCATGGCGACATTATTTAATTTAGACTATAATAATTATATAAAAAAAGAAAAGTTGATGATTAGAATAGGGAACCCTTAGTACCATTGCACATAGTCATATAACCCAAAAACATTTTTCCTTATAAATTATTTTTTACAATAACAGGGAAAAAGACAACATGGACCAAGCTACCCTAGGCCCCTAAATTTTGAACTTGGTCCCAGAATATTTAGAGATTAAGCTCATACCCCAATGTTAGATAATAATTTTCTGATGTCTGAGCCAACAGGTTAGAATTGTTGGTTTAGTCATTCCATTAATGGTGACAACCTAGAACCACTCCCTGAATCTTAAAGCACGGAATCTTGGGTGTAAAACAATGATTCATTATCTGAATTTGTACATCAAACATATTTAGCCAAAGGAACCATTTACAATACCAGGTAAGAAAAAAGTATTTCAACTGGTCATAATGGAATTACTGTGTATTCTTGCCAGATAAAGTAATTCCCTACCTACAGATCTTCTGAATGTTTTGCTATTCTTTCTTACTACAAATGAATTTTCAAACAACTGGATCTAATCCATTCGCAGGGTAGAATTCCTTTGATATTTTTTAACCCATTACCACATCTGACACCTTGAAGAAATACAATCATGCAAAACTTTGTTTCTCACAATGTTTTCTACCCTATTTGACACTTTTTTGCAATTCAAGCACAATTCAAAATGTTGTCTACAACTTAACCTTACAAATTGTCTAAAATTTTGTCGTCTGGTAATGGGTTAAATGTTCATTGTATGGCAGTGAATTCTTCCAAGAACAACAATATTGTCAGCCATCTTGGATTTTTGCAATACTGTGATGTTGTCTGCCATTTTGCATTTTTTCAGAGACAGTAATATTGTCAGTAATTTTTTATTTTTTTCAATGACAGCAATATTGTCAGTCATCTTTGATTTTTCCAACAACAGCAATTATTGTCAGCCATCTTGGATTTTCCAATGACAGTGATATTGTCAGTCATCTTTGATTTTTTCCAACAACAGCAATTATCGTCAGCCATCTTGGATTTTTTCAATGACAGCAATATTGTCAGCCATCTTGGATTTTTCCAATGACAGCAATATCAGTCATCTTGGATTTTTTCAATGACAGCGATATTGACAGCGATCTTGGTGACAATGAGTTTTAGAACTATGAAGCAAAAACTTACCTGAGGTATTGATGAGACAGGAGCATACATAAATCTTGGATGTTATCTGAAGAAAAAAGAATGTATAGGATATAAATAGTTTTGTCAAACTCAGATCCTTTTGTAAGCCAGATTGAAAGAATGAGATGTACATGTGACATAATTTTATTGAACTAGTCCACAGACAACAATGGGAGAGATGCACACAGAATTTGAAAGAAATATCTAAAATTTAAGCCATTTCCACATCATGCTTTTGAGGCCTCAAAAATAAATTGTGCAAAATGAAGAAATAGCTTACAACAAGCAATATTTTCATTATCCATGCTGTTTTCTATATACAAAGACAATGTTTTTTTAAAATCTTACTAGCTTAACAATTTGTTAGAAATTTCTTTCATTTGGACCAGTCTAAAACTTTACTTCTGGAAATGGATAAAGAAGCTTTTGCAATATCAAAGATTTTATCAGATAGCAGTCATTAAGTTTGTCAATGTGAAAACTACCATGTAAGAAATCTCAAAATCAAACTTGTTAGATTTTAGGTGAGAAGTACCCATACACATGATTTGAAATAAATTCAGATTGAAATGAATCATACAATCCAGAACAGGGTTAAAACCCTTACCTGTACAATCCCTTCTTTTTACAACCGTGTGATATTATACTTGAACCATATTGTGGAAAAAGAAGAAATTGCTTTTAACAAGCAATTTCTTTTTTGCCCACAATATTTTCAAGCATATACAATGGTTACTTTTCGAACAGAGTTAAGGGAGAATGCCTGACACAGTATCTAAGTGACTACAAAATCAGTGTACGTAAAAAGACTGTGATATGGCTCATTCATTCTATCTATCAGCCTATTCAGTTTTGTCTACACATTATTTACCATGTCCTACTGGGGTTTTCAGCCAAATTTCCATCTGTCAGTCTTGATAGATTGGATCTATCAATTCCCAGATTTAGTCACTTTCTCTGAATCAGCCCATGCACTTAGAGAATTTCCAAAATAAACTCTACGAATTCATGGAACCATTTTACTGTATTTCAAACAGGACAAGATGACATTAATCAGTCCATATATTCAAACCCATTACTATCAATAATTCCTTATGGGTTAATTAAATAAGGCCTATGAAGTGCTTTTATATAATCAACAAGAGGGTTGAGATGGTCCTAGGTGCTCACCTGACTGTACTTTCTCAAGCATTGATAACAATACATATATTAAGACAGAAGCTTGTAATTAGATGAGAAGAACAATGTAATCGATAATTGTTAGAATAAGCAGAATAATCAGAGGCTCAAATTTAACATTTTTCGTTTATTTGATAATTTCAACCCCCCCCCCCCCCTCTCTTTGTCTCTCTAAGCCCTCTTATTCCCTGATTCCCTCCTCTTTTGCAACTGCATTTAGATAGGGAATTTGGGAAGTAATCATAATATGTTGTTGTTTTGTTTGAATAAAAAATCATACAGACACAATGAAAACACAACAGACAAAGTTATACAAATGTGCCAAGTAATACCTCATTCTCCTAAGCTAAATTTCATTCTCTTGATGGTTCAGGTTTATCCAAAAGCAAGTCATCAAGAAAATCTGTTGTCAGTTTTCTAGCCATATCAACAATATCTCTGATCTCCCATGTTATATTTACATTTCTGTGGCAACTGAAGAGAATATGATGACCACACAGTAAATCAAATTTGCCACATTTGTATCGTCCGGTTGGTTGTCTAACAGCGTCTAATGACCGTAGTGGGAATAATTTTTCTCATTTATGGACAATCTAGGATTTGACTAGTGATACAAGGCTAAAACTGTATATATTTTCAGTTAACCCATTCACACTCATCCCACAATTTTTAGCCCCTCAAGAAAAATTTTTCAGGAAAACATTGTGGAAAATGAAGAAAATGCTTTTATATAATTTTGAAAAATGCTGCGGCCATCACTTAGTGGTAGCACAATCATATGTCTCCAAGTCAAGGGGTCCTGGGTTTGAACCCTGGCCACGGCCAATATTGTTTCCTAAATTTGACCCCCACCAATGGGTGCATATTCTTAAACCTAGGTGGGAGTAGTTGGAGGCTCAGAAAGGATGAAGTGGTAGTAATGGTATGAGAAATACCAGGATTCCAAGGTTAGGTGCTCCATCTGCCATCAATATGACTCAAATACTCTTAAAAGCAGCGTTTAAATCCCATTCATTCAGTCAACCAAATTAGAAGAAGTCTAAAATTTTGTCACCTGTTAACTGTCTGGTATGTTATATAATGTTACACACTGGCACTTTTACTAAGTCAGATGCAAATGCATAAAAACACAATTCTATAGAGCTTGAAGTGTTTTAACCCATTCCCACACAATGACACTTTTTTACGCCCCTCCAGAAAAACAATTGGGAAAACTTTCTGTAAAATGAAGAAATTGCCTGTAACAAGCGTTTTCTTCATTTAACACAGTTTTCCTACACAGAAAGTTGAACAAATCTAAAATTTCATCAACTTTTCCCTTCACTTTGGACCAGTCTAAATTTTGTCATTTGGTGGTGGTTTAACACCATCTTTGGTGCATGTTTTAAATCACAAATAGCCAGCAAGTATTTTTTTTGAGACAGTTTGTAAATAAAGCGTTTTGGACACACACATGGATACACTAATGCACAACCAACACACCCTATAGCGGCCTTCAGCCAGTAGACCTAAAAACAACTCAACAAGTATACATGCAAATAGAGGGTTTTGATAATACAGGTATAAGCAAAATTGACCAATAATGAACCTCAATACAACTTGCGTACCTTTCAATCCTCACCATCATGGATTGCTGCATGTTTAACCCATTACCACTCAGTGACGCTTTTAGACGCCCCCAGGAAAAAAGCTTTGGAAAACAATGTGGAAAATGAAGAAATTGCTTGTAACAAGCAATTTCTCCATTTTCAACAATTTTTCTACTCGGAAAGTTGAAAAAATCCAAAATTTCATTTAACTTTTAATTGTCGTTTGCAACTTCTTTCAATTTGGGCCTAAAATTTCACTGTGTGGGAATCTGTTAACCCATTATAGGACAACAAAATTTTAGAATGTTCCAGATTCAAAGAAGTTGCAGACTATAATATTTTATTGATGAAATTTTAAAACCTGATCCTTTTGAGCAAGAAAACATTGTGGTTAATGAAGGAATTGATTTTCCACAATGTTTTCCAATATTTCTTTTCTCATTTCAACAAAAAGTTCCATTTTGTGGGAATGGGTTAATACCATAAGGTTAGATTAGCATTAGACACACCCAATTTGTCCCTAACCAATCTGTGAACTGGAATTGGCATCTAGTACAGATCTGCACAGAATCTTTTGGTTGTATACTGATGTGAAAACTGACAGGAACCTATGGTCTGTGATGTAACTGAAATACTGTTGAAAGCTTTGATATATATAAATTAGCCTCGACCGTCAAAATCTATACACATACTAAAATATCTTTATTATTTCAGCAATGTTAAAGCCTTTTTAATTGCCAATGAATTAACCTCTAACTTTCACAGACTATGGTTCAAAGGTGGCTGAAAGTAATATAATAGTAAATAATGAAAAGAAATCAAGCATTATGATAACTTAAGTTTCTAAACTCTAGAGTTTTCTGACACATAATGCCCTTGACCTTAACACTTCTTGGTAAATTTTCACGGGAGTTCCAAGACTCATTTATCAAGTTTCTCACAAGTCAAGATTTCAGGTTTCCCAATTTTGTGTAGATTAGTTCCATAACATCCCAACAGGGAATACTAATGGGGTTTGAGTTAGTTCAATCTTGTGCTAATCTTGTAGATGATTGAGTACACACCAGAGAGTCTTGTTTTCTCAAGATTTCCTTGTTAGGTCATTACATGCTAATTGACCTTTTTCTCGTCTTGATGAATTGTGTACAGAATCTTCCCAGAGAAAACCCCTAGTCTAGGACATCGGACCTTCTTGGATCATGACAAATAGTCATTGTAAAATTCAAGACAAATGATTTTCAATACAAGAGGGCCAAGATGGCCCTAGATCGCTCAGCTGAGTTATTCAGTGCACAAAGATATGTAACATAAATTTGAACCTTCAAAGTAAATCTTATTATTGAAGATAAAAGCAGCCTCATTTTCAAGAAATGATGTTCCTCAGATGAGTTAACGAAAAATTCTGAGTTTATTTTATGAAGATTGAGCCAAAATTTTATTCAAAATACAAGTCATGCATCTTCAACGGTGTTTGAATTAAAGAAAATGCTGAGTTTTTATGTTAAGTCCTGCTCGTAGACAGACAGATGGACAGGCTGACAAAGATAAAACAACTCTTGCCCCCAATATTGTTAATTATTGCTGATCTTTGACCTCTTTTGCCCTCTTTTGTTGTATGCATTCATATCTTTACATTGTCAAATGTTCAAGGATGGAATCAAACAGTATAGAGTATGGCAATCCTCTAATTGACTTTTTTTCTATAAATCTATGTCAAACATCTGTAGATTTGCTAAATTTCAAAAGACCGGAATAAAACTTTGACATGCAACTCATGATTTTTGACTGATACACAAAAACAAGAGGACCATGATGGTCCTAAATCGCTCTGAGGCATCTGCAAATTACAGTTCTTTTTAGTATAAAAAAGACACAACTTGAGCAAAATGAATAAAACAAATATAAGATTTCGGGCTTTGTACAAAACAATCCAGTAATGCTTTACAATAAGAATGAATTCCTTTGGCTTTATAGGTTAATCCATTACCAAACTATCCAAGAATTTGTCACCCTCAGGGAAAATAGGTTTGAAAAAACATAGTGAGAAAGGGAGTGACAAGCAATTTATCCCTTTCTCACAGTGTTTTCTACCTGAAATTCTTTGTATTTAGATTTTAAACAAACTCTAATTACTGTCTGATACTTCAATGGGTGTAATTTTAGCAACCTTGGTAGAGAACAATCTGGATGTACCATAAATCAAAATATGAATGTATTACAACTTATACATGAGGAGTGGAAGATATTTGAACTTGCTCTTATTGAGCATTTTTCATATCTTTGGATGCCTTGGAAAGGGCCATGTTCGTCCAAAGGATATAAACATGGTAGATAACAATAATGCTATACTATGTTTTTAATGTAAATACTCCAGAACCTATATTTAAGAAGAATTCTTTCAATGCCATTTACACAATTTTCATTTTTTTATCTTAAGAGCATATTTTCCTGTTACATAGTACAAAATTATTTAGTCATGATACATACCAATTATGTATGCCAATCACCTTATATTTCAGAAGGAGAAGACTTTTGATGTTGCTCTAATTGGGTGTTTTCCAAACTTTTTTGACCTCTGGGGCAGTGCCATTTTTTATCCAAGGGCTAAGATTTTAGCTAACATGGTTATGCTATATACAAAATATGAGTTCCTTAGACTTTGTAGATTGGGAGAAAAGACTGTTGAACATGGTCTAAATGAGCATTTTTACAAACTTTGGATACCCAGGGAAGGTGGTTTATTAACCTACAGGCATAATTTAATCAAAACTGATAGATAACAGCCTGGCTATGCTACACTCAAAATACAAGAGGACCATGATGGTCCTAAATCGCTCACCTGAGGCATCCGCAAATTACAGTCCTTTTTTGTATAATAATTGAGCAAAATAAATAAAACACATATAAGATTTTGGGCTTTGTACAAAACAATCCAGTAATGCTTTCCAAAAAAATCAATGCCTTTGGCTTTATTGTTTAATCCATTACCAAACTATCCCACAATTTGTCACCCTCAGGAAAAAAAGGTTTAAAAAAGCATTGTGAGAGAGGGAGTGACAAGCTTTTTCTCCATTTCTATTTAAGACGTCTTTCAATGCGGTTTATGCAATTTTTGACCCCAGGAGCAGAGACATTTTTTATCCTAAGAGCATTTTTCCTATAACATAGTACAAAATTATTTAGTCATGCTACATACCAAATATGAATGCCCTTCACCATATATTTCAGAAGAAGAAGTCTTTCAAAGTTGCTCTAATTGGATGTTTTCCAAACTTTTGGACCTATTGGGCAGTGCCATGTTTTATCCCAGGGCTTAGATTTTAGCTAACATGGTAAAGAACCATCTGTACATGCTATATACCAAATATGAATGCCTAAGACTTTGTAGATTGGGAGGAGAAGACTGTTGAACATGGTCTAATTGAGCATTTTTACGAACTTGGACACCCATGGCAAGGGTAACCTACAGGCATAATTTTAATCAAAATTGATAGATAACAGCCAGGCTATGCTACACTCAAAATATAAATGCCCTCCGCCTTAAAATGAAGATTTTATTTTTAACATACTCAAATTTTACTTTTTCCCAATTTTTGGACCTCTAGTGCAGGGCCGTTTTTGACCCTGGGAGGACAACTTTTAGTGATATAGTACAAAACCATCTAATTATGCTTCATACAGAATAAGAATATCCTAGACCTAATAGTTTAAGAGGAGAAGTCTTTTGAAATTGCTCTAATTAAGCATTTTTCCAATCTTCGGACCTCATGGGCGGGGCCATTTTTGACCCAAGAGATTAAATATTTAAAAACTTGGTAGAGAACCATATGATTAAGCTCTATATAAATCATAAATGCCTTTGGCCTTGTAGTCTGTGGAAAAAAAGACAACAAAGATTTTCTAAAATTTCCTATTTTCATATGCTGCGGTTACAAGAGTTTTTCACAGAATTGAATTCTTTTAACACCTTTTGAAGAACTTCACCCAAGGAACATCCCTGCAAAGTTTCAGCTTGATTGGCCTACTGGTTTAGAAGGAGAAGATTTTTAAAGATTTTTAAAGATTTACTAAAGATTCCCATTTACTAATGCCGCAGCAACCAGAGTTTTTGACGGAATTAAATTCTTTTAACAACTTTTGTAGAACTTCACCCTAGGAACATCCTTGCAAAGTTTCAGCTTAATTGGCCTACTGGTTTAGGAGAAGAAGATTTTTAAAGATTTTTAAAGATTTACTAAAGATTCCCATTTACTAGTGCCGCGGCAACCAGAGTTTTTGACTGAATTAAATTCTTTTAACTTTTGTAGAACTTCACCCAAGGAACATCCTTGCAAAGTTTCAGCTTAATTGGCCTACTGGTTTAGGAGAAGAAGATTTTTAAAGATTTTTAAAGATTTCCTTCATATTCCCATTTTCAAATGCTGCGGCAACCAGAGTTTTTGACGGAATTAAATTCTTTTAACAACTTTTGTAGAACTTCACCCAAGGAACATCCCTGCAAAGTTTCAGCTTGATTGGCCTACTGGTTTAGGAGGAGAAGATTTTTAAAGAAATTCTGAACGGACGGACAGACGGACAGACAGACGGACGACAGACAACGACCTCTCACAATAGCTCACCTCGCACTTTGTGCTCAGGTGAGCTAAAAAGCTAAGTCAATATCTATATTGAATATAGAAACAAAGTATCAAAAATGTTGATTTCAGAGATTTCCAAGTCCAATTTAGCATCCCATTTTTGTCAAAAACCAATGGACCAGCAATAAACTCAAACTCAATCAGTCATGATTGTCAAAAGTTGTCCTCTGTGACAAACCATATCTACAATAATTAATCCTTATCATGCCAAACCAGTAACACTCCTGTTTGGCACCAGGCATGGAAAAAAATCAGTCTGCACATATGTGCATGCAGTCTGATGTTGGTCCAAACCTTCTGTTTCTCTTTTTAGCTCACCTGTGCACAACATGCTCAAGGGGAGCTTTCGTGATCACCTTTTGTCACAGTAACCTCTTGGCTGATTGTTCCTTTGGGTGACCCTTCTCAAAAGATGTTTGTGGAATTTGGATTGATGCCCAAATATAGGGTAGGCAGGGCGGGGCAGTTTTTTACTTTGAATCTTTAAGCATCTTCTCCTCGGTAACCATCGGGCAAACTTCAAACAAAATTGACATGAATGTTCCGCAATATCACAGGTCAAGGCCAAACATGCCTTTGTTCTTTCAGATTTTTTTTTAACAAAACATGGCAAGAATGTTCCTAGGGTGACCCTTTTCAAAAGTTGTTAGTAAAATTTAGATTGACACCCAAATATAGGCATGGAAGGGTGGGGCAGTTTTTTACAATGAAATCTTAAAACATCTTCTCCTCATTAACCATCTGGCCAACTTTAACGAAACTTAACATGAATGTTCCTTGGATACCCTGTTCAACAGATGTTTGTGAAATTTTTGATTGAGGTCCAAATATTGGCATGGCAGGGCAGGGCAGTTTTTTACTTTGAAATCTTTAAAATGTTCTCCTCATTAACCATTAGGCCAACTTCAACTAAACTTGGCATGAATGTTCCTCAATGTCACAGATCAAGGTCAAACATGCCTGTGTTCTTTCAATGTTTTATTTCAATCATCATAAATTAGTCAGGTGAGCAGTTTTAGGACCATTTGGCCCTGTTGTTTATATATGTCTTATTTACTGCAAGGTTGATTTTCAAAAGAAAATTGACCAACTCTCAGATTTTCAAGTTTTCTATGCCCCTTGATTTTAATGCAGTTTAATAAAAGGATTTTATTCAGCATGATAAAAGTTTAGAAATATGTTTGTAAAACTGATTGACCAGACTGACAGAGGGACAGACTGACAGAGAGACAAACTGACAGAGGGACAAACTGACAGAGAGACAAACTGACAGAGGGACAGAATAGTGGAGGGACAAAATGACAGAAAGAAAGACTGGCAGATGGACAGACTGACAGAGGGACAGGCTTATAGGGGAACAGACTGACAAAGGGACAGGCTGACAGAGAGAAAGACTGACAGAGGGACAGGCTGACAGGGGAACAGACTGGCAGAGGGACAGACTGACAGACACAGGCTAACAAAAGGACAGACTGACACAGTGACAGACAGACTGACACAGTGACAGACTGACAGAGGGATAGACTGACATTGGGACAGACTGTCAGAGGGACAGACTGACAGAATGACAGACTGACATAGGTAGTTGGCCTGGGACAGGTATCAACAAGCAACTGGTGCTAGGTCGGTGTGAGGAATGATAAGAAGCCATTGTTAAAACATGTTATGTATTCTGTGATATAACTGATATACTGTTAATAGTGGTCTTAAACCTCATTAAACTGGTGCTTGTCAAGTCAAGTTATGTAAAATTCATTATGTAAAATTTTCACTGTATACCACATATGGACATAACCCACCACTGTAATAGGCATTTTTTCAACCTATCAAAACTAGAACTGTCGCCTGTAAGGGTTGACGAATACTCCCCACTGCCGCCTCTTTTTAAATGCCACATACCAAATATCAAAGCTGTAGGCATTTCGGTTTTGGAGAAGATTTTTAAAAGTTTTCACTTATATGCACCTATGTAAAACTTTAATTACTTATGATCCCCAGGGACGGGCAAATTTTGACCATTTGAACAATCTTGATAGAGATCCACCAGATGATGCTGTAAGCCTTATATGGTTTTGGAAAAGAAGATTTTTGAGTTGTCACTAAATAAGCCTATGTAAAACTTGTGACCCACGGGGATAGGCCAATTTGACCTGAGGGCCATACTTTGAACAATCTTGGTAAAGGTCCATAGAATGATGCTACATACCAAATATTAAAGCTGTGGGCACTTCTGTTTCAGAAGATGTTTAAAAGTTTTCACTATATGAGCCTATGTTCAAACTTGTTACCCTGGGGACAAGCCAATTTTGACTCAGGGGGCCTAATTTGAACACTCTTTGTAGAGGTCCACTAGATGATGCCACATACCAAATGTCAAAACTCTTGGCCTCTCTGTTTCATCCAAAAAAAATTAAAGTTTTCACTATATACACCTAAGTGAAACTTGTGCCCCCTGGGGACAGGGCAATTTTGACCCTGGGCCATAATTTGAACAATCTTGATAGAGGTCCACTAGATGATGCTACATACAAAATATCAAGGCTGTAACCCTTATGGTTCCAGAGAAGAAGGTTTTAAAAGATTTTCTGAAATTCACCATTTTTGTTGTCATGGCAATCAGAGTTCTGCATGGAATTAAATTCTTTGAAAAACTTTGGAATAGCTTGACAAAAGAACCATTCCTGCTAAGTTTCATCAATATCAGTCAAGTAGTAAAATCTGCAGAGAGAACATAATTTTATGTATTCTATTTAGGATAATAGTTCAAAGGGGCAAAACTCCTGAAACAGTTAATTAATCATTATGAAATTTGCAGGTGCACCAGTTCCCATTGCAAGGAAGATTTCAGTAAAGATCAGCAAAATAGGTCTGGAAATGTTGGAGGAGATGAGGACACCAAATTATGATCACGGACAGATAGACAGATGGACAGACAGACAACCTGATTACAGTATACCCTCCGTAACTACGTTGTGGGGGGTATAATAACAAAAAGGACTGCCTTAGCCAATTCCCACACAATCCTGCCAGCTTTAAACTGACACTCAAGAATAAAGCTTACAACAACATAGTGCAAGCAATTACTTCTTTATTGACGTTTTCTACCCAAAAATCAAGATTTTTTAAATTTCATCAACTAAAGTATATGTTGTCTCCAAATACTTTCAATTTGGACCAGTCTAAAAAGATTTGTATCAAAATGCATTAACCTATCACCCAATGACAAAATTTTAGACTAGTCCAATTTGAAAGAGGCTTCAGATGACAGTTTAGATGTGTTAGAACTAAAGAATTAGTGTTATGTAGAGGAAAGATGATATTAGGAAAAGAGTAAATTATTTAGAGTAAGAAATTTCTCCCTTTTGTACATGTTTTTCCACAGCTAATTTTCTTCAGTGCATCAAAACATGGGAACATACCTTTGATCATAGTGAAGGGTAAAGAATTAAGGAAGGTAAAGATTTCAAGGTAGATTATTGTAAAATCGACTGTCATTCATAAATAAGAAAAAATATTTGTACAATTTTATCACACCTATAGCTTCTAGTCATTCACAAATATGCTTGTATGAAATAGTTTGAGGTTTTGTGGTTTTATGTAGCCAATTCAGCATATAGACCGTAAAACCACTACAATGCATTTAAACAAATTATAACCTGCACCACCCACGTACATGATATGAAATTATGTAAGACATCATTATTCTACAGCTTATACTGGTAATTTTTGAAAACACTGCAAGAAAAAGAACAAGAGAAACATAGTTAAAAAGTCAGTTTGTAGTTTCTACTCTTAGCATACCCAACTGATTTAATGATTGTTGAATTATAAACTAGACTGTTAACATACAGCACACCTGGCAGCCACATCAACTTGGTCACAACTCTCAATGGTACCAATTTATACACCTGGCAGAGAAGGGCAATATGGTCTGACATGGAGTTAGATTTTGTCAAAAAAAAATTCCATGATCTTGGAGGGAACTGAAAACCTGAATCCAATGATCCTAATTAGGCCCATGTATTACCACTAGACCACAGAGTTCACAGATGGAACAAGAGAAACAAGATAGTCCTATATACCAAAGTTCCCATTCTTAAACCAAGTTATTAACTACAAAAGGAGTCAATGACTCTAATTCAGCATATATAAACAACATTATAGCCAAAATAGTGTGTGAATACTGAAATTGTTTCTTTTATTTACCTTTGTCATGCTGAATATTTATCCTCTTTTCACTATATTTTAAAACTGTGACATAATTAGATTGGTATTAAGTTCCAAAATGTTCTAAACACAATAAGAATAAGCAGGTAGTGTGGGCTAAGATCAGACTGCACATTCTGTGCAGTCTGATCTTAGTCTATACACTTGCTAAAGCTATTGTCAAAGCAAAAATATTCCGGGATCACAATGACAAGGGTTAAAACCTATTTCCAACTTTTCCCCAGGAAAGGTTCCATTATTTATAGGATTCATTCTTTCTGAAAACTGTGACCTTGCCCTTAACTGATAATATTGAAATTGTTATCAGTGGAAAGACTTAACCCTGCTTAAGGAACCAACACACATGTGAAATATGATGGCATAACTGCAATTCAATAACTAGAGGCACTGTGCACCTGATCAATTTACTCCACTGGCATTATCATGCAGGTATTTAGCTTTCTTAAACTCGGGAGGTAATTCATTACACCCGTTCCTACTCTATAACACTTTTTGATGCCCCAAGAAAAACAATACGGAAAACATTGGATAAAAACAAGAAATTGCTTGCAACAAACAACTTCTTAGTTTTCTACAAAGTTTTCAAAAAATAGATTTCCTAAACTTTAAATTGTTGTCTGAAATTGTTTTCAAGTTGAACTAGTCTAAAATTTTATTGTCTGGTAAAGGCCCAGGTAAAAGAAGGAAGAATTACTTTTTTCAGGTCATTTTAAGGGAAGCAACTTTCTTTTATCCAGCATATATTCTAAGTCAAGCAGTAATAATTATTTCCCTTGCATCACCTGTAATTTGGCTAATCCTCCAGAGCAATATTAATAAATATCATTTTACCTATGAAAATTCAAGAAATTTAATAAAGGGTGACCAGAAGATAGTTCCTGTGAAATTTGGTTGAAAAGAAGATTTTTTTTATCTTTTTGGTTATATACTTTGCTATGTCATGACTTTCACATGCTTTGCGCACAAAATGACTGTAGCTGCCAATGCGCATAAAACACCAGTCATTCATTTCTGTCTTAAAATGCTACAAAACTTCGGGATTTTGTATATTTCTGCTATCTATCTGAGATAAATGTTGAAAGAGTGTTATTGAAATGACATAAAATCTTCTGTAGGTGTTGGAATGAATAGATAATAAAGTCACGATATTCTGCATATTTAATGAAGGTATGTTTTACGAGATGAAGCTTTATATACGCCTTTGATGAAACTGCAACAAGACATTTTATCAGCAAAATTTGATTCATCTAATATTTTGTCATTAAACCATTGCTATTTACATCAACAACTCCATATAAATATCATAGCAAAATATTAACCATTACCAGATGGCAAAATTTAGACTCAGGTCCAATTTGAAAGGAGTTGCTGACTACAATTTAAAGTTTAAATTTTTTTAGACTTTTTAAACTTTCTGGGTATAAAACATTGTGTAAAAATGAAGAAATTGCTTGTATTCATTCTAAAAAATGCTTTCCCAATTGTTTTTCTTGAGGGGCATCAAAAAGATGCCTTTTGTGTGGGAATGGGTTTCAAGGAACAGTATTGAAAATATTTCATGAAAAAAAAAAAAGATTTAAGTCTCAGTACCACTAACAAAATTACTGTAGTCTCCAAACAAAGATTTGTTGCAGCTAAAGCGCTGTTGGTAGCATTGCAGACTCTTATTCATGAGGTACAAGGTCTGATTCCAGGGGTGGCAAATATTCTTGCCAACATTTGTCTCCCACCAATGGGTGGATAATCTTAAACCTAAGTGGGAGGAGCATAGGTATCTGACTTGGAAAGGATGTAGTGGTAGTACTGATGTAAGAAATACCAAAAATCCACAGTTAGGTGCTCAAACCGCCAGAATATGATCGCATCCTGTTCAAAATGGTGTTAAACCCTATTCAAACAAACCAAATGAAAATTAATTTGGGTGACATGTTTCAGGTTAAGTTCATTTTTATCAACCTTTTATTAAATTATCAGCCCACTTAAGCACTTAGTGTATAATTGTCTTTCGGGCATAGATCAGGTGATTTTATGTTTTTGATTAACTGTGTTGGGGATAAGATGTAACAAGAAGAACATGATGGTTCTGAATTGCTAACCTGAATAACAATCACAAATAGTGAATAATTGAATAAAATGAATATAGGGTATGCCTAATGGCAGAGCCTTAGAAACATTACTTAAACACTTTTTAAGAAAGGTAATACAACATAAATAAAATGATCAAAACCATTAATCCATTCCCACTCAGTGACACTTTTGGACGTACCTCAAGAAACACACTTAGGAAAACATTGTGTAAAATGAAGTAATTGCTTGTGACAAGCAATTTCTTCATTTTACACAATGTTTTTTGTCAAAAAAGTTGAAAAAAATCTAAAATTTCATAAACTTTACATTGTTGTCTGCCACTCCATTCAATTAGGACCAGTCTAATAATTTGCCGTTTGGGAATGGGTTAAGCTATATGTTTGTTCAGGAGAAGAATTTTAGATTTATCTGCAATATAGAAAACCTTGTTTACAACTTCACAAAGATTTGCATCTACAACTAACATTAATCATAAAGTCAGTCAGAGTATTGTTAATAATTTAAGTTTAGAGATCATTTGAAAACTTAATTACACTTTATTGAATGACAAACTATTTCAGAAGTGTATTTAGTTATGACTTTTTACTTATACTTACATTATTTCAGCACTGACTGAGGTATAAGTAAGAACAATACAGTTATCAAATATTTCCTGAATGAGTCAGTTACAACACCCCTCCAAAAGGGCTATACAAATAAATTTCATTAAAAACCATTTGTTAATAGTTCTCACCAGAATTCCCACTTCTAGAATTCATTTTAAAGTTCTAGACATTTGACATTTTCTAAGGCATTTAAATCTTTGTCATGCTGAATAAAAATCACTTTCAAAGAATGTTTTAAAATCAAAGCACTGAAACCAATAGAATTCCTTATAGACAGCTTGTATATCTTTTTAAAACTATTTTCACAAGCAAGTGCTGCTTAAAAGGTACAAGCAAGTGTTGTAGATAAAGATTAGACTGCACTTTTGTGCAGGCTGATCTTTGTCTATATCTCCTGCCAAAAAAGGAATATTTCGACTTCTGTATGACAAGGGTTAATGTCATGATCCACAAACTGTTCACCTACTGTTCATAACTTCATGCCATGGTTAATGGGACAAAGTTTATACTTTGAACTATACTATTGCCGAGACAATTAATTGTTTCAGTGTACACATCAGGCTAAATTTTCTAGTGCGGACTACTATGTAATTTACAGAGACACACCAAATGAAACCAAGAGAAAAATATCAGCTTTTGGTATTTCAGTTTCTTGAGGGATGTCAAAAGTGTTATTTTGTGGGAATGGGTTCAAATGGCTATTTGATGTCAACTAAAGTAATTCCTGATGAACTATTAAGCCTCCAGAAGCGTAGAAGCACTTATAAATTCAACCCCATTGTAATTCTACTTATTTTCTTCTTTTTTCAAATTATTGTTTAGCCATAATTTCTTGCATACTATTCTCATTTAACCCGTTCTCATACAATCCCTCTTTTCTATGCCTTGTCAGAAAATAGCTTTTGAAAACATTGTGGAAAATGAAGAAATTGCATGTTACAAGCAACTACTTTATTTCTCACAATTATTTCCACCAAAAAAGAAAGCAAAGTTCAAAATTCTATTCCAGAGTGTAAAAATTCAGACTGATCCAATTAAAAGGAGTTGCAAAGAACAATTCACCCTTGTCATGCTGAACAAAATCATTTTCAGAATTGCATTAAAATCAAAGGCCTGAAAGCACTGATGATACATGTTTTTTATTGTCAATACTTCTTTGGGAATTTATTTTCTTGAACAACACTGGTTTGAATTGGACAGACATGAGGTGTAACCTAAGATCAGACTGCACTTATGTACAGGCTGATCTTGGTCTATACATCCTGCCGAAACTGGAATATTCCGGGTTCGGCATGACAAGGGTTAAAAGTATATGAAATTCTAGATTTGTTCAACTTTCTGGGTAGAAAACATTTCTGAATACATTTTATACACTGTGTCCCCAACTGTGCTATTGAGGGGCGTCAAAAAGTGTTATGTGTGGGAATGGGTTTACTTGAAATTTTTCTCTGCAACTTCTTCAATTTGGACCAGTCTATAAGATATTTGAGTGGTAATGAGTTAAAGTGCTTACACTTGTAATAAATCAGAGCACAAAGTCTCAATTATTGTAACCCTGGTTATACTGTATAAAATCCTTTTTCCTTACTATAAGCACTTGTGGCACTAATTAATGTCATTATTTCTTTTGAAAATTAATTCTATGGACTAAACTGACTTGAAAGGGACAGTTAGTGTATACTAAGATCAGACTCTACAATAATGTATAGGCTGATCTTTGTCTATATGTCCTTCCCAAACAAAATTATTCTAGGCTCAGCTCTTGCTATACAAAGGGCTTAACCCATTACCATATGACACTTTTTGACACCCCCTCAAAAAGAACAATATAGACGACATTGTGAATCAAGCAATTTCTTCATTTTCCACAATTTTTTCAACCCAGAAAGTTGAAAACATCTTATATTTCATAAACTTTAAACCAAACTTAAATCTACCTGTGTGGTAATGGGTAGAAACATTGTCAGAAATTAATGATTTAACTCTCATTAACAATAATACCATGATGACATATGGGGAATGACAGACTTCTCATTCTGATTCAAAAGCAGTCAACATTAAAATTGTTTTCTTTTCATAAAAACAGCATGTGTGGACATTCAACATTAATTTTTGTGAGCCCACATAATGAACTATATTTCACTTCCTCGATATGGGTTTTTTAGAGGAATTTGACCTTATTTTGTTACAAAATTTAAGCCAGTGTACAAGAAGAATTATAATGGCCTTTAACTAAATTCTCACATGAAAATGAATTATAGAATAAAACGACAAAATAATAGGTTCTCAATGAGGGTATAGTGCCAAGTTAGAAACTATTAATTCATGGGATCATCCTTCAAAAGATATTCTTGGCCCAATTAATTTACTAAATGACAAAATTTTGGACTGGTCCAAATTGAATGAAGTTGCCTCTGGCAACATTTATAAGTTCAATTAAATAGAAAAGTATTTGTTTTAAAGGATAGAAAACACAAGGATACAAGGAGATATTGCTTGAAACAACTTTTAATTAACCTTTTAGCAGATGGCAAAATTTTAGACTGGTCCAAATTGAAAGGAGTTGCAGATGACAATTTTAAGTTGATTAAATTTAGATTTTTTTCAACTTTCTGGATAGAAAACATTGTGTAACATGAAGATATTTTTTGTACCAAGCAATTTCTTCATTTAACACTATGTTTTTTCCAACTGCTTTTCTTGAGGGGCATCCAAAAGGGTCTTTGAGTGGGAGGGTGTTAATTCAACAATTCTTCTATAATTCTTGAAGAGATTTTAATCCATTCCCACACAATGAAATTTTAGACCAGTCCAAATTCAAAGAAGTTGCAGACGACAATTTTAAGTTTACAGATGAAATCTTCAAAATCTTTGTCTTTTGGGGTAGAAAACATTGTGGATAATGAAGAAATTGCTTGTTACAAGCAATTTCTTCATTCTCCACAATGTTTTTCAAAGCTTCAATATTGAGGGGTGTTTAAAAGCGTCATTGTGTGGTAATGGGCTAACTTTAGCCAACTTCTTTGTTCAAACCCATTTATTATCGTTAGTGATAATAAACCTAATAAGCATATTGACTAACATTTCAATTTTACCCTTTACCACACAATAATGACACTTTCTGATGCCCTAAAGAATTACAATCTCTCCTTTTTTCACAATGTTTTCTACCCTATTTGGCACTTATTTTTCAATTTTAGTGCAATTTGAATTGTTGTCTTGTCTCACTTTGGTGCAGTAAAAGTAACTGTTCATTAAGTGTTGTGATGAAATTTTTTAATTTGGCAGAAAGTCAGCATTGGCCGTACCTGTCAAGGACTTACTGCAGATGAGGTAGATATGTATACCAATACAGCTATGTGTAACAGTGTAACTGTTTCTCTCCTGATATAGAATATTTACAGTGGCAAAAGAAAGTCAATATTGACTTGACCATTGAGGAAGAGAACAAAACACTGCAATATAAATAAACTGGACCACAGACAATAAAAGTCAACCTTCAAGAGATAAAGATGTGATGGCGTCATGCTAAAAGGGACTATTTGACAACCCTGTTTATTTAATTAGCTTAGCCCATTATCACACCAAAAAATTTCAGACTAGTCCAAATTCAAAGAAGTTGCAGTCGACAGTTTTAGGTTGGTGAAATCTTTAAAATGTTTGTCTTTTGGGTCAGAAAAAATTGTGGATAATGAAGAAACTGCTTGTAACAATTTCTTCATTTTACACAATGTTTTCCAAAACTTTCATATTTAGGGGCCTTTAAAAGTGTCACTTTGTAGGAATGGGTTACACAAAATAAGACTGAAACAAATTATGTTTTAGAAAAGAAGTATGCTATGTCAGTTAAGTTGAAAGACTCTATTCCAATGAACACACGAAATCTTGTAAAATGTCTTCATTAGCGTAATTTGTCATGTTGAATAAAATCCTTCCATGTCAGACTTATCTGAAACACTGGATGGGGTGATTTTAGGTCAATAATTTTTTCTCTCTTAAAATTCATGATATGAACAATTCTGACTTATAGATAACAAGCAGGTGGTATGGACTAAAATCAGACTTCACAAATATGCAGGCTTACATTTTTCTATGTTTCCTTCCAAAATCTGATTTTTTGGTTTGGCAGGACAATGGATCCTTTTTGATTTATACTTAGTCTGGCTTCAAGATTCCTCTTTGAAGAGTATTGAAAAGAGAAGAGCATAAATTAAGTCCCTAATATCTCATAAAAGAAGACATTTTTGTTCAGCACTAGCCAGAATCATAAACTTTACTCAACATGACAAGGGTTAATCCTATGACCTTTATGAACTTGTAATAATCTAATTGACCCCACCTGTCTGGCCCCCAATAAATGTAGCTGTAACATTAATGCTGACTTCTAGTACCTTGATAATTCAGCCCATATCGGAAAAGAACTCTCTGTGATACTGGTCTGCCTTTGGTCACTTCTAATACCTCATTTTGGCATCATATTGGCCCAATATTTCTCCAGTGCAAAAAGTAATGGCATCCTAATTACTTGCATTAATGGCAATAAATGTCCCTTTAGAGTATATTGTATTGCTTTCAATTGTAGATCAATAAAATTTCCTGATCAGTGGATTGGGCCATACGAAAACAGTCTAGTTTGACTAGAACATTGCAATTAACCCTTCTAATGCTGTATTAGATCCTACACAAAAACTGCAACGGGATGAAAGCACTAAATGAAGCTAAATAATAATTTTGAAAATTTATCTTAAAAACAAATCTAGCTTTAAAGGTACAAACATGTGGTCTACACAAAGATCACACTGCATAATGTGCAGTGTGATCTTTGTCTAGACCTCATGCTTAAACAGGTATATTCCAGGCTCAGCATGGATGACCCTCTCATATAATGAAATGACATACATAAAGTATATGACCAATTAAGTTTATATGAGACAGTTGATTTGAAAAACCTTTTATCATTAGTTATTACAGAAGCTGATTTTTACTTTCAGTGTTTGCTTAACCCATTCCCAAACAATCCCTTCACTTATTCAATTTTTTAATTAAGCAATTTTTTCAATGTCCACAATGTTTTCTACCCAAAGACACAAAGAATTTTAGAATTCAATTAACCTAACATTTTGTCTGCATCTTCTTTCATTTTGGACCAGTCTAAATTTTGTAATGTGGTAATGGTTTGATGTATGGGTATGTCTAGAGGGGTCGATCAACACCCCACTCGACCCCCACCCCTGTAGCCTAATAATTTCATTTTTTGAAAGGAAATTCAGTAAAAAGTTGGTGATCATTGGAAAACAAACATCCATTGGTAAGTTTGGACCCCCCCTTAACCCATTCCAACACAGCAAAATTTTAGACTGGTCCAAATTGAAAGAAGCTGCAGATGACAATTTCAAGTTGACGGAATTTTGATTTCTTTCGTCTGTTTGGATAGAAAACATTGTGGAGAATGAAGAAATTGCTTGATACAAGCAATTTCTTCATTATCCACAGTGTTTTCCAAAGTTTTTTTCTTGAGGGGCGTAAAAAGGAGGGATTGAGTTGGAATAGGTTAACAGAAATCCTAGATCAGACATTTGTAGATCCTCTAAGTTTGGAGTTTAACCCTTTCCTGTATAATCCCTGGTTTTTACGCCCCCCCCCCCCCCCCATGTTTTTATACTTGAGATAGCATTGTGGAAAAAGAAGAAACAAGCAATTTCTTTTTTATCCACAATACTTTGTTCTCTACTGAATAATCATTTTCAAATCTTTGAATTTGGACCGGTCCAAAATTTTGCCATACAATAAAGGGTTAAGGAGTGTCTCTGTAATGGCAACATCTGTAGAATGGGATGTCTGATATATTGCCATAATTATATTGTACATCCAGTCCTTTGAAACTATTTTCTTATCAAATATGAGATTCAATGACTTTAGACAATATAAAATAAAGACCTCAAATTTCTTGAACAATTCCTTTATGTTAACCTTTGAAAATAGCTTATTAAAATTTCTTACCATTTCTTAACTTCAAAATGAGGTATATTATGTTCCTTTTTTAAACCCAAGTAAATTCTATTCTATAATCCGCAAGCTTATATATATTTTCATGTTTAAGACGATTTGTTGACTCTTAAATGTAATAAACCATGAACAAAGTCAAAGACCTTTTTTGAATGCAGAAAAAATTAAATTGTCCTAAACATGACAAATAATTATATTTGGCCTGATAGAAAATTAAGCAAATATGCCAGACAATAAAGGTTCAGACTGATCAAAATAAAAAAGTTGAAGACAGACAACTTGTTGCAAGTGAATTCTCCATTTTCCACGATGTTGCCCAATAATTTTGCTTGAGGGGTGTCAGATGCCATTAGTGTGTGGTAATTGGTAAAATAATCATGACCAATCAAGCAAAAGGGGACCTAATTGAAGACTTTTTTTTAAATCAAGAGCAGTACTACATGTTGATGCCTGAAACTGACATATGAACTTGACTGAACAAACAAGAGGACTATAGTCGTCCTAGGTAGATCAATCAGTCTCCTAATAAATAAATAAATATATATATTTGAAGGAAATTTACCTGAGAAAAGCAAAAAAAAGCAAAAAGGAAGAATTGCCAAAAGATTTCCTCCTTTGTTTCATGTGAAAGAGCCCACCAATATGAAGCCCTTCCCCCCCCCCCCTACTCATCTCTCCTCCCCATAAAAGATTTTTTAGCAATTTTTGTAGAGGCTCCTGAAATTGTAAAGTCATGTTTATCTTTGCAGAGCCTAAATGAAGTCAAGGGACATCACATCTATTCATTGAAGCTTAACCAATTTCCAGTCAATGACAATTTTAGACTACCCCAAGAAAAAAAGCCTTGGAAAACATTGCAGAAAATGAAGAAATTGCTCTTATCAATTATCCACAATGTTATATATCCCAAAAGACAAAAACATTAAAATTCCATCAACTTGAAATTGTTGTCTGCACCTTCTTTCAATATGGACCAGTCTAAGAACAAGAGGACCATGATGGTACTAAATCGCTCATTTGAGGCATCTGCAATTTACAGTACTTTTTTCTATAAAAAAGACACAACTTGAGCAAAATGAATAAAACAAATATAAGGTTTTGGGATTTGTACAAAACAATCCAGTAATGCTTTACAATAAAAATTAATGCCTTTGGCGTTATTGTTTAATCCATTACCAAACTATCCCACAATTTGTCACCCTCAGGGAAAATAGGTTTAAAAAAGCATTGTGAGAAAGGGAGTGACAAGCCATTTCTCCATTTCTATTTAAGAATTCTTTCAATGCAATTTATGCAATTTATGACCCCAGGAGCAGAAACGTTTTTATCCTGAGAGCATATTTTCCTGTTACATAGTACAAAATTATTTAGTCATGCTACGTACCAAATATGAATGCCCTTCACCTTATATTTCAGAAGAAGAAGACTTTCGAAGTTGCTCTAATTGGATGTTTTCCAAAATTTTGGACCTTTGGGGCAGTGCCATGTTTAATCCCAGGGCTAAGATTTTAGCTAACATGGTAAAGAACCATCTGTTCATGCTATATACCAAATATGAATGCCTTAGACTTTGTAGATTGGGAGGAGAAGACTGTTGAATATGGTTTAATTGAGTATTTTTACGAACTTTGGACATCCAGCGAAGGGGTGTTTATTAACCAACAGGCATAATTCAATCAAAATTGATAGATAACAGCCAGGCTATGCTACACTCAAAATATAAATGCCCTCCGCCTTAAAATGAAGGACATGTTTAAATGATATAGTACAAAACCATCTAGTTATGTTACATACCCAATATGAATATCCTAGACCTTATAGTTTAAGAGGAGAAGTCTTCTGAATTGCTCTAATTAAGCATTTTTCCAAACTTCGGACTACAGGGGCGGGGCCATTTTTGACCAAGAGATTAAATTTTTAAAAACTTGGTAGAGAACCATATGATTAAGCTCTATACAAAATACAAAAGTCTTTGGCCTTGTAGTCTTTGAAAATAACAACAACAAAGATTTACTAAAATTTCCCATTTTCATATGCTGCGGTTACAACAGTTTTTCACGGAATGAAAATCTTTTAACAACTTTTGAAGAGCTTCACCCAAGGAACATCCCTGCAAAGTTTCAGCTTGATTTGCCTACTGGTTTAGGAGGAGAAGATTTTTAAAGATATTTAAAGAATTACAAAAGATTCCCAATTTCAAATGCTGCGGCAACCAGAGTTTTTGACGGAATTAAATTCTTTTAACAACTTTTGAAGAACTTCACCAAAGTAACATCCCTGCAAAGTTTCAGCTTAATTGGCCTACTGTTTAGGAGGAGAAGATTTTTAAAGAAATTGTTGACGCACGGACAGATGGACAGATGGACAGACGGACGACGGACAACAACCGATCACAATAGCTCACCTCGCACTTTGTGCTCAGGTGAGCTAAAAATTGTGTGGCAATGGGTTAAGGACAATTTTGTTTCTCTATCAATTTTAATCATTTCCTTAAGTGGTTCTATATCAAATAGCCTTCGCAAAAAGGAAATTTGAAAATGGGACTCATTAAGAACTATTGAATAACAATTTTTGTAGACTGTACACCATATATCATGCCATATGCAAACTATCAAAGTTATACATCTAATAGCTTAATGTCACCAAAAAATTTTCATAAATTGCTATAATTGTCAACCTCTGCTTCCACGGCAACATAAGTTTTTAATTGAATACTTTTAAACATCTTTGGTTTTAGCTTCACTCAAAGATCGTCCTTGGAAAGTTTAAGTGAAGAAGATAGTTTTTAATCAAGATTGGACAGACTGGCTGACACTCTGTCATCAATTCAATATTCCTTACACACTGTCATCTATTCAATATTCCTTACACTCTGTCATCTATTCAATATTCCTTACACTCTGTCATCTATTCAATATTCCTTACACTCTGTCATCTATTCAATATTCCTTACACTCTGTTGTCTATTCAATATTTCTTACACTCTTTCATTTATTCAATATTCCTTACACTCAGTCATCTATTCATTATTTCTTACAATCTGTCGTGTATTCAATATTCTTACAATCTGTTTATCTATTTAATATTCCTTACACCCTGTCATCTATTTGTTATTCCTTACAATCTGTCATTTATTCAAATTATTCCTTACATTCTTTTATCTACTCAATATTCCTGACACTCTGTTGTCTTTACAATATTCCTTATTCAACACTGAGACTGTCATCTATTCGATATTCCTTACACTTCGTCATCTATTCAATATTCCTTACACTCTGTCATCTATTCAATATTAATACACTCTGTTATCTATTCAATTTTCCTATTATCCTGTCATCTATTCAATATTTCTTGCACTCTATTATCAACTCAATATTCCTCACACTCTGTCATGTATTCACTCTGTCTAGTATTTAATATCCCTTAAGTTATGTTATCTTTTCAATATTCCTAACACCTTGTCATCTATTCAATACTTCTTACACTCTGTCATCTTTTCAATATTTCTTACAATCTTCAATAATGGGATGTCATGGGTTCGATACCCGGCGGCACATATTCTTTCCGATATTTGTCTCTCACTTATGGGTAGATAATCGTAAATCTCAATGGGATAGCAGCTGGAGGCTAGGAAAGGATGTAGTGGTAGTACTGGTGTGAGAAATACCAGGAATCCATTGTTAGGTGCTACAGCTGCCGTGATATAACTGAAGTACTGTTAAAAGTGGCGTTAAACCCATTCAATCAATCAATCAATTTTCCTTACACTCTATTATCTATTCAATATTTTTTACACTCTCTTATCTGTACAATATTTCTTACACTCTGTCATCTATTCAATATTCCTCACACTCTTTCATCTATTTGATTTTCCTTACAATCTGTCATCAAATTTATATTCCTTACAATCATCAATTCGATGGCCTTGATATCATGGAGTCCCGAGATCGATCCAGAGTTGTGGTGAAAATCCTTTCTGACATTTTTATCCCACCAATTGGTGGATAATGGTAAACCTAAGTGAGATGAGCAGCTGGAGCCTTGGAAAAGATGTAGTGGTAGTATTAGTGTGAGATATACCAGGAATCCATGGTTTGGTGCTCCAGCCTTCACGATATGACTGAAATACAATCACAAGTTGCGCTAAACGCCATTCAATCAAACAAACATCAATTTGATATTCCTTAAAGTCTGTCATATATTTGATTTTTCTCACATCCTGTCATCTTTTTGCTTTTCCTTACAATTCATCATCTGATGTCTACAGACATCCATATGTCAGGTTTATTTATCATACAGAGTGACCTACCCCTAACCTCTTAACCCTTGTCATGCTGAACCCAGAATATACCTGTTTGGGCAGAAGGTATAGACAAAGATCATCCTGCACATATGCACAGTCTGATCTTAGTCTACACCATCTGTGTGTCCCTTTCTAGCCAGTATTGTTCATAAAGTCAGTTTTCAAATGAAATATTGACCTGCAACTAGCACTTTCAGTGATTTCAGTCTTTTGATTTTGGTGCAATTCTCAACAGAATTCTTGTTCAGCAAGACCAGGGTTAATTAAGAGTGATGTATACTCACAATGCATATCCTGGATAGATCAGATATTTTTCACAATCTGCTATCTATTCTACCTTCTCACATGCATGTACCTGTAATTAGAAAGGTCATAAGGTTAAATACACAGAGATGAACAAGGGAATTTCTTCATTACAGGAAATCAAATAATGTTATTGTATTCCAACACGTTGATGATGATGCTTTTTGACGCCTCAAAAAGTATTTGGGAAACCATTTTTGAAAATGAAGAAATGCTTTCAAATAATTTCTTCATTTCTCACAATGTTTTCTACCCAGAAAGTCCAAAAGAAAGAAAAATCAAAATTACATAACCTTTAGTCCAGTCATAAATGTTACTGTCTGGTAATGGGTTAATACATTGTAATAACCAATTTCTTCATTATCCACTATGTTTTCCAAAGCAATTTGTCTTGTGGGGCATAAAAAAGTGAAATTGTGTGGGAATGGGTCAAATCATAGTCTATACATAACTCAAGGTAAAACTTGGAGAAAACAGATATTCCCAATGCCATCTGACAAGCAATCCTTTATTCATTTTCTTTCTATACACCTCTGAAATAGGTCAAAAGTCAAAGGTTTTGCAGTCAAATTATTTGAAAAGATAATCATTAAGTAGGATAGAAAACATTGTGGAAAAAGAAGAAATTGCTTGTAATGGAAAAAGAAGAAATTGCTTGTAATGGAAAAAGAAGAAATTGCTTGTTACAAGCAATTTCTTCTTTTTTCACGATGTTTTCTCAAGTATAAAAACACAGAAATGTAAAAACCAGGAACTAAACAGGAAAGTGTTAATCAAAATGGTGACAAACCAGAATTGATTTTCGTAAAATACATGCCAATGAATGAAGGGATTTAACATCCTTCATGGATGAACAGGATAAATGTTTTTGAAATCAAAAACAAATTTGGCAAACTATTCAGCTTAGAAAAAACAGTTGAGCCAATTATCTAGATTGAAAATGCTCCAGAGAAAATCCACACACAAAAACTAATATTGTATAAAAAAAAATATGGTTCCTTCATAACTCTCTGAGGAGTTAGTTAAACTTGAATCATTTTATTTGAAATTTTGGCAAAATAATACCAGTGACAGATCAACTTATCACCTAGTTAACCCATTACCAGATGGCAAAATTATAGACTTGCCCCAAATTGAAAGAAATTGAAGATGACAATTAAAAGTTCATGAAAATTTATCATTTTTCTCTAGGTAGAAAACAATGTGGAAAAATAAGAAATTGATTTTTAAAAGCAATTTCTTTATGTTACACAATGTTTTCCAGATTGTTTTTCTTGAGGGGCTTCAAAAAACGTCATTGTGTGGGAATGGGTTGAGTTATCGTCTAAAATGTTGTAGTAGATAATGGGTTAACAAAATTCTAAGATGGTCCCTTTTCATATGACAGATAACATATATACTGGATGAATGCTGTTGGACTTTTTGGTTGTTTTCAACACTTCCCTGCAGGACCAGTAAGGTATAACAGCCACATATTGTAGTAATGACAAATTGTTTACGTTACAAGATGTACAGTTTGTTAACACACCCTAAACTTAGACCACTTCAGGCAAATTTTCTAACATCACTTAACCAACATCTGAGGTGCAACCCTTTCGAATTAAAACATTTGGCTGAAAATTTTAATTTTGCAATCTAGTTTAGTTGGGGGTTCAATAATGGATAATAATTTAATCAAATAATCTATAGGCCAAGCAGTTAATTCATTTAGACCAGAAGTAGACTTACCACTTCAAAGTTATCTGGCATTACCTTGAGCATTTTTGTTGGTTTGCAACTTAACCCTTGTCATGCTGAACCTAGAATATTCCTGTTTTAGCAGGAGGTATAGACTAAGATAAGCCTGCACATAATAATGTGCAGTCTGATAATAGTTTACACCTTCTGCTTGTCCCTTTTAAGCCAGAGTTGTCTATAAGATAAATTTTCATAAGAATTATTAAGCCACAATGTTTGTATTTGGTACTGTCAGCCCCTTGATTAGACATTTTAGCAGTCACCTTATTTAACCATTATACTATTTTCTTACATGAGACAGACTATAAATATTGCAAAATAAGGCCATTTAACTGATACAAGAGGGCCGTTGGCCCTGGGGCGCTCACCTGAGATAAAGGCTCTTTTTCTTTCAACAGTCTAATTTCATGTTAAGGTTAGGATTATGAAACAAGTGGGCCACAATTACATATAAAGACTATGAACCTGGGAATCCAAAAGTCCAAATTACAAATTCCAAGGCTTTAGTGCCGATTTGAAAGAAGGAAAAACCTTTTTCCATGGGTTATAATTTCAGAAATAAGAAAGAAGTCTGTGAACTTATGCTTCATGCCTATAACCCTCCCCCCCCCCCCTGGGTCTGCCCCTGGAGACCCGAGGATCATGATTTTAGCTATTTTGAAAGAGGTCAATAAACTGATGCTTCATGCAAAATATCAAGGCTTTACGCCTTCTGGGTCAGAAGGAGAAGATTTTTAAAGATTATTTTGAAATTTCACTTTTGTTGCCATGGCAACCAGAGTTTTTAACGGATTTCAATTCTTTTTGCTATTTTTGAAGGGGACCACCTAAGCAACATCTCTGCCAAATTTGGTTCAAATCGGCCCAGTGGTTTGAGAGGAGATGTCATTTAAAAAATCGTTCTTTATTTCTTTATAAACCCCACCCCCCTGGGGCTCCGCCCCTGGGGACCCGATGATCATGATTTTAGCTATTTTGAAAGAGGTCAATATACTGATGCTTCATGCAAAATATCAAGGCTCTACGCCTTCTGGGTCAGGAGGAGAAGATTTTTAAAGATTATTTTAAATTCACTTTTGTTGCCATGGCAACCAGAGTTTTCAACGGATTTCAATTCTTTTAGCTATTTTTGAAGGGGACCACCTAAGGAACATTTCTGCCACATTTGGTTCAAATTGGCCCAGTGGTTTGAGAGGAGATGTCATTTAAAAAATTGTTCTTTATTTCTATATAAACCCCACCCCCCTGGGGCTCCGCCCCTGGGGACCCGATGATCATGATTTTAGCTATTTTGAAAGAGGTCAATATACTGATGCTTCATGCAAAATATCAAGGCTCTATGCCTTCTGGGTCAGGAGGAGAAGATTTTTAAAGATTATTCTAAAATTTCACTTTTGTTGCCATGGCAACCAGAGTTTTTAACGGATTTCAATTCTTTTTGCTATTTCTGAAGGGGACCACCTAAGCAACATCTCTGCCAAATTTGGTTCAAATTGGCCCAGTGGTTTGAGAGGAGATGTCATTTAAAAAATCGTTCTTTATTTCTATATAAACCCCACCCCCCTGGGGCTCCGCCCCTGGGGACCCGATGATCATGATTTTAGCTATTTTGAAAAAGGTCAATATACTGATGCTTCATGCAAAATATCAAGGCTCTACGCCTTCTGGGTCAGGAGGAGAAGATTTTTAAAGATTATTCTAAAATTTCACTTTTGTTGCCATGGCAACCAGAGTTTTTAACGGATTTCAATTCTTTTAGCTATTTTTGAAGGGGACCACCTAAGGAACATTTCTGCCAAATTTGGTTCAAATTGGCCCAGTGGTTTAGGAGGAGATGTCGTTTAAAGAAATTGTTGACGGACGACGCACGACGCACGACACACGACGCACGACGGACGACGGACGGACGCCGGACAAAAGACGATCACAATAGCTCACTTGAGCACTACGTGCTCAGGTGAGCTAATAAAAAAGTCAAAAGGCGGGGGAGCAATCTGTCAATTCCCAGTCAGTTCAAACTCTACCAGCCTGTATTCTTGTAGAGATTGAGACAGGATTGAGAAGAGATCAAGTTGGTTGAGCCCATTTGGATGTGTTAGGATGATCAACTGGAAATCTGTTTATTTATCGAGCTAGCTGCTCAACTAAGTTGATGTTCCTTGCATGTTGACAATAGTATTTGTTTAAGCTAGTCTGGTGATGCATAACACCAGGATGATTGATTGGGGTTCAATTTCCACTTGTAACAGTATTTCAGTCATATCGTGGAAGCTGTCGGAGCACCTAGCCACTACATCCTTTCTGAGCCTCCTGCTGCTCATCCCACTTAGGTTAAAGGTTATCAATCCCCTGGTGGGAAACTTATGTTGGAAAGGATATTTGCCACAGCTGCAGATGGAACTCTCAACCCCTTGACTAGGAGTCCTACTAGCTACCATGGCTCTATGGCTGTGGTGCATAAGATCAGATGTTCCAGATAACAATGAAAAGTGAGTGCAAGTCAAAAAAAAAATCATCCTATGTTGAAGAAAATAGTGTGAGAAAAGAAGAACAATTTCTTTTTCACAATATTTTCTAAAAGCAATCAAATGAACCAGGGACTGTACTAGAAAGGGCTAAATTCAACCACTTTTTTTCAAATTTCTTCTATACAACGTTTTTTTCTTCCATTTAAAAAAGAACAGAAAGGTAAATATCTCCAATGTAAAATCCTTGAAGGCCTTAAGAGATTCCTATAGATTAAATATTGGGATTATTCAAGCATCAATAAATTGTCATATCCTTTGGGCAGACAATTATTAGTTGAACAGGCCATCATCGTCTCTCTCATGAATCTCACACTATAGTCTTAAATACCTTTGTACAATTTTAACTTTCTTTTTAGTCCATGGATCATCTTATAGCATTGCAGAACAAGAGGACCATGATGGTCCTATATCAAACACCTGATCAATATAGCTCTAGGTTTTACTGTGATAGTTGCAGACTTATGAAAGGATGCCTTATAACCCATGTCATGCTGAATAAAATCCTTCCTGAATTTGCATTAAAATCAAAGGGCAAACAGCACCGGGTGCATTTGTTATTGGTCATTATTTGTTTTGAAAATCAATGTAATAAATATTACTGACTAAAATTGAATGATACAAACAGGTGGTGTAGACAAAGATCAGCCTGCACACAAGTCTATACCTCCTGCAAAAACAGGAATATTCCAGGTTCAGCATGACAAGGGTTAAGTAACACTTTTTATAACAAGCATTCACAGAAAGTTGCCCAAATTGTGACCTCTAGAGTAGTAACAAGGAAATTGTGAATAAAGCTCCAATTCCCTTGAATATCAGAATGTCTCATTATTCAAAATGTTCTTCCACATGACTATACAAAAAATTTGTATTTTGGAAATATTGGGCTTAAATTCAAAGAATTTGCAGACAAAACCCCTAAGTGAACCAAATTTGTAAAATAAGTGCCAAATAAGGTAGAAAATATCACAAGCAATTTCTCCTTTCCTAATTATGTTCACCTGATCATATCTCTTCACCTCAGGGCGTCAAATAGAGGTATTTAGTGGTAATAGAAAAGTATCAGACTGATTTAACCCTTTCCCACAAAATCCCTTCTTTTTATGTACCTCAAGAAAAATCTTTTGAAAACAATGTGGAAAATGAAGAAAATGCTAGTATCAAGCAATTTCTTTATTATCCACAGTTTTCTATCCGAGAAGACAAAAAAAAATTAAAATTCCATCAACTTGAAATTGTTGTCTGTAGCTTCTTTCAATTTGGACAAGTCTAAAATTTTGTTGTGAGGTAAGGAGTTAATTATGCGTTAACATTAGCCTTTGTAAATCTAAAGGAATCCATAATATTTACAACAATACCAATCAGGAAGGAAATTTTCCCAAACTAAAGCAATGAGAACATCACAGCATTCCTGACTAATGGGATGAGAAATATAAAAGGTTTTTTCTTTAGGATTACGTGGAAGTTATTTGGATCAGTCAATTATCGGTGATTAATCCTGATTAAAGAAAGAATCCCATCCTTGTTTTAACTTAATTCTATTATTGATTCCACCAGCTCTAATTCAGGCAATACTTCTGTAACCAAATACCAGAGAAAAGACTTCCACTGGTCTAAATTGAAAGCAGTTTAAAACGACAATGAAAAGTTTATCAAATTTAAGATTTTTCCCTTTTCCGAGTAAAAAACATAGTGGAGAATGAAGAAATTGCTTGTAGAAGCAATTCTTTCATTTTACACAATGTTTTCCAAAGCTTTTTTGTTGAGGGGCATCAAAAATGGTCATTGTCGGGGATAAGGTTAAGATAATGGTTACAACTAAGGTTAAGATAATGGTTACAACTCTGCTAGACAAATCACACAAATTATTTAAAATAGTTTTGTGTGCTGAGCAATCATTAGCTTAGATAATAAAGATTTTTCTTGCTGCATGTATAGCCTAATCAAATTGATAGATGAAGAAGAAAATTACCATGTTTTAAGGTTTAAAAAGCACTTCCTATAGTAGTGAGTGCAGTCCTTGAAAGAGTTAAGGCTGCTACCTTTCTAAATGGTCTTTAAGATGGATGGATGCACTGATTCATGAGGGATACAGTACTTTGACAATAGCCCATTGCCAGTCTTTTTGCCAGTGGAGCTATAAAATTTCAGATATCACTAATTGAGTCTAGTCAACATTTACATTGAACATTTTCATTGGTTTATTGATTTAAATGTGGTAACTACAGCTTAGTTGTAGTTATGACGTTTAGGTTTCTTATCAACCATTCATATTTTTGATAAATTTTGCTGACCCTAAATTTTGCAAAATAAAACCGTTTGATTTCTTAGATGAACTTCCTGTCAGAGGTTAGTGGGTGTGGCCAGGAATCTGTCAATTTAAAGAGTTGCCTATGTTACTAACTGTAAAATTAGAGTTCAACTATTGTGTTCTAAATCTACAGTTTTGTTAATTTCTCATCACAGGAGGATTGGATGACGACTGTGATAGATCTACTGGTGTGTTTTTTTTTCTAATGTACATCAGTTCAAATTGTCTGATCGTATATTTAAGTCATTAAATGTTTGTGCATCTATAAATTTGACTTGGTTTAAGCCTATTTATTTTACGGATTTTTTGTTACTTCTTTGAACGGACAGATGGACAGATAGACACAGACACTGGAACAATAACAATAGCTCACCTAGAGCACTTTGTTCTCAGGTGAGTTAAAAATGGCTTAATCTACACATTGAAAGTGAACAATAAAAAATTGCTCAAACAATATACTGACCACAAGCAACGCAATAACGTCATTGGGTGTGCAAAATGTCGAAGATACGGCTTGATTCAACCTTCATACTGACCACATGTAGACAACACAATTTTGGCATAACCTAAATACTGAAAGTTCAAATATTTGATGGAAAACTGACAATGAAAAACCTGGTTAAGTCCTTTGAAGTTGAAACTCTGGACCTCTCAATCAAGAATCTGATGCTGTATCTCAGGACCACATTACCACCACAACTTTGTTTGATCTAATAGTACTCACCCACAATTTGTAATACAAAATTTACTATATAAAGCCTTGTTAAGTCCTTTGGAAAAACCCAGAGTATCATACATATTTCAAGATAACAGGTGTGCCAGAAGAATAGCAGGTTTTTAGCTCCACTGGCATTCCTCCTGCAGGCTATTGTCATGGCTGGTGTTCACAGTGTTCATCATACATCTTTTCATGTCTCAGTAAATACTTCTTTAAACTATTCTCCTAAAAAATACTGGCTAGACTTTCACCAATTTTGCAAAATTGATCCTTGTTTGACCCTGAATCAGATTCCTTTACAGAATTTGGTTTAAAGACATGGTGGGTGGTGTAAATTTCAATACATAGTACATAGAAAGAACTTTGAACAAGAAAGAAAAGAGGGCCTGTGTTACTCCACTAGTTGAAATATGACCAATGGTAGAATTTAGTTTACAACACAAGAAGACTAACATAATGATTCCAGTTTATGTTGAATAATTTCACTTTCTGCTGAAATACAGTATTAACCCTTGTCATGCTGTATAAATTACCTTACTGAATTAATGTCAAATCAAAGGGCTGAAAGCACTGATAGATCCTGTTGTTCAAAAATCAATATTTCTTTTAGAAATCAACCTCCTAAACAACTGGGGAAGGAAAAGTATAAGCAAGAGGCATAGACTAAGATCAGCCTGCACAAACGTGCAGTCTGATCTTAGTCTACACCTCCTGCTAAAACCGGAATATTCCGGGTTCAGGATGACAAGGGTTAATACAGTATAAGATTATAAGATATAACACCAGAAAGATGGCCAGAGTGGTGGCTATATCTAAACTTTTTGCTGAAAAAATATTATATTAACAAAAGATTAGCACTATTGAACTATTTAAGCTCTTCCTCAATTTTTGATGGACCATTTTTTCTTTATTCTCTTTCAAATGAACCATCTGCACATGGCCATCTCAACAACCAGAAATGTTGCAATCGGCCCTGAAAACCTTGTAATGCTTCAGATTCAACTATATTGATGACTGACTTTGGAACTACAAGTCATATAAATCAAACTTGAAATACCAAAGGAATCACAAAGTAGAACTTGTCAGGTATCAATCACACAATTTGATGGGTTTTTTTATGAAATACTGTTAAATATGGCTTTAAACCCCATCTAATCAATGAATTTCTTCAAATCAGTACACTCAGGCCTGTAGTGCGATACTGGCTCTCAAGTGCCTCTTTTATATTATGTCATAAGTTTACTACCGGTATGTGAGTTTTATAACATCCATGCATGGTCATCAATATTATATTACTTCTAGTGGAGGGTGACCTGTCATGTTACAACCATATTTATATTTTGATCAGCCTGCCGATTTGGTGAAATCTGAAATGGGTTAAAAGACTAAAAGTAAAGTATTTTGAAAGTATGAACGGATCAGTCATTTTTGCACATTTGAAAACAAGAGGACCATGATGGTCCTAAATTGCTCACCTGAGGTTTCTCCAAATTACAGTACTTTTAAGTATAAAAAAGACACAACTTGATCAAAATAAATAAAAGATATAAAAGATTTTGGGCTTTGTACAAAACAATCCAGTAATGCTTTATAATAATAATGAATGCCTTTGGCTTTATAGTTTAATCCATTACCAAACTATCCCAGAATTTGTCACCCTCAGGGAAAACAGGTTTGAAAAATACATAGTGAGAAAGGGAGTGACAAGCAATTTATCCGTTTCTCACAGTGTTTTCTACCTGAAATTCTTTGTATTTAGATTTCAATCAAACTCTAATTACAGTCTGCAACTTCAATGGGTGTAATTTTAGCAACCTTGGTAGAGAACAATCTGGATGTACCATAAATCAAAATATGAATGCATTACAACTTATACATGAGGAGTGGAAAATATTTGAACATGCTCTTATTGAGCGTTTTTCATATCTTTGGATGCCTTGGGAAGGGCCATGTTTGTCAAAAGGATATAAACATGGTAGATAACAATAATGTTATCCTTTGTTTTTAATGTAAATGTAAATGCTCTGGAACCTATATTTAAGAAGAAGAATTCTTTCAATGCAATTTACGCAATTTTCAACCCCAGGAACAGGTACATTTTTTATCCTAAGAGCATGTTTTCCTGTTATGTAGTACAAAATTATTTAGTCATGCTAAATACCAAATATGTATGCCCTTCACCTTATTTTTTAGAAGGAGAAGACTTTTGATGTTGCTCTAATTGGGCGTTTTCAAAAATTTTTGACCTCTGGGGCAGTGCCATGTTTTATCCCAGGGCTATAATTTTAGATAACATGGTAGGGAACCATCTGGATATGCTATATACAAAATATGAATGCCTTAGACTTTGTAGATTGGGAGGAAAAGACTATTGAACATGGTCTAATTGAGCATTTTTACTAACTTTGGACACCCAGGGAAGGGGTGTTTATTAACCTACAAGCATAATTTGATCACAACAGATAGATAACAGCCAGGCTATGCTACACTCAAAATATAAATGCCCTCCTCCTTAAAATGAAGATTTTTTTTAACATATTCAAATTTTGCGTTTTCCAAATTTTGGACCCCTAGTGCAGAGCTTTTTTTGACCTGAAGAAGACAACTTTTAGTGATATGGTACAAAACCATCTAGTTATGCCCCATACCAAACATGAATATCCTAGACCTTATAGTTTAAGAGGAGAAGTCTTTTGAAATTGCTCTAATTAAGCATTTTTCCAAACTTCGGACCTCAGGGGCGGGGCAATTTTTGACCCCAGAATTTAAATATTTAAAAAAACTTGGTTGAGAACAATATGATTAAGCTCTATATAAAATATAAATGCCTTTGGCCTAGTAGTCTGTTAAAAAAAAGACAACAAAGATTTTCTAAAATTTCCCTTTTTCATATGCTACAGTTACAAGAGTTCACGGAATTAAATTCTTTTAACAACTTTTGAAGAGCTTCACCTAAAAAACATCCCTGCAAAGTTTTAGATTGATTGGCCTACTGGTTTAGGAGGAGAAAATTTTTAAAGATTTATACAGATTTACTAAAGATTCCCATTTTCACATGCAGCGGCAACCAGAGTTTTGACGGACTTAAATTCTTTTAACAACTTTTGTAGAACTTCACCCAAGGAACATCCCTGCTAAGTCTCAGCTTGATTGGCCAACTGGTTAAGGAGGAGAAAATTTTTAAAGATTTTTACAGATTTACTTAAGATTCCCATTTTCACATGCCGCGGCAACCAAAGTTTTTGACGAAATTAAATTCTTTTAACAACTTTTGTAGAACTTCACCCAAGGAACATCTCTGCAAAGTTTCAGCTTGATTGGCCTACTGGTTTAGGAGGAGAAGAATTTTAAAGATTTTTACAGATTTATTTAAGATTCCCATTTTCACATGCCGCTGCAACCAAAGTTTTTGACAGAATGAAATTCTTTTAACAACTTTTGTAGAACTTCACCCAAGGAACATCCCTGCAAAGTTTCAGCTTGATTGGCCTACTGATTAGGAGGAGAAGATTTTTAAAGATTTTTACAGATTTATTAAGATTCCCATTTACACATGCCGAGGCTACTAAAGTTTTTGACGGAATTTAATTCTTTTAACAACTTTTGTAGAACTTCACCCAAGGAACATCTCTGCAAAGTTTCAGCTTGATTGGCCTACTGGTTTAGGAGGAGAAGATTTTTAAAGATTTTTACAGATTTACTAAATATTCCCATTTTCACATGCAGCGGCAACCAGAGTTTTTGACGGAATTAAATTCTTTTAACAACTTTTGTAGAACTTCACCCAAGGAACATCCCTGCAAAGTTTCAGCTTGATTGGCCTACTGGTTTAGGAGGAGAAGATTTTTAAAGAAATTGTGGCTGGACAGACAGACGGACAGACGGAAAGACGGACGGACGGATGGATGGACGACCGATCACAATAGCTCACCTCGCACTTTGTGCTCGGGTGAGCTAAAAAGTCCCTTCATGGATTTTGATGCCCAAAAGAAATACTGAAAACCTTTAAGGAAAATGAGAAATCAAAGGACTGAAAGTCCCGAGAGCAGTTTTGCTGGCTTATCAGTAACCAATCTCAATAATGACAGTATGTATCATCAAGATGAGTAAGTTAACCGTGCACCTAATGGAATGAGCAGCCGTGTGGTAAAAGATTAGATAATAAATGGTAAAGAAATCAAAGCTTACATTCAATTTTTTTTGCGTTGGACATATTATTAATATAATTGAAGTACTACATGTCTGTTTCTAAGGTATAGTCAAATTTGAGAGGGTGTTTTATTTGGTGGGATTAAATAGGCGCTTGAATCGCAACTACAGGGTACTGATGTACTGTGTATACGGGCAGTTAATCTGCCTTGCACTGAGAGGTCAAGATTTGGAGTTTGTTTACATGTATTCACCAACTCCACAAACCACGGGCCTAGATTCTATCTTGATTCTCTCGTTTAGACAAATCATTAGACAATTTACCATAAAAGTATTAAGTCGAAGTTTTAAACCATTTTCCTTGATACTCATGAATAAAATAAGGCTGTTGGCATTCATCAAGTAAGTTATTTTCTTCATCAGCAATGAAACAAGATAAGTGCAGGCTGATCATGGTCTACACCTCCTGCTCATCCCTTTTCATCCAGAGTTGTTAAAATAATCCATTTTTAAAAGGATATTGACCCTCATTGAGACCTTCCATTGTTTTCAGTCCTTTGATTTTAGAGCAATTCTGAACAAGGATTTTAATTCGGCATGACAAGGTTTAATCTCTCAATAAAATCCTGTCTTATGGATAATCATTTGAATCACCAAATTCAAATGAGTACCTAAAACACTGGGAGTTCAAACAATTGAATCCAAAATACCCCTTTTATTTGTAGCCTTATGACAATAGTCTGACTTAATAATTACTCACATATTACAAAGAAATACTTCAATCCTGTAAAATATGAGAGGAATGTACTTCAATCCTTCAGTCCTTTTTTTTTTTTAATTATATGGAATTTCTATAACCAAGCATGCTTCTAAACTAAAAAAGTTATATCTGGAATCTGGTACTAACCTAAAATACTTTTACTAAAGCCTCTTGCTGATCCTTTTGTTTTTCTATTCCTAAAAAACTTGCTTGATTTATGATTAATTAATTTTATTCCAGTAAGGAGGAAAAATCATTGTTACTTACAGAAACAAGGGTTCACTTCCTTACAAAAATTAGTGCGTAATTTCCATACCTATTATAATATTCACTTATACTTAAAAAAAAAATTGCTTGGACCAAGTAGGACTTTACTTCATCATAAAAATTGGAAATAGATTGTAGATGTAGAACTTAGCATTCCAAATTAGAACATCACAATTATCATCTATATACATATTAAATTTGATCAAAATACACACAAAATGCAGGATATCAACAAGAAAGCAGGTCAAAACACACTGTGAGGCCGCCATCATAGCTCAGTTGGGAGCGCGTCGGACTGTCAATCTAGAGGTCCCTGGTTCGATCCCCGACGGCGGCACTCATCCTTTCAGACTATTTGTCTCTCACCAATGGGTCGATAATCGTAGACCTATGTGGGATAGCAGCTGGAGGCTAGGAAAGGATGTAATGGTAGTACTGGTGTGAGAAATACCAGGATTCCATAGTTAGGTGCTCCAGCAGCCGCGATATAACTGAAAGATTGTTGAAAGTGGCGTAAAACCACATTCAAACAAACAAACCATACACACTGAGTAAACTATTCCCCATCCCACCCACTCTTTATAAATTTGTAGCCATCATAATGATAGAATTTATATTAGAAGATGATCTGAACTTCAATGACATGGTAAGCCTGGTCATGCTGTATAAAGTCCCTTATGGAAATGACTTGAAATCAAAGGGCTTAGAGCACTGATAGTACTTAGCAATGTGTTGGAATCTTGGTTTATATATGTGCAGTCCTAAGTTACAAGTTGATTCATAGTCCAAATGCAACCAAAAGTCTGCATGATAAAATAGACTTTCAAAAGCAGGTAGAAGAGTGGAATGTTGTTATTATAGCAACTCAGATTTGTAAACAATTTTGTGGCATATAAGCAGCGACTGCCATTAAAAGGAGTTCTATATAAATTATTCGATGTTCGTGCATAAAGCCATTACAATTAAACCATTCCCACATTGACACCCTTAAAGAAAAACAGCATTTGAAAATTTTGTGGAAAATGATGAAATTGCTTGCAACAAGCAATTTCTTCATTTTCCACGTTTTCTACCAAGAAAGTGGAAAAAATCTAGAATTTCATAAACTTTGAATTGTCGTATGCAACTGCTTTGAATTTGGACCAGTCTAAAATTTTGCCATCTGGTAATGGGTTAAGCAGTGAATTACAATTATCAGGGATGCAATTAAGAGGATTCCACAGATTCCAACCAGTATAGCCTTGGTAAACCTTTTAAAGTCAGAACACAAGTGTTAGAGACTAATTCATATATATATATATATATATATATATAGATAGATAGATAGATAGATATTAAAGCCACCAATTCTTCTAAGTAACAATAGACCAAGGAAAAGTTCTATAATTTCAGTTCAAATATATTCAATATCTCAAACTTGTTTTAAATGTTCAAAACTGGTTTAAGAATCAGTTTTTTTTATCATTCTAGAAGTATTTCTAGTACCAGTTCTTAAATATTCAATAAGTTCAATCAAGAACTTTTCTTGAACTTCAGATTATGAATGTTCATTAATGTTATATCTTAGATCTAAAACTAGTTCAAGAACTAATTCTTTCAAATACTATAACTATAGTTCTGGAACTGGTTCCATAACAAGATTTTCTTTTTAATTACTGCCATTTTGTAGATATTTGAAGGTACTTTGAATTATAAACCTTGCTATCCTGTACTTTGAACACCCTGGAAATAATATAAAACCCAAATAAAATTTTTTAACATTTTTCGTAGGGGTAAGAAAGGCTTTATATTTTTGATAAGAAAAACGTTGCTCTGATTCATCTCAAATCGATGGAAAACCATGATACATTTTCCCTTAAATTCAGACCAATAAAAAAGGTGCAATCTATGTCTGTGGAAGTTGCTATAAAACTAAATTGCATGTTTATTGAATAATGATTTTCATTGGAATCATTGATTTCAACTCCCTAGGGTATCCTATTGGTTTTCATAAAACACAATTTACCACAAGACAAAAGAAGATTATTCCATCCATGCTTAAAACTTTTCTCATACCAATCCTTCTCTTGACAATTTTCACACAAAAGTTTAATCAATAACCAGACTGAAAAATTTAGATTGTTCCACTTTGAAAATTGAAAACATTGTGTACAATGAAGATATTGCTTGTTCAAAGTAATTTTTGCCATTTTACAAAATGATTTCCCAATTGTTTTATTGATGGGCGTTAAAAAGGGTCATTGTGTGGGAATGGGTTAAGAAAATATTGTAAGAAAAGCCTCAAGAAGTTACTTGAAGTAAGCATTTTTTTTCTTTTCTTGTGATGTTTTCTACCCAGGATATACTCATTTTATAGCTGGTAATTTTATTTATAATCACTTTGAAACTCTCTTAGCCCATTCCTACACTGCAAATGTTTAGACTAATCCAAATTGAAATATGTAGCAGGCGACAATTTTAGGTTAGTTAAATTTTAACCCTTGTCATGCTGAACCCGGATTATTCTGGTTTTAGCAGGAGGTATAGACACAGATCAGACTGCACATAAGTGCAGTCTGATCTTGGTCTACACCCCCTGCTTGTCCCCTTTCAGCCAGAGTTGTTTAAATAATCAATTTTCAAAAGGAATAAACATTAAGGCTTTCCAGTGCTGTCAGTCCTTTGATTTTAAAGCAATAATGTAAAGGATTTTAATTTAGCATGACAAGGGTTAAGATACATTTGCCTTTTAGGGTAGAAAACATTGAGGACATTGAAGAAATTGCTCGTAACAAGCAAATTTTCTCATTGTCCACAATATATTTTAAACCCATTTTCTTAAGGTGCGTAAAAAAGCTTGGGTAAAATAATGAAGAAACTTCTGAAATTAGCAAGAAATTTCTCCATTTTTCAACATTGCTTTCTTTTTTCTTGAGTGTCATAAGAAAAGTTGGATTGTATTGAAATGGGTTAAGTAAGACTTTAAGCGATAACTTTGTCATGTGGTAATGGGTTAAGTGGACAAAGGATCATAAATGGCACACCGTGACCTAGATTACTAAGTTCTTGGCACAACCCACACACTCACATAGCTGTCATTTCTATAAATAAAACTATTATTGCACAATGGTCAATGGTAATTGCATTTTCTGGCAATATCCCAGCTATTTCATAGTATTATGATACCAAACATCAATGATTTCTCTAGCTGTAACAGAGTGTCCTGTACAGGAAAACAGCTAATACAGACAAAGATCAGCCTGCACCTATCTGCAGTCTCATTTCAGCTGCCTTGCATTAACCAGTAGAACAGTCTGTTTGAATCAGTTTAATGCTGCTTTTAACAATTTTCAGTCATCGCAGTGGCAAGAGTACCTAACAATGGATTCCTAGTATATCTCACACCAGTGCCACCATTACATCCCTTTCTAGCCTCAATCTGGTTTACAATGATCCACCCATTGGTGAGGCACCAATGTCAGAAAGGATATGTGCCGCCACCAAGGATCGGATCCAAGACATCCCATAATTGAAGATTGGGAGTCTGATGCGTTACAAACTGGGCTATGATGGCCACACAAATTATTGAAATTATTATTGTTTTGTTCCATAAATAAACATACTCTCTGTATAGAGTTGATTGCAACTTCTTGCTGATTAACCTCTGCCATCAGGATATGTGAACTCATTCAGCAATACATGTGACTGTATCATCTGAAGTTGTCAAAGGTTTTTCAAATTACAATTTCTAATGAAGTACTTTGTCAACTGTATCATGCATTTGATACAGTAACTAAACAATAATTGAATTATAGTAACCTAACAGCATGATATACCTGAAGTTTATGCAATGTTTTCAGCCAATCAGAATCTCATTTGTTCTAGTAGCAATCTTGCAAAGTTGCTAGGAGAAAAGGAAGATGCTGTATGCAGTGATTCCTTGCTATGAAAGAAGGGACCCATTACTGGGAGTGTATTGTATTAATAGCTGTTAGCATGCACAAGCATACACCCATATACTCAAAAGTGAATTAATGAAAATTAATTGACCATAACTTAAAACTGACTACAGAATTTCTAAATACATGGTACACCTCAAAAGGAGTAATATGATCTATCAAAGGTTTTTGACAAAGTGTGTGTGAAATATGTTGATGTGAGGCCCTGGACAACAAGGTAAGTAATTGAGAACATTACCCTGATTGCTGATAGTGATGTTGCCAGAGATGAACTTAATGTCAACAGAGCCCTGCATGTCAATGAAAAGGACCCTAATGAGGCTTATTTATCCTTTTCCCACACAGTCACACTTTTATATGCCCCTGGGTGCTTTGGAAAACATAAACTACTTGTTACAAGCAATTTCTTCATTATTCAATATTTCTACTAAAAAGTAATTTCTTTCTTATTCACAATATTTTTCATTCAAAAGACATAGATTATCGAAATTTCATCAATAAGAAATTGTCATTTGCAACTTCTCTCAATTTGGACTAGTCTAAAATTCAATAATAAGATCCAAATTCATGAAGTTGCAGGCAACAATTTCAAATTCTTATACATTTATTTCTGTCTTTCTGGATAGAAAACCAATTGAAAAATGAAAAAGTTTCTTGTTACAAGCAATTTCTTCAATTCTGACATTTTTTTTTTTTTTTTTCATGAGGGAAGGATTGTGCAGTAATGTATAAAATTGAATAGTTCTAAGACATGTCAAAATTTAGTGCCAGGTTATAAAGTAGTTTTCAATACAAAGACAGATTGGTAGACAGACAAGATTGCCAATAAAGGGGCCATAGGCATTAATAAGATTTAGCGTTCTTTTTATTATTTATTTTCAAATTTGTGTTGTTTTGTTCAATTCCAATTATAATATTAAAATAAATTGATATGAAATATAAACTCCTGTTTCATCTTTATTTCTTAACAAAACCCTATGTTATTGGTACTCCTTGAAATTGTCCTGACAGGTCGATTCCAATAAGTAGCCCTAAATATAGGATTTGAGCTAGTACTATTGGAATCTTCAAACATAAAATCCAAAATATCCCTCAATCTTCTCTGCCGTTGTTATTTATTACATTTCTAGAGAAAGTCTGCAATTGGATATAAAGCATTTACCCATTCCAGGTAGTCCCACTTTTAACTATCCCGAAGAAAAAAGCTACGGAAAATATTGGGGAAGAATGTGAAAAATACTTAACCCATTACCAATCAACTAAATTTGAGACTGGTCCAAATTTAAAGAAGTTGCAGACAACAATGTCAAGTTGGTGCAATTTAGAAAGTCTTCACCTTTTAGGGTAGAAAATATTGTGGACATTAAAGAAGAGATTGTTTGTTACAAGCAATTTCTTCATTCTCTACAATGTTTTCCAGGGCTCTTTTCTTGAGGGGCCTCAAAAAGCATCATTGTGGTGGAATGTGTTAATATTTCCAATGATATTTTTTCTTTCAGAGAAAAAAAATTGATTTCATCAACTTAAAATTGTTGTGTGCAACTCCAGTCTAAGTTTTTGATGTATTTTTACAAGACTAATTACCAAACTTTATTTGTAAAGTATATCTAAACAACGGTTTAGAAGCATCAAAGGGTGATAAATAATTCAACATGTGATCACTCTATCTTGAAGAACCTCTGTTCTACCATGTGATTATTTGACTCAAGTATTTCTAACCAAAGACTATTCAAGCTTTTGACCCTTGATAAAGCCACTTATTGAACAAGATTTGAATACTCTATAAATGAGTAATCTTCAGTAGAACAGGATGGACTGTCCATTGCTTTCCTAATTAAATTTGGTAGAAAGTGAACCCCATAACCCATTACCGGGCAACAACATTTTAGACTGGACAAGGTTGAAAGTAGTTGAAGACAACATTTTAAAATGCCCTAAATTTGTATAAATACCAAAAGCATAGTGAGAAAAGGAGAAATTGCTTGTCTCAATCAATTTCTCCCTTTCTGACAGAGTTTACTAGAACTATATTTCTTCAAAGCATCAAAAACTTGGATTGTGTGGTGGTGGGATAATACAGTCCAATAGAAACCAAATCTTGGCACTGACCTCCCTTTAAAAATAACTCCAAAAAGTGGGCACCATTTTGTCCTTGACCTTTAAATGTTAAAGCTCCAAAACCAAAAGTAAATTACCCTGCCCCCATCTGAAATTGCTTCCCTGTGACATTGACCTGCAATATTTAGGTTATAAACACAAACAGTCTCCAAGAACTCAATAACAACCCGTTAAACCTTTCCAAAACAATCCCGCTCCCTATGACCCTCAAGAAACTAGAGGCGCTTGAAGGCCTGTACCGCGCTCCACAGACTTTATTGTACTGATTAAGCAGATGGTGTTTTCAGGAATCATATTCACCATGTGTAGCAAATAAATCTTGCTAATGAAATCTTTTAATATTTCAAACTTTTCATGTTGTTCATAAGTCAATTCATTTACCAAGTCAGATAAAAAAGGTATTCACAAATTTGAAAAAAAATCACTTGATACCATATACAGACATAAGCCACAACATCAATAGCCATGTTTTCAACAAATCAATAATGATTGATGGGAAATGAAAAAGAGTCATCAGAGGATCATTCCAGTGAAATTTGGTTGAAATCCATCAACTGGTATCTATGAAAAAGACCCTGTACGAAATATTACGCCTGGAGTTTAACCGGAACACGCCCTGAAATTTAAGCGTTTTCCATCTAGCCTTACAATTGAGAATGAATGCCGTCTTGAGTGGTCCTTAAGGAGAATAGGGCTCGAAATATGTAAATTTTTTCTCCCTAGTAAAGCGGAAACCGTCTTACTAGGAGGAAAAAATTTGAATATAAGGCGGAGACCTTTTAACTACAAGAAGAAAAAAAAAACACAAATTTCCATCTAAAATATCCCTAAGGAAGGCGGAAACCGCCTTACTCTAGGGGGAAAAAAATCCGTCTTACAGAAAATCCGCCTACATTACCTGGAAAAAAAAGGCGGAAATCTCCCAAGCTTAGGTGGAAATTTACTACATAGCTGATGAAAAATAACGCCTTAGCAAGGCGGATTTCTGCTTAGCTTAGGCGGAATTTCTTCCATTAGGCTGAAAAATCTAAATTACCATGATAAAATCCCACCTTAGAAAGTCCAGCTAGCACAAGCTAAATTTTTGGTAAAAAAGACTAGAGAATTCTTTTTCTGAAAAATACATTCCTTATCAAGGAGTTAATCACTAGTTTTTCAGGACCACATCTTCCTTACTCAAACAGCAAACATAGATCATGATCAAACTGCAGGGTAGGCAATCTGATCTTAAATGGTATCCTGCATTTTCTATAAACACCTATCTGTAAATTCCTATTAAGTTATTTTCTCTGAATGCATCAAATCTTGTTACACGAAGAGCTCAATAATAATGCATAGTTTTATGTACAGATGACAATAGCCAAAGCTAAGTACCATCTAATTCAAGCTTGAAAGTTGTGGTGTTAGAGGTCTTTTATTCAATGTTAATATGTTGGATTACTAACACTACACTTCAAAATAGCTACCTAGAATTTCTGCAACCATTTGGAAATAATTTGATATTGGTAAATTTTAACAATATCCAGGAGCCTAGATTGGAAAAAATGTTCACACGAAGTTACATACCAAATTTCAGTTTTGTATTTCCAATACTTTTTGAGAAAAGGCAAATTTGTTAAGTTTTCGGACAGACAGACGGACAGACAGTCACGAGTAAAACAATATGCCCTCGATCTTTCGATACGGGGGCATAAAAATCCCTAATACATGTATACGTCACTCCCCCCACCCACACAAACGCAATCACAGTTTATTGTATCTATTATTTTTATCCCCCTAATTTTGTAAGTAATTAAGTATGTTAGTACTCAAGAGATATGATTGTTAACCTGCAACACCTTTAACCCTATCCCAAACAAGACCTGGTTTTGACGTCCCTGAAAGAAAAGGCTTGGAAAAACATAGGGAAAAAAAAGAAGAAACTGCTGATTATACCCAGGTGAAATTAATCATGGTTTTTCATGAAATAACACGAACTATGATGGGCCAGGGACCCTGTTTAACCACGGTCTACCATGTTTTGTTAAATTGCCGCTAACATGGTACATTAACATGATATACCATGGTAAAAACATGGTTGACCATATTAAAGAAAACATGGTTGACCTTGTTAAAGAAAACATAGTAGACCATGTTAAAGAAAACAAGGTAAACCATGTTACAGACCATGGAAAGAGACCATGTTACCAGCATAATAAAAAGCCATGGTAGGCCATGGTCAAACTCAATAATCAATGTTATGTTAAAACATAGAAAACTGACCACGGTTAACTGAGTGTCTCCCCAAGCCATTTTGCATGGTGCATTACCATGCCCCTTTTCTGGTGCACCATGTTGGCCCTAAGAAGATTAAGTGCAACATGGGCCCTTTTTTCTTAAAAATAGATTTAACAGTTGTGAAATGATTGATAAAGTGCAAGTTTATTCTTAGCCCTTGGTCTTTCTGCTTAACCCATTCCCACACGATAAAATTTTATACCAGTCCAAATTCAAAGAAGTTGCAGACGAAATATATTAATGACGAAACCTTTAAAAACCTTGCTTTTTCGGATAGAAAACATTGTGGATAATGAAGAAATTGCTTGTAACAAGCAATTTCTTCATTATCCACAATGCGATGCCGCGGCCTAGGCACAACACTGTCTAAATAAAATAAATAAACAGAAATTTCTTCTTGAAATCTTCTGGAACTTGCTCAAGTCTTGAATATATAACTTCTTTCTGTCTCTTTTCCCTTTCCAGCTGAATGAATTTGCGGTTTTTAACCAACACAATTACTTTGATCCACTTAACCATTTAAAACTTTTATTACCTTCACACTATATTTTTCATATTTCTATTTCTTTTGATAACACTAGATTTGAACTGATTTTTTTTTTAAACAAATACTTCACTGATATGACACACATAATCATCATACTTGGCTGGATTTCTAACAACTCTACCTGATCTGGTTGTTTGGATTTCAGGATTTTCATCACTTTGATTAGAACTTTGATTTGATTGATTATTTAACACAACTTTTTCTTCATTATTTGACTGATTATTAATCGACACTTTTTCATATTGATTTTGATTTGACACTGAATTTCCAAAATTGACTTCTCTTGGTTTGATCTCTGTATCATTCATCTCTTTGCTCTTGAATTCTGCTTTGGTTGGTTTCAGATGTTTTCGGTTTCTACGTAGTTTTCTCCCATCATCAGTTTTCACTATGTACGAACGTGGAGTATGATGTTTACCCATGACCGTTCCTGGAATGACTTGTTTGTTGTGTTCTGTAACAACCCGTTGTCCTTCAATCAGATTTGAAAGAGAATTTTTTCCACAATGTTTGTCGTAGAAATATTTCTGTTGCTTTTGACGATTGCTATGTAATTTTGTTATGTTTACCGTGCCTTTATAGTTGGGTTTTAACAGCACCTCTGCTGTAGGTATGCTTGACTTTAGTCTGCGCCCGATATGCATTTGTGCTGGTGACAATCCAATTCCATCTATAGGTGTATTTCTATAATCTAACAAGGCTTTGCTAGGATCATTGCTCTTCCTTACAAGATTTTTGACAGTCTGTACAAAACGCTCTGTTTGTCCATTCGCTTGGCTATAATGTGGACTAATTGTCGTATGAATAAAATCACACTCTTTGGCGAATTGATTAAACTCTTTACAAGCAAATTGTGGTCCGTTGTCACTGACCACTTCATTAGGGTATCCGAAAACGCACAAACAACTTCTTCATGTAAGAAATTACATTTGATGAACTTAAATTGTCCAATTTGTCTATTTCTGGCCATTTTGAATGGTAATCAACAGTAAGTAGATAGTGTTGTCCTTTACATTCAAACAGGTCTGCTCCAATCTTTGCAGAAGGTCAATCTGGTATCTTGACAGAAATCATTGTTTCTTTCCTGTTTGTCTTTTTATTATGCAGAGCACAAATTTCACACTTTTCTACTATATTTTGAATCTGTACCAACATTCCAGGCCAAAACATGAATCGTCTCGCCCGCTCTTTGCATTTTCCTATTCCTATATGCGTTTCGTGTACTATTTTTAGCATTTCATCTCTTTTAGCATGAGGAATGATTACTTTATGGCCTTTGAAGACTATTCCATCAACGCTTGTGATTTCCTGTTTGAAAGGCCAATATTTTTTAATAATATCTGAAACTAATTTTTTATGCTCTGGCCATCCATTTTCCAGCATCATTACCAATGTTTGTAATTCGGAGTCATTTTCTGTTTCACGTTTTAAACTTTCATACTTCTCTGGCGACATCGGTAAGTGTGCATTAAGATGGATTTCATGAACATCCAATTCTGGTATTAAACTATCATTACTCTCCGGTAAATATAATCTTGACAATGTGTCAGATATATACATTGATTTACCAGGTTTGTATCGTAACGTGAAATCATACTTTTGTAATGTCATGACAAATCTTTGCACTCTAGATGGCGCGTCAATAATGGACTTATTAAAAATACTCTCTAAAGGCTTATGGTCACTTTCAACAGTGAAATGTCGTCCGAAAAGATAATAATGGAACTTTTGACAACCAAACACTATTGCCAAAGTCTCTTTTTTGATTTGTGAATACCTCTTCTGTGTGTTATTTAGGGCCCTAGAAGCATAAGCTATTGGTTTATTTTCTTGCAATAAGACTGCTCCAAGTCCACATGAGCTTGAATCGACATTAAGAATCAAATCTTTATCTTTGTCATAAAACGCTAGAACTGGTGTTTCTGATGCCATTTGTTTCAGTTTTTCAAAACTACTCTGTTTTTCATTGTCCCAATGCCATTCTATCTCTTTCTGTAATAGTAACCTTAAGGGATTACTAGTCTCTGACATGTCTGGCATGAACTTTTGTAGATATGTAATGAACCCCATAAATGTTTGTAGCTCTTTTTTGCTCTCAGGGGCTTTCATGTTAATTACAGCTCTGACCTTCTCTGGTTCAGCTTTCAGACCATCTTTCGAGATTTTGTGTCCAACATACAGATTCTGTGTCACCCTGTATCACTCCTGGGTTGGGGTCACTACTACAAATCTTTTTATCTGCCAAGTAAAGATTTAAAGAAAAATAGACTTTTCACCATTAATATTTATGAGGAAAATTTCTGTCTGTTATATTTCAAATAATGAATGCCAACATTTTTAAGGCAGTTAAGAGTATAGCTAGACCATTAACCCATTACCTGATGATTAATGCCTTTGAAAATAGAGTAGACCCAGATCAGGCAGCACCTGTAGGAGCTGCCTGATCAGGGTCTACTCAGTTTGCTTCAGAGCATATTGTAGTCCAGACTTTGCTTTACTGGTTACAGCATTGATATTCAAAATTTTTGTGACAAATTAAAAATATATCCAATTATATATGCAAAGTAGGTGGAGTTTTGGATGAATATTAAACAGATTAAGGGTTAAAGACACACTATGTAACAGTGGAGATCCTGATCTGACAGCTTCTTTAACCCTTGTCATGCTGTATAAATTACCTAACTGAATTGCTGTCAAATCAAAGGGCTGAGAGTATTGATAAATCTTGTTGTTCAAAAACAATATTTCTTTTAGAAATCAACCTCATAAACAATTCCGGAAGGATAAGTACAAGCAGAAGGTGTAGACTAAAGGGCCATAACTCCGTCAAAAATCAATAGACTGTAACCAAGATGGAATAGGCACATCTCTGTTGATACTGATTATATCAGTGAAGTTAAGGGGGTATAAAAATGTAGAAAGGGGTATTCTGGGGGAAAGACTTTTAAGTTACTTCTACCCATTTATGCATTTTAAGTCATATATAAACTTAAAAGCAGCAGTCGACTTTTGAAAACACTGTAGCAAACAAGATGTGATTGTGAAACACCATGCCCTCGATACAGGAATTCTTTAGAAATAGGTGATTTTTATTGAGTTTTTTTTTGTTGTTGTTGTTTTGTTTTAGGGAAAAGGGTTAAATGTTGACCTTGACGAAATGACCTTCCCCAGTTGCACCTTGTTGAGACCTATCTACATACCAAATATTAGCATTGTAACTTAATTAGAGATGAAGTTATAGGAAAATGTTTAGTTGGCAGGTTAAGTTTTTGAGTAACGTTTTAGGGAAAAGGGTTGAAATTTTGACCTTGACCTTGATGAAATGACCTTCCCCAGTTGCGCCTTGTTGAGACCTATCTACATACCAAATATTAGCATTGTAACTTAATTAGGGATGAAGTTATAGGAAAATGTTTAGTTGACAGGTTAAGTTTTTGAGTAATATTTTAGGGAGAAGGGTTAAAATTTTGAATGTTAGATGTTGACCTTGACCTTGATGAATTGACCTTCCCCAGTTGCGCCTTGTTGAGACCTATCTACATACCAAATATTACAGAGTTTGACACAGTGTCTGATCCAGGATTTGAAAAACATGTGGGAAATTCCCCCATTAGTTTTGAAAACATGGGGGATCTGTAATGACTATGGGGGACAAAGTTAGCTTAACCAAACAACAAAACAATTGACTGGTCCGTACTGAAAAAAGTAAAGACATATTTTTAAAGTTCAGTTTATCATTATGTTTTGTAAGAATCATTGTGAGAAAGGAAAACAATGCTGATTAAAAGCAATCATTACTTTCTATCACAATGTTTCCTTCAATTTTAATTCAATGTGGTAGTAAACGTTGGGATTCTTGTAATTCATGTGTGAAAGGGTTAAAACCATAAAGTAAGAGCACAAATTCTGGAGCTGAGTCTTTAATTAAATTACTCTTTAAATATAATGACACCTTTATACATGTATGTTTAACTCAACTGCATGATAAGTATGTTGATTTAAATAGACATCTTTGACAAAAAATTTAAGTTATGAAAGTTAAAGGGCTTTGACTTTTTTCTTGTGACACGGAGTCTGAATGTGCAGTGGCGTCGTCAATTTGTGACTCTGATTCTAGCGCTGTTCAGTCGACGTATTTTCGTCATCCACATTTGAATCACGGCGAAAGAAATCGGTAATACGCCGTTTATTCCCTGTCTGACCCATTGTTCATCGAAGACAATGCAGACGATTCCATCATTACTATGACAACAAACGTAAAATTCGAATTTTCCTGTCAACGAAAACGATTTTTAAAATTTCTTTGTAAGTAATTCACTTCGAAAAAAACTTCATTTATTTATTCAAAGGTGGATTTTTTTATTGACAATGTTTTTCTCGCACAATGAAAATATAAATGAATGTAATCAAATATTCGTTTAAAATGATTCTTAAATCATCGATCGACTTCGACTGCCACTAATAGGAATACGATATTTGGAATGACTATAGTTACAAATGCATGGTCTTAGTTGCGATCGAAGTCAACCATAGTAAACATTAAGGGAAGTCACTCTTATGATACCGCTCGAAGAAAAAGGTAAACAGTTAGACGCGACTTGCTGTCAAAGGCTAGGTTTATTAATAATCCTTTTTTATTTTTTTGCGCGACCATCCCCCGCTTGATAAAAAACATGCGTGATCTTTCAGAAATGCCAGGGATTCTCGCAATCGCGCGTCCTAGATCAGACACTGTTGACATTGATTTTTTTGGCTGCCAGACAGTTGGGCTTGTTGCTGCCAGATACTGCTGGCCCTGACCAAATGTTCACTGGTCCTGACCAATTGCTTGTATGGGTCAACTCCACTCCGGAATTACTTCGGGGTGGTTGTACCCTAAAGTAGTCGATTAAGAAAATTTGATCTCCTCCTTTTGTCATGCTGTTTTAACATTTAATCAACAGCAAGTTGCTTGATATTAGGTTCTGCAGAGTGAGAGATCACTGCTGCATACCATGCATGTGATTCAAAGCTTTAATCAGGGAACAATTTCCTTGTAGAAACTGACATTTGAAAGTGGCACCCTACAAGAATTTCACTTCCGAGCCTAAACAATTTCAGGGGTTGATGTGCAGAATGAAGATTTGCGAAAAACTTTATCCCTAATGATACCATTTTCCTGGCCTGTAATTCAAGATCAAAGACTGCTCTTTAAGACGGACTAAGATTTAAGGCCCAACAAAACTTTTGGGAGGAGCTACAGATTGCGAAAATGGGCCTTTTTTGCTCTTTATTTAATGAGGCAAAAACGGACAGGAGTGTAACCGTATCAGAAGTTAGAAAATGCATTATTACATGGTTTTCTTTACCAGATACCAATCTATTCCAAAGTTATTTCACCTTGAACATTTACTAACTAGATTTGCACAAAATATTAATAATGAACTTGTAGGTAGTTGGTACTAGGTAACAAGAAAAATAACTGATAAGCACATTAAACAATGTAAACTAAAGTAAAGCGTTCTGACCGTATTATCGTAAATCCCAGCCTGGGATATTTTTCGTTTTTTAAATTATGAAAGACGGCCGGAAAAGCTTTATTTTAATTAAAATTGTTACACATGACATCAGAACCTTTATGTTTTCTGTAAAAGAAATTTGCGTTTTTAGGCCGCATTTTTGTATAACCACATTCTAGTAAAAGTTGGGATCCCAGAATTAATGATTCTCTGTTTCAGTAAAGAGTTAGTTAAAACAGAAACCAGTCATGTGGAATTTCCCCGGCTAATAATGCATGCGCGTCCATAGTGGATATGGTAGAATAGTAAACAATCATCCTTTCAACAAGGGAATAGGTCAGTTTGCAATCGTAAAATAATGAATTTATAGAGGACGAATGTAGATTTGAAATTAGGACGACCAGTCGGGCTTGTTTCTGGCGGGTTCAACCTGACCAGACCGAGCATCAGGCAGACACAGTCGGTCGGTCGTAGGTTAATGTCGAACACTGTATTAGCATTGTAACTTAATCAGGGTTGGAGTTATAGGAAAATTGGCAGGTTAACTTATGCAGACAGACAGACGGACAGACAGGCAGACGGACACGGGTAAAACAATATGCCCCCGATCTATCGATGCGGGGGCATAAAAAGATAATGCTCAAGAGGAGCAAAACATGGGTTGAGCACAATATGGTCAACATCTTGTAACAAGATGTTCTTACATTCATTTTGCACTCAATCATCAAATATATCTCCCATCATGTGCATGATGGATGCAAATTTAGTTTATACTTTTATCTAAATTACAGAAGAACCAGCACAGTTAGCTCAGTTAGTAGAGCATCTAACTCCAGAGCAGTAGGTCAGGGGTTTGATCCCCGGCCGCAACATACTAAAAGTTGTTAGAAATTGATAGTAGTAGCTCCATTGCCAGCGCTCAGCATTAAAAAGAGTAGAGCACTATGACTGGTCGTCCCGGTGTCAGGATAATGTGACTGGATAGAGTGTTCATGCCATGTGTCTGCCACATGAGCATTCCAATGATGCAGCACTATAACTTGTCTTGTGCAGACACTGTTGTGATATAACTGAAATACTGTTAAAGAGACGTTAAACCCAATGTTTTCAAAAGGTTACTTTTTATATTGATGTCCAAAGGTGTTAAAGAATCATATGGTATGTAAACTTGCCTTTACAATTATTGCCTTTGAGCTGAAGGCCATCTTGTAATTTTTAAGTTGCATCAGTGGCATAAGGTGAAGCTCCATCAGTTTGATTATGTAAAACTCCATCTCCAGCAGTCAAATCAGGCAAAGTTCCATCAGTAACATCAACCATTAGCATGTTGAAATTGGTATCCAACTGTTCCTTCATTTGTTTTTGTTTTTTTTTCCTGCAATTGCCCAATATGAACTTTACTCCTGTGAAGATAAGTGTTTCTCACAATATCAAAAAAGTGATTTTAGACCGAGAAATATGATAAATGTTGTTTGTATGCAGCTATGGCTGCCACAAGCCTCAGTGCAGACAACAGGTGCGGGCATGTTGAAATTCCTACCATTTTCCAGTTAGTCAATCATATGGGTATCAGTGTAACTTGTTAAATAGGTTGAAAGTTGATTAAAACACAAATCTAAATTTATACAATATCATTTTTTTTTATGTACAACAACGAGAATTATGATAGAGAGCAATTCGTTAATAATTTGGTATTAGTTCGGTTATCATGAATAATTCGGTAATTCAATGCAACAAACGACGATCTGTCTTACAAATATATAGATGATGGTTTATTGCACAGGCATTTTAGATGAATTGGTTGATATCAAATGTCATGCTATACGCTTCCCCACCCGCTTTCACCTTACCTCCAACAGCCAAGATCCGAAATTTCGATCTACCCGGAAAGCCTGGGAAACATGCATATCCTCCATCCTCTGGTTTGTAAACCGACTTTTTAGGTACTAATATGTACTTCTGATCAGGTACAGAAAGTTTGTTGTTATTGTTGAACCAGCGCATAACGGAAAATTTGTTTTCGAACGGTTAACCGCCATTTCTGTAATATTTTTTCCAGGCCGTGACGTCATCAGAAATGGGCTTTGCATCACGTGATACGCAGATTCTAATTCTGGAGAGTTAATTTCCGTTATTCTGACAAACCCATGTACTTTTTATATTTTGATTCGGAAAAGACACTTGTTAACGGTAAATTGAGAAATGTTCTAAGTGGTTTTGAAGTATTGTATGAATTTTCCCTGTTATTACGTCATCCTGGAAATGCGTTTGTGTACCACGTGATACACAAAGTTTTTTTCTTATATCGTTACAAACAAATGATCGGTAATTCTCGGAGGCTCTACGAGCAAGTTCGCAGGTCGAGTTAGACCGAAAATAATCGATTATGTAACGGTTCCCAGCTTTGTAGTCTTCTTGTTTAGCTAGTCGGTGACCAGCCGCGATGGAGATTGTTTACTTCCGGCGACGTTTCACTCGCCGGGCTTAATGTAAAATGGCTCAACAAGCCTTACACGTTTTTTTTAAACGCAAAGCAGCCGAAGATGATGAAGGTAAATAAATAATAAGCGTTTTCTTACAATTATAAGTCCAGAATCGTAGAGGTCAGTGTAAAAATTAGCTAGCCTAGCAGACGCCTTGTATCACGTAAATATTTCGTCACGGAAAATTTACTCGCCCTTTCAACACAGCTGATTTAGCAGACCAGGTACTATAATATAGTATCGTCGGCTTATCAAAACTGAATTTTAGGAGGTTTTTTTTTTTTTTTTGCACCATCCATCAACTTAAGTCTCAGTCAATATTTATATAGTCAATGTTCTTGCTGAAGTTGCCATCTTTTTGCTTCAACTCAACTACGTAAATAGCTTAGTATTTGAAATTGATAATCATTGAAAATAAGCACATAAAAATTAAAAAAAAAAAAAAAATGAAATTGAGTTATTTTTCCAAATAAAAAATCAACAAGGATTAAAATAAGAAAACATTCTAAAATTTGGGGTTGAAATATGAAAAGGCCAGGAAATTTTCTGATTGACTGCCAACCAAAACAGTTGCTGGCATTTGTCAATGACACAAGGACAGGGATCTATAATTTTTTTTAATTCAGACTTGGGTCTGTTTTTTTTTTTTTTTTTTTATCCTTTATAACAGCACAGAAAGTTTTAATTCAGTTATACAGTAACATAATTATATAGTTATTATCCATTTTTCTCCAGGTTCAAGTTTAACTGTTATAATATATTACTTAAATTTGGCCCATTGTTTCAGAAGAAGACCCCTCAAAATCATGCTTGATGGGTCATGTGGCCTGTTGACCTGAAAATCAATCTGAATCTCTGAGTGGATGGGGTACGGCCATATATTCTCTTGAAAGTTTGTGCCTTCTCATAAGTTCATGCTTTTTTGTAAGAGCCTAACACTTTCCGTAACCGACACGGGTGGGGATAGTGTAATATAACCATAAATAAATTACTATCAAATGCAGTTGAAAACAGTGTGGTCACTGTTCATTTGAGGAATATATGTTTACTTTTATCATTTAAGTTTAGTTTAAAATTATGCCCATGTTATTTCTTGATATCATGGGTTGACCATGGTTATGATCTTTGTAAGATGGGTGACAATGGTATTTCATTTCATACCATGATAACACTGTAGAACCATGCTCTAACATGGTCGTAGTAGCAACTCTGACCATGGTGTTACCATAGCAAGTGATGTTTTTTCACAGTTGAACCATGAATAACATGATCAGATGCCAATTACAATGAAATGCCATGGTAAACATTTCACATGGGTAACCAGCAGTTTCTCCCTTTGTCTCAATATTTTCTATGCCTAATTTTACACAAATCCTATCTTTAATAACTTCCATTTTGTCATCTGTGGCAGGTTTTGAAGTGGATCACTCTAAAATTTTGCCGTTTGGGAAAGGGTTAAGTAAATAATATTATTCGATATGGTCACCAATGCAGGGTGAAATTTCAGTGAAATTCAATTTTCACTGGGGTACAAAATAAAATAAGAGAAGAAAGAAAACATGCTCAACTCTGTGTGGCTTCATCCACTAAATTAGAAGCAAAACAATTGGTCAAATAAGGTGTTTTCATATTGTCTAAAGACTCTAAAAACAATTTCAGCTTATCTGCTAATTAACTCCTTACCAAAAGACAAAATTTTAGACTGGTCGAAATTGAAAGTATTTGCATATGACAAAATAAAGGAGGATCTAAAATTGAAATTCGATTGGAAAAGGGTAGAAAACATTGAAGGAGAAGGAGAAAATGCTGGTTACAAGCATTTTCTCCTTTTCCCACAATCTTTTCTAAAGGTTTCTTTCTCAGGGTCATAAAAAGTAGGGATTGTGTGGTAATGCGCCAATAAACAGTTTTAAAAAGCGAAGTCTGAAATTCTGCCTAGAAAAATTGCCAAAGACAAAAAATCCTTCTAGTAAAAGTGACTAAGTCGAAATTCCGCCTATGAGAATCTCTAGAAATATTCAGAGACAATTTTTCCTGGTAATTTTGAAAGTTAAGTTTACTTTTCCGCCTTTACAACACGGATTTTATTTTCTGTCTAAGTTGTTTTCAAATTTCCTGTTAAGATTAAGGCGGATATTCAGATTTTCCTAGGCGGTTTTTTCACTTTTCCATGTCCGTCTAGCAATGGCAGGAAAATCGGATTTTTTGACAATTTCAGGGCGTAAACCATCTAAATTCCAGGCGTATTCCTGGTAATATTTTCATACAGGGATTTTCAAAAGATTTTCGTATATATGGAAATTAGCCCAAAACATTAAAGCCATGTTTTTCATCCAATCAAAATTCTTTGAAGGAGTCTAATAAGGGTCACCCAATGATTATTCCTGTGAAATTTGGTTGAAATTCATCCACTGGTTTCTGAGAAGAAGATTTTCAAAGTTTTCACCATAATACTGCAGTAGATGACAATATTCTAGACTAGTCCAAATAGAAAAAAGCTGCAAACAACAATTTAAAATGTGACTTTATTTGGTGAGAAAGAATTAGGTAGAGTTGAAAAATTGTAAGAATAGAACAACAAGAGGGCCAGAATGGCCCTAAAATCGCTCACCTGACTAATTTATGATGATTTAAAAAAAGAATTGAAAGAACACAGGAAATTTGACCTTGAGCTGTGACATAGAGGAACATTCATGCCAAGTTTGGTTGAAATTGACCTAATGTTTACAGAGGAGACAATGATTAAAGATTTCAAAGGTAAAAAATTGCCCTGCCCTACCACCCCAACATTTGGGGATCGATCAAAATTTTGCCAACAACTTTTGAAAAGGGTCACCTAGGGAACTTTCATGCCAAGTTTGGTTGAAACCCGCCTAGTGGTTACTGAAGAGAATTTGTTTAAGGATTTTTAAGTCAAAAACCGCCCCATCCTTCTACATCTATATTTGGGCATCAATCAAAATTTTGCCAACAACTTTTGAAAAGGGTCACCTAGGGAACTTTCATGCCAAGTTTGGTTGAAACCCGCCTAGTGGTTACTGAAGAGAATTTGTTTAAGGATTTTTAAGTCAAAAACTGCCCCATCCTTCCACATCTATATTTGGGCATCAATCAAAATTTTGCGAACATCTTTTGAAAAGGGTCACGCATGGAACATTTCTGCAAAGTTTGGTTGAAATTGGCTGAGTAGTTACTGAGGAGAAGAGGTAAAAAAAATTACAAAGTCAAAAATTGTCCCGTCCTGCCCCACTCATATTTAGGGATCAATTAAAATTTCGCGAACAACTTTTGATAAGGATCACCCAAGGAACATTCATGCCAAGTTTGGTTGAAATTGGCCCAATGGTTACTGAGGAGAAGATGTTTAAAGATTTTGACACCTTCCAACGGATGATCCAAGACAGACAAAAGGTGATCACAAAAGCTCACCTTGAGCACATTGTGCTCAGGTGTTGGGCATGTTGTGCTCAGGAGAGCTAAAATTAGGTCAAAACTGAGAGTTCCATAGTTAGTCTGTGTTATATCAAAGTTTAGGAATTCATATTTTATTTGATCTTTCTGATGATTTGAGATCTAGGATGTTTATGTTTTATCTTTGAATAATTTCAATAACAGACAACTTCACAAGATTTTAGACTGCACTCAATATATATATTTGAGCCTTATTCTAACAACAATTTCACGTCTGCATCTAGAATGATAAAATCTGCCAGCACATTTGTCGGACACAATAGTCAATCACTTTGTGCTGTAAGTATGTATGTGTGTATGTCAGGGGAGAAATTTCTATGAGTCAAAACAGGGTATTCTCCCTCAATTTTCAGTGATGTATCTTATATACATGAACACATTATAAACTTTACAAATTAATTGCTTATTTCTTACAGTTACAAGAAAAGGCTAGTTTGTATTTAACCCATTGCCAGATGACACAATTTTAGACTGAACCAAATTAACCCTTTCCTGAACAAACTTGAGAAATCCCAGGATTTTACAGAGTTATGGTTTTATATTTGAAAAAACATTGTGGAAAAAGAAGAAATTGATTGTAACAAGCATTTTTTTTCTTTTCCCATGATATTTTTATTACCACATAGGATGGTTTCATTTCAAATTGCATCCAATTTTTATTGTCTTCTGCAACCTCTTTTAATTAGGACATGTCTAAATTGTTTTAATAAAACTGGAAAGGGTAAAAGGGAGATGCAGACAATAATTCACTTTTTTCCAAAAGCATTGTGTAAAATGAAGGAATTGCTTGTTGCAACAAGCAATTCCTTCATTGTCCATATATTTTCCTAATTGTTTTTCTTGATGGTTGTCAATAAGTGTCATCGTGTGGGAATGGGTTAAACCTTCAAAACTGTATTCAAAATTCCCGCTTTTTGTTGTTTTCATCCCTTAACAGTCAGTTTTGACCCAGAACCTCAATGTCATACCAAAAGAGTCAACTTCAAATTCAGGCACGAGTCCTGGTAGGTATAAACAGAGTATAAGTTCAGGCTGATCAGTGTTTACACTTCAGGAAATTAGAGAAAATGACAAGCAAAGGCTCATTTACAAATCGCACTAGCCACATGAACAGTATATTGCCTGATCATAATACATACATGTCTAATATCATTAACCCTATTCTGTACAGTCCCTGGTTTATATATTCCTATGATATTATAATGGAGAAAAAATTGTAGAAAAGGAAAAAAATTGGTTGTGACATCTTTTCCTACAATATTTTCTGTCATAGAGCAAAGATGCTTTTTGAATTTTACTGGCTCTATAATGTTGCCTACTACCAATTCGATTTAGGACAAGTCACTGTCTAATATTTTGAAAACAGTAAAGGCCAAAAGTCTTTTTCCTTTTTCCCAAAATGGTTTCTGAAGCAGGAAATAAGTCTATGAAAACTATGTTTGGGTAATTTTAGATATGTGTACTACTAGTAAGAAAATTCCCAAAACAGTCCCATCTTAACCCTTGTCATACTGATCCCTAAATATTCCTTTTTTGACAGGAGGTATAGACAAAGATCAGCCTGCACATAAGTCCAGTCTGATCCTAGTCTACACCACCTGCTTTTGCCTCTTATGCAGAATATATTAATAGGATTTCTTTTCACAAGAAACACAAGCTAACTATAAGGGATAACAGTGCTTTCAGTGCTTTGATTTAAAAGCGTTCTTGAAAACAGTTTTTGTTCAGCATGACAAGGGTTAAAAACATGTTTGGTAATTTTATAATTTCTCCGATTCTCACAACGTTTTTGACTCTCCTTCAAATAGTCCATTTGCAATACCAAAGCAAAGTTTCTTCTGTAAAAGTGCCGAGTTTTTAAAAAGTGCCAACTAAATATGACAAAAATTCAACTGAAAGCTGATACTCACACTGGGGAATAGGATGTCACAGTGAAATAATTGTTCCAAAATATAAAATCCGTGATGCAAGTAGGTTTAAAATCCAGAGAGTTCACATCTAAATTATGAAACACAAACAACACTAAACTCTGTCAATTCACCGAAACACGGGATTAATCCACTTTAACACACTAGGGTACTGTATAAAATGGTCCTGTGATCCAAGGTTACGTATTTTTATCCATATAGATCTACACTAGGTATATAAACAGCCCACCTCGACCCAGTTATCACGTATAGGACAGGTAAATCCCAACAAGATAGATAACCGTGGTTAACAAAGATCTCGCGAATTTTTAGCATCCTTTGTTATTCCCCTTGTAGCGTTTACATTAAGTTCCAAAAAGGGTAGGAAACATCGTGAGAAAAAAGAAATTGATTGTAGAATTAAATTTCTTTTTTCTACAATGCTTTCCTTTATCGTATTTCACCAGAGCGTCAGAAGGCGTAATTGTGTTGTTCTGGGTCAATGTACTCGTTGGGTAGCACAGTCACAAGGGACCTCGGTTTTAATATCGGCCATCACTGATCCGAAAGACTGGCAAATAGTTGGGTCAGCCGCCTAGGGCTCGACCCGTGATCTTGAGATTTAAAGTCAAGTGCTCTACACACTGAGCTAATCGGACTGACAGTCCTTGTAGAAAAACATTCCTTTTAAAAGACCGACAGTTCTTATTTTCTCTCCCGCCACCCCCGACAGTTCTTATTTTCGCGCCTAAATCTCTGCACGTGCCCAGAGCGCACCTTATTTTGGGAGTGGGTCTAAAGGTGAACGACTATTCCTATTACGTTAGGGGAAAACGTTTCTTATATTTTCTTTATCTTGCCTGTCATTAAATTCTACAAGAACATTCAAGGCGTGTAAACCGGACTGTGCGGTTACCAGCGGATAATGAGCAGTTAACTGACGGGTCGCTGGGCACGCCCACTGAGCTCTGACAGAAAATTCCATATCACAATGATATTAAACGGTGTTATTTTGCAAAATTATGGCCAGTATCATGCTCCGTGATTTAACGTCATAACTTCACCCGGCTTGAATAAGCTTTACTAACTATGTTAAACCCATTCCAACACAGTGACTCTTTTGGACACCCCTCAAGAAAAACAATTGGCAAAACAATTTGGAAATGGAAGAAATTGCTTGTTACAAGCAATTTCTTCATTTTACTTAATGTTTTCCATCTAGTAAGTTGAACAAATCTAAAATTTCATAAACTTGAAATTATCGTCTTTCAATTTGGATCAGTCTGAAATTCTGTCGTCTGGTAATGGGTTAAGTGACCAATCCAGCAAAAATCTTCAATTAATATGAACCAATGTGGGAGCTCAAAGTTCACCTCCAGTCTAAATCAATGGTTTGATTAATCACCGAGCTGATTCCTTGATTGAGTATGAGTATTCTGAGTATGGGACGGGAGACAAGAAGTCGTCACGTGTGACCACTTGGTAAGTTTTATTTGATTTTCATGGGTTGTTATCCACAGATATAATTTCGCAATGAAGAACATACATTAATTGTAGGGGAGGAGGTGAAGAGAGAGAGAAGTTCTTTTAATTTGGTTCGGCTTCTATCATCAATCAGTTTTGAATTTAAAAAATGACAGCCCTTTTTAAAGTAGCCACCATTTTCAAAATGGCTAGAATTAAAGGAAATATTTTAAACTTCATGAAATTCGGTTGATGCGTTTAGTAGCACTCTTCGATCAATTTTATGAAATAGATAAACTGACCGCCATTTTCAAAAGGTTGAAAAATGGTAACCATTTCAAAACTTCGGGACGACATCGAAGAAAATACAGACAAAATTCATTGTATTTGCTTAAAATGTTCGGACTCATCGATCATTTTTATATAAACAGGTAAAATTTAATCAAAGGAATACGGTAGATATGTCTTTTATATGACAACGTTTCCTGAAATTTGTTGTATATGTTTAGTACCCTTTACCGTTCAATAACATGTGAGAGAAAGAAAAATGATAAATAAAATAAAATTGGCTGCAATTTCAAAATTCCTACCAGAACGAATAATATAGTCTGGCATCAGAGCTGTCGTTTACGAGATATCTCTGTTTGCCAATGACACAATTACTGCTCTCTCTATTCTGTTCTGGTTTGTTCTCGGCCAAAACAGCCACTCACTTTATCGTGATTTCATTTCAATAAAGAATTGAAGAGATTTTTTATACATCATGTATATCATTAGTGTATGAACCTTAAAACTAAATCTCAGTTATGTATGAACTCACTTCGCGTATTTATTCAGTGTGAATAGGTTTTCTAGGTTCATATCTCAATGAAAACAAACAAATAATTCTCTTCATTTCTCCTTATTTGTATTCGATCAAGCAATGAAGCAAATGGTTTACTAATATTGAGTGAAATTCTAAATATCTGCTTTGTGCAAAATCATGCAAAATAGATGCGTGCCCATAATTTAGTTGATAAGAGTATGATATCAAAACGTTTGAATCTTCATAGACGAAACACTAATTAAATGATAGGTATCCAAATTAACATGGCAGTCAGTGATAGACGAAACAATAATTAAATGATAGGTATCCAAATTAACGTGGCAGTCAGTGATAGACGAAACAATAATTAAATGATAGATTTCCAAATTAACATGGCAGTCAGTGATAGACGAAACACTAATTAAATGATAGGTATCCAAATTAACGTGGCAGTCACTGATAGACGAAACAATAATTAAATGATAGGTATCCAAATTAACGTGGCAGTCAGTGATAGACGAAACACTAATTAAATGATAGGTATCCAAATTAACATGGCAGTCAGTGATAGACGAAACAATAATTAAATGATAGGTATCCAAATTAACGTGGCAGTCAGCGATCATTGACCTATCTCGGCTGTCAATCAACTCAATGAGACCAGGAATGAATTTTGATCTCCACCATTTTTGTTAAGGAGTTTGTGTTGGTTCGGCGTCTTAAACGTCGTAACTACAGCTTATTCTGTAGTTACGACGTTTGAGTCGCCAACCAACTATACTACCTTTTTGTTTCATGCTACTGGCCATAACTTTTTCAAAATAACACCGTTTAAATTAAAGCAGGACTTCCTGTCGGAGTCAATGGGGGGGGGCTAACGAAACAAGTTGGCCTACAAATACTTCCGACCCCCTAAACTCCCAATTCTATTACTTTGTTTTGCGAAAATGACACCATAATTAATTGTACAATTTACTGTTGAATTTTCAAGGTTAACCCCACAGTCAAGCTGGAGCTAACCGTACAGTAGATAGCATTTCCTTTGAGCAATTTTCAACCTATTGTTTGAAATACGGCGGATAAAATTAATCAGTGCTCTAATCTTTTTAATTTGTGCGAGGCTTCAGGCCATGATAAGCCATAGAAGAATATCAAAACGGCGTTTTGTCTGGGAGTATTTATTAAAAGTATTGAGTGTTCTCCCGAAGTCTAATTGTCTAATAATCTAATTAAAAATGCTTTATGTATATGTGGTGTCTCGTTCTTAACTCCTGTCATGCTGAACGTAGAACATTCCTGTTTGTCAAGGAATGTAGACAAAGGCCAGTCTGTACATATGTGCGGCACTACCTGTTTGTATATTTTTATGAAAAAAATGCTTTTGACATTTTATTTTAAAAGAGATTTTGACCCCTAATCAAGAAGAACAGTGCACTTAGTCCTGTGCTTTTAATCCGTTCACCAAAAAGCCCTCTTTTTGTCGAAAGAAAAAAGCATTAAAAACGTAAAAATGAAGAAACTTCTTGTTACAGGCAATTTCTTCAATATCCACAATGTTTTCCACCACCTGTTTATACATTTAAGAAAGAAAAATGCTTTTGAAAATTAATTTCAAAGGGGATTTTGACCCCCATCAAGTAGAGCAGTGGATTCAGTCCTGTGCTTTTAACCCATTCCAACAGAAGAATTTTTAAACAATGAAGAAACTGCTTGTTACAGGCAATTTCTTCAATGTCCACAGTGTTTTCTACCCTAAATCTCAAATATTTTTAAATTCAACAAACTTTTAAATTGTCGTCTGCAACCTCTTTCAATTTGGACCAGTCTAAAATTTTGTTGTGTGGTAATGAGTTACGGCATTTCAGAGAAAGATATTTATTCAGCATGACGATTGGTAAGAATGGACAATACTGTGAATCAGCTAGTAGTCCATTCTTTGGAATCAATATTCTCAAAATTTGACACGAAATATCGTCTTTGGGTTGGGCGAGCGAAATGTCGTGAATACAGCCATATAAAATTCCACACACTTGATTTTGTTTGGGAATATAATAAGAAAATGGAGTATTCAAAAATTTAAAAATATTGGTTTCTCGTTTTACTGAAATAACTTTGAAGGGTAATGGCAGATGTTCTATAGAAAAGAATTATCTTGATTCAATACTAATGACTTTTATAAATAATTCATATTAGATTAAAAAAAGTTTTTAGACAGCAGTCAAAACCAATTTCAAAATCATTTAATACCAGACTAGAAAGCCTCCATGCTTCCAAATGTAACATTCCTAAATTCATTTCAGCACAAATACCTTAGGGATGCCTTTCGGGTTAAAAAAATCGGTCACAGGAGTCAAAAGTGTATGACAGGACTACATTGTGACAGTCAAAAGGGTGTGGTAGGACGACATTGTGGCAGTCAAAAGTGTGTGATAGGACAACATGGTGACCGTCAAAAGGGTGTGGTAGGACAACATTGTGACAGTCAAAAGTGTGTGGTAGGACAACATTGTGACAGTCAAAAGTCTGTGGTAGGGCAACATTGTGACAGTCAAAAGGGTGTGGTAGGACAACATTGTGACAGTCAAAAGTGTGTGATAGGACAACATGGTGACCGTCAAAAGGTTGTGGTAGGACAACGTTATGACAGTCAAAAGTGTGTGGTAGGACAACATTGTGACAGTCAAAAGTGTGTGGTAGGGCAACATTGTGACAGTAAAAAGTGTGTGGTAGGACAACATTGTGACAGTCAAAAGTGTGTGGTAGGACAACATTGTGACAGTAAAAGTGTATGACAGGACAACATTGTGACAGTCAATAGGGTGTGGTAGGACAACATTGTGACAGTCAAAAGTGGGTGGTAGGACGACATTGTAAAAGTCAAATGAATGTGATAGGACAGCATTGTGACAGCCAAAAGTGTGGGGTAGGACAACATTGTGAGAGTCAAAAGTGTGTGATACGACAACATTGTGACAGTCAAAAGTGTGTGATAGGACAACATTGTGACAGTCAAAAGTGTGTGATAGGAAGTTTGTGATAGGACAACAATGTGAGAGTCGAAAGTGTATGGTAGGACGTCATTATGGAGTCAAATGTGTGTGACAGGACAATATTTTGACAGTCAAAAGTGTTTGAATGGACAACCTTGTGACAGTCTAAAGCGTGTGATAGGACAACATTGTGACTGTCAAAAGGTGTGTGTGCTAGGGCAATATTGTGACAGTCAAAAAGTGTGTGATAGGACGACATTGTGAGAGTCAAAAGTGCGTGATAGAACTAGAATGTGGCAGTCAAATAGAGTGTGTGATGGGACAATATTTTGACAGCCAAAAAAGTTGTGACAGGACGACACAGTGACAGTCAAAATGTGTGTTAGGACGAAAAAGTGACAGTCAAAAATGTGTGATAGGACGACATTGTGACAGTCAAAAGTGTATGATAGGACAGCATTGTGATAGTCAAAAGTGTGTGATAGGGCGATATTGTAACAGTCAAAAGTGTATGATAGGGCGATATTGTTACAGTCTAATGACGGTGATAGGGTTATATTGTAACGGTCAAAAGTGTATGATAGGGCGATATTGTTACAGTCAAAAGCGTGTGGTAGGACAACATTGTGATAGTCAAAAGCGTGTGAAAGGACAACACTGTGACAGTCAAAATGTGTGGTAGGACAATATTTTGACAGTCAAAAGTGTGTGATAGGACAACATTGCGACAGTCAAAAGTGTGTAACTTGACGACATTGTTGCAGTCAAAAGTATTTGATAGGCCGAAATTCTGACAGACAAAAGTGTGTGATAAGTCTTTAATGTGACAGTCAAAAGTTTGTGATAGGTCAATATTTTTGCAATCAAAAGTGTGTGAAAGAACAACATTGTGTAAGCCAAAAGTGTATGATAGGACAACATTGTGGAAGACAACATTGTGTGGTAGGACAACATTGTGATAGTCAAAAGTGTGTGATAGGACAACATTGTGACAGTCGAAGTGTGTGATAGGACAATGTTGTGAGAGTCAAAAGTGTTTGACAGGACAGCATTGTGACAGTCAAAAGTCTGTGATAGGACTACATGTTTTTTTGCAATGAGTATTCCATTATTATTACACATGAAGTATTATATGCACGTTTCAGAAATATATTTAGATTCGGTTGAACTGGTAATGACTGTTTATGTGCTTGAACCACGTATATGACGAGGCTGTAACCAAACTGTGAAGTTCTGTATTGTAGCCTACAGAGATTTACTGCACTTGACATGAATCCGCTCGGTTATTTGATCCGCCCTGCCAGGTCAAAAGCTAGAGGTACTTGAGCTCCTGTTTCGCTCCACCGGTCAGAATTTACTTGTGAAACGGATGAAATAGATTTCCTTAATAGAGGAGGCAACTTATTTAAGAAAGAATTACTTTTTTTCAAGTTATTTTAACTTTCTTAAATATCAATTTTCTCAGTTAAGCAATGATAAACATTAACCTTGCATCACTACGATATCTCTCCCTGGGATTTTGCCAATCCTCCAAAGCAATATCATTATCCCTATTGGAATTTCTTCAACCATGTGATAATTCCAGTGAAATTTGGTTGAAGAACATTTTCATAGTTTTACTATAATACCATATATGGAAATTGCCTTTTAAAGCCGCTAATTTTTCGAGAGAAAAAATCTGTGAATGGATCCAATAAGGACCACCAAAAAATTCTGCGAAATTTGGTTAAAATACATCAACTGGTTTATAAGAAGAATTATAAAAAAAAATCATTATATTACTTATAGGAAAACTAGCATGGCCCATAATCCGATCAAAATTCTTTGAAGAAATCTGATAAAAGGTCACCCAAGGACAATTTCTGTATACCATTACCGTACATTCCGAGGTAAATATTTAAAAAAAAAACATTTACGGACTAACGTATTGACGGACGCACGACAGATACAAAACCATGACAGCAGTATGTTGCCAGACTCGGCCAATGGAGCTAATAGTAGACATTATTCAGAGTGCGGCTTGACTTCGCCGCTTAAACAGAAATTCGAAATAGTAATTTTAATCAGGTACTCCCTGTAACAATGTGGCAATTGGAGGGGGATGTTCGGTTTGAGGACGCTTTTCTCTATACTACCTTCCTTCTTTCTATTCATTGTTGCTTCAAAGAACATTTGATATGAGAAGACACCTTTCACAGTAAATGGGGAATTATTTTCCAGCTCAATATATCGCTGGTGCCTATGAACTGATCCGCTTTAAAGTATTATATTAAAAAATAACAAAAAAATAGGGGATTAACCAGGAAATTTTCTCCAAAACCAACAAAAAGTCTCTAACTGTGAACAACTCTAACTGTAACAGATTATTAACATGCTTTCTTCCTCCGCACGTCCATCTTATTCCACTATCAGGATCAACTTGCCTAAAAAACTCACAGAGGTGGTCCGTTTGACAAGCTCTTCAAAAGCAAAATGTGCCACTTGCCGATAAACGTTGTTTGCTTTAGAAAATGTTTCATCATGTAAACAAGTGGAAACCGGTCAATGCTGAACGAGAAATTAGGTCGTGGTGAGAAAAAAATATGATATTCGGCCCCGGTCTTATAAGTGTTTGAGAATTTTTTTAAGTTTACACACGGCCGTGCGATGGACACATCACCGTGTAGGTGACATAATGACAATACCAATCGACCAAGGCGATCATAGCGTTGTTAATCAATAAAAACGATTGTTTTTAACCTGAAAATAACAATATGTCTATGCATTATACAAAAAAAAAAAAAAAAAAATGTCCAGAGGATGCATGTTTTTGGAAAGCCTACCTCTAAAGTTTGAGAATGTCGAATGCTAAGCATTAAAACATAATAATTAGTTCACCAAATCAATTATTATTTAACGTGTATATTCTTCAACTTGTCTTTTTTAAGTTTGTGAAAGTTTATTGTAATTCTTTTCAATCTTGATTAACCAATTCCCACCCGCCGAAAATTTAGACTAGTCCTAATGCAAAGATGTTGCAGACAACAATTTAAACTTTGTGAAATTTTAGATTTTTTCTTCTCTCTTGTTAGAAAACATTGTGAATAATGAGAAAATTGCTTGTGACCAGCAATTTCTTCATTTTCTACGATGTTTTCAAAAACTTTTTTTCTTGGGGGGGGGGGGCGTTTAAAGTGTCATTGTGTGGGAATGAGTTAAAGGTATTGACTATCTCAACAGATAGGATGGAGTTAACACTATCGACTTACACATTTAACCTCTGTGGTAATTATTGTCGAACCAAGCTATGTCTCCCGGGACCGTTATCTGATACCAAAATCTATGTTTATGTTAGTTTCAGCAATTAACAGGACAATCATCCTAATGCTATATAAATGTTGGGCGAATGGGTATCATGGTAAGACCATATAGTAAACTAAAAAAAGGGGGATCATTTCGACTCTGTCATTGTTCGAATACTTGTACAACATATCGGGAAGTCTCGACTACATGTAAAGCAACATCGAAAATCCAGAAACGCATACATACAGGTCAATAGTTCAACTAAAACGTATGAATTCATAAAATAATATCAAACACAGAATGTTGACAATATTTGATTTCGTTTTAGTTCTAAGTCACTAAGTCAGGGTAAACAGTTATCAGTAAACCTTTGGACAGTATGTTCGTTCGATCTTATACCGTTTTTGACCACCTACTCTTTTGACCACCTACTCATGTAAGTTTCACCAATCTCAATATACCACTTAAAGAACGAAATTTTCAATTATGTTTGGATTGGTAGGTGGGGTCTTTGAACTGGAGATTAGACACGAGCCTCGGGATTCGGTAAATGAATTCATTTTTGCAATAGACAAGTAGGTCTATTCCCAAAAGCCATTTAAGATCTACGATAAAACCGGTCCCTTAATATCAAGTAACCTTCCTTCAAGTTGTTCTGCGTTGTTTGTGACTAAAACAGTTAAGAGACTTTGTGAGTTGTTTTCTGAAATTATACAATATGACAATTAAGCCCCAATCTGATTGTTCTTTGTTTCTTAATGGAAAAGACTTCTAAAATGTTCTCTCACGAAACTTAAAATTGACGTCTTTTTAGAATTATGAGAATCCAAAATAAATTTGAAGTTGCATTTAAGATGTCGTACAGATTCAGCAAAAAGTGATTAGGAAAATACAATTTATATGAAAAGTTAGGCGATGTTGATACCTCTATTAATAACTGAGCTTAGAAAAATGATAATAATAATTAAACAATAACAATAATAAAACATAAAGCTGAGTGTCGAGTTTAAACACTTTTCTATTGTAGACGATTTTACAATTAGTCATAATATAACACACTTTACAGTTGTAAAACATAAAAGTCACTCCCATTTGTCCGACGAACGCCTTCATCTTTTCAACATGTGTTCCGGAATAAGCTGTCACAGATTTTAATTAGTTTTATTCCTTCCCAAATACTATTTGAATACAATATTCTAAAAAGTAGTTTTGCAAAAGTCGGAGGTTGCTTATCAGAGAAAACCAAGGTATTTCCCTAGAAGCCTTCGAAGGATATTAGTCTATTTTAAATTAAGCCGAGACAGTTGCAAGCGAGAAAGGGTCATTCACGTGGTTAGAATAACCGTTGGAATGTCGCGTTTAGATTGAATTTCATCAAACCGACGTCACCGTTACGTCATCAGGAGTCATTTTCGCTAGCCAGTTTTTAATTCTGTAAATATTAGTCCAAAACTGTCGTAAGCGTTATTACATATACAAACACTTACCGTAGTTTTGCGCTAACCATTTGATGTGTCATGATATAGGACATTGGCTGTTTCGCTTGTCAATTAGTTACCTTCCGTTGACTTTGGGTCATATGCAAATGAGGTCATGCGATGACGACAACCGAATTCCGTGATATCTATAAATAACCTGGAATTCCGCTGAACCTTTCCTGTATTACCACAAAAGCCACTTCAAACCTATTAGATTACCACCAAAACAATATCCGACTTAAATTTATTAGCCGTTTATCCTTCAGGCGGCACTACCAAACACCTGCTTTGGTGTGCATTACTATAAATTAACTAGCGCTTAGGAAAAATGAAGAGTCTCAATATTTTTGTTAGTATGGACATAAGTGTAACTCGTTATGCGTTTTTCTGCATCATCATTCATGGACCTTATAATGATGTTAATTCAAAAAATCCCTCTCTCAACAATAGGGTTCTCGTAAAAAGCAGTACAGCATATATGCAAGTGGTTACACTCCTGTCCGTTTTGCCTCATTGAATAAAGAGCAAAAGGTGTCCATTTTGGTAATCTGTAGCTCCTCCCAAAAGTTTCGTTGGGCCTTAAATACTACTCAGTCTTAAAGAACTGTCTTTGATCTTTAGTTACAGGCCATGAAATGGTATTACAAGGGATAAAAAAATTAAAACCTTCATTGAACACATACATCCATGAAATTCTTTAGGTTCGGAAGTGAAAGTCTTGTAGATTACCACCTTCAAAAGTCAGTTCTTTTAAGAATAGTTCCCAAATAAATTCATCGAATGACTTGCATGACGTACAGCACTGGTTTATCACTCTGCAGAACCTAACTTCAAGCTAATCGCCGTTCTTTAAACGTTAAAACGGTGAGATTCCAAATTTGCTAGGATTATAAAAGTTTTTAACTAGGTTTTTCGAAGGAAAAAAAATCTAGTTAATAGATTGGTTAATGTCTGCGGCAAAGAATTTGCTGCTCGGGCAGACGGTCGGGTTTCGGTCGCTCGGATAAACAGGCTTTAAATTTACTTGTGTGCACAACTACTTCTGCGATTCCTGACGGGTTTTAATGAAATTTTCACAAAAAGACCTACCACATGTTATCAGCGTTTTGAGATTGAATTCAGCATCGTGGAAAAGGGGTACTTATAGTTTAAATTTTTGTGTGCAAAACTACTCCAAGTTCATGACAGATTTGATGAATTTTTCACCAAAGTTTGTCTCCGCGTCATTTACTGTATATTGCCAGTGTTTTGTTGTTCAACGCTGCTTTTCATGGATAAAGGAGATCTATGTTCAAAATTCGTTCTCGCGCAACTTCCTTAATTCCGGATGGATTTTAATGAACTTTTTAAGAAATATTTTTTTACATGTGAACTACCAAATTTATCAGCGTTTTGAGATTCAATACTTCGTCATGGAAAAAAAGACCTATTGTCAAAATTCTAGTATGTTCAACTACACCTACTATTCTTAATGGATTTTAATAAAGCCCTTGAAAACCTTGTTTTATGAGACAATATTGTGTGTTATTTAAATAATGTCCCTTAGGTCCCATATGGGGTCCTCTTGTTCATTTTATTCAGTATAAAAACAGCTAAGGATATTTTAAAAGATCCTCTTGTAAGGCCCAGAGAATTATTTTTTTGCATCATCTGATGACCCTGTTCATAAGTTGTTAAATAATGCCCCTTTATTTAAATTTGGCTCTACCAGGGTGCTACATTTAATAGAGAAATAAAGGACGAAATCTTCAAAAATCTATGGACAAATCGATTGCCTGAGTACTCTAAGGAAAAATTGATTTTATTACTAAGGAAAACTAAGGTGGGCGATTAAGGATCATCGTGGTCCTCTTCCTTCCAATTAATGCTATAAGATTAGCTAAAGATCTCATATGACAATTTTGAAATATACTGCGTTTGAAAATACAAGGAAGAAAACATTTACGGTCAGAAAATTTGTTTTACTAAAACCAATTGCAACCATATTACAGTACTGCAAGGGGGAAATAATTCAACATTGCAAAATATGTTCCCGTGTGACGGTTATAAACATATTGCTCGTTAAAGAACCAGGCAGAATACCAAGTAGTTTCCTCCTTTCACTATTCCACGTAACAACTGACCATTTTCTTGCGGTTTCGCCTTTAAAGTCAAATGCAAGGGTAGAAATGATGAAAAAGAAAAAAGAAAAAAATATATACAAACAATTTGACTTCACAAAAATTTATTATTCGGTTAGCCAAAGCCTCTGGTAGTTTAATTGGAACTTTGGTGTTATAGAAATAAGTATAAATAAATGTTTAATATTGGTTTTGATAAACGGTGCATGAAGTAATCGACAAACCACTATAAATAGACAGCGCATTAATATGATTACATTAGTTATTGGAAGTATTTGAATTGTAATTATATCGTTGAGGAGCATTTTAGTTTATTATAAGTAGATTATTTCTGAGCTTCTGATGTAAAAATGAAGGGAGCCTTCTTCCTATTTGCTTTATTTTCGACAACAGATATTAGTTTCGGTACACAAGAACTTTGGGACCATTTGTTTGTAAACAACCGCTATAACAAATATTTGCGACCAGCACGTGATTGGACTCACCCTACACACATCAACTTTAGTCTCTCCATTATTGCCGTGGTCGAATTTAACGAAGTCAAGGAGACAATTATTGTAACAGGAAAACTGTCGTTGTCTTGGATTGACGAGTTTCTTCAATGGGACCCGAAAAACTTTACAAACTCCAGTCACTTACATATTCCCCAGTCCGAGGTATGGAAACCTTACTTGGTATTGGAGAACTCTGTAACTGGAGAGATTGAGCTTGGGACACCCTCCTTACAAGTCTTTGTGGACAGCACCGGGCGAGTGGTATGGAGGCCGATACATGTTTTTCATACAACATGCGCGGCGGATATTCAGAAATTCCCATTCGATACCCAGATCTGTGCAATGACTTTCGAAGCCTCTGGATACGAAAGAAGTGAGATTGAAATGGATCCCGTCAACGACCACGTCGAATTCCATCAATATGGTGGAACATCTGGATGGACCATCACAGAAACCAGCATTGACGTAAGTGAAAAGGGCGAAGAATTTCATATAGTCTGTTCGATCAAAATGAACAGGAACCCAGTGTATTTCGTAATGAACATTTTCCTGCCAATCTCTCTATTGTCGTTTTTAAACATCTGTGTATTCATCCTCCCTGTAGAGTCGGGTGAGAAGGCCAGTTTTGTAGTAACGGTATTTCTCTCATTGGCCGTATTTCTGACAATCGTCAGTGGAAAACTTCCGGAGAACTCCGAGGCCATTGCTTTCCTAAATATCTATGTCTTTATCAGTACATTGTTTAGTACCATGATTGCCATCGTTACAATTATTCAGATTCGGATTTACAACTGGAGCCAGGCGCGCCGGATACCAAGCATCTTGGCCAAATTCACCGTTTTCTGCTCATCATCAGAAAAGCAGCGCGGTCACGATCCTGACACACTGGGAACGAAGACAGAGGTCGGCCGTACAAAAACAAAAGTACAACCGATTGACCACGATAATAAAGGCAAAATAAGAATGCCGCAAACTCCGAACAAGAAGGATATTACTGTGACTTGGCGACGGTTTGTCAAAGCTCTTGATAATATATGCTTTGTGTTGTTTTTGATTATAAACATAACCATGACAATCGTTACCTTGGCTTTGATCACAAAAGAAGAAACTAAAAACTTTTCAGCCGATGAGGAACACCACGCTCATTGATTTGATAATTTCAAATTACAATAGAATGAGATATTAACATGTAATGCTGAGGGATCGAATGGATGCGTAACGTTGTTCTAAACACTTTGCCAACTGTATAATGTCAAGCATCGAACCGCAATGTAAATATTCTAAAGAGAATCTGTTCATCGGTAAAACTTTTTGCCTTGGTTCTTATTTCGGTTTTAACAAATCTTAGATAAATCATTAATCGCCACAATTTGGTTGCATAAACATTCGGGTTTAAGTTCTTAACATTCTAAAGAGAATCAAAAGAATCAAACATTAAATTAATACAAGATGTCGAATTTTTAAACTGGTCCAAATTAAAAGAACAGTCATGAAATGGCTACTAAATTAGAACGGTTCATTTATAGATATAAAGGGTGGTTCATGCAAGTACAATTGACGCCATTGTGTAATTCAGTGACAGTGCCGCTTTTTCGAGTGATTACATTACGCTATTTAGCAGAATTTATGGCCAGTAACATGTTACAATAAAGTAAAATGGTTGGATGGTGACAGGAACGACGCAAAAAAACAGCTTGAACAAGCAGTGCTTACGACGTTTTACTCGCTAAACCAACACAAATGTTTTACCTATCTGTCGGCTAAATGGCAGAGTTCAAAGTTCGCTACCGGTCTAAATGCATTATATGATTGGGATATCGTTTTTTGATTGACAGCCACGATCCGTCACTTAGTTACAGCATGTATTTGTGCCAATCAGAAGGTTGACGTAAATGTGTTTGTTATTATAACTAATGAACTCTTCGTAATATTTCGATGCTTAATCTTGGTACTAATTTCTAAGATTAAACATTGCATTCCTCGATCGATGACGTATAAATGCAACCACAGTCGCTTGTAAGAATCGAACCGCTGGCTCTCGAATCTTTGAAAAATATAGATTCAAACACCCTGCCCTAATCAATATGCCAAGCGGATACACAAAATAAAGGATACATTGGCCATTGATCAGATTGATATCTAATAACAAATCTGTACGATTATTTCTGTAATATTGGTTACATTGAATGAACAGTGGTAAGGGTCAATATAGTATTGTTTTTATATCCTGCTTATGTTTATCGAATCCCATCCTAATGGACGTGCCATATAAAAAAGCAGCTAATAACGTCGATATTGAGAGCTTGTCTTATATCATGATGACTTGAAATGATCTATATGTGGCTCGTATATTCTTTTTCGTCAAATATCTTAACATGGTATACAGATCGAAGCAGTATTTCTTTCAGCCGATACACTGTACTCAAAAACTCGATTCTGAAGTTGTTCAAATATTAATCTGAAACGAAACAAATCACGAGGTAGCTTTCAATAAGATCAAACCGTAAAACAGTGGCCTAAATGCGTATCAGCATGTTGAGGGACTCATCGTCGCCTGGCGTGCAAAACTACAGCTTTATTAAACGATACTTCACACACCCAGCGACAACATGATTTTTAAGAAATTTCATATTGAATAGGAAAAACAACCAAATCAACAACAGCAGACCGAAATGGAATAATTTGAAGATATCTCAATAATATTGCAAACACGTTATGCAGGGAACTTTACAAATCATAAGTAAAAAGTAAACCTGAGGTAGAAAAAGAAAATGTTTTAAGAGGCACACCCCATCTATTCTGATGTCAGCTATTCTACATCAACTTACCCCATTACGGATTTTGCACTAAAACCTTACACACAGCTCTTTTGTGCCATGTATTTGGTTCTATATCGATGAAACAAACAAACAAACAAACAAACAAACAAACAAACAAAAAACAACAATGTGACATTGACATCTGATATTGCCCTTGTACTTATAATATTTAGTTTAATGAAACCAGATACATTTCTTATCCAGAGTGTTTTACATGCTTTGAAATATTTATTTTCTTAATAACCTTTTTTTTCCACCATGGCTAATTCGTATATTTATAGACTGGAACCTAATACAATTCACGAATCGTACCTGTCCATCAAAAAATTGATTGACCAATCAAATCATACATTTAGACTGGAACTTAACTTTGAACTCAGTCATTGGCAGACGTTTATATGAAGCATTTCGTTGGTTTATCGACTTTAACGTCGTAACTAAAGCGTATTCACACTAGGCCTGTATACGACATTTAGGTCGCCAATCAATCGTCGTACTTTTAATTACATGTTACTGACTATTACTTTTTCAGAATATCTCCATTTATATCTAAGTCATACTTCCTGTTTGTGGCCTGCGCCATCGATCTGTCAATTATGTTATATCGGTCCAGATATTTGGTATGGCCTAGTTACATGCTCATTACCTCTTATACCAGCCCATGCTCAAATGCCGTGGGACAATATAGATGACCCAGCATCTGTCCCTATGTCAATATCAATTCACTTAACTTATTTTTGTTGAGACCGCTTCACAATGACAAGTATATGTGCGTTAGTGCTTCCGTCAATACAAATTCATTCGGGCATAACTCCTACGTGGATATATGTATCTATAAAAATAATTTGACACACTTGTCCTCCGTCATAAAGTTAAAATTTTGATTTATAGTCTTTTTCTACTCCTTGCGAATTCAAACGACTTTACACTCTAACCTCCGACCATTGAGTTTCAAGTTGGCTATTAAATACGGCGCCCAAGGCAGTCACAGCACATTTGCTAACAACCCTCGCAGGTACCCAGTTATACACCTAGGTGGAGAGGAGCAATGTGGAGTAAGTGTTTGGCTCAGAAATATTCTCACGGCTCGGGCGGGATTCGAGCCGGGGACCCCCCGAACCTGAGTTCCCGAGTTTAGCGTCCTTCCATTAGACCTCGGAGCTCCACAAGCATATGACTAGATTCTCGATTTGATTACTCAAATGTCAATGCCACAGCTAAGGATCAATTATACAATTATTGATATATAATAAATTCATTTGTCAGGATTTTTCTCGATAATAGGTAAGATGTGCCATTTGAAGTAATAGATCACATTAGTCCAATGTCCAAGTCAAAGTTTAAGATCAAATCAAATTCATACAGAAGTGTTATCAGATTTTTAGTCTCATTCTCCGATGGAAATTAAATTGTAAAATTATTTTTTCAAAATCTACAGTTAGAGACAGGTATTTTGAGGATCATCTTTGTGCTCAAACTATCCAAATAGTTGTGTATTCATATTTATCATACAGGTACGAAACACATTTTCAGGGAAAATATTGTTTTAAATGAAGAAATCGCGTGTAACAAGCAATTTGTTCATTTTATGAAATGTTTTCTAATTAGAAATTTGAAAAAGAAACTTAACTTTTATAAATTTCAAACTGTCGTCTGTAAGTTCTTTCAATTTTGCTCTGTCTGAGATTCTGCAGTATTGTAATGGTTTAAAGCATGAGCACTTGTTGATCAACCGCCTGAAATAAGTTTTCGATCTGCCTACCAGGTCAAGTCAGGAATCCCCTCGGCAAGTCACGATGAAATGGACACAACTCAACTTAGCTGACATAGACACCAATTTGTATATTACGTTTTGATCTAGATGTTTGCAGAAACCTGTTTATAACAGCCTGTCTAGGGAACAAGTGTATCAGATTGTATTAGTTAAATGCCACATACATAGCCACTTTTACAGCTTGAAATTATCATGCCGTCTTTCAACGAAGGGGGGATATATTGATTTGCTCATGATGGTTGGTTGGTAGACCAAACCGTGTCCAGATGATAACTTGACACAGAATAGAACTGGGATTACCTTTTGGTTTTCAGATCAAACGGATGAAGTTCAAGGTCACAGGTTACCTGATAGAACAACATTGTCCGGTCAACAACTTGAAACAATATGGGGCTAGGGAAGACAATAGACATTTTATCTTCGGTGTAGATGATCCTTATTGACTTTGAGATTATTCCATTTCAGGTCGCGGTCAGAAGGCGACATCGAGCTCACAAAATTTCGCACAGAAGTCAATATCAAACATGTCGGAAACAGAATTCGGCTATGATCACCAAATTTGGCAATTCTTCAATGCTATGTTTGTACCTCTACAGAATTTTGTTTTATAACAGTTCAAAAAATTATTTAATTCAGTAATCAACCGCACCTTTTCCTTTATCAGTTTGGCAGTAGGGACATGAATGTTTTACAGATTAAAATGTTGACAAGCTAAAAAATCTAGACAACAGCTGTCTATGACAAATAAAATGATTATTTACGGGACGAAATCATAGAAATAATAATAATAAAAAAACTTCAATATACTTTTTCGGAAAGTTAGTTTTAATATGACGGATTCTCCGGTGGCTGTATATATGCGTCGTAATTGACCACTCGCAACTGTCAATCAAGGAATTAATCGACCAATTAAATCATTCATTCAGCCCGGAATAATGATTTGAACTCCAACATTGGCCGCCATTTGTGTGAATGATTTGAGTTAATTTGGCGACTTAAGCGTCGCAATTAAAGCTTATTCAAGCTGTAGTTACGACCTTTATGTCGCCAACCAATCATATTACTTTTTTGTTGCGTACTACTGGCCATAAATAACGCCATTTAAAATCGAAGCGGGACTTGTTGGCGTGGCCAAATGAGTAAGTTGGCGGGGCCAGCGATTGGTCAATTGTGAGATATACAAAAATTTTTAATGGTCAAAATAAAGCAAAAAATATACATACTAAAAAGGGGAAAAAAAATCATCTTGACCAAAACTTAAATTAAATAATATACGCTTTTTGTAATAGCACTCAAAACCACATTGCACTGTTTATTAAACAACACTTTTTTCTAAGATGAATCTGTTTTAACCATTGTTTCCTTGGTTTTGATTGGTCTTTCAGAACATTTATGCACTAGAAAAACACAAAACTTAAAGTTTTATTAGACAGATACAGTGGACAAATAGGTCTTATTAGCACGAGCATAATAAATTCCATATACAACGTTAAGATTTCACAAATTAGTACAACTACTCCTCGAAAGTAAAATTATGGAGAAAAATTGATGTTCGGAAGTAAACTTTCGTTATCACAGGTCACAGATCAAGGTCAAACATTAGAGTTCAGCTTGTCCAGAACATAGCTACTTTGATTATGTGTGGATTTCAATATAACTTGGCAAAATTGTTCTCTATCACGAGTAGATGTACTATTTGAAAGAAATATTCATATAGGTCAAGGTCACAGCACAAGGTCAAACATTTGAATTTGGCATGTGCATAATATAACTCCTAAATTATAGATGGATTTGGAAATACCTTAGCCCAATTGTTCTTTATAGTGAGTAGATGAACGATTTGAAACAAATTTTCAGGTAGCTCCAAAGTCAAGATCATCGATCAAGGTCGTTAATTAGTATTATCATGGCCGGAGAAGGGCGAGCTTAAAGCCGCCGCTTCGTCTGTCCGTCCGTCTCTACCATATTTTAAGTTTGTTTTTTACTATTTGTGACAAGCCTATATTCGGATTGATCAAACCATTGAAGTTATTGTCGTATTTGTGCTTCAATAGCACTTAATTTATTTGCACGTTGGGTAGAAGAAAATTCCAGTGACGTCATGAATCTTGAGTATAGGTCATCCGTCACTAAGATAACAATCATTAGACAAGTATACCTGGACCGCGACTTTAACAACTGTCGTACATGACTTTGCTTTGCAAATTTTAGTTGAATTGTTTGTTTTGATTGGGTTTAACGCCACTATTAACAGTATTTACGATTATTCACCCATAGGTTGGAGACAAATGTCGGAAAGGTTATTTGCCGCGACCTTGGACCGAAACCGGGACCTCATGATGAAGAGTGCGACGCGCTACCGAACATATTCTATTCTTCCTCCTTTCAAATAAGATAATACACATGTACAATACAATTTACAAAATTAAACAACAATGTAACACTGACAAACAATCAGACGAACAATTAAACAAACTACACAAAACAAATACTGTATTTTACAATTTATATAAAGAAAAGAGCGACAGACAGATAGAGATAGAAAGAGACATATCGAAAGACAGAGAGGGGTGACTGATATCAGTGTTTACCCTCGGGACAGAACACTTGACCGAAACGAAACGAAAAGTGTTCATCCGGGTAATCCAACAGAACATAAACGAATATTTCTCCTGGATGGGCGACCACAGCATTGTAAACCAAACTTTATATAGGCTGTGGTTACAACAATCGAATTTATGTACAATAAAACTCAAATATATATTTTGGTATAAACTCGTGCAGTATAAAATTTCAAAATGACGTAATTTTAAAACATTTGTTGAAAGATATTGGCTATTTTACGTATGAATATAGATCGACTTTGCTCGTCACTGATGTCTAAATCAGTTAAACAGTCTAGTCGTGTAATATGATCACCTCTGATAAACTGACGGATTCTAATCGTACCTACTGTATTAATGATTATAGACCATAGGCTATTTCTGATGGTATCATTATTCAGATAGAAAAATATTTTATGTTCGATAACGTTATAAACAATGTTTTTGCATTTATCACAGACTGTAACATAGGGAGACGAGAATAACTGTCATAGTATAAAGGGGCCTACACTGATTAATAACAACTTTGTTTTTCGGGTACAGTCGCAATTGGTCCTATAGTATATATGGTTTTCCGGCAGTGAAGAAATCGATAAAATGAATTATATCGAATTTTACTGGTAAATTGTCTCCAAAAAAAGAGCGTGATCATAAACTGTGATATTCTTGTGCAGAATTGACTTCCGAACCGACTTGGATGGGAATATTGCATTTGAACTGTAGTTAATCAAATGCTCATACAAAACGTATTTTCGCAATATTTTAACGATATCTGACATAAACCCATTGTTCTGATTGGTTGATCCGGAAAGGAATCGCAACATTCTATTAACAAATATCTGTTTAGACCGGTACCGCTGTCGACTTTAACTAAGGCTTTTTGTTAAAGTCGACAGTGGCACCAGTCTAATATCTGTTTAGATACGTATTTTGCAGGTAGTCTACATAGCTGACCAAAAAATATGAGTTTTCGATAATCCATTTCGGCTTGAATGTTTAATTCACCTGTGGCAGATTGTGTAACGACATTATTTGCAGATATCGGCCATTTTTGTATAACTTTTATATCAGATGTCGAATTTTAAGACTGATCCAAATTCAAGGAAGATGAAGCCAACATTTCGAATAGTTTTTAAATTGAAAAAAGGCTCAACGACGTAGAAAATAATGTGAGAAAATGAGAAATTTCTTGGCTTCAGTATGGTAAATGACAGGTATTTAACAATTAAAGTAGCACTAGTTTCTAAGGAAAAATAACAAAGCATTTCACTTTAGCGTGAACTATGTATCGTGATTTAATACTCTCCCCTCTCTATCCCTCCTTCCACCTCCCTCAGACGAAGTGTACTTTATTGTATTTTTGCGTGCAGTTTTCTACACCCATATAGAGTTAAAAACAAAATATGTCTTCGCATGACGGTAGAATCACAGAGAGTTTAATAAGTGCATGTCAAATTTTGACCCTGAACTTTTGGTAGAAAGGCTATTTATTTCCTGCAAAACTAAGACTAAGATTGTCTGATTTAAACAGTATTTTAGTCATATCGCGGCGGATGAAGCACCTAACCATGGATTCCTGGTATTTCCCACAAATGTACTACCACTACATCCTTTCCGAGCCTCCAGCTCATCCCACTTAGGTTTACGATTATCCACCAATTGGTGAGAGACAAATGTTTGAAAGAATACTCACTGCGATCGGGGATCGAACCCGGGACCTCATGATTAGGAGTACTACGCGCTATCACTGAGCTATGGCTGCGGCCACTTGGACACATTCAAGACCCGGCCTTTGAATGTTTACAGGAGCGCAGAGGTTGCATTTTGAGAGAACTTTTCCATCGATCCACATATGATGATGCTGTACAAAGTATCTTTAAAATACATTTTGTCATATAAAAAGGTTTTGTGTAATCAGGTATATGGTACTACATAGATATTGTCCGCTATATTGAAGATTTTTCTTCTTCTGCTGCGAAGTATTAGTCTGAAGCTACGGTATAAAGAAACTGGGAAGCGGGATATAAAATTTATTCCAACATTTACAAAGTCACAGTTTCTAAACGGTATTTAGGCCGGGTAGGCTAATTCAAATCTCTAGTGTGAGATTTCCTGCTGTAAAAGTTTAGTTTGGCTCGCATTATCGGCTATGCCTTATTTCATATTAATTTCTTCTTGCAATCTAAAATTAAATATAAATCCAATAACGTTACATCTTCAAACTAAAATTTCGTGTATTATACCATCAGATTCCGAGGTTTCAATACCAACTTTAATTAGAGTTAGCACGTTTGAGATTAGACTGGAGGAACTGACCGATCTACGCTGCTCTCCGATATCTTATACCATCAGATTAGGACAGGTTCGCCAGTCAAGTTTGAGATAGGCCTATGGAGAGTGTAGAAAAAAGTGCCGGAGTTGTGCTATTTAATACAACTTTCTCTTATCCCAACAATATCTTAACAATATCTTAACAGCCAGTTTTATTCACGCCTAGCGAATTGCCTTCACTTGTGATCAGGTATTAAGTCTAGATTTACATATCAACAACTACAACAACCGGATGTAGTGAAGATAGATTATCGCTAGATGTACACCGCTTGCGCTTGTACACCGTTTGGGCATGCTGTCGATTATCTCTTAGCCCCGCCCCATTATTTTACCTCGTTGGTAATGAAAAGTCTTGTTTTAATGTAGACTTGCTACGATTTAGTCTGGCATCTTTATCGATTATTAGTCACACAAAGCTGTTTAAATAGATCTACGATGCATTAGATGCTTAAGGTTTAGAATTGTATGAAATGGTACAGTAATTATTGAAAAAGTAAAATGAACAATTTTTCTAAAACGCCGATCTTAATTTTTAGTGGATAATAGATGTACTTTTTTATATGCTGTAACCTGCACGTGCACCTTTCAAGCAAAGTCTCTGTGAAGTTGATATGAGTTATATCTTATTGTTCTAAATACATAAAGAGGATTTTTAATGTTGTGTACGTTCTATGTGAAGACGATTTGAGTCTATACTTTCTGTTCTAAATGCATTAGGCTATACAGATTTTTAATGATGTACACCGTTTAGGCACTGTCTCCTCAAAGCGGATCTTAGTCTATATTTACTGTTCTCTAAATGCATATTACAGATTTTTCATGATGTACATCGTTTAGGCACTATCTTTATAAAGCCGATCTTATTCTATATTTACTGTTCTAAATGTATTATACAGATTTTTAATGATCTACACCGTTTAGGCACGGTCTATGTAAAGCCGATCTGAGTCTATATTTACTGTTCTAAATGCATAATATATATTTTTAATGGTGTACACCGTTTAGACAAGGTCTTTTTAAAACCGATCTGAGTCTATACTTACTGTTCTAAATGCATAATATATATTTTTAATGATGTACACCGTTTAGGCACGGTCTATGTAAAACCGAGATCTGAGTCTATTCTTACTGTTCAAATGACATTATACCGATTTTTGATGATGTACAGCGTCCAGGCACGGTCTGTTTTAATCCTTTCTGGGTCTGTACTTACTGTTCTAAATGCATAATATATATTTTTAATGATGTACACCACTTAGGCACGCTCCATGTAAGTCGATCTAAGTCTTTTTTTTACTGTACAAAATACATTATACAGATTTTTAATGATGTACACCGTTCAAGCACGATCTCAGTTAAGCCGATCTAAGTGTATTTTTACTGTTCTAAATGCGTTATACAGATCTTTAATGATGTACACCGTTCAGTTACAGTCTCTGTAAAGTCGATCTAAGTCTATTTTCACTGTTCTCTAAATGCATATTACAGATTTTTCATGTTGTACAACGTTAAGGCATTATCTTTATAAAGCCAATCTTATTCTATATTTACTGTTCTAAATGCATTTTAAATAGTTTTAATGAAGTACACCGTTTAGGCACGGTCTTTGTAAAGCCGATCTGAGTCTGTTTTTACTGTTCTAAATACATTATGCAGAAATTTAAAGATGTACACCGTTCAGGCACGGTCTCTGTAAAGTCGATCTGAGTCTATACTTACTGTTCTAAATGCATCATACAAATTTTCAATGATGTACACCGTTTAGGCTGGGTGTCTATTAATCCTATCTTTGTCTATACTTACTGTTCTAAATGCATTCAACATATTTTTAACGATGAACACCGTTTAGGCACAGTCTCTTTTAATCCTATCTGGGTCTATATTTACTGTTGTAAATGCATTATACCTATTTTTAATGATGTACATCGTTTAGGCACGGTCTCTTCAAATCCTATCTTGGTCTATATTTACAGTTCTAAATGCATAATATATATTTTTAATGATGTACACCGTTTAGGCACGTTATCAGTTAAGCCGATCTGAGTCTATACTTACTGTTCTTAATGCATTATATATATATTTTTAATGGTGTACACCGGTTAGGCACGGTCTGTATAATCCTATCTGGATCTGTACTTACTCTTCCAAATACATTAAACAGATTTTTAACGATGTACACCGTTTAGGCACAGTCTCTTTTAATCCTATCTGGGTCTATATTTAATGTTGTAAATGCATTATACAGATTATTAATGATGTACACCGTTTAGGCACGGTCTCTATTACCTCTATCTAAGTCATTAAATACTGTTCTTAATGCTTTATATATATTGTTAATGATGTACACCGTTTGGACACGGTCTCTCTTAATCCTATCTGGGTCTATACTAACTGTTCTAAATGCGTTTTATATATTTTTAATGATGTACACCGTTTGGGCAGTGTCTCTAGAAATCCAATCTGGATCTATACTTACTGTTCTAAATGAATTATTTATATTCCTTATGATGTACACTGTTCAGGCACGGTCTATTGAGAACCGGTCTCTATTAACTCTATCTGGGTCTATACTTACTGTTCTAAAGGTTTTATATATATCTATAATGATGTACACCGTTTGGGCACGGTCTCTCTTAATCCTATCTGGGTCTATACTTACTGTTCTAAATGCACTATACAGATTCTTAATGATGTACACCGTTTAGGCACGGTCTCTGTAAAGACGATCTGAGTCTATACTTACTGTTGTAAAAGCATTATACCGATTTCTAATGATGAACACCGTTTAGGCACGGTCTCTGTAAAGACGATCTGAGTCTATACTTACTGATCTTAATGCATAATACATATTTTTACTGAGATACACCGGTTAGGCACGGTGTATGTAAAGCAGATGTGAGTCTATATTTACTGTTGTAAAAGCATTATACCGATTTTTTAATTTGTTCACCGTTTAGGCACGGTCTCTGCAAAGCCGATCTGAGTCTTTACTTACTGTTCTTAATGCATAATATTGTTTTTAATGATGTACACCATTAGGCACGGTCTCTGGAAAGCTTATCAAAGTTGATATTTACTGTTCTAAATGCATTATACATATTTTTCATGATGTACACCGTTTAGGCACGTTCCATGTAAAGCCAATCTAAGTCTATAATTACTGTTCTACATGCATAATTTATATTTTTAATGATGTACACCGTTTAGGCACGGTCTCTGTTCAGCCGATCTTAGTCTATATTTACTGTTCTAAATGCATAATATATATTTTTAATGATGTACACCGTTAAGGCACGTTATCTTTATAAAGCCGATCTTATTCTATATTTACTGTTCTAAATGCATTATACATATTTTTTTAATGATGTACACCGTTCAGGCACGGTCTCTATTAACCCTTTCTAAGTCTATATTTACTATTCTAAATGCATAATATATATTTTAAATGATGTACATCGTTTAGGAACGATCTCTGTAAAGCCTATTTTAGTTAATAATTACTCTTCTAAATGCATTATACATATTTTAATGATAAACACCGTTTAGGCACGGTCTTTGTAAAACCGATCTTAGTCTATTCTTACTGTTCTAACTGTATCATACAGATTATTTATGATGTACACCGTTTAGGCAAGGTCTCTGCAAAGTCGATCTGAGTCTATACTTACTGTTCTTTATGAATAATAACTATATTTTTACTGAGATACTTCGTTTAGGCACGGTGTATGTAAAGCCGATGTGGGCCAACATTTACTGTTGTCAAAGCATTATACTGATTTCTAATGATGTACACCGTTTAGGCACGGTCTCTGCAAAGCCGATCTGAGTCTATACTTACTGTTCTTAAAGCATGATATATTTTTTTTAACCGAGAATCACCGTTTAGGCACGGTGTATGTAAAGCCGATGTGAGTCTATATTTACTGTTGCAAAAGAATTACACCGATTTCTTTTGATGTACACCGTTTTGGCACGGTCTCTGCAAAGCCGATCTGAGTCTATACCTACTGTTCTTAATGCATAATATATATTTTTTTCGTGATGTACACCATTAGGCACTGTCCATGTAAAGCCTATCTAAGACTTAATTACTGTTCTAAATGCATACTTTATTTTTTTAATGATGTGCACCGTTTAGGCACGGTGACTCTGTAAAAGCCGATCTTAGTCTCTATTAATTGTTCTAAACGCATAATATATATTTGTAATGATGTACACCGTTTAGGCACGTTCTCTGTAAAGCAGATCTTAGTCTATACCTACTGTTCTAACTGCATCATACAGATAATTTATGATGTACAACGTTTAGGAAAGGTCTTTGTTCGGCGATCTGAGTCTTTACCTACCGTTGTAAAAGCATTTTACCGATTTCTTATGATGTAAACCGTTTAGGCAAGGTCTTTGTAAAAACGATCTGAGTCTTTACCTACCGTTGTAAAAGCATTATACCTTTTTCTAATGATGTACACCGTTTAGGCACGGTCTCTGCAAAGCCGATCTGAGTCTATACTTACTGTTCTAAATGCATAATATATATTTTTACTGAGAAACACCGTTTAGGCACGGTGAACGTAAAGCCGATGAGGGTCTATATTTACTGCTGTAAAAAGATTATAACGATTTCTTATGATGTACACCGTTTAGGCACGGTCTCTGCAAAGCCGATGTGGGTCTATACTTACTGTTCTTAATACATAATATATATTTTTACTGGGAAACACCTCTTAGGCACGGTGAATGTAAAGCCAATCTGAGTCTATTTACCGTTGTAAAAGCATTATACCGATTTCTTATGATGTACACCGTTTAGGCACGATCTCTGCAAAGCCGATCTGAGACTATACTTACATTTATTAATGCATAATAAATACTTAAACGATGTATACCATTAGGCACGGTCTCCGGAATTTACTGTTCTAAATGCTTTATACGAATTTTTCACGATGTACTCCGTTTAGGTACGGTCATTAATTACTGTTCTAAATGCATAATTTATATTTTTAATGATGTACACCGTTTAGGCACTGTCTCTGTAAAGCCGAACTTAGTCTATATTTATTTTTCTAAATGCATAAAAAATATTTTTAATGATGTACACGGTTTAGGCACGGTGTATGTAAAGCCGGTGTGGGTCTATATTTATTGTTGTAAAAGCATTTTACCGATTTCTTATGATGTAAACCGTTTAGGCAATCTCTTTGTAAAGACGATCTGAGTCTTTATCTACCGTTGTAAAAGCATTATACCGATTTCTTATGATGTACACCGTTTAGGCAAGGTCTCTGCAAAGACGGTCTGAATTTATACTTACTGTTCAAAATGAATAATACATATTTTGTAATGATGTACACCGTTTAGGCACGGTCTCTATTAATCCATTCTTAGTCCATATTTTCTGTTCTAAATACATAATATACATTTTATATGATGTACAACGTTAAGGTACGGTCTCTGAAAAGCCGATCTTAGTCAATATATACTGTCCTAAATGCATAATACACATTTTTCATGACATATACCGTTAAGGCACGGTCTATGTAAAACCGATCTTAGTCTGTGCTTACTGTTCTAACTGCATCATACAGATTATTTATGATGTACACCGTTTAGGCAAGGTCTCTGTAAAGACGATCTAAGTCTTTAATTACCGTTGTAAAAGCATTATACCAATTTCTAATGATGGACACCGTTTAGGCACGGTCTATGCAAAGCCGATCTCAGTCTTTACTTACCGTTCTAAATGCATAATATATACTTACACTGAGAGACACCGTTTAGGCACGGTCTCTGCAAAGCCGATGTGAGTCTTTATTCTTGTTGTAAAAGCATTATAACGATTTGTTATGATTAACACCGTTTAGGCACGGTCTCTGCAAAGCCGATCTGAGTCTATATTTACTGTACTTAATGCATAATATATATTTTTAATGATGTACACCATAAGGCACGGTTTCTGGAAAGCCGATCTTAGTTGATATTTACTGTTCTTAATGCAATATACATATTTTTAATGATGTACTTCGTTTAGGCTCGGTCCATGTAAAAACAAATCTTTGTCTTTAATTACTGTTCTTAATACATAATTTATATTTTTAAAGATGTACACAGTTTAGGAACGGTCTCTGTATAGCCGATCTTAGTTGATATTTATTGATCTAAATGCATAAAAAATATTTTAAATGATGTACACAATTTGGGCACGATCTCTGAAAAGCCGGTCTGAGTCTATACTTACTGTTTTAAATACATTATACATATTTTAATTATGTACAGCGTCCAGGCACGGTTTCTATTAATCCTTCCTTCATCTATAATTACTGTTCTAAATGCATAGTATATATTTAATATGATGTTCACAGTTTAGGAACGATCTCTGTAAAGCCGATCTTAGTCAATATTTAATGTCCTAAAAGCATTATACCTATTTTTAATGATATACACCGTTTAGGCACGGTCTATGTCAAACCGATCTTAGTCTGTACTTACTGTTCTAACTACATCATACAGATTATTTATAATGAACACCGTTTAGGAAAGGTCTCTGTAAAGACGGTCTGAGTCTTTACTTACCCTTGTAAAAGCATTAGACCGATTTTAATGAAGTACACCGTTTAAGAACGGTCTCTGCAAAGCCGATCTGAGTCTATACATACTGATCTTAATGCATTTTATATATATTTAATGATGTACACCGTTTGGGCACGGTCTCTGTAAAGCCGTTCATAGTCTATATTTATTGTTCTAAATATAAAATATATATTTTAGTGATGTACACCGTTTAGGAACGGTCTCCATAAAGCCGATCTGAGTCTATATTTACTGTTCTAAATGCATAATATATATTTTACTGATAAACACCGTTTAGGCACGGTCTCTATTAATCCTATCTGGGTCTATATTTACTGTTTTAAATGCATAATATATATTTTTAATGATGTACACCGTTTAGGAACGGTCTCTGCAAAGCCGATCTTATTCTATATTTGCTGTTCTAAATGTATTATACAGATTTTTAATGATGTACATCGTTTAGGCACGGTAATATATAAAGCCAAATTGAGTCTACATTTACTGTTCTTAATGCATAATATATATCTTTAATGATGTAAACCGTTCAGACACGGTCTATGTAAAACCTATCTGAGTCTTTACTTACTCTTCAAAATGCATAATATATATTTTTACTGAGAAACACCGTTTAGGCACGGTCTATGTAAAACCGATATCTTAGTCTATTCTTACTGTTCTGATTACATAATACAGATTTTTAATGGTGTACACCGTTTAGGCACGGTCTTTTTTAATCCGTTCTGGGTCTATTCTTCCGGTTCTAAATGAATAATATATATTTTAAATGATGTACACCGCTTAGGCACGGTCTATGTAAAGTCGATTTAAGTCTATCTTTTACTGTACAAAATACGTTATACATATTTTTAATGATGTACAACGTTCAAGCACCGTCTAAATAAAGCCGATCTAAGTGTATTTTTACTGTTCTTAATGCATTATACAAATTTTAAAAGATTTACACCGTTCAGGCACGGTCTCTGTGAAGTCGATCTAAGTCTATATTCACTGTTCTCTAAATGGATATTGCAGATTTTTCATGATCTACACCGTTTAGGAATTATCTTTATAAAGCCATTCTTCTTCTATAGTTACTGTTCTTAATGCATTTAACATATTTTTATTGATGTACACCGTTTAGGCACGGTCTTTGAAAAGCCGTTCTGAGTCTATTTTTACTGTTCTAAATACATTATGCAGAAATTTAATGATGTACACCGTTCAGGCACGGTCTCTGTAGAGTTGATTTGAGTCTATACTTACTGTTCTAAATGCATCATACATATTTTCAATGATGTACACCGTTTAGGCAAGGTCTCTATTTATCCTAATTGGGTCTAAACTTACTGTTCTAAATGCAATATGTATATTTTTTAATGATGTAAACCATTTAGGAACGGTCTCTGTTTATCCTATCTTGGTCTATACTTACTGTTCCAAACACATTATACAGATTTTTAACGATGAACACCGTTTAGGCACTGTCTCTTTTAATCCTATCTGGGTCTATATTTACTGTTCTAAATGCATTATATTAATTTTTAATGATGTACACCGTTTAGGCTCGGTCTTTGTAAAGCCGACCAGAGTCTAACTTTCTGTTCTAAATGCATTATACAGATTATTAATGATGCACACCGTTTAGGCACGGTCTCTATAAACTCTATCTGGGTCTATACTTACTGTTTTTAATGCATTTTATATATTTTTGATGATGTACACCGTCTGGGTACGGTCTCCATTATTCCTTTCTGTGTCTATACTTACTGTTCTAAATGCGTTATATACATTTTTAATGATGTACTTCGTTTAGGCACGGTCCATGTAAACCCAATCTAAGTCATTAAATACTGTTCTAAATGCATAATTTATATTTTTAATGATGTACACCGTTAGGCACGGTCTCTGTTGAGCCGATCTTAGTCAATATTTATTGTTCTTAATGCATTATATATATTTCTAATGATGTACACGGTTAAGGCACGGTCTCTGTTAAGCCGATCTGAGTCTATATTTACTGTTCTAAATGCATTATACATATTTTGTAATGATGTTTACCGTTCAGGCACGGTCTCTATTAATCCTTTCTAAGTCTATATTAACTGTTCTAAATGCATTATATATTTTAAATGATGTACACCGTTTAGGCACGATCTCTGTAAAGCCGGTCTGAGTCAATATTTACTGTCCTAAATGCATAATACTTATTTTTAATGATAAACACCATTTAGGCACGGTGTATGTAAATCCGATGTGGGTCTATATTTACTGTTGTAAAAGCATTATACCGATTTCTAATGATGTACACCGTTTAGGCACGGTCATTGCAAAGCCGATCTGAGTCTATACTTAAAGTATTTAATGCATAATATATATTTTTAATGATGAACACCATTAGGCACGGTCTCTGGAAAGCCGATCTTAGTTGATATTTACTGTTCTAAATGCATTATACATATTTTCATGATGTACACCGTTTAGGCACGGTTCATGTAAGGCCTATCTAAGACTCAAATTACTGTTCTAAGTGCATAACTTATATTTTTAATGATGTACACCGTTTAGGCACGGTCTCTGTAAAGTCGATCAGAGTCTACATTTATTGTTCTAAATGCATAATATATATTTTTAATGATGTAAGCCGTTTAGGAACGTTCTTTGTAAAGCCGATCTGAGTCTAAACTTGCTATTCTTAATGCATTATACATATTTTTAATGATGTACATCCTTCAGGCACGGTCTCTTTTTATCCTTTCTTAGTCTATATTTACTGTCCTAAATGCATAATTCATATTTTTCATGACATATACCGTTAAGGCACGGTCTATGTAAAACCGATCTTAGTCTGTGCTTACTGTTCTAATTGCACCATACAGATTATTTATCATGTACACTGTTTGGGCAAGGTCTCTATAAAGACGATCTGAGTCTTACTTACCGTTGTAAAAGCATTATACCGATTTCTTATGATGTACACCGTTTAGGCATGGTATCAGCAAAGCTGATATGAGTGTATACTTACTGTTTTTAACGCATAATATATATTTTTACTGAGAAACACCGTTTAGGCACGGTGTATGTAAAGCCGATGTTGGTCTATGATAACTGTTGTAAAAGCGTATACTGATTTATTATGATGTAAACCGTTTAGGCACGAACGCTGCAAAGCCGATCTGAGTCTATACTTAGTGTTCTAAAAGCATAATATATATTTTTAATGATGAACACCATTAGGCTAGGCTTCTGGAAAACCGATCTTAGTTGATATTTACTGTTCTAAATGCATTATTCTTATTTTATTGATGTACACCGTTTAGGCACGGTCCAAGTGAAAACCAATCTTAGTCTATAATTACTGTTCTAAATCCATTATTTATATTTTTAATGATGTACACCGTTTTGGAACGGTCTCTATTAAGCCAATCTAAGTCATTAAATACTGTTCTAAATGCATAATTTATATTTTTAATGATGTACACCGTTTAGGCACGGTCTCTGTAAAGACGATCTGAGTCTATACTTACTGATCTTAATGCATAATACATATTTTTACTGAGATACACCGGTTAGGCACGGTCTCTGTAAAGCCGAACTGAGTCTATATTTACTGTTCTTAATGCATAATTTATATTTTAAATGATGTACACTGTTTAGGCACGGTCTCTATTAATCCTATCTTAGTCAATACTTACTGTCCTAAATGCATTAAACATGTTTTTAATGATATGCACCGTTTAGGCTAGGTCTATGTAAAACCGATCTTAGTCTGTTTTTACTGTTCTAACTTCACCATACAGATTTTTAATGATGTACACCGTTTAGGCAAGGTCTTTGTAAAGACGATCTGAGTCTTTACTTACCGTTGTAAAAGCATTATACCGATTTCTAATGATCTACATCGTTTAGACAAGGTCTCTGCAAAGCCCATCTGAATCTATACATACTGTTCTTAATGCATTTTATATATATTTAATGATGTACACTGTTTAGGCACAATCTCTGTAAAGCCGATCTTAGTCTATATTTATTATTCTAAATGCATAATATGTAATTTTAGCGATGAACACCATTTAGGCACCGTCTCTATAAAGCCGATCTGAATCTATATTTACTGTTCTAAATGCAGAATATTTATTTCTAATGATGTACACCGTTTAGGCACGGTCTCTATTAATCCTATCTGGGTCTATACTGACCGTTCTAAATGCATTATATATTTTTTAATGATATACACCATTCAGGCACGGTCTCTATTAATCCTATCTGGGTCTTTACTTACTGCTCTAAATGCATAATATATATTTTTAATGATGTACACCGTTTAGGTACGGTCTCTTTAAAGCCGATCTTAGTCTATATTTACTGTTCTAAATGCATACTATATATTTTTAATGATGTACAAGGTTTAGGCACGGTCTCTATTAAGCTTTTTAGAGTCTATATTTACTGTTCTAAATGCATGATACATATTTTTAATGATGTACACCGTTTAGGCACGGTCTCTATTAAGCCGATCTTAGTCAATACTTACTGTTCTAAATGCATCGTACAGATTATTAATGATTTACACCGTTTAGGCACGGTCTCTGTAATGCAAAACTAAGTCTGTATTTACTGTTCTAAATGCATTAAATATGTTTTAGTGATGTACACCGTTTAGGCACGGTCTTTTTTAATCCTATCAGGGTCTGTATTTCCTGTTCTAAATGCATAATATACATTTTAATGATTACACTGTTTAGTGACGGTCTCTTTTAAGCTAAATTGAGTCTATATTTAGTTTTCTAAATGAATATTATATATTTTTAATGTTGTACACCGTTTAGGCACGGTGTCTGTAAAGCCGATCTGAGTCTAACCTTACTTTTCTAAATGCATAATTTATATTTTCAATGATGTGCATCGTTTAGGCACGGTCTCTGTAAAGCTGATCTGAGTCTTTACTTACTGTTCTAAATGCATAATATATATCTTTAATGATGTACACCGTTTAGGCACGGTCTCTGTATAGCCGATTTCAGTCTAGGTTTACCGTTTTTCTTGCATTAAACATATTTTTAATGATCACCGTTTAGGCACGGTCTCTGTAAATCCGATTTTAGTCTATGTTTACTGTTCTTCTTGCATTTAACATATTTTTAATGATGTACACTGTTTAGGCATGGTCCCTGTAAAGCTGATTTTAGTCTATTCTTACTGTTCTTATTGCATTTAACATATTTTTAATGATGTACACCGTTTAGGCACGGTCTCTGTCTAGTATTACTGTTGACGTCGCGCACGATATTGCGAGTAATTTATGTAACGTCAAAATACACGGAAAGACGTTTCGTCCAACGAACATTATTGGCTATTGGCGCTTTCTTTCCCGTTTATTCAAGAAAAAAGTTCAATCGGTGTTGTTTAATGATATATTTCGAAATCAGAAGAATACATGGATAAAAGAAATGAATACATATCTAGATTTTAGTTCAATTAAATTCATACTTTTTGTTGATTTTGTTGATGAATAATGTTACGCGTTTGAGTATTGCCGCTACATTATATATACGCTGCGCTGGCGGTAGTCAACACTGAATTTTGAAAATATGTATATATATCTTTTTTTACACATTTTTGCAATTGCATTTGCGAAACAATCATCATATCACTCAATTTGAGGGAAAATTTAGTTGTATGCCTGAATAGTTAATGTTATTTCATACCGCAAATATTGTTTTCCGCAGAACAGGTTTATATTTTAAAAATAGATGGGGAAAAAAAAAGAAAATAGCAGGCCTAACTATTTTTGCTTTACAGTATTGGTTTTGACGTCCCTAAAAGATATGGCCAAGGAAAACATTGAGACCAAAGAAGAAACTGCTGATAACCTTTTGTCTCAATATTTTCTATTCTATATTGTACACAAATGAATGCTTTTCAATCTTAATATTGTCGTCAGCATCAGCTTTCAAATTGGACCACCCTGAAATTTTGTCGTTTGGGAAAGGGTTAAACAATACCATTGCCAGTAATTGTGTTTGTTATAGATTTTCTGAGATGTTCAAAAACCTTTTGAATACCCTAGAAATCGACCGCTGTTAACGTCGACGTTTAAACACCGTTTTGACGTAAATTGGGGGGGGGGTATTTTTGTTTTACCTGGGAAAAAAATGGCGTTTCTCGTATAATGATGATATGCATCTACATGTTACACCATTTTAAAGATATTGTAATGAACTAACTGATTATCAAAACTTTGATGCTTAAAATTTGACGAATTTAAGCATATTAATGTTGAAATGTGCGCTAAAACATTTTTCCGCGAAAAAACGCAGGGGGTGGACATTACTGTTTTACCTGGGAGAATTCAAAATAAAACATGAAAACGAGGTTATAGATTATTCAGATTTCATACATCTAAAGTTCATTTGATAAACTTGGTCGTGAATAAAGTTTAAATGAAAATGATACATATATATTCAATTCAAGGAAAGTGAAAAATGACATTTTATTGTAAAAAAAAACAAACAGAAAATAGCGAATGTCACGCGCCTAAGCGAGTTTGTTTTTTCATTATACTGACTTTCATTTTTGCATATTTTTCATAAAAATCATATTTTTGTCAAGCAAATAGGATAACAAACGAAAAGTCCAATCTTTAAACATGGGTTTATGCTACAAATACGCGTTTTATTTGGAGTAATCAAATCGTCGATTTTAATGTTAAACGTCAGGCTTAAAAATTGGTATCCTTTTCATAAAATAATGACCGAAATTTATGACTTTCAAGTGTATCGAGTCATTATATAAAACTATAAGACAGGTTCATGTATACAGAAAAAGATTCTATCAAAAAACAATTCTTCACTAAATATGCTTCTTGAACCAGCGTATCTCTCATTGAGGATCAAGGTTTTTCAAGACTGGTCGCAATAACGTGCGCGACGTCTGTTCTAAATGCATAATATATATTTTAAGTTATTTACACCGTTAAGGCACGGTCTCTATTAAGCTTATCTGGGTCTATATTTATTGTTCTAAATGCATAATATATATTGACAATGATGCAAACCGTTTAGGAACGGTCTCTGTAAAACCGATCGTAGTCTATATTTACTGTTCTAAATGCAATATATATATTTTTAATGATGTACACCGTTTAGGCACGGTCTCTGTAAAGCCGATCTAAGTCTATATTTACTGTTCTAAATGCATTAGACATATTTCTAATGATGTGCACCGTTTAGGCACGGTCTCTTAACCTATATGGGTCTATACTTACTGTTCTGAATGCATGATATATATTTTCAATGATGAACACCGTTTAGCACGGTCTTTGTAAAGCCGCTCTAAGCCTAACTGTTCTTAATGCATTATTCAGATTATAAATGATATACACCGTTTAGGCACGGTCTATGTAAAACTGATCTTTGTCTATACTTACTGTTCTAAATGCATTATACAGATTATTAATATTGTACACCGTTTAGGGATGGGCTTAGAAAAGCTGATCTGAGTCTATACCACCCATAAAGTTTCATGATTATAGCTATTATACTTTCAGCGTTATACTCCGGACAAAATCCAAGCATGAAAAACAACAAAGGGGAATAACTCAAAAAATAAGCTAGGTAGAGTTACGGTTCTTGTGCACTGCATTCTGTAATCATGCGAGGAATATAACCGTTAAGTTTCAAGTCAATCAGACTTAAGGTGACAGAGTTATGCTCCGGACAAAGAAGTGGACGCCACCGGACGCCTGACGCCGGACACCGTGGGTGATCCCTTAATAGGTTCAGTCTTTGACGGGTGTATAAAAAGATTAAAGTGCACAAACAGGCAGGTGGGCAGACACACTTGTGACCAAGATTAGCCTCAGCCCTGCAAATGAATTGACTGAATAATTTTAAAGGAAAAAGAATACTCCAATTAACCCATTCCCCCACAATTTAGTTTTATATGCCATTCAAAAGAGTTCAAGAAAACAATGTAGAAAATGCTTGTAGGGGGTTATTTCTTCATTTTCTACATTGTTTTCTATAGTTGGAAATACAAAGATATTTGAAATTCTATCAATTTGACATTGGTGTCATCTTTAATTTTGGACCAAGTCTGAACTTATTGTCTGGTAGTTGGTTTAACCCATTCCCACAGTGGCACTTTTTGACGCCCCTCGTCAAAAAGCTTTGCAAAATATTGTGCACACTTAAGAAATTACTTATGTGAAATTTCTTCATAGTCCAAGATGCTATCCAAATTTGTAGTTTTCTACTTTATTAGTCAAATGTTTGTAAAATTTCATCAGCTTAAAAATGTTATCTGCAACTTCTTTGAATTTGGATTATTTTAAAATGTTGTATCTGCTCAAGGGTTATGGCTTCCAGGAACCTTTTCTTCTTTTTTCCCTTAACCCTTGTCATGCTGTATAAATTACCTTACTGAATTGCTGTCAAATCAAAGGGCTGAAAGCACTGATGGAACTTGTTGTTCAAAACTCAATATTTTTTCTTAGGAATCAACTTCATAAGCAACTCTGGCAGGAAAAGTACAAGCAGGAGGTATAGACTAAGATCAGCCTGCACAAAAGTGCAGACTGATCTAAGTCTACACCTCCTGCCAAAACCAGAATATTCCAGGTTCAGCATGACAAGGGTTAAATTCTAGGGTCATTTTTAGTCACAGTATGATTGTTAAGATGAAATAATCCTTTAAGTGAAGAAAAATGTTGGCCAAATTCATTATGGGATCCACTGCTAAGGAGGGAACATGTATAAGGAGGAATACAAATACAAATAAATGAATGCCATAATTTTACCATGTAGCTACAGACCAACAGTGATAATATGTGTCTGGGGTCACATAATGCAGATGATACAGGTTTTCAGTTGAAAAAGCAAGAACACAATACTAAGTGACCGAAGGATGTTAATTGGTTATAACTTATTATTATAACAGCAATTACCAATGTTGTGATTTTAAAGGATTTTGTTTGTAAACAAGTGACAATTTATGCCCTGTGAAGTAGACAATAAATTCAATCTTTATAAAGACTTTTATTATATGAAATCATTGTTGAAATAAATGGGTAAACATAAGCTGCCTGATGAGATATGAATAATAAGTTGTAATGACTTGCTTTCAGAAAATCTTAAAGTTAAAAAAAAGTGTTGGTACTTTCGCACTTCCTAAATTAACTTCTGCAGCAGCTGCATAATGCATCAAATAACTGGTAAACTGAATAACTAGAGAAAGCAAGATGTGCTTGTGAACCACTATGACCCAAAACAGTGGGTTTTTTTAAATGAGACCTTGATAAGTGACTTTGATGTGTCACATGACCTTGTCCTTGGTTATCTGTGTATGTGTATCAATGAGATCTATCATCATGCCAAATATGAGTACTGAATCTTGAAAAGGTTTGAAATTGTAAATATTCAGTTTTTCAAAAGGGCTTTTTGCAGAAGTTTGACCTTGTCAAATGACCTTGACCTTGTTGCATGACTTGAACCATGGAATCTGCGAATGCATATCAATTTATTGTATCACTCAGTGTAAAACTAGAAAATATGCGTTCTTGGTGCAAGATCATTGCAACCAGGACATTAATCAATCACTTTTATTCACAGTCTGTATCACCAAATGATTTATTTGTGAAACTTGTGAATATAAAATTTATTGCGATTATATTAGCTGTAATCACCGTCATTCATTTTCTATAGTTTATTTTCTTCAATAAGGTATCAGACTTCTTTATAAATGCAAAATCATGTGGGACCACCAGACAATTTGTCCCTTTATGCACCAGCAATTTATAACGTCTGGGGAGGGAATCGAACCCCCATACATGATTTTGAATGAGAGTAAAAACTTTATTTGGTTCTGATTGCTAGAAAATTTAGCAACAACAGCTGGAACCATTTCTAGGCGGCTAAATTTTAGACTTGTCCAAATTGAAAGGAGTTTCAGATGAAAAATTAAAGTTCATGAAATTTATAATTTTTTCAACCTTCTGGGTAGAAAACATTGTGGAAATCGAAGAAATTGCTTGTGACAAGCAAATTCTTCATTCCACACAATGTTTTCCCATTCTTTTTTCTTGGGGGTAATCTAAGAGCCTCATTTTGTGGGAATGGGTTAATCCATTTTGAACAAACTAAAAGTGATTAATAATTAAGACAATTAATATAAGTGCTTTCAATAAGGAATAGGTTCAGGAATTCTTAAAGTTCCAAGTTTCAATTTCAGGAAGTTTTCAAAACATCAAAAAATTGTTTTTGTATTCGCGACCATACCCTCCTCTCTCCCTTAAAAATAATGATTTGAAAATAGATAAAGCCTGCAGTACATAATTTTCCATCCTTTTCTTATAGTCCCTCGATTTTTATGTCCACTTGAATGGAATTAGAAACAAGTGGACCATTGGCCCTAAAGAGCTCACTTGAGTTGATGACTATGGAAATAAAATAGGACAAGAGACCTTATTTGAGCAAAAAGTAACCTTTTATCCATTCTGTCTAAGAAATCAAAAACAAACATTCTTACAAAGTTTCAAGGTTTTTTTGCAAGAAAAGTAACAAGTAAATTAGAAAGATTTCTTTATGCTAGACCTTGTGACCTATGTTTTACCCTATGACTTGATTGTGATCTAATGTCAAACTTGACAATCATTTTTATAGGGACAAACATTCTGAATAAATAGCCCGTCAAAAATGTGGCCTGTAGAGTAAAAACATTTATTAGCGTCTGATCCAAAGTGACACAAATTTGAATATGGTTCAGATTATTTGAAAATGGACATTCTGACCAAATTAATATCAAACCAATTAGGCCAAAAAATGTGGCCTCTGGACTGAAATTGATTGAATGTAGTTTAACGCCACTTTTGACAGCATTTCAGTCATATCATTAGCATCTAACCAAGTATTCCGGGTATTTCTCACACCAGTACTACCACTACAGCCTTGCCTAGCCGCAACTTACATTTATGATTATCCACTGATTAATGAGAAACAAATGTAGGAAAGGATATTTGTTGCATCCAGATTATTGTCAATCAAAGTCTAAGTTGGCCGAAATATCATTGACCAAAACATTCCGACCAAGCATCAATTCAATTAAGCTGAAAATTGGGTCTCCAGAGTTAAAAACGAGATATTTCAAAGATTTGAACTAGTGATCAAGTTTTTGACCACATGTGACCAAAATTTGAAATAGGCCGAGATATCAAGGCACAAACATTATGACCAAATATCATTTGATTTGAGCCTAAAACATGGCCTCTAGATTGCGAACAAGAGTATTCCTAGGATTTGACCTAGTTTTTGAACCCATGTGACCCAAATTTGAACTTAGCTGAGATATCATGGACACAAATGTTAAGACCAAAATCAGTTGTTTCGAGCCTAAAATGTGACCTCCTGCTGAGTGCACACAATATTGAACTTGACTCTGGTATCACAAGGCAAACATTCTGACAAAGTTTCAAGATATTTGAGCAAAAATAGTGGCCTCTAGAGTGCACACAAGATCTTAACACACGCCAGACGCAGCTAGATCACAAAAGCTGACCTTGACCACTTTGTGGTTAGGTGAACTAAAAACATTGAGATAAAAGAATAGATTATTTCTTGCATTAATTTCTTTTTCCCCACAACATTCCTTCTGCCTAAGCACTATCATTTTCCAACTTTGGGTAGACACATTGTTTTGGTAATTATTCTTCTTTAATTTACTTCCGGACACCCTTTAAGTCAAAGTCTGCTTATTTAGAGCACTGACTCAGGGAAAAAGACAAACAGGGGCCCAGTTGCCAATGGCCCCTAAATTTTTGGCTGGACCCCTGAATTTTTGGAGAAAATCCCCATACCTATAATGTTAAATGTTGTATTTTTGCAGCCTTGGCCCCAAAGTTCATTTTTTTCCCCTGTGACTTATTTCGATTTAATAATCTTCCATTTACAACATAAAATCTTTCGACATTAAAAAAGTCGATAACAATGCCAGATGATGCAAGACTTCATGCATAGCAGGATGACCACCACCCCATCCTTAACCAACAAGTGGTAAACAGATTCAAAGGATTATCAGTTACTAGTTTGGTATTGAGAGTACTCCAGTCACAAAACATCCACACTTTTCGAAGGATAAACCCATTACCAGACGGCAAAATTTTGGACTGGTCCAAATTGAAAGGAGTTGCAGACGAATATCTAAAGTTTATAGAATTTTAGCTTTTTTTAACTTTCTGGGTAGAAAACATTGTATGAAATTGCTTGTTACAAGCAATTTCTTCATTTTCCACAATGTTTTCAAATTTTCTTTTTTGAAGTTGGGCTTAGAAGGTCAGGATTGCATATGTGAATGATTTGATATATATTAAGGAGGGATCCCTGATTATCGGAGGAAACCCTGAAGTAAAAGGAAGGGATTCCTGTTGGATCCCACTGAAGCAAAGATAGTATAGACCCCTGAAGTTTGTTTCAAGCTTTTGCTAATTCACAATGTCTTTAACTTTTCATGTTCAATATAGCACAAAAGTGCTTATGTGGTAATGGGTTAAAATATTGATAGAATTAATGGGTTTAACCCATTACCAGACAGCAAAATTCAGACAATTTGAAGTTGATGTAATTTTTACATATTTTCAACTTTCTAGGTACAAAATATTGTGTAAAATAAAATTGCTTGTTACAAGCAATTTTTTCATTTCATGGATCATTTGTGGGGGCAAAATAGCGAGATTCTCTCATTTGAATTCAGAAAATCTTATTGCTATATCTCAATTGAACCAAATTTTCACATACCATTTTTTGGCAGACAATTTTTTGCACTTATGTGCAGTCTGATCTTTGTCTATACCTCCTGCTGAAACTCGAATAATCAGGGTTTCAGCATGACAAGGCTGCATGACCAATGGGTTTTCATTTTGGGGATACATGTACCCCTTAGGTTCTGAAATGAGGGTACAAAGAAAAATCTGGGGGTAGAGTGTACCCTTTACTTTCAGAGTTAAGAGTACACAATACCAATCTGAACCCTTTACCAAATGACAATGTTTTTGTTATATGATTTGTTAATAATCAGTAAATAATTGCAATACTTCAAAATAGAGTATTTTCATTGGCCCAAATCGTATCACGTGATCAAATCAATTGCACTTTATACCTCGATAAAAGGCAGAACTATTTTCGACAAAAATAGAAACAAACAAGGTCAGGGATTTCCGATATTGGGAATTCACTTCGAAGAAATATCAAACTTGTTTTGTTACTATTTATAGTCATCACCTTTTGAATTTCGATTTCCTCGAATTCCTTTATACTTCCATGGATTTTCAATAAATAGATAAACAAATAGTGTCCTTATAACAATTACAATGTTCGTTTTAAACATGAAGATTTCGAAAAACTCACATTTATTAGCCGTAAATCCGAGATGTCGAATCGGCTTCGCCACATCAGCATGCATCGTGTCCATGTGGTAGGTTTATATTTCTTGTCTATTACAAAGCATCTATTCATAATTCTAACTGTTATCGACCCAGCTATCATAATTTACAGAGTTTAAAGTTAGTATTTCCTCATAATAATTCCAAATAAATCCAACGAATGTTCGAATTTCCATTTCAAAGAACCCAAGCGACGAAATAAAATGTCCGCCGTTACAACGACTCGAGCGATAAACTGTGTCAATGTATCCATACGCCTGTAAAAGAAAAGTAACTCCGCCCACAGTTCGTTTATTTGTTTTTTATTTTTTTTATTTTCATCTCTCTATCCGTTTCGGATTTGAAAATAGACGTATTGCAATTATATGGGATGAGTGTATTTTTAACTGCGTTTATTGGAGTATAAAGTGCAATTGCCTTAGCACATGGCTTAAACATAACGCCCTACGGGCGTTATTTGCCATGTGCTAAGGCAATTGCACTTTATACTCCAATAAACGCAGTGAAAAATACACTCATCCCTATAATAAATGTCACATGTCATGTGCAAGTGTCAATTAAAAATAGAGCGAAGAATAGCAAACTTTTTTTCAAATTCGCTTTTTCTTAATTATTGGATTTTGAAGGGGTTGAATGGGATATGAGAGCTATGGCTTAGTAACTCTAACAAGTTAATTATGAAGGTGGGGAATGGCATTTTGGAGCAGGCCATACCAGGCATGTCAGCTCTTTGTCTTATTACTGGCCTTATTACTGTCCAAAAGTCACCATTTGTGGAGAAATAGAATAGGTTTTGCTACGACATTTTGCAGACAGCAAATAACGTAGCTAAAACAAAACTATGACATCAAATAAACAGCCCCATTTTGTCACGCCCAACTTTTATGTACAACAGAACTAACAATAGAAACTTATTTCAAAATCAAATTCCTTAGTATGAAATCTGGTTAGTTTCATGCCAAAAACGTGTAAATACCTTGCATTTTGTTCGAAAAATAGCGCAACTTTGGACTTGTTTATCTAAAAAAAAAAACTGGTGAGGCCATCAGGATCCCCATTATATGAACTTTTCCAAATGCTGGTTCCCCCATTCTCTATATAGATGAAAACAGACCAGAAAGAAGCCACGGTTCCTGTCGCATGTAAGGGAAGTCACTTGCTCCCGATCTGATTGTGTTTTTCATTGCTTGCAATTTATTTGGTTTTTAGGAAAAAATACACACGTAGAGTTTCTAGTTTTAATCGCCAATAATTTTAGATGCACACACATAATGGCATTTTTGTTTCTACATTCATTTTTTCTATACTTCATGCATGTTTGGTGTAAAATTTGTACATGAACTGACGTAATTGTACGTGAATTACGTACTGCAGTATGTGAATGGGCACCCTGCAAGGGATAACAAATGGAAATGTTTTCCCAATTGATTTTCATTACAAGCAATTTCTTGTAACAGTTCACCCAAATAAGACGATTTGGAAAAAATCTGCCATTCAAGAAAGGTGATTTAAAAACATGTCACCCCTGCTTGCAACGGAAATTATACCTAAACTATAACAACAAAAACAAAAAAATAACAACACTTGTCTTTTACTCTAAATTACTTGCACTATTTACAGTTAAAAGATAAAAAATGTTGGGGAGGCGCCCCTGAACCCCTGCCTCCAATAGCACATAACAGGGCGCAATATTGGCAGTGATTTTATAATATACAATTTATTAGCCCATTCTCACTCAATGACACTTTTACATGCCCCTATGAAATAATGCTTTGGAAAACATTGAGGAAAATGAAACAACTGTTAAAAGCAATTTCTTCATTATCCACAATGTTTTCTACCAAAAAATTATAATAAATCCTAAATTTAATAAGTTTTTAAATTGTTGTCTGCAATTCGTTTCATTTTGCCAAGTCTAAAATTTTTCGGAATGGCTTAAACAAATACAGGTGGGATGGGGTGACATGGTAGCTTTCAATATTTCATGATTGTGTAGTTGTATGCATTTTAGACTGAACTGTCGATTGAATGATTGATTGAATGGGGTTTAACGCCGCTTTTAACAGTATTTCAGTCATATCGCGGAGGCTGGAGCACCTAACAATGGATTCCTGGTATTTCTCACACCAGTACTACCACTACATCCTTTCCTAGCCTCCAGCTGCTATCCCACTTAGGTTTATGATTATCCACCCATTGGTGAGAGACAATTGTCGGAAAGAATATTTGCCGCCGCCGGGGATCGAACCCAGACTGAACTGTCGAAATTAAGGATTAGGTTTCTGGTTCTGGTTTGTGTTGGAAGTATGTAGATATATTACAGAGAATGGATTGGACAACATTTTCTAAAGGTATTTTAACCCATTGTGTTCTAACCCTAGTTTTTACTTCCCTCTGATCTTATACACAAATAACATTGTTGGAAAAGAAGAAAATAGCTTGTAATAAGCAAATTCTTCTTTTCACAAAACATTTTCCACCCTCTAGGTTGGTTACTTATCTAATTGCACTCACTTTTACTTGTTGACTAGAATTTCTGTCAAATAGGACATGTAAATTTTTGAAAAACAGGAAAGGGTTAAGCTTTTACGAAATTGGCCGGGGCCGAAAAACAAAATGTCAAGAAAAAAGAGGAAGAAGAAAGTAATATGTGTTGAAGCGAAAAAAAAAAAAATTTACAGCTCTACAATAAGTAAAAACAATCTTAAAGCATCCCCTAAACCGGTTTTCTTATAAGATTTAAAATTGTGAACGTGGAGCATGGAACCGAGAAAACTTGAAACAGCATTCGCATTACTCGGCCGTATCGGATAGAATTAATCATCCATGTAAAAAGAAAATTTAGCTGCTTCCTCGGCATGTTTAGAATGTTATTACATTGAATAAGTGCAAACATCTTACCAAATTTAGCGAAATAAATCGAGTTCCCCGGTTTTCAAAACTTGTCAACAGAATGTGGCAGAACGCTAGCTTGACATAATTTCGACCCGCCTTTTTTGCATCCGCATTTACAAGGTCAGAGTATTTATATGGATTAAATCGGATGTAACTAATAAACTCAATAATTGAAGGATATTCATTATGATATCTCTACAAAATATCTCTTTTTGAGTTTGTTTTTAACTTTTAAATCAAGGATCTATTTTAACCTAATAACATACCTGACATCTTTATCCCAACCGGTATAGGTAAACTTGACGAAGTCACATTCAAACTTCAATATCTCAAAAATACGATTTTTCCCAGATACTACACATAGCTAGAGACCTAGATGGAGATCTGCTTTAGGGATCCAGGTCTATTTCAGGGGAAAATATGCAGCAGATTTTGAGGTGCTCAAATCGCGGCTATATGCGGCAGATTAGCATGTTTTAGTGGTGTAGAACATTCGTTCGATTAACCGAAAAAAAATTTGTTCAATTAATCTACTCTCATTTCTCTATTTGAACAACTTTGGTAGAGCTTGACCCAAGGATTCTTTGATTCTTTGTAAAAAGGGTTGCGCCCGGGTTGAGCCCAAATATGACCCAAGGGTCTTGATATGAACAAACTTGGTAGAGCTTGACCAAAGGAACATCCCTGCCAAATTTCATCAAGATTGGCCCACCGGTTTAGGAGGAGAAGATGTTTAAAGAAATTGTGGACGACGCACGACGGACACTGTACGATCACAATAACTCACCTTGAGCACTTCGTGCTCAGGTGAGCGAAAAAGGGACCTCATGAGTGAGAGTCAGATGCGTACCAACTGTGCAAAAGCCATATCGACAAAGGAAAGGAATGCTGTGTCAGTAATTCTCAAAATTTACAAGAAATTTCTCAGATATATTATGTTTACCTTGTACACTTTAGATGGACAATCCATTGTCTTGGTTAGCTAAATCAGGAGTCTTTTTTGAGGAATTGCCACATATGTATGCCAGTTTTTTTTTTTTCAAAAAAGATTGTTGGAATCCATGAATATGTACATAAATCCACTTAAATTTAAAGTATTCAAAACATTAGTGCAAATCTTTGCCAAGAGGCTGATATCATGGTAAAACAACATGTGTTTGTGAAACAACATGCCCCCGAAACAGAAATTTTTAAGAAACGGGTGATTTTTATTGTTTTTTTTTTCTTTTTTTTTAGAGAAAAGGGTTAAATTATGACCTTGACCTTGATGAAATGATCTTCCCAGTTGCACCTTGTTGAGACCTATCTACATACCAAATATTAGCATTGTAACTTGATTAGGGATGATGTTAGAGGAAAATGATTAGTTGGCCGGTAAAGTTTTTGAGTAAGGTTATAGGGAAAAGGGTTAAAATTATGACCTTGACCTTGATGAAATGACCTTCCCCAGTTGCGCCTTGTTGAGACCTATCTACATACCAAATATTAGCATTGTAACTTAATTAGGGATGAAGTTAGAGGAAAATGATTAGTTGGCAGGTTAAGTTTTTGAGTAAGGTTTTAGGGGAAAAGTTTAAATTTTGACCTTGACCTTGATGAAATGATCTTCCCAGTTGCGCCTTGTTGAGACCTATCTACATACAAAATATAAGCATTGTAACTTGATTAGGGATGATGTTAGAGGAAAATGATTAGTTGGCAGGTAAAGTTTTTGAGTAAGGTTTTAGGGAAAAGGGTTAAAATTTTGACCTTGATGAAATGATCTTCCCAGTTGTGCCTTGTTGAGACCTATCTACATACCAAATATTAGCATTGTAACTTAAAAAGGGATGAAGTTAAATAAAAATGTTTAGTTGGCAGGTTAAGTATTTGAGTAAAGATTTAGGGAAAAGGGTTAAAATTTTGACTTGATTAGGGATGAAGTTATAGGAAAATTGGCAGGTTAACTTTTGCAGACAGACAGACAGACGGACAGACAGACTGACACTGGTAAAACAATATGCCCCTGATCTATAGATGCAGGGGCATAAAAATGTGCAAAGTTTGAAAGCAATTGCTGTTACAGATAAAAATTTATCACAATTATATGGAAGTTGCACATGAAAGCTTAACCATGACTTTGCATGTCAAAAAGGGTAAAAAAATTAATATTACAATAAATTACATGTTAGAATAATAAATCTTTGCCTAAAGGCCGACATTATGGACACAGAGGCAGGTCCAAAGTTTCAGGGCAATAGCATTATAGGCCCGTAGGAAGCAATTTCATATTGGGGTAGCTTAAGCCCCAGTGTCTGAATATTGGTGGGGCTATATTAGATTTTCGATAAATTTGCAAGGTAAAAAAATTCAGGTATCCCCCTAGCCCCCCCCCCCCCCGTTCCTACGGGCCTGCATTAGTAACAAAAGAAATTTGACAAACTTGCATGTGAATACTTAACCATGAAGCCAAAGCCCGATAGCTGCAATACCGTAGCCACAAACTTGATGACACATTGATATTGGTTTGTGGCTATGAGTCCACCCTCTTCCTTCTTTGGAGTGAAAAACACATTCTCTCTCATAAAATTTTGAATACCAACATAATCTTATCAGAAGTAAATCCCATTAAAACAAATTCCATGTCACAAATTATGTTAAAAAATATCAACAATAATTTTTCTCATTTTTTTTTCCAACATACAATTCAAGTCTAATTACAATAAAATGGCCGGGTAATCGGCTTCAAAATTAAATTGAACTTTATTTGAAAGTGATTTCAACATAAACATATGCTAAATTTACAGAAAAATGGTTAACCTGATGTCAGGTAAAGGATGGGTTGCAACAAGGGCTCAAAATTGCTCAAAGAATAGATTTTCTTTAAATTCTGTGAACATCAGAAGCAAATTTTTATTTTGAAGTAGAACTTTGAAGTAGAACTTTTTTTGTATATATCAGATCAAATTGAAATTTTGCAAGTCTCAATTCAATTTACCCTACCCACTTTGTTTGCCATTATCTCCAAAAATAAGCCTTCATCAGATTTTTTACACATACAATTTAAAGATATTATGTAACCCTATCGATTCACAGAATTTAAAGAAAATCTATCTTTTGAACCCTTGTTGCAACCCATCCTTTCTTACTAAATTCCATACCTTTCTCTTGATGTTTGACTAAGCTGAACTTGCTGGAGTGAATCACTCCAGGACCTGCTCTATTGCAACAAATAGAAGGGAATTGGAAACAAAACCCAGTATCAAAATTCAACAAGGTTTCGGTTACTTAGGCAAAATGCAAAAATAGGTGTGGTTCAGGTTACAAAACATATTTAAAACAAGAGTGCCATAGTCACAATATATGCCGCCACTTTGCTGATGTTTCAAGAAAATAAAAAATACTTTTCACAAGGTTTTATGAATAATCAAAAACCTGGAAGGAATTGCGTTCAAAAGGCTGAAATATCATTACGCTCCAGAGACTAAGTGTGAAGGGGCATAACTCTTGCAAAAATCAGTTAACCATACAATCCTTCAGCCATACATGTACTTCAACAACTTATGGTTATGACATTGACAAAGTGTTTAGAAAGCTGAAATTTCAATAAGCCCCAGATAATAAGTTTTAACCCTTTCTCAAACAACAAAGTTTCATGGTGCTCCAATTTGAAAGATGCTACAGACGACAAAATTAAGATTGAAAACCATTGGATTTGTGTAAAATATTACATTGAAAATATTTAGGCAAAAGGAGAAACTGCTGGTTATCAGCAGTTTCTTCTTCTGCCTCAATCTTTTCCCATGCCTATTCTGTTAGGGACGTCAAAACCAGGTCTTGTTTGGTAAAGGGTTAAATTGAGGGGGCATAACACAGGGAAAAATCAATGAACCATAAAATCTTTAATTAATGCTCATCTACCAATTCAGGTGATCACATTTACCAAGTTTCAAAAACATCCAGCCAGAAACTTAGAAATGAGTAATTGCGTTCACATGGCTGCAATTTCAATAAGCCCCAGAGACTAAATTTTAAGGGGGCATAATTTGGGAAAAAATCAATGAACGGAACCATTCAATCCCTAATGCACATCTTTCCCAAACGACAAAATTTTAGGGTGATCCAATTTTAAAGCTGCTGCAGACGACAAAAAGGATGATAATAAAGACATGCTCCGTGTAAAATATGACATAGAAAATATTGAGACAAAAGGAGAAACTGCTGGTTGACAGCAGTTTCTTCTTTTGTTTCAATGTTTTCCTAAGCCTTTTCTATTAGGGACGTTAAAACCAGGTCTTGTTTGGGAAAGGGTTAAGGTGATAACATTCAGGGCTCGAATTTCCACTAGCATACTGGCAATTTGCTAGTCAAAATTAAGAATTGCTATTGATTCTATCTGACACTAGATATTTTTGGCTAGTGTAAAAATATTGCCCACCCACAAGTTTTATCAATGCAGCCTGAAAATGCTTAGAAAACAACTTCCAAATACTGACTAACTGTACTAGTTTTAGACATATCCTTTAAATTATGCATCATATCATGCTTTTATCTGTCAAAATGAAAACCTTTATAGTATACAAAGCAAGGTTGCGCGTGAAATTGCCTTTTTGCTAGTGGTTTCAAATGCCACTAACAAAATATTGCGAGTCATTTTTTGGGGGAAATTCTAGCCCTGATTACATTGACCAAGTTTCAAAAAGACCCAGCAAGAAACTTAGGAGGAGTTGGGCTCACAATAAAAGTGGATGTATTTATGTCTGTACATACCTACGTACGGGTGGTAGGATACACTGAGAAGATGACGCCAATATACATCCGCCTCTGGCGGCAAATAAAAATTATAGTCGGTCGACTATCTTTTTTTTTATTTTTTCATTTTTTTTTTCATTTTTTTTGGGGGGGGGGGTGTTACTTTTTTTTCTTGCTATTGTTGTTTTTTTGTATTTTTTCCTTGGAGGGCAATAAAAAGTTTAGGGTAGGCTCCAATTTGCTACAGTCTGTTGGGTAACCGGAACCACACATAATTTTTTTATTTGGCCTTCCACTATTGCAACTAGAAGCCAGAGTGACTATAATAGACCCCATATCTAAGAATAGTCAAGGTAAAAATACTCACAGAAACATCTTTCTTCTGCCGATTACCACCATATTGTGCTTATAACCAATAATGGGACCCCATCAAACTGTATAGGAACAGTTCCACGTCCCCTGCTACCGAACAAAATTTTACTACTTTGGAAATTCTGTATTTCTGGAATAATTAAAAAAAGGAAAATTGGTATTATTTGGCTTAAAATAACTAAATGCATAAAGCAAAATATAACAGATATAACTTTCCGTTCACCTTCTGGTAGTACTGGTATGACAAACAACATAAATCCGTGGGTAAGTGCTCCAGCAATATGAAACAATATAAAAATAGCAGTTGAAAGACAAATTAAACCTTAATCAATTTAAATCTATGCCCTTTCGAATTCTTACTTTCAATTGATTAGGTATCAAATTGAGGGCTAAACATGTGGAATAGATCATCAAGGGGTTTGCTATCGGAAAAATGGACCATTTAGTAAGACAAAACATACACCATAAAATTTAAATGTATAAATGTGTTTCGGAATAAAAATAAAGCCTCTCTTGCAAACAGTCGTATATGCTCCTGCATGCGGTTAAAGTCTTACACATAGGCATTGACGTAAGATGCAAAGTACAATTTCAGTTAACCCAACCATGACGCAGACTGCACAGAGCAAAGCATTGACCGGACGATTCTTTGCTACCACCATTCTGCATCTTTTAAAATGCCAGGAATTCGCAAAACAGAAGTACTGAGCATGTATGACAGACGAGCGTGTGACGAAGAGGAAATAATACAGAAATTCAAAAAAATTACAAAGATGGCCTACTTTGAGTACCTTAATTATTCTAATAAACCCTCAGGTGTTTATTAGAAACATGGTCGATGGAAAAGTAGGGGGTGGCGTTTATTAGAGGTATTCGAATTTGTTAGTCAAAATTTGCGAATCAAGACTCAGAGTCAATTCAGGGACTCGAAGTTCAGCAATTCCAATTTGGCAAAGTTTTGTTATACGGACTGTGAAATTTGATTTTTCTTTGAAATATTCCTATGTAACATTGCAAACAGATTGAGGAATGGACATTCTCTTTTTCATTGCTTTTGGAAATGAATTTTGTTTATTACTTGTACATAATTTGAATACGGAATAGGGGGATGGGCGTTTATTAGAATCACCCTTTCTCGCTAAATTTGTTCTTGAATTTTCAACCGAGATTTTGGGGATGGGTGTTTATTAGAATATGGGTGCTCATTAGAATAATTATGGTAATTGCCTTGAAAGAGATTCATACTTTTAACCTGCTTTGAATCTAGACGTTCTAAAGCCTCTCTTACAACCTGTCGTGAGTCTTTATAAATAGTGCGTCTTCACAGATTTTAAAAACGCAAGATTTGTAAGGAAGCACGACAGGTTGTAAGAGAGGCTAAACTTGTAGGTGGGAAATGAATCTTTTCAGTCTTCAAGCCCGTAAGAAGGGGCTCAAGCCCCTGTGTCTGAAAAGGGGGGGGGCTAATTTCAGTGTAAAATAAGAAAAACTCAGCATTCATGACCAACTTTCGAGAACCCCGCTCCCCTAGTTCCTACAGGCTAATCTGTTGTTTTCGAGTGGTAGTGCGCTCTGATGTAAATGAGTGACATCAACATATCAAAAAGCGAATTATATCAGAGAAAACTCACGAGCATTTTTGGCAGGCACTTCGCTTCTGGGTTATGAAAAAAAATATAGTGAAAAGATAAAAGAGTTCAAATATGATCGAGTATTGTATAAAAACAACCATCTAGAATTGATCTTAGAATCAAAGCTATTCAAAGCTTTACCATGAAATGTGATAGTTGGCGAGAACACATACAGATGGATACTTGGTTGCCCATCATAAGGGCTTTAGCCCACCAGCCCCAGAAACAAAATGTGACACAAATCAGTGGTGGATCCGTAAGGGGTTCATGGGGGTTCAAGCGAACCACCCTCGGTAGCCAGATTATTTCATTTTCATGCAGAAATTTAGTCACAATTGTGTAATACGGGTAGGAAAACGAACCCCCATTTTTGTATATTGGAACAACCCTCACAAAAGTCCTGGATCCTCAGCTGTATTTGACTGTACATACAATACATAACCCGCCAATGCCAGGCCAGTTAGCTAGTGATCCGTTGACAAATGCTTTGTTTGTTTGTTTGAATGGGGTTTTACGCCGCTTTCAACAATCTTTCAGTTATATCACGGCAGCTGGAGCACCTAACAATGGAATCCTGGTATTTCTCACACCAGTACTACCATTACTTCCATTCCTAGCCTCCAGCTGCTATCCCACATAGGTCTACAATTATCGACCCATTGGTGAGAGACAAATAGTCGGAAAGGATGAGTGCCGCCGTCGGGGATCGAACCCAGGACCTCTAGATTGACAGTCCGACGCGCTTACAACTGCGCTATGACGGCGCAGCATCAGAGGAAGCAATTTTATATTGGGGTGACTAAAGCCCCAGTGTCTGAATATGGGGGGGCTAACTTGGATTTTCACTGAATTTTCAGTGTAAAATAAAGAAAACTTGGCATTTTTGACAATCATTGGGGGTGGGGGGCAGCCCCCCCCCGCCAGGTTACGCCCTAGCCACCGGTGACCGGTCAACTCGGCCCATTTATAACTCGGCCCATCGGCAACTCGGCCCATCGTAAAACTCGGCCCGGTCAACTCGGCCCCAATATATGGTATATAGTGATATGTGTCGACTATATTTGTTGATTCAAAGGGTGTCGGAATACTGGCACGTGTAAAGACAGTGACAGGTTAAGTTTAAGTCTATTTCAAAAGGTGTGAAACAATCAATCGGTTTTCTTGTTGTTGTTTAGCGAAACTCATCAGCAAGCGCGTGTGATATCGTTGTGGAATATGTTTTCGTCCGTCATATGTTTTCACACCAATTAATGTTTTACTTATTTTGTGAGGAAAGGTTGTTGTACAATAATTTTTTTCGTTGTCTGAAATTAGTTTAGAAACATAGCTATCGCAATAAGTCTTTCACAAATGTCCCAGGTCAATTTAATCTACAAAAGAATTATTTTAGTGTGAGCTGCTTCTTTTTTATGTGTTTTGCTAAGTCTGTTTTTCGACCTTTGTATATCTCCAATTAAAATAAATCTAGATGAATCTTATAAAATCTAGCTATGTTGATTGGTGATTTGACATAAAATTTTGATGTCACTTGACTATCAAGTGGTTTTCTCTAGTATAAATAGCTTCTTTTTCCAAATGAAGATTAGATGATTCTTATATTTTACCAGTCCTTACAGCATTTTTAACAAAAATATACAGCAAATATTCTTGAACATATTTCACTTTTAACTCTATAAATTCTTTGCATGCTTTATAAAATGAATAAGTACATTCTCAACAAACCTTGTGTAAAGGTTGGGGAAGTGTATTAATTTTTTTTTCAAAATTAGGTGCCTTTTTGTTTATGTGGGTTAGGATTAGCACGGAATTACAGGTTCAGAACTGGAAATTTTTTTACCATTTGCAAATTGGTTGGTATATAATTATTTTGTAACAGTTACTTAGAAAATATACATATGAAGAAAGGTAAATCATTGTATTTTAGAAATGACTGGTTTCTATATTCAAATCCTGTTTCCACATCCGTAAATGGCCCATTTATAAAATAGGACGAAAACATATGACACTGTTTAACTGACCCCAAAAATCTTGACCAGAATCGTAAACAGGAAAAGAATATTCATAACAATGCATTAAAGCTTAGAAGGAAGAAAAAAACTAAAGAGAATATACTTTGATATTATATGCAGGAATTCTTTAAAACAATAGATTTTTGTAACCGCAAAACTGAAAACCCATTATTAGGACGAAAACCCATACCGCGAGGATATGTAGTAATCATGATTAAATCCAAGGTGACATGAAATGAAATGTCATTTGGATAATCGAAATGAAAAATGATAAGAAGGAAAAATTGCACTTTTAATATTTCTGTTTATTCCTTATATAAATTTTTAAAATAAAATGATACAAACATATAAATTGATAAATGATTTATTATGGTTAAAATCAAGCAAATTATTAAACAAATTTTATCAATCATGAAAAAGTGGTTAGTATAACCCATTACATCGCTGTAGATTAAAAAGTACATTGAACAACAACAATACATTTAAGTCAGTACGATTCCCCCCCTAAAAAATAATTATGTGGCAACATAACAACAAAAAAATAATATAATAATGAAAAAAAAATCTAAAGCAATTTCAAATATACATCGCAATATACTGGCATTACTATATACTACATATTGGGGCCGAGTTGACCGGGCCGAGTTATTCGATGGGCCGAGTTGACTGGTAACCTAGCCACCAATGTTCCTCTACGGGCCTGTGCATACAATACATAACAATATTACCAGTTTGCCCTCGTTGTTTACTTTTTCTTATAACATATTTATAACCATTTTCCATCTTCGTATGAATTTATAAAGCGGGTGGCTGCTTCGTCCCTCCTTTACCTCCATTTTGTCATGCACTAAAGTCAAGTCCATTCAAATCGTTATCAAAAAAAGGAGGCGGGGCAAAGGGATGATTGACACCATGCGCAAACGGTGTACATGATCTTTACATAGAAAAATATTATCGTTGTCCATGTTTTTTCTTACAAAAAGTATTTATCAAAAATAGGGGATTAAATTACATGTTTTAAATCATTACATATAGCAGTATGTCAGTTTAGCAGCTTACGGAAGTATCACATAGTGAATTTTGTAAGTTGTTAAAAATTCCTGAACCTAGATGTCTGTGGATTTATGAGATCAAATCAAACGAAATGTTGTCAAATTGTCAGTAGATGTACGATATCAAAATATGATATTGTCAAATTGTTAAATATATGTCAAACTATGACCTATGCATGTATCAGCATATAAAAATGCAATTTCTAAATTTTGCACTTTCCTTATCTTGGGGTAATAAAAAGCAGCATTGTTGAAGCAGCTCTTGAACAGATTTTCATGTATTTTCAAGGAAATTGATCTGCTTATCCAATACTCATTGGTGGCATTTTAAGAAAAATATTCTTTCTTCCAGTTAAATCTACTTAAATTTACTGTAAGTTTGATTTTATATGGTATATTCCCTATGCCCTATTTTGAAACATTGGAATTCATTGGGTGGGTTTGTTGGTGTGCTGGTTTTGTCAATAACAACTGTTTTGCTAATACGTAATTGATATGTCATGGAAACCACAAATAAGGAAATTTTTGGTGCAATTGACAGAATGAATATTAACCAGATAAATTCCAAAGCCTTTTTCTTGAGAGGTATCTAAAAACAGGATCATGCATAAACAGATTAAGTCTTATCATCAATATTGTGGGGTCCTAGACACTCTAAATTTAGCATCATATAGGTTCTTGCTTAAGATTAAGGAAGTGGTAGATTTCAAAGGGTTCTTAGGGTTCCTTTGAACCTCTTTTTGGCCTTATTTTTTGGGGGGGAACAAAAAAATCTGGTAGTAATAGACACCCCCCCCCCCCTTGGTAAGTTTGATTACCCTTTACAGAAATTCTGAATCCGTCATTGTTAGGTAACCCATTCCCACACATTGATGCTTTTTGACACCTCCTCTGGAAAAATGTTTGTGGAAAACACTTGAAAATGAAGAATTTGCTTGTACCAAGCAATTTCTTTATTTTACACGATGTTTAATACCCAGAAAGCTGAAAAAAGTCTAAAATTTCATGAACTTTAAATCGTCGTCTGCAACTTCTTTTAATATGGACCAGTCTGAAATTTTGCCGTCTGGTGATTGGTTAAATCAATATGTATACTGACCATTGTTTTGCACATACCAATCAATGTGAAATAATTCAGGACGTTGTTACTTTGTTTTCTTCTGTTGAGTTTGGGTCATATGCATATCAGGTCATGCTGTGTTGATAATATAACTAAGTAAGTCCTCTTAACCTTTACTAGAAAACATCCTAAAAAGCCACTTTTTACTCATCAGATTACTGTGAAGATAATATCTTACTCATATGTACATATGTCTAAATGTTCATTTGAGCGTATTTTAAGGCATTTGAATTTTTAGCTCACCTGAGCATGAAGTGCTCATGGTGAGGTATTTTGATCACCATCCATCCTGTATCAACAATTTTAAAATGACATCTACCAAAATGTTTGGCCAATTTCAATCAAATTTCGCAGTAATGTTCCTTAGGTGGTTGACTTTGAAAATTATTAAAAGAATTGAAATCTGTTGAAAACTCTGATTGCAATGGCAACAAAACTGAAATTTAAAAAGATATATAGTTAAAGATTACCTTATCCTCATCTAGAAGGCACAGAGCCTTGATGATTTGCATGAAGTATCAATAAATTGACCTCTGTCAGAATTTCTAAAATCATCACCCTAGGGTCCCCAGGGGGGATTGGGTTTATGAAATAAAGAAGGATTTTTAAAACAACATCTACTCCCAAACCACTGGGCCAATTTCAACCAAATTTGGCAGAAATTTTCCTTAGGTTGTGCCCTTTAGAAATTTCTGAAGGAATCGAAATCTGTTGAAAACGCTGGTTGCCATGGCAACAAAACTGAAATTTATAAAAAATGTTTGAAAATTATTTTCTTATGATTCAGAAGGTGTAGCCTTGATATTTTGCATGAAGCATCAGGGCATCGACCTCTTTCAAAATTGCTGAAATTTCAGAGCCCCAGGGGGGATTTTGCCTAAAAAGAAATAAAAAAAGGCAACTCTTTCCAAAATATGTGGGCAATTTTAACCAAATTTGTCAGAAATTTCCCTTAGGTTGACATCTTTTAATAATTAATAAAAGATTTGAAATCTGTTGAAAGCATTGGTTGCCATAGCAACATAAGTTAATCTCTATAAATTTCAAAGGATTTCTTCTCCAGATCCAGTTAGTATCATGCCTTGAAGAAAAAGAACCTTATCTTAGGTGAGCGCAAGAGCCACTGGCCCTCTTGTTTTCTTATCTAAGAATTAGATTCAGAAACATTGATACCTCCCTTTAAAATCAAGTATTAGACAGCTTTGACTTTCTGGGGGTGAACTTCAGAAAATAAGATTGAATACAGTTTTCAATTCTTTTCTGATGTAGAGTCCTAGAGGACTTGCATGAGACAATTTTTAGAGTCATTGCTACTTATTTGTGGTTCTCAGACTTGTAAAACATCTGTTCATCAAAACCTGGATATAGGCTGAGAGGAGGTCAAAAAGGCTGAACTGAACTCTGAATCTGATAGTTTTTTCCTGGCTGTGCACAGGGAAGCTAGTCTCCAAACTGAGTCAGGCTAATCTCCTTGCTTGTCTGTGTTTGGCATCTTATATGCTGAGAGACAGGCTTTTGGCAGTTATGACATCAGGAAGTACTATTGAACCTCTTAATTTCAACCTTTATCAAAACAATTCACTGCTTAATAGCATCTGGCACAAACATTGCCATAACCTTACTCTGGTATGAATTCCAAAAATATTGCAAACATTTTACAAAACTAATGGATCAAACTAACAATCTAGCTACCAGAGCTTTGGAACCAAGGGGACTATGTCCCAATGGTCTGCAAAAAAGGGGACATTCATGATTTTGAGGGACAAATGGTGTAAAAAGGCGACCTTGGCAGATTACTGCACCACAATCTCTATCCAGTGATTGTCAAGCAAAGCATGTAGACAGATATCACATTTTCTTGTTTATTGTAGATGTTCAAGATTCCCTGAAAAGTAAATCAGCATGGACAAACAAAGTCCTGCATCAAAAGAAAATCAACCTCAGACTCAAGTTCAAGGTGGACATGGTCAACAACAAGAAAAAGTTAATATTCCAGTTGAAACATTTATGCAATTGTTACAACAATTTATTGCAAAAACCAGTAGAAAAACATCCATTGTGAATCATTGCCAAAAAAGTCCTCTAGTCAGAGCTAAATCAGATCCTCTCCACGGTACAGCTGATCCAGTTTCGAGGAGGAAATCTATACCTGAAATCTTCATCTTTCCAGATCTTAAAGAAAACTCAAGTTCTTACTCTGAAACCCCACAGGTATCCTGTAGACCAGCATCATGTGACAGACAAACAGCCAAGACTGATGATTCAGTTTCCAGGTCAGAACTAGGGGCACACAAAGAGAACAAAACTGGAGGAGAAATTCCAGAGATGCTGCCACTCTCTCTATCATATGAAGACAGAAAAGCAAGTTTTCCAGGGGTGTCTGAAGTATACTTTAAAAATGTGGTGAATGAACTGATCCGGACAAAGAAATACATGAAGGACCTTCAGGACCAATATGTAAGTACATGTAATACACATAATTCTTTTTGTTGAATAAAAAGTGGTTTAACCCATTCCCACACAATGACACTTTGCAACTCCCCTCAAGAAAATAAAGGGGAAAACATAGTGTAAAATAAAGGCATTGCTTGCAACAAGCAATTTCTTCATTTTTCACAATGTTTTCTACCCAGAAAATTGAAAAAATGTCAAATTTCATTAACTTTAATTTGCTGTCTGCCACTCCTTTCAATTTTGGATCAGTCTAAAATTTTGCAGTATGGTTGAGTCTGTTTTGCAATGAAGAGCATGCATGTAATCAGGCTGATCTCAAATGCCTATACTTTCTGCCAATATAGGACTCTTTATTCAAATATAGGGTTACAAAAATAAGTGTTACCCGAAACAGGAAGTTAATCTATGAAATGAATATAGGATGGAAAATAATTTTTAGAAAAGGGAAAAATACAACTTTAGAAAAGTCAGACTATGTATCATATACCTAGTGTAATTCGACAGTGAGGATATTAGCTTTCACCCTGAAAATCAGAAACAACTTCTTTATCCGAAAAACAGGAGGCTATTTCAGTCACCTGGGCGTGATGCATAATGCTTTTGTCAAAGTTTTATGTGCAGGTATTAGATCAGACAAAATGCTGAATATTTGCACATGTGCCTTTCTGGCCACCCTACCATAACTTCTTTGGAAAGAGTAACGCAAATAATTCACCCTTGTGTGTTTTGTAAACATGTAACTTAAGTAATACAATGCTATATATAAAAATAGACCAAACTAGGAAGCAGCTGACAAAGATGACAAATTGGAAAGCTATCTTGCTTTTAACCTTCTAACCCATTCCCACACAATTACACTTTTTGATGCCCCTCAAGAAAAACAATCAGGCACACATGAAGAACAAACTCTTTATATTACACAACATTTTCTACCTTGAAAGATGAGAAAATCTAAATTTCATAAACTTTAAACTGTTGTCTGCAACTCAATTTGGACAAGTCTAAAATTTTGCAGTAATAGGTTAAATCAAATCAAATGCGAAAAAAGAAAACATTTCAGGTACATATGAATTAAGTATAAAGAGGTTTAACCATTTCCTATTTAATCCCTTGATTTTATATTGAGAAAATATTGTAGAAAAAGAAGAAATTGCTTGTGACAAGCAATTTCTTCTTTTTCCACCATATTTTCTACCCCAGTAAATGGTTATTTTTCAAATATAATCCACTGTAAATTTTCGTCTGCAAAACCTTTGAATTTCGTCAGGTCTAAAATTTCACAAAACAGGAAAGGGGTAAAGTCCCAATACCTCTTTGTCAATTCAATAGAAAAGATTAATTTGTTTTTCCAAACCATTTTCATTGTGAATAGCATGAATCTTTCAATATTAAATTCAATCTTATCAACTGATTGATTAATCCATTCCCACACAAAGACGCTTTTTGACACCCCTAAAGAAAAGCAATTGAGAAAACATTGTGCCAGGAAGTTGAAAAAAATCTATAATTTCATAAACTTTAAATTGCTGTCTGCAACTCCTTTCATTTTGGACCAGTCCATGATTTTGCAGTCTGGTAATGGGTTAAGCCTGAACACTTGATGTCTAATTGACCCTGAGGTCAAGAGCTCGAACTCTACCAACATTCTTTTCAATATTTGATATAAGTCATGGCAACGTGTCATTTGCAGGAATCACTCCCCTGAGAGAAATATCTAAGGGCCAAAACACAATATTTTCAGATTTTTGAGGGTTAGAATCCCAGTTTATGAGTCTATCACAAACCTGATGTATATATGAGAAGAAGAACACATGTCCAGACTAGAATTATATAGTTTTTTTTAGTGTGAAAAATTACAGAAAACCATGGTTAAATGAACCATACTCCATGATAAAGCTGATATACTGTTGAAAGTGGAATTAAACCCCACAATTTATATAATCAATGAAACTTTTCACATGTATTAACCCTTGTCATACTAATCCCGGAATATTCCTGCTGTGATAAAAGCTTTGACAAATGCATAGACTAAGATCAGCCTGCACAGATGTGCAGTCTGATCTTAGCCTACACTACCTGCTTCTTCTTATTGTGTGAGAAAATCCATGAACCCAATATCAATCTAATTATGTCATCATTTTAAAACACAGTGAAAAGATTATAAAAATTCAGCTTGACAAGGGTCAAATCTCATAAATTCATGTAGTTGAATTTTACCTAATGTTGACATTGAATTGCCAATATAGTTATCTAGCATGAAGTAGAGTCACCGACAGCTCTTGGAAAATTTTTATCATTATATGACATCACAAAGAAAACCTATCATATTATAATGAGCTCTTTAATCAATTACCAAACAACAAAATTCTTGACTAGCCCAAATTCAAAGAAATTGCAGACAACAATATAAAATTCATGAAAATTTAGATTTTATAAACTTTCTGTTTAGAAACATTGTTTGGAACAAAGAAATGTTTTCCAAATTGATTTTCTTCAGGGGCTTCAAAAAGTGTCATTGTGTGGAAATAGGTTAAGAAATCTTTGTATGCTTGGTCATTTTATATGGTATAGTGTAAAGACTGTATCTATTTGTAAGCTCTTTGAATTACTGGTAAGCAAGATTGGTAAACACAATTTTAATTTCTTTCACTTCAGAAACTCCTGATCCAGGATAGAGTAGAGAATGATAAGCTTAAAAGAGAGGTTCACAGTTTGAGATTTATGGCTCAACAATTGAAGGTAAACCAAATATGGTATGAAATTGTGCTTGTTAACCCTTTATCAGACAACAAAGTTTTAGAGTGGCCCAAATGGAAAAGATTGAAGATAGCTAGTCAACTTGCATGGAAACTGAAAAATAGAACAGAAAACATTTTGCAAAGGGAGCAATTGCTTACATAAAAAGCCATTGAGCTACTTTCATGGCATGGTGTCTGTTTTTGCATCCATCCATCCGACTGTAAACTTTTAAAGGGAGGTATCAACGTTTCTGAAACCTAGATAAGAATAATTTCCTGATTGCCCAAAAATACACTCAAACATACACATAATACTTAAATATGAGTTCAATTTTGTAATCTGACAGGCTTAAAGTGGCTTTTTGTGTATATTTAACCCATTCCCACTCAATCCCTCCTTTTTACGCATCCCAAGAAAAAAGCCTTGGAAAACATTGTGGAAAATGAAGAAATTGCTTGTATCAAGCAATTTCTTCATTATCCACAATGTTTTCTATCCAAAAAGATGAAAAAAACTCAGATTTCATCAACTTGAAATTGTCGTCTGCAGCTTCTTTCAATTTGGACCAGTCTAAATTTTTCTGTGTGGGAATGGGTTAAGAAAGGGTCTGTGGGAATCCCAGATGCTTTTAGAAATCTTGATGTTTGGTTGTCAACATTTTATGACTTCATTTGCGTATGACCAAACAGAAGTGGCAAGGGAAACAACCATTGTCTTTAATAAACCACATCAAGTGGTTAGTGCAAAACAACGGAAAATGTCCACTCTTATGAAGTTTTGGACTGATCTTTACAGAAGTGAAAACTGGCAAGCAAAAAAATTCCTAATGACGTCTCGATGACGTTGGTTTGAGCCAGTTCAAACTGAATGAATGAATCCAATAGTTATACCAACTATGTGAATGTCCCAATATTCATTGGAACTGTATCAGCATAATCTGAAAATAGTTTAAAGCCTACATAGGCTATTAGGGAAATATCCTGGTTTATTTTGATAAATAACCTCTGATTTATGCAAAATCACTTTTCAGTATATTGTATTCTAATAATATACTAGAGGAAATAAAAATGATTAAAATCTGTGACATGAATAACACATCAATACCTCCCTTTTCAACTTAAAAATCTCCTCAGAGAGCACTGAGCAGATTTCAACCGAATTTCATAGGAAGGATAGTTTGGTGACCCTTTATCAGATTCCTTCAAAGAATTTCATTGGATGAAAAACATGGCTTTTATGAGCGAGGCTAATTCACATATCTGGTAAAAGCTTTGAAAATCCTGTCAGAAACCAGTGGATGGATTTCAAACAAACTTCACAGATATGATCCTTGGTGACCCTTAATCAGATTCCTTCAAAGAATTTTGATCGGATGAAAAACATGTGTGAATCAATGAGACTTAGTTCCATATGAAGTACATATATAATGAAAACTTTAAACTCTTTTTCTGGGTTCTGATTGATTTGAACCAAATTTCACAGGAATGATCCTTGTAGGTATTTTTACAGATTTCTCAAAAGAATATCGATCAAAACATGTGGGTTTTATTTTGATATATAGCATGTATTGAAAACTTTTAAAGTCTTTTCCTCAGAAACCCGCAGAATGATGGATTTCGATCAAAATTTACAGGAGTGGTCCTTGGGTGACTCTTTTTCTGAATCAGTTACATTCATGTATCCACAGCTTTGCATTTTAGCAGATTCACTGTAGACTGTTTAATGTTGTTAGAGTTAGGATTTCAAAGTCTGATTAAGGTGCTAGATATCTTTTAGATGAAAACTAATTTGATTATTCTCCAGAATACCCAATCTTCCAAAATATATCCCTATCCAAAAGTTGGGTCCAGGATGGTCCCTTAATCCATTAGAACAAACGGCTCTTGTTCTCACATTATGACATAATTTGGACAAAATTAATGACAAATAAGTTTTTAACTATGCAAGTCTATATGATTTTGTACATCCCTCTTCATGTTGTATTTCCAGCGAGAGCACAAGATACTGACAGATCAGAACAAGAAGTTAAAACTAAAGTTAAAGGCTTATCAGCCAGTGGGTATGAATGAGAGCTTTGAGCTTGAGTCATCAGATGGTTCTGAGTTCTGTGAGACGGCTGCACAGACAGACTCTAAAATGGTATGTGATAACCCAAACAAACAATTCTTTGTTAGAATGAGACTATTTGGATTTGATTTGTAGGTTGATTGTATTAACCCTTTACTGTTTCTCAAAATTTTGGACTTGTCCAACTTCAAACTAGGCTAGCAGACGACATTTTTAAGTAATGTCATTTCAAAATGTAACCATCCTATATGAGAGAAAAAGTTATGAAAAAAGAAGATGCTTGTTTCAAAAAATTTCTTCTTTTTTCACAATGTTTTCTCAAGTATAAAAAACAAGGACATGACAATCAGGGAAAGAGTTAAGTTTAGTGCCACATTGTACGGTGTCACAGCTGGTGAACCCAGCAACCACTTTCTACTGTTTCTTACTCCAATCCTAGTCCCTTGCTGCTTATTCCTCAAAAGTGCACTATCTACCATTTAGCCTTTAGATTACAAATGGCATGATTTTTCTTAATAAGAGCTTCCTCCACAGCAGCAATGTTAACAAAGAACAAGATTTGTTTATTAAACATCATACGCATCCATAATTTTTGTCAAAACTTACAGTAGCATGTAAACTAGTGATATGACCTTGAACTTGGAAAGAAAAGAAAAAATATTGGGACTTGGAATACAACATTGAAATATTAAAACCCTATCATTTACCATGCAAAAGCTGTAGCCAATCTTTAAGCGTTTTTCTGTATAAATGTGGCCTTGAAAAGTGAACTTGATCTTGATAAATGAATTAATTTAAAGGTAAATTGACCACAATGAATTCATCAAATCCTATTAAAAGTAATGGCTATAGTTCCTGTGACAATATTTTTTTTTTAACAATTTGACCTTTTTAAGTGAATTTGATCCCCCCTAGTTGCCATCAGCGAAAATGGCAAACACATGAGTAATTTGATTGTCCTACCACTAACCAATCAAGAGTTATGTCTAAGAATTTGAATCTGACTTTGAAAAACGACCATAACTTTGACCTAGCTTAATGACCTTGGCATTGATACAAATATGAAGGCCTTAGAACAAATATCAAACAAGTGGAATATGAATGCTTGCCAGGTGACATTGAAAGATGTACCAAAAGAAAGGTCTTAAGTCAAGGTTAACTCATGTAAATTGATTGAATTGGTTTAAACATCACTCTTTGCAGTAGCTCAGCTCATCCTACTGACGATTATCCACCCATTGGTGAGAGACAAATGTCAGAAAGAATATTCGCCTCATATGAGGAACAAAACTTGTCAAACATGATATCCCTACCATGTATGATATTTTAGTTATCACAAATATTGTTTTAAAAGCAAACTTACAGAATGCCATTGACCTTACATGACCCTAGCAGTGGTACCAACCACAAGGATAACAAATAAACCCGGGTAGAATATAGAGCTGTATGATTAAGCTGTGAAAAATAAGTGACAATTTTTAGATTTTTTTTCATTGTATCAATTAGACCTTCAAAATGTGATCTTGACCGGTATGCTTGAACTTGATACACCAGCAACGTCTTGCCACTGGGAAACACTTGTGACAATCAATACCAAATCACTCGCCAATCAAGAGTTATTGCTTATGTTAAACATTTCAATGTATAAACAGATAATCAGACCGAGAAAATGTTGTAATCCTGATCTGTCAATGCAGGAGCATAATAGTATTATAGGTCATAGATTTCTCATTTTATACAAATAGATAGAAAAAAAAAACAATTCAAATGCTTGCTTAGAGGGATTTAATGCATGTGTGTAAAGTGTGTTCAGATAGCTTATTGAATTTTAAAAGTTTCAACAAGATAATTGCTACAAGTCCCTTTTGTTTACCTTATATGTCATAATCAAATGTTAAATCTATGTGAAGATATAAATATGAATATCATATATACCGGGGTATATGTTGATACTAATTCAACTTTTGCCAGACAATAAAGCTTTTGTCTGGTCAAGTTGATAAACTTTTAAAACTTTTTGTCTTTTACGGTAGAAAATAATGTGAAAAATGGAGGGATTACTTGTTACAAGAATTACTTTCATTTCCACAATGTATTCTCAAGCTTTTTTCATCAGAGGTTTAAAAAAGGAAAACAAAAGAGATTTCTTTCCAGTCTCCCAGTGTGGCTATGTGTATTAGGAGAATTACAGTAGATGCATTTCAAATACATTGGCTGTCCTTACCTATTATCTATAGAACAAGATGCTCAAAACTGAGTGATTTTAAGAACTTCTTCAGTTTGTTACTTTTTTGTCAAAATGGTGTTCCTAAACTATTGTTCAAATTCTTTCAAACTTTAGTGAAAGTTGATATATCAAACAAAGATATACATTTTTAGCTCCAATGGCTGAAATCCAGCGAGCTATTGTCATGGGTTGTGTCCGTCGTGCGCCAGTCCATGCGTCCGTTTGTAAACTTTTACTTTTAAAATCTTCTCCTCAGAAAGTACTGAACAGAATTCAACCAAATTTCACAGAAATGATCCTTGGGTGACCCCTTATTAAAGCCCTTCAAAGAATTCTGATCGGATGATAAACATGGTTTTAATGGATGGGGCTAATTTCCATCTATGGTGAAAACTTTAACCCTTTCCTTTTTAACCCCTGCTTTTCACGTCCCTGTGATTTTATAATCAAGAAAACATTATAGAAAAAGAAGAAATTGCTTGTAATAAGCAATTTCTTCTTTTTCTACAATTTTTTCTACCCCACTGAATGGTTATTTTTCAAATGAAATCTACTTAAAGTTTTCGTCTGCAAAATCTTATAATTTGGACAGGTCTAGAATTTTGAAAAACAGAAAAGGGTTAAAAATCTTTTTCTCAGAAACAAATTGATAGATTTCAGCTAAATTTTACAAGAATGATAATTGGGTGACCCTTTATCAGATTCCTTCAAAGAATTTTGATCGGATGAAAAACATGGGTTAAATCATCAGGGCTAATTTCCATATATGGTGAAACCTTTGAAAATCTTCTCCTGAGAAACCAATGGATGGATTTCAACTAAATTTCACTGGATTGATTCTTGAATGGCCCTTATTAGATTCCTTCAAAGAATTTTGATAGGACAGAAAACATGGCTTTAATGGGCGGGCCAGGGCTAATTAGCTTTGAAAATTTTCTTCTCAGAAACCATTGGATTGATTTCAACCAAATGTTACTGGAATGATCCATTGGTGACCCCAAATAAGCTTGCTAAAAAAAGTGTTGATTTGCTGATAACTTTGCTTTAATGGCTTGGGCTAATTTCCATATATGGTAAACAATGAAAAGCTACAATTTTCTCGGATTACAAATGATTATAAATTTTCAACAAAATTTCACAAAATGATCCTTTGGTGACTGTTTGTCAGATTCTTTCATAAAATATGGCTCAGATAAAAATGATGGCTTTTATTGTGGGGTGGGGGCCCTTATGTTCATATATGGTATATGATGAAATTTTGAAAACCTTATTCTTGCAAACTGCCGGATGGTTTTCAACAAAATTTTTCAAGAAGGATAAGTAAATTCAAGCTGGTGGTGTAAATCAGGCACTCAAGCGCCTCTAGTATAAAGAATAACATAGTTGAAAAAAATGACATGAATATGCGTTGGGCTTTTATTAGGTCACCTGACCGAATGGTCATGGTGACCTATTGCAATCATCGTTTGTCCGTCGTCGTCCGTCGTCCGTCGTGCGTTGTCCGTCGTCCGTTAACTTTTAAACATTTTCATCTTCTTCTCAAGAACTACTGGGGGATTTCAACCAAACTTGGTAGAAAGCATCATTGGGGGATGCCAAATCAAGTTTGTGAAAATAGGGGTTCTGGGGTCATAGGGGCCCAAATAGGGGGCAAAAAGGGGTAATTTTTGGTACTTCTTTAAAAATCTTCTTCTAATAAACCGTTAATGCCAGAGCTTAAATATTTTGTGTGCATGACAACTAGGACAGGTATATTATAAATTGTGAAATTCATGCCCCTGGGGTCATGTATGGGGCCACACCCAGAGGTCAAAGTTCATCATGTTAAGAAATTCACATTTTCATCTTCTTCTGATGAAGTACAAAGCCAATTTCAAACAAGAAGTACAAAGCCAATTTCAAACAAACTTGGTGAAAAGCATCATTTGGTAATGGTTATTTGGATTTGTGAAAATAAAAAGGCTGGGGGGTCAGGGGGCCCTGAAATGGGGACCAAAAGGGGGTAATTTTTGGTAACTTTAAAATATTTCATCTTCTTCTCAAGAACTACTGGGCGGATTTCAACCAAACTTGGTAGAAAGCATCATTGGGGGATGGCAATTCAAGTTTGAAAATAGGGGTTCTGGGGGTCAAAGGGGCCCAAATAGGGGGCAAAAAGGGGTAATTTTTGGTACTTCTTTAAAAATCTTCTTCTAATAAACCGTTAATGCCAGAGCTTAAATATTCTGTGTGCATGACAACTAGGACAGGTATATTATAAATTGTGAAATTCATGTCCCTGGGGTCATGTATGGGGCCACACGCAGAGGTCAAAGTTCATCATGTTAAGAAATTCACATTTTCACCTTCTTCTGATGAAGTACTAAGCCAATTTCAAACTAACTTGGTGAAAAGCATCATTGGGTACTGATTATACAGATTTGTGAAAATTAAAAGGCTGGAGGTCAGGGGTGCCTAAAATGGGGACCAAAAGGGGGTCATTTTTGGTAACTTTTAAACATTTTCAACTACTGAGGGGATTTCAACCAAACCTTTTTCTAATTCTTTCAAACAAAATCACTTGTCTTGAAGCTCTTTTACTCAGGTGACCCACTGGGCCTCTTGTTTCATTACCAGACAATAAAACCTTACCCTCGTCCAATTCAAAATAAGTCGCAGATAAAAATTAATGTCCAGATTCAGAATTCACTTATTTTGTCCTTCAGGAAAGAGAAAAATTGCTTGTTTTGCTTTTTGTATCAACACTTTCTTCATTTCCCACTATGTTTCGTAAAGCTTATTATTATATGCCAGAAGGATTGTATTTTGTTAAGGCCAAACTCCTCTGTCTGTCTGTCCAATAGCAATTTTTTGTGTGCACAACTCCTCCTACAGTTTGAATTGGAATGGGCTGAAACTTACCACAATAAATCTCTAAGATGTCTAGTTGAGTTGGAGACAAAAATTATTCAAATAGTTCAAGATGTTTTGGAATGATCTGACCTTGATTTACCCATGCAGGTTAAAATTTAAGTGGCTAAAATCATTAACCTCGGGCAGAAATGTCCCTCAGGTTGTCCCCTTTTAATAATAACTAAAAGATTTGAAATCTGTTGAAATCTGTTGATAGCACTGGTTGCCATGGCTGATTTTAGTTTCATTTAACAGCGGTCTACTCCAGACCCATTTAGTATTGGGCCTTGAAGCAAAAGATCCTTATCTCAGGTGAGCACCAGGTCCACCGGCCCTCTTGTTAACAGATCAACACATTTCAATACAGTCATTTTTTAGCTAGGCTGTTTTCGGAGAAACCCAAGGTTATGAGATAGCCTTAGTGTTGTCGTCGTCGTGCGAAAACATTGACATTTTGTGATATCTCTACTAAAGGAATTCACTTGAAACTTGGCAAACTTGTTCGCTATCAAAAGAGCAATCTATACTATCAAGGGGGAAAACTCAAAATGAATTTTGTGTGAATTATGCCCCTTTTTTGACTTACATTTTTCATCCACTTTTCAGCACCCAACAGCCTAGCGTAGGCACCCGTAGGCGGTGTTCTTGATTAGCTTACCTGAGCACAAAGTGTTCTGGGTGAGCTACTGTGATTGGTCATTGTCCGTCTGTCCGTCCTTTCACAATTTATAAAAAAGTCATCTCCTCACAAACTAACCATGAAATCTTCTCCTCCTAAACCATTAGGCATAGAATGTTGATATTTGGCATGTTTCAATGGGGTCAAAATAATACCTTGGATCAAAGGAGAAAATCTTTAAAAATGTTCTTCTCCAAAACCATTAAGAGAATAGTTTTAATATTTTGTATACAATGTATATCATTAATTTAAGCCTTGAGCGATCATACCCAGGGGAGCAATATAGGACCATCATGGTCCTTTTGTTTATACTTTTAAACAATTTAATTGATGTATACATTGTGAGAAAAGGAAAAATCACTTGTTATAAGTAATATTTCCTTCTCTCACAATATTTTATACATTATATGGCACCTAACCCTTTTCTGTTTTTTATACGCTGCCGGAGGCGGTCGTAAACTCGTATCATCTTCTCTGTCTGTCTGTCTGTACATCATACGTCCACTTTTCTCGTAAGCGCAACTCCTCCTAAGTTTCTGCTTGGATCTTTTTGAAACTTGGTCAATGTTATCACCTTAATTGGTAGATGTGCATGAAGTAAAGATTTTATGGTCATTGATTTTTGCCTCAGTTATGCCCCCTTAAAACTTAGTCAATGGGGCTTATTGAACTTGCAACCTTGTGAATGCAACTCCTCCTAAGTTTATGGCTGGATCTTAATGAAACTTGGTGGATCTTATAACCTAAATTGGTAGATGTGCATGAAGTAAGGATTTTATGGTTCACTAGTTTTTCCCTGAATTATGCCCCCTAAAAACCTTAGTATCTGGGGCTTATTGAAATTTCAGCCTTGTGAACGCAACTCCTCCTAAGTTTCTGCTTGGAAACTTTTGAAACTTGGTCAATGTTATCACCTTAATTGGCAGATGGGCATGAAGTAAGGAATTTATGGTTCATTGATTTTTTTTGCTTCAGTTAGCCTTCTTAAAACTTAGTCTCTGAGGCTTTATGAAATTGCAGCCTTGTGAATGCAACTCCTCCGAAGTTTCTGGCTGGATCTAAATGAAACTTGGTCAATGTTATCACCTTAATTTGTAGATGTGCATGAAGTAAGGATTTTATGGTTCATTGATTTTTCCCTGAATTATGCCCCCTTAAAACTTAGTATCTGGGGCTTATTGAAATTGCAGCCTTGTGAATGCAACTCCTCCTAAATTTTTGTCTTGATTTAAATGAAACTTGGTCAATGTCATCACCATAATTTGTAGATGAACATCGATCAAGGATTTTATAGTTCATTAATTTCCCTGAATTATGCCCCCTTGAAACTTAGTATTGCAGGCTTATTGAAATTGTAGCTTTGTGAATGCAACGCCTCCTAACTTTTTGTCTTGATTTAAATGAAACTTGCTAATGTTTTGAATTTTGTTCTGTCAAAATAAGTATAGTCTACAATTATTTTTCGTGAAATAGCAGCAAATTGGTGGCGTATATTGTGACGATGGCACTCTTGTGTTATAATTTTAGACTGATCCAAATGGAAATGAGTTGCAGACTACAATTTTAAGATTATGAAATTTTGGATATTGTTTATTTTTTGTAACAGCCCACTTCTTCATTTTCCACAAAGTTATCCAAAGCTTTTTTTCCTTGGGGGGATGTCTTAAATTGTCATTGACTGGGAAAGGGTTAATTTCAGTAAAGGCTCTTTTTGAAATGTCTTTTGCATCTCGTTCTATTTGGACTTGCCTTAAAAATTTTGTCTGATAATATTTGTCTGTCAGCAGTGGATGTGGTGCATTATATTTATTGTTTTCCTGACAGATTGGACTAAAGTCAAATGAAAGTAATATACAAGAGACTATGGAAGAACTTAGGAAGGAGAATGTAAGTTTTGTATCATTATTGTCAGCTATATTTAACCCTTTACTATTTTTTCAACATTTTAAACTTGTCCAAATTCAATGGACTGGCAGACTAACTAATTTTTTGTCTGCATTATAACTAGGGCATTGTTGAGAGATTATAATATAATTTTGTAAATTTGTTTTTCATCATTAGTAGAAGTGACTTATAAAACATTTCTATACACTTACACATTATTATAACATGCATCATAATTTAACCATTGAAACTCAATATCTATTTGATTTTAATTCTATCTATCACAATCTCTTGGTTGCTGATTGTGACAAGATGCCAAGCAATTCATGAAAGTTGCATTTCTTTATTTTCAGATAGTTTTGAACCAACTTTACAGTGATTTAAAAGACAATGTAAGTGAACTGAACAACTATTATTCAACCCATTCTCACACAATCTTTTTTACATCCTTCAAGAAAAGAGCTTTGGAAAACACTGTGAAAAATGAAGAAATTATTTGTGACAAGCAATTTCTTCATTTTCTACCACATATTCTCGCCTGTAAGACAAAACCCATTACGAGACGGCAAGCAATTTCTTCATTTTACACAATGTTTCCCAATTGTTTTTCTTGAGAGGCGTCTAAAGTAATCATTGTGTGGGAATGGGTTAAATACTTTTGATTTTTAAAAAGATGAAACAATGAACAGTTTCTGATATAATCCCAGCTTTTAATACCTCTTTGTCATGGACTAAAATCTGATATTTTGTGATATCTTGGTTATTCCTTCAGATATTTACTCAAAACCCTGAATATGTATTAAAAGAGCAATATTTACTATCATAGGCCATAACTCTTAGTGCATTTTCGTCAAATCATTCCTTCTTTTTAGCTCACCTGAGCACAAAAAGCTCATGGTGAGCTTTTGTGATCATTGATTGTCTATCGTCTGTCATCGACAATCAAAGTTTTGACCCAATCTTCATGAAACTTGGCCAGAATAATTGTTAGATCATAATGATGAACCCTATTGATTATGGGAGGGTTCTATTGGAAAATGCAGGAGAAGGAGACTTAATGAAAATTTCTTTGTGTACACTCTAGAGGCTACAATTTTGGCTCAATCTTCATGAAACAAGGTCAGAATAATTATTAGGTCATATTAGGTCATTAGGTCATTATAGGAAGGCTCTATTAGAAAACACAGAAAAAAGGGGCCTTAATGACAATTTTGTTTACACTCTAAAGGCCACAACTTTGGCTCAATATTCATGAAACTTGGCTAGAATAATTGTTAGATCATAATGATGAACCCTATTAATTATGGGAGGGTTCTAGGAAAAGGGGCCTTAATGACAATTTCTTTGTTGACACTCTAGAGGCTACAATTTTAGCTCAATCTTTATAAAACAAGGTCAGAATAATAATTAGGTCATAAGGATGCACCCTTTTGATTAAACGAAGGTTCTATAGGAAAACACAGGAAAATGGACCTTAATGACAATTTCTTTGTTTACACTCGAGAGGTCACAATTTTGGTTCAATCTTCATGAAACGTGGTCAGAATATTTGGTAGGTCGTAAGGATAACCTGTATTGATTATGGGAGTGTTCTAATGGACAACACAGAAAAAGGGGCTTTAATGACAATTTCTTTACACCATAGAGGTCACAGTTTGGGATTTATCTTCATAAAACTGGTTATAAATATTTGGCTCTAGTTGCATTTTCTTTACAGCAGATGATTCAGGTGAGCGATTTAGGAACATCATGGTCCTCTTGTTTCATTTCATTTTTTTTCACTATCCAGTACTTGATTTTGCATGCATTTCTCGGGTTCAAATTGAGCATTTACCATGGACTTGAAGGAGTCACTGTCTATATGCCTTTTACAGAATAACAAGTTTTTACCGTTGGTTAAGAAAAATTTAACTATGCTCCTGTGTTGTAAGGCTCACTTAATAAACCATGAAAGTGTTAGTTTACTATTCTAGCTCTATCATGAGCGTTTGATTATGGATGGGAAAAAAATGCAATACATACTAAAGCAATATGAAGTGCGAAACATTGACAAACAAACAAAAGTTCTTATTTATTTACTTTACTTTATTATTTTTGTGCTCTCTGTGGATATTAAATGTTATCGAGGTATTTCGTATACAATAAATGCCAACAGATACAACTTTGATACACAACTACAAAAAAGAGCTAGGACCTGTTACATACATTGAAACTGTTGCGATATGGAAAAGTCCCATGTGCAACCTACTTTTTGAAGTAGATTTTACTACGCTCAGATTGCATTACATTTATAAGGCTACATTCATGAGCAATGATAAAGTGTTTCTGAATCCATTTTCACATAAACCCACTTTCTTAACCAACTTCCACATTATCCTAATTTCATATTACCCACCAAAAAGAAAAAAAGATTGGGAAAAGAATGTAGAAAATAAAGAAAATTGTGTTATTGCTTTCTGCTTGTTACAAGCATTTCTTTTTTTTATACCTCCCACATACAAAGTAGAGTGGGGTATATTGGTTCCATCATGTGTATCTGTTTGTCCTTCCATCTGTAGAATTTTTGTTTTCTTGCTCCAACACAAGAATCAATAGACCTACAACCATGAAACTTTATACACATGTGTGTTGTCCATGACCAAAGGAGATGCCCTATTATTTTTGGGTCAAGTAGGTCAAAGGTCAAGGTCCCAATTGAACTTTGATTGAAAGTGCTCTAGCTAATAAGCTGTTTGAACTAGAACCTTGAACATTTATACACACATTGTTTATGACCTAAGTAGGTGCCCTACTAATTTTAGGCAATGAAGGTCAAAGGTCAACTGCTCTGCTTGAAAGGCAAAGGGCTCGTGAGGGGTATTAGAGGGCTTTGCGATAATTCTGGTTTCCTTATTGTTTTCTACCAAGAAGAAAAGAGGTATTGAGTATTCAAGCAACTTAAAACAGTTGTCTGAAACATCAGTGATTTTGCATCAGTCAAAATTTTTAGCTCACTTGAGCATGTAGTCTATATGTGATCTTGTAGGACCGATGGTTGTCTGTCCTTTGTCTGTCATCCATCAACTTATGATAAAAAAAACATCTTCTCTTAAACGGCCCTAAGTTTTCCTTGGATGGCCCTTTATTAAATTGCTCAGATATTTCGGTCCAATGCATAAGAGGTTCAAAATTTGCAAACTTCAAAATTTCTTTCATATTTGGTTTGTAGCATCATCTAGAAGACTTCTACCAAGTTTGTTCAAATCATAATTCTCGGGGTCAAATTGGCTCTGCCCCAGGGGTCACTTGATTTTACATAGAATATATATGGTAAAACTTCGAAAATCATCTTCTCCAGAAAAACAAAGCCTAGAGCTTTGGTATTTTTATGAAATATTACCTAGTACACCTCTACCGAGTTTGCTTATGACCCCCCCCCTCCCCCAGGTCAAATTGGCCCCACCCTAGGGATCACTTAATTTTATGTATAATTCATATAGGAAAATCTTCTCCATAACCTAGGGCTTAGATATTTTGCATGTAACAGTCCCTAGTAGACCTCTTAAAAGTTTGCTGAAATCACTTCCCCCATTGTTATACTGGCCCTGGCCAAGGGGTCTCTAAACCAATTGCCACACAATGACGCTTTTAAACGCCCCCTAATATGAAAGCTTTGGAAAACATTGTGTTACAAGCAATTTCTCCATTATCAACAAAGTTCTTACTCTAAAAGACAAAGATAATGTAGATTTCATCAATTTAAACTTGTTGTGTGTAACTTCTTTCAACTTGGACAAGTCTCAAATTTTGTTGTGTGGGAATGGGTTTAGAGGTCATTTGACTCACTTCCTTTTACTTCCAACTAAATAGAGTTATAAAGAAAAATATCTTTTAATTTCTTGTTTAGTTAGCAACCAAGGTCACCTTTATAAACTGATGGTTTTCTTTGCAGATGATAACTTCCTTCTAAATCAGTGACTTCCTTAGTAACCAGTGACTTCCTTAGTAACCAGTCACTTCTATGTTAAGTAGAGACTTTTCACTACTGGGGTTTCATATCCAACTCCTGGGGAAATAGAATTTTTCATGTGAGGAAGCCAACCAGCTACTAAATAAAAAATATGGTTTAATTATGACAATTTTTGTCTCTTCACTTAGCTCTAGCAACATCAAAAACATTTGATTCACAACGATTTTACTAGTGAACGATGTCTTCTGGATTTTGATTAAAGTCACTCATGTGAGCAGTAAAGGGCCATCATGGCCCTCTTGTTATCGTCTGGTAGCATGTTTTATCATCTCGAGGTGGATAAAAACTATTTGAGAGAAAATGAAATATAATAATACTTACGGTAGTTTTGCACTAATTTACAATTTTTGATGCAATTTGTACTCTACTTAGGTCAAAGTTTTGAATTCCTGTCTGGCGGAAGAGAAACAGAAAAACAGACAGAAAGATAAAGTTTTAATGGAAAAAGAAGAACAGAGGAAAATGCTGTACAGTCAACTATCACAAAGAAGACAAGAGGTGGGTTGTGGTTGGAGGGTGGGGGTGTCATTTGTTTCTGACATAGATTTATCCAAATGCTACACAATTAAACTCAAGATTTCTGCATATTTTGGAAGTATGTGGAAGTTAAAATTTATGATAGCAAACATTTTGGAAAGAGAAGACATTGTTTATCACAAGCCAATTCTACATTTTCTTCTAATACATTAGCTCCACTGGTATAAGGTCAGTGGTCCATCATCATGACAAGGCGTCTATTGTGTGTCAGTGGTTGCACATACATGTATATGATCATCCTAGTGTCCCCTGTCTGTAAACCTACTATAAATCTTTTAATCGGAACCTTATAGCTAGATTACAACTCTTCAAATTCAGGAATGATTCTTGGGAAACCCTTTTCTAGATCCCTTAATCCATTCCCCCACAATGACACTTCTGGACACCCCTCAAGAAAAAAAGCTAGTTACAAGCAATTTCTTCATTTTACACAATGTTTCTACCAAGAAAGTTTGAAAGATCTAAAATTTCATTAACTGCAATTCCTTTCAATTTGGACAAGTCTAAAAATTTTCTGCCTGGTAATTGGTTAAAGAAAATTTGATCTGATGAAAACATAGCTTTTATAGAGTGGCTAGTATGTACATAATGATATTTAATAAAATTTTTGCATTTTTATGATTGGATAAAAACTATGGCAAGGCTTATTTCTATCTATAGTTTTCACAGTCACATATAGTGTAAACTGTTTCCAATTAAACTTGAATTGTCCTTAGAAGGGCATCTGAATTATCTGAAGAATTGTCCTTGAAGAAATTTAGAGGGGTTTAAGTCATGGCTTTATTTGGCAAGATTTTTTTTCTTATATATTTTATGAAAACTTTTAATATGGTCTTCTCAAAAACATAAAGATGGATTTATAATTTTACAGGAATGATCCTTAGCTTAGAATCTTTAAAAAAAATGATCGGTCAAAACACTTTGCTTTTGTCCTTTGGCAATATTATATACATTGTATATGATAAAAAAAAAAAAAACTTTCTGTCTGAATCTGTATATTCGTATACATGGAGTGATTCAGACATATTTAAAGAAACAAAGGGATATTAAGTTCTAGGTTACGTCTTAACCCATTACAACTTAATCCAGCTTTTTTACTTACTGCAAGAATAAAGCTTCAACAGCATACTAGGCAAAGGTTTGGGGACATAGTGACAACTTTGAAAGTCTTAAATAGGGAAAACTTTAAAAATCATTTCTCAAACAGAAAGGCCTAGAGCTTTGATATTTGGTATGTAGCATCATCTGATGGACCTTTATCACGATTGTATAAATTATAACCCCAGGATCATAATTAGTCCTTTCCTAAATGTCACCAGTGTTACATTGATCCTATATAGTGAAAATTAAAAGACCTTATTCTACGAAACAGAAGGGCCTAAGAGCTTTGATATTTTGTATACAGCATCATCAGGTGGACTTTTATCTGTTTTTGTGCTTTTCTGGCCTAGGTGACAAATAAGGCCCTATTGACCTCTAGTTTTTTATGCTCCCAAAGAGCCAACTTAAAGCCTCGACCTTGTCCGGCCTTCTGTTTTCTGTCCTCCCTTCTGCCTGTTATCTCCACAACCCTTGCACCAAATTGGATGAAACATCACATGCGAATTCCTTATTATATTGCCCAGAGGTTGTTAGATAGCTCCAAGGCCGAGGTCACAGTTAAAGGTCAAAGATAAAAATTGACCTTGTCAATATCATAGCTCCTTCAATTATTGATGGATTACAAAATTGCTATACACAATTATTCTCTAGAATGAGTAGATGTGCAATTTGAAACAAATCTTCAGTAAGCTTCAAGGTCAAGGTCACACACTGAGGTAGAAAGTTAAATCTTTGCATGTTTAGAGCATAGCTCCTTCAATTATGGAAGGATTTCATTTGGGCTTGGCAAATTTTTTCAGAGTCATGAGAGGATGTGCCATTTGAAAAAAATGCCTGGATAGTTCCAAGGTCAAGGTTACAAGTCAAATGTTGAAAATTGCTATGTCTGGATTATAGCTTCTAAAATTATGGATTGAATAAAAAAAAAAAGAAAAAAGCTTTCCACAATTGATTTCCATTATCAGTAAATGTGCAATTTGAAACAAAAAATCAGATAACTTCAAGGTCAAGGTCACAGCTCAAGGTCAAACATTAAAATTAAGCATTCTGGAGCATAGCTTCTGAAATTATGGATTGATTTTGAAATAACTTTACACAGTTCTCTATTGTGAGTAGAAGTGCTATATGAAACAAATTCTCAGCTCCAAAGTCAAGGTTACAGCTCAAGAATTTATGTTAAAATTTAGCACGTCTGGAATATAGTGAGCATGAACCTGTGACTGCGTCTGTCGGTCTGTCTTAACCCTTTTCCCCTGTTTATTTATACATTTTGTGACAGGGCTATATTCGGGAAGCATAATCCATCTCTGACGACTCTTGTTAAACAAAAAAGTGCAAGCAATGTCTTCATTAGCTCCACTGGCTGAAAAACAGAGAGCTATTGTCATTGTGTCTGTCGTATGTCCGTCTGTGCGTCTGTAAACTTTTACTTTGAAAATCTTATCCTCAGAAACTGCTGGACAGATTTCAACCAAATTTCACAGAAATGATCCTTGGGTGACCCTCTGTCAGATTCCTTCAAAGAATTTTGATCGGATGAAAAACATGGCTTAAATGGGCGGAGCTAATTTCCATATGATGAAAGCTTAGAAAATCTTCTCAGAGACCGTTGGATGGATTTCAACCAAATTTCACAGAAATGATCCTTTGGTGAATCTTTATCAAATTCCTTCAAAGAATTTTGATCAGATGAAAAACATGGCTTAAATGGGCGGGGCTAATTTCCATATATGGTGAAAGCTTTGAAAATCTTCTTCTCTGAAAACAAATTTCCTTTAAAAATTTTTGGTTGGATAAAAAACATGGCTTTAATGGGCCGTGCGAATTTCCTTATATGGTGATTCCTTTAACCCATTTCCACACAATTATGCTTTTTGAAGCCTCTCAAGAAAAATACATGAGAAAATGTTGTGCAAGATGAAGAAATTGCTTGATCCAAGCAATGTTTTCTACTAAGAAACTTGAAAAAAATCTGCAATTTCATAAACTTTGAATTGTCGTCTGCAATTTCTTTCAATTTGGACCAGTCTACAATTTTGATGTGTGGGAATGAGTTAAAAATCTTCTCCTCAGAAATCAATAGATGGATTTAAACAAAATTTTACAGAAATTATCCTTGGGTAACCCTTCATCAGATTCCTTCAAAGAATTTCTATCTGAAGAAAAACGTGGCTTTAATGGTGTGGCTAATTTTCATATATGGTGAAACCTTTAAAAATCTTCTCCTCACTAACCAATCATTGGATTTCAACCAAATTTTGCAGGGATGAGCCTTTGGTAACCTAAATCAGATTCCTTCAAAGAATTTTGAATCAATGAAAAACATTGATTTAATTGGCGGGGCTAATTTTCATATATGATGAAAGCTTTTAAAATCTTTTTCTTAGAAACCAGTTGATGGATTTCAACCAAATTTCACTGGTCCACTGGTGACAGTTTTCAGATTCCATCAATTAATTTTGATTTGTTGAAAATATTACTTTTTAGGTTGTGGCTTATGTCCATTTATGGTATCTAATGATAACCTGGAAAATGAATTGATTTTTGTAAATAAATGAAAAGGTTGAGATTTAAAAGATTTCATTGACATGATTTGTTTGCCACACATGGTGAAAAGGATTCCAGAAAACACCATTTGCTTAATCAGTACCATCAGGCCTGTGGAGCGATATAGGCGCCTAAGCACCTCTAGTTTTATTTGTCTTTATTTTTTACTGACTAGTATGATGAGCTGAGACTAAAATACAATGCACAGAAAAAGGAGCTGAATTTGTACGAAGATGAAAATTCCCTCTTTCTTAGATCACGTCACAGTTCAAGGTCATCTGGCTCTAGAACACCGTATGGTTCACAAATGTCAAGTCGCATGTCTTCCAGTGAGCAGATCCTACTGAACATTTCACCAAGCAGTCAGTCAAGACCGAGACATGACAGTCAAGGCTCTAGTCAGAGAGGAGGCAGAGTTCCATTTCAAAATGATTTATCTTCCTTGGATGATGAGGCACGTGCCCCTTCAAATATTCCTCTCCCATTTTCTAGAGACCATTCTGATCATGCTAGTTTAACAACAGTGAGTCAACAGTCGACAGTTGTATATGGAACTAAGGATACCCAGCCCCATGATGAACTGCCATGCCCCTGGTGTTATCAAACCTTTCAGGATGATTGTAAATACTTGGAACATCTTCAAAAATGTGACAGCATACTAAATTGTTGAACTCAGTAGAAAAATAGAGTGTGATGAACAAGTAGTAAATATGACTGAAGTTAAACTGTGTATCATACAATTATTGTTTCAGTATTTTATAAACTAACAAGTTTGAAACAAATTAAAAGCCGAAATAGAAATAGGCGTGGCCAGGATAAGAACTTTCTCTTTTGTAAGATTATTTTCCTAACTATTATCACCAAAGTGATACTTTCTGAATTCACAATATTGTCAGTTTGTTTGTTTTTAAACAGGACAATTATGCAGTCAGGGTCCTGAATAGGTAAAAACCTCCTTAACCCATTTCCACACTTATACACTTTTTTACATCTGTCAAGAAAAAGCCTTACAGAACATGTGTTGGAAAATGAAGAAATTGCTTGTTATAAGCATTCTTCATTATCGATAATGTTTTCTTCCTTGCAATTAGAATTCAAAATTTAATCAGCCACAATTTGTTATTTGCATTTTGTTTGAATGAGGACCAGTCTAAATATTTGTTGTTGTGATAGAATGGGTTGATCCATTCCCACACAATCGCTCTTTTTTTACACTTTCAAGGAAAAAGTTTTGAAAAAAAAATGTGGAAAATGAAGAAATTGCTTGCTACAGGCATTTTTTGACAAGCAGTTTCTTTATTTTACACAATGTTTTCTACCCAGAAAGTTGAAAAATCTAAAATGTCATAGACTTTTAATTGTAGTCTGCAATTCCTTTCAATTTGGACCAGTAAATATTTAGCGGTCTGGTAATGAGTTAAGGGTCTAGGTCTTTGATTACAGATAAAGAAGGAATCTTAAAAAAAAAACAATTTTTTAAAAAAGCATACAGCTTAGAGCTGTTGTACTTAGGTGAGCATTATAGGACTATCATGGTCCTCTTTTTTGAAGTGTAAAACAAAATAAGATTACAGACAATGGTCAAAGATGTTTTAATGGCAAATAACAAGGAATGAATTTTTCCAAAGTAACAATTAATAACGTAACTACACCCCATATGAGCTGTAGCTATGAGGGTTTGTTTGCTGAGTTTATACTGTTAAAAGCAGTGTTAAACCCTATTCAATCAATTGAATTGTTGTGGAAGATAACTATGATTGAAACTGAAAAACAGGTGTAATATAGGTATGAAACATTGATAACAAAGGAGATATTCTTTATATAGAGCAATATCTTTTATCCCAAGCAATGTTTTCAAAAGCTAGAATTATTTGGTACGTGAAAAAATAAATGATACAGATATGAGCTGATGAAACTTTATCTTGTGTCCATTGACATCTTTAACAACAGCCTCCTGTCATTTCTTACACCAGCATATCCTCATTAATCATTATAAGAAGTTGAGCTTGTTTAGCTAAGGTAGTTATGGACAGTGCTTTGAGTCATATTGGCATTAGTTCAAACTCTGGATTTGATCCCCAACAGCCACACATATCCTGTCTCTCACCAATTGGTCGATAATCGTTAACCTTAGTGGGATAGCAACTGGAGGCTAGGAAAGGATGTAGTGGTAGTACTGGTGTGAGAAATACCAGGAATCCTTTGTTAGATGCTCCAGCGGCCAAGATATGACTGAAATACTGTTTAAAGTGGCGTTAAACCCAATTCAATCAAACTCTGGTATTAGTTCAAACTCTGGCATAAGTTCAAACTCTGGTATTAGTTCAAACTCTGGCTTTTATTCAAACTCTGGCATTACTTCAAACATTGGCATGATTTCAAACTAGCATTAGATCAAACTCTGACATTAGTTTAAACTCAAGCATTGGTTCAAAAACCTTTCTAACATGATGTGTTATCTCTCACATATAGCCGGAGTGAACTTTGAAATCTGAAATTTGCCATCATTATGTGAAGCATTTTTATTTGTTAATATTGCAAACTAAGGCTATGTAACATCAAAGTGAAACTTCCTGTGTCAGTGGGTGGGTCAGTGATCCGTCAGTTTGTGAATGATAAATAGTGCAGCTAAGTGGGATAAGCTGCTGGTGGCTCGGATTGAATATTGTGAGAAATTACAGGAAGCCATGGTTAGGTACACCAGCCACTGATATATAACTAAAGTACTTATGAATACAAAAAAATGATAAACAAAGACGTTTAAGCCGCCTCTTACTACATGTTAATTGTCACATTTGTTCTACCAGATGTGACGGGGTAGGCTTGCAGAGGTTTATTATACCCTGTTTAACCACACTTGGTCTCACAGGCAAGTGCTTTTCATTCTAAAGCTTGTTTACATAAAAATGAAAAATAAAAGTTTTGGAATAAAAAACAAAAAACACCAACCTGCCGCAATCCAGGTGTTACAAGGGAAGCAGGGTATAGTTTCTGATTTTAGTTGCCGCCTACGACAAGCCACATAGAAAGGCCAAGGTACTCTTCTGAGATAATGTTCAAAACAACCAAATCATATAATGAAAGATATGATTAAATCATTCTATCTTTCATTATATAGTTTGGTTTGTTGTTGTTTTTTTCATATAAGAACTAAATTACTGAAAATTCTGTCAATGCTGTATGTTGTCCTCAAACTAAGGTCACATAAACCTATTGTACCTGTTTTCATACTTTGTACTATGTCGATTCCAGCTTACTGTTTAACTGTTTTCTACTTTCTTTGTAAGGACAGCATTTTTTAGGCCTTTTCTATATAATCTCCAATTTTTGCATCCCTTTGATATTATACTTGAGAAAAATCTTTTGCAATTTCATCTTTTTTCCACAATATTTTCCATTATATAGGATAGCTACTTTTTGAATTGTATCTGGTTCATAATGTCTATCAGTCTGATCTTAGCCTACACTACCTACTTATTGATGTTGTGAGAGAAATCTTTGAACACAAGATCAATCTGCTAATGTCGACGTTTTCAAAAATAGGGAAAGGGGAAAATATTCTGCAGGACAAGGGTCAAAAATCATGATGAAAAGAATGCACATCTGGCTTTAATGATATGACAAAATAGATAGATTTGGTAAAAATAATGTCAGCTATCGGTTTTTCCTCCACTCTAACTTTGTATTTGTCTAGAAAAAAATAAGTTTGGTCATAGCTTTTCAAGGTTTGTATACATCACATATACATTCTTCCTAGTCTAGCGTTTCTGTTTATTTGAAGTGCAAGGTCATTATTAAAGTCAAGGTGAGACTTGTACAAAATAAAAACTTCGATATTAGCCATAACTTTCATCAGAAAAGTAGTGTGCACGTTTCTAATGGTAAGACCTTGCTGTTGTTACCACATTTATTTATTTTTTTGTCTTTTGGGATAGAAAACATTGTTGATAATGAAGAAATTGCTTGACACAAGCAATTTCTTCATTTTCCACAATGTTTTTTCTTGGGGGGCATAAAAAGGAGGAATTGTGTGGGAATGGGTTAAGGTCATAAGTTTAGTTGGATGACCTAATTATTTATGATCAACTTTAAAATCCTATAAAAATTTAAACATTAGCTGGCCATATAACGTTTTGAATTGTAATTACCAGGTCTTTCATATTTCTCAGTAGGAGTCTGGTAATTGATTGATTGAATGGGGTTTAACGCCGCTTTCAACGATCTTTCAGTTATATCGCGGCGGCTGGAGCACCTAACAATGGATTCCTGGTATTTCTCACACCAGTACTACCATTACATCCTTTCCTAGCCTCCAGCTGCTATCCCACATAGGTCTACGATTATCCACCCATTGGTGAGAGACAAAGAGTCGGAAAGGATGAGTGCCGCCGTCGGGGGAGTCTGGTAATAGGTAGTCATCAGTCAGGATCGTATTTTACTCATTACAAGACTGCAAACTTTTAAACTCGTCTACATAGCAGATGGCAATTTAAAGCTTATGAAATTTTGGATTTTTTTTAACCTTTTGGTTAGAAATAATTGTGGATATTGAAGAAATTGCTTGTAACACAAGTTGAAGGCAAATCTTTGGTTTGTGACCTATTCAAGCGCTTTAACCAACCCTTTACTAGATGACAAATTAGTCCTAATTCCAAGAAGTTGCATTTGCAATTTTAAAAAGCTTTGTCTCTTAGGGAAGAAAGCATTGTGAATAATAAAGAAACTGCCCATTTTAAGCAATTTCCACATTTTCCACATTGTTTTCCAAAGCTTTTTTCTCAGGTGCATCAAAAAGCAGAATTGTGAGGCAATTTGTTAACCTGTCAGAGTTCAAAGTTCACTTCTGGTCAATAAATGATTGAATTGAATGGTCAACAACAATTTTTTGATGACAGCAGGTATTGATCTTTTTTTATGTAGGTACCTTTCCTCTTGAACATCTGATAAATCAATGGTTTAACTTGTACCAGATGAAAATTTTCTAGACCGATCAAAGTACCAAAAGGTTGCAGATGACATTTCATAGTGAGTTTGAATTAAAGTATGAGTTGAAATATAAATACTTCATGGGGGTTGAAATCCCTGTGCTATGGAAGAAGCAGTTTCTTCTTTTTAGCTCAAATGAGCACAACATGCTGAAGGTGAGCTATTGTGATCGGTAAATGTCTGGCGTCCATCTATCAGTCCGTACACAATTATTAAAAAATCTTCTCCCCCTAAACCACAAGGCTCAGAGCCATGATATTTGGTACATATCATCACCTTTTGCCCCTTTACCAAAATACTTCAAATAATTACTGTACTCTTAAAATTAGCCCTTTTCTGTGCGATTCCAGATTTTATAAAGGAAATCCTTGAAAATCTTCTCCTCCTAAAGCATAAGGCCTCGAGCTGTGATATTTGGTACATATCATCACCTATTGACTCTCTACCAAAATACATCAAAGAATTACCAAAACTGTGCGATCCCTTATTTTACAAAGGAATAAAGAAGGAAATCTTTGAAAATCTTCTCTTAAACCATTAGGCCTACAGCTTTGATATTTGGTTTGTATCATCATCTATTGATCATCTACCAAAATACTTCAAAGAATTGCCATATTGTGAAAATTATCCTTTTTCTGTGTGATCCCTGATTCTACAAAGGAATAAAGAAGTAAATCTTTGAAAAATCTTCCTCTCCTAAATGATAAGGCCTAGAGCTTTGATATACGGCACTTATCATAACCTATTGACCCTCTAACTAAATATTTGAAAGAATTACCGTATTCTGAAAATTAACCCTTTTCTGTGCAATCTCTGATTTTAGATAGCAATATAGAAGGATATCTTTGAAAATCTTCTCCTCCTAAATCATCAAGCCTAGAACTTTGATATTGAAGAATTACCATAATCAGGAAATTAGAGCTATATGATGGGATCATCAATATACCTAGGATTAAAAGAGAAAATCATCTTCTCCAAATAATAAGACAGAGGGCTTTGCTATTTTAAGCTCACCTTAGCACAAAGTGCTCATGGTGAGCTTTTGTGATACTTGATTGTCTGTTGTTTGCCGAGAGGCGTGTGGCGTCAACAATTGAAGTGTTCACACTCTAGAGGCCATGGTTTTGTCCCCATTTTCATGAAACTTGGTCAGAATAATTGTTAGGTCATGAGAATGAACCCTATTGATTATGGGAGGGTTCTATTCCAAAACACAGGAAAAGGGGCCGAAATGACAATTTCTTTGTTTTCACTCTAGAGGCCACAAATTTTGCTCAATCTTCATGACACTTTGCCAGAATAATTGTTAGGTCATGAGGATCGTCCAAATTGAGTATTGGAAGGATCTGTCTGAAAACACAGGAAAAGGGGCCTTAATGACAATTTATTTGTTTACACTCTAGAGGCGACTATTTAGGCTCAATCTTTATGGTACTAGGCCAAAATAATAATTAGGGCATAAGGATGAACCCTAGTGATTATGGGAAGCACAGGAAAAGGGGCCTTAATGACAATTTCTTCGTTTCATTTCTAGAGGCCACAATTTAGGCTCAACCTTCATGAAAATTGGCCAGAATAATCATCAGGTCACAAGGATGAACCCTATTAATTATAGAAAGGTTCTTTTGGAAAACATAGGAAAAGGGGCCTTAATGACAATTTCTTTGTTAACACCATAATTCTTGCTCAAATTTCATGAAACTTAGTAAAGATAAGTGTTAGGTTTGAACCTTATAAACCTTATAGAAGGTACTATAGGCAAACAACGGAAAGGGGCCATCATGACAATTTCTTTGTTTGAAATATAGAAGTCACAGTTTTGGCTCAATCTTCATTAAACTGGTTATAGTTATTTGTCTCTAGTTGCATTTTAGTTAACAGCAGACAATTCAGGTTAGCCATCTAGGACCATCATGGTCTTCTTGTTTATATAGCATTAAGCCATGAACCATCTTACTCAGGGGAGCGATTTAGGACCATCATGGTCCTCTTGTTTAACAATGTTTTCCAAAGCTGACTTTCTTTGACTTGTATATATGGCTTTAATGGATGGTGCTTATTTCCATGTAAAGTACTTTTATACAGTCAAAACTTTGAAAATCCTCCTCTCAGAAACCTTGAGTTGGAATTTTACCAAATTTCCTTTAGTGTGACCCTTTCGTCAGATGTTTTGAAAAAGAAGAGCTGTCAGGGACGGATTATGATCCCAGATTAAAAGCATGTTACAAAAAGTATAAAATAAATGGGGAAAAGGGTTTGGAAAGACAGGCGAAGCTGTAGCTATATGCTTGCACTTGCCCAGACATGTTTAATTTTAATACTCAAGCTTGAGATGTGACCTTGACCTAGGAGCCATCTGAAAAATTGTTTCAAATGGTACATCCACTCATGATAGAGAAAAATTGATCCAAGTTATATTGAAATCCATCAATTATTGAAGGAGCTATGCTCTATACATGTTAAATGCTAACATTCGATCTTGAGCTGAGACCTTGACCTTGGAGCCACCTGAAAATGGTTTCAAATGGCACATCTACTCATGATAGAGAACAATTATGCAGTCATCCAATACTATAGGAGCTATGCTTCAGACAGGCTTAATTTCAATGTTTAATATTGAGCTGAGACCTTGACCTTGCAGCTATATAAATATTTCGTACAAATGGTACTATACTCATAATAGAAAACAACTGTGCCAAGTTATATTGAAATCCATCTATAATTGAAGGAGCTATGCTCTATACATGTTAAATGCTAACATTCGACCTTGGGCTGAGACCTTGACCTTGGAGCCACCTGAAAATGGTTTCAAATGGCACATCTACTCATGATAGAGAACAATTATGCAGTCATCCAATACTATAGGAGCTATGCTTCAGACAGGCTTAATTTCAATGTTTAATATTGAGCTGAGACCTTGACCTTGCAGCTATATAAATATTTCGTACAAATGGTACATTTACTCATAATAGAAAACAACTGTGCCAAGTTATATTGAAATCCATCTATAATTGAAGGAGAAGTGCTTATGACAAGCTTAATTTTAATGGTTGACCTTGAACTGTGACCTTGACCTTGGAGTTATAAAATACGGGGAAATTGAGTCGATTCAATATCATAAAGGATTCACATGTGAACTTTCATCCAATCTGCCCTAAGGGTTGTGGAGAAATCGCAACGGACAGATGGATGAGCGGACAGAATGACGGAAAGACGATCAGAAGGACAGACAAAGTTGCGGAGTTTTGCTTGCCTTTCGGAAAGCATAAAAAGGTGATTAGATGAAAAGCATGGATGGAATTAATGGATGGGGCTAATTTCCATATATTTTATATAGTGAAACATCGAAAATCATCTCAAATAAATCAAAGATTTCAACAAGTGTTCAAAGAAATGGTCCTTTGGTGACCCTTTGTCAGATATTTTTTTCGTCTTATTTAACGCCGCTTTTAAAATCGTTCTTTCGTATCGCGGCGGCTGAAGTACCTAACAATGGATTCCCGGTATTTCTCGCACCAGTACCACCTTTAAATCCTTTCCTACCCTCAAGCTGCTATCCCACTTCGGTATCCATTGGTGAGAGACAAATGGTTGAAAACATGGCTTTTATGGATGTGCCACACATAAAAGAGGATTAATGCTGCTGGAATATGTGAAAATATTGCAGAATTGTCTCCCTTCAAACTTAGTACTTAAGGTTGGCAGCCTTCCTCTCGTAAACTGGAGGATTGATTCCAACCAAACTTCACATGAATTGTTTTAATGGTAACTGATTTCTTTAAGAATTTTGGATGGGTTTTATAACATTGCTTTGAAGGATTGGCCTAACGTCAGAAAGTTTCCCCCTATTTAAAGTAAATTGAAAGTAAAGTTATTATATCCCCGCAAATGTGTATACTGGAATCGGCCTCTCTGTCCGTGTGTCCATATATCTGTGTACAAAGTACTACTAATTTTGTGTTGCGAACTCCTCCTTCACATTTGCTTCAATACCATTGAAACTTTATACAAAGATTAACCACATGTTGAAGTTTTGCAAGACGCAATTTTGAAGTCTTAATTCCCCCTTGTTCAAGAATTTTCTCCCCTTGAACTTAGACATTATTTATGCTTTGTAGACATATACAGCTAATTATACTACCAATTTTGTATCGCAAACTTCTCCTTCACATTTGCTTCAATACCATTGAAACTTTATACAAAGATTAACCACATGTTGAAGTTTTGCCAGACGCAATTTTGAAGTCTTAATTCCTCCTGGTTCAAGAATCATCACCCCTTGAACTTAGACATTATTTATGCTTTTTAGACATATACACCTAATTATACTACAAATTTTGTGTCGCGAACTCCTCCTTTCTCATTATACTGAAGGCACTTGCGGGGGTATCAAGTCACGGTATAGTTCTAGTTCTTTCTAAAATGAGTTGCCTCCTGTGTAAGAAAACAAAATTACCTGTATGATAAGTCATTTCGGGCATGTAGAGTAATCTGTCAAGATCAAGGTCATTCTCAAGGTCAAAATTTCGAAAATCTTAACTTTTAACATTGTCTATAACTCAACAATCGTAAGTGATATAGCCTTCATATTTCACATGTGCACTGCTTATGACATGACCTTTCTGTTGGAATTAAGTTCAAGGTCATCTGTCAAGGTCAGGGTCATTTCTCAAGGTCAAAATTTCAAAAATGTTAACTTACATAGCCCATAATTATACAATGGTAAGTGATATAGCCTTCATATTTAACATGTGCATTGCTTATGACATGGACTTTCTGTTGGTAACAATTTAAAGGTCATCTGTCAAGATCAAGGTCAAAATTTCGAAAATCTTAACTTTAACATTGTCTATAAGTTTTCAATGGTAAGTGACATAGCCTTCATATTTCACATGTGCATTGCTTATGACGTGACCTTTCTGTTGGTATTAGGTTCAAGGTCATCTGTCAAGCTCAAGGTCATTTCTCAAGGTCAAAATTTCGAAAATTTTAACTTTAACACCTCCCATAAGTATACAATGGTAAGTGGTATAGCCATCATAGTTTACATGTGCATTGCTTATTACATGGACTTTCTGCTCGTACTAATTTCAAGTTCCTTGGTCAAAGTCAAGGTCAAATTGTCAAGGTCATTAATTTTCAAAAATGCCTAATTTACAAATTGCCAATATTTCTTTTTACTTTACATAAATATTGTTTATTAAATGCCCTAGGTAATGTTTATTTCAATGTTTGACCCAATGAACCTTATCCTGCTAAAAGGGGGCTTAATGCCATGTAGCTTTACATTTTGTATATATCCTATTCTAAAATAAATCAGTCTATTGTTTCTGCAAGACTACTCAAGTTAGAGTCTTCATATTTTGTATGGAGACATTTTTCATTGATAATTTTGATAGTCAAGGTAAAATATTTAACCTTTTACCATATAATGATGTTGAATTTTACTAGAATCAGGCTTGTGAAGCCAAACAGATTCCTTCAATATTTGTCAAACTTCCAAATTTCTTGTGAACTGAACTCTCAAACCATAGTTGCATTCATTAAAAAGTTTTTTGTCCAATAATGGCATACAGTTTTGTGACAAAAGCCTTATTCGGGGAGCATAATCCGTCTCCGACGGCTCTTGTCTTCACAATGATGTCGTGACAAGAGACTTGTGTCGTTCGTCGTGTGAGAAAATGGGATTTTTGTCCGTTATTTGCGATGTTTTAAAATCGGCATGTTGCTCTCATAACCACAAATTATCTAACACACGAAAATGGCGATACAAACAACCCCATGTCTAGATTGTCCTCGTGATTAGAGAGACTAGCAAATGATTTAGCAATTAAAAGTTTGTACACACACTCACACACACATATATATATGTGCGCGGGGCTAGTTGATACAGCGTGCGGGGCTACTTGATACACTTAAATAATCTAAGTCATCAACGTCAGAATCAAAGTTGTGACAGACATACTCTCGCCCTTTTTTTATATATATACATTTGTGCATTCGGCATGTGCCCAATCACGATAGTCATTGCATTTAATTAATATTTTCGGGGTTTGAAGCTTATCTTGATGGATTGTACCAATGTCGTAACAACAGCTTTTTAGCTCCAGTGTTTGAAAGCCAGCGAGCTATTGCCATGGCGTTGTGTCCGTCGTGCGTCCGTCCGTCCGTAAACTTTTATTTTAAAAATCTTCTCCCCGGAAAGTACTGAACAGAATTCAACCAAATTTCACAAAAATTATCCTTTTGTGACCCTTTATCAGATTCCTTCAAAGCATTTTGGTCGGCTTTAATAAGGGCATATATCCACATATGGTGAAACCTTGAAAAATCTTCTTCTTAGAAAGCAATTGGTGGATTTCAACCAAATTTTACAGGAATGCTCATTGAAGGACCCTTTCAGGCCGATTGAGCGAATCAGGCGCTCAAGTGCCTCTAGTTCAAGTAGTTGTGACGTTTAGGTCTCCAACCAGATATTCTACCGTTTTGTTACATGTTACGTGCCACAAATTTTCGAATAACGCCGTTTAAAATAGAAGCGGGAATTCTGTCGGAGTAAATGGGAGTGGCAAATGGAGTAAGTGAACGATTGGTCGATTCGTCTAAATTAGCCTTATTTGGCGAGTATTGCTTCTGTTATTAGTAACTCTTTTCAAGTTCTTCTCTAACTGGCATACCAAACAAATCAAAATAGTCTGTTCAAAATAATAGGGGATAGATCGACATTGACTATCTTAAGTTGGCGAAATTTAAAGTAATCTGGGTAAGTGTAAAGGTACAAAACTTTGTAGATAATGTTGTGTGTCTGTAGCAATTCGCTAATTTTACAAATTGATTTTCCACGGCTCGACCCTTAATATAGGTCGAATGTAGGCCTATATATTTGACAGTCCATTTTTTTCAAAGTTTTTTCCCGAAAAGGTCATGAAAAGGCATGACTTGATAGAAACAGCTTAATCAGTTAATGCAGGCCAGTGGAGCGATACAGGCACTTAAAAGCCCTTTAATTTGAATAAAATTAAACGATGTTTTGTAATTCGTCTGCATACATTCATTTCCCGCGCATTCTAGAAAATTCGTCTGCAAAATTTTTAGAAAGTTCCAGTCTAAGTTAGCCTAATTATTTAATCACGTGACTAGTCATATGTTCAAGTAAAATCTTCTATTACATCAAAATTCAAGAAAAGTTATGATCTGGCAAGTTTATGGTAATTTTGATAAACAAAACACAGGGACATAAAGTATAGTTATTTTAGACCTAATTCAAGAAACAAACTTTCGGGTGTAATATCACACGAGCACCTGTTTGTTTTCCCCAGATCTAAAAATAGATCAAAACAGAATCAACAGCAAAAGTAATCTGATACATACACAAATGTTTTGTGGCTCAACACTGGAGTATTACAGGCATTTCCGGGCCGAAATCTCTCACGTAGACACGATAGCGCGACTTCATTTTATATCTATCGGAGACAAATAAAAATTGCGTGTAAATTTTAGCGACATTATAAGTTGATTAACTTTGGTTCCACAGAAGGACGAAAGTTCCACAGAGTTTGCAGGAGGGTTGACTGGAATCTGCAGAGGATGGGTTTATACCGGGTATATGTGTTAATGATACTGATTGCCTACGTGGCAGTTCCAGGTTCGGGTGAACTCTTCTCGTCTATGGCTCATCTACAGACAGCACTGTATGCCGAGAGGGACATTGCTGCAGAAATTAGGGAATATGTATTGCAGGAAAAGGAGAAACTCAAGAAGTTGGAAAAGTAAGAATTTTGCTAACCATTATACAATCAAATTTTGATTGCCTAGGCTTGCAGTTAACAAATTGTTAAATGAATAAGTGCGAAAGCACTGCTTAATCAGAAATTAGATAAATAAATATACACTTATCTGTATTAACTCATTCCAACACAATCAGGCTTTTTTATACCCCAAAGGAAAAAGCCTTGGGAAAACATTAAGGAAAAGGAAGAACATGCTTGTATCAAGCAATTTCTTCATTATCCACAATGTTTTCTTCCTCTAAAAGACAAGATTTTTGCAAATTTTATCAAGTAAGAACTGTCATCCACAACATAATTTGAATTTTGACCAGTCTTAAATTTTGTCCTGTGGTAATTGCTTAATATGATAATCTGTTATTTTAGAATTATGGTCACTAGAGCGAGCCAACTTTGCGTTTTAGTGGGACAAGCTTCATTCAAATCCTGGTGACAATGTGATTTTACAGCTAGTAAACTCTGAATTGTTACAACCATCACATGACATGATTTCACATTCCTGTACGAATCAATGTCTGTAATAGCCCAAAAGTTTACTAGACTGTAAGATTCCCAATAAACATGACAAAGTCTAACAAATGAACAATGTGGGGGACAATGTCATTTCCTTTCAAATACTTTTGGATTACCACCATTGAATTATTCTAGCTTCCAAATGGCTGAAAGGATAATCATCTTCATTTCAAGTTATCTATGTGAATCTGCTTATTACATGAAATAAAAAGAGGAACTTGATTTAATGTTGATCTGCAATCTTATTAGTTTATACTGATTAACTTAGATTGCATGAAAGCTCACTCTTGAACACTCACAAACAAGATGCTTTCAGGTCTCAGACACCTTATACTGCTACCAAATTTTACAACTTGGTAGACTGGGGTTGGCTTTAACCAAACAAAGCAACGAAATATTGGACTGGTCCATATTTAAAATTACAGAAAACAGATTTAATTGTTTTAAAAACACTTTGTCTTTTAGGATAGAAAACATTTTTGGATAATGTTGGATAAAAAAAATGCTTGTTACAAATAATTTCTTCATTTTACACACTGTTTTCCAAAGCTTTTTTCTGGGGTGTGTAAAAATCTTGATTGTGTTGGTATTGATAAAGTATCTTGCCCTTGAACAAATCCTGGTGACAGTGGGTGACTTGCCTTTGAACAAATCCTGATGACAGTGGCGATAGACACATGACCTTCAGATCAGAAGTCAAACTCTTGTACCACTTGGCCCTCAAGGCAGTCATGTGACCTTGATGGAATGAAATATCTTTTGTTTCTTTCTACTAGGATTCGAACTGAACAAATTTGTAAAATATCATAAAACTTGGCCAAGATTGTAACAGCAATCATATTCTGACAAGCATCATGTTTGTTTTGACCTCTAATTGTGATCATGAACTTTAATTAACTCATTACCACACAATGGTGCTTTCTAAAGCCTGAAGAAATAAGATTGTTGAAAACTTTGTGGGAATAGGAGAAATTGTTTATAACAAGCAATTTCTCCTTTTCTAGCAATATTTTCTACCCAATTTGGCATTTATTTTCCATTTTTAGTGCAATTTGAAATGGCCTCTGCAACCTCTTTCAATTTAGACCATTCTGAAATTTTCTTGTTTGGCAATGGGTCAAGCAAATCAAGTAATTGTTGTTTCTCACAAACCTCAAGGACTGATTCTGAATAATTGTATAAAATTACAAGGAACAGTTTTGGGGCTATGTTAACAAGGAAAAGTCAACAGATAGGCAGACAAATAGATGTACTTTAAGGACGACAAAAGGAACATGTCAAACCCAAACTACTTTTTGACCTTTGTGAGTCTGGGAAATACAAGATCATTACCATTAATTTTATTCTCTTAACCCATTCCCACACAATGGCACTTTTTACACCTCTAAAGAAAAATGCTTGGGAAAAATTGTGGATACTGAAGGAATTGCTTGTTTCAAGTAATTTCTTCATTTTCCAAAATATTTTCTACCTGGAAAGTTTAGAGGATCTAAGATTAAGAAACTTTAAAATTTTAAGTTTATCTGACCTTCCAATTTATATCAGTCTGAGATTTTGTAGTCCAAAAATGGGTTAAGAGGGTCCTTATTTTCCTGATGGCAAACACTGTTTTTTCATCCATTACCAGACTGCAAAATTTTAGACTGGTCCAAATTGAAAGGAGTTGTAGAAGACAATTCAAAGGTCATGAAATTTTATATTTTTTTCAAATTTTAGGGAAGAAAACATAGTGTAAAATGAAGAAATTGCGTGTTACAAGCCATTTCTTCATTTAACACTATGTTTTCCCAAGTGCCCTTTTCCCAAGGGTATCCAAAAGTGTCATTGTGTGGGAATGGGTTAAGTCAACCTTTAACATATCGAGCATCACTATCTACCACTGAGTTACACGATACATAGATTGTCTTGGTCAAAGTTTTGTGTGATAAGTCTAACATGGCATGGGGTCACATTTCAATAATATACATTCATGAGTAATTTACTGACACAAACCACTGGGCCAACTTGAAATATTCCTCAGGTGGCCCCTAAAAAAAATAGCGTAAAGAATTGAAATCTGGTAAAAATGCTGGTTGCCATTGCAACAACAGTGAAATTTTAAGATAATTTTTAAAAATCTTCTCCTCCTGACCGGAAGGCGTAGAGCCTTGATATTTTTCAAGAAACATCAGTATATTGAGCTCTTTCTAACTGCATTATTACCTGTAAGAAGCAATTGCAAGATTTTGTTTATCTTTAAACCTTCCATGATCCAGCAGAAGCTTAACCCATTCCCACACAATCACATTTCTTTTAGTTCCTGGAGAATTGCATTAAAGAAAAAAATGTGAGAAAAAGAGAATTTGCTTGTTTCACAATGTTTTTAACCTATCTGGTCCTTAGTTTTCATTCTCAAAGTGATTTGAATTTTCGTCTAACGGATCCAAAATCTAGTTGTTTGGTAATTGTTTGAAAAAACTAATTAAAATTAATAATGAACATCTTATAATATATGTCACTGTATAGCATATCTTTCCTGCAGTATACAGCTGGTCTCAAAGCAGAAGTATATAATTGAAAGACTCCGCGTTTTTTTTTTAAACCGTGACAGCATCCATGCTTAGTGGGTTATTGGAAGGTGTTTTCGTATTTAAGAAAAGTATTTAAATGTTCAATGATTTATATAGAATGCTTTTATTATGCCATTTTCAAAATGTACAGTTATTTGGGGGAGACAGGATTTGAAAAAAAAAATAAATTGAACCTAACTTAGATTTAGTTCTCTTCTAACATAGTAACATCCTACGAAATTTTCCCAACTGGGTAACACTGATGGATGCCTATGGAGTCCACCAAAAATGGGTGTATTCATTATAACTCATTTTGGCTTACATTCAAAACACTTTTATATACTTACTTGATAAAATTTAAATGATAACTTTGGAGGTTCCCTACTCTAGTCTAAGTACTAAGTGGGTTCAAATTAAAAATAAAATCTCACAGATTAGAAATCATTGTAGGGAAGGGAGAATTCGCTAGTGACAACAATAATTTTTCAAATTTTGATGAATTTACTTTAATAGATTCTTCAATTTCTATTCAATTCATCTTATCTGAGTGTGTGGTTGGCATAAGTTTATAATGTTGGCTAAAGGGCAAATTGATGGCCGTGCCAACAGATTCCAACAGGCAGTTCTGCTTTGATAGTCATCTGTGCACTTTGCAAAATTTATAGCTAGAACCATGTTACAAAAACTAAAATAGCTGGTTTGGGCCCAAAACACCATAATTAAAGCTTCTGCTTGGGTGAGCTCTAGTTACGAAACAATCCCTCCTTTTTATGTGTCTAAAGAAAAAAAGCTTTGGAAAACATTATAGAAAATGAAGAAATTGCTTGAATCAAGCAACTTCTTCTTTTCCACAACGTTTTCTATCCAACAAGACGAAAAATTTTTAAATTCCATCAATTTGAAACTGTCGTCTGCAGTTTCTTTTGAATTGGACTAGTCTAAAGTTTTTTTGTGTTTGAATGGGTTAAGTCATCCAATTTTCAGACGGCAAAATTTTAGACTGGTCCAAATCGAAAGGAGTTGAAAGACGACAATTTACCCCATTACCAGAAGACAGAAAATTTAGACTGGTAAGGTTTATGACATTTTAGATTTTCTCAACTTTCTGCTTTAAAAACATTTTGGAAAATGAAGAAATTGTTTGTTACAAGCAATTTCTTCTTTTTCCACGTTTTCCCAATTGTTTTTCTTGAGGGGCATCCAAAAGCATCATTGTGTGGGAAAGGGTTAAAGTTCATGAAATTTTAGATTTTTTTCAACTTTCTGGTTAGAAAACATTGTGGAAAATGAAGAAATTGCTTGTTTTCCCAAATGTTTTTCTTGATGGGGGTCAAAAAGTGTCATTGTGTGGAAATGGGTCAACCAACAAAAATGCTTGTGACAATCGTCTTCCAATCATTATGGATTGTTTGATTAGCAGCTGTGATTAGTCAGTTGCAATACCATTATTAAATGAATAAAGGATTTTTTGTTTTTGTAAAATTATAAAAATAAATGTTTGTCTGGTGTTTTTTTAAATATCAGACATTGTTATGTTCACATTATGAAACAATATTGTAAACCCATTCCACACAATGACGCCTTTTGACGCCCCTAAAGAAAAACAATTTGGAAAACATTGTGGAAAATGAAGAAATTTGCTGGTTACTTCATTTTTTGCAATGTTTTCCACCTAATTAGATGAAAAAATCTACAATTTCATCAACTTTAAAATGTTAGGACCGATCTAAAATATTTGTCATCTTGTAATGGGTTAAGGAAGTGTTACTGGGAGTTGTGTGACAAATGTTAATAATAAGATTATGTCAGTTTTATGAATGAGAGATTAGCTTTAGGGAAGCTTTAAGGTATCTGTTGATAATTAAATACAGATGAAATGACAGAACCAACCTGATAGATAGTCATAACTGGATAATTACATAGGCTGTATTTTGTACACTATTTATGGAGAAGCTAAATGGATGCACAATATGTCATTCACTTTCATTGAATTTGTTTCTTTATATTTTATGGATTGGTTGAAATCAAAAGAATAATTATTCTACAGATTGTCAATAAAAGTGTACTAGGCCTACAATGACAATTACATCATTAACCCATTCCCACTCAGTGACGCTTTTAAACGTCCCAAAGCCTTGGAAAGCATGGCGGAAAATGAAAAAATTGCTTATTATAAGCAATTTCTTCATTTTCGACAATGTTTTTTTCCCTAAAAGATGAAAAAAATTAAAATTCCTTCAGCTTTAAATTGTCGTCTGCAACTTCTTTGAATTTGGACCAGTCTAAAATTTTGTTGTGTGGAAATGTGTTAATAAACAACCACATCAAATGGGAAATTTCTTGTTCGAGCAATTTGTTCCCCAACATATCTTTTACCATAAATGATAAATTTATATTTTTAGAATATCAAATTACAGACCAAGTTGATAGCTTTTTTTGAGCATTTAGAGAGCTTACACTCTAGAGACCACAATTATAACTCTATCTTCATGAAACTTAGTCAGATCACAAGGAAATTGGGAAAGTTCAATTTGCAAACATGAGAAAAGGGGCCTTAATGTCAATTTCACTGTTTAAGTCTAGAGGTCACATTGTATGGCCCAATCTTCTTGAAAGTTGGTCAGAGTGTTTGTCATGACAAACAGTCACAATTATGGCTCGATCTTAATGAAACAGAATATTTGTCAGGTCATATGGATGAACCCTTTTCAAAATGAGACAGTTCCATAAAAAAACAATAAAGATTAGGACAAATCTTTTATCAATATTATTTCAAAAAGTTTTGTGTACTCATTGTGTCTTTACAAATAAAATTGAATTTGATGTGACAGCTTTATTTCTTTGTTCAGTAAAGAACTCAGGTGAGCGATTTAGGGCCATCTTGGCTCTCTAAGTTCTTGAGTGCTGTACGAAATCAGGATTGAGTGTTTGAAATAGAATAATCTTAAATAATAACTGACACTTGACTAGACTATCACTGAGTTAGGCTTGATGGATAAGGTCAACAAGAAAAACTTATTCTGTATAGAAATATTCTAAAATTTCAACTTTCAGGTACTAAAAAACTAATATGGATTTTCATCAACATTTTATATATTTTTATTTATGTTTATTAAATTATTTCTAAATTAGACCTTTAGGTCAAGTTTACATTTTTGTACCTGACCAAAGGTGGATGTATTGTGTCTATCCATGAGACCTGATGGCTGTCTTTAGGTCCGTTCTTCTGTTCATCCACATCTAAACAGATCTCCTCCTACATAAATGGACAAATGTCAATAAAATTTTAACAGCATGCTCCTAATCACATGACCTTGAGTTTCTTGGCGAGGTGTTGTCATTTTAGGCTATGTCTCAGACAAAGGGGGCTTAATATAAAATTGCTTGTCAATGCAACTCCTCCTTTTCTGGACAGATTTGCATTATTTCTTTTTTTTTAGAATGTCTTAAGTCACCTGACTTTGTGAATATTTTCAGGTTTTTACCATTCTAAGCTACATCACAGAAAAAGGGACTTTAAAATGGTGACATAATTATATTGGGTATTGTCACTTTCTGTCAACTTATGATATCAAACTACAATTTTGTAACAATGCATACTTCCTCAAAGGGAGTTTTGGTGTTTAATGTCTCTGGATCAGGTAAAATTAAAGTTGAGAGAAAAGATTCAAACCTTGTCAGTCCTGTGAGCAGCCGTCATAGCGCAGTTGGTAGCGCTTGGGACTGTCAATCTAGAGGTCCCGGGTTTGATCCCTGCCGGCGGCACTCATCCATTCCAACTATTTGTCTCCCACCAATGGGTCGAAAATCGTAGACCTATGTGGGATAGCAGCTGGTGGCTAGGAAAGGATGTGATGGTGTTACTGGTGTGAGAAATACCAGGAATCCATTGTTAGGTGCTCCAGCCCCCTTGATATAACTGAAAGATTGTTGAAAGCAACGTAAAACCCAATTCAAACAAATCCTGTGAAATTGTATATTTAACTAATGACAAAACTGATTAAAAGATTTATTAGTATTTCTAAAACCTAGGAAAATAATGTTCTCAAATGCCGAAAAAACACTCAAACAGGCATTTAACATAATTAAAACACAATGTTGCATTAAGACACCCTCAAATATGATCATGAGAAACTTTGTGAGACAAACCAGAAATTGCTTGTAACAAACAATTTCTCCTTTTGTCACAGTGTTTCTACCCCATAAGACAGATTTTCAGGATTCCATCAACTATGAATTGTCACCTGCAACATCTTTCAAATTGGACGAGTTAAAAATGTTGTTGTCTGGTAATTGGTGAAGAGGATTTGAAGATAGTGTGGTGAATGGAACTTTTAGGATATAATAAAATTCTCAGATTTAACAGTAAACAGCCATAAAAAGTTAGAGATTCATCCAATTTTTTCCATTAACCCATTCCAACACAACAAAATTTTAGACTGGTCCAAATTCAAAGGAATTGCAGTCGATAAATTAGAGTTGATGAAATTTTAGGTTTTTTCAACTTTCTGGGTAGACTACATTGTGTAAAATGAAGAAATTGCTTGTTACAAGTAATTTCCGCATTTTATACAATGCTTTCTCAATTGCTTTTCTTATAGGGGAGTCCAAAAGTGTCACTGTGTGGGAATGGGTTAATGGATGAAAATATGGACAAATCTATCTTCTCAAATAAGCTCCCATTTAAGCCATTAATTTATAATATATATGAGATTGTGTTATCTTGATGTATCTGTTTACTGATGTATTTGTTAAGCTGTACGGAAGCTCCAAATAAGGAATCTGTAATTAGTTACAAACAGGATTTGTTGGCTTAGAGAGAGACAGTTATTGATAGATTCTCAGAATGGATATTGACGGTGGTATTACAAATGGACCTTTTCTAGAAGAATTAGGAAAGTCTAACTTGATAGAAATGATCACAAACTTTCAGATTTCCTGTACCGACAATTTGCTCCAAAATATTCCAGGAATCTATTTTTAGGTGCTCCAGCTGCCGCATTATGACTGAAAGATTATCATACTTATCATGCTCCCATTGGGTTAATTGTTCTGATATGATACTAAGAACCTAGAGCCTTGACCCTGTGACCACTAAGGACCATGACCCTGTGACCATGCACTTTGACCTACTTTAAAGTGGGAGTAGCCTAAGGTCTATGTTATAAGTCTAGTTTGCACTAACTTATTCCCAAAGTCATATTGGGTTATTGAGTAAATATATAGTTAAAAGAAGCAAATTTAAATAAATTCCAGCCGTTTCATTAGTTTCGGAAAAAACAGCAATCTTCGTATTAGTAGAATATAAAAATAAAAGGGCGGTCAAAGTAGTTGGAAAAAGTTTGAAAAACACCCTATACTCCTCAATTGTGTAACCTTTACTTTGGGTTCCTTATGAAGTTTTCTTTATGAAAACTTTGACACAAAATTGGTTTTGTAAGACTGCCGTTTGTTATCTCCCTGGCCTAGCAGTTTATGTTATAAATGAGATTTTAAATCACAGCCTTTGTATCAGAGGATTAAATATACTCATTTAAACATTCTAAGGGGGAAGAGAGCAATGTCTCTACAATACCAATACAAGTATAATGGTAAAAGTTGAACATTCTTTAACCCATTCCAAAACCCTCCATTTTACGCCTATCAAGGGAAAAGCATTTGAAAACATGGTAGAAATTGAAGAAATCATTTGTATCAAGCATTTCCTTCTTCATTATCATCATCCTTGATATTGTTGTCTGCAGCTTCTTTCAATTTGGATCAGTCTAAAATTTTGTTGTGTGGGAATAGGTTTTTATGTCCCTGTGATATTATACTTGGAAAACTTTTTGGAAAAAGAAAAAAATCCTTGTAACAGGCAATTTCTTCTTTTTCCACAATATTTCTATTATATAGGATCTTCAGTTTTTGAATTGCACCTACTTTATAATGTATTTTGCTATTGCTTTGATATTGGACAAGTTTTAATCTTTGAAAAACAGTAAAGGGTTAAATGTAATATGGTCCCTTTTATCAGATTTCTTGTAAGGACTTATTCTTATTATCAAATGAACAATTTTTTTTTGTTTTCAATTTTGACTCTTCAACATCAGTCAAACTGATGCAATTGTTCTGTATTAAATCCATTTCCTATTATGTCCCAAACCAAAGACATTGGGAAAATATTGCAGAAAATGAGGAAATTGCTTGTACAAAGCAATCTCTTCATTATCCACTATGTACTCTTCCCCCAGAATGCAAAGAAATTCAAAACATCCTGAAAAAGGTCATGAATACATCTTCTTTGAAATTAGACCCATCTAAAATTTTGTGATCTGTTAATGGATAATAAAATCTGTGACTAGGACTCATTGAGCTAGATCAGGGGGGTTCAGCGATTGCTTAAGTTGAAATGTACGGGTTATGTTTTTAACAAAATTAAGGTTTCATTTCTAATGTAAAGTCATGCAAATGGTTTTGGAATTTTTGCAGATTTTTTAGGCTCAAAAATCCTGTTAAATGTTTTCTTTATTTGTGTTTTAGAGTATTGCTAATGAAGTCGAGAGTCTCGATATGAACTATCAGACTGGTTTATATTGAAAGAAATTACAGATGCCAAGTCATGGAATTTTAGAACTCTTTCTCTTTTATGGTAGAGATCATTTCCTGCTTGTCAACAATGTTTTCCCAAGCTTTGTTCTTGAGGGGCATGAACAAAGTGAAATTGTGAGCTAATAGGTTAACCCATTCCCACACAGAGACACTTTTGGATGCCCCAAAGAAATAAAGCTCTTGAAAACATTGTGGAAAATGAAGAAATTGCTTGTTACAAGCAATTTCTTCATTTTGCACAATGTTTTCTACCCAGAAAGTTGAAAAACCTAAATTTCATCAACTTAAAATTGTAGTCTGCTACCCCTTTGAATTTGGACCAGTCTAAAATTTTGCAGTCTGGTATTAGGTTAAGGATCTTTGTTTTCGCTGTCATGCAGCTTTACAAGACTCTGGTTTTACCTGACAAATACAAGAAATGTATACATGTATGATGTATTTATTTGTGTATTTTCAGTCTTGCAGATGAGTTTGAGAGCCACAGTAAGACAGCCTTGAAAGATCCCGACTTCTACCTTGGAAATCCAGTAAATGCGTACTTGTTTGTCAAACATTTCACACTAGACTGGGACAGAGACATAGAAGTTGCACTGAGAAATAACAGCAGAGATGGTATTACTAGATTAATTAACTAATTCATATAGAGATCTACTATTTAGTCCCACTTGCTGAAAGCCAGTGAGCTATTGTCATGGCATTGTGTCCGTTTTGCGTCCATCAGTCTGTGCATGTGTCAGTCCGTAAACTTTTACTTTAAAAATCTTCTCCTCAGAAAATTCTGAACAGAATTCAACCAAATTTCACAGGAATGATCCTTGATGACCCTTTATCAGATTACTTCAAATCATTTTGATTGGATGAAAAACATAGCTTTAATGGGGAGTGGGGGGGGGCTTATTTTCATATATATTGAAAGCTTTGAAAATCTTTGTCTCAGAAACCAGTTGATTGATTTCAATTAATTTCACTGGAATGATCCTCAGTGTGTGACTCTTTTTTGGGATAGTTTGGTAATGTATCAAACTTTAAAGCCATAGGCATTCATATTTATTATATAACATTACTCTATAGTTTTGTACTGTGCCCAAAATCTTATATTTTCTTATTTTATTGCCTCAAGCTGAGTCTCTTGTATACAAAAAAGGTTTTGTAGATTGCAGATGCTTCAGAGAGTGATTTAGAGTCTTCTTGTTCAGTTTTGACCACTCCTGATTTCAATCAAAATCTAATATGTATTTTTGCATTGGCCTTGCATTTCTTACAAAATTTAGCAACACAAATATAGCAAATAGTATTATGTATAATACTCTATCACAAAAGTAAACCCATTACCAGATGCCAGAATTTTAGACTGATTCAAATTGAAAGGAATTGCAGACAACAATTCTAAAATTTTAAATTTAAAATTTCTTTCAGTTTTCTGGGTAGAAAACATTGTGGAAAATGAAGAAATGGCTTGTTGCAAACTTTTTCTTCATTTTGCACAATATTTTCCCAATTGATTTTAGCTCCACTGGCTGAAAGCCATCAAGCTATTATCATGGTATTGTGTCAATCGTGTGTGCATCCGTGCGTCCATCCATAACCTTTTACTTTACTTCTCTTCAGAAAGTATTGAACAGATCTGTACTAAATTTTTCAAAGAAATGATCCTTGGCTGAGCATTTATCAGATTCCTTCAAAGAATTTTGATCAGATGAAAAACATGGCTTAAATTGGTGGGGCTAATTTTCATATATGGTTAAATCTTTAAAAATCTTCTTCTAAGAAACAAATAGATTGATTTCAACCTAATTTTACAGGAATGATCATTGCGTGACCCTTTATCAGATTCTTTGAAAAAATTAAGATCAGATGAAAAACATGGCTTTAATCTTCATCTCGTAAACCAATTGATGGATTAAACCAAATTTCACTGGATTGATCCTTTGGTGACCCCATATTAGATTGCTAAAAAAAGAATTGATTGGCTGTAAACATGGCTTAAATGAAATATATGGTAAACATTGAAAATCTACAATCTCAGATTACAAACAGTTAAAAGTTTACTAAATAAGATTACACAAAATGATCCTTTGGTGATTCTGTGTCAAATTCCTTCATTAATATTGCTCAGATGAAAGTTATGGCTTTTATGGGGGGCATGTGTCCATCTTATTCTTGCAAACTGCAGGATGGTTTTCAACCAAATTTCTCAGGAATGATAAGTAAAATCAGGCCAGTGGAGCAAATTAGGCCCACTCAAGCGCCTCTAGTTCTTAAGTGTCAAAACATGTCATTGTGGAGGATTGGGTTAAATATTGTATGAATATTATTTAGGAATAATGCATGATGATCAATGAGCCAAAGGAGTAAAAAGAGGGGATGTCTTTTTAGCTCACCTGAGCACGTAGTGCTCAAGTGAGCTATTGTGATCCCCTTTTGTCCGGCGTCCGTCCTTCTTGTGTCGTGTGTCGTGCGTCGTCCGTCAACAATTTCTTTAAACAACATCTCCTCCCAAACCACTGGGCCAATTTGAACCAAATTTGGCAGAAATGTTCCTTAGGTGGTCCCCTTCAAAAATAGCTAAAAGAATTGAAATCCGTTTAAAACTCTGGTTGCCATGGCAACAAAAGTGAAATTTTAAAAAAAATCTTTAAAAATCTTCTCCTCCTGACCCAGAAGGCGTAGAGCCTTGATATTTTGCATGAGACATCAGTATATTGACCTCTTTCAAAATAGCTAAAATCATGATCCTCGGGTCCCCAGGGGCGGAGCCCCAGGGGGGTGGGGTTTATATAGAAATAAAGAACAATTTTTTAAATGACATCTCCTCCCAAACCACTGGGCCAATTTGAACCAAATTTGGCAGAAATGTTCCTTAGGTGGTCCCCTTCAAAAATGGGTAAAAGAATTGAAATCCGTTTAAAACTCTGGTTGCCATGGCAACAAAAGTGAAATTTTAAAAAAATCTTTAAAAATCTTCTCCTCCTGATCCAGAAGGCATAGAGCCTTGATATTTTGCATGAAGCATCAGTATATTGACCTCTTTCATAATAGCTAAAAACATGATCCTCATGTCACTAGGGGCGGAGTCCCAGGGGGGTGGGGTTTAAATAGAAATAAAGAGCGATTTTTTAAATGACATCTCCTCCCTAACCACTGGGCCAATTTGAACCAAATTTGGCAGAAATGTTCCTTAGGTGGTCCCCTTCAAAAAAAGCTAAAAGAATTGAAATCCGTTCAAAACTCTGGTTGCCATGGCAACAAAGTTGAAATTTTAAAAAAATCTTTAAAAATCTTCTCCTCCTGACCTAGAAGGCGTAGAGCCTTGATATTTTGCATGAAGCATCAGTATATTGACCTTTTTCAAAATAGCTAAAAACATGATCCTCCGGTCCCCAGGGGAGGAGCCCCAGGGGGATGGGGTTTGTATAGAAATAAAGAACGATTTTTTAAATGACATCTCCCAAACCACTGGGCCAATTTGAACCAAATTTGGCAGAAATGTTCCTTAGGTGGTCCCCTTCAAAAATAGCTAAAAGAATTGAAATCCGTTTAAAACTCTGGTTGCCATGGCAACAAAAGTGAAATTTTAAAAAAATCTTTAAAAATCTTCTCCTCCTGACCCAGAAGGCATAGCGCCTTGATATTTTGCATGAAGCATCAGTATATTGACCTCTTTCAAAATAGCTAAAATCATGATCCTAGGGTCCCCAGGGGCGGAGCCCCAGGGGGGTGGGGTTTATATAGAAATAAAGAACTATTTTTTAAATGACATCTCCTCCCAAACCACAGGGCCACTTTGAGCCTTGATATTTTGCATGAAGCATCAGTATTTTGACCTCTTTTAAAATAGCTAAAATCATGATCCTCTGGTCCCCAAGGGCGGAGCCCCAGGGGGGGGGGGGGCGTATAGGCATGAAGCATCAGTTCACAGACTTCTTTCTTATTTCTGAAATTATAACCCATGGAAAAAGTTCTTTCCTTCTTTCAAATCAGCACTTAAGCCTTGGAATTTGTAATTTAGACTTTTTGATCCCCAGGTTCATGGTCTTTATATGAAATTGTGGCCCACTTGTTTCATAATCCTAACCTTAACATAAAATAAGACTGTTGAAAGAAAAAGAGCCTTTATCTCAGGTGAGCACCCCAGGGCCAACGGCCCTCTTGTTAATATGATTTTTAGCGAAAGGAGGAAAAGGTTTTCTCCTTCTTTCAAATCAACCATAAAGCCTTGGAATTTGTCAATAAGACTTTGGGATCACTAGGTACAGAGCCTATATATGTATAAAGTATGGCCCTCTTGTGTCATAATCCTAACCTTAACATGAAATTAGATTGTTGGAAGAAAAAGAGCCATTACTTTTTGTACAGAATTATGGTCCTTAATTTAAATCTTGTCAGCAGTTGCTTCGAGAACACAATTTTAAATTGATGAAATTTATTGAAAAATCTTAATGTTTTCTTGTCATTTTTTTAAGGGTGTTAAAAGGCAGAATTACTTGAAAATGGGTTAAACAACATAAATTTGTAACCAGGCATTCGATTTTCATTGTGACCTAAAGAGATAACCTACAGCTGTCTTTCATATTAACAGATTGTGGCATGTTGTCAGATATTAGTATAAGTAATCTATAAAGTAATTACAGAATACAATGTACTACTCATCTAGTCAAATAATTTTTACTTAAATGCAACATCTGTCAGTTTCATTGGGAGTTTTGACATAAATGTAAAACATAGATAACATCCATTTTCTTGTCCTTTCAGATTTAGATGAGGAACAAGCATAATTATGTCACTTGTGTCTTTTCTCAAGAATGAAAGTCATTTGTAGTGTAACTGTAGATAATAATTCACATATCTATGCTTTAGTAGTATTATCATGAATGTTCAACTTTATGACAAACCTTTTCTTAACAACCCATAAATTTCTCTCTTCAATCACGAGCCATGCTGGTCAAGGAATCAGGAAATTTCTCCTTTTCCAAAATCACTAGTTCGTAATTATGACCTTTGCTTCATCTAGGATTACATTGAGCTTCTGTGATTAACACCAAATAAGTATTTACACTCTAGATGCCACAATTTTGGGTCAGTCATTGTGAAACTTGTTTAGCATGCTGATCTTGATGAAATCTAGGTCAAGTTTGATTGTAGGTTACGTTGGTCATTAAGTTGGCCACAAGGTTTAATCTTACAAAAAATTGTTGTTTACACTTGGAAGTCCAATTCTGGAGTTGTTCATTTTAAAATCTATCTGAATCTTATTTTTACAATATCTTCATCGATTTGAATATAGGTTAGTAGGTCAGCAAGTCAAATCCAAAAGAAAATCTTTTTAACATTTTGAGAAAGTTTTTCAGAACGTTTATCTTGATGATATTTAGTTCAAGATTTTTTATACATATTCTTTAAAAATTTAAATTATGTTTGTAAAACTCTTTCTTCTTCAAAACTTGACTTAATTATACCCCTGCAAAACAAATGTCTGTGTGTCTGTCTGTCTGTCTGTGTACAAAATACCACCAATTTTGTGTTGCTGACTCCTCCTTTAGTTCTTCTTCAATATCACTGAAATTTTATGAAAAAGATTAACCACATGTTGAAGTTTCGCAAGACACAACTTTTAATTCCTAATTCCTCCTGGTTCAAGAATAATCTCCCCTTGAACTTAGACATTATTTATAGTTAGAGGAAATATACTACCAATTTTGTGTCACAAACTCCTCCTTTAGTTTTGCTTCAATACCATTAAATTTTATACAAAGAAAAACCACATGTGCAAAGTTTGCAAGACGCTGTTTTGAAGTCTGAGTTCCCCCTGGTTCAAGAATTATCTCCCCTTGAACCTAGACATTATTTATGCTTTGTAGACATATACTACCAATTTTGTGTCGCAAAGTCCTCCTTCAGTTGTTGCAGTTTTGCAAGACACAGTTTTGAAGTCTAAATTCCCCCTGGTTCAAGAATTATCTTTCCTTGAACTAAGACATTATTTATGCTTTGTAGACATATACAGTTAATTATACTACCAATTTTTTGTCGCAAACTCCTCCTTTCTGAAAAAGCAAAATCAGTAGCTATGTCCTGTATTTTTTAAGCTATCATTACACTGAAAGCACATGTTGAAGTTTTGCAATATACAATTTTGAAGTCTAAATTCCTCCTGGTTCAAGAATTATCTTTCCTTGAACTAAGACATGATTTATGCTTTGTAGACATATACTTCCAATTTTTAGTTGTGAACTCCTCCTTCAGTTTTGCTTCAATACCATTGAAACTTTATACAAAGATTTACCACATGTTGAAGTTTTGCAAGACGTAATTTTGAAGTCTTAATTCCCCTTGGTTCAAGATTTTTCCCCCCTTGAACTTAGACATTATTAAATTCTTTGTAGACATATACTACCAATTTTGTGTTGCAAACTTTACCTTCAGTTTTGCTTCAACACTGATGAAACTGTATACAAAGCTTAACCTGTTGTTGCAGTTTTGCAAGATGAAATTTGGAAGTCTTAATTCCTCATGGTTCAAGAATTATCTCCCCTTGAACTTATACATTTTTAACTCCACTAGCTGAAGCGAGCAACTGTCATGGTGTTGTGTCCGTTGTGCATCTGTGCATCCGTCCGTCCTTCCGTTCGTTCATCCGTAAACTTTTACTTAAAAAATCTTCTTTTCAAAAAGAACTGAACAGAATTCAACCAAATTTCACAAAAATGATCCTTGGATGACCCTTTATCAGATTCCTTCAAAGAATTTTGATCTGATGAAAAACATGGCTTAAATGGGCGGCGCTTATTTCCATATATGGTGAAATCTTCTCAGAAACCAATGGACAGATTTCAACCAAATTTCACAGGAATGATCCTTGGGTGACCCTTCATCAGATTCCTTCAAAGAATTTTATTGGGATGAAAAACATGGTTTTAATGGGTGGCGCTTATTTCTATATATGGTGAAAGCTTTGAAAATCTTCTCATAAACCAATGGATTGATACCAACCAAATTTTACAGAAATGCTCATTGGGTGAACCTTTATCAGATTTCTTCAAAAAATTTAATCAGATGAAAAACATGGCTTTATTGGATGGGGTTAATTTCCATATATGGTGAAAGCTTTGAAAATCTTCTTCTCAGAAACCAATGGATGTATATCAACCAAATTTTACAGAAATGCTCATTGGGTTACCCTTTATCAGATTTCTTTCAAGAATTTTGATCGGATAAAGAATATGGCTTAAATGGGCGGGGCTAATTTCCATATATATTGAACGCTTTAAAATTCTTCTTCAAGGAAACCAATGGATGGATTACAATCAAATTTCACAGAAATAGTCCTATGGTGAACCTCTATCAGCTTTCTTCAAAGAATTATGGTTGGATAGAAAACATGGCTTTAATGGGCGGGGAATTATTTCTTTATATGGTGAAAGCTTTGAAAATCTTCTTCTAAGAAACTATTTGAAGGATTTCAACAAAATTTCTTCAGAATGATCCTTTGGTGACCCCTTATTAGATTGCTAAAAAAGGAATTGATAGGCTGTTAACATTGCTTTAATGAATTGTGCTTATTTCCATGTATGGTAAACAGTAAAAAGCTACAATCTGCAGGATGCATTTCAACCAAATTTCTAAGGAATGATATGTAGATTCAGGCCGATGGAGCAAATCAGGCTCTCAAGGGCCTCTAGTTTATGCTTTGTAGACATATACAGCTGAATATACTACCAATTTTGTGTAGCAAACTACTCCTTTCTAGAAAAGCAAAGTCAGTAACTATGTCCTTGTATTGTTAAAGTTCTCATTATACTGAAAACACTTGTTTGGGTACTAAGTCACATACTGTGACAAGTTCTAGTTTTAAGTTATAGAACTGTGTTTCTTTGTTCAATGTAGAACTCAAATGAGTGAGTCAGTGCCAACTAGGCCCTTTTTATTCAATGATCACTGACTTGGTTTTCTTTTTAATTTTTCTGTTGTAACCAATCTTACAATTTTACTCCCCGAGATTGATAACATTGTATGCATATTTTTTTACCGATGTCCATCTAATTGTCTGTCTGTCTGCAAGCAGTCAACTTAACACAAAAATTTAACAATCTACAATTTTAGCTCACCTGAGCACAAAGTGTTCAAGGTGAGCTTTTGTGATCATGGTTTGTCCATCGTATGTCAACATCTTCTTTGCACTCTAGAGGCCACATTTTTGGCACAAAACTTTGAATTTGAGTCACTTTGGGTTCAAAAACTAGGTCACAAGGTAAAATATACGAAATACCTTGTTTTTACTCTAGAGGCCACATTTTTTGCCTAAATAGTTTGATATGTGGTTAGAATGATTGTCCCTATGTTCTCTCAGCAAATTAGAATTTAGGTCATGTTGGGTCAAACTCTAGGTTACTTTGTCAAATCTTAGAAAAACCTTGTTCACATTCTGGAGGTGACATTTTTAGCTCAAATGACTTGATACTTGGTCACAATGTTTGTTACCATAATGTCTTGGCCTTGTTGGAATTGGGTCACATGGAGTCAAAAATTATGCCACTAAATCAAATCTTTGAAATACCTTTTTTGCTGTATTTAAGAGCAATTTATTTGATATGAGGTCAGGATGATTATATCAAACATAATTATCTTGGCAAAGATTGAATATTGGTTATTTAAGGAAAAAAACTAGGTCACTTGGTCAAGCCTTATGAATACCCTGAAACCTCGTTTAGGCTCAAATGCCTTGATAACTGGTCACTTTTCTGCAAAATGAGTCTCTTGGGATTTTTTACTTCTTTAGGCATTGACTCAGGTGAGTGCTTTAGGGCTAATGACCCTCTTGTTTCAAACTCAGCTCAAGATACATGGCTCATATTTTTGACAATTAATTATATGCATCAGATTCTTGTAAGGTTTAGGTCATCCATTAATGTTAAGGTCACTTATCAAGGTCAACTTAATGTAAAAACTTTACAATTTGCTGTTAATCAAACAGTAATAAAGACACAATGGCTCAAATATGGACATAGGATCTCTTGCGTTGATAGCCATCAATTGTTTGTAAGGTTTAAGTCATCAAGGTAAATGTCACTTATCAAGGTAACATTTCTAAAAAAAAAGGCTGTTACAGGGGCATGGTATTTCACAAACACATCTTGCTCATTTTTAAAAATAAGTTGATACTTGTTCACTGTGACAACATCTTTTGTTCTAAAAGAATTATCTGTTGAAATAATTCTATCTCACAGAATTAAATGTAAAAGTACAGCAATTGAAGCAGTATTTACCAACCTATGAAGATTTAACTGGATCTGTGAATGCTCTTTTACGACTGCAAGACACATACAAACTTGATACAACAGAAATTGCTCAAGGAAATGTTGGAGGAACGAAATCTACAGAACTAACAGGTATGGCTGTTTATGAGCAACTCTAGAGGTTATTAGTCCAGTATGGGAGCCAAAGGGGACTTAAGGTTTGCACCCAGTCCATTTGTCTGTCTGGTCAATCAATTTTTCAGACTTTTTTTCTCAAGGCTCGAAGATATTTTTGTGGTTACATTTCAAGTTTGTCATTAATTGTGAGTAACATATTGAATTTTAATTTTGCTTAAGTCCATCGACTTTTAAAGAAATGCCAGACTTAGAAAATACCACCTAATTTCCACTTTTCTGGTTTTCAGAAACCTCTAAGCTCAAGCTCAAGGTTAAACATTTGAATTGAGCTTATCTAGAGCATATCTCCTTCATTTGTGCATGAATTTCAAAGTAATTTTGGACACTTGTTCTCCATCATGAGTAGATATACTATTTCAAATATTTTTTTTTTCAAGGTTACTCAAGGTCAAGTATTTGACAGGCTTGACATAATGTCTCTGGATGACTCTAGGTCCCATTATGCACTTTGTACAACAAAGTACTCTGATAACATATGTGCTCTTTATCAGGCTCAGAATATTAAGGATAGGGTGAGGGACCACAACAGCCTGTGATAATTTAACAAAAGTCTTTTTGAATATTGCTGTTGCGTAAATGACAACTAGTAAAGAACTGTCTTTAGATATGGAGTTTCATAAAATTGGGGGCACTGAGAAATGGCTTTGAACAGTACTAGAATAGCTCATTTCCAAACAATCCCGTATTTTATACTCCTCATAAAATTGCTTTGGAAAAAATGTGGAAAATGAAGAAATTGTTTGCTAAAAGCAATTTCTTTGTTATCCTCATTATTTTCTACCCAGAAAGATAAAAAGAATTAAGATTTCATCATTTTGAAATTGTCTGCAACTTCCATCAATCTAGACCAGTCTTGAATTTTTGCCTGCTAGTATTATGGATTTAAGTGAGAGAAGCTCAATCTACGCTGTAGCACTGCATTATTTTTTGTATGACTTTCATTGACCTGTCACTGTAACTGTGTAATTAGGCAGAATCTAACCATAAAACATACAATTCCCAATTTTGACAAGCTTAAGAAGATATGCTTAAAAACATTGATATAAAAGGAAAAAAATTCTTCTTTTATCCAGCGTCTGCTTTTCTCACATTATTTTCTAATCTATTTGGATTATTTCTTTATGATTTGAAGATTCTATGAGCTGTCATCTGCAACTTCTTTCAATTTCTAAAACCTTGCCATCTGGTAATAGGTTAAGAGATTGAAACTGGCTCTGTTAATTGTCTGTTTGTTAAGGATTGAAAGTGTAAATGACAAGATATTAAATCATTTTTATTGCATGAAAACATGCAAACACAATTATTACATGAATTATGATGTTGACATGAAATAAAACACATTAACTGTATTGTGCATGCATAGATAGAGAAAGTTCTCTGATAATTATATAACGGTACCTGTCAGTTACTTAAAAACTTGTTTGACCAAACTGTTCAATAACACCTTTTGACGCCCTTGTAAAATAATGCTTAAAAAACCTGGGAAAGAAGAAATGGCAATTAACAATCCATTTTTGCTTTTCATATGTTTTCTAACTTATTCAGTCATCGTTTTGCAAATTACACACACTTTGAAAATTTGGCTGCAACTTTTTTGAATTTTGGACTCATCCAAAATTTTGTTGATTGGTATGAAATTGCATTAAAACCAAAGAGTTTAATTTATGTGTTCATTATTTCTTTTGAAAATAGATTCAATATGAAAGGAACAAACCAGTGTGTTGTCTGCACATGTGCGCAATATGACTTTCGTCATACCTCTTGCAAGTATGAATGTTTCAGGTCAGCATGAATAGATCTTAACAGAGAAAGCTAAGAGAGGATTGTAGTAGCCAGTTATTTCCTCTTCTCTAAAAATATTTTTCACCTCATAATGTCAATGAAAAGTTTGAATCTGTCATTTCATTTTTTCTTGCTAAAGTGATTATGTAATTTATACATTCCTGTTGAATGTCTGTGTTTGAATTTTTTCCTGGATTTAAAAAGCTGCTGTAATCAAAGATACTTGTGTGCGTAATGACTTGTATAGATAGTTAGAAGACATTTTGAGAATAAAAAAGCTATTGACTATTTTTAACAAGAGCTGCCATGCATATCTTCTACTCTTTCAACGTTTCAGGCTGAAAAAAGAATATTTTTACTCTGCAGGAGATTAAGATCAGCCTGCACAAATGTCTGTGACTCATCTATATTGTGTGTGTGATTCATCTGGCCTGTTTGTATTACCCATCTGTCATGAGTGTCTGACCCATCTGTGATGTGTGTGATCAATCTGCCCTATGTCATGTGTGTGTGACCCATCTGTCATGTGTGTGTGACCCATCTGTCATGTGTGTGTGACCAATCTGCCATGTGTTTGTGACCCATCTGTCATGTGTGTGTGACCCATCTGCCATGAGTTTGTGACCCATCTGCCATATGTGTCCAACCCATCTGCCATGTGTTTGTGACCCATCTGTCATGTGTGTGTGACCAATCTGCCATGTGTTTGTGACCCATCTTTCGTGTGTGTGACTAATCTGCCACGTCTGATCTATCATGTGTGTATGACCCATCTGTTATGTGTGTGTGACCCATCTGTCATATGTGTGACCCATCTGTCATATGTGTGAGACCCATCTGTCATGTGTGTGTGATCAATCTGCTATGTGTTTGTGACCCATCTGTCACATGTGTATGACCCATCTGTCATGTGTGTGTGATCAATCTGCTATGTGTTTGTGACCCATCTGTCATGTGATCTTGACCCCTCTGTCTTGTTTTTGTGACCCATTTGCCATGATATGTGTGTATGACTAATCTGACATGTCGTTGGCCATATGCAAAAACATCATAAGTGTCTATTCAAAGTATAGACACTTATGATGTTTTTATGCCCCCACCACTTAATGTCCTTCCATCCTTCCTACCTTCCGTCCGTCCAGAAATTGTCCAAGCATATCTCTGAAAGTACAATAGCTATCAACTTGAAACTTCATAGATGGTTAGACCTCATGGAGGAGAAGTGCAGTGCACAGGAAAAACAACTCTTGCTTGCATAATTTTGTAGTTATTGCCCTTTGTTATTTTAAAGACTTACATTTTGTCTGGGGCATATCTCTGAAAGTATAATAGCTATCAACTTGAAACTTCACAGGTGGATAGACCTCATTGAGGAGAAGTGCAGTGCACAAGAACCACAACTCTTGCTTGCATAATTTTGGAGTTATTGCCCTTTGTTATTTTAAAGACTTACATTTTGTCTGGGGCAAATCTCTAAAAGTATAATAGCTATCAACTTGAAACTTCATGGATGGATAGACCTCATTGAGGAGAAGTGCAGTGCTCAAGAACCAGAACTCTTGCTTGCATACTTTAGGAGTAATTGCCCTTTGTTATTTTGAAGGCTTACATTTTGTCTGGGGCATTCTCTGAAAGTATAATAGCTATCAACTTGAAACTTCACAGGTGGATAGACCTCATTGAGGAGAAGTGCAGTGCACAAGAACCACAACTCTGGCTTGCATACTTTTAGAGTTATTGTCCTTTATTATTTTAAAGACTTACATTTTGTCCTGGCATATCTCTGAAAGTATAAAAGCTATCAACTTGAAACTTCACAAATGGATAGACCTCATTGAGGAGAAGTGCAGTGCACAAGAACCCCAACTCTTGCTTGCATAATTTTGGAGTTATTGCCCTTTGTTATTATCAAAGCTACCGGTGGGGGCATCTGTGTCCTGTGGACAAAGCTCTTGTTACACTAAGCTATCGATGTGTTTTGTGAATGGTATCTGCCATATGTGTATGACCCATCTGCCATGTGTGTATGTCCCATCTGTCATGTATGTGTGACCTATGTGTCATGAGAATAAGTGACCTGTCATGTGTTTAGACCAATCTGTCTTGTTTGCGTGGCCATTCCTTGGTTAGATCCATTTATATTAATTACCAACAAATTCTATGGAGAGGTCTAAAAAAAAGTTCATATGTCTTGTAGCTTTTTGTGAAACATCATAACCATGTTAGGTGAGCATGTATGAAATTTATGTGTATAAACACTAACAAATTGCTTTGCATGTGAACAGCCTGCTGCATGTTATATTGTAGTGGAAGATTGTTATGTCCTGGGAAGATTGGCCTATCATGAGGAAGATTACTATCACACAGTGTTATGGATGGGACAATCACTCGACCTCAACATACAGAACCAAAATAGGACTGTTAACTCTGGGGAAATTATTGACTACCTGGCTTTTGCTGAATATAAGGTTTGTCTGATCAACACACCCAGTCCTTGAAGAAAAACTGTGGCTCAATGAAATAGAACAAGTTGTAAAACAAGAAACCAGTGCAAAACTTATATGCAAGCTAATTGATATAGTATCTTGCCTATTTTCAGAAAAAAGTGATATTGTTGAGTTAGTGGTGCACTGGTCTTGTGAAAGCAGGAATATTTTGGGAAACATTTATGATATTACAGCAGTTCTTCATCATCCAAGAAATTGAAAAGTTTACCAGAGTTAGGCCACTTGTCAATTGTTCAACCACTAACTAGGCCTTATGTCTTGGTGTAAGAACAGCACTTAACCCATCAAGATACAATGTCATTTTTTATACTCCAAAGAACAAAGGTTGGGGAAACAAAGTAGAAAATGAAAAAAACTGCTTGTGACAAACAATTTCTTTATTTCCACAATGTTTTCTATCCTAAAAGACATATATTTTTTACAAGTTGATCTAAATTAAAATTGTCACCTGCAGCTCTATTCAAATTGGACTAGTCTAAAATTTGGTTGTCTGGTTATGGGTTTATCTAAACACTGCTCATTCTCTGAATATCCTAACAATAGCTTTGCACTAGTTTTTTTCAAAAACGATATCAAAAGTGATAGCCTAGCAACACGTTTTTAATAAGTTAGGTAAGTATTCTGTAGAATCTTGACTCTAAGGTCTAGGGTGCTGGTGCTCAGAACAACTGATGTAAAATGCATGAAAACAGCATGTGCATGTGACAGGTAAGAGCATGACTAGAAGGTGCCTCTTGAATATAACCATCAACCCTTTAACCAGGAATAAGTGCAAAATTATTGTAAGAGTGTATTCATGTATACAGTCTTATCATAGTTTTGCACTTGCCCAATTATTTTTAATCAAGATCTTTTAAAGACACAGTAATAAAAACTGTGTTTTGGGTATTTGTAGCTGCAGAGTGTTTTGAAGTTGGTCGTCAGGCTTATTTAGCCAAAGACTATTATCATACAATAAAATGGATGCAAGAAGCGTATGATAGATCATTCATGGAGAGAAATGTAACAGCAGACCCTATAACTATACTGGACTTTCTGACTTACGCACTCTATAAGGTATGTATGAGAACTATATGTTCAGCATGAAAGTAAAAAATATCCAAAAAACTTAAGAATCAGCCTTTTACATAAAACTGGATTTTAAAATGTTTAAAAAAAGTTGGCTTTGAAAAGTATGGCGTGAAACGAAGAAATTTCTTATCACTAGCATTTTCATCTTTTCTAGCAATATTTTCCACACTGTGATGTGTATATCTTTAAATAAATATACTTCTTACAGTCTTCTTGATATCCTTCAATTTGAGATAATCTAAACAAATTATAATAGGCTAAGAGGTAAGTATTCAAGCATTGTGATATTAGCAAGTAAAAAAAAAGTATTAAGATTGTCCATATAATTGGTACAATTCAAAAAAGCTTCTAGGTGTTTGTTGAATTTAACCTCTCTTTAATTTAGTGTGTAATGTGGAGTGGAGGATTAATATTTTATTATTGGACTGTTACTGTCCCTATGGATACATGATGGTACAAACAATCTTGAATAAATTAATTGTTGTTTAATTTGTAGATTTTTTCATTTCTTTCGTTTTGCAAAAACATGCAAAAATGCACTTTTACATTCTGTATTGCAAGGTAGATTCAGATTTACATTTAAATTTATGAGTTTAATATATGGAAGTTGAGTTCATCCACATATTTGGGGTAAGTAGGGATGAATCAATGTTACAACAGTTTGTTTTGAATTTAATGTGACATAAAAGTCACAAGGCTTGAATGATCTGTAGTTATGATGTTTAACCCTTTCCCACAAGATTACATTTTTTATATTCACCTCAAGAAAAACAATTGGGAAAAAATTGTGTTAAATCAATAAATTGCTTATCACAATCAATTTCTTCATTTTCTACAATGTTTTCTACCAAGAAAGTTAAAAAAAATCTTAAATTTCATAAACTTTTAAATTGTCATCTGTAACTGCTTTCAGTTTGGACCAGTCTAAAATTTTGTTGTCTGGTAATGGGTAAAGTCACAAAGCTAGCAAAAACATTTATCATAAATGTAGAAGTTCATGATCCAAATAAATGATTAGATTGTTGAATTAATTTTGATAGTGAGGATCAGACAATTGTGTTCCAATATGTTATTATATTACAGATTCGTTTCTTTTACAGCAAGGTAATATACGTAGAGCCTTAGCCCTCACTGATGAGTTACTAACATTACGTAAGTGTAATTTCTAGAATACTGATGTGCTGAAATAATGAAAATACTGTCCGAATGTATGAATTACATGTATACTGAATTCCTAAAAAAGTAAACTAGCCTTATTATGTAAAAACTTTTACGAAGTGATAATATTGAGAGCAGAATATGATTAGACCTGTGAAAGCTGGTATATGTCTTTTCTTGTCCAAATGTACCAACTTTATTATTCTTGGATTGATATTTATATTAAAAAGAAAATTTATAGTAGACATCTTCAACCATAATCGTACATGCATTGAAAAAAGTATATTTTGCAATATTTTTAGCTTGCCTGAGCACAAGATGCCCTTTCATCTGAAGTGGAATTTATCTTATAAACACTTTGGAGGCCTAAGATTTTACACAATCAATATTTCGTGGAATTGGTCAAAATGTCATTCTTTATGAAATCTTGAATAAGTTTAAAAATGGGTTCCTTGGGGTCAAAAACTAGGTCAGTAGGTCAATTTTAAGAAAAATCCTTTTTGTTGGCAATCTTGAGGTCAAATTTTTGTTCAATAACCTTAAAGTTGGTCAGAATGTTTGTATTGTTGAAATCTTGGGCAATTTTGAATAGATGTGTTAGGTCAAAAACTAGGTCACTAGGTCAATTCTTAAAAAACCTTGTAGAAATTTAGAATGAAATCATAACAGGTTCAAATAAGGTCCCCTTGACACAAACTAAGTCACTAGATCAATTCTTACAAACCTGTTAAACTATTTAGTGGCAACAGTTTACAACAGTCTGAATGGTTATTTTGATGAAACCATGGATAAATTTCAAATAGGTCACCTTTTATGAAAAACTAGTCACTAAGGAAAATCTATGAAAACCCTTGTAGAAACCCTAAGCCTTATTTGTCACTAACATTATTTTGCTCAATGTACTGAAATTGGTTAGCTTGCCCCAACAGTAACTTAGGTGAGTGATTTATGGCCATCAGGGCCCTCTTGTGTTCTATAATGTTTCAAAAATAGTGTATAATGCACTAGGTTTGACTTCCTCGATGGCCAAGTAATATAGATGCTAGATTGGTGATCTTGAGGTCGCAAATTAAAGTCCAACATTCACAAGGGGTGTTCATGGTCAAGCCACTTAATAGCAGCCTCAGTCTACCCAGCTGTAGAATTATGTAACAATAGGTCTAGCCACTGTCTCTCTTTCCGGGACCTGAAAACATCTTGATTGTGTGTTTTTGAGAGTGACTTTCTAAGCTTAACCCTTGCCATGCTGATTCCAGAATATTCCTGTTTTGACATTAGCTGTGGCAGGTGTATAGACTAAGATCAGCCTGCATAGATGTGCAGTCTAATTTTGTGAAGAAAGGATAAATAACTATTAGGACAAGGGTTAAGCATTCGTTGCAACTGAACCAAAATAAATTGATATAAACTAAGTATTAGCTTCATTTATACATCCAGAACCTGAACATGCTCGTGCCCAAAGTAACAAAGCTTATTATGAAAAGATTATTTACGAAGAGGAGAAAAATTCCCATAAACGTGGCGATGATGGTGAAATTGTGAATAAAAGACAAATTGATGAATATCGCAGTGGTCCAGAGTTTCAGAAATATGAGGCTTTATGTAGAGGAGAAAATATTAAAGTAAGTAGTATGCTCTCTAGGGGACGAGTATGCACAACACTGTATATAACCTTAGCCTCTTTGGATAACAAGGTGTGGAAAATGAAGAAATTGCTCTTTACACTCTATAGACACTTGAACTGTCTTGTTTTCTCAAATAAATGACAGTTTGATCTTTTACAATTGTGTTTTCATGTCTTATTCAGAATATTAAAGAAAAAAAATGGATGAAATCAAAATAATGTTTGAATATGAATTTTTTCTTTCACCATATTGTATCCTACCTGATAGTTACATGGAAAAAAAATAAGAACTGTTATTAGCATACACGAAAGTAAAATAGAAATGGTGTTATGGTAATCCTGTTCATTGGAACACAAATTCACCAGAATTTGTTTTTAAAGGAGCAATGTGTACTATAAATTAAATACTTGTGCAAACTGTGAGTTTCACTTAGGCAAAGGATTGCTATTATCAGGGTTTCGATTAAGAGGATTCCATTGTATTGTATACAGTCACTACTTAAATAAATAGGAAATATTATGTTACAATAACTATCCATCTTGTATTCCTTTTAGGATATTTTGATACTGCATGTGACCGAATGTCGAGTTGAATATCAATACTTTCCTCCACAGCATGAAGCAAATACATTAACAAGATGATGGATCGCTATTGTAATGTAATATTCCATTCATTATATGCCTACATTTTACATGAAATAAATTCTATAAAATAAAAGAAAATCTGTATTTCTACAAGTATTCTCCTTCTCTTGTATCATTCTGATTATGTATATTAGCATTATGAGGTCACCAAATGAAAATGACTTTATCTTATGCTATCTCATATGGAACCATATTAACCACAATCAGATACAGTTTTTTTTTCAGGCAGGTCTGATTTTATCTGTGTGGAATATTTATATTTTACAAAAAATATTTACAGTTATATGATACTGTGAAATACACAGTTCAATGTAGAGATCCTTAAAGATCTAAAACGCGTAATAAGTAAACATACAGCAAGAGATATATTGTTTAATTTCCAGGAAAATAAATATAAACACAGACTAGTCTGCCGTTATAGAACCAACAACAATCCATTATTATTGTTATCTCCTGCCAAAGAAGAAGAGCTATACAAATCTCCATATATTGTGTTATTTCACAATGCAATCAATGATAACGAGATTCAGCTGGTAAAAACTATAGCAATACCCAAGGTAAGCAAATATAGGTCCAGAGATATAGATTCTTTGGAACATTAATGTATATTTTATATTGCATAAATGATGAAGGTTTATTGGTTTACCTAAGCATGAAGGAGAAAGGTAAGCTTTTGTGATTGGTCAATGTGTGTTTGTCCATACGTCTTTTCAAATTGTTTCGTTAATCTATTACTACACAATTTCACATTTAAACACACCTAGAGAATGATATTGAGAAGTAACATTGTTAAGAGGATAAACTGCGTGTAACAAGTAATTTCACGGAAATTTCTCTACTCTTTATGACACTGATTAGCTCCACCGGCTGAAATCTGTGGGCTTTTGTCTTGGTGTTGTGTCCATACGTGTGTTCGGCTGTGTGTATGTCTGTCTGATAGTGCCTATGTAAACTTTTACAATCCCTGGTTTTTACGTCCCTGTGTTTTTATACTTGAGAAAACATTGTGGAAAAAGAAGAAATTGCTTGAAACAAGCAATTTCTTCATTTTCCACAATGTTTTCTACTCTATTGAATGGTTATTTTCTAAATAAAATTGATTTTATATTGTTCGTTTGCAAATCCTTTGAATTTGGACAGGTCTAAAATTTGGAAAAACAGGAAAGGGTTAATACTTGTCCTGCTGAATATATTTCATCTTTTCACAATGTTTGAAACTTCGACATAATTGGATCAATCTTGTGCTCAAAGATTTCCGTCAAAAGAACAACAATAAGCAGATAGCATAGGCTTAGATCAGACTGCACATCTGTGCAGGCAGATCTTAGTCTATACACAGGGTAAAGCCATTGTCAAAGCAGAAATATTCTAGAATAAGCATGACAAGGGTTAAAAAAAGTCTTCTCCTCCTCAGGTCACCCTTTATCATAGGAATAATCCTCAGGTTGCTCTTTATTTGGTTCCTTCAAAAAAATGATCAGCTTTAAACAGGGGTTTAATGGGCAGGGGTAATTTCTGTAACATTGTATGAAAACAGTGATGCAAGAGAAATAATTATTACTGCTTGACTTAGAATATTTACTGTATTAAGGAAAGTTACCTGCATTAAAATTTAAAATTTGAAAAAGGTAATTTATTTTTAAATGAGTTGCCTCCCTTGTTTAAGAAAACTAAATTACCTTTATAAGTAAATTCAGGCCAATAGGGCAAATCAGACTCTCAAGAACCTCTATTTTTTTTTTTTTTTTGAAAAAAAAAAAACAACAAAACTGCCTTTTAGAATGTTGTTTGCAACTTCTTTCAATTTTGACTTAGTCTGAAATATTGTTTTATAGTAATAGGTTAAACAAATCAACCAATCAAGCTGAACCTTGGCAGGCATGTTGGTTGGGTGAAGCTTGTATAAAAAATCTATTGAGAATTTGGAAACAGAAAAGCTAAAAGTGGTATTTATCCTTAAAGACTTGCTGTGACACACCCAAACACCCAAAGACTCATAGATTTTGTATTTAGTATTATCTAGTAACCCTAAAAAAATGTTAAAAATAATTGTATTTGAATCCCTTCGTGCCCCTGTTTTATACATAGAAACAAAAAGAAATCATCAGTGGACATACTATAAGCTTTTGTAGAAAAATTAAATTGCTGATTGTAGACACTGTTAAACATGATTTTGTCTGGTTATAAACACCTTAGCTTTTTGTCATTTACAAAAGATACTTTGCTTCAAACTTGGAAATGGACTGATGTCATATAAGATTAACTTTTAGCTCACCCAAGAACAAGAGGCTAAATTAAGGTATTTTGTGTTCATCCTATGTCCATTGTGTATCAGAAGTTCTCAACAATTCTTTAAAAATCTCCTCCTTAACCACATGGCTGATATGGATCAATCTTGGATCAAACTTTGTAGGAATGTCTTTTAGGCGACCATTTTCAAAACTCATTCATAAAATTTTGATTTGCATAAAGATGGGGGCAAGGATTTCAAATTAAGAAATATCATGAAGAAATGATTAAAAAAAATTCTCCTCTGTAACCATGGGGCCAAAATGGATAAACTTTCCTTGAATGACCTGTTTCAAAACTGGTTCATAAAAATATTAATTCGCAAAAAGATAGGGCACAGTAGGGCATTTCTTATCAGACTTGGGAAAAACCATTGGAAAGAAATCTCTTCCTAACCAACTGTGCCAATATAGACCAATCTTCGCTAGAATGACCCTTTTTAGAACTTGTTTGTGAATGATCAGTAAAAAATGTGGGCATGGCAGGGCAGGGCTTATCAGGTTTAAAGATGAAAATTGTGAATTTTACAAAATTATTTTTAGCCAATTTTTAGATAACAAAATTCTAACAGGGAGTGTGTGAAATTGATAGAATTCAAGAAATTATTATGTACTTAGCAAACGTTCAAAGACATTCAGGTGAGCAATTTAGGGTCATTCTGTTCCTCTTGTTTAAAGACATTCTCTTTCAGTTGAATATTCATTATTTTGACAAAATTAATGATAATAATGCTTAAAGATTTTGTTCATAAAGTTAGCCTGTAGCAGGGTTTTATACAAGTTAATACTATTTTGATATAGTTGAGAAGGGCTTTGGTCCGTAATGCCTTTACTGGGGCATTAGAAACAGCCTTTTATAGAGTCAGTAAGAGGTAACGATAGTTGTTGTTGAAAACTGTTATAAGTACCTGCAAGTTCTATTGTTATTGTCCTTCAGTGATTGTTTTACCATATCATCTACTATAGTAACCCATTACTGCACATGCCCTGAAGAATTAAGATTATGGAAAAGGTAGTGGGAAAAAGAGAAATTGATTGAAGCAAGGAATTAATGCTTTTCTCACAATCTTCTCTTCTTTATTTAGTACTTCTTTTCCAAGTCATTAACACTTTGAAATGGTGTCTGCAACTAATTCTAATTCAAATTGGTATTAAATTTTGTCATCTAACAATATGTTAAAACCTACATTGCTATATTTTGAGAAAACACACTGTAAACCTAAAATCCTTGAAATATTTCATGAATAGAAGAAATTGCTTGAAACAGTTTGTTACATGTAAAAAATATTCTTATTTTGATCTGAAAGCATTCTACTGTATGGAAAACAAGGAATAAGCTATATATATACATGTATATCAATAGAAGAAATTATGTACTCTTTACCCTGATAGACACTGACCCAAGAGCTATGCAAAATAAAGACAGGAATGTTGTACTTTTTACCATTTCATTTCAAATTTAGTAATTCTATATAACAAATATTTAGCTCACCTGAACACAAACTATTTGGGGCATTAGACCTGATATATTTTCGTTTAGACTTGCCTTATGGTGGTAACTTTGCCTAATTTTGAAATTTCACTCAGAGATTGAAAATTATCCTTTTGTTTTGGGATCTTAGATTTTACCAAAAAAAATGAAAAGGTCTCATCCCAAAGCAGTATTTTTGGTGCTATCAAAATTTTGTTACTTGCAGTTTTGTCTTAGTGGGCTATGAAATAAATCAAACTATCACTATTAGATTAGAATCAGAGCTATACTCTTAATTAGAAGGATTGAAATCTTAAAATCCTTTCCAACTTTGTAAGCCTAGAACTATCATACTCGGATAAGGGAAATAAGACAATCACCATCCCTTTTTGTTTGTTTTTCTCTAAATTTAGGATTATTCCCTGCAGACATTCATCAAAATGATTGGTTAGAGTAAATAATCCACGGTGAATATCAAGAAACAAGCCTTTATTAGGAGAAATATGGAATGCTTGAAAAATAATCTATATAAAGAGTTCAATTTGTGTATGAGAGGAATAGTTGAACAAGATAATCATTATCTATGAAACCAGCTTTCCTGCTACTACCAGTTATTGTTTTTGCTTTTGTAAAAATTTATCTTTTGCCATGCATTTGTTTTTTCAAAATTACTTTCATTCATTTCGAGACATTATTACTGAGCCTGCTTATGGTGAGCAAGAAATAGTTATAGTAACAGTTTGATGTATATGTGTTAGTTCAATCAAATTTGGCCAGACCATATTTCCAATGGATTCCAATAAACCTTGGTAAAGTTTTTCATGAGTAGGTATGCCTTTTGAAATCATTTGTTTAAATAAGGTTAAGGTCATTTGTGAAGGTTAAAGTTTTTTTAAGACTATTAATCATCTATTTATGGATAAAATTATAGATACTCACTATTCTTCATAATGAGTAATTTGAAGCATTTTTTGAGGTAGGTCAAAAGTCACAGTCATTGCTTAAGGTCAAATTTGCGTCAGGATTACATCTCCTACACAGATTTCAGAACAATTTGTACAATTTGTACAATCAATTATTTGGATGGCTTTGATTACAACTTTGCAAATCAAGGGGGGATTAGCATATTTTATTTTGGCTGTGGTCCTTTGACTTGACACTAAGTAGAGGTCCTCTAGTGAAAAATGTTGTCTGTCCATTTTCTTATCAAATACTTGATGGATGGTTCAGTCTTGACAGATAGACTGAATATCAAACAGAGATGTGCATATCCTGTGTGGGTACGGTTGCTTTTTAGCTCCTCTGATCTTTCACTATCTGTTTCCTATGACCAGATGTCCAAAAATTAAGTGTTTACACTCTAGCGTCCACAGATTTATTTCAATCTTAATGAAACTTGGTAAGAATGATGTTGAGATTATTGAGATTCATGCAATTTCTTTGTTTGCACTCTACAGGCCACATTTTTTGCCCAATATTGATCAAACTGGGTCAGATTGATTATCCGGTTATTAGGATTGTCCAATATCTACCATTCACCATTGTACAACTGTGTTGATGTGCTTAGCTAATGTCTTGTGTTGTCATGCTTCTGACACCATTTTTTTTAACACCATCTCCTACTGAACAAATGGGCAATTCTTAATGAAACTTGACAGGGATTCCCTTGGGCTAGGCTCATCCAGAACTATTCAAATAATTTAAACCCATCCTTAACTCTTATTTTAATGGCAATAAAATGGAGAAAATTAAGAAATCTTTGAAAACCTTCTTCTCTGAAACAAAAAAACATAGAGCCTTGATAAATGGTTTGCAGCATCTCCTTTCAGCTATGGAACCTCTATCATTGTGGTCTTTGGGCGTACTCAATTTTACCTTAAAATAAAGAGGAAAACTTTGAAATTCTTCTTAGAGTTGTCTTCCAAGTTTATTCTTTTGATGCTATGTGGGTCATACTTAGGCCCACCTTGGCACTCCCTGTTTTACATAGAAACAAAGAAGAAAACTTTGAACCTACTTCTCTGAAACAAGAAAGTCTAGAGTATTGATATTTGGTAGTTATCCTCTAGTGATTCCTTTTATTGAAAGTGATGCTGTTTTGGTTATATTTGGGCTCCAACTAGACTATTAATGAATAACTTAAAAGAAATACATCTTCTTCTCTGAAACCAGAAAGCCTTAGACATTGATATTTGGTATGTAGCATTTTATAGTGGACCTCTTCCAAGTTTGTTCATGTGATTCCCCATAGGATCATATTTGGGCTCGCACTAGGTGCATTCACTTTTAACTCTGAAAAAAAGAAGTAAATATTTAATAGTTTTCTTCTCTTTAACTTTAAAATGTTGACATTTTGTCCTAGTGAAGTTCTACAAAGATTGTTCATGTGATCCCCTAGGATTGTCTAGGCCCTCCAAGTATATATTAGAAACTAATAGGGAATTCTTTAAAAGTCTTGCCCAAAATAAGAATACCTAAAGCATTGATGTATGGTTTGTAGTATCTCTGAGTATATCTTATTCATATGATGATATTAGTGTTATATTTGGGCTCTACCAGTATGCATAAAATTTTAAAGTAGAAACAAACAAGAGCTTTTTTAAAATCATGAAGCTTCAAGGTTTCTTAAGTTGCATAGGATATCAAATTGTGACTTTCTATTTTTTTTTTTTTTTTTTTGCCTCATTTAACATTCCTAAGCTTAGACCCAGGTGAGCACTTTTAGGGCCAATGACCGTCTTGTTTACAGAGCACTTCATGAAAATTCTTGTCAGTCTATTTCCTCATCAACTACTGTGCTGAAATGATTCAAATTCCACTGCTTCACTCTGTATCAGCTGTGGATGTGCATACTGTATTTTGGTTATTGTCCTTTGCTTTTGACAGAGTTATTGCCCTTTGATAAATTGTTGTCTGCTCACTTTCCCATCAACTATTGGTTGGATTTGATTCAAACTTATATGACTCTTTGATAAAATTTCTTGTCTGCTCTGTTTCTCAAAATGCTTTTAATTTCTCTATAAAACCTACTTTTCTGCAACGCTTATTAATGTTGTTGAACTGTTAAGCTTCTCTATAATTCTTCAACCTGGTTTACCCTGTTGTCACTCAATCCCTCATTTTGACAAATTTAAGAAAATAGTGTGAGAAAACATTGAGACAAAAGAAGAAAGTGCTTGTTAAAAGCAATTTATCCTTTACTCTGAATGTTTTCTACACTCATTAGTCCTTATTTATCAAATGAAATATAATTAACGCTTTCCTGTTTTCAGAGGACAATTGGAAGTGAGTGCAATTTGAAAATAACAAGCCTACAAGGAAGAAAATATCGTGACAAAAGAAAAAAATTATTGTTACAAGCAATTTCTTCTTTTCTTACAATATTTTCTTAAGTACAAAATTACAGAGATGTAGAACCAGTGATTGTGTAGGAAAGGGTTAAAATTTTGTGTACAATTTTTTAGCTCACCTGAGCACGTAGTGCTCAAGTGAGCTATTGTGATCGTCTTTTGTCCGGCGTCCGTCCGTCGTCCGTCGTGCATCGTGCGTCGTCCGTCAATAATTTCTTTAAACGACATCTCCTCCTAAACCACTGGGCCAATTTGAACCAAATTTGGCAGAAATGTTCCTTAGGTGGTCCCCTTCAAAAATAGCTAAAAGAATTGAAATTCGTTAAAAACTCTGGTTGCCATGGCAACAAAAGTGAAATTTTAAAATAATCTTTAAAAATCTTCTCCTCCTGACCCAGAAGGCGTAGAGCCTTGATATTTTGCATGAGGCATCAGTATATTGACCTCTTTCAAAATAGCTAAAATCATGATCCTCGGGTCCCCAGGGGCGGAGCCCCAGGGGGGGGGGGGGTTACATAGAAATAAAGAACAATTTTTGAAATGACATCTCCTCCCAATTCACAGGGCCAATTTGAACCAAAATTTGCAGAAATGTTCCTTAGGTGGTCCCCCTTAAAATTAGCTAAAAGAATTGAAATCCGTTAAAAACTCTGGTTGCCATGGCAACAAAAGTGAAATTTCAAAATAATCTTTAAGAATCTTCTCCTCCTGACCCAGAAGGCGTAAAGCCTTGATATTTTGCATGAAGCATCAGTTTATTGACCTCTTACAAAATAGCTAAAATCATGATCCTCGGGTCTCCAGGGGCAGACCCAGGGGGGGGGGGGGGTATAGGCATGAAGCATAAGTTCACAGACTTCTTTCTTATTTCTGAAATTATAACCCATGGAAAAAGTTTTTTCCTTCTTTCAAATCGGCACTAAAGCCTTGGAATTTGTAATTTGGACTTTTGGATTCCCAGGTTCATAGTCTTTATATGTAATTGTGGCCCACTTGTTTCTTAATCCTAACCTTAACATGAAATTAGACTGTTGAAAGAAAAAGAGCCTTTATCTCAGGTGAGCGCCCCAGGGCCAACGGCCCTCTTGTTTTCTTTCAATTTCGACCAGTCAAAAGGAAATCTGTCTGGTAATGGGTTATATTCTTATTGCTATTCCAATTCCTATGTGTTGTTTTAAGTGATGGTTGTGCTATACTGTATACCCATAATACTCATACTGTGTACCTCTGTTTTTCTCTGTTGGACCTGCAGTTAGGAAGAGCTACAGTTCATAATCCCAAAACAGGAAAATTAGAAACAGCAGCATACAGAGTTAGTAAAAGGTAAAGTGTGTCGCCTGTAAAGTGTGTCGCCTAACTTGAGCAAATTTATAAATGGAGCACTGCATGAGTTTAGTAATGTTATTTTATATAGATAGGAAAATTGAATACTGTATTTCTCATAAAAAATGTTCTCTTTTTAAAAGAAACGTGTCTTCATTATCAAGCCATTCTCATATAATATCACTTTCTTACGACCCTGAATAAAAGTTTTTGGGAAAAAGTATGGAAAATGGAAAAACTTCTTGTATTCTTATTTTCAACATTGTTTTTCTACTTAAAATGTCAAAGATTGTCGATATTTCATTAACTATGAATTGTCATCTGCACCATCTTTGAATTTGGGTCAGTCTAAAATTTTGTCATGAGATAATGGGTTAACAAAGAAAAAAGGAATCTCATATTCTGAACAAACATAAAATTATTTGGATTAGGCTGATTAGATAATTTTCATGAAACTTTGCTTTTTAATTTTGAGGATTTAAAACCTCAAATTATAAGATTTTTTTCTTCATTCATTGGGTACAAGGTACTATGTTTTATATCCTTGGAGTATTTATCAGAAGAAATAATGTCCTTAATTACTTCTTTGGAAGTGAAAAGAGTTCAAATAAGAGCAAAGTTTAATCTGTCTTAAGGCTTTAACCTTTCCCCTACAATGACGCTTTTTGACATCCTTCAAGAAAAACAAATGAGAAAACTGGGAATGAAGAAATTGCTTGTGACAAGCAAATTCTTCCTTTTCCACTTTATTTTCTACCCAGAAAGTTGAAAAATCTAAAATTTTGTAAATGTTAAATTGTCGTCTGCAACTTCTTTCAATTTGGACTTGTCTAAAATGTTCTCATTGTGTTTGGTGAAGCCTACTACTGTGACTTTTAACCCTTGTCATGCTGAATCAGGAATTTTCTTGTCTTGGCAGGAGGCATAGACAAAGATTAGCCTGCACGTACGTGCAGTCTGATCTTAGTCTACACCACCTGCTTGTCCCTGTTGAGCAGGGGTTATTCATAAAATTAATTGTCTAAAGAAATATTAGTTCTCTATGGGAGCTTCCAATGCTTACAGTCCTTTGATTTAAATGTATCTTCTAGAGACAGATTTAATTCTGCATAACAAGGGTTAAAAAACAGTAAATACTTGATTGGTGAGGTTATGCTCTTTTTATTACTGTCACTGTAAAATAGGGTGTATGTTATTAACCCTTGTCATGCTGAACCTGGAATATTCCGGTTATGGCAGGAGGTGTAGACTAAGATCAGACTGCACTTATGTACAGGCTGATCTTAGTCTACACCTCCTGCTTGTACTTTTCCTGTCAGAGTTGTTTATGAAGATGATTTCTAAAAGAAATATTGATTTTTGAACAATTAGTTCTATCAGCGCTTTCAGCCTTTTGATTTGACAGTATTTCAGTAAGGTAATTTATACAGCATGACAAGGGTTAATATAGGTAATTTGATAATTCTGTCTTATGGAATTGTATTAACCCTTTCCTGTACAATCCCTGGGTTACTTATGAGATTTCATATTGGTAATTTGATAATTTTGTCTTACGGAATGTGCTAACCCTTTCCTGTACAATCCCTGGGTTACATATGAGATTTCATACTTGAGAAAATATTGTGGAAAAAGAAGAAATTACTAATTTCTTTTCCCACAATATTATTTTCTTTGTAGGTTCTTTGTACTCTTCAAAATGCATTCACTTTTAATTGTTGTCTGCATCTACTACCAAATTGGAGGGGTAGCTGTCATAGCGCAGCCAGTAGCGCATCAGACTCCTAATCTTCAAACATGGTATGCCATGGGTTTAGATCTCTGGGGGCGGCACATGCCCTTTCCGACATTAATCTCTCATCAATGGGTGGATAATTATAAACCTAAGAGGGATAGCAGCTGGAGGCTAGGAAAGGATGTTGTGGTAGTACTGGTGTGAGAAACATCAGGAATCCATTGTTAGGTGCTCCAGCCGCTGCGATATGACTGAAATACTATTGAAAGTGGTGTTAAACCCCATCTAATCAATCAATCTAAATTGGGCAAGACCGAAATTATGAAAAACAGGACAGGCTAAATACTTATCAATATCAAATACCTTCAGTTATACATGATTTCTGCACATCATCTGAAGTTGTTATTGGTTTTAGAAAATACCAAAAAGCAATGAAATACTTTGTAATTTACATCATGTTTGTAAAGCAAACAAAATTTGACTAACTTTAAGATATACAAAGCTTCTGTGATGCATTTGTCAATCAAAAATTTGTGTGAGCTTTTACATTTGTTTTAAATCCTGTAAAAACTTGCTAGTAGAATTTAGACATAAGAATTGCAGTGCTGTCTTGCTTTGTAAAGGGAAGGTACACCCAATGGTTGTGAGTATTATGATATGACATAACCGATTACCGTCTGATAAAATTGAAAGACCTTGCAAACAACAAAAAATGATTTTAATTTTTGTCGAGCCCGCTTGCAATGAGCGAGACATAGTTGACACTATGACAAGTCGGTGTATGTGGGTTAGTGCGTGAGTCCGTTCGTCTGTCTGAATTTGTCCAGACAATTACTCCTACATTTATGGATGGATTTCAAAATAACTTGGTACAATTATTCTCCATCATGAGTAGATATGACATTTTAAAGAATTTTTTGGAAAGCTTCAAGTTCAAGGTCACAGCTCAAGGTCAAACACTAAAATTGTGCTTGTCTGGAGCATTTCTCCTACAATTACGGATTGATTTAAAAATAAATTGGCACAATTGTTCTCCATCATGAGTAGATGTGCCATTTGAAAGAATTTTTTGTATAGCTTCAAGTTCAAGGTCAAAGATCAAGGTCAAGCACTAAAATTGTGCTTATCTGGAGCATGATACCTACATAACTTTGCTGGCTCTACAGCAGTTGTCATGGGACAACCATCTAGTTTTAAAAAATACAGTCTGTCAAGGTATAAACATAGCAGAAAATTTTAGAAATTGCTTTTTGGCCTTATGCCATTTAATGATAAAAAGTAGAGTTACCCTGTCTGTGTAAGAATTTATACATGTACGAGCGAGTCTCTTCATAGGTCAAGGTAAAAGTTAAAGGTCAGGTGACAAAATTACTTTTATTAATAGATTTCAAAATAGCTAGGCACAGTTGTTTTCTGTGACAAGTAAAATTGTATTAGGAAATGTTTTTTTTTCAAATACTTCAAAGGCCAAGCTCACAGATCAGGTGATATAAATGTTCTTGTACATTTATGGATGAACTTTAGAATAACATAGCACCATTGTTTCCCTTGAGGAATACAAGTTTGTACAAAAAAATACAAAAGTGTGTTGGAAAAATCCTATGGTCAAGATCACAGCTGATCGTCAATCAATAAAATATTCCTTTTCTCAAGTGTATCTACCGGTACTACATTTATACATAGATTTCAAAAAAACCTATATTTCCTAGTGTATTAGAGTGTCATGCAAAATGTTTTTGGATACCTGAAAGGTTAAGGTCACAGCTGATGGATAAAATTGGCATATTTAAGCTTGTCTTTTTGTAAGAATAGGGGGGGCTTTTCCAGTCACTGACATTCATTGTAGTGGAGTTTTGACACCTTTTTCAACTTAAACTTTTGGTCCAAGTTCTCATATCTATATTTCAATTAATTCTTTTGCTCCGAAACTTTTGCAAAAATGGTCTGTTGATACTCATCTTTTTTTTTAGTACAACCACATTTCACTTTATCTTTTTACCATTATGTTCTTCTAAAGCTATTTTTCTGCAGCACATCAAAATTCTGGATTGTGTGAGAATGTGTCAAGTTAAACATTGCCATGTTTCATTTAGTTGCTGGCTATCAGAGGCAGATTCTGAAGGTGTTGGGAAAATAAACAACAGAATACAGGCTATAACAGGGCTGGATATGACAACAGCCGAGGAACTCCAAGTGGCTAACTATGGACTTGGGGGACAGTATGAGCCTCACTTTGATTTTGCAAGAGTAAGTTTATTTGTAGTTAAATGATTTTTTGACTTTATCAGATGACAATATTCTAGATGCATCCAATTTCAAAGATGTTGCAAATGATAATATTTAGTTGATGAAATTTTGAAAATCTTTGTTGTATAGGGTAGAAAACATTGTAGGTAACAATAAATAGAATTGGCTTGTGACAAGCAATTTCTTCATTTTCTACAATTTTCCCAAAGGGTCAAAAAGCACAACTGATTGGGCATGGGTTAATGAATAAAAAGAAGAGATTATAAAGATGAGATGTTGCTTCCTATGTGAGTCTGACATAGAAGTCAAAACTTAACCCATTACCACACAATGACACTTTTTGATGCCCCAAAGAAAATCCTCAGAAAGCATTATGGAAAAAGCAATTTCTTCATTATCCTCAGAAAGCATTATGGAAAAAGCAATTTCTTCATTATCCACAATGTTTTCTATCCCAAAAGATAAAGATTTTTAAAATTCCACCTACTGAAAATTGTAATCTGTAACTTCTTTCAATTTAGAGCTGTCAATTTTTTTATTTTATTTTTTTTTTTTGGTAACGGGTTAATAGATGTTTAAAAAAGGCGTATAATATTGTATCACATGTTTAGGTGACCCTCTTTTCTATGACTAAATTGCTACACCAAATTTAAAACATTTTTATGCCCACACATCAATAAGATTTCATGATAAGGATCAGGGGAATGTTGGAATGAACAAAAAATATTTCCTGTTGAATAATCTCAATAGGAACCAGTATATGATTGAATACTTAAATGTCTCCAAAAGTGGGTGTAAATTGGTATCATTTCCATCGGTCTGTCTGTCCCAATGTCCATTGGTCAATCCTCATCTTGTTATCACATCTCCTTCAGAAAGGGGATTGAAACAGAAATTTTTGTCTTGGTTAGTTGTTCTCCATGGTGTTTCCATGAGCTCTATCCCTTATACCTCTATAGCTACCTTCTTAAAACTATGTGGCGGCGTATATTGTGACTATGGTAATCTTGTTAAATATTGTTTAACCTATTCCCACACAATAAAATTTTAGACTGGTCCAAATTCAAAGAAATTGCAGACGACAATTTCAGTTGTTGAAATTTTGAAAATTTGTGTCTTGTAGGCAGAAAACATTGTGGACAAGAACTTGTTACAAATTGTTTCTTCATTACTAACCCATTTTACTGAATTTTTTGTCTTTAATATTTTGACTGATACTATTCCTTAATTCTTTCCCACTCAAGCCCTCCTTTTTACACCTCTCAAGAAAAAAGCTTTGGAAAATGAAGAAAATGCTTGCATCAAGAAATTTCTTCATTATCCACAATGTCTTTAGACGAAAAATTAAAATTCCATCAACTTCAAATTGTCGTCTGAAACTTCTTTCAGTCTGGACCAGTCTAAAATTTTTCTGTGTGGGAATGGGTTAATTGGTTTTACAAGAATGTTGATGCTAAAATAATTCCAATTAGTTCATCAAATGATTAATATAAGGGTACATGTATTTTATACATATTAAATGCCTACACTAGAGACGAGAACCTACAGCATTTGAAAATAGAGTGGGTAACAGAATAGCAACATTCATGTATTACGTAAGTAATCCATCCATGTTTTATTTTGCTTGAGTCTCTGTTGATGGGAGGAAGTGATTGTACAAATTATCCATCAAAATTCCTTTTCAATAATTGGTTACCCCATTCTCAAACAATTTTTTTTATGTTAAGTTGCAGTTGACATTACAAAGTGTGTGTTAATTTAAAAAATAATGACTGAATATGATAGAAAGTATTGTGGGAAAAGGAGAAATGGCTTGTTAGGTTATATAAATTTATTTAACCCTTGTCATGCTGAACCTGAAATGTTCCTGTTTTGGTCTACACCTCCTGTTTGTTCCCTTTAACCCATTCCAACTCAAGCCCTCCTTTTTACGCCCCACATGAAAAAAGCTTTGGAAAACATTGTGGACAATGAAGAAATTGCTTGTAACAAGCAATTTCTTCATTATCCACAATGTTTTCTATCCCAAAAGACGAAAAAAATTAAAATTCCATCAACTTGAAATTGTCGTCTGCAGCTTCTTTCAATTTGGACCAGTCTAAAATTTTGCTGTGTTGGAATGGGTTAAGCCAGAATTGTTTGAACAATCAATTTTAAACATTTATCAACTTCAAATTGTCTTCTGTATTCTGAATTTGGACTAGTCTAAAATTTTATGATGTGGAAATGGGTTAAATCAATTCTTTATAGGATTTTAATTCAGTATGACAAGGGGTAATTTATACAAATTTATTTTAGTTTGATTGTGACCAAAGCTTTTACCATATAGAGTTACTCTCAAACACTCACAATCCAGGTGTTTTCATACCCCTGAAGGAGAGACAGTGACATAAAACCTCTACTATCCAATTTACATGGGGGAAGTCTGGTTATAGCCATTTCTCCTTTTCCCTCAATATTTTCCATAGTACTAGTTTACAGGGGCATCAAAAGGCGTTATTGAGTAGTAGTGGATTAATGAATTAATATTTGAATCACTTCCTCCAATCTTACGCTGTGCTTTGTGTCATGTGACCACTGAGTCTAACTTTATCCATAGTGCCAAATAATCCTCAATGGATGTTACTGTAAATCTGGTTTTATGAGTGAGAGTATCATTTTCCGTAATATCTGCAAGGCAACACGCTCATAAATTCAAGAAAATTGTACAGAAAAATACGGAGAGGTATAAAGTAAGACAAAAATGGAATGAGAAAATATTTACAATTTCCTGTAAACTGAGGAATAAATTGATCATCCTACTTTATTTCATTAAAAGGGTATTGTCACCTTCTTGAAATAAAAACTGAATAAATTAGTTTTGAGAATAGTATGAATCTTAGCAGACTACAAAATTTTGTAACCCGCAAAGTTAGTCCACTTAGTGTATTGAACACAGCCATGCAAACATAACAAAGGAAAGCAGAAGAGGTGTTAAAATTTTAGGCAACAACAAATGACCACGTAAAGCTAAAATCTTGTAACCAACTCTCCATTGCATAGACTTTTAGAACCTGTCAACTTATTGAAAGCACATGATGCAGCCTTAATCAATTAAAATCAATTGTACATGTTTTACATTTTGGTAAGGTGGCTGTCATAGCGCAGTTGGTAGCTCGCCAGACTGTCAATCTAGAGGTCCCGGGTTGGATCCCCGATGGCGGTACCCTTCCTTTCTGACTATTTGTCTCCCACCAATGGGATGATAATCGTAGACTTATGTGGGATAGCAGCTGGAGGCTAGGAAACGGTGTAATGGCGGTACTGGTGTGAGAAATACCAGGAATCCAGTTAGGTGCTCCAGCCCCCGTGATATAACTGAAAGATTGTTGAAAGTGGCGTAAAACCCCATTCAAACAAACTAACATTTTGGTAAGACTAGCATGGTATTGATATTTCGATACTTTAGTGCTGAAGGGGCATAATTGGGCACATATTATGTCCTTAAAAGACTGGCTAATGGCTTTTCAGCTCTTTTGAAAAATAAAGTTTACTTGACAACTTTCAAGAGAAAGATCTTTTTACTTTGAGATTACTGTACTTTGCTTAATTAAGAATCTGTAAAAAGGATTCAATAGATTACTAGTAATTTCATACTTTTCATAGGTCAGCATTGAATTGGCCTGTAATCTGATATCAATTTTTTTGTTGCTGATGCACTCTGAAGATACTTACGGAAATTATCAAAGTACCATACGGCCATTTGCGAATTCATGAACTCACTAATAAGTCTTCAGGTCCTGCTCATGCGAAATTAAGATGACACAAAATTTACCCAATTTACAGTAACTATCTGACAAGGCAATGATGTTTCTATTATACTGTCTTTGAATGGAAAATTTCAAATCATTGATACCATTAGATAACAACAAGGTATGGCTATAAGAAACAATCTAGAAATCATTGTTCAAAGCTTTTTCTAATATTAAGTTAACATTGCCCTGGCATGAAGATTAAAGTTGGACTCATATGTGACAATCTGCTTGGCATATTATTAGAAAAGCAATTCAAACTTGAAGATATATAAAACCAAAAGAAAAAATGTTACAAATTAATTATTTGATGTTATTGGACTAAATACAGGTAAATGGTAAACATCTAGGTCACTTCCTCAAGATATTAAAAGACTGTTCAAGTTTGACTTGCTTTTCTCAAGTTTATTTGTTCACTATAGCTTACAATATAGAACATTATCCTTACATATTATACTTTATTTCACTTGTTCAGAAAGAAGAACCCAATGCTTTTAAAGGACTCGGTACTGGAAACAGAATAGCTACATTTATGTTTTATGTAAGTCAATATCTGCATGAGAATTAATCTAAAGGATTTGGCATGTACAATTGACCAGTCGCAAATGTCAATCAAGGAATAAACCGACCAATCAAATAATTTATTCAGTCCGGACCTGAGATTATCATCTCCAAGATTGGCGCCATTTTGTTTACCTTTATAGTTGGTTTTGCGACTTAAACTTTGTAACTACAGCTTATTCAAGCTGTAGTTACAATGTTTAGGTCACCAACCAACCATTTTACTTTTTTGTTACATCATACTAGCCATAATTTCTGCAAAATAACGCAGTTAAAAATAAAAACGGGACTTCCAGTCTGAGTCAGTTGCCGTGGCCAACGAGGTAAGTGGACAGCGATTGGTCGATTGAAGTTCTACATTCATGTAAATTTACATGTAGAGCACAAGGCAGTAAAGGACTTGGTAAAGGAAATATTATATATGTATCTCCATCTATACCCCCTATATGTGCTTCTGGCGGTAAATGGGATTAATCCTGTTTTCTTGTCCAGCGTCTCTTCTTTTTATCTAATTACAAATTGTCTTGTAATTCACTCAAATATATATAGATCACATATAGAAGTTTGGCAGGAAGTACATGTATGAAGGCTATATCACTTACCATTGTAAACTTATAGACAAAGTTATAGTTGAGATTTTCGAAATTCTGACCTTGACACATGATCTTGACTAATGACCTTGAACTTAGTACCAACAAAAAGGGTTTGTCACAAGCAATGCACATGTGAAATATAAAGACTATATCTGTAACCAATCAAAAGTTATGGCCAATATAAGTTTTTGCAGGACAAAAAGAGAGCGTACGTAAAGCTAATAACATTTAGGCCCCATTTCCCATGACACATTTCTTTAAATGTAAATCTTTGATAGTTTAAGGTCAAGAGGATTTGGTTTGCTACTCAAATAATTATGTAATTTCATAAACTTCTAACAATAAGACTAAGAGAAATTGGCAAAAAACTAATTTTTACACTAAGGTTCCTTTTTCCATGACGCTGCCTTGAATTGAGAAAATTCAAAAACAGTCCTAGGAAGATTATATATGAAGTTTCATCCAATTAGGCCCAGGTGTTCCTGAGATCTGACATCCACACAAGCCGGCGACTATATGCTCCCCCAGAATTTTTGGGGGCAGCATAAAAATGCATTTTTCAAGGAACAGGTTATTATAACATATGGTGCATCATTTGACAATAAGGTTGTATAAACTGATTAACAAGTCGAATGTGTAAAAATTCAATTAACATATCACCTTATGATTATCAGCCAACCCTTTGTAAGACTGTTACAGATGAAATGTATAGTGATTTGTAGTTTGGGAAAAGAGTTTGAAAGTTCAATTTTCACATTGTACAAGTTATCAGAGGTCGAACTCTATGAATCATGAATCCTTTTTTGGGGACCAAATTTCCTGTTGGAAATTTCTGTTGTGTTCAAGAATTCCTGTGTTCAAGAAAATGAAGTTGGACTGTAAGTAAAGACGGTCTTAATACATATTGTGAATATTTAACTGATCCAAATATGTAACTAACAACATATCAATGGCTTAGAGCAAAAACATAGTATGGCTCTATACAATGTATAGAGCCATACTATGTTTTTGCTCTAAGCCCTCGATATGTATAATACAGAGTCAAACCTTCTACAAAATGTAAAATGTTCTATGGCTCTTGTAGGAACAAGATGTCACACAAAAGAAATCTTAAAATCTTCCTACAAAATGTGTACATACCCCTTACTAATAATTTCAGAATAAATTACAAGCCAGCTATGAAAAGCCTTGCCATTCAGAAAATGAATATAACTATAACAAGAGGGCTGTTGACCCCGGTACACTCACCTGAGAGAAAGGCTCTTTTTCTTTCAACAGTCTAATTTAATGCTAAGGTGAGGATAATGACACAAGCAGGTCTGACCATGCTTTATATATCTATGGTCTCTGTATCTGGGGATCCCAAAGTCTTAATGACAAATTTCAAGGTCTTAGGGCCTATATGAAATGTGGAGAACACTTTTTCTTCCCCTCTGAATCCATAGGTAATACACATGTGCATTGCTTATGACAAAACCTTTCTGTTGGTATTAAGTTCAAGGTCATCTGTTGAGGTAAAGGTCGTTTCTCAAGGTAAAAAATTTCAACTTTTACATTGTCCATAAGTTTACAATGGTAAGTGATTTAACCTTCATAGTTCACATGTGCATTGCTTATGACATGACCTTTCTGTTGGTATTAAGTTCAAGGTCATATGTCAAGATCAAGGTCATTTCTCAAGGTCAAAAGTTCGAAAATCATATCTTTAATATTGTCTATAAGTTTACAGTGGTAAGTGATATAGCCTTCATATTTTACATGTGCATTGCTTATGATATGGACTTTCTGTTGGGATTAGTTTCAAGTTAATCTGTCAAGGTCAAGGTAATTTCTCAAGGTCAAAATTTCCAAAATTTTAACTTTTACATCACTCATAAGTTTACAATGGTAAGTGATATAGCCTTCATAGTTTACATGTGCATTGCTTATGATATGGACTTTCTGTTGGTACTAAGTTCAAGGTCATTGGTCAAGGTCAAATTGTCAAGGTCATTAAATTTCAAATATACCTCCTTTACAAATTACCAATATTTCTTGTAACTTTACATAAATGCTGTTTATTAAGTGCCCTACGTAATGTTTATTTCAATTTTTGACCCAATAAACCTTACCATGCTAAAAGGGGGCTTAATGCCATGTAGCTTTACATTTTGTATATTTCCTACTCTAAAATAAATCAGTCTATTGTATTGATATTTTTCATTGATAACTTTGATGGTCAATGTAAAATATTTAACCCTTTACCATCTAATGATATTTAATTTTACTAGAATCAGGCCTGTGAAGCCAAACAGATTCCTTAAGTGTTTGTCAAACTTCCAAATTTCTTGTGAACTGAACTCACAAACGTAGTTGCATTCAATAAGAAGTTTCTTTTTTCCAATAATGGCATACAGTTTTGTGACAAAAACCTTATTCAGGAAGCGACGGCTCTTCTTTCTATCATTCAGGAATGATTATACTTGCTAATTGATTGTTTGCACATTCATCAACAAAAAATATCTAAGAAGGTAATTTCATTAAAAAAAATTTGTACGAATTCTAAAAACCTTCAGAATGATAAAATCTTAAGTTTTTTCAACGCCAAGGACCGCAACTATTGACGGCTACTGATAACTTGAAAAGAACTTTTGTGATAAATTATGAGCTTGAAATGCATTCTGCCTTTTTCAAATATGATAAAATAATCTGCTGACAAAATAGGTGTAGTATTTTAATGCATTATGGTAAAGAACAGAAATTTGCAACTGAGGCCGTTTGTGTAACATGGTTTATAGAATGAACATTGAAAACGAATCAAACATATTTGTATACTTGTTTTGTGCAATTAATTTTATCAAATTTCATGATTCTAAGCAATCGTTGATAAATTCCTAATGTTTAGGTTTGAAAACATTTATACATAATATATTTTTTGGATTCTATGAAATTCAAACTGGTCAAGCAAGCAAGTAAGTGAACGTATTTTCGGACACTACCTACCTCGGACAAATGGTAGTGCCTTATCTGATCTTTGATCAGTCAAACTTCCAGATTCTCATACAAATTAGCCAGTCCGTAACGTGTTTGAGCCACTAAAGTTTGACTGTATTGAAAAAAGGTACATGTTTTCTTGATAGAGATAAGAAATTCCGGGTGGAGATTTTTTCTCTTTTTTTTTTTTCAATTTTCCGAACATTAAGGAAACAATTCTATTTTATGTTTGGTATTTATTTGTCAGAATAATTCTTATATGAAACAATCAATAAGAAACAATCAATAAATGATTTATATTAGAAGTTAAATCGATGCTTTCAAAGGGGGGGGGTAAATCTGAATATAATTTTTGACCCCTTTGAGATTTGTATTCACTATAATTAAAATAATAAAATAATAAAAAAGCAGACAGTCTATAATTAGGATCATGTTGTGGTGACATTGTTCATAAAGCCAGCTTATTGTTGTAGATTGAAAATATGTTCACCCTTTGCCTAAGTGTTTGTGTTTATTAATGCATGTAAACCATCACCAGTTTTGGTGGGCTATAAATTAATAAATTCATTTTTTATTCAGCTTTATGCATGGGTGAGACAGTCATCTTGATAAATCTCTTACAAAGTGGTCTGTCTGTCCAAATTTTTATAGCATATGACATTCACTGTATGAATTGATTCAAAGACATTCTGCCAAATGTTATCACAAGAAGTTATGCCATTTCAAATATTTACTTAGTAAATTAACCTTTGTCATGCTGAATAGAATTGCATTAAAATCAAAGGATTGAAATAACTGGAAGCACTTATTGGGTAATATTTATTCAGAACTTTATCTTGGAGAATAACTCTGTCTTAGAAAGGACAGGCAGGTGGTGTAGACTAAGATCAGACTGCACATAAGTTCAGCCTGATCCTTATCTATACCTCTTTCCCAAACATGAATATTCTGGGTTCAGCTTGACAAGGAATAAAGGTCAATGTCACACTTGATGGTCCAATTTTTGTCTGCTCTTTCTGAATTATCATCATGCACCTTCCACCATGAACACACCATGAGGATGAACCGCAAGATTGTTCTAAGTGTCTGTACATTGTATACACACTTAGAACAGTATTGCAATTAACAACAAGCAATCATAGGTAAACTCCTCAGTAAGCTGTGAGATCTAATAAGTTATTTTTGGTTTCTTTGTTTTCTAGATGTCAGATGTTCAGGCAGGTGGTGCCACTGTGTTTCTGTATTTAGGATTAAAGATTTTTCCACAAAAGGTAACAATACTAATCATTTGACAATTTATTTCTTAAGTTTACAGCTTGCAGATGGACAGACAGATAGACATCTGTAAAACAATATGCCCTTGATCTTATGAATGTATAAAAATACATTTCACGGACAGCCCCCTTCGCACGTATGTCCTGCTCTGCGAAAATCTTCTTAAAATGATATTTAAATCTTCTTAACCCAGAGGACTTTAGAACCTTGTGTTTCGCATCAAGCATAAGTTCATGGATCTCTATAAAATTAGTTAAAATCATGATCCCAGGGGCAGATCTTGGTGGTGTGGCTCATGGAATAGGCTAATGGTCTACTTAAAATAGCCTCCCTGTATGATAATGTGAAATTACTTACATGTGTGCTTGATTATTGATAACTTGATGACTTTTTCTTCTAATCAAGATTTTCTCATAAAGTAGTCATTACTGAAGAATATTTATTGTATTAGTGAAAATTTAACTTAAATGGATTTTCTTTAGATTTTTTCTTACACAAAATTGTCTGGATAAGGTGTCAGATTTTTGTATTCTTGCGTACCAATAAGACTGATGACTAAAATGCAGGAATTTGTTAACTATCAATATTGGAAATATTGGATTTTAGAAAGTCTTTATATTTGTGTTAATGTTAAGATTATTTAAGATTTGTTTTAGCTTGACTATTGAAAGAATAGTTGGATTAGAATATGGGCTATTCCAGTCACACGGGTGTCGGCATTGGCCTTGTCTTCAGAGTATTACTTTTGTGCCTTCCTTGCAAGTGTCATATTTTAGTTTCTACTAATGCTCTGAAAGTTTGCTAGTTTTTTATCCCCCGTCGTTTTGGCGAAGGGGATATAGTAATGGTCTCAGTCTGTCATTCCGTCCTTCAATCATTCCTTCCTTCCGTCACTAAACTTGTCCGGAGCTTATCTCTGAAAATATAATTGTTATCAACTTGAAACTTCATAGGTCTATAGATCTTATTTAGGAGAAGTGCAGTGCACAATTTTAGAGTTATTGCCCTTTGTTGTTTTAAAGACTAAGATTTTGTCCGGGGCATATCTCTGAAAGTATGATTGCTATCAACTTGAAACTTCATAGATGGTTACATCTCATTGAGGAGAAGTGCAGTGCACAAGAAACACAACTCTTGCTTGCATATTTTTTTATTTATTGCCCTTTGTTGTTTTAAACAGTAACATTTTTGTTCAGACCAAATGTCTGAAAGTATAATTGCTATCAATTTGAAACTTCATAGATTGTTACATCTCATTGAGGAGAAGTGCAGTGCACAAGAGCCACAACTATTGCTTTCATAATTTTTGAGTTATTGCCCTTTGTTGTTTTAAAGAATAAAATTTTGTTCGGGGCATATCTCTGAAAGTGTAATTGTTATCAACTTGAAACTTCCCAGGTGGATACATCTCATTGAGGAGAAGTGCAGTGCACAAGAACCCCAACTCTTGCTTGCATAATTTTTGAGTTATTGCCCTTTGTTGTTTTAAACACTTACATTTTGTCCAGAGCAGACCTCTGAAAGTGTAATTGCTTTCAACTTGAAACTTCATAGGTCGATACATCTTATTGAGGAGAAGTGCAGTGCACAAGAACCATAACTCTTGCTTGCATAAATTTGGAGTTATTGCCCTTTGTTATTTCAAAGACTAAGATTTTGTCCGAGGCATATCTCTGAAAGTATAATAGCTATTAACTTCAAACTTCATAGGTGAATAGATCTCGTTGAGGAGAAGTGCAGTGCACAAGAACCACAACTCTTGCTTGCATAAATTTGGAGTTATTGCCCTTTGTTGTTTTAAAGACTAAGATTTTGTTCGGGGCATATCTTTGAAAGTATAATGGCTACATTGAGAAGAAATGCAGTGCACAAGAAGCCTAAATCTAACTGGCTTCAGTTTACTATCAAGCTTTTATGGCGGGGATGGCCTTGTCCAACATGGCTCTTGTTGGCAATGATATCAGCCTCTAGACACAGATTCAATGCTTTGACATTTATTTTAGTTGAATTTTAAGCCTTTTCCAATCTTAAAATTTTTGGTTAGAGCTTGCATGCATCTGCAATTTTTAATTGCTCTCTTTCTACTGATGCTTTTTGCTTTGAAACTTTGCACATGTTTTTTTGTTTCATTATATTATCCTCTAGACAAGGATTCATTACAAATACATTATTATAGTGGAGTTCTTACCCTTTTCAGACTTAGAAACTCTTGGTTAAACTTCAAATGCAACTGTCATATATATTTGATAACTCTCTTTCTACCATAGCTTTTGCTTTGAAACTTTGCAAAATTCTATGTGACCAGCATATCGTCTAATAGACAAAAATTCAGTACTCAGACATTCATTTCATGAAATTTAAACCCATTTTGGACTTAAGACTCTTGTTTGACTTTAAACTTTAATTTATTTTTTTTAACCTCTATTACTACTTAGAGGTATTATGCCTAATGTTAAAAATGAATTGCTGTTACCAACCAGCACTCAAAATAGTTGAGTGTTGCTGTCCTCTGACAGCTCTTGTTGGACTTAAAAATTCTTGATTAAACTTTACAAGCTACTGTCATATATCTTTAATTACTGTCTTTCTACCAATGCAATTGCTTTGAAACTTTGCACAATTCTTTGTGACTAGCATATCATCTTCTTGGCAAAGATTCATTACTCAGACTTTCATTATATCGATGAGGTCATGTTGCCATGTATATCACATTTGAAATGACACACATAAGAAATTTCATCCTAATACCTTCTCATTTTATCTTTCTTTTAATATAAGAATAAAATAATCATTAGTATTTAGCTCCACAGGCTGAAAGCCAGAGGGCTATTGTCATGGTGTGGTGTCCTTCATGTGTACATCCGTCGATTCATAAACTTTTCCTTTAAAAATCTTCTCCCCAGAAAGAACAGAACAGATTTCAACCAAATTTCACAGAAGTGATCCATAGGTGACCCTCTATCAGATTCCTTCAAAGAATTTCAATCTGATGAAAAACATGGCTTTAATGGCAGGGGGTAATTTCCATATATGTTGAAACCTTTAAAATTCTTCTTTTCAGAACCCAGCAAATGGATTTTAACCACATTTCACAGAAATGATCCTTTGGTGACCCTTTATCAGATTCTCTCAAAGAATTTTGATCTGATGAAAAACATTGCTTTAATGGGCAGAGCTAATTTCCGTATATGGTGAAAAGTTTGAAAATCTTCTTCTAAGAACCCAGTTGATGGATTTCAACCACATTTCACTGGATTGATCCTTTGTATATCCTTTATCACAGTGAAAACCTGCAGTCTTCTCAGATTACAAACAATTATATGTTTTCAACAAAAATTCACAAAATGATCCTTTGGTGACTCTTTGTCAGATTCCTTTATGAAATATGGCTTAGATGAAAATTATGGCTTTTTGGGGGGCTGTCCATAAGATGGTATGTAGTAAATTTTGAAAATCTTTCTCTTGCAAACTGCAGGAATGATATGTAAATTCAGGCCGGTGGAGCTAATCAGGCGCTCAAGAACATTAGTTTTGGCATATGTTGACTTTCAATTGTTTTTACTATCCAGCACTAAGAATAGTTGAGCCTTGCTGTCCTCTGACAGCTCTTGTTAATTTTGAATATTTTATAAAATGTACTACAATTAGCAATTGAACTGTGTTCATATCTCTGGGAGTGGTAGAAAACTTTACAAATTTGGATGATCTAACCCAGTATTTAACAAAAAAGCTCACCCCTCTCACTTAGCTTAGTCAGGAAGTAACCCATTCCCTTCTGGTGACGCCTTCAGACGTCCTCAAGGAAAAAAGCTTTGAAAAACAATGTGGAAAATGAAAAAAATTGCTTGTTACAAGCAATTTCTTCATTTTTCACAATGTTTTCTACCAAGAAAGATGAAAAAATCCAAAATTCCATTAACTTTGCATTGGCGTCTGCAACTTCTTTCAATTTGGGCCAGTCTAAAATTTTGCCGTCTGGGTTAAACAGTGTTATTTTGAAAAGTTGGTGGCCTAAATATTGCAACTACAGCTTAATAAATCGTCAAACCTGCAAAAATGACATAAATGTCATCCGATGTCAGCATTCAAAGATCACCTCCCATCTAAATAATGATTTGATTTGTCCTTAGATTTTTTTATTGACAACTGCAATCTGTCAATTACAAGCACAGATGATCACTAATATGTTTTAATGACAATAATCAACATTTGTACTTCACACAATATTCCAATTAAGAAAATTTAATAGATTCTATAGTTGACACACGAGAATCAAAGTTAAAGAGGTATTTAAATTTGAAAATAGGAAATTCAAATAGGTTAATCTTTCTCTATGCAAAAAAATTAGTCTCAATAATGATAATTTGTTTGGTTGATATTGCAGGGTACTGCTGTATTTTGGTATAACTTGTTTAAAAATGGAGAGGGTATATACGACACCAGACATGCAGCTTGTCCTGTCCTTGTTGGCTCCAAGTGGGTCTCCAACAAGTGGATACATGAACGTGGCCAAGAGTTCCGACGTCAATGTGGTCTCACAGCAGAAGAATGATACCAAAAATAAACTTGCCGTCCATAAGCATAATTGTGATCCAAAAGTTTTATCAGAATTTCATGATTATATGAGTCTCACTTTATCTTGTTTATAACTGTTTGCTGGACCCTGTGAAACCCATTACCACTCAATGACACTTTTGGATGTCCATCAAGAAAAAAATATTTGGAGAACATTGTGTATACAACAAGCAATGTATTCATTCAAATCAATGTTTTCTATCTAGAAAGTTGAAAAAATCTAAAATTTCATAAATTTTGGATTGTCTTCTGCAAATCCTTTCAATTTGGACCAGTCTGAAAATTTTCCATCTGGAATTAATGGATTAATCCTTTACCAGACAAGAAAATTTTAGACTTATCCAGGTTAAGATATGTTGCAGGTGACAATTTTCAGTTGATGAAATTTTTAAAAATCTTTGCCTTTTTTGGTAGAAAACATGGTAGATAATGAAGAAATTGCTTGTAACAAGTAATTTCTTTGTTTTCATTATTTTTTACAAAGCTTTTTTTTTTGTCAAAAAGTGTGATTGTGTGGGAATGGGTTATGTGTTAATATCAGATGCCAGTTGTTTTAGTGCCATTACAAAGAGATCCATGACATATTATCTAATACATGTAATCATTCTTATTTCAAATTATAGCATTTAAGAGATGAAGATACTAGATACTAATAATTTATATGCCCTCATCATTTATTTTTTTCTGTTTTCACCCTTATTCACCATTATGAAAAGAATGGGGAAAACTTTGTGTAGAATGAGGAAATTGCTTGCAACAAGCAATTTATCATTTTACTCAATGTTTTCCACCCAGAAAGTTAAAAAAAATCTAACTTTAAATTGTCGTTTGCAACTTATTTCCATTACCAGTCCAAAATTTTCTTGTCTGGTAATGGGTTAAAGTTAGTTGTATTAAGGTTATAGATGGTTTGCGAACACATCATGTTTAATTATTATCTTAATCCATTCCCACACAGTGACGCTTTTTAACTACCCTCAAGAATAACAATTGGGAAAACATTGTGTTAAATGAAGAAATTGGTTGTAATTCAATGTTTTCTACCTAGGAAGTTGAAAAGATAAAAATATCAACAAACTGTGAATTGTTGTTGCAGCAACTCCTTTCAAATTGTACCAGTGTAAATTGTTTTGTCTGGTTATGTGTTAATGCCAACTAAGGTTGTGAAAAGAACATTCCTACCAATTTCTAAAAACAATCATTTTAAACAGGATTAAGTTTTGTAATCCTGTTGATCCTGGAATATTCCTATATTGACAGACAGTGTAGATAAAGGTCAGCCTTCATAAAGTGTGGTCCATGCCGTCTGAAGTTAGTCTACTAAACCTGCCATTTGAAACTATTGTATATGCTGCCAACGATGGTTGTATGTTGAGTCATATGTTCATTGTCTGTTTGGGAAGCTAACTTAATTTCAAAAGGCTCTCTGTCGTAGAAACATGTATGTGTAATTAAAAGATTATATCAAAAAAAGAAAATAACTCCTGTATCAAAACCACTGTAAAGGGTATTCTAAACCATATATTCTTGGAGTGATATGATCAGGAATACTGAGATGTGACCCATATATTCTTGGAGTCATATGATCAGGAATACTGAGATGTGACCCATGTTTGAATTTATTTCATTTGAACAACCCTTCACCAGATGACAACATTTTAGACTGGTCTAATTGAAAGAAGTTTCCGATGACAATTTCAAGTTGATAAGATTTTAAAATTCTTTATATTTTTAGGTAGAAACATTGGGGGAAATGAAGAAGTTACTTCTTAAAAGCAATTTTCTCATTTACCACAGTGTTTTTCAAACCCTCTTTTCATGAGGGGCAGGAATGTGTTGGAATGCGTTTTTGTTCAATCAGAATACATCAATGTCTTTGTTGTGAAAATTTTGTAATTCTGCTTCGATAATTTGAGAAGATATTCATTTTGTCCATGAAATTCTCATTCATTTCTCATGATTATGTTTGATAATCCAGGTTGATTACCTTTACTTCCTGTATAAGGACATATTGATTTATCTTTGTATAATTTAATTGTTAGTTTCGTCTATCAAAAACAAGCGTTCTGATTGGTCGAAAAATTGAATTCATACCTCCATGAACAAAATTTTGAGCAAGCAGTGATTTTGTATGCTTCCACACAAAATAGTCCCATAAAAAAAGGTATCAAAAGATGTAGGCTTTTTGCTTTTTTCGCTCGATACTATTAAATTATAAGAAATGAAGAGAATATTTTTTGTTTTCATGGAGGTATGAACCGAAAAACCTAATCACACAATGTATGAATCCGCTTCGTGTATTCATACAGTGTGATTAGTTTTTTCGGTTCATACCTCCATGAAAACAAAAAATATTCTCTTCATCTCTTAAAACATCTTCTCCGTCTATTTGTCCATTCAACCTTGGTCTGTACATCAAGTTCTTATAGATAACCCACCTCATGATACATTTATAGACAGATTTGAATGAAAATTTCAGATCAAGTGACCTTGCACATGTTTTTTTTGGGGGGTGGGGGACTTCATCTAAGATTTCTTGTGAATGCAACTGTATGTAACTCTATGTTACTCCATTTCTAAATTTCTTAACCCATTCCTACACACCTACACAAACATGCTTTTTGATGCCTCTCAAGAAGAAAGCTTTTGAAAAATTTGTGGACATTGAAGAAATTGCTTTCAACCATAAATCAATCAAAATCAAACTATTGTACCCGTTTGACATGGGAAGTTATTATAATTTCACCTTTTGAAAGTTTGGTAAGATTAGTATGTTATTGATAATTTGATACCTTGGTGCCAGAAAGGGAGTAAGTGCATATTCATATTATGACTTAACCCTTGTCATGCTGAACCCGGAATATTTCTGTTTTTCAGGAGGTATAGACTATGATCAGCCTGCACACATGTGCAGTCTGATCTTGGTCTACACCACCTGTTTGTCCTTTTCAAGTTAAAATTAATTATAGAATCAATTGTCAAAAGTAATATTGACCCACAATTAGTGATCCTGGTACTTTCAGACCTTTGTTTTTAGTACCATTATGAAAAAGGATATTATTCAGCATGACAAGGGTTAAAAGCCAGGATATAACCCTCTTTTTGATAAAGGTTTTTCAGCTCTTTCTAAAAATGAATTTTACCTAAACTTAATGCATACTTTGTAATCTTGTAAATCCTTTGACCCCCTTGAACTTCTTTACTTGTTAATTCTCCTTAGTCAGTATATTGCTCAAGTTGAAAATATCTTACATATTCATCTTTCACTTTTCAGGATAGCCCACAAAATTTTTGTTGTCTGGTAATTGGTTATTGAATTCATAATTTGATACTTTGATACATTTACTCTTGTTTCCTCTTTAATATTTAGATCTTCATCAGAATCTCAAAATTTACTTTTCAGAAACAGTCTTTTGTAACATTATAGTCTAAAATTGTTTCTTCTCCAATTGTAAATATTGGTTCATTGTCAAATTTGATTGCAATTGACAAATGGCCACTATCAATGAAAAAAGTTTAGTTGGTCAGCCCAATCTCTACTGCTGTCTGGATGCGGCATGGTTATCTTCTACTTACAACCAGGTGGTTTTTAAACAGAGATGTTTGGGTTGCCTGCCAAATATTTTACCTAGAGTTTTATCCTCTGGTCATGTACAAACTATTTGCCATGATCTATTTAACCTTTTTCCGTTTTAAAGTCACTGGAGCACAAAGTGTGAGGTGAGCTACTGTGATTGGTGATTGTCTGTTGTCCGTCCATCTGTTAGTCCATGCACAATTTCTTGAAAAATCTTCTCTTGCAAAAGCAGCTTGCCAATCAAGCTGAAACTTTGCAGGGATGTTCCTTGGCTGAAGCTCTACAGAAGTTTTTCCATAAAAAACTCAGGTTGCTTTGGCATTTGTAAAAAAGGAAATTTTATTAAGAGTATGGAAAACTTTTTTAGTAACTATAAGGCCAGGGGCATAATCATATAGTTCTCTACCAAATTTTCAAAAATTGTACCCCTGAAGTAGAAAATGGCCTCGCCCCTGAGATCTAAAGCTGAGAAACGCTTAATTAGAGCAAGTTCAAAAGTCTTCTCCTTAACTATATGGCCTAGGACATTTATATTTGGCATGTAACATAACTATATAGTGTTGAGGTATGTTGTAAAATTTTTTGCCCCTGAGGTCAAAAATTGCCCTACAGCAAGGGTCCAAAGTAGGGAATATTGCTCAACAGGAGCAAGTTATAAAAAATCTTCTTCTTAACTATAAGTCCTTAAGCTTTTATATTTGGAATGTAAAAAAAACCCAATAATTATCTACCATGTTTGTAGGTACATGTATTATGCTCCTAGAGTCAAAAACAGCCTCGCCTTAAGAGTACAAAGTTTGAAAAATTCTCAATAACAGCATGTTCAGATATCTGCCCCTCCTAGTATATAATGGTGTAATGCATTCATTTTCCATATATAGCATAACCACATAGTTCTTTACCAAGTTCTCAATGATTATACTCCTGGAGTCAAAAATAGCCCCACCCCAGAGATCAAAATTTTGGAAAAACACTAAATTAGAGCAAGTTCAAAAGTCTTGTCCTCCTAAAATATAAGGCCTAAGTCATTCATATTTGCTATGTAGCATTACTAGATGATTTTGTACTATGATACGATATATTATGCCAATAAATTTAAACTGCCATGTAATACTTAAAGCCTTATCTGCCTCCTAGGAAGAAAAAAAATGTTGAAATAATCTATCCCTTATTTGGTCACTAAAGCAAACAAGGGCATTCTTAATATGGTTATGCAAAAGCAGGGTATGAGTGATGTTTTCTAGAAAGTGAATTTTGTGTTTTTCTTGTCAATTTCAATTCCTGTTTGTTTATATTTTGAAATCGAGACGAATGCACCTGATTCTTCACCTGAAATCTTCGCTTATCTTCGGCATTGACTGTTGTATGCAGGGGTGCTGATGACTTAACTTTGAATGACAAGCGAAAGTTAAAACGTCATCTTTGACGTAATAATTTGATGTAAACAAACCTTAAATCGTGGTTGGTCACATTTTAAAATATCGTAACTTCTTTCATGAATTCTAGGCTTACTGCGTAGAATTATGTTGATTTTATAATTTCAATGGTTATATTTTCTTGGTTTTCTTGTTAATTTTATAGTGTGTTTTGGGGGAAGATATGGCTTAAAAGTATTTTCACACAATCACATGATTTCACACCTCTGATAAATAGACCTTTGGAAACATTGTGGAAAAAAGGAAAAAATATGTTTGATACAAGCATTTTCTTCATTTTATAGTGTTTTTTACACAGAAAGAAAAAAATAATCTTAATCTATCAACTTAAAAATCTTTCAATATTGATCAGTCTTAAATTTGTAATTTAGTTATGCAAGAACTCATTATAGTGTATGTTGACATCAACAGGTTGTTTTGATTTAAACCCTTTCCTATTTTATTGGAATTTTAGAACTGTCCAAATTCAAAGGTTTAGCAGACAAAATTTTTAGTGGATTTAATTTGAAATATAACCATTTAGAAGAAATGTAGAAAAAGAAGCAATAGCCTCTTGTCTCAATTATAGAATAAAATGGACAAAAAACCAGGGATTGAACAGGAAAGGGTTGAATTGTTTAATGAAAATAAAAGAGTAAGATATTGTTATTATACCTCCCAAAACTATGTTTGGGGGGTATATAGGAGTCAGGTTGTTGCTCGGTCCGTCAGTCCGTTTGAAGCTTTTTTGTGTCCGCTCAATTTCTCGGCAACTATTAAACTGATTTTATTCAAACTTCACTGATATAATCAGTATCAAGCAGAGATGTGCAAATTTTATTTTGGTTACTGTCCATTGATTTTTGATGGAGTTGTGGCCCTTTGGTGAAAAATCGTGTCAGCTCAATTTCTCAGCAACCATTAAACGGATTTGTTTCAAATTTCACAGAAAGACTTGGTATAAGTCAGACATGTGCATATCCTATTTTGGCTATAGTGCATGTATTATTGACTGATTTATGGCCCTTTAATTACAAAGTCAACTTTTTGTTACGGCCCTTTGGTGGATAGTACTTGTATTATGGACAAGCGCTGTTAGGGGTATTAGTCCGCTTCGTGACAATATCTAGTTATTGCAGAAATTTTGTTCATATGGGCATTGGTGATATTTCAAATTTTAACTTCTTTTTTTACAATTGAATTGATTTACTTGAATGTACTTGGCTTATGTTTTCACAATTAAAAGAGATTTTTTTCATCTAAATCTTTTTTTTTTCAGGCCTTGCTGTCAAGAATGGAACCTGCATACTACTTTTTTATGCCAGGGCTATATTGTATTACTAGTGTCTGTCTGTCCATCTCCCACCTCAAAACTATTTTACCTCTCCTGTACAACTCCGTGATTTAACATTGCTGTGATTTTATACTTGACAAAACATTGTGGAAAACGGGGCAAATTGCTTGTAACAAGCGATTTCTCTTTCTCCCACAATAATTTGTACCACATAGGATAATTTCATTTCAAATTGTATCTTCTCCCCAATGGGTCGATAATCGTAGACCTATGTGGGATAGCAGCTGGAGGCTAGGAAAGGATGTAATGGTAGTACTGGTGTGAGAAATACCAGGATTCCATTGTTAGGTGCTCCAGCCGCCGCGATATAACTGAAAGATTGTTGGAAGCGGCGTAAAACCCCATTCAAACAAACAAATCAAATTGTATCAAATTTTCATTGTTATCTGCAAACTGTAAATAACTCTTTCAATTTGGACGAGTCTAAAATTTCCCAAACGGAAAAGGGTTAAGGCATAATAATTATTATAATGAAGGTATCTCTCTTCACTGCTGAAGTTAAGGTCAAGGTCATCTGACTAGGTCAAGGTCATCAAACATCTTAAAATTGTCTTCCCATTCGTATTAGTGTTCATTTTTAGTATAAGAGTTTTGTAAATATCTATGCAATTAATTTTACGAGAATCTAATATTTGTATGCACAATGCTTTAATGTTTATACTATGCTTGTATTAATTAGAGGAAATCTTTTTAGGAAATAATGTCTGAATGAATCTGCATATTGATACTGGAGAAGTAAGTACATGATTGGATAATTTACAACCCATTCCACACAGTATATCCCTTTTCTATGCCCCTTAGGAAATATAAAAGGAAAACATTGTGGAAAACGAAGAAGTTGCTTACAACAAGGTCAATGTTTTCTATACACAACGTTGATTTTTTTTTTTAAATTCGGTAAATTTAGACCAGTCTAAAATTCTGTTATCTTGAAGTGGGTTAAAGGCTAGTTGGCTCTCATAGGAATAAAAAGGAAACCCTGAAATCTTCGTTAAAATTGTTTAAGACCACTCTATCAATAATATCAGCCTGCTATGAAAAGTTTTGCCGAACAGAAAACAAAAATAAATTTCAAAATTATTTTTTGCCTGTATGAAATAATTTTTAAATATTTTTTTCCTAATCTGTTCCGCAGAGCTTTCTATATCAGGCTTGTGGCCTATTCTGAACTTATTCATAGAAGGTAGTGAGAACAAATTTAACAAAGAACATGGTTGTTTTTAGGGTGGGTTTAGGGCAGTTTTTATTGAGATTCTTTTCCTTTTTTCTTAGCTGTCAGATCTCTAAATGGTCTTTAAATCTTTAAAGATAAATTAAGAATAACCCTGAATCTTGAACTACTCAATTCCACATTTTGATACATTTGGATGTACTGAAGAAAAGAAAATATTGAAAGATTGGAAAAATTGTCTGAAAGATTATATAAAAAAAAATGCTTGTGCTTTTGCAGTTTGTGACAGAGTGATCAATATGCCTTTATTTTTAAAGTGAAATTTACATTAAAATGTCATCTGTAACTTCTTTCAAGTTAGACAACAGTCTTGTTATAATTCAGTGTAGTGCAAATTATTCAATCCATAATTATATGCTATATATAAATCTTTCAACTTGAGTCATTTTTGATTGTGAGAAAAAAATATTTGCATGTATATTACGACTGTTTTCTATAGAACTACACTTGCTTTGATGCCAAATGTGCCAATATGTTATTGTAAGGATGAATTCCACTTAGTATTGATTTGTGTTTTTGGGTATATTATAATTTCTTGATTGTTTTTATGAACTTATATGAATCAAGAAGTTAGAAACCAGAAATCGATTTTAATCAAATATAGCCAAGTTATGGTTTATGCCTAGTTCATTAAAGGCTCTTTAGCTATCGTAGGCACAGAATTTCTCACAAAATGAAATCCTAAAATAGTCATTAAAATCGTTTACAGACCCCTCTTTCAATAATTTTAGAAAATGTCACAAGCCTGCTATGGAAAGCTTTGTCTGACAGAAAACAAAAATTTATTTCAAATTATCTAATGTTTGCCAACATAGACTAATTTTGAAATTTATTCTTATTTTCTGTTTGGCAAAGTTTTTGATATCGGTCCTATTCTGACATATTGATAGAGGGGTCTGTAAACAATTATAACAAAGATTTAGGGTTTCCTTTTGTTAAGAATTTTTATCCCTAGAATAGCTATAGCTCCTTTAAAGAATTTCGTTCTTTTGTCAAGTCTGCTTCCCATAAATATTGTTGGTAGGTGACCAAAAATGTACTGCAGCTAAACTGTGACAATGTTTTGGTTACAACCAACAGTGAAGTATCCCTTATCAATGAAAGATTTTCTTACTAGTTTTAAGATGCCTTTTGGATTGATCTTACTTAAATATGCGATTTTATCGGTCAAGTTGTTCATTATTGAAAATAATCTGCTTGCCTTCACACAATAATTATATTTTATTGAATATGTTCAATATTTCAAGAAATAAAATATGCTGCAAACTACATGGTTTGTTTATTGTTCAACTTATTTTTACGACCATTTACCAGAAAACAAAATTTTAGACTGGTCCTATCGGTAAGAAAGTGCACACCATATGTAACCTGAAAAGCATCTTCTATTTGTGAAAAAATATGGGTAAAGGAGAAATTTTCTGTCACAAACAATTTCTGTTTATTTTTGTTTATTTTCTCCACTGGGCCATTGTCTTGGTGCCCATCAAGTGTCACTCTGTCTGACTTAGAAAATCTCTCACAGAAACTAACACAAAAATTTCTATAAAATTTCAAAAAAAATCATAGGCTTACCCTTTATCAAATTTCTTTGCTTGATACAAATAATTTCTTCATTTTGCTCAGAAACTTTCAAGTAGAGTTCATGAAACTCTATATGATCATTAGACTAACAGTCCTTAAAGAAAGTTTGCTTAGACACCATCGAGCGGATATGAAGAATGATCACTGGGTTAGCTATGATAAGTCAACTTGGAAAAAAAAGGTTCAAAAAGAAGTTTTTTGTGGTTTAGCCTCATTTCTGTGAAATAATCTAGAATTGCAATGTTTTATTGAGTTTCGTAATAAAATGTTGTCTTTCGTTTATGTATATTGGTCCTGGCGTAATTTGTTGCTTGAGTTGCCCCCATGTTGGTAAAGAAATTTTGACCAGTTAGGGTAGATACGTGCTTATAGCTTATAGTTCGATGTTTCCAGGGTAGATACGTGCTTATAGCTTATAGTTCGAAGCCTCCCCCTTATCATACAATCGTAGAGCCATTGACTTCTCTGATCGATATGTTTGTGTGTTCCTTTCTCGTCCAGAACATACCTAGTTGCAAATGGATTTTAGAATAACTTTGCACAGTTATTCCCCTTGATGAGTACTAACGTTATGTGAAAAACGTGTTTGGGTACGTTCATGGTCACGATCACTTGGGTGAAGTGATAGTTTTGATCTTGTCTGAAGTATAACTCATACAGACAGATTTCAGTTATTTCCATAGATGAGTACCAGTGTGATGCGAAAAGTTAGTTCGGGTCATAGTTAAATGTCACTGACAAGTTTACTTCGTCAAGATTGACAGTTATTCGCCTTTATAGATACGAGGCATTCGAACAGATTGTTTTTACAAATTCTATGCGATTCCTAGGCCTGATACTGAAAACTGATAAAACGCAAAGCGCTACAAACAATTTCATCTTTTGTCACAAAGTCTTACCCATGTAAAACTTGATTTTTAGTATAGGTGATCTGCAATTTCCTTGGATTATTTTCTACGCCTTTAGTTTTATTCCAATTGAACAATATTTTTGCACATTTTTTTTCTTTCATACCCGTTTCAGAATTGAGAGATCGTCACTGTCAAACATATAGTCGATTGATTAATCAAATCACTCATTTAGACAGGTAGTGAATACAGCTTATTGAACTTGTCGTAACGACGTTTAGATAGCCAGTCACCGATTTATATTTTGTTTAAGTGCCTTTGTGTATTTTGAAAACTATTGTCGCTTCATGTCTCATTGGAACTACTTTGTTTGAGGTCAGTGACGAGTTACCCGTCTATACCCCGTGTTATATGTTGACGCAGAAAATAGTTAAATGTGAGTTATCCAACCCAGGGACGGCAAACGAGATTCTTATCTCCATAAACCTTCCTTTGTAAAGGTAACATGTGACAGTGTGTCAAACACTTTTAGACTAAGCGGGCAATAATAGGCTAAAGTGAATACCGCCCGTGTTAAAGTGTCATAGCAGATATTTAAATAAGAGGAATCGGTGAAAAAAAATTCTGTCGTTTGGGCGTGCAAAATGTCGTAAAGTTCTAAAGCTTGAATAAAGCTATAAATACGCTCAGCGACGATTTGCTTTTAGCTCTACTTGCCAAACGCTAGACTGAACCCTAGTCGGATAGTGTGATTCCCGTCCGTCCGTTACATTGTCTTACACGATTTAGTCCACAATTGTCATCGGATTCCATTAAATTCCAACAGAATTACTTGTATAGTCCTAAACTTTTAACATATGACTACGTTTTGACACTTTTTTGCGACACGCGACAGGGAAACTCTGCCTTAGGGAGCCCTCATTGACCTCTTGTTTTGTTCCCCCCACCCTGTATCATGTCTTGAGACGATACCGTAGCCTATGAAACACAACAACAAAGGGTTTGATAGACGACTAATTAAATATTACAGTTCAAATCAGAGTCAGACCTTGGGTCTTGAGCTCTGTAAATGACCTCAGTCAGTATTATTAGTGTGTTAGGCCAGCCCGATATCTACGAGGACCCAAAACAAGCCATTCAATAATAACAATATTTTCTTTCATATAGGGTGATTACTTTTTTTAAATTTTTCCCCCTTTTTTAAAGCCGTCTGCTATCCCTTTAACTTTGGACAAGTCTATAACTTTGAAAAGCAGCAAAGGGTTAAATTTATGATATATCTATGGAAAAGAGCGTCCGGGTCAAGCCCGCAACATTTAAGTCCGAGATCTTGGTAAACGCGACCAACAGTAATATCATTTAGTATCCGTGAAGGAGTTTTACCAGATAGCAACTATTTTGTTCCCTTAAATAATAGAATTACGGTAATTCTAAACTTTTTTCTGAAAAATCCATTACAAGTAGAAAACCAAATATCATGTTAACCCTGGTCATGCTAAACCCGGAATATTGTGCAGTCTGATCTTAGTCTACACCACCTGCGCGTCCTTTTAAAACCAGTCTTATTGTTTATAAGTTAAATTTTCAAAAGAAGTGTTAACTTACGATTGGTGCTTCCAGTGCTTTCGACCCTTTGATATTATTGAAAATCTGTAGAGGATTTGGAATTCATCATGACAAGGGTTCATTCCTGGCAGTATATAGGCGTACATAATGACGTCAAACGTGTACACATGCAGGGCATTCCCCGGTCTAGGAAACCGCGATACTATTCCGAAATGCAGTGTAAAAGGACCGAATATAGAATAGCTAACATTTAATTTGGGTTGATCATCTCAAATACTAAAAATGTTGTTTTCAATACAGAAAATGTCTAACCCATTAGAGCAACATCGGGTATCATCGGCTGTCGGTAGTTATCGACACTTTTTCAACCAGTTCTTCGTTTCAAAAGATACGAGTACTTTCAATATATATGACGTAAAACACAACGTTAGCTTTTTATCTGTCCCGATAGCATTTCAATATATGTGGTTTTAAATTCACAAGAAGAAACCACAAAATATCAATTTCGAAATTTCGTCGCGTAAATGTAAAGGATAAGAACAGTGGCGTTTCTGAAGTGGAGTCACACAAGTTATATCATACTCAATTTGGCTTATTTTTAGTTATAAACACGTTTTATATATGGAATAATGTTCGTATCCCATATCGAGCGTGTTTTGGACATCCCTTTTAAGAATAATTAAGATGTCGGTAACTGCCGACACAATTTATTCGCAGAGGTATTTATCGACAGCCTCAGATATACATAAAAAAGAACAAGTAATGAGACATATTCCTGCCATAAGATAGGAAAAGGGGGAAGATCATGATATTTTATTAATGCCATCACGTTGAATTTTTTCTAAATGACCATTTGGGATAGTTTACGTTAATTAGTGTGTTGCTGTGGTAACACTGGTAGCAACAAAAACAGAGACACATTGTTACATCAATCATTGGAACAGCAAATATAAACTTGATGTTGTGTTGGAATTGTACGCCATTTAAACAACGAATGCTCAAGATGACAGTGAATCGTATGATTTTCTCGATTTTTTTTTCAGAATAGTTTCGAACATTTTTACTAAGTCACCCTCCGCTCTCTCTCTCTCTCTCTCTCTCTCTCTCTCTCTCTCTTTCTTGCTTGCTCGCTCCCTCTTTCTCCATCGGACACGAGAGAGAAATATGAAATGCTTTTTTATACTTTCTACAGAAAACAATCCAATCATGGTAAACTTGTACTGATTCACGTAGCAGATCCTAAAAACATGGTGGTCTTCTTACTATTAATCCATAGGCCTAACCATTGTTTATTAGACTCAAGGACTTTACCAATGGTCAGCTTATAATGCAGAACGGACCAAATTTTGGTAAATCACATTGGCGTGACACGGAAATTATGTAGTTTTTGACATGGTGATAAACCTTGCACATACACCGCACAGATGTTTTATTTCCGTAGGTGATTTTTTCCAGTCCATAATTTAGTGGGACTTTAAGTAGGTCCCGTGTGGTCCCACTATCTCAAGGAGATTTCTACAAAGATTTTAAGATGACCGTGTGGGACATAGTCAGAAAGCATCAGACTTATTATTAGCATGCCCTGAGCTTGGAATTGTAGATGAAGTAAATTTGTAACTTACTAGTAAACCACGTGATTAAAATAGCTGTAGCTTCTGGAGCTGTAGAAAGGATATAAGATATAGCAAAAGTTTACAACCGAGATTTTCTGAATTCATGCCCCATTTTAAAGAGTCAAACACGATGCGGAACGTAGTGAGGACTGAGTTTTTATTGGCTTTGTCCTAGTCTGATAAGGCCTTCTTAGGTTAAAAAATACCTATACAGAGAACACGCTACAATCAGATCTCAATCTCAAAACTTACAGGACAGAATTTAATCTCCCCATCGGCGGACTGAGAATGGTGTCTAATTGTTGGAACAGTTAATTTCGGTGGTTGTTGCTATTGTTGCATTAATCGAAGTTGAATTTTTGAAAAAAAAATGTCATAGATTAGCTTAAATTTCATAGAAACCTCGATTCAACTGAAGGCCTAACGCAATAGTTGCCCTAAGTTATCATTTAAAAAAAAATCTTATTTCTAGAAGCAGAAATACGATTCCGTAGCCTGACTGAATCGATTTAGCCATGAAATGGTCCAGATTAACCCATTCCAACACAGCAAAATTCAAGACTGGTCCAAATTCAAAGAAGCTGCAGACGATAATTTCAAGTTGATGGAATTTTAAACTTTTTCGTCTTTTGGGATAGAAAACAATGTGGATAATGAAGAAATTGCTTGATACAAGCAATTTCTTCATTTTCCACAATGTTTTCCAAAGCTTTTTTTCTTGAGGGGCGTAAAAACGAGGGCTTGTGTGGGAATGGGTTAAGACATACCACATTTTTATTGCATTGACGACAAAAATTATAGAACATGTCGATAAATGCCGAAATATGCCGATAACACCCTCCAGACACTTACTAGTATCTGATACGCGTGTCGTGTATTAGCATTCTATGACGTCATGCCAAGAGGGTTTCCTTGAAATAAACCAGTTTTGACTTCCGTTCGAAATTATAGCGGGTATCGTCGACATAGTATGTACCAGACTGTTACGTGGTCGATAATACCCGATGTTGCTCTACCAGACGACAAATCTTTAGGCTGGTCCAATTTGAAAGTAGTCGCAGACGACAATTTAAAGTCTATGAATTTTTAGATTTGTTCAACTGTCTGGAAAGAAAACATTGTGTAAAATGAAGAAATTGCTTGTTGCAAGAAATTTCTTCATTTTACACAATGTTTTCCAAATTGTTTTTATTGAGGGGTGTCCAAAGGCGTCACTGTGTGGGACAGGGTTAAATTCATTCTTTTTCGAAAAGTAAAATCTCTACGAAGTGAAACGTCTATATATTGTCATGGGATGTTAACTTAATCTATACAGGCTTTAACTCGATCTTGTCATCTGAAATAAAATGAATTCAAATAAACAAACATGCCGCGTCAAGGCCGGGCGTAACCAGGATTTTGAAATCTATATAGACCCATGAGATACTTTCGAGATAGTTTGAAAGTTGATGAATGATCGAAACATCGTTACTACAGCTTGAATAAGCCTCTACGATATTTTGTTAAACGTGTCGCACGTGCGATGGTAGACGCCCTAGATGTGGCTATTGTTACTGATGATATTTTTACCGTAACGCGGTGTTAAACTTGGATCAGTTTGTCACTGTGGTCTTCATATTATGCAGATTGCTCTGGGAAAATATTGCGAGAAAAAGCCAACACCTGCCAGCACCAATTTTTCCCTTTCAACATTTGTGACGAATGGTAATAGATGGATAAACGCGACAACATTACCTCCCTTTTCCACAGATCTACAATTGATAAAAAATAAAAAGTATTTGAGTACAGTAACTGTCTATTTCTTGTAATTCTTTATAAAAAAGAATTTGATGTATAAATAATCTGGAAATGAAGTATTTGTATAAAATTTAAGCTTGTATTTAAATCAATTGACCTACATTGAAAACTAATTTACTTTTTTATATAATCCGTTTTCATTTACTAACGTCAAAAGGGCCTTTGACGCAATGTCACTCATGGTTCTATCGGATCGTGAGCGGAATCGCTAGCAAGAGATTTCGGAGGCAGAATTTCTGTGAAAATGTGGCAGCTGGTGTTCAACAGACCCGGCGCCCTGGAAATAAACGAAATAAAGTCGTGCCGGTACATCGAAACGGCGTCATTAATTGTCCAATCGCTGGTCCTGCCAACTTACTACGTAGACCACAGTAACTGCCTCCGACAAAACTGCAGTTCCCCTTCCTTCTTAAACGTAATAAGTTTGCATATATACTTTTTTTTACCAGTATCACGTAAATTCAGCTGTAGTTAAGATCGCCCAACCAACAGAAAAGGTTAGCAAAACTAGCGGCCAATATCGGAGTTCAAAACTCATTTATGATCTAAATGAATGATTTCATGGTCGACGATTATTTAATTGACATGCGATCAGTAAATTAACCACTATTCCGATTCAACAGTAAGTGGTAGTTTAAAGTCATCATACCGTACACATCCTACTGGTGACCTTTAGCCCCATTTTTCGTTTATTGATCTAAATCCGCTACTACAACTATTAGATCTAGCAGGCCACATTTTTGTCACCTGCATCCTAAAAGATCACTCTGACATTTTGTGTTCAACTTGATAGCGATGAAAAATTCGACATGCCACAGTCCTAGTTGACTAATCGCGATGTCAATCAAGGAATAAACCGACCAATCAAATAAATTATTCAGCCCGAACCTAAGCTTTTCAACTCCAACACTGGCCGCCATTTTTGTTAACCTACACCGTTGGTTTGAAAACTTACTGAAACATCGTAACTATAGCTTATTCAAGCTGTAATTACGACATTTATGTCACCAACCAACAATTTTACTTTTTTTATAAGCTACTGGCCATAAATTTTGCAAACTAACGCCAATAAAAATCGAAGCGGAACTTCCTGTCGGAGTTATGGGCGGGCCTTATGGAGTCATTGGATGGAGCGATTGGTCAATTGAGAGGAGTTGCTGACATTGACTGGAGAGGCAGTCCTAACCTTACGATATGATAAGCCAATATCGGAGAGTAGCGTAGATGGGACAGGTTCTCTGTATTATTCTTCATTGCGGTCAGCAAAATACGGGACTAATAGGTTTACTCGACCATCATCAGACAGCGTGCAAAAACTCGGACTTGTCCAGAATGAATACGGCTATGAAAATAATATCAAATTGAGTGATGATAGAAATAGAGCTTAGCACATCGAGATTCATTACAAAAAAAAAAAAAAAAAAAAAAAAGAAACGGCGGCTTTGTAATTTGTTTGTTTGTTTGTTGTTGTTGTTGTTTTATTTTTTTCAGGGGGCGGGGGGCTCAATTCGAATATACGGAGGGCGAAACAGGATGAAATATTTTAAGCTTTGGGTTAGTGAATTCATGAAAGAAAGCTTGTTGAGAAAAGAATAACACAAAAATAAAATAAAAATTTAGAACTCGAAAGAAAGGAAAAAAGATTGAAGTAATAAAAAAAGATACATATCAGTTCTCAAGTTTTAGATTAAATCATGATTGATAGACGATTTACGGTAGGCGGCTTTTTTTCAACAGTATTTTCAATTACATGTATATCGCAACGGCTAATCATGACATCTATCCATAACATCATGTCAGTGAGCCTTTTCAACACCAGTATAACAACAAGATTCCGGATACGAGCCACCCGCCATTGCTCATCCCACCCAAGTCAGACACTACTCATTATCCGCTGATACACTTGACGCCTGTCGCGGTGATGACTCAGTTCAACAAATGTCGGAAAGAATCATTTTGTCGAATTAAGGTTAGAGCCAAACCAAAGATCCCGGAGTTTTGATCACAGTGTTACGGACTGAGCTAACAAGGCTCGGCTCTTTAAATCTTATTTAAACGATTCAATGAATTTTGAACTTGAGTGACATACATAATCTCCGTACAACTTACTAACTTGAACAAAAGATATGGGGAGGAATACACTCGGACACGGACACACAAGAAACACAGTACCAATGGTGACGTATAACGGCCTTAGTATGGCTGACCCATGGACAGTCACGTGCTACAACGAGAGATTTATCAAACTTAATCTATTACCAGACGACAAATTGAAATGGGTTGCAAACTACATTTTAAAGTTTATGGGTAAATGGACCATAAAATAGAACAGGTTGTACTAAACGGGGAAATGACAAATACTTGTTAAAGGTAGGTATCGATGGGGGGTTTTTTATGTGTCAGATTTTGATTATTCTTATTCCCTCTCATATACTATTTTAATACAATATTCTGAAAAATAGTTTTGCGAAAATTAGAGGTCGTTTATCAGAATAAACCAGGGTATTTCCCCAATAGCCTAGGTAGGCTGTTACTGAATCTATTTTTGGTGCGGGACTCCTTAGGCGTCCATCAGTGTTACCCGGTTTGGAAAATCCAGTAGGATATTACAATGTTAGAAGAGAAGAAGTGCCTAGTTAGGTTCGATTTATCATTTTTCAAAACCTGTCTCCCCAAAACAACTGTACATTTTGAAAATGACCTAATACTAGGATTCTATGTAATTCGTAGAACGCGTAAAGACTCCTCTTAAGTACAAAAACACCTACCAATAACCCGCTTGGCGTAGATGCGGTCAAGGTTTCAAAAACGCGGAGTCTTTCAATTATATAGTGAGTAATTTGACTTCTACTTTGAGAACTCGGCATACCAGCTCTATACCGCGGGAGTGATAAGCTATATAGTCACATATATTTAGAGATGTTTATTATTATTATTTTGAAAAAGCCTTTTCAATCCACAAAATTTTGGACTAGTCAAATCGCTTTGAGATTGAAAACTGAGGTCTTAATAGGGTAGAAAACGTTGTGAAACAAGCAATTTCTCCTTTTCTCACGTTTTCTTCAATGCAATTCTTCGGGGGCGCAAAAGCGTGATCGTGTGGGAATGTGTTAAGCTTCTACTGGATCACGGAAGATTTAAAAGATATACAAAATCTTCTTGTGTTTCTTACAGGTAATAATTCTCAATTGAAGGCGAAAGTGGTCCAACTTTTCGACAACATATACACGTAATTAAGAAAGAATTGGTGTCACCAAGGAAAACGAGTAAAATATAAATATACCAAACATAATTGGTACAGCAAAACAGTTTTTGTCGAAGCGTTTAGATTTTCCAAGATTAGCAGTATTTTCTCGATGACCCAGTGGTATAGATGCTTGACTCGTGATCTGGTGGTCAGGGTTTCGAGCCACACCGTCACAGGGATCACGGTGTCACAAGTTCATGGGCATGATACGGTAGCTAGCCACAGCCTTGGATTAAGCCACTACCTCTCTATCAGGGAAATGAAAACATCTGGATTGAGCGACTTTATCGCAGTGTCATTGAAAAGCGGAAGTGTACTTTGGTCACTTAGGCAATTTTGTCACTTGAAGTGAATTTTTATAGAAGTAAGTTAGCTGTGAATCGCAATCGCAGAAAACTGGTAACAGGTGACATTTTAAATATTTAGTTATTCAATTATTATTTTTGGGGGGAGCTGTATTAGTTCCCGTAAACTGTTAGATCTAGTCCGCTTTCTTTGAGAGATTAGTGGCATTATTCCCGTTCGTTTTAGTACTTTGATTATACTTTACGACACAGGAAGTCACGTCATAACTAGGTTAACCGTTGTTTACATTGATCAATATTCTTGCAAAAACTGCGTACTCACAACCTTCATTTGACAAACTTGCTGTTTACATAATGACTTGAAATTTGAACGCAAAAATTCAACGGTAATTTTGCACATAGATAATCGAATGGTAAGAGCGCATTCATGCATTTATTTATATTTTTCTTCTTCTGCGTTTCACAACTGACATTGTCAACTTGAAATCAGCTGATTTTATCTGTCAAATTATTTATAGGCCTACGGAAGATATGATCTAGTTTGAGGGCTAAGCTTTTGGTTTTTTATGATCTAAGAACTACGAGAACTGACATAATTTCTGCTTTGCGCACGGATTTTTTGGTGTCGGGTCAAAAAGGCCCAGTGTCAGAAAGGCCCGATCCAAAAAGGCCCACTTTTAAAACTGACCAAAAAGACCCGGTCCAGAAAGGCCAACTATTAAATTTGACCAAAAAGGCTCACTAACCTATCTTAAACATTTGACATTATTTTGACTCTGAAAATATGTATTACTTTTGTTTAATTTTAAACTGACTTTAAATTGATCAGTGTAAAATGAAACACTTTTCAGTAGCAATTTCAGAATGACACTTTTATGTTTATTACCTGTATTGAAAGGTGTTGGCATAAAGAACGAATTATAATAAGTATATTGATAAAGTATGCTTGCTTCTGAAATACAGTTTCTTCTTTTCTCAAATGGTTTTCTATTATCATAGCAATGTTTCTGGAAACCAAGGTGTTGTTAAAAATTGCTGATTATTTTCTATACTGTACAGTATATATCATCGTTGTCTAATGATGGTTCATTTGAGCAAGTCCGTGAAATATCATGCTCATGAGTTATAGGAGAAGATGATGAAATAAAAATACTTTTTAATTTATATATATTACTTCGAATAGTTGAGTTAAATACATGTATAACTGACTTGCTATTCTCTTACATGTATATGTGGGCCTTTTTGGACTGGGACTTTCTGGTCAGTTTTGAAAGTGGGCCTTTTTGGACTGGGCCTTTTTGACACTGGGCCTTTTTGTACACTGGGCCTTTTTGTCACTGGGCCTTTTTGACCCTAATTCGATTTTTTGGTGGATTTGATTTGTCAAGAATATATAATTTTGTCTTTCGTAATAGCGTATTTTTTTCTTAACCCTTTCCCGTTTTTGGAAATTTTAGACTAGTCCAAATTGAAAGAGGTTGCAGACAACAATTACAACTGGATGCCATTTGAAATGAAACCATCCTATGTGGTAGAAAATATCGTGGAAAAAGGAGAAATTGCTTGTCACAAGCAATTTCTTCTTTTTCGACAATGTTTTCTCAAGCATAAAATCACAGGAATGTATTTGAACAAGAAAGGGTTAACTAAGCAGTTCTATGCTTTGGGTGTTTGTGAAATGAAATAAGAAGGAAAACTTTGTAAAAAAGAGATGTTCATGAGTGTCACAGTGTCACAGGTCAAACTCATACACAGGTATGAGAGATTGCTTTGAAGCAGCCTGGTAAGCTCTGGCATCATAGTGCTTGTCTTGAAATAATGAGGTTGTCAGGGTTTTCATTAGTTCCCAAAAGTCAAGAGTCATTGACCCTTGGGCAAAAATTTCCAAGAGTCTAAATTGGAATCCCAAAATGCTATATGTCCCCCCCCGAGCAATTCAGAAAATAATGTTTATAACTTATACAGCAATGGCGCGTTAAAAATGCTTTTTTTGTGTGTGTGTGTTTGGCAATGGTGCGGAAGAATAAACTCTGTCTCAGATTGAAACATTTTTCCAATCTGACAGTATTCTATTTTCAATATAAAATAAATTTTAGGGAAAGTTTAGTATCTAGACATATATTATTAGTTTAAAGGGAGGTATCGATTTTTCTGAAACCTAGATGAAAAAAATTACCAAGTGCTGAATAAAAGACTCAAACGAACATTAAATACCTTATGTTAGGACAGGTTTTGTCTTGGCGGTAATCTAATAGACCTAAAGTGGCTTTTTGTGGTTATATCGGAAAGTTTCAGCGGAATTCAAGGTTATTTTTAGATATCACGGAATTTGGCTGTCGACATCAAATGACCTCATTTACTTATGACCCTAAACAATGAAGGTAAGAAATTTACTAGTGAAACAGCCAACATTCTAAATCATGTCACGTGGAAGGACTGATCTTTACAGACCGGCTAGGGAACATAACTCCTGATGACGTAACAATGACGTTGGTTTGATGTAATTTGAACTATATGCAAGGTTCCAACGGTTATTTGCGCCACGTGAATGCCCTATAATCTTCATACTGTCTCGGATTAATCTAAAAATAGATTAATAGCCTACGTAGGCTATTAGGAAAATACCCAGCTTTTTCCTGATAAGCGACCTCGTATTTTGTAAAACTACTTTGGGGAATATTGTATTCAAAAAGTTTATGAGAAAAAATAAAAATGATTGAAATCTGTGACATGAAAAAAAGATCGATACCTACCCTTAAATCAGTTTAAAAAAATTGCAAGAGTGCTAAGAGGATCAAATTATTCTTATTTTTCTTAAACAGAAGTTCTGATTTTATGCGCGAAAACCAATGACATTTCTTGAGCAATATTTTCTTTGGTTTCATTTTACTTCTTCATTATATTTTGTGAGCTTTTTATAAAAGTAATAGCAAATAAGTAAATTTCAGTAGGATTAGAACTATGAAAATGGGTTTCATCAATTTCACAGGTGTCAAGTACCTTTCAATTACGATCACCGCGATGCATGTCCATCACTCTAGATTGTTTATTACCAATCAAGCTTGGTGTTATCCTAGATAGGGGTGTATATTTTCATTAACAATTAACCATTTTCCAATAATTTTGGCACACTTATGATGACCCTTGACGCATTGCTGCTAATTGTCGAGAGTCAAAATGAACACAGTGGCAAATTTTCAAGCGTCAAAATTGCATTTTTTGAAATTCTGTGCGTCAAAACCCGGGGTCTCGGGTCAAACGAAAACCCTGGTGGTGGTCAAGCCCCCTCTGTCTCTCTCTGTCATTTGCTTAGGACTTTGACTGTGTTGGATATATGAAAATATCTGCATGAGGGGACATAAAAACTTTTCTAAATGCTTGAGGTCTGAAATTCTATGACAAATTTATCATTTCCAGGAATGATTATCGCTGGTGATCTCACACACAGTTATTGCATGTTGATGGACTAATTTAGTTAGCTCGGCTTAGTCAGTAGAAAACTCACTGTGAAAGCAGGAGTATATAGGCCTGTTCCCTGAACTAGTTGTATGTTTTTCTCATTCACCAGTGGGTGGATAATCGTAAACCTAGCAGGGATAGCTGCTGGTGGCTAGGAAAGGATGTAGTGGTAGTACTTGAGTGAGAAATACTGGGAATCCTTTGTTACGTGCACTAGCCATCGCGATATGACTGAAATACTGTTAACCCATTCCCACTCAATCCCTCCTTTTTACGCCCCTCAACATAAAAGCTTTCGAAAACATTGTGGAAAATGAAGAAATTGCTTGGATCAAGCAATTTCTTCATTATCCACAATGTTTTCCATCCACAAAGACAAAAAAATTAAAATTCCATCAACTTGAAATTGTCGTCTGCAGCTCCTTTTAATTTGGACCGGTCTAAATTCCACTGTGTTGGAATGGGTTAAAGGTGGTGTTAAACACCATTCAATCATTCAATCAATGTTTTTCTCCCTCTGAATCATTTGACTCTCGACCTTGGCTCATAGCAGCTTTGGAAGTTACTTTTGCCCATAGCAGCTTTAGTAGCATTAGAATTTTTGAATAAGCAGACATGAATTCTCTTCAGAATGCCAGGATTCTAAATTCAAGGTCAACTGTCCAGATAGCTGGAATAAATGTTGCTGTTGAACTCTCGTACATTTTAAAGGGATTGCATTTGGTTAAATACTCAATCATGCAATTTTTGATCATTCTACCAGGTTAAATCCAGCATGGCCTCTTGAAACATGGAAATAAAACAGGCAATAATTTTAAGTACTGCAACAGGCTATTAGTATTAGTAAACTGAAAAAGCTAAATGGAAAACAAAGTTAAATAACATTTTGAATCTGCGAAACTCTTTAAAGAGGAAATCTGCCAAATGTTTAATCAGGTGCTTGCTTACCAGCTTAAAAATGGCTCTACTGTTAAAATAAAATGTCTATGTATAGCAGCTGGATTAGAGGAATCTTCTTCATATGATTGGTCAGCGTTTCATACTTTGGTTTTCTTAATTGATCCATATGTTAATGATTTGAGTGCACAGTATTAATACAGGTCTGAAAATGTTACATCTATGTTTTTATTCTAAAAACTTGAATACAACTGTTCAGGATTATTATTAGATATGTTCTTATACTAACCATAACTTTGACCTGAGACCTCGAAATTGCATTTAATTTTGTAAAATGAAAATGCAAGGTTTTATGATAATACAATATCTTTTCAATATGCAAACCCTTTCCAGTTTATCGAAATTTTAGACTGGTCCAAATTCAAAATGTTTTGTAGAAGACTATTCTAAGTTGAACTTAAAATGGAAAAAATAAAAAATAAAAAAAATAATAATAGTTCAGCAGGGCAGAAAAAGAAGGAATTGATTGTTACAAACAATTTCTTCTTTTTCCACCATGTTTCTCAAGTATAAAATCACAGGGACATAAAACCAGGGATGTAACAGGAAAGGGTTAAGGGGAGGTCATTATTGAAATTAGAAATGGAAGCGATACCAATAACTTGAATCTAATGTTGACATGTTTTGATAGTAATCAAGGGAAGATAAAATGTTGGCAAACTTTTGGGAATATTCAAAACATATATTTTGTTCTATTGGAGTTGTGTCCATTTTGCATTAGTGTGTTCATCCCTATGTCTGTAAATTTTTACTTTGAAAAATCTTCTAGGAAACTACTGGCTGGTATTCAACCAAATTTTGCAGGAATCATCCTTGATTGACCTCTATATTCAATGAAAATCTTCTCAGAAACTAATGGCTGGATTAGAAGAAAATCTGAAGAAATCCTTTGGTGACTTTTTGAGATTTCTTGAAGAAAAGAATGATAAGATCAAAATAATGGCTTCTATGGACAATGTGTATTTACATACGTGGTGTATACAGTGGAATTATCAATGTGGATATGATATTAACTTAATTTTAAATGAATGTTCCTGGGATGATCTTTATTAATAGACTTTTTGAAAAAAAAATGATAGTTTGAATATAAAAGCCCAATGTAATAGACTTGATAGGTCTAAATTTGTATGATTATCAAAGGGAATTAAAGTAATGCTGCTTGAAGGGTATCATAAAGCATAATTGTGTGGGAATGGATTAATTGTGTTAGTAGCAGAGGCTTCATCTATGGCTCAAATTTCTTGATTTGATTATTTTCATCTGATGTGTCTGAACAAATTGATAAAGGATCACTTTGGAAAAAACTTTGTCACCTTAACATTTTTATTCTTTGACTCTGGTGAGTGCTATAGGACCAATGACCCTCTGTTTTGGAAAGAAAACATGAGGTATTGTCATAGCTTTGTCATCGTTGTTACTGCCTTAGTGAAAAAATGAACCTTTTTTGATAACTCTGTTATGAAATATTACAAATGTTATGACACTTGAAACTCTGAAAATAATTACATGTATGTTCATATCAACAGAGTGACCTTTACTTTGAAGATAATCCTAAATGCATTTTTGTGAGAATTATGCCCGTATTAGATATTTTATCCACTAGTCTATCAATTACCCAAAATCAGAGTGTCTTGCACCTGTGTAAACTTTTTGACAAACTGGTCTAAAAAATTTCAACTATTAATGAGGGAAAACACATAGAAGTATTTTTATAAGGTAAAAAAGGATCTTCTTTTAAATCTTATCTTATTTCTATTTAAGAATATACACATACTGATTTATCAATAAAATAATTCCTCCCTTTGTTTTTTCACAAAAGTACTCCTTTTTTTAATCTGTGTCTCTTGACATTGATTATATAGAATAAGAAATAATGAAAAAAGGCCATACATTATAAAAGAATTATAAACAACATGTTTTGTAGAATAGTCCGAAATGAAAGCATTTGCAGACAACAATTTTTGCTTAATGAAATTTTTGAAATATCTGATAAAAATATGATTTATTGTCTGCATTGTTTACCATAGTTTTTCTTGGCAATGTGAAAATGCGGGATGGGTTCAGAGAAAAAGAGTAGAAGACATGCTGTTTTGCTGGTTTGAATTGGAAAATAAAAAGTTACAGGCAACAATCATACTGTGTGGAGATATATTTGATTTGAGATGCTGGTATCTTTAGTAATGGAAATTACGAACAAACATAGATTTCTTGTTATACTTGGTTCTTAGTCTTGATTTTAAGTCCAGGAAAGAATTTAAGGACCACTTTCTAATTGTCATGACTGACAAAAGTACATTTACCTCAGAACTTTCAATTAAAACACAAAATTAGTAATAAAAAAGTTGTCAACATTTGATACTAGGACTGGTGAATCTCTAGCCTGTACCCTCACATTCCTCAGAGACTCCATTATGTTGTTGGTGTTGGGTTAATTCATTCCTGCATGAAGAAATTTTAGACTGGTCCAAACTGAAAGGAGTTGCAGACAACAATTTATTGAAATATGGAATTTAAGATTTTTTCAACTTTCTGGTAAAAAAATATTGTTGAAAATGAAAAAAAATCTTGTTTTTCTTGAGGGGAGTCAAATATCATCATTGAGCGGGAATGATAAAGCTTTGATATTAAGTGATATGAGATTTTTCCGTTTGTGTGGTCCACTTGTAAGCAGGATAAAATAAACTTTAACTGTTGTTGTGTGACCAGAATATTCTTGATTGACAAGAGGTAATATCCAAGGTATAGATAAAAATTGGACAGCACATGATCATCTATTAATTTTGTCCTTTTCTGGGCATTTAATTTTGTTTGTTTGTTTGTATAGGGTTTTACGCCGCTTTCAACAATTTTTCAGTTATATCGCGGAAGCTGGAGCACCTAACAATGGAATCCTGGTATTTCTCACACCAGTACTACCATTACATCCTTTCTTAGCCTCCAGCTGCTATCCATGATAGGTCTACGATTATCGACCCATTGGTGAGAGACGAAAAGTCGGAAAGGATGAGTGCCGCCGTCGGGAATCAAACCTGGGACCTTTAGATTGACAGTCCTACACGCTACCAACTGTGCTATGACGGCGTCTTCACGGCATTTTAATAAAATGACCCACAACTCATTGCTTTCAGCACTTTGATTTCAAAAGGATTTTATTTAGCATGCCATTGTATTCATAGAAAGATTTAGTACACACGAGTCACATGAGTCACCTGGAGTACAATTTGACATTGTAAAAATGATTGTGTAATAAAAAGTGACACAGTATAACACTAACACAGATAGATTAGAAACATCTTAAAAAGGGTCAACAGTGATGACTGACATGATAAAGTAATCAACATGCTCCAAATATGGTAAAACTATGGATATGAACGAAAATCTCTTTGCTATGTAAAACATGTTTTACTATTCATATTTGATTGGTCTTTATGAGATATTTGAAAGAGGGGACTTTCTGGTCTATTGGATAATTGTAACCAGTTGACTGATTGCTGGCCCTGCCCACAGAGCTCTAACAGGAAGTTCAACTTTGATATTGAACCAAATTATTGTGTAGAAATTATTGTCAGTTACTTTTATCAAAAAATGAAATAGTTGTTTGATGACCTACAGGGCATAACTACATCATGTTAAAACTGTAGTTACAATGTTTAAGTTGCTAAACAGAAGTTGCTACACAAAATAGTGAGTCAATGTTCTACGTTCACTACCAGTGTAAATGTATGATTTGATTGGTCTGTCCAGTTTTGGCTTGGCTGTTTTTGTAGAAAACCCTTAGTATTACTATGGCCAGATTCCGTTGTCAACGTCTACATCAGTGTTATTGTCATCCAACAACTCAGATATTACGTAATATAATCATCTTATATTACTGAACAATGAATGCATGTTCACTATATACCAATCTATACCAACAAGGGGGATAACTCTGCTTTTTGTGCTCCTCTTTGACTAAGAAGTTTTATTCACAATCAAGCTCTTGAACAGCTGTGTGTTCACTGCTTTTGGTGCTCTTGTTTGATTGACAGCTTGGATCTGTCTGTCAATGTCAATAGATTGATTCTGGCCTGTGACCAGTCCAAAACAACATTGGCACTGTTAATGTTTGAACTGGAAATTTTTGTTTCAGATCTCCAGATAAGAGTCTTGTATCGTATGTGCAGCTGGAATAACAAATAAGATTTAGAAGTACTGCAGCTGCGAGAACAAGAAATCTGTGGTTAGGTGCTGCAGCAGCTGAGAGCTGAAATATGTTTAAAGTAGTATTAAAGCCCAAAGATACTATCAATCTAGAGGAAATGATGTCAATTTAAATTTGTTATGCTTTTAAACCCTTATTATATTGCTTGTACTCAATGGATTTTTCTTAAATAAGACTAAAGAAAACATTAATTGTGTTCCCTGATATAGATACATACATAAGTTATAGTGGTTCGATTTTATCTATGACTGTATACATCTCTAATTATGCATCCCCTTTGTAATAGATTTCAAAATATTCTTTTGACTTTACTCATACTTTGAAATATCCCATGCAACCTCTTTAACTAAAGGTTGCCATGCTGAACCAAGAACATTCCTTTTTTGACAGGAGATAAAGACAAAGATAGGCTGCACATTAGTTTGTCCATTTCAAGCCAGATTTGTTAAGAAAATTTATTTCAAAGAAATATTGACCCACTCCATTTTAAGAAACTAAAGAATGTTTTAACCCATTCCCCCACAGTGACACTTTCTGATGCCCCTCAAGTAAAATAATTGGGAAAACATTGTGTAAAATGAAGAAATTGCTTGTAACAATCAATTTCTTCATTTTACACAATGTTTCCCTCCAGAAAGTTGAAGAAATCTAAAATTTTTCATTAACTTGAAATTGTTGTCTGCAACTCCTTTCAATTTGGACCAGTCTAAAATTTTGCCGTTTGGTAATGGGTTAATTAGTATGACAAGGGTTAAATCTATGCCAGTCAATTATTGTGGTAAATGGTCACAGTTTCTATTTTCTATTTGATTTATGGAAATAAGTATATCCAGCTTTTCACAGTGTTATATAACTAGGTCACTTGAATAATAATGTGATGAGACAAAAATAAACGCTTCAGGTAATAGATAACGGAGAAAGATAACTGATGAAATTGTGAAATCTTAGCATCTAAATTTTGCAGATGGAACAAAAAGGAAGTATGGTGGTTTAAATGTTGGATTTGAAATAGAATCTGAACAAGTATTGTCTGAAAAAAAGATTGTTAATTTGAAACTTTTTGTTTTGTCTGTATATGGTCTCAAATGGCTTTTTAGCTTATGTTGAGCTATGGTGATCATCCTCTGTTTAGCAGCATGCCTTGTGTCCTCATTTTCTGTAAAAAACCTGTTCTTAGCTGAATTCAATCAAATTTAGATAGAAAGATCCTTGAGTGTCCCTCTTTTAATCCGTTAAAAAGTCTGCTTATAATGGAAACAAAAGGTTTGAAAATTGTATCCTCCTGAAATGGAAGGCGCACAACGTTGATATTATTATTGAAACATCAGCTCTTCAACTTCTCTAATCAAAGGACTGAAAGTCCTGAGAGCGGTTTTGCTGGTTTATCAGTAACCGCGCTCAATGATACGAGCATATTTCATCAATATGAGTGAGTAAATCGTACACCTAAGTATGAGGAGCAGCTGGAGGCCTGATAAGGATGTATCGGTAGTATTGGTGTGTGAACTACCAGGAATCTATGGTTAGGAGCTCCAGCCGCCCCGATATAACTGAAATACTATCAAAAGTTGCGTTAAACCCTATGCAATCAATCATGACCCATTACTGTTTATCGAAATCGCTATTTTGAATTAATCGCAACGTTTTCTTCTTAAGTGCGTGAAAATTTGTGGTTGTGTGGTAAAAGGTTAAATGATAAACGGTAAAGAAATCAAAGCTAACATTCAATCCCTTTTTCGTGAAGCATATTATTATCACAGTTGAAGTAGTTACGTGTCCGTTTCAAAGATTTAGTCAAATTCGAGATGTAAAAGGTGTTTTATTCGATGGGGTTAATAGGCGCTTCAATCGCGTCTTTAACAGGGTTGTAAAGTGTTACATATACTGTGTATACGGGGTGTAAATTTGCCCAGCCCTGTCAGCAGACAGTTTACATGTATTCGCTAACTCCACTAACCACTGGCCTAGATTCTATCTTGAAACGCAAGGAAATTATTTCTCTCATTTTGACAATTCATTAGACAATTTACCAAGGATAAATTAAGTTTTAAACAATTTTCCTGGATATTCATAACTAAAAGGAGGCTGTTGGCATTCAGCAAGTAAGTTATTTTCTTCATCAGCAATGAAACAAGATGGAGGCAATCACATAGATTTTCACTTCACGTTTATGAGCATGCGTGGAAATGAGCGGAAATGTGTGAGAACTTGTTTCCGGTTGATCGATATGAAATACCGGTTTTTCCTAAAAAACCCCGCTAAAAATCATTAAAATCAAAGTTCTAGGGTCACCAGGGAAAGAACTGCAGGTGGTCAGGGTTTATATAGAATTAAAGAAGTTCTTTAATCCATTACAACACAATAAAATTTTAGACTGGTACAATTTAAAAGAAGTCGCAGACAATAATTTTAAGGTTGTGAACTTCTAAAAATCTTTGTTTATTGGGATAGAAAACATTGTGGGAAATGAACAAATCACTTGTTACAAGCAATTTCTTTATTTTCCTCTATGGTTTCCTTTGTTTTTTTTTCCTCAGGGGTGTAAAAAAATAGAATTGTGTGGGAATGCGTTAAAGTCAGCTATTCTCAAACAGATTTTCAGTGAACAGATTTATTTGCTAGATATGGCAAAGATGATACAGTTTATAACACTATTTGCTTAATCAGTACATTCAGGCCGGTGGAGCCATGCAGCCACTCAAGTGCCTCTAGTTAAGCTCACCTGAGGACAGCATGCTCAAGGGGAGCTTTTAGAATCATTTAGTGACCATTGTCTGCTGTGCCTAATTTGAATTGTCAACATTTTCTTTGAACATCTTCTCCTAAACCACTTAGCAAATTTGGACCAAACTTGGCAAGAATGTTCGGCAGGTGACCCTTTTCAAAATTTTTTCAGGAATAGCAGGGTTGTCTTGTAAGACTTCAGGAAATCATGGAATAGGGTCAATTATGTCTGGATATGACATAAAGTGGAGTTAAATTCAATCAATCAATCTAAATACTTGGTCAGTTGGACAAGTTCATTATTGGGTGATGTGGGGTAAAAAAGTTGGTCACTAGGTCAAATAATAGAAATACCTTACAATCATCATGTTCTATGGAAGGCATATATTTACCTCCAATGCCTTTATATTTGGTAGTTGCCGTCATAGGGCAGTTGGTAGCGCGTCGGACTGTCAATCTAGCGATCCCGGGTTCAACCCCGACGGCAGCACTCATCCTTTCCGACTATTTGTCTCTCACCAATGGGTCGATAATTGTAGAATGTGGGATAGCAGCTGGAGGCTAGGAAGGGATGTAATGGTAGTACTGGTGTGAGAAATACCAGGATTCCATTGTTAGGTACTCCAGCCGCCGCAATTTAGCTGGAAGATTGTTGAAAGCGGCTTAAAACTCCATTCAAATTGATATTTGGTCAGAATGTTTGTATTCATGATATCTTTGTAGAGATCCATGTTGAATCACGTGGGAAATGGGTTAACATTGTTTAACAAGTTTCATGGGAAAAGGGCCCTATGAAAATTTAATAAAAAATCTTATTTAACACATCATGTCCCTAGATTTCATCGACTTCAAACTTTCAAAGAATGATTGTACCATCATAAGGATTTTTCCTTTCAATTTGGTCTGATCCATCGAGAAACATAGGAAAAGGGGCCTAAGGAAAATTCAATAAAAAATATCTTAATTAATGCTTTAAAGTCCATAGATTTCATGGGGTTGTCTTTATACTCAAACAGATTGTAAGTATAGTTCTCTTTGGAATTGGTTCAGATACATCAAGTCACATGGGAAAAGGGGCCCTATGAAAATTCAATTAAAAAATCCCTGTTAACACAATGAGGCCCACAGCTTTGATCAGATTTTGTTGAAACTTTCACAGAATGATTGTAAGGTCAAAATGATTATTCTTTTCATAACAGGATTTGAACTGTCAAGAAACACTTGAAAAGGGGCCTTATGAAAATTTCATTTATAAATCCTTGTTACCAAGTCCAGAGCTTTCATAGGATTTTCTTCAAACATTCACAGAATAATTGTACAATGATAATGATTGTTGATGTTGACATTAGACCTGATCCGTCAAGTATCACAGAAAAAGGAACAATATGAAATTAAATTTTAAAATCCTTGTACCACAATAAAGTCAACATTTCTCATCAGATTCTGATTAAACTTTCACAGAATTATTGTTCCATCATGAGTAGTCTTTTGTTTTCAAGTTACCGGTAGGCCTGATCTGTCTAGTATCATGGGAAAAGGGGCCTATTGAGAATTTTATCTATAATCCTTGTAACCATGTCCAGAGCTATCATTGGATTTTCTTCTAACCTTCACAGAATCATTGTACAATAATTATGATTGTTGATGCTGACATGAGACCTGATCCTTCAAATATCACAGGAAAAGGAGCCTTATGAAAATTTTATCTTAAAATCTTTATTCCAAGATAAAGTCCGCAGTTTTCATCGGATTCTGTTCAAACTTTCACAGAAAGTTTGTACAATCATTTGGATTGTTTCTTGCCAAATTGGGCCTGATCTGTCTAGTATCATAGGAAAAGGGGCTGTATGGAAATTATTACCAATTCTCCATTAACACAAGAATGTCTTCAGTCTTTATCAAAATCGCCGCCGTCATAGCGCAGTTGGTAGCATGTCGGTCTGTCAATCTAGAGGTCCCGGGTTCGATTCCAGACGGCAGCACTCATCCTTTCCGACTATTTGTTTCTCACCAAGGGGTCGATAATCGTAGACCTATGTGGGATAGCAGCTGGAGGCTAGGAACGGATGTAATGGTAGTACTGGTGTGAGAAATACCAGGAATCCATTGTTAGGTGCTCCAGCCGCCGCGATATGACTGAAAGATTGTTAAAAGCGGCGTAAAACCCCATTCAAACAAAACAAATTTATCAGAATCTCTTCATAATAGAATGATTGTACCATCATTTGGATTGTTCCTTTGTACATTGGGTCTGATTTGTTAAGTTTCACAACAAAAGGGGCCTTATGAAAATTTTATTACAAAAAATTCTTGACACAATTCAGTCCACTGTTTTCATTGATTCTCCTTAACTTTTAAAGAATGAATGTACCTTCATTAGAATTGTTCCTTTTGAAATTTGGTTTGTTCTGTTAAGTAAATTGGGAAAAGGGGCCCTTTGAAGATTTCACTATAAACTCTTTAACACATAAATTTGACAGATTACACAGATTGATTTTACCATCATTACGAGAAGGCGTCATAGTGCAGTTGGTAGCGCGTCGGACTGTCAATCTAGAGGTCCCTGACAGCGGCACTCATCCTTTCCGACTATTTGTCTCTTACCAATGGGTCGATAATTGTAGATAATTGTATGTGGGATAGCAGCTGGAGGCTAGGAAAGGATGAAATGGTAGTACTGGTGTGAGAAATACCAGGATTCAATTGTTAGGTGCTCCAGCCGCCATGTTACAACTGAAAGATTGTTGAAAGTGGCATTAAACCTCATTCAAACAAAACAATCATTACAATAGTTGATTTTGACAGTGGATCTGATATGGCAAGTGTCACATAAAAAGGGGTTTTGTGAAAAACTTTCTTGAATATTCTAGTTAACACAACGATATCCCTTGATTTCACTGGATCCACTTCAAAATTCCACAGAATGATTGAACAATCTCTTAAATTGTTCTTTTCAGAACTGGGTACAATCCATCAAGTATCATGTAAAAAGGGGGCAATATGATTTTTTTAGCTCACCTGAGCACGTAGTGCTCAAGTGAGCTATTGTGATCGTCTTTTGTCCGGCGTCCGTCCGTCGTGCGTCGTGCGTCGTGCGTCGTCCGTCAACAATTTCTTTAAACGACATCTCCTCCTAAACCACTGGGCCAATTTGAACCAAATTTGGCAGAAATGTTCCTTAGGTGGTCCCCTTCAAAAATAGCTAAAAGAATTGAAATCCGTTAAAAACTCTGGTTGCCATGGCAACCAAAGTGAAATTTTAAAATAATCTTTAAAAATCTTCTCCTCCTGACCCAGAAGGCGTAGAGCCTTGATATTTTGCATGAAGCATCAGTATATTGACCTCTTTCAAAATAGCTAAAATCATGATCCTCAGGTCCCCAGGGGCGGAGCCCCAGGGGGGTGGGGTTTATATAGAAATAAAGAATGATTTTTTAAATGACATCTCCTCTCAAACCACTGGGCCAATTTGAACCAAATTTGGCAGAAATGTTCCTTAGGTGGTCCCCTTCAAAAATAGCTAAAAGAATTGAAATCCGTTAAAAACTCTGGTTGCTATGGCAACCAAAGTGAAATTTTAGAATAATCTTTAAAAATCTTCTCCTCCTGACCCAGAAGGCATAGAGCCTTGATATTTTGCATGAAGCATCAGTATATTGACCTCTTTCAAAATAGCTAAAATCATGATCCTCGGGTCCCCAGGGGCGGAGCCCCAGGGGGGTGGGGTTTACATAGAAATAAAGAACGATTTTTTAAATGACATCTCCTCTCAAACCACTGGGCCGATTTGAACCAAATTTGGCAGAAATGTTCCTTAGGTGGTCCCCTTCAAAAATAGCTAAAAGAATTGAAATCCGTTAAAAACTCTGATTGCCATGGCAACCAAAGTGAAATTTTAAAATAATCTTTAAAAATCTTCTCCTCCTGACCCAGAAGGCGTAGAGCCTTGATATTTTGCATGAAGCATCAGTATATTGACCTCTTTCAAAATAGCTAAAATCATGATCCTCGGGTCCCCAGGGGCGGAGCCCCAGGGGGGTGGGGTTTACATAGAAATAAAGAACGATTTTTTAAATGACATCTCCTCTCAAACCACTGGGCCGATTTGAACCAAATTTGGCAGAAATGTTCCTTAGGTGGTCCCCTTCAAAAATAGCTAAAAGAATTGAAATCGGTTAAAAACTCTGGTTGCCATGGCAACCAAAGTGAAATTTTAAAATAATCTTTAAAAATCTTCTCCTCCTGACCCAGAAGGCGTAGAGCCTTGATATTTTGCATGAAGCATCAGTATATTGACCTCTTTCAAAATAGCTAAAATCATGATCCTCAGGTCCCCAGGGGCGGAGCCCCAGGGGGGTGGGGTTTACATAGAAATAAAGAACAATTTTTTAAGTGACATCTCCTCCCAATTCACAGGGCCAATTTGAACCAAATTTTGCAGAAATGTTCCTTAGGTGGTCCCCCTTAAAATTAGCTAAAAGAATTGAAATCCGTTAAAAACTCTGGTTGCCATGGCAACAAAAGTGGAATTTCAAAATAATCTTTAAGAATCTTCTCCTCCTGACCCAGAAGGCGTACAGCCTTGATATTTTGCATGAAGCATAAGTACATTGACCTCTTACAAAATAGCTAAAATCATGATCCTCGGGTCTCCAGGGGCAGACCCAGGGGGGGGGGGGTGGGGGGTAAAGGCATGAAGCATAAGTTCACAGACTTCTTTCTTATTTCTGAAATTATAACCCATGGAAAAAGTTTTTTCCTTCTTTCAAATCGGCACTAAAGCCTTGGAATTTGTAATTTGGACTTTTGGATTCCCAGGTTCATAGTCTTTATATGTTATTGTAGCCCACTTGTTTCATAATCTTATAACCTTGACATGAAATAAGACTGTTGAAAGAAAAAGAGCCTTTATCTCAGGTGAGCGCCCCAGGGCCAACGGCCCTCTTGTAAAAGTTATTCACGGAATTTTGATTGACCCACAAATATGGGCGTGGCAGGGCGTGGCAGTTTTTGTCTTTGAAATCTTTAAACATCTTCTCCTCAGGAACCATTGGGCCAATTTCAACCAAACTTGGCATGAATATTCCTTGGGTCACCCTTTTCAAAAGTTGTTCGCAGAATTTTGTTTCACGCCCAAATATGGACGTGGCAGTTTTTGACTTTGAAATCTTTAAACATCTTCTCCTCAGTAACTATCGGGCCAATTTCAACCAAATTTTGTATGAATGTTCCTTGGGTGACCCTTTTAAAAGTTATTCACGGAATTTTGATTTATGCCCAAATATGGGGGTGGGGCAGTTTTTTTAACTTTGAAATCTTTAAACATCTTCTCCTCAGTAACCATTGGGTCAATTTCAACCAAACTTTGCATGAATGCTCCTTGGGTGACCCTTTTCAAAAGTTGTTTGTGGAATTTTGATTTATGCCCAAATATGGGCGGGGCAGAGTCAGGCATTTTTTAGCTCACCTGAGCACGTAGTGCTCAAGTGAGCTATTGTGATCCCCTTTTGTCCGGCGTCCGTCCGGCGTCCGTCGTGTGTCGTGCGTCGTCCGTCGACAATTTCTTTAAACAACATCTCTTCCCAAACCACTGGGCCAATTTGAACCAAATTTGGCAGAAATGTTCCTTAGGTGGTCCCCTTCAAAAGTAGCTAAAAGAATTGAAATCCGTTAAAAACTCTGGTTGCCATGGCAACAAAAGTGAAATTTTAAAAAAAAAATTAAAAATCTTCTCCTCCTGACCAAGAAGGCGTAGAGCCTTGATATTTTGCATGAAGCATCAGTATATTGACCTCTTTCAAAATAGCTAAAATCATGATCCTCTGGTCCCCAGGGGCGGAGCCCCAGGGGGTTGGGTTTATATAGAAATAAAGAACGATTTTTTAAATGACATCTCCTCCCAAACCACTGGGCCAATTTGAACCAAATTTGGCAGAAATGTTCCTTAGGTGGTCCCTTTCAAAAATAGCTTAAAGAATTGAAATCCGTTAAAAACTCTGGTTGCCATGGCAACAAAAGTGAAATTTTAAAAAAATCTTTAAAAATCTTCACCTCCTGACCCAGAAGGCATAGAGCCTTGATATTTTGCATGAAGCATCAGTATATTGACCTATTTCAAAATAGCTAAAATCATGATCCTCTGGTCCCAAGGGGCGGAGCCCTAGGGGGGTGGGGTTTATATAGAAATAAAGAACGATTTTTTAAATGACATCTCCTCCCAAACCACTGGGCCAATTTGAACCAAATTTGGCAGAAATGTTCCTTAGGTGGTCCCCTTCAAAAATAGCTTAAAGAATTGAAATCCATTAAAAACTCTGGTTGCTATGGCAACAAAAGTGAAATTTTAAAAAAATCTTTAAAAATCTTCTCCTCCTGACCCAGAAGGCATAGAGCCTTGATATTATGCATGAAGCATCAGTATATTGACCTCTTTCAAAATAGCTAAAATCATGATCCTCGGGTCCCCAGGGGCGGAGCCCCACTGGGGTGGGGTTTATATAGAAATAAAGAACGATTTTTTAAATGACATCTCCCAAACCACTGGGCCAATTTGAACCAAATTTGGCAGAAATGTTCCTTAGGTGGTCCCCTTTAAAAATAGCTAAAAGAATTGAAATCGGTTAAAATCTCTGGTTGCCATGGCAACAAAAGTGAAATTTTAAAAAAATCTTTAAAAATCTTCTCCTCCTGACCCAGAAGGCGTAGAGCCTTGATGTTTTGCATGAAGCATCAGTATATTGACCTCTTTCAAAATAGCTAAAATCATGATCCTCTGGTCCCCAGGGGCGGAGCCCCAGGGGCGGAGCCCCAGTGGGGTTGGGTTTATATAGAAATAAAGAACGATTTTTTAAATGACATCTCCTCCCAAACCACTGGGCCAATTTGAACCAAATTTGGCAGAAATGTTCCTTAGGTGATTCCTTTCAAAAATAGCTTAAAGAATTGAAATCCGTTAAAAACTCTGGTTGCCATGGCAACAAAAGTGAAATTTTAAAAAAATCTTTAAAAATCTTCTCCTCCTGACCCAGAAGGCGTAGAGCCTTGATATTTTGCATGAAGCATCAGTATATTGACCTATATCAAAATAGCTTAAATCATGATCCTCGGGTCCCAAGGGGCGGAGCCCTAGGGGGGGTGGGGTTTATATAGAAATAAAGAACGATTTTTTAAATGACATCTCCTCCCAAACCACCCGGCCAATTTGAACCAAATTTGGCAGAAATGTTCCTTAGGTGGTCCCCTTCAAAAATAGCTTAAAGAATTGAAACCCATTAAAAACTCTGGTTGCTATGGCAACAAAAGTGAAATTTTAAAAAAATCTTTAAAAATCTTCTCCTCCTGACCCAGAAGGCATAGAGCCTTGATATTTTGCATAAAGCATCAGTATATTGACCTATTTCAAAATAGCTAAAATCATGATCCTCGGGTCCCCAGGGGCAGAGCCCCACTGGGGTGGGGTTTATATAGAAATAAAGAACGATTTTTTAAATGACATCTCCTCCCAAACCACTGGGCCAATTTGAACCAAATTTGGCAGAAATGTTCCTTAGGTGGTCCCCTTTAAAAATAGCTAAAAGAATTGAAATCGGTTAAAATCTCTGGTTGCCATGGCAACAAAAGTGAAATTTTAAAAAAATCTTTAAAAATCTTCTCCTCTGACCCAGAAGGCGTAGAGCCTTGATATTTTGCATGATGCATCAGTATTTTGACCTCTTTTAAAATAGCTAAAATCATGATCCTCGGGTCCCCAGGGGCGGAACCCCAGGGGGGGGGCGTATAGGCATGAAGCATCAGTTCACAGACTTCTTTCTTATTTCTGAAATTATAACCCATGGAAAAAGTTCTTTCCTTCTTTCAAATCAGCACTTAAGCCTTGGAATTTGTAATTTAGACTTTTTGATCCCCAGGTTCATAGTCTTTATTTGAAATTGTGGCCCACTTGTTTCATAATCCTAACCTTAACAATGAATGTTGCTTGAGTGACCCTTTTCAAAAATTGTTCTAGAATTTTGATTGATGCCCAAATTAGGTTGGAAGGGTGGGGCAGTTTTTGACTTAGAAATCTTTAAACATCTTCTCCTCAGTAATCATTGGGCCAATTTCAACCAAACTTTGCATGAATGTTCCTTGGGTGACACTTTTCAAATCATGTTTAGGAAATTTGATTGACGCCCAAATATGGGCATGGCCGTTTTTTATTTAGAAATCTTTAAATATCTTCTCCTAAGTAAGCATTGGGCCAATTTCAACAAAACTTTGCATGAATGCTCCTTGGGTGGACCTTTTTCAAAGGCTGTATATGAAATTTGATTGACGCCCAAATATTGGCGTGGCAGGTTGGGGCATTTTTTTTTGTTTAGAAATTAGCCGCCGTCATAGCGCAGTTGGTAGCGCGTCGGACTATCATTCTAGAGGTCCCGGGTTCGATTCCCGACGGCGGCACTCATCCTTTCCGACTACTTGTCTCTTACCAATGGGTCAATAATCGTAGACCTATGTGAGATAGCAGCTGGAGGCTAGGAAGGGATGTAATGGTAGTACTGGTGTGAGAAATACCAGGATTCCATTGTTAGGTGCTCCAGCCGCCGCGATATAACTGAAAGATTGTTGAAAGCGGCGTAAAACCCATTCAAACAAACAAACAAATTGTTTAGAAATTCTTAGATATCTTCTCCTCAGTAATCATTTGGCCACTTTCAACAAAACTTGGCATGAATGTTCCTTTAGTGACCCTATTCAAAAGGTTTTTGCAGAATTTAATTTACGCCCAAATATGGGCGTGGCAGGGCGGAGCAGTTTTTTTACTTTGAAATTTTTAAACATCTCCTCAGTAACCATTGGGCCAATTTCAACTAAACCAAAAATGAATATTCCTTGGGTGACCCTTTTTAAAAGTGTTGGCAAAATTTTGAATCATCTTACATTAGTCAGGTGAGCGATTCTAGGGCCATTCTGGCCCTCTTGTTTAAAAAATATTTTAGTTAAAATAATGAACTCACCATATTTCATCGGATTTACTTTATACTTTCACAGAATGATAAAACCAACAGCAAAGTATCACAGGAAAAGGGGCCTATTGAGAACTTGATTTTAACATCTTTGTTAACACAATAAAGTCAACAGTTTGATACATGGAATAATTGTGGCATTGGAAACACAGAAAAAGGGGCTTTACAGATTATCATTCAAAACATTCTTGTGTATGTGATGAAGTTCAAAATCATTATCAGATAGTCTTTAAAAATTCACAGGAAATGGAGTGGATCCATCATGAAACACAGGAAAAGGGGCCTTGGGGATTGTTGCTGAAAATAATAAAAGGGAATAAAGTCCATTTTTTTTCTTTATGCATTTTTCTTTAAGCAATAAACTTCCTTGAATATCAGATTTCTTTAACGGAAAACTGGATAACCAGTAGAGAGTCTAAGGCCCCATGGGCCTCTTGTTTATGTTTGTGTGTGTGTTTAAGAATTGCTTATAAAATTTGACACAACTGTAATACTTTGGAGGGGTAGTAATCCCTGTACCACCCAAAAAAGATACTGTTCGAGAGACATATATATTTAAAGCTGGTAGGGGACTTGGTATTGCCATGCAATACTTTGGAATGCTTGTTGATGTTAATTTTAGAGTCAGAATTTTGATAGTTTCACCTTGGATAAAAATAAGATCACCGATATAAACCCCCCCTCCCCCTTTACCTTAGGCATGCTGGATCAATATATATAATGGCCTTGGCCACAACCTAGTTCCAGGGAACTGTGTATGATTAATGATTGGAAAAAAAATGTTTTTTACTTAACCCATTACCACACAATGACGCTTTTTAATCTACCGAAAAATTACGATCATAGAAACATTGCAGAAAAAGGAGGAATAGCTTGTAAAAAGTAATTTCTCCATTTCTCACATTTTCTACCCTACTGATTAATCAATTCCATGACATGTAATCCATTAAACTGTGTTAACATTGTTTTTAAACCTTCTCTTCATGTACACAGTCTGGGTTTTGTTTACTCAACTGTAACTGCAACCCTTTACTCTTTACAATGGTAACTCAGTCATAATTAACCTTTTAGGGATTAGAGATATGAACTTTTAGCCCTATCTAAAATCAGGGATTTCAAAGAAAAGGGCTAATTTTCAGAGTAAGGGCAATTTCTTGAAGTATTTTGGTAGAGGGTTAATAAATGATGACCTATTATGGTTTGTGAGAAGATTATCAAAGATTTCCTTCTTTATTACTATCTAAAATCAGGAAACACACAGAAAAGGGCTAATTTTCAGAGTATGGTTAATCTTTGAAGAATTTTAGTAGAGGGTCAAATTAGTAGACGATGATTTATGTCTAATATCAAAGCTCTAGGCATTATGGTTTGGGAGGTGAATATTTTTAAAGAATTTCCTTCTTTATTCCTATTTAAAATAAGGGATTGTACAGAAAAGGGATAAATTTCAGAGAATGCTTATTCTTTGATGTATTTTGGTAGAGGGTGAATAGTTTGGGATAAGATTTTTTTAGTTTTTTTCACTTGGTTGCCATGGCAACCAAATTTCTTTGAAGTATTTTGAAAGAGCATGACCTAAGGATCATTTCTGTGAAGTTTGGTTGAAATTCCATAGTTAGTTTAGGAGGAGAAGATTTTTGTGTAAATTGTGAACAGACAGATGGACGGAGGAACATCTGACAATGACCAATCCAAATAGCTCACCCAGAGCACTTTGTGCTCAGGTGAGCTAAAAAAACATGCAAAAACTTATTTTCAAGTTGACCTAACTTCGACTCCTTCGCAATATGACTGAAATACTGTTAAAAGTGGCATTAAAACCCATTTAATCAATCAATCAATCATTCTCAGACTAAGGAGAATCAATCCTCTCCAAATTCTGAAGGTCTGCAGAGCATTGTTTATTTGGTATTTATTGTCCAATTTGGGTGTCAGATTTATCCTCTGTAACTTCTTTCAGTTTTGATCAGTCTAAAATTTTGTCGTCTTGTAATAGGTGAACTTTACATTTCAGTGAGACTTATAAATCCTGTTTACTATCTGCTTACTTGCAGGAGGTATGGGAATGCACAGCTGTGCAGTCTGATCTTAGTCTATACCACCTGTTTGTCCTTTTAAGTCAGATTTGGTTATAAAATAAATTTTCAATATAATTACTGACCCATAATTCGGTGCTTCTAATGCTTTCAGCCCTCTGATTTTAATGCAGTTCTCTTGTAGACTTATAATTCAGTATGACAATGATTGAAATGATATGTACCATGGAGCTAGGATATAGAATATTTATATACATGTATAAGAATGAATTTGTTGGGAAAGCCAACCACTTCCTTAATAATTGATCTATATTGCACAGGTATCATAATTAATTGGCAAGATGACAGTAAGTTTATTTCTGTTACTATGTTAATGCTGTCAGGTAGTAAGTTATGTCATTTAGTGATCAAAATGTTGTAACTACAGCTTTCTTCAACCTACCTTTATTCTGAGAATTTTAGATGTCTTGATTTAATACTGTTCTTTTTGTCTAAATATTTTTCAGATTATTTCTCTTAAATGCATTTCTTGCACATTGCCTAATATAACTTGACTGACTAGTTTCTGAAGACTCATTTTTTGCTTACTTTTTGCCAAATCCTCAGAGTGTCCCTGAATCAGGAAGAGAAGAGTTAATCAACACTTGACAGTTTTCTTCTCCTTCCTGAACAGAAAAAGAAGGAAACTTTTACATGAACTTTTAACTGTGGTCCCAAATAAGTTCAGTTTCTATAAAATGAATGCGATATTTAACCCTTTCCTGTGCAATCCCTGATTTTTACATTCCTGTGATTTTAATTGAGAAAACATTGTAGAAAAGAAGAAATTCAAGCAATTTCTTCTTTTTCCAAAATATTTTCCACCCTACTGAATATTTTTTTTATCCAGATTAAATCCACTTTAAATTTTTGTCTGCTAAATCTTTGAATTTGGACAGGTCTAATATTAGCAAAACAGGTAAGGGTTAAAAACATGGATGCAAAACTAGAAGCACTCGAGCGCCTGTATTGCTTCACAGGCCTGAATTTACTAATTGAGCAAATTGTATTTTTAGGAATTCAATATAAACTGACTGATTTTTACCATGTCTGGTAGATAAATTTAGTTCCCAAAATCTTTGAAATAGTTTTAGAGAAGAATTACTAACATCATTATTTTACAAAAGTTAAGTCATTTAAAATTTATTTACTAAGTCAGGTGAAAAGGTATTAACGAGATTTTCACTTTATACAACATCAAGCTGACCCATAATTGATTGATTGATTCAATGGTGTTTAACGTCACTTCTAACAGTATTTCAGTCATATTGCGTCGGCTGGAGCACCTAACAATGGATGCCTGGTATTTCTCACACCAGTACTACCATTACATCCTTTCCTAGCCTCCAGCTGCTATCCCACATAGGTTTAAGATTATCCACCCATTGGTTAGAGACAAATGTCAGAAAGGATATGTGCCGCCACTGGAAATCGAACCCATGACATCCCATAATTGAAGATTAGGAGTCTGACGCGCTACCGACTGCGCTATGATCGCGGCTGACCCATAATAGCCATGTTTTTATAATCAATCAAAAGCCTATGAAGAAATCTGACAAGGAATCGCCTGAGGATCATTCCTTTGATATTTTGTTGATTATCCATCAACAGCTTTCTGAGAAGATTTTCAAACTTTTCAATTTATACCATTATATTGAAATTTGCCCCCTAATATGGATTACTCCCATAACAACCAATCCAATCAAAATTCATCCTCTGGTTTCTGAGAAGATTTTCAAATCTTTCACCATATATGGAAATAAGTTCACACACAGAAGCATTGTTTTTCATCTGATTAAAATTCTTCAAAGGAATCTGATAAAGGGTCACCCAAGGATCCTTCCTGTGAAGTTTGGTGGAAATCTGTTGAGTACCTTCTGAGGAGAAGATTTTTAAGTAAAAGTATATGGGCAGACTGACACACACACACACCAACACACAACAGACACCATACCATGACAATAAATTGTCGGCTTACTTTCAGCCAGTGGAGTTAAAACATAAAGAATGAGTAGGAATAATTTCATTGTGGCAACTCTTTTTTGTATCATGTTCATTGAAATTGCTGTTTAATTCCTCTTATTGTTAGCACCACTGGCTGAAAGCTAGAGAGCTATTGTCATGGCGTTGTGTTCGTCATGTGTGTGTTCGTCTGGTCGTCCATCCGTCTGTGTGTCCGTAAACTTTTACTTTGAAAATCTTCTCCTCAAAAAGTACTGAACAGAATTCAACCAATTTCACAGAAATGATCCTTGGGTGACCCTCTATCAGATTTTTCAAATAATTATACCCCCAAAAATTATATTTAGGGGGTATAAAGGAGTCAGCTTGATGGTTGGTCTGCGGTCGGTCTGTCAGTAGCTTTTTCGTGTCTGCTCATTTTTTTGGTTACCATTGGAAGGATTTAATTCAAACTTCACTGATTTGATCAGTATCAAGCAGAGATGGTTACGTTCCATTGATTTTTGATGGAGTTATGGTCCTTTGGTGAAAAATCATGTCCGCTAAATTTCTCAGCAAGCATTGGGTGGATTTGATTCAAATTTCACAGAAAGACTCGGTATAAGTCAGACATGTGCATAATACTATTTTGGTTATGGTCCATTGATGTTTGACTGAGTTATGGCCCTTTAATTAAAAAGTCTTTTTTTGTTATGGCCTTTTTGCGGATAGCACTTGTATATAGACAAGCGCTGTTGGGGGGTATTAATCTGCTTTGCGACAATGTCTAGTTTTGATGGGATGAAAAACATGGATTTAATGGGCTGGGCTAATTTCCATATATGGTGAAAGCTTTGAAAATCTTCTTCTCAGAGATTGGTGGCTGGATTTCAACCAAATTACACCGAAATGATCCTTTGTTGACCCTTTATCAGATTCCTTCAAAGAATTTTAATTGGATGAAAAACATGGCTTGAATGGGCTGGGCTAATTTCCATATATGGTGAAAGCTTTTAAAATCTTCTTCTCAGAGACCGGTGGATGGATTTTAACCAAATTTCACAGAAATGATCCTTGGGTGAACCTTCATTAGATTCCTTCAAACAATTTTGATCAGATGAAAAACATGGCTTTAACCCATTCCCAGTTAATCCCTCGATTTTTATGCCCCTCAACAAAAAAGCTTTGGAAAACATTGTGGAAAATGAAGAAGTTGCTTGATCAAGCAATTTCTTCATTATCCCTAATGTTTTATATCCAAAAAGTCAAAAAATTTAAAATTTCATCAACTTGATATTGTCGTCTGCAGATCCTTTCAATTTTGACCGGTCTAAAATTCCACTGTGTTGGAATGGATTAAAGGGCGGGGCTAATTTCAATATATGGTAAAAGGTTTGAATTTCTTCTTCTCAGAAACCGGTAGATGGATTTCAACCAAATTTCACAGAAATGATCCTTGGGTGAACCTTTATCAGATTCCTTCAAAGAATTTTGATCAGATTAAAACATGGCTATAATTGGCAGGACTAATTTCCATATATGGTAAAATCTTTGAATTTCTTCTTCTCAGAAACCAGTGGATGGATTTCAACCAAATTTGACCGGATCGATCCTTTGTTGACTTTTTATCAGATTATGAAAAAGAATTTTGATCGGATGAAAAAAATACAGCTTTAATGAGCAGGGATAATTTCCGTATATGGTATATTGAAGACTCAGTAAATTTCTCAGAAACCTGTAGATGGATTTCACTCAAATTTAACAGGAATGATAACCAGATGACTGTTTGTCAGGTTCCTTCATATAATTTTGATTGGTTGAAAAACATGGCTATTATGGTGGTGGGTGATGTCCATATATGGTATACAGTGAAAATTTTACATAAAAAAAGATAAGTTTGAAATGCTTCTCTTGAAATATTTCAAAGTTTTCAATGATTTAGATTAAATTTTCATTATATTCAGTTTGTTTTAAATCAATGAAAAAATTTGCTTATTCAGTACATTCATGCCTCAAATGTCTTGAAACTTGAATAAAATGTTTGTCAACATAAGATTTCAAACATGATTGAAAATGGATCAAGTAGGGTCAAAAACTAGGTTACTAGGACAAATCTTTGTGTGCACTCTAGAGGTCACAATTTTTGGCTCAAATGTCAAGATATTTGGTCAAAGTCTTTGTCTACGCATATCTCAGATGAGTGTGAAAATTGGTCAAGGTGGGGTCAAAAACAAGGTCACCAGGTCAAATCTTAGAAAAACCTTTAATTTGTGCTCTCCAGAGGTTACATTTTTTGCTCGAATTTCTTGCTATCATGTCAAATGTTGGTCTACATAAGATTTCAGGTGAGTTCCAAAATGGATCGTGTGGGGTCAAAAACAAGGTCTTTTGGTTAAATCTTAGAAAAAACCTATGTGCACTGTAGAGGCTATTTTTTTGTCAAATGTCATGATTTTGGTCAAAATGTTTATCTGCATGATATCTTGGACAAGCTCAACATAATGGCACGTGGGGTCAAAAAACTAGGTCTCTAGGTCAAACTTGAGAAAATTTTAACACCTTGTGTGCAATCTAGAGGCTAGATTTTTAGCTCAAATATCTTAGTTGGAATGTTTGTCCGCAAGATACATCACAGGGGTATGGAATTCCCATGCCCAATTTGTGCGACACAGGCTTTTCTACCTGCGGGCAAGGACATTTTTCACAATAAATATCAGGGCAAATCTTGGAATGGTACTAAATAGATAGAAGAGATTTATGAGCTTAATGTTTGTATCTAAGGCTAGAAAATATTGTTTTTTGATGAAGAAAATGCTGAGTTCCAGCATTTTCTTCTTTAAAAATAATGTTTTCTCCAAATTTATCTGTTCTTCATCTTTTCATGGGCAAGTCCATTTTGATCCTGGACAAGTAGAAAATCACATTTTACTTGTCCATGGACAAGTAGAGAAAATCAGTATTTCCTTATCCCTGCATCAATCAAGTTGGACTTCAGTACATATGGGGTCAAAAACTAGGTCATAAGATCTACTTATGTGAAACCCTTGTGTGCACTCTAGTAGAGGCTACATTTTTGGCTCAAATGTTTTTAATGTTGGTCAGAATGTTTTTCTCCATTAAATCTCAGTCAAGTCAACCGAATATTGGTTCTCATGGGGCTATAAACTAGGTCACAAGTTCAAACCTTAAGAAAAAACGTGTGCGCACTCTAATGCCGTATGTTTGAATCAAAGGTCTTTTTATTTGTTTGGAATGTTTGATTCCATGATCTCTTTCTCATTCGATATTGGGTCACATGGTCAATAAAGTAGGTCAATGGGTCAGATCTAATGATAACCTTCCTTTCTATGAAGTCACTATACTTCTGGCATGAATATCTTGAAACATAAGAATGTCTTTCTTGTTTAATTTCTGAAACTTGTAGACCTAGGTTGGATGAGTAGCTGGAAGCTCAGAAATGGATGCAGTGGTAGTAATGTTGTAAGAAATAACAGGAATCCATGGTTAGGTGCTTCAGCTGCTGTGATATGCCTGAAATAGTATTAAAAGCGGTTTTAAACTCCATTTCAACAATCATAATTTCTGAAACAAGACTTTGGTAACAAGTCTGGCTGAGACAAGGATAAGGTCACCTGTGCCATTTTACATTTGTAGTCAATACTAGTCATGGGCTAAGGTTTAGGACCAGTAGTATTATTGTTTATTATATTCCCACAAACAGGTTTTCAGGGTATACTGGAATCAGCCTGTCTTTTTATCCATCTGTGTACAAAAATTCAACTACACTCTATTTGTAAAAGAACATTTGCTTTGAAGCAAATCTTTGAAAATGATTGCTATGTATACTTACTCAGGCCATTTTAGTCTATTTTGAGACTGTGCTCAGGTGACTGATTTAGGACCATTAAGGTCCTCTTGTTTCAAATTAGATTAATCTTAATTATGTCATCTGGAAATAGTTTATTTAATTTTGTAATGGTTTAATTCATTTGTGCCTTTTCAGGTTGTTCCAGATGTTTGTAAAAAATAGACGTACAACTTCCAGCCGCCTAGGAACCTCTAACTCTCTGGGATATTGTAAATCTTCACTGCATCTCACTCGACCTATGTCAAAACTCTGTCTTTCAAATTTCTTCTCAATCAGTCTGGCAGAATTCTACAGCAGTAATAATTTATATAAGACTTCAGAGAATAGTGATTTCAAAGGAACTATATCAAGACATAAACACTATTCAATGTTAGTAACTTCACATTTGTTCTCTTTGACTTTATTAAGTTGTTATAATTTGTTGAGAAGCTGTACAAATTACATAGGAGAGTTTATTAGAGAATGCCAATTGTTGAAAACGGTGAACAACTCAGTAAAGGAAATGGAAAAGATAAACCAACAACCAGTCTCAGTACAAGCTCAAGCAGTAGCAGTAGTTCGGAGAGTTTATTTTCTGAAGATGCCTCCGAATATTCTATGCCTGCACCTCCCGATGGCGGATATGGTTGGATGATAGTATTTTCAGCATTCATGGTAAACATGATCAGTGATGGTATTTCTTTTTCATTTGGAATTTTATACACTGAATTGTTGAATTATTTTGGAGAAAGTAAGAGTTTGACATCATGGGTGGGTTCAATATTCTATGGGACATCCTTGATTGGGGGACCATTAGCCAGTGCTCTTGCTACCAAATTTGGATGCAGAAAAGTTTTGATGTTTGGAGGAGCTGTGGCAGCTATAGGATGTTTTTTCAGTGCGTATGCAGACAGTATCTACACACTCTGTTTACTATTTGGAGTGGTTACTGGTCTAGGAATGTCAATGGGATATGTTACATCAGTTGTGATTGTGGCATTTTATTTTGAGAATAAAAGAGCTCTAGCAACTGGACTTGCTGTTTGTGGATCAGGGATTGGAACTTTTATTTTTGCTCCCCTGACAGAGCACCTGATAGAGGTGTATGGGTGGAGGGGAACTATGGTGTTATGGAGTGGAATAATTCTAAACTTGGTAGTCTGTGGAGCTCTAATGAAGCCTCTACAGTTTACACCTGAAGAAAGACGACAGAGAGCTCTACAGAAATTTGAAAGATTATCTAGGACAGTGTCATTCACTAGCTTTTCTAATACAGTGAGAAGTTTGAGTAGACATGCAAGTAATTCGGAGGTTTCAGATTCAGAAAGTGAAAACTCTGAAGATGTTCTTGATCATTGTCACTCACAGATACAGATCCCAACTTTCCTAAAGGAAAGAGAAATAGAGGTTCCACTGGAACTGTTGAAAGAGGCAAAGAAGAATAAAAACATATTGAAGGACTTCTTGAAGAATTATGAGAAGCAATCTGCTAAAAAAGAGGAGGAGACGGTTAAATGTGAAGCAGTTGTAATGATAGAAAATGGGGAAGAGAAAAGTAAACTGCTACATAATGGTCACACCACCAATCTTGCAATTTGTCATAGCTCAGGTCTGGGTCATACATCGAATCATAAACCAAAAGGAAGCTGTTTGAAGAAGTCATCAACTGTTCCTGAAGGTTCTAAAGGTCAAACATCTGTAAATAAACAAGATAAAACTAAGCATGTACAATTGAGTACATATCTACCTATGTATCGTAAGGATTTATTTTTCCGTGGAAATCTCTCCAAGTTTACATCGACTGCTGGTCAGGTCCGATCAACAAGCTGTCCCGAACTGTACAGAAGTGGTTGGAGGGATAGTGACAGTGACAGCTCAGACGATGAATGGGATTCTGCATGTCTTCGCCATCTTCATTTTTCCAAACATGTTAAAAGAGTATTGAAGACAATGTTTGATCCTTCTATCCTTCTACACCCTTTGTATGTGATGTTTGTAATCTCAAACTTTATACTATTTTTCTGGTACGATGTTCCATATATATTCATGTCAGATAGAGCTGTTGAATTTGATATGTCCGAATCAAAGGCCTCATTCCTGATTTCCATTCTTGGTATCATCAACACAATAGGTCAGATAGTGTATGGTATCCTAGGTGACAGAGAAATCAACCTAAGTGTACTGTATGGGGCATCCATTGTGCTGTGTGGCCTGTCAGTCCTGATTGTACCATTGTTTACAGATTTCACGCCCCTGGCTGTTTTGTCTGGATGTTTTGGACTATTTATCAGTGCTAACTATGCATTGAGTACTGTGATATTAGTGGAGTTTTTGGGACTGGACAAACTCTCAAATGCGTATGGCCTGACGATGCTCGTCCAGGGAATTGCGAATCTGATTGGTCCACCAGTGGCAGGTAAGTGTATGCTGTTTTATTTTTTCAATGCAAGATCAAAGTTTGTTTCATTGGAATATATTAACCAATGTCAGATCAATTAATTGTTAGAGTGCCTTTTTAGCTCGCATGAGCACAAAATGCTCATGGGGAGCTGTTAGGGCCACTCCCTTTTCGCCGTCCATAGTAAACAATTATTTAAATGATATCATCTCCTGAAACGCTGCACCAATTTTAATCAAAATTTACAGGAATGTTCTTTGAGTGACCCTTATCAAAAGTAGTAAATGAAATTTTGATTGGCTCATAAATATTGGTGTTGCAGGGTGTGGCAGTTTTGAGATTTGTATTGTTAAAATGACATCTCCTCCTAAACCACCATGCCAATTTTGGTCAAATTTTACAGATATGTAACGTAGATGACCCTTACCAAAAATTGTTCTCGAAATTTTGATTGGCCCATAAAAGTGGTCGTGGCAGGGTGGGGTAGTTTCATCTTTGTATTCTTTGAATGACATCTCCTTAAAGACTTGGACAAATTAGGTCATTTTTTTTAGAAATATTCCTTTGGTGACCCTTCTCAAATTTTGATTGTTCATTTAATTTAGGCCAGGCATGTTGTGGTAGTTTTCAGCTTTGTATTCTTAAAATGACATATACTAAACCAGTCGAATTTTACAGGAATGCATTTGGTGACCCTTATTAGTCCCTCACTGGTTACCGGTTGGGGGACTATAGGTTTGCTCGATTCTGCACGATTCCGTCCGTCACACTGTTGTCCGGAGCAAATCTCCTAAACCATAAGTGCTAAGAACTTGAAACTTACTACACTTATAGATCACAATGTGGAAAAGTGTCATGTACAAGAACCATTACCCTGCCATTCCCATTGTTTGAGTTACTGCCCTTTGTTGTTTTAAACCTTGTATTATAAGAACCGTTACTCTCCACAACTAATTTTTAGTTATTTTTAGTTTTTGCCCTTTGATTATTTTTAATCTTTAAATCGCAATATTTAACAACCATGATAAGGGGATGTGTCTGGAACATCTGGAACATCATTTAGTTTGACAATTTTATTTGATCACTACTTGTGTCCTTTTGCACTCATCACCCGTTTTTGAAGAGACAAAGTATATCCTATCTTTATCCAATCCAATTTCACTTTTGCAGAAGCCTTTAAAATTTCTTTAGGCTTTTCGGTGGTTTATCAAGAAATAACAGTACATTATCACTATATTATCTCACAATCTCGCAAAGCAGTGAAATTATCAAAAACTTATACCCTGCTTTTGTTCATTTCTCTTTATTTCACATTATCTTGACAGACCCCAAAAAACAAATCATCATGACGTCATTATGATGTTGCTTAGTAATCACGTGCAAAATGAGGCGCTTTAAGTAATTTTGTCTCAATTTATTTACATTTCATCCTATTTTTGCATTAAAGAAAAAGAATAATTGTTTGTTTTTCGTGCAATATCAGTAAATCTTTCATTTCATGAACAACAAAAGCCATATTTTCACTTTGTCACTCTTGAAAATAAAGCTTTTGTTGTTTACTCAATGAAAGATAAATGGATCTTACACTGAAACAAACAATCATCCTCTATTTAAACCTTTCACTTTTACAATTAATTTTAAAATTAAAGCGAAAAGGTTCACCATAAAAAAGACTTTTTTAATCTGGTGGGAGACTCCTGTATTGAATCAAATAACAACATGCATCCCTGATCTAGCAAATTGTTCATGAAATTATGATTTACCCATAAATAAGGGCGTGGCAAGGAGGGGCAGATTCAACTTTATACTCTTTAAATGACATGTCTTTAACAACTTTGTTAATTTCAGTCAAATTTCTCAGAAATGTTCCTTTGGTGACCCTTTTCAAAAATTGTTCCTGAAATTTTTATTGTCCCTGAATTTTTGGCATGGCAGGGTGTGGCAGTTTTTAGCTCCACTAGCTGAAAGCCAGAGAACTATTGTTATGGCGTTATGTTCGTCGTGATTCTGTCGGTCCAGTCTTCCGTAAACTTTTACTTTGAAAATCTTCTTCTCAGAAAGTACTGAACACTGCCCTGATTTCAACCAAATTTCACAGAAATGATCCTCTATCACATTCCTCCAAAAAATTTTGTTCGGATGAAAAACATAGCTTAAATGGGTGGGGCTAATTTCCATATATGGTAAAAGCTTTGAAAATTTTCTTCTCAGAAACTGGATGGATTTCAACCAAATTTGACCGAAGTGATCCTATGGCGACCCTTTATCAGATTCCTTGAAAGAATTTTGATTGGCTGAAAAACATTGCTTTAATTAGCGGGGCTAATTTCCATATATGGTGAAATCTTTGAAAATCTTCTTCTAGATGGTAGATGGATTTCAACCAAATTTCACAGGTGAACCTCCATCAGATTCCTTCAAAGAAATTTGTTCAGATGAAAAACATGGCTAATTTCCATATATGGTAAAATCTTAGAAAATCTACTTCTCAGAAACCGGTGGATTGATTTCAACCACATTTCACAGAAATGATCTTTGGGTGAAGCTTTTTCAGATTCCTTCAAAGAATTTTGATCGGATAGAAAACATGGCTTTAATGGGCGGGCTTATTTCCATATATGGTAAAATCTTTGAAATTCTTCTTCTCAGAAACCAGTGGATTGCTTTCAACCGAATTTCACAGAAACGATATTTGGTGAAGCTTTATCAGATTCCTTCAAAGAAATTTGATATGATGAAAGACATGGGCTTAAATGGGCGGGGCTATTTCTATATATAGTCAAATCTTTGAAATTCTTCATCTCAGAAACAAGTGAATGGATTTCAACAAAATTTGACCGGAATGATCCTTAGGTGACCTTTTATCAGATTATGAAAAAGAATTTTTGTTGGATGAAAAACATGGCTTTAATGGGCAGGGCTAATTCCCATATATGGTTTATACCGAAAAACTTTGTAAATTTCTCAGAAACCTGTTGATGGATTTCAACCAAGTTTCACGGGAATGATAACCAGATGACTGTTTGTCAGATTCCATCATATAATTTTGATTGGTTGAAAAACATAACTATTATGGTATGGGTTATGGCCATATATTGTATACAGTGAAAATTTTACATAATGAATTTTACATAACATGACTTGACTTTTGTAAAAACAATAAAACGTTTGAAATGGTTCTATAGAACTATTTCAAAGATTTCAATGATTTAGATTTATTTTCATTATATTCAGTTTCAATTAATGGAAAAATTTGCTTAATCAGTACATGGACATTCATGCCTGTGGAGCAATACAGGCACTCAAGTGCCTTTAGTCATCTCCTCCTAAAGCAGTCTGCCAGTTTTGGTCAAACCTTACAGGAATAATCCATGGATGTCCTAAGTAATCAAAGCACTGAAAGTGCTGTTGATGGACGTGTTGGCATAGAAGAGTGATATGTCTATTTTAGCGTGGAAAATGGCATTTTTTATATAGATAATCTTATTTAAGCCTGGTTTAATCTAATAAACAACCTCTGATATTCACAAAACTTCTTTTCAGAAAATTGTATCAAAATAGTATAAAAAGGGATAAAGAATAATTAGAAAGTGGCATTAAACCAAATTTACTTGATCACAGTCTAACTAGCTTTCAAATTTGATACTTTTAAGCTTCACTGGCTGTAAGCCAGGGAGCTATTATCATGGCCTTGTGTCAGTCGTGCAACCATCTGTGCATCCCTCCATCAATAAACTTTTAGAATTCAACCAAATCTCACAGATATGATCCTTGGGTGACCCTTTATCAGCTTTCTTCAAAGAATTTTGATCAGATGAAAAACATGGTTTTAATGGGCGAGACTAATTTCCATATTTGGTGAAACCTTTAAAAGTCTTATCCTCAGAAAGTATTGAACAGAATTCAACCATATGTAACAAAAAAGATCCTTGGGTGACCCTTTATCAGATTACTTCAAAGAATTTTGATCACATGAAAAACATCGCTTAAATGGGCAGGGCTAGTTCATATGGAGAAAACTTTATAAAACTTCTCCCCATGGGAGAATTTGGGATTTATCATGGATTTCAAACACATTTTATAGGAATGATTCTTTGGTGACCCATTATCAGATTCCTTCAAAGAATTTTGATCACATGATAAACATAGGTCATTAAGCTGGGTTAATTTCCATATATGGAAAGACCTATGAAATCTTTTTCTCTGAAACCAGTCAATTGATTTCAACTTATTTCACAGGGATGATCTTGTGGTGACTTTTTATCAGATTATATAAAAGAATTTTGATTGGATTGGATGAAAAACATGTCTTTAATGGGCAGGGCTAATTTCCATGTATTATGGCATATGGTAACTTTTTATCACATTGTTTGAAAGAATTTTGTGCGGATGAAAAACTTGGCTTAAATGGGCGGGGTAATTTCCTTGTCACAAGCAAATTTACTGCTTCATTTTCCACTATGTTTTCCAAAGTATAGTTCTTTAGGGAGTGTGAAAAAGCAGGACAGTCCAAATAAAGTCAAACATCAATTTAATCATAATTAAGCAATCAACATTCGTTTGCCCTTCCACTATTAGATCTTAACTGAACTTACCTAACACCTTGCAAACAATGAAAAAAATCTAATTATCAAATTCTATGAACTTGATTGAGTTGTTTATTTGTAGTACACATTGTACGAAATGACTAATTCTTTGGTACGAAATGACCAACATATGGTACGAAATAACCATTGTATGGTATGAAATAACTATAGAAATTATGGTACGAAATGGTAATGGTACCAAATGACTGTATACCTTTCGACCAAATTTTGCAGGAGTGATCCTCAGGTAGTTGTTCGATTCCTTCATATAAATTTGATTGTTTGGAAAACTTGGCTTTTATTGTCTTTGCTTACTCATTTTTTGTTTAACAGTGAACATTTTGTAAATACCTATTCACCGAAGCTAGTAAATGAATTTTACATAACCTGATTTGACTGTTGTAACACAATGAAAACTTTGAAATGATTCTTCAGAACTATTTCAAGGATTTTAGTCACAAGATGTATTTGCAAAGTTGATTCAGTATATATTGAATTCCTGAAAATACCATTTGCTTAACCCATTCCCACTTAGTGAAGCTTTTGGACGCCCCTTAAGGAAAATAATTGGGAAAACATTGTGTAAATTTAACACAATGATTTTCATACAGAAAGTTGAAAAATCTAAAATTTCACAAACTTAAAATTTTCCTCTGCAAATCCTTTCAATTTCAATAATTCTAAAATTTTGTTGTTTGGTAACGGGTTAAACATTACATTCAGGTCTGTGGAGCGATACAGCCGCTCAAGCACCTCTAGTTTCCCTCCTCTGTCTGTCTGTAAAACTGAAAAAATTATCAATTTCATCTATTTGCTTTTCCATTCACAAGTATCATATATGGTTTGTAGGTACTTGTCATTGATACATATTTAAAGTGGGCTGTGACTAAGGGAAAAATTCTGATGCTTTTCCGTGTAAATATAACCAAGAATTTAACCAAAAAATTACAATATCTGATTATTTTGAGCCTATTTAAGATACAAATTGCTCATATTAGGCATGATGAAAGTTCTCATGCATTTTAATCCCTTAATACCAAGGTCAACATTATCTGAAAAATCGTATTAATGATATGCTTTTTGCTCAACTATTCACATGAAAAAGGGGACTTAATCCAAACACCCATACATAGCCATTGGCGTCAAAGGAATGCTTTAGTTAAACTTAAAAGTACAAGTCTCATATCTCTGCTCTTCTATTGCCTTTGCTCTGAAAATTTTCACACGCCTTTGTGACCTTCACATCATCCACTAGGCAAAGATTTGCTACTCTGACATTTGTTTTAGTGGACTGGTTCTTAAGTTAGAAATTCTTGGTTCAAGTTTCATTTTCAAGGCTTATATCTCTGTTTGTGCTTTAATTGTTATTGTTCTGAAAATTTACACATGCATTTGTGACCATCCTGGCATCCCATAGTCAAGTTTTATCAATCTGATATTCATTTAAGTGCTATTTTGACCCCTTTTAGACTTAAGAAATTCTTGGTTTAAGTTTAACATAATACTGTCAAATTTTGTTGTCTGGTAATGGGATAGATAGTGATAGTGAGATTACATCAATTTCAATTTTTGTTTCCTTTATTTTCAGCTGCTTTATATGACTATACACAATCGTATGACGCCACATTCTACACAGGAGGCGGGTTTATCATATTGTCTGGATTCATATTAATGATTGTACCTGTGATTCGGCATCATCGCGAGCAGCTACAACTAGAATGGAAAACCAGGTTCTTCACATCCATAAACAGCCAGTTATCAAAAGATATTGAAAGTGCCTCAGATCCTCCAGAGAAACAAGCAAACATAGTGCAGGAAACAGCTTGTTCCACGCTACTTGTAGGGGAGACAAGTGTGTAGGGACTGCGAACTAGTCCAGATCTTATGTTATCATTCATTTTGTTCCCCTTGATGATAGAATAATGTTGACCATAATATTGTTGGGAAGGGAGAAATTTCTGATAACATTCTTTTTTTTCTTTTAACAATATTTGTACCAGATATTGTACTTATTTTTAGTTATATTGGCTAAAGGATAGCAGAGGTAGTGTCATGGCGTTGTGGTCATCTGATTTGATGGGTTTCAACCCAATTTTACAGGAATTATCCTTAGGTGACCTTTATCAGATTCCTTCAAAGATTTTTGATCAGATGAAAAACAGGCCTTTAATGGGCAGGGCAAATTTCAATATATGATAAAACCTTTGAAAATCACCATCTCAGAAACCCTTTGATGGATTTCAACCAAATTTTACAGGAATTATCCTTTATCAGAATTATGATCGAATGAAAAGCACAAGTTAATGGGGCTTGGCTAATTTCCTTATATGGAAAAACCTTCAAAAATCTAGTTAATTGATTTCAATCTAATTTCACAGGGATGATGCTTTTGATGGCCTTAAATCAGATTATAAAAGAATTTTGATCAGATGAAATACATGGCTTTGAAGGGTGGGGCTACTTTCCATAATACGGTATAAAATGACAACTTGATACAAAATTTTCCCATTGAATTGACTCAACCAATTTTCACAGGAATTATATTTTGGCGTCACTTCATTAGATTTCTTCAAGGAATTTGATTGGATGAAAATCATGGGGGAGAATAATTTCCATATGGAAAATATTCTTAACAATTGAAAATCTTCTGATGAGAAAACTGTAGAGTGATTTCAACCAAATATTATAGGAGTGATCCTCAGGTACCTCTTTGCCAGATTCCTTAATATGAATTCGATCAGTTGAAAAATGTGGCTCTTATTCTCATGGCTTATGTCCATATTTGGTTAGCAGAGAAAACTTTGTAAATACCTTTTTCATCTAAGTTAGTAAATGAATTTTATATAACCTGACTTGACCGTTGCAAAACAGTGAAAACTTTGAAATGCTTCTCCAGAACTATTTCATAGATTTTAGTTATCAGATTTATTTGCCAGGTATGGCAAAGATGATTCAGCTTATATTGAATTCCTGAAAATACCATTTGCTTAATCAGTATAATCAGGCCTGTCGAGCCATACAGGTGCTCAAGCCCGTCTAGTTCAGTTATGTTGCTTTGCTTCTTCTAAAAATTTCAAACTTTGTAATATTTTTTGCCTGGTAACAGCTTAAGCAAGGAGAAGGGAGAAGTTTCCATTTCTCCTTGTACTACTACTGTTTTCCATTAGACCATATCTAAGAGCCATAAACACCAGTGATTATTTTGGACAGGGGTAGGCTGTGGTATATCCAAGATGTTGGTATCGTGATTCTACAGAGTAAAGAAAGTAATGCAAAACATTTTTAAAAATGTAGGAAATGCTACTAAGCTGCATTATAATCTTTTTCCACAATGTTTCTATATTTCATCACACCAACTGCTAGTCACCTCATGTCTTTCCATTTCAACTTGAAATTCTTGACTGATAATTTCAGGTTTAATGTACGAGGATTTTTCTTTGTCTCCATCTTTTGTTATTATGCGCGTATTTTAATATTCTTTTAATATGTGATTATTTATATCTGATGTGTAACTCTTCTCAGAAGAAGAGCAAAACAGGGCATGTGCCTATACACTCGTTAATTTTTTTGTTAAAGTCTTGATATTATTCAGTGTGCGGCTTGGTGACTCACTCTTATATATTTTCTTGTCTGTGACTCATCAGACCAAAAGGGTCCTCTTGGATGGATGATTTCCAATAAAACACAAAGTCAACTAATCTTGCAAAGAGTCAAAAGCATTTAATATTACACCCCGTCACATTTTCTTTTTTTATGCTGAGTAAAAAATGTAATTGGATTGTTTGAAATTCTTTGGTATAAGTAATCATAGATTAATTTTTAGTGATTACAATTTCACCAAGAAGGACCCTTTACAGCTGACAAATCACATTTGTTTAATATTGTTATGTGCTATTAAGAAATCTTAGCTATTTTAAGTGTGCTTTTAACATGTTTGTCCTATTTTCTTTACTTGTTTTCAATCTTTTAATTCATTGTCCTGTACTTTCAATTTTGTTTGACCTACACTTGACCAACAAGCAAATTTGAAGTTTTCTGTAGATTTGGAAAAAATTTAAAGAGTGTGTGTTTCAGTAATTGTCTTTTAAAACCCATTCAATTACATATCAACATTGTTTTTAGACTTAATGTTTGTATAATCCTATATTTGTTTTTGTCTCTATCTTCTGTATGTCATTGGTTTGCAAGCTAAATGACCTCTGTGTCCAATACACTGCAAAATCCTATCCATTCCAAATAAGTACATTACCAATTTCATGCAAAATCAATACTTTATTGCAATCGGAGTCAAAGGAAGAATTGTAAGTCAGTTGCAAAATTGACATTGTTCTGAGCATATAAAATAAAATAATGGATGGTTTTCAAAATAACAATTATTTTTGAATATCTTCAGACAATTTAAGTTTACCACTGCATGCCAAGGCTCAAGGTCACATGTCAATGGACAAAACCGAGATTGTTTGAACTACAATTTGGAACAATTGTGTCATTGTTTGTCCAAGATCAAGGTTTCAATTAACCATTTCCTGTACAAACCCAGGATTTTACATTGCTGTGAATTTATCCTTGAGAAAATATTGTGGAAAGAGAAGAAACTACTTGTAACAAGTAATTTCTTCCTTCCCACAATATTTCACAAGACCATTTCATATCAAATTGCATCCAATTATCATTGTCGTCTGTAGCCTCTTTCAATTCGGTCCTGTCTAAAAATTTCAAAAACGGGACAAGGTTGAAAACTGACCTAGTAGGTTATTCCATATTAGAGGGCAGTAACTATAGCTGGAATCGGAAAGATGTAGGATTTTTGGCCAAGAGAAGATTTTGAAGTTTTTTCTTTCAGATGCCTTTTCAAACCAGAGTTCTATATTACCAGTAATTCCAATTTTTTGAAGGAATTTCAAAGAGCATGGACTTGGCATCATTTCTGTAAAGTCTTGTTAAATGGGATGAAGAGATTTTTATGCTTCCTGACAGAATAAGGGGAGAGCATTTAGTTGTCATGCCGAGTATATCCGTCCATCCTTTTGAAGCCATTTCTCCATAATTCTGGACCAAATTTAACTTGACTACATATTCTGGCTCCGTGGAATATTTCCCAAAATATACATATTTCCTTATTTCTCAGTTTAAGGCTTCATCATAGAAAAAGGGGACTATCTTGACCCTTTCCTGTTTAATCCCTGGTATTTACGTCCCTATGCTATTATACTTGAGAAAACTTTGTAGAAAAAGAAGAAATTGCTTGTAACAAGCAATTTCTTGTTTTTCTACATTTTCTACCCTATTGAGTGGTTATTTTTCAAATTAAATCCCCTTTAAATTTTCGTCTGCAAAAACCTTGAATTTAAACGTGTCTAAAATTTTGCAAAACAGGAAAGGGTTTACTATAGGCGCTTGAGTATCTGAATAGCTCCACTGATCTAAATTTCTTTATGGTAGAGCTTATTCAATTTTCTTAGCATTAGAAGCAACTCATATTAGGAGAAAGAATTCTATTTATGTTACAAATATTCTCCATCAAGCAGTATCAATTACTTATCTTTTGTTACTATGTGATCCTGAAATTAGGCTAATCCTCCAGCACAATATTACCAAACCTATTAACCCATTTAAGAGATGAAGAGAATATTTTAAGCTCACCTGAGCACAACGTGCTCAAGGTGAGCTTTTGGTATCACCTTTTGTCCGTCGTGCTTTGGAAGGCGTCAACAATTCTTTAAACATCTTCTCCTCAGTAACCCCTCGGCGGAATTCAACCAAACTTGGTAGGAATGTTCCTTGGGTGACCCTTCTCAAAAGTTGTTCACGGATTTTTGATTGACCCCCAAATATGGGCGTGGCAGTTTTTGACTTTGAAATCTTTAGACATCTTCTCCTAAGTAACCATTGGGCCAATTTCAACCAAATTTGGTATGAGTGTTCCTTGGGTGACCCTTTACAAAAGTTGTTCGTGAAATTTTGATTGACCCCCAAATATGGGCGTGGCAGTTTTGACCAAGAAATCTTTAAACATCTTCTCCTCAGTAACCATTGGGCCAATTTCAACCAAACTTGGCATGAATGTTCCTTGGGTGACCCTTTTCAAAGGTTGTTTGTGGAATTTTGATTCATGCCCAAATATTGGCGTGGCAGTTTTTGACTTAGAAATCTTTAAACATCTCCTCAGTAACCATTTGGCCAATTTCAACCAAACTTGACATGAATGTTCCTTGGGTGACCCTGACCCTTTTCAAAAGTTGTTCGTTGAATTTTGATTTATGCCCAAATATGGGCGTGGCAGTTTTTGACTTCAAAATCTTTAGACATCTTCTCCTCAGTAACCATTGGGCCAATTTCAACCAAATTTGGTATGAGTGTTCCTTGGGTGACCCTTTACAAAAGTTGTTCGTGAAATTTTGATTGACCCCCAAATATGGGCGTGGCAGTTTTGACCAAGAAATCTTTAAACATCTTCTCCTCAGTAACCATTGGGCCAATTTCAACCAAACTTGGCATGAATGTTCCTTGGGTGACCCTTTTCAAAGGTTGTTTGTGGAATTTTGATTCATGCCCAAATATTGGCGTGGCAGTTTTTGACTTAGAAATCTTTAAACATCTCCTCAGTAACCATTTGGCCAATTTCAACCAAACTTGACATGAATGTTCCTTGGGTGACCCTGACCCTTTTCAAAAGTTGTTCGTTGAATTTTGATTTATGCCCAAATATGGGCGTGGCAGTTTTTGACTTCAAAATCTTTAGACATCTTCTCCTCAGTAACCATTGGGCCAATTTCAACCAAACTTGGCATGAATGTACCTTGGGTGACCCTTTTCAAAAGTTGTTTGCAGAATTTTGATTGACCCCCAAATATGGGCGTGGCAGTTTTGACCAAGAAATCTTTAAACATCTTCTCCTCAGTAACCATTGGGCCAATTTCAACCAAACTTGGCATGAATGTTCCTTGGGTGACCCTTTTCAAAAGTTGTTTGCAGAGTTTTGTTTCACGCCCAAATATTGGCGTGGCAGTTTTTGACTTTGAAATCTTTAAACATCTTCTCCTCAGTAACCATTTGGCCAATTTCAACCAAGTTTGGTATGAATGTTCCCTGGGTGACCCTTTTCAAAAGTTGTTTGTGAAATTTGATTGACGCTCAAATATGGGCTTGGCAGGTTGGGGCAGTTTTTTATTTGGAAATCTTTAAATATCTTCTCCTCAGTAATCATTGGGCGAATTTCAACAAAACTTCGAATGAATGTTCCTTGGGTGGCCCTTTTCAAAAGGTGTTTGCAGAATTTTGATTTACGCCCAAATATGGGCATGGCAGGGCGGGGCAGTTTTTTTACTTTGAAATTTTTAAACATCTCCTCATTAACCATTGGGCCAATTTTAACTAAACTTGAATGAATATTCCTTTGGTGACCCTTTTCAAAAGTGTTGGCAAAATTTTGAATCATCTTACATTAGTCAGGTGAGCGATTTTAGGGCCATTCTGGCCCTCTTGCTTGTTTTCATGGAGGTATGAACCGAAAAACCTAATCACACTGTATGAATATGGAAGCGGATTCATACATTGTGTGATTAGGATTTTGGTTCATACCTCTATGAAAACAAAAATTATTCTCTTCATTTCTTCAATTCAATAGCATTGAGCGAAAAATACAACTTTACAAATTTTGATACCTTTTAGTATGGAACTATTTTGTGGGGAAGCATATAAAATGGCTGCGTGCTCAAAATTTCGTTCATGGAGGTATGAATTAAATTTTTCAACCTATCAGATCGCTCGTTTTTGATAGACGAAACTGACAAATTATTACCAAATGAAAAAGTTTTAGACTGGTCCAAATTGAACAAAGTGCAGACATCTTTAGTTGCCCTGTAAATGGAAATTAATTACTATATCTTCCTAAAATCAGATATATGGTCAGCAATATATGGTAAGCGAAAGACCATCCCTGTAAATTCTGATTGTAATCGATTCCTCAGTTTCCAAAAAGGTTTTCAAAGTTTATATTATATACCATATATGGGATTAAGCTCTACCCTTAGATTGTTACGATTGATCTTGAAAGTTATATCGCAGTCTGTAATGACTTCACTTTTTCTTCCAAGTATAATACACTTTAAGCACTTTGTTAATATGAATTCATAGTACGGCAACAGTATAATACTATATTATTCAACTTAAAGATTGAATGGTCATTATCTCAACATGCTCTGTCCATTACCACAGGGGAAAATTTACAATGGTCCAAATTGAAAGAAGTTGCAGACGACATTTCAAGTGAATAGGACAAAAAATCAGAATGAAGAAATTAGGCAATGGGTAAAAGTGATATTTTCTGAAGTGTTTGTTTTTGTTGTTTTGATGTCACATTGATGTATTTTGTATATATTTTCCTTCATTACATCCTGCAGATGGAAATAAAGTACATACATGTATTGGAAGCTCTCTTCATTTCAAACCTGGTAAGAAATTCGTTGGATTCATCTAACTTTTTCACACTCCTGAATTGAGGATTTTTTTCTTCATTTGCAACCTTTCTTCCCTAATTAAGAAATGAAGAGAATATATTTTGTTTTCATGGAGGTATGAACCGAAAAACCTAATCACTGTATGAATATGCGAAGCTAAGCATACATTGTGTGATTAGGTTTTTCGGTTCATACCTCCATGAAAACAAAAAAAATATCTTCATTTCTTATAATTTAATAGCATCGAGCGAAAAATACTACTTTACAAATTTTGATACCTTTTAGTTTGGAACTATTTTGTGAGGAAGCATATAAAATGGCTGCGTACTCAAAATTTTGTTCATGGCGGTATGAATTAAATTTTTTGACCAATCAGATCGCTCGTTTTTGATAGACGAAACTAACAATTAAATTATTAAAGAATAACTTTGAAAAAGATTGGGCCAAAATTGTGAAGTAAAGGGATTTTGATCGATTGAATGGGGTTTAACGCCACTTTTAACAGTTTTTCAGTCAAATCGCGGCGGCTGGAGTACCTAATAGATTCCTGGTATTTCTCACACCAGTACTACCACTACATCCTTTCCTAGCCTCCAGCTGCTATCCCACTAAGGTTTACTATTATCCACCCATTGGCGAGAGACAAATATCAGAAAGGACATGTGCCGCCGCCGGGGATCGAACCCATTGACTCTCATGATTGAAGATAAGGAGTCCGACGCGCTACCGACTGCGCTATGACGGCAGCCTGAAGCCAAGGGGTAGCAACAAGGAAAATGTCACCAGTCGTTTTCTCTTGATACTAGTCAGAATGCCACTATTTTTGTCGAGCGGTGAGCGAGACATAGTTGTCACTATGACAAGTAGGTGCATGCACGTTAGTGTGTCCGTCCGTCTTTGTCCAGACAACTACTCCTACATTATTGATATATTTCAAAATAACTTGGCACAATTATTCTCCATCACGAGTAGATGTGCCATTTGAAAGAGTTTTTGGGATAGTTCAAGGTCATAGCTCAAGGTCAAACACTAAAATTGTGATTGTCAAGAGCATTTCTCCTACAATTATGGATGGATTTCAAAATTGGCACAATTATTCTCCATCATGAGCTGATGTGCCATTTGAAAGAAGTTTTCTGATAGATTCAAGTTCAAGGCTCAAGGTCAAACACTAAAATTGTGCTTGTCCGGAACATGATGCCTACTAAACTTTGCGGGCTCAACAGCAGTTCTCCTGGTACAACCATCAAATTTATTTTTAATAGGGCTCTTTATTATGACTGTTCAATTATATATAAACAAGTTGTAGCAAGGAACAACTATCACTAAAGGTAATAAATAGCCTTGCTCCTGTATTTCATGTCAAAAGCGCAATATCTATGCAATGTCAATTTAGGGGCAATAACTCAAGTCATTAAGCCAACACTCCTGCAAAACTTTCTTCTTTGAATCAGTTGCAAAAATTCTGTAATCCTTCATGATAATTATCAATGGCATTTACTCGTCAATTCTTAATACACAGCACTTTTTTTAAAGGCATCTTGCACATCTACACTTCTACCAGGTATCAAAAAAAATCAGACTGCAGCAGGAGGAATTGGACAAAACTTTTTATTTCAAATCAGGGGCATTTACTCTTGATAGAACTAGATCTGTTTCTTGCGCTTTTTCAACTTCTACTGAAAACTATCAAGTATACAGTCAATCTGACAAATTGTAGTAGGAGTTGTCGGAAATAGCATTTACAAGTCAATTCAGGAGCCGAATTTGTGTTCTGCTGAGCTAAAAATGGTATGGGAATGGGTTACAAGTAGGAGAGACAAGTCCACCAGAATCCTTATAATCACATTACTTAAAGGACATTAGTTGTGAATAACAAGGGAAAGCTTAACCTAATAGGGGGATGATGAGGGGTGTTGCAAATGAAAGAAGTAGCAGATAACAATTGAAAAGTTTGATACTCTTAACCAATTACCCATTCTCAAAACATTTATCCACCATGGAAGTTTCAAGTTGATAAATATACTCTATTGGTTTCTGAGAAGATTTTTAAAGGTTTCACTATATATGGGAATTAGCCCTCCCATTTAAGCCATGTTTTACATCGGAACAAAATTCTTTGAAGGAATCTTATAAACGGCCACACAAGGATCATTTGTGAAATTTGGTCGAACTCTGTTCAGTACTTTCTGAGAAGATTTTTAAAGTAAAAGTTTAGGGACGGACAAAACGCATGACAATAGCTTGCTGGCTTTCAGCCAGTGGGGCTAAAAATTGGTCTCAATGTGATGAAGTGTCCAACAATTATCAAAACAAGAGGACCATGATGGTCCTAAATCGCCCCCCTGAGTATGATGGTTCATGGATTTATGATATATACAAAATAGCAAAGCCTTCAGTGAAATTATTTTGGAGAAGATGTTTAAGGATTTTCTCTTAATCCTAGGTATATTGATGATCCCATCATATAACCCTAATTTCCTGAATAAGGCGATGCTTTGAAGTATAGACATCAATACATACCAAACATAAAATCTCTAGGCCTAATGGTTTAGAAGGTTTTCAAATATATCATTCTTTAATCCTATCAAAAATTGGGGATCGCACAGAAAAGGGCTAATTTTTATAATACAGTAATTCTTTGAAGTATTTTGGTAGAGAGTCAATAGTTGATGATACATACCAAATATAAAAGCTCTAGGCCCAATAGTTTGGGAGAAGATTTAAAAAGATTTCCTTCTTTAATCCGATGTAAAATCAGGGATCGCACAAAAAAGGGTCAATTCTCAGAATACAGTAATTCTTTGAAATATTTTGGTAGAGGTTCAATATATGATGATATGTACCAACTGTCAAAGCTCTAGGCCTTATGGTTGGGAGAAGAAGATTTTCAAAGATTTCCTTCTTTATGCCATTGTAAAATCAGGGATCGCACAGAAAAAGGCTAATTTTTAGAAAACAGTTATTCTTTGAAGTATTTTGGAGAGGGTCGATAAGTGATGATACATACCAAATATAAAAGCTCTAGGCCTTATGGTTTGGGAGAAGATTTTCAAAGATTTCCTTATTTATTCCTTTGTAAATTCAGGGATTGCGCAGAAAAGAGCTAATTTTCAGAATACAGTAATTCTTTGAAATATTTTGGTAGAGGGTCAATAGGTGATAAAATATACCCAATATCAAAGCTCTTGGCCTTATGATTTAGGAGGAGATGATTTCGTAAGATTTCCTTTTTAAATCTGGGATCGCACATTGTAAAATCGGGGATCGCACAGAAAAAGGCTAATTTTTAGAAAACAGTTATTCTTCGAAGTATTTTGGAGAGGGTCGATAAGTGATGATACATACCAAATATAAAAGCTCTAGGCCTTATGGTTTGGGAGAAGATTTTCAAAGATTTCCTTATTTATTCCTTTGTAAAATCAGGGATTGCGCAGAAAAGAGCTAATTTTCAGAATACAGTAATTCTTTGAAATATTTTGGTAGAGGGTCAATAGGTGATAAAATATACCCAATATCAAAGCTCTTGGCCTTATGATTTAGGAGGAGATGATTTCGTAAGATTTCCTTTTTAAATCTGGGATCGCACAGAAAAGGGTTAATTTTAGGAGTACAGTAATTCTTTGAAGTATTTTGGTAGATGGTCAATAGGTGATGATATGTACTAAATTTCAAAGCTCTAGGCCTTATGGTTTAGGAGGAGAAGATTTTTTTAATAATTGTTTACGGACTGACAGACGGACGCTGGAAAATTACTGATCACAATAGCTCACCTTGAGCACATTGTGCTCAGGTGAGCTAATAAAAAAACATTGTTGAATTCAAAGAAATTCAGGACTGCAAAGTGTATGAAATTTACGGGACAATACATTTCTTAAGATTAATTGTTTAAAGTATATTTATCAATTCAACTACCAGAATCATGTTTAAAAGACTTTATTTACATAAATGTGTACAACAAAAAAAGGATGATGTAATACCAATAACTTACTGGTCCATTAAAAACAATCTTCAAATTTAATGCATTTGGAGCCTTACTACTTCACAAAAAGCATTACTGAAAGTACAGTACAAAATTCAGTAAAATGAAATGGAACTTCACTTTTTTTATGTATCAAACGTTTTCTGAAGCCTATACAAAAACTAAGGCCCTTAAACAGATTGATAAAAATAAATGATATATTAAATAATGTGTATTTTGCAGTGTTGTGACCCAAAATGACAAAATGAACGAGTATGTATTATATACAATGAAAATGGTCGGGGTTCTTGATATTATGTCGGTTGGCTGTTCTAAGTTTTACCTTTTAAAAAGAAATTAAAAAAATAAATCATGTAAAACCAAGTAATTTTGATTCATGGTCTTACATCAGTCAAAACATTATTTCCATCATTTCAAATGCATGTCATAAAATTGATCTTCCATTCATGATTCATATAATATGATTTTAACAGTTACTGTGAGATTTCCTTTTCCTAAAAGTTTTGATTATATCCACCATTTTGTTGTGGTCTACTACCACCAAATCCATTACTTTGTTGTCCACCACCAAAGTTGGAACCACCACTTCCAAATCCTCCTCGACCACCACCCCTGGATGTATTTCCAAATCCTTTTGTAGTATTTCCAAACCCTTTTTGCTCCCCACCAAAGTTTCTTCCACCACCTGAAGTGTTTCCAAATCCTTTTTGTTCCCCTCCAAAGTTTCTTCCACCACCTGACGTGTTCCCAAATCCCTTTTGTTCCCCGAAATTTCTTGAACCTCCTGATGTATTTCCAAATCCTTTTTGTTCTCCATAGTTTCTACCACCACCGGATGTATTCCCAAATCCCTTTTGATCCCCGTAACTCCTATTTCCAAATCCCTTGGAGTCATTATCCCTATCCCCAAATCTGGATCCTCCAAATCCTCCCCTGGAACCACCACCTCTTCCACGACTTGATCCTCCACGATCACCAAATCGTGAACCTCCATCACGTTTGTTGAATCCACCACCTCCTCGGTAACGACCTGTAGAAAAAGATTATACAATAATTAGTTTACAAAAGAAAATTTGAATTATCTGTATATATTTGCGAGTAAAACATCATTACATTACATTTTAGTCACCAATTGTCTTACGGAATGCCTTAAGGGACTAGAATTAAGTACTTTTCTAAAACTAGCAGGGAGAAAAGTGATCAGACTGCATAAGCTGATCCCAGTCTGGACAGCACACATTAGTATTTGATGGGAATGTCATAAACCTCAAATTCTCAAATTGTATCTTGAGCAGTTGGCATCAAAACTTCATTAAGCTTTAAATCATCACTATGAAAACAAGAGCCAAATACCCCAGTAGAAGTAAATTAAACTTGTCTTAAAGCAAAGAAATACCCTCCACCATACTTTTGTCACTCAAATATTATATTTGACCTTCATTACTCCCAAAACAGAAATGGTTTTCAAAGTTCAATAGTGACCCTGACCTTTGACGTACATGACACAAAATCGAAAGGACACCCTTGGTTCATTAGCAATAACTGCACTAAGTTTCAAGGTTGTAGGTCTATTGGTGCTTGCTATTGGTGCTCGCTTTATAGCTCAGAAACAATTTTCAAGAAAAGGTCAATTGTGACCTTGACCTCTGTGACCCAAAACCAATAGGGCACTGCTTTGGATCATTTGCAACAATTGTACGAAGTATCTAGGTTGTAGGTCTATTGGATCTCAAGTAAGAGCACGGAAAAGAAAGAGGTTACAGATGGACGGACATGGTGAAACCAATATAACCCCCTATACTTTGTACGTGGGGTCTATAAATAGCACAACAGACCCTATTTTGGCCCAAACAAGCCCTGCTATCAAAGTCTTGTCTCAAAAATCAAAACTGTAAAGACATTCTCATGTTTCAAGCTAGTCATGCCAGAACTTGAGTGTAGTGTCTTTTAGATCTGACCATGTGACTTTTCTCATCGCATGTGACCCAATATTTAACTTTACGGAGATTTCATGCAGACAAATATAAAGAACTGAGACAAAATGTGGCCTCCAGAGTAACAAAAGGTTTTTGTAAGAAATGACCTTTGACCCAAGTTAGCTTGTATTGCACAAAGTTTTTCTGAAATTTGACTTAGTAACCTAGTTTTTTACCCCCACAAGACCAAATTTTAAATGTGACAGAGGGCTCATTGAGACAAGCATTCTGACCAAGTTTAAAGGGATCTGAGCCCCAATAGTGGCCTCTAAAAGAGTACACAAAATATTGATGCACAACAGATGATGGACAATAAACAAGACATAACTAGGTATGTTGTAAAAAAGATGTTTTATCCAAGAGGCTTGTCAGTTTAATTATGTCAACATTTGAAATTAAGTGTTATTCACAAAAGCCTAATACCTACTCTATATTTTTCATGAATTTTAATCAAACTAGATCCATTACTGAATTTGATCAAGCCATTGTCATAGAATAGGTTTTAGTCACCCATTTATGTCAACACTCCTTCTTATCTGGAGGTATGGATAACTCTATTGAAGAGAATCAAGATGATTTCCTCTCACCTTTTCCAAAGTCCCTTGCAGATCCAGCAAGTTGTATCAGTTTAGGGTTGACCACTTGTTTGGCCTCCTGTAAAACATCAATCAGATCCTTGGCTTGTTTCACATTTGACGGGGTAAAGAAAGTGTATGCTGTGCCAGAGTTGTTGGATCGCCCTGTTCTACCAATACGATGTACATAATCCTCTGATGAGTTTGGATAGTCAAAGTTGATGACAAATTTAATGTCCTCCACATCTACAACATTGGCAAAACTTTTCATTTCATAACTGATTTACTATATTGCACTCCCTGTAATTACCTCAATATGTATTGTATGGTATTCAACACCCATTCTTGCAGATTTAAATGTTGAGGTTAACATTCAAATTCAATATTGAACCTCTACAGTATAACTTTATTTTGAATCAGTTTTTTCAGAAATTGTCTACTGGTCATTATCTTAAAAAGGTACTTTGTGTTGATTTTCAAAGTTGAAGTAAATATAGTTTTAAATGCTTACTTAAGTTTAGAAAAATGAATGTAATGGCAAGAAAAGTTCATAAAAGAGCTGTGGAAATGCAATCTGGTCTGGCTATATTATCAAATTAATTCTAATAAACATTATAAACATAAGGACACATGCTTTACTTTAATGTCCTATAACGATAGTAGTTACTTAGTCCAGACAGTGAGCACACAGCCCTTAATTTGTCCCCATCTCCCCCTTCTTGCCTTTTCATCCACGGTGAAGATACAACAGTTAATACCGGTTAACGGTGATCGACTCTCTCCTGAGGCAGGGCTCTACGACATGACACCACCATAACTTAGTGAGGGAGGGGCACCAGCTGGATATGAGGCTCCTCTTTACATTCAATTTCACTTTAAGTATTTTCTACATCAGCAACAGTTGTCACTAGTCAATTTTTAAATGTCCATAGTGAAATGTACCAACTCAATTTCCAGTATGAAGTCACTGTTATAGAGCATAATGTTCTCTTAACAAACCACACAGCCTCAACATAATTTGACAGTAATCATCATTTTTTCCAAAATAAATGGAAAATCTGTCATAATTATATTGCCATGGCTGCACTGTAAGAACTTGCTTTAAATTGCCGAATCAAATCCCCCGAAAAGATATATCCAGTTCCATTTTTAAGCAGAAACATGACATGTTTAATTCCTTTATAAATACCTTTTATTTCTTGGACCAGTCCCAATTTACCAAAATCAATTGGCCATGGATATCTTAACGATATTTGTCAAATATTTACGTATTACACCAAAACTTACCATTTCTATTTTCTGTTACAAACACATTTACCATATTTCATGCAACATTGTCATGAATATTTGAAAAGAGTATTGAAGAGAAAGGGTTCAATAGTGTCAGAAAGTTACTGATTTTGCTTTACATATTTGAAAGTGTTTTTAACAGCATACATAAGGATATCACAATAATCAGACATCCCAATCAATATACAAATATTTCATTCCTTAAACTAGCCCTGCGATGTATGCGAATGAAGCCATTTGTAAAACTTTTGGCACCCTGTATTTCTATCTAGTTAAGACCTCTGCTTGACAACACAGCAACTTTGTAGACAAACTGTGCTGTATCATACAGGCTGTATTGTTTACACTCAACAGGTGAAGTATGTGACTCTTAACAACTGGACATAAATTCAAGTATTAGCCTACATTACACCATTTGGACTTAAATCATAAAATATTATCAAAGTGTCTTCTTTCTCTGCTTTACAGGAAACACTAACCCTCTTGTACAGAATACTTACGTTCTTGGCCACAAGAGGGCTTTCACTCCCATGAAAGCAGAGACGCCTTTTTTTGACACTATCAACTTGGAACAAAACTCTTGTAAAAGAGCTGCATCCCTTTAAGGTAAATTGTTGAGAATTGCCTCCCTCATATCTTCCAGTCCTGTCATGCCGAGGTTGAGCCTGCTGCCACATTCAAGCTGTTTAAATCAATCTACCAACAAGGAAATGGAAAACACATTAATGTAACATATAAAAATAAAGTAGAAATGACAAGTATTTTCTAGATTGTAATAAGTTATGAAAGAAAATTAGAGTTTACATGAATAATCATTTCCTTGTTGAATACTGATTGACAAATCTTGCGCAATATAAATAATTGGATAAGAAATTTTGTTGAAAGAATCACATCTTTATTTGCCTGACTGAATTGAATTTAATATGCAGACTCAACAATACTTTGTTACCCTATTATTTTCAATTGATGAAATGTTATGATTTCAATATTCTTCAACGTTAAACAAACCTAATCCTCTGGAGGCAACATCTGTAGCTATCATAAGGGGAACTTTACCACTTCTGAATTCTGAAAAAAGACAAAATACAAGTCCTCCATAAATGTCTGATCTCTCTGTGTATCCATTAACATCAATACAACAATCACAAACCTTGTCCATCATCCCAAACACAGTTCTTATCTATTCTTTTTTAAGCCCCAAAACTTGACAATGCAATGAGTCTCATAGAAAAGGTATCCAAAATGTAGTTAAAATCATCTACACTATTCATATCAAGATAAAATGACTGTTTTTATGTTATCTCTTACATATTGGCCAAATTACAAGTATCTAACTTTTGGAAAACCTTAGATCAGCTGATAGAATGAACAATAATTCAGGACCATACTTGCTTAAATTCTTTTTTCATTTTCAACTTACCATTTAGAACCCAATCTCTTTCTGGTTGTGATTTATCACCATGTATACAGGATACTGGCCAACTGAAATAAATAACATGTGACTTCCTAAGTACTTTTCAAAGTAAAGACTCTTAGCTTTTTTAGTTTTTTCCCATTCAAGTATTAAAATGAGTACAAAACAGAATTTAATGTGCTTTTAAGTATAGTTCAGAAGTTCTAATATGCATGTCAAAGTCTTTCATCAAGAGCTTTCAGAAAAATGAGGAGATGCCTATTATGAAGATGTATCATCATGCCAAATATGAGTATAGGCTGGTAGTAATTGGCAATGTTAAGTTTTTGGTTAAGTTTTGCAAACAGACGGACAATGGTAAAACAATATGCCCCCATCTTTCGATGAGGGGGATAACAAAAATTCCTAAATCCAAAAAGGGTTAAAATTCCATTAAATTGAATGTCTGAGTAGCAAATCTTTGCCTAGAAGATGATATGCTGATCACAAAAATAGTGCTAAGTTTCAAAGCCAAAGCATTGGTACAAAGAGAGTTATAAAGATATGCGACAGTTCCACACAAGATTTAACCAAGAAATACCAAGCCTGAGAAGGGGATACAATTCAACTGAAATGAATGTCAGAGTGATGAATCTGTGTCTAGAAGCTGATATTGTCGTCTCATAAACATGAGCAAAGTTTCAAAGCAATAGCATTAGTAGAATGAGAGTTATTATAGACATGTGACACTTGCACCTGAGGTTAGACAAGAGGGCCGTTGGCCCTGGGGCGCTCACCTGAGATAAAGGCTTTTTTCTTTCAACAGTCTATTTTCATGTTAAGGTTAGGATTATGAAACAAGTGGGCCACAATTACAAATAAACACTATGAACTTGGGGATCCAAGTCTAAATTACAAATTCCAAGGCTTTAGTGCTGATTTGAAAGAAGGAAAAAACTTTTTCCATGGGTTATTATTTAAGAAATAAGAAAGAAGTCTGTGAACTGATGCTTCTTGCCTATACCCCCCCCCCCGGGCTCTGCCCCTGGGGACCCGAAGATCCTGATTTTAGCTATTTTGAAAGAGGTCAATATACTGATGCTTCATGTAAAATATCAAGGCTCTACGTCTTCTGGGTCAGGAGGAGAAGATTTTTAAAGATTATTTTAAATTTTACTTTTGTTGCCATGGCAACCAGAGTTTTTAATGGATTTCAATTCTTTTAGCTAATTTTGAATGGGACCACCTAAGGAACATTTCTGCCAAATTTGGTTCAAATTGGCCCAGTGGTTTGGGAGGAGATGTCATTTAAAAAATCGTTCTTTATTTCTATATAAACCCCAACCCCCTGGGGCTCCGCCCCTGGGGACCCGAGGATCATGATTTTAGCTATTTTGAAAGAGGTCAATATACTGATGCTTCATGCAAAATATCAAGGCTCTACGCCTTCTGGGTCAGGAGGAGAAGATTTTTAAAGATTATTTTAAAATTTCACTTTTGTTGCCATGGCAACAAGAGTTTTTAACGGATTTAAATTCTTTTAGCTATTTTTGAACGGGACCACCTAAGGAACATTTCTGCCAAATTTGGTTCAAATTGGCCCAGTGGTTTGGGAGGAGATGTCATTTTAAAAAACGTTCTTTATTTCTATATAAACCCCACCCCCCTGGGGCTCCGCCCCTGGGGACCCGAGGATCATGATTTTAGCTATTTTGAAAGAGGTCAATATACTGATGCTTCATGCAAAATATCAAGGCTCTACGCCTTCTGGGTCAGCAGAAGAAAATTTTTAAAGATTATTTTAAAATTTCACTTTTGTTGCCATGGCAACCAGAGTTTTCAACAGATTTCAATTCTTTTAGCTATTTTTGAAGGGGACCACCTAAGGAACATTTCTGCCAAATTTGGTTCAAATTGGCCCAGTGGTTTGGGAGGAGATGTCGTTTAAAGAAATTGTTGACGGACGACGCACGACGGACAGACGCCGGACAAAAGGCGATCACAACAGCTCACTTGAGCACTACGTGCTCAGGTGAGCTAAAAAGGGTTAAAATTCCACTAAAATTAATGTCGGAGTATTGAAATAGAGTCTAGAGGCTGACATAATTGCCACAAAAACATGTGCAAAGTTTCAGAGCAATAGCATTGGTAGAAACGGAGATACGAAACTTGCATGCAAGGTTAACAAAACCATTAACCCATTCCAACACAGTGAAATTTTAGACTGGTCCAAATTGAAAGAAGTTGCAGACGACAATTTCAAGTTGTTGAAATTTGCAAAATCTTTGTCTCTCTTGGTAGAAAACAATGTGGAAGATGCAGAAATTGCTTGGTACAAGCAACTTTTGCATTTTCCACATTGTTTTCCAAAACTATTTTCATGAGGGGCGTAAAAAGGAGGAATTGTGTTGGAATGGGTTAAGCAGACATCAGGGTGACTGGAATAGCCCCCCCCCTTCTTAGAATAGTCGAGCTAAAATTAGTACTTCATTACTTTAAAGTGCTATAATATAATCTTTTAATTACACTTTAGCTCTGTCTTCAATTAAACCCTAGTGTCTGATCTAGGGACATGCCTTTGAAAATTTGACAATTCCCTCAAACAATCACTATTCTAATGAATGAGTAATAGTAATGTTATTTTGTTTGTTTGAATGCAGTTTAACTCCACTTTTAACAGTATTTCACTCGCATCTCAGAGCACCCAACCATGGATTCCTGGCATTTTTCACTCCAGTACTACCACATCCTTTCCGAGCCTCCAGATGCTCATCCCACCGAGGACTACAAGTGGGAGACAAATGTTGGAAAGGATATTTGCAGCAACAGGGGGATCAAACCCTGGACCTTATGTTTGAGAGTCTGATGCGCTACCACTAGTAATGTTGACCATAAAATTAAAGCTACTCTACTTACCCATCTCTCTTTAAAGATCGTGATATTTCATCAGCTTTTCTTTTGGTCTCCACAAACAAGATTGTTTTATTCTCTTTTTCCTGCATTATTTCTTCTAGTAGCTTAACTAACCTGCAATAAATGAAAACGTTTGTGGATGTGAATAGGCTGATAAAAGTATTGTAATCGTGAGTCATTTACTTGGTTTCTTATTTGTACATTATTTATAGTTTGTGGAATGATGTCAAACACTTTCCTATTAACCCTTGTCATGCTGATCCCGGAATATTCCGGGTTTGGCAGGAGATGTAGACCAAGATCAGCCTGCACATAAGTGCAGTCTGATCTTAGTCTACACCTCCTGCTTTTACTTTTCCTGCAAGAGCAGTTATGAAATTGATTTTCATAAGAAATCTTGATTATTGAACAACAAGTATGTTCAGTGCTCTCAGCCCTTTGATTTTAATGCAATTCCGTGAGGGATTTTATACAGCATGACAAGGGTTAAGGACTGTGTTGTATGGGGTTTTACTGTCTACTTTGGTCAGTTATACATCATAGATAAGTTGATCATATACAGGATCTAAAGGTGTGTATGATAGTGTACTATGAAAATATACAACTGACACAGTTAAATCAGTCTTCCATTTACCCCTACTATATTCATTATGGTGTCAATTTGAAGCTATTTAGTTCTAATATAACTACCATGCAATGTTTGTATTAGGAAAAGTTGAAAGTATGATTTTTGTGCTGTCATATAACAATGGTAACCTGTAGGTATAAAATATTGGTCGAATGACAGTGATGAAAGTAGTATGAAAGTGAACACTTGAATATATGTATGGAACCAGTATTAAACTCACTTGAAATCTTTCTCACTTTCCTGGCATACATCAATAATCTGCAAGATATTGTGGTTAGCATGTATCTGTAGAGCTCCAATGTTGATCTGTATATAATCTATCAGAAATTCTTCAGCAAGCTGTTGTACTTCTTTAGGCCAGGTGGCACTCCACATCAGTGTCTGTCTGTCAGGCTGTCAAAAAAATTCATTAATTAGTGTATAATAAAAATAACACTATATAAAATGTCCTAGGATTGGCTAAGTCAGTGACAAAGTTTGACTGCTCAATCTAGATTTATTTTTACATGATGCATGAGGTGATTTACACAAATAAAGCACACATTGTACTAATGGCTATACTATAAATATGAAATTATTTCAAGCCCTAAAATGCCTGTATGAAAACTTCATTCCGCATTCGAAAATAGCTGGCCATCTGGTGATTTAGGTGTACTCATGTGCAACTTGTGTTGAGATAGAAATAATGATTTAAAGGGAGGTATAGATGTTTTTGAAACCTAGTTAACGAAAAATTTTCCAATTACTTAAAAATAGGGTCAAACAAACATCTAAAATTTTAATACAAGTCAGACACTGTCTTCATGGTAATGAACCCAAGTAGTAAGTTAGAGAACAAAAGAACCCAATAATTCCGATATCCATAAACAAGAATTCTGAAGTATTAAATGATAATATCAACCCTGCCAGCATTTGTAAACAAGAGGGCCATTTGCCCTTGGGCGCTCACCTGAGATAAAAGCTCTTTTTCTTTCAAAAGTCTAATTTCATGTTAAGGTTAGGATTATGATACAAGTGGGCCACACTTACATATAAAGACTATGAACCTGGGGATCAAAAAGGCTAAATTACAAATTCCAAGGCTTAAGTGCTATTTTGAAAGAAGGAAAAAACTTTTTTCTCCCTCTGGATCCATGGGTTATAATTTCAGAAATAAGGTAGAGTCTATGAACTGATGCTTCATGCCTATAACCCTCTCCCCCCAGCTCTGCCCCTGGAGACTCCAGAATCATGATTTTAGCTATTTTGTAAGAGATCAATATTGATACTTCATGCAAAATATCAAGGCTCTATGCCTTCTGGGTTAGGAGAAGATTTTTAAAGATGATTTTTTAATTTCACTTTTGTTGCCATAGCAACCAGAGTTTTTCATGGATTTCAATTCTTTTAGATATTTTAATTGGGGACCACCTAAGATACATTTCTGCCAAATTTGGTTCAATTTGGCCCAGTGGTTTGGGAGGAGATGTCATTTAAAGAAATTGTTGATGGACGCCGAACAAAAGGTGATCACAATAGCTCAGGTGAGCTTAAAAAATTGTGTGTGAATCTGTTTAACATATTTTTGCAAAAAATCAATTGACCAAACCAAAAATTACTCATTTATCAATGGAAGCACCTAATTTACAACAGAAGCATCTGATGTACAACAATGACAAGACAAATTCAGAAACAGACTGGATAATTTGATGCTGACCTATGACCTCTACCTTTCCCAAATATGATTTGAAAGGGATTATCTCATGATGGAGACCTGTGCTAAATTGTTTGAAATCCATACAGTTATGCTAAGGAAAAGCTGAATGACAATACTTGACAACAACATTTGACCTAGACTTGTGACCTTTGAATTTGACACTTTTTTTCAAAAAGAAAATCTAACAGTGCATCTATTAATCAGCATTTTCTTCATCTTTATGTGGACTGGGCTCTAAAGGACCCATTCCATAAATTTTTGAGGGCCCTTTTAGAAATTAGAACAAAATCATTTGGGAAAGTTAAATATTGTTTGATTACTAATCAAACATACTATTCAACAAGTCAGCAGGTAGTAAGTGTAGTGAAACTAGTTTTTTGGGAATCATTTTAGGTACTAAATGCTGGTTTTGAGTTCGATTTTACAAACTCATTACTCATTAGTTTGAACATTTTGTTGGCTGGCGCAGTGATGTTGACAGCGATGGTAGGTGGGTGTTTGTCTTTTTATTTGCAGGATGGAAATAATCATGAATTATTTTCATTGTTACAGACAAAAAAATCGAAATCAACAGAGAGTAATGTGAAAGGCAAAAGCACTTTCGAAATAAGCTGATTTAACCATTCAAATAATGTACCTTAAATACATGATTGGACTTGATGATTCAATTATAAATTACTAATTATATTCTAAAAGGATTTTTTTCTGTAAAATTGATGTCCCAGCTCCATAGCATTTGATTGAAAAAAAAAAACAAAAAACAAGAGGCCCATGAGGGCCTGAGACGCTCTACTGGTTATCAAGTTTTGCGTTAAAGAAATCTGATATTTAAGGAAGTTAATTGCTCAAAGAAGAATGCATTTAGAAAAAAAGGGGGCTTTATCCCCTTTATCATTTTAAGCAACAATCCTCAAGGCCCCTTTTCCCATGTTTCATGACGGATCCACTCCATTTCCAAAAGAAAGTTACCTTATGACCCTACAATCATTCTGTGAATATTTCATCAGAATCTGACAATAATTGTGGACTTAATCACATAAACAGGATTGTTTTGAATGAAAATCAATAAGGCCCCTTTTCCTGTGTTTTCTTATGGATCAATTTCATTCCAAAAGGAACTTTCCTTACAACCCGACAATTGTCCTGTGAAATTTAAAAGACAACTTGATAATGATTGTGATCTTCATCACATACACAAGAATGTTTTGAATGATAATCTGTAAGGCCCCTTTTCCTGTGTTTCAAATGCCACAAATATGCATCTTTGAAGAGAATCCAATACAACTGTTGACTTTATTGTGTTAACAAAGATATTAAATTCAAGTTCTCATAGGGCCCCTTTTCCCGTGATATTTTACTGTTGGTTTTATCATTCTATGAAAGTTAAAAGTGAATCCGATGAAATATTGGAAATTCATTATGTTTACTAGAATATTTAAAAAAAAAAAAAAAATCATATGGCCCCTTTTTACATGATACTTGATGGATTGTACCCAGTTCTGAAAAGAACCATCTAAGTATTTGTACAATCATTCTGTGAAATTTTGAAGTGAATCCGGTGAAATCAAGGGACATCATTGTGTTAACCAGAATATTTAAGAGAGTTTTTCATAAGGCCCCTTTTTATATGACCCTTGCTATAGTCAGATCCACTGTCAAAATCAACAATTAATCTGTTTAATCTGTGGAATTTATTGTGTTAATGAGTTTATAGTGAAATATTCATAGGGCCCCTTTTCTCATGATACTTTACAGAACAAACCAAATTTCAAAAGGAAAAATTCTAATGAAGGTAGAATCATTCTCTAAAAGTTAAAGAGAATCAATGAAAACAGTGGACTGAATTGTGTCAAGAAATTTTGTAACTAAATTTTCATAAGGCCTCTTTTTCTGTGAAACTTAACAAATCAGACCCAATGTACAAAGGAACAATCCTAATGATAGTTTGAAGAAAATGATAAAGACTGAGGACTTTATTGTAATAGTGATGTTTTGTAATAAAATTTTTATATGGTCCCTTTTCTTCTGTCACTTAACCAATCAGACCTAATTTACAAAGGAACAATCCAAATGATGGTACAATCATTCTATTAAAGTTTGAAGAGATTCTGATAAAGACTGAGGGCATTGTTGTGTTTATGAGGATTTGGTAATACTTTTTCATACAGCCCCTTTTCCTATGATACTTGACAGATCAGGCCCAATTTGGAAAGAAACAATCCTTGTGATGGTACAAACATTCTGTGAAAGTTTGAACAGAATCAGATGAAAACTGCAGACTTTATCTTGGTGTCAAATTTTTAAAATAAAATTTTCATAAGGCTCCTTTTCCTGTGATACTTCAAGGATCAGGTCTCATGTCAGCATCAACAATCGTGATTATTGTACATAGATTCTGTGAAGGTTTGAATAAAATCCAATGAAAGCTCTGGACTTGGTAACAAGGATTATACATAAAATTCTCTAAAGGCCCCTTTTCCCATGATACTAGACAGATCACGCCTAATTTGAAAAGAAAGAATTTTTATGATGGAATAATCATTCTGTGAAAGTTTTAACAGAATCTGATGAAAACTGATGACTTTATTGTGGTACAATGATTTTAAAATTAAATTTCATAATGCTCCTTTTCCTGTGATACTTGATGGATCAGGTCTAATGCAAACATCAACAATCATTATTATTGTACAATTATTCTGTGAATGTTTGAAGAAAATCCGATGAGAGCTCTGGACTTAGTAACAAGGATTTATAAATGAAATTTTCATAAGGCCCCTTTTCCTGTGCTTCTTGACAGTTCAAACCCTGTTATGAAAAGAATGATAGTTATGACCTTCCAATCATTCTGTGAAAGTTTCAAAACAAGAGGGCCATTGGCCCTGGGGCGCTCACCTGAGATAAAGGCTCTTTTTCTTTCAACAGTCTAATTTCATGTTATGGTTAGGATTATGAAACATGTGGGCCACAATTACATATAAAGACTATGAACCTGGGTTCCAAAAGTCCAAATTACAAATTCCAAGGCTTTAGTGCCGATTTGAAAGAAGGAAAAAACTTTTTCCATGGGTTATAATTTCAGAAATAAGAAAGAAGTCTGTGAACTTATGCTTCATGCCTATACCCCCCCCCCCCCCGGGTCTGCCCCTGGAGACCCGAGGATCATGATTTTAGCTATTTTGTAAGAGGTAAATATACTGATGCTTCATGCAAAATATCAAGGCTCTACGCCTTCTGGGTCAGAAGGAGAAGATTTTTAAAGATTATCTTAAAATTTCACTTTTGTTGCCATGGCAACCAGAGTTTTTAACGGATTTCAATTCTTTTAGCTATTTTTGAAGGGGACCACCTAAGCAACATTTCTGCCAAATTTGGTTCAAATCAGCCCAGTGGTTTGAGAGGAGATGTCATTTAAAAAATTGTTCTTTATTTCTATATAAACCCCACCCACCCCTGGGGCTCCGCCCCTGGGGACCCGAGGATTATGATTTTAGCTATTTTGAAAGAGGTCAATATACTGATGCTTCATGCAAAATATAAAGGCTCTATGCCTTCTGGGTCAGGAGGAGAAGATTTTTAAAGATTATTCCAAAAATTCGCTTTTGTTGCCATGGCAACTAGAGTTTTAAACGGATTTCAATTCTTTTAGCTATTTTTGTAGGGGACCACCGAAGCAACATCTCTGCCAAATTTGGTTCAAATCAGCCAAGTGGTTTGAGAGGAGATGTCATTTAAAAAATCATTCTTTATATCTATATAAACCCAACCCCCCTGGGGCTCCGCCCCTAGGGACCTGAGGATCATGATTTAAGCTATTTTGAAAGAGGTCAATATACTGATGCTTCATGCAAAATATCAAGGCTCTACGCCTTCTGGGTCAGGAGGAGAACATTTTTAAAGATTATTTTAAAATTTCACTTTTGTTGCCATGGCAACCAGAGTTTTTAACGGATTTCAATTCTTTTAGCTATTTTTGAAGGGGACCACCTAAGGAACATTTCTGCCAAATTTGGTTCAAATTGGCCCAGTGGTTTAGGAGGAGATGTTGTTTAAAAAATCGTTCTTTATTTCTATATAAACCCCACCCCCCTGGGGACCCGAGGATCATGATTTTAGCTATTTTGTAAGAGGTAAATATACTTATGCTTCATGCAAAATATCAAGGCTCTACGCCTTCTGGGTCAGGAGGAGAAGATTTTTAAAGATTATTTTAAAATTTCACTTTTGTTGCCATGGCAACCAGAGTTTTTAATGGATTTCAATTCTTTTAGCTATTTTTGAAGGGGACCACCTAAGGAACATTTCTGCCAAATTTGGTTCAAATTGGCCCAGTGGTTTAGGAGGAGATGTCGTTTAAAGAAATTGTTGACGGACGACGCACGACGGACGGATGCCGGACAAAAGACGATCACAATAGCTCACTTGAGCACTACGTGCTCAGGTGAGCTAAAAATCTGATCAAAGCTGTGGGCTTTATTGTGTTAACAGGATTTTATTAATTGAATTTTCATATAGCCCCTTTTCCCATGTTACTTGATGGATCTGAACCAATTCCAAAGGGAACTCTTCTTACAAAAGTATAATTATTCTGTTTGAGTATAAAGACAACCCCATCTCATCTGTGGACTTACAAGCATTAATTAAGATTTTTTAAATTGAATTTTCCTAAGGCCCCTTTTCCTATGTTTCTCAATGGATCAGACCCAATTTGAAAAGAACAATCCTTATGATGGTACAATCATTATGTGAAAGTTTGAAGTCAATCAGGTGAAATCTAGGGCCATTACATGTTAACAAGATTTTTTTTAATTAAATTTTCATAGGGCCCCTTTTCCCATGAAACTTGATGGATCAAACCTACTTCCGAAAGGAACAATCCATTTAATGTAATAATCATTCTGGGAATGTTTGAAGAGAATTTGTTGAAAACTATGGACTCTATTGTGTTTTCGAGGACTTTTTCAATCCAGTTTTAATCGGGCCCCTTTTTCCCCCGTGGTCCTTGACTGATCATACCAAATTTTAAAGGAACAATTCTTATGATGGTACAATCATTCTGTGAAAGTTTGAAGTCAATCAGATGAAAACTGTGGACTCTAGAGTGTTAACAAAGATCTTTGAATTAAATTTTAATAAGGCCCCTTTTCCTATGTTTCTTGAGGAATCATATCCGATTCCAAAAGGTACAATCCTTATGATGGTACAATCATTCTGTGAAAGTCTGAAGAGAATCCGTTGTAAATTGTTGGCTCTAGATTATTAATGAGAATTTTGCATTAAACATTTCATAAGGCCCCTTTTTCCTGTGTTTCTTGAAGGATCATACCAAATTTCAAAAGGAATAATCCTTATGATAGTACAATCATTCTGTGAAAGTTTGAAGGGAATCCGATGAAAACTATTAAATCCAGAGTGTTATCAAGAATTTTTTAATTTAATTTTCATAAGGCCCCTTTTCCCCTGTTTCATGACAGATGAGACCCAAATTCGAAAGGAACGATCCTTATGATTGTACAATCATTCTGAGAAAGTTTGAAGAGAATCCGAAGAAAACTGTGGACTCTATCGTGTAAACGAGGATTTTTAGTAGAGTTTTTAATTGAATTGTCATAAGGCCCCTTTTTCCATGTTTCTTGACGGATCATACCCCTTTTTCGAAAGGAACAATCCTTATGTTGGTACAATCATTCTGTGAAACTTTGAAGAGAATCTGATGAGAACTGTGGACTCTATCGCATAAACTAGGATTTTATAATTAAATTTTCATAAGGCCCCTTTTCCCGTGTTTCTTGACGGATCATACCCATTTTCGAAAGGAACGATCCTTATGATGGTACAATCATTCTGAGAAAGTTTGAAGAGAATCCAATGAAAACTGTGGACTTTATCGCGTAAACGAGGATTTTTAATTGAATTTTTAATTAAATATTCATAAGACCTCTTTTCCCGTGTTTCTTGACGGATAATACCCATTTTCGAAAGGAACGATCCTTATGATGGTACAATCATTCTGTGAAAGTTTGAAGGGAATCCGATGAAAACTGTGGACTTTATCGCGTAAACGAAGATTTTTTAATTAAGTTTTAATTAGGCCCCTTTTCCCGTGTTTCTTGACGGATCTGACCCAATTTCGAAAGGAAAGATCCTTATGATGGTACAATCATTCTGTGAAAGTTTGAAGAGAATCCGATGAAAACTGTGGACTTTATCGCGTAAACAAGGAAAAGTTCAACGGACGGACGCACGGATGGGAAAAAGCCATCGCTATAGCTCTAGTGGCCTTCGGCCAGTAAAGCTAAAAAAAACAATACCTAGTCCTTATTTTTGAAGCGCTTAGAATGACAAATGAGTATTTAGATTACCTGGTAAAGAGTTAATAGACTAGAAGAGCTGCACAATTGTTAACAAGTCAATACTGCGTCAAGGTCTGCGACTAAAATGAGTCTCGTTTTAAATTCATAAACAGGTTGAAGTTAAAAATAGCACATTAACAGACATCCCCAAGAATCTCAGAGATGACCAAGACAAATTCCGGTGTAATTTTAATGGCGTCCAAAAGGCACTGAATATGATTTCAAGTGCTTCAAAACCAACTTTACTGTGTAAATATAAATGCCAAAACGCAGGCTGGAGAAAAATATTTGTGACCAATTGGGCTCATTATTTTAAATATATCCCCTAGTGTAGGAGTTATTCTCAGGACAAGCTAGGCAGGCAGATAGAAAAAAAATATGTATTCACTTACTCTGATTTGTTCAATGATTTTTCTGATTTGTGGCTCAAAACCCATGTCCAACATTCTATCGGCCTCATCTAGCACTAGGTAGGTTGTTCTGCGTAAATTTGTCTTGTTACTTTCCAAAAAATCTATTAACCGTCCTGGTGTGGCTATACATATTTCAGCACCTAAAAAAGGAGTCCAACAATATTGGTATAGATTAAGTTGTAAATTGGTATAGTTTTTTAAGTTGTAAATAAGGTTTCCATTTAATCACTAGTCTTACATTCAATTTAATTACTATTAGGGAATCTAAACAAAAACTACATTGCCAAAATTAAATTCAAAATTATGGCATTTAACTTTAAGTTGACAGTTAAACAACTGCAGATACCATGGAAATGCAATTCTTGATGACTGACCTTTTTTCAGATGCTACATTCGAAAACTGAGATGACTTCAAGTAGTGTTAAGAGTTAACTTCTCATACAATGAGATATGTTTTTGAAACATCATTCCCCAAACATCCCTTTTTTCATCGGAAATATGGCCTTTAAAAGTGACCTTGACCAATGACATAAACCTTACAACAAACTGATGCCTATCAATGTAAGGGACCCATGTTCAAAATATGAACCATATATATTCAATGGTTTATGAACAACAACAAAATGTTAAGTTTTGGTGCTGAGTTGACCTTGATAAGTGACCTTGACAGATATCCAACAACCAACCAATGCCTATCACTGTCAAGAACCTATGCCTCTAGTATGAGCCATGAATCTCCAATGGTGTTTCAATTCAATGGTGTTTGAAATAACAGCAAAATGTTTAGTTTTGCAATAAGTTTACTGTTCACAGAAAGAGGGACATGCATATAAGTCAAACAATATGCTGCCAATCCTATCGATATGAGGGGAGCATGAAAAAAAACACCTGTTTATTACTTACCCCTCTCTAGAGATCTTATTTGTGGTCCCTTTGGTGACCCTCCATATACACAGACATTTCTAATTCTAGATGACTGACCAAATTCTGTTGCCACCTCTTGGACTTGTTGGGCAAGTTCTCTGGTAGGAACAAGTACTAAGACAATTGGTCCGTCACCCCGTTCTAGATACGACTGATGATTTATATGTACTATAGATGGTAGTATAAACTGAAAGAAGGAAGAACAAATGTTTGACCAAACATTCAATACTAAACCTTGTCATGCTTAACCTGGAATATTCCTGGTTTGGCAGGAGGCATATAGATCTTGGTCATCACCTCCTGATTGACTCTTCAAACACCAAGATGTTAATAATTTCAATTTATAAAATAATTTTTGACCCTTTATTAGTACTTCCAGTACTTTCAAGCCTTTGATTTTAATGTTCATTTCGATAAGGATAGTATTCGGCATGCCAAGGGTTAAACCTTTAATTCTATTCAAGGGGTAAGTTGTCTGACAATGTTTTTATTTTTCAGACATTTTTTTCCCCAAAAAATCCCCTTTTTACAACCCCCAATAATTTGTATGTGTAAAATAAGTGGTGATAAGCAACTGTTTTTGTCTCATTTTTCTGTAAGGTTTCTTCTTGTTTTAACCAAAACCTGCACTGTGTAACTTAGATTATAGACTAGAAGCCAAATTATATGGTTGTTTGCCCCTTTGAACAATCTTTCATTTATACAACTTCTAAAAACATTAGGACAGTTCAGGTTTGAGTAAAAATAGGCTCAACATGGTATTTCATATAGGGATGCCAGCCTATCAATGATATTTTTCAGGAATCTGAGGACATTACCAGGAATACCCAATACATGTACTATCTAAAATACACTTACCAATGACATATGGCCCATAAATATACTATGAATCTCTACTTCTTCATGATTTATTCAGAGGTAATGAACTCGGCTTTTCTTACAATCTCATATGAATTTTTTTTTTTAAAATAGTAAATGCTGTAGGAGAATATCCTAAATTTCTCTATGAGTAAGGCTGAAAGCTACTTTTCATACTGAGCCAATTTTCTAACCGAACTGAAAACTCTTTCACTCTCTGCATTATTGTTTGGGGATCACTATGAAATTCACTGCATACCATGTCTGAGCATGCACGTGGGATGTTATTATCAGTTTAAAAATTGTAGAGCAAGTTTAAGCTCTAATAACTGCGCTGCATGGCTGTCGCAAAGGTAGGAAACCGATTTACATGTATTGTGGAGTCCATAGCCTAGTGGTAGGACAAGGGACTTGGGATCGGAGGGTCCCTGGTTCGAATCCCGCTCGGGTCATGAAAATTTTTCTGAGCAAAATATTAACTCCAAATTGCTCCTCTCAACCAAGGTGTATAAATGGGTACATGTGAGGGTTACAAGCCAATATGCTTAGTCGTAGGCGCCGTGTTTTAACAGCCGATTTGTAACTCTATGATCGTGGGGTTAAGTTGTAAAGTCGGTAGAGCAGGCATGAGCGTGGTGACAGACTATAACCTCCCAACTTTAACTTTAACAACTTTAACTTTATCTACGCCTAATAAAAGTGTTTCTTTGTTACGTGTTGTCTCGAATCATCCCAACCATAGTGCAAAATGGAAATGTCTTACCTTCAATTTGGGTTTCAATTTTTGGGAACTGTTTGAAATTGGTTTTATTGGTGAGAGATTGTAATGCAGAAATTCACCCTTGTCATGCTGAACCCCAGATATTTGTTTTGGGAGGTGGTGAAGACAAAGACCAGCCTCATCATAAGTGCAATCTGATCTTGATTTACACCTACTGTTTATCCCCTTGAAGCAAGAAATGTTTATTTCAATTTCAAAAAGAAATACTGAACCTCATTAAGACTTTCGAGTCCTGTCAGTCCTTTTATTTTAAAGCAATTCAATTCAGCATGACTTGGGTTAAGACTTACAAATCAGGACAACTCCAAGAATTGTAATGGTTGGCATCTCTGTTTATAAGTTATCAATTTTTTCACAGAGAGTTCTTACCGCTGCTGTTTTTCCTGATCCAGTCTGGGCTATACCAACACAATCTCTACCTTGCATGGAAATCGGCCAGCCTACTGCCTGAATTGGTGTGGGATGTGTCCAGGATTGCACTCGAATTTGGTTGTTCACATAATCTGAAAGGAAAAAGAAATTAATCAAATTCTTTGTCTTAAATTTCTTTACCTTAGAGTGGTAAAAAGAACAATTATCAGGTTGAGAAAATATGGGTTGAAGAATTCATAAAAGTTTTTTCAAAGATTTGACATTTATTACTAAGTGACACAAAATACTTGTCCAAGATTTTATACACAAACATTCAGACCAATTTTCAGGTTAATTGTCATTGAATTGTTGCCTTAAGAGAGTCTATAATGAACTAAGGACCTAGTTTTTGACATAAAGTGACCTAATTTCAAACATGTCCAAGATTACATCAAGCCAATATTCTGTCCAATTTTCAGGTCGATAGAGCTACAAATAAGGTGTCTAGTGTGTCCAAGATTTTTTTAAAGAACTGCCCCTGTGATCGAGCTTTGACCTAAAGAGACCCATTTCAAACTCCGAGATTTTATCAAGACAAATATTTTTCTAGCTTACAGACTGTAAGCACTAACACGAGCAATGTGTGCGGATGCAAATGCTCTGCCATTCAAGTGCTTGATTGAAAGTAAAATTTTCAATCAAATAAGATGTCTTTGTGAAACACAATGCCCCTGCAACAGGACTTGACTATGAAAGGTGTTGTTGACTTGTACATGCAGGGTTAGCTCTGGCTTGAAACAAGAGGGCCGTTGGCCCTGGGGCGCTCACCTGAGATAAAGGCTCTTTTTCTTTCAACAGTCTAATTTCATGTTAAGGTTAGGATTATGAAACAAGTGGGCCACAATTACATATAAAGACTATGAACCTGGGGATCCAAAAGTCTAAATTACAAATTCCAAGGCTTAAGTGCTGATTTGAAGAAGGAAAAAACTTTTTCCATGGGTTATAATTTCCGAAATAAGAAAGAAGTCTGTGAACTGATGCTTCATGCCTATACCCACCCCAACCCCCCTGGGTCTGCCCCTGGAAACCCTAGGATCATGATTTTAGCTATTTTGATTGATTGAATGGGGTTTAACGCCGCTTTTAACAGTATTTCAGTCATATCGCGGCGGCTGGAGCACCTAACAGTGGATTCCTGGTATTTCTCACACCAGTACTATCACTACATCCTTTCCTAGCCTCCAGCTGCTATCCCACTTAGGTTTACGATTATCCACCCATTGGTGAGAGACAATTGTCGGAAAGAATATTTGCCACGCCAAGGATCGAACCCATGACACCCATGATTGAAGATTAGGAGTCTGGCGCGCTACCGACTGCGCTATGGCAGCGGCTATTTAGCTATTTTGTAAGAGATCAATATACTGATGCTTCATGCAAAATATCAAGGCTCTACGCCTTCTGGGTCAGGAGGAGAAGATTCTTAAAGATTATTTTGAAATTTTACTTTCGTTGCCATGGCAACCAGAGTTTTTAACGGATTTAAATTCTATTAGCTATTTTAAGGGGGACCACCTAAGGAACATTTCTGCCAAATTTGGTTCAATTTGGCCCCGTGAATTGGGAGAAGATGTCATTTAAAAATCGTTCTTTATTCTATATAACCCCCCCCCCCCCACCGGGCTCGGCCCCTGGGGACCCTAGGATCATGATTTTAGCAATTTTGAAAGATGTCAATATACTGATGCTTCATGCAAAATATCAAGGCTCTACGCCTTCTGGGTCAGGAGGAGAAGATTTTTAAAGATTAGTTTAAAATTTCACTTTTGTTGCCATGGCAACCAGAGTTTTTAACGGATTTAAATTCTTTTAGCTATTTTTGAAGGGGACCACCTAAGCAACATTTGTGAAAAATTTAGTTCAAATCGGCCCAGTGGTTTGAGAGGAGATGTCATTTAAAAATCGTTCTTTATTTCTATATAAACCCCACATCCCTGGAGCTCCGCCCATGGGGACCCGAGGATCATGATTTTAGCTATTTTGAAAGAGGTCAATATACTGATGCTTCATGCAAAATACGAAGGCTCTACGCCTTCTGGGTCAGGAGGAGAAGATTTTTAAAGATTATTTTAAAATTTCACTTTTGTTAACATTGCAACCAGAGTTTTTAACGGATTTCAATTCTTTTAACTATTTTTGAAGGGGACCATCTAAGGAAAATTGCCAAATTTGGTTCAATTTGGCCCAGTGGTTTGGTAGGAGATGTCGTTTTAAGAAATTGTTGACGGGCGACTACGTGCTCAGGTGAGGTAAAAAGTTTGTACATATCATCTAGGAAAAAATAAATAGGGTTTAGGTTGAACATTTTTGAGTACGCATGATGTAATGAAAATAATCTTTTCTCTGCTTCATATGGGTATGTAACTAAGAGATCTTCAGGTATCTTTAGAAAAAAAATATGCCTCAATTTGCCTGAGCTTCAAAGTTGAAAATATTTCAAACGTATATTTCCTTATATGGCATTCAACACAAGAAGGTTCGGTGCCAGAATGACAGAAAATTGGTTTGAAAAATTATTTTACTAAATTGGGGAAAGCCCGGGCCAGGGCGGTACAAACACAATTTTTGTACAAGACAAATCATATTTGACATGCAATCAAATTATAACCTTTAACAGGAAGCGCAGAAATTGCGGTAGACGTCTTAAGAACCATGACCTAATTCGGCGTTTCCATCCATCTGGTAGGTAAGTCAAATCAGCATATCGAAGATATGCCATTAATCTCGGATATAACCATTGTCTAGAGGGTGAATGCCTTTACTCGTCACTAAATAATCCTTATCGATTGTCACGAAATCAAACAACAACTCGGATTTTAATCAGGAATCAACATTCTCGATTAGTATCAGGGCAGGATATAAACAAGTGCGTGCTTGTGCGTCGTACACCAAATAGTGTTGATAATAATGTGCTTTCACTAGGTTAGGTTTGCCCCAGTATATTTGAAATCACAAATAACTTCACAAAATCAATATTTAATACATTGATGTTAGTATAAATGACAGATTATAGCATTTTCTCCTTAAAAATACCAAAATAAGTTAATATCATTTGTGCAATTCCCTACAGACCCATTTAATATATACGAAGATGTACAGCCCATATCACTTATACGGCGTGTTTCAAGTATAGTATGTATTTATGCTCAATTTCGTTGATAATTTGTTTCATCGGATGTTACTGATATGAGATTTGTATTGCATTTGCAGATATATTTCTAAGAAATATAAAATGACGTGAAGATACGCGCTGTCCTTTCGAATTTATTGTCTCTTAATCAAAACTGACGATCTTATTATATTTGTATGTATCGAGGTTATTTACGCGTTGAATATAGTTTGCTTGCAAAAGTTTCGAAAAAATTAGGAGAATTTTGTAACGAAACCTTTAGAAATGATGCCATCTTTTAAAAGAGTGTCGAATAATTAATAATTTGGGCTGGCAACACAGAATGAGCCTATTTAAGAAACGACAATGTCATGGAGGTTATTTGTCCCGTGCCATCGGAGGAATACATGAGATAGTTAAATTGTGTGACGACAATGAGTAGCTTCAAACCTTCGGTTTGCCGTAACTCAACAAAATAGCAAAGCCCTCTGTCTATTTTTTCATGAGAAGATGTTTAAGGATTTATCTTTAAATCCTAGGTATATTAATGATCCCACCATATTGCACTTAATTTTCTGATTATGGTAATGCTTTGAAGTATAGAAATCAATACATACCAAGCATAAATGCTCTAGGCCTAATGGTTTAGGAGAAGAAAGTTTTCAAAGATATCTATCTATTCCTAACTAAAATAAGGGATTGCAAAGAAAAGGGCTAATTTTCAGAATACAGTATTTCTTTAAAGTATTTTGGTAGAGGGTCAATAGTTGATGATATGTACCAAATAACAAAGCTCTAGGCCCTATTGTTTGGGAGAAGAGGATTTTCAAAGATTTCTTTATTCCTTTGTAAAATCAGAGATTGCACAGAAAAGGGCTAATTTTCAGGATATAGTAATTCTTTAAAGAATTTTTGTAGAGGGTCAATAGGTGAGATACAAACTAGTCCTTATGGTTTGGGAGAAGAAGAGTTTCAAAGATTTCCTTCTTTATTCCTTTGTGAAATCAGGGATCGCACAGAAAAGGGCTAGTTTTCAGAGTACGATAATTCTTTGAATTATTTTGGTAGAGGGTCAATAGGTGATGATATGTACCAAATATCAAAGCTCTTGGCCTTATGGTTTAAGAGAAGATTTTTAAAGATTTCCTTTGTAAAATCAGGAATCGCACAGAAAAGGGTTAATTTCAAGAGTACAGTAATTCTTTGAAGTATTTTGGCAGAGGGTCAATAGGTGATGATATGTACCAAATATCAAAGCTCTATGCCTTATGGTTTAGGATATTTTCTAATAATTGTTTACGGACGGACAGACGGACAGACCGATGCCGGACAATTACCGATCACAATAGCTCACCTTGAGCACATTGGGCTCAGGTGAGCTAAAAAGTTTGGGCCAAATGGGAAAAGTTGGGGCCAAATTGAAAAGGAGTTGGGTGCCAAACAGGAACATTTCTTAACTGCACTGTTATTTTCTTCTTATTTGTTGTTAGATAAATAATATGAATAGTTAACAGGTTTTTAAATTTGCCATTCATTTTGTCTTGCATGAATGTAGCCAAGTCATACACCTACATTGATTTTTACTCATCTTTAATCAGTGCTTTCAGTACTTTGATTAGAAAATCGAGACTTTGATGAGAAAAAAAGAGAGAAGGAATTAATAAACCCTGAAAAATATGCTTGATTTTATAATAAAATAATGTAGACTTCTGTAATTTAAAAAAAAATCGGTTTAAGGTTGAACATTCTTGGGTACGAATGAACATAAAAAGAAATGGTTCATCTGCTTTTGGACAGTAGAACTTTTGGAAATTATGTCAAATTTTGACAAACTACCACTGTTCCTATCAACAGTTCATCAGAATATCCTTTTTATTACCCGTAAATGCTGATTCAGTGTTTTAGAAAGAAATTGCAGTAGCAGTGCCGAGATTAGAAACTGATTGAAACTGTCAGCAGAAATATACAAAATATCTTTCAATGCAGGGGAATAAAAATGATGAAATTGCTTGAAACACCAGGTTTTTCTTAGCTTTTTTCTTGAGGGGTGTTAAAAGGAGGGATAAAGTTGGAATGGCTTAAAGCCATTTTTTTTCATCAGATTAAAATTCTTTTATATAACCTGATAAAAAGTCACCACAGGATCATCCCTGTGAAATAAGTTGAAATCAATTGACTGGGTTCGGAGACAAAGATTTTCAAAGGTTTTTCCATGTGGAAATTTGCCCTGCCTTCCCCTTAACCCATGTTTTTCATCTGATCAAAATTCTTTGAAGGAATCTGATAAAGGTTCATCCAAGAATCATTCCTGTAAAATTTGGCAGAAACCATTCAATGGCTTTTGAGAAGATTTTAAAAGGATTCACCAAATATGGAAATTTGCCCTGCCCATTAAAGCCATATTTATCATCTGATCAAAATTGATTGAAGGAATCTGATAAAGGGTCACCCAAGGATCATTTCTGTGAAATTGGTTGTATTTTGTTCAGTACTTTCTGAGAAGATATCAGGGTTCTCCCCAGAATTTTTTGAAGGCGTAGTGGCATATGCGCTGCATGTTGTCAGTTATCATATGGTATTACTATACATAATAAAGGTCATTAAAAGTGCTTTTTAGCTTGTTTATTAATATCTTGAGTTTTATTGAGTTTTATTCTTGAATAATATGCTTCAACCTTTTAATTATTATAGCTTTATTTCTCCACTCTGAGGCTGATTTTGATACCAATCAATTGTGACATTACTCAGCTTATTTTGCCTCTCTATCCTATTTGTTAGAAAGGGCACTAAATTGTCCCATTAAAAAGGGATGTGAAAAGGAAAGAAAATGAAAGAATATATCCAAAAGCCATAAAAATACAGCGAGTCAAATAAAATCAAGGTATCAATTGGTCAAATGAAAGAATAAATCACAAAGTCTCAAAGGAATTAGTAAAATAGGGTGTCAGCTGCTTGTCTGTTAGATAGGAATATCTTTTCATGCTTGGCCATTTTAACAAGTCTGTCCAAAAATCCTATCCTTGAGGACTCTTTAAAAAAAAACATGGAGTGTTGGATTGAAAAAATGCCCTTCTTGAGAAAAATATAGATATTATTTTCAGTATTTTCAAAAATGTAAGATTCCTGTGTGAAATACCTGGTTTCATCTTCAAATTTTGCATCTTAAAGAGCTCAATCAGATTCTCTGTGTAAAATTTGAAAGGTTCATTATTTGCCCATTCAGAATCCTTTGACTGTCTGACAATAAAACTATTCTTCTAACAGTACTTTCAGCTCTTTGATTTCAATAAGTTAATTATAAATGTAGTATATATCAGCAGTGTCCAATCTTAGCTTAATTCTCAAATTATAAAATCAAACTTGATCAAATTCATAAACCAAGTGTCCTTACTCTTCTCTTCTTCAAGCGATTTCAGCACTTTGATTTTCAAAAGTTTTTTGTTTTCAGAATCTTATAGAGTGAATTATCTTTTCCTGATTCTAAATAATAATTAAACCATTGCTTTTGATAAAAAGAAAACCTATTTGGTTTAAGGCATTCTTTTCTTGAAGTGCTTTCAGCACTTTGATTTTTATGGGGTATTTTTTCTTTTGAAGCAAAAATCATGAGAGGGCGAGATATCATTACATGATTACTAAAATTATAACAATACTTTTAATCAAAATTTAAAAACATTTTTTTTTTACAAAGGAGTTGAACAAACCAGGGTACGAATGTGTGAGATAATACCCTCCATGTTGGATAAAAAATAAACGGACTTAATCAGAAAGATAATGTATGTAATTATTAAAGTGGGTTGAAAACAAGCGCTAAGTATAACTAGGATGGCTTATATACGAATCTGTCTTTATTATTTCGGCAAATTCTCGTAAGGAAAAAGATCGCGAAAATGGCATGTTTCAGCGATCAGTGTATAAAATAAACTGACCAAATTAATGTTTCCTCCTAAAAATTATATTTCAAACCAGTGTGGCTTTAATTTGATAGTTGTCACATCAAATAACCACATATTTTACCTCGGCAAATCTCAGCCGAAGTGACATTTTTCCGAAACTGGGTCACCATTTTGAATTCATTGTTTACATATTGGTACCCATCATCCTTGGTGACTGATAGCGCGAGAAAAAAATCACCAATCACCAATTAGTAAGAGTGTAAGGGTCTTATCAAGAAAGGTGTTACGTAATATACGGTAAACAACACTATAGATAAAGAGCCTGTTGTGTCCTCGCTTCTGCAGCCAATTTTAGTGGCTTGCTTGACCCTTTTTTCAGCTAGAAATTAAGCTGTATCGGTGACCAAATTTACGCGTATCGGCGATCTGAAGGCGTATCGGCAAACTCTCTTAATTTATGAAGGCGTATCGGGGCCGATACGCCATAAAGGCCTGGGGAGAACCCTGGATATTTAAAGTAGAAATACAGAGGATGGACGCCCCATGACTGACACAACACAAAGACAATAGCTTTGCCAGCCTTTGGCCAAAGGAGCTAGAAATAATGTATTCTATACCTGAAAGATATATATCCAAACTATTCAGTCCAAATTCTTTACCCATTACCAAGCGAAAAATTTTAAACTAGTCCAAATTCAAAGGTGTGTGTATTTCCATTTATTTTAGCACAAGCCTACATGAGAACTCCCCCAAGAAGATGGTTTGTTGTCGCGTGGATAGTGCAAGGATACAGGACGAAACTGCTGAGAGCTTCACCTGGTTCTTTTACTTTCGATGGATAGCAGTCATACTGGGCCTCGGTTTAATGTCTCATCCATAATACAATTAGTTTTGTTAGTTCATATGGTCAACCCAGGGCTCGAACCAGTGATCTTGAGGTTTAAACTCAAGTGGTCTACCAACTGAGCTAATTGGGCTGACAATTCAAAGATGTTGCAGACAACAAATTATAGTTGATAAAAATTTGGACCTTTTTTTACCATTTTTTGGACCTTTTTTTACCATTAAGGCAGAAAAAAAATGTGGAAAAGGAGAAATTGCTTGCAATAAGCATTTGTTTTCTTCTTTCAAAGCCCTTTCTTGAGTGGCCTAAAAAGTGTCATCCTATGGGAAGAGGATGTAAATATAAGTATTGATAAATTGAAATATAAAATTTGAAACAAGAGCTTAGCCAACGGGTGCCAAGGCGCGGCTACAGGTGCTTGATAATACAAAAATTCGAAGTTGAAAAAGGGCATATCTCTAACAAAAATGCTTTTAGAGGTATCCCCCTTGATAGTCTAGATAGCTCTTGTGATGGTCAATACACATGCCACGTTTCATGAAGATATCTTCAATAACAACCAAAATATGATCATGGTTAAAGTTTGTGACGCCAACGCTGGAGCAAACAACGCCAAGGTGATCACAATACCTCGGGTTTTCTCTGAACACAGCCGAGCTCAAAATGCCAATCACTTAAATCATCAGTGAACAGTTATTTGTTTGTATAAAATTGTGTAGGTATTATTAGGACTTTAAAAGGTAGGGAACAGTGAGTGATTTAGCTAAACCAACACCATTTGTTTACACTTCTTTTACATATGCTGTCCCATCCTTACCTGGGAATGAAGCTTCTTCAAAGTTGAGTATTGGTTTAGGGGTATTTCTACCATGTACAGTGATTTCATGGGAATCCAGAAATGCTTGAATCTCCATCTGTGAAAAAGAAGAAACTCAAATTTCAAAGCCCACACCCACATTTTCAAAATCAAAATTTCATGAACAAGTTTTAAAAAGGGTCATCCAAGGAACATTCCTACCAATTTGGGTCCAATGAGATGAAAAATTTACTCTGGTACTGCCACACCCCTAAAATCACATAAGGAACCAGGGCTTTTCTTCCTTCTTAAATTAAGGCTGATCTTCAATGACTTCCTAATTGCAAAAAGCCTCTTTTCCCCTCAACTGTGGCTAGAAAATTTCCCCCAAATCGGCAATAATTTCCCAGTTTTGTGTTCATAAAATCATTCTATCAGAAATAGAAAGATTCACAAAGTGAAAGCGAAAGTTGTTTGTAAATGTCATCAGTTCTACTCAAATAAAATATGAGAGGTCATACTATTTGACTGGGCTGGTATCCAGTTGATTTCCAATTATATACCCTTTCAATAAAACAGCTGGTTACCAGGCTCTGTTTTTCTATTCTATTGATTCTAGCTCTGTGAAGCCGGGAACAAATGGTCCAACATGATTTGTCCAAAATAGAACTAATTGAACTTTATTACTGACTTTCATATGAATAATTTCCTGAATTTGTTGTACTAAGTTATTCTAACATTGGTTTTAATCTGACATTGGTTCTAACTTACAGCATTGTTATTTGTTGTTAAAATTATGATTTATGCTGAATGCGAAAATCAGTAACAAGAGGGCCAGTGGCCCTGGCGCTTACCTGAGTTAAGGCTCTTATTTTCTTCAAGGCTTAATACAAACTGGGTTGGAAGAAGAACTCTTTTAACCCATTCCAACACAAGAAAATTTTAGACTGGTCCAAATTGAAAGAAGCGGCAGACGACAATTTCAAGTTGATGGAATTTTATTTCTTTTCATCTTTTTGGATAGAAAACATGGTGAAAATGAAGAAATTGCTTGATACAAGCAATTTCTTCATTTTCCACAATGTTTTCCAAAGCTTTTTTCTTGAGGGGCGTAAAAAGGAGGGATTGTGCGGGAATGGGTTAACAATATAACTAAAATAAACTTATGTAACCATGCCAACCAATGCTTTCAACAGATTTCAAATATTCTAGTAATTATTAAAAGGGGCAAACTAACATATTTCTGCCCAATTTGGTTTAAATTGCCCAAATAGTTTTGAAAGGGTTACCTTGTTTATTTCTATTTTAGCCTTATCACCCATTGGCTCTGAAATTTTATTTTATTTGAAAGAGGTCAATGCACTGCTGCTTCATGCAAAATTCAAGATTCTTCAATGTCTGGGTCAGGATATTTTTTACATCTCTATTCTTTTTTTCAAATTTACTCTTGCTGTCATAGCATGATAGCAACCAGAGTTTTAAACTAATTAAAATGCTTTTGTTGAAAACACCAAGTGGTTTTGGAGGAGACGACGTTTAAAAATGCTACTTTATTTCTAAATAAACCCCACCCACCCTGGGGCTTCTGGTTGGTGATTTTAACAGCACAATATTTAACTATTCATGGCAAAGGACATTTTATTACGTATGGAGTTTGTCATGGTCGCAAACTACTTTTTCTTATGCGCTTTTTTTCTTTGTAAAATATTTATATAGTTGAAGAATATATGTTTGATAAATATAATGAATATTTCTCGACTCTTTAACAAAAGAAATATAGAATTATTACAAGAGGACCATGATGGTCCTAAACGCTCACCTGAGGCACCTGCAAATTACAGGACTTTTTTGTATAAAAAAAAACACAACTTGAGCAAAATGAATAAAACAAATAAAAGATTTTGGGCTTTGTACAAAACAATCCAGTAATGCTTTACAATAACAAGAGGGCCAGTGGCCCTGGCACTCACCTGAGATAAGGCTCTTTTTTTCTTCAAGGCCTAATACAAACTGGGTCAGGAGAACACCTCCTTTATCATTTAACTAATATAACAAGCCCAATTTGGTTTAAATTGGCTAAATAGTTTTGAAAGGGTTGCTTTCTTTATTTCTATTTAAGCCTAATCATCCTGTGGCTCTAAGATTTTAGCAATATTTGAAAGAGGCCAATGTACTGATGCTTCATGCAAAATTCTTCAACTTCTGGGTGAGGATGTTTTGTTTTTTTTGTCTTGTTTTTTTTTTTCAATTTTTTCTTTTTTTTTAATTTTACTCTTGTTGTCATAGCAACAAGAGTTTTCTACTGATTAAATTCATTGGTTGAAATAATATCAGAGCTTTGGGAGGAGATGTCATTTAAAAATCCTTCTTTATTTCTTTATAAGCCCCACCCCCCCTTTGAGCTTCGCCCCTGGGTACCCGAGAGTGATGATTTTAGCAATTCTGAAAGACGCCATTGTACTGATGCTTCCTGCCAAATATCAAGGCTCTAGGCCTTCTGGGTCAGGAGATATTTTTTTAAGTTTTCATTAAAATTTCAGTTTTGTTGCCAAGCAATCAGAGTTTTAAACTGGTTTCAATTCTTTTAGCAATTTTTAAAGGGTACCACCCAAGGAACATTTCTGCCAAATTTAGTTGAAATCTGCCTAGCAATTTGGGAGGAGATGTCATTTTAAGATTGTTGACACACGCCAGAAGCATGACTATCAAAATACCTCACTACTTTGTGCTCAAGTGAGCTAAAAATGAATGCATTTGGCTTTCTAGTTTAATCCATTACCAAACTATCCCAGAATTTGTCACCCTCAGGGAAAACAGCAATCAAAAAGCATTGTGAGGAAGGGAGTGACAAGCAATTTCTCTATTTCTCAGTGTTTTCTACCTTAATTTTTTTGTATTTAGATTTCAATAAAACTCTTATTACTGCCTGCAACTTCAATGGGTGTAATTTTAGAAACCTTGATAGAGTACTATAAATCAAATATGAATGCATTACAACTTGTACATTAGGGGAGGAAGATATTTAAACATGCTCTTATTGAGCATTCTTCAAAACTTTGGATGCCTTGGGAAGGGCCATGTTTGTCCTAAAGGAGGTAAACATGGTAGATAACAATAATGTTATCCTATGTTTTTAATGTAAATGATCTAGGACCTTTAAGAATTCATTCAATGCGATTTATGCAATTTTTGACTCCAGGAGCAGAGACCTTTTTTTTATCCTAAGGGCATATTTTCCTTAAACATAGTACAATATTATTTAGCCATGCTACATACCAAATATGAATATCCTTCACCTTATATTTCATCAGGAGAAGCATTTTGAAGGTGCTATAATTGGGTGTTTTCCAAAATTTTGGACCTCTGGGGCAGTGCCATGTTTTTGTTTGTTTGAATGGGGTTTTACACCACTTCCAACAATCTTTCAGTTATATTGCAGCGGCTGAAGCACCTAACAAGGGATTCCTGGTATTTCTCACACCAGTTCAGCCATCACACCCCTTCCTAACCTCCAGCTGCAATCCCACATAGGTCTACGATAATTGACCCATTGGTGGGAGAGAAATAGTTGGAAAGGATGAGTGCTGCTGTAGGGGATCCCTGCAATATTTCAGCTTGATTGGCCTAATGGTTTAGGAGGAGAAGATTTTTAAAGATTTTTAAAGAATAACTAAAGACTCCCATTTTCAAATGCCGCAGCAACCAAAGTGTTTGACGGAATTAATTTCTTGTAACAACTTTTGTAGAACTTCACCCAAGGAACATCCCTGCAAAGTTTCAGCTTGATTGGCCTACTGGTTTAGGAGGAGGAGATTTTTAACGACATTCTGGATGGACAGAGGGACAAACAGATGGACGGATGACCGACAACGACCGATAACAATAGCTCACCTCGCACTTTGTGCTCAGGTGAGCTAAAAAAATACCCTTGCCAACATGCTTGCCATGAAATCCTCCTATCTACAGCTGTGGGTACCGGTTGTTTAAAGTAAGTGAGTATACAGCCCTAAGTTTGTATGCATCTTTAGTAGAGGGTATCTATTAACACCCCCCCACACACTTGACCTTTTTTCCGCTCTTGAATAAAAGCAGAGTCACAGAATAAATATGTTTCTTTACCCTAGTCATGCTGAATTAAAATCCTTTATATAGAATAGCTTTCAAATCAAAGGACTGACAGCACTGGAAGTTCTTAATGAGAATAAATATTTCCGTTGAAAATTGATTTTTTTGAACAACTCTGGCTTAAAGGAGACAAACAGGATGTGTAGACCAAGATCAGACTGCACTTATGTGCAGACTGATCTTTGTCTATACCTCCTGCCAAACAGGAATATTCAGGGTTCAGCATGACAAGGGTTAATAAAGTTAAATTTCATTCATCAGGGAAAAAGACTAGCAGGGGCCCAGTTGCCAATGGCCCCTAGATTTTGGGCTGGGCCCCTAGACCTTTTGAGAAGATGCCTATACCTCTAATATTAAATATTGAATTTTGGCAGGCTCGGCCCCTAGGTTGAAATTAATAGTCTTTTTCCCTATTCATACAGCCTTTTATGCCATAACATATTCTATCCATAGTGTACTGAAAAATACTTAGATGTACTGTTTTGGAAATTGAAAAGCAGAGAAAAAGATTTGTTTGTTGAATGTGGTTTTACGCCGCTTTCAACAATCTTTCAGTTATATTGCGGCGGCTGGAGCACCTAACAATTCCTGGTATTTCTCACACCAGTACCGCCATCACATCCTTCCCTAGCCTCCAGCTGCTATCCCACATAGGTCTACGATTATTGACCCATTGGTGGGAGACAGATAGTCGGAAAGGATGAGTGCTCCCGTCAGGGATTGAACCCGGGACCTCTAGATTGACAGTCCGACGTGCTACCAACTGCTTTGACGGCGGCTCAGAGAAAGAAAGAAGGCTAGCATCCGATTCTCTCTCTCTTTTTTCCCTTCCCTCTTATTTGGGGAAAAGTTAACCTACAACGAAATTTAGACCGATCATAGCCAAATGTCACTGAAGTCATTTAAAAACAAGTGTATATTTGTAGTGTTATAAGGTCGCTTTGTGCTGGAGGCATAGTGGCAGGGAAAAAGACTAACAGGGGCCCAGTCGCCCATGGCCCCTAACTTTTTTGCTGGGCCCCTGAATATTTGGAGAAAATGCCCGTACCCCTAATGTTAAATATTGAATATTTGGCAGCTGGTCCCCTAAGTTGAAATTGTCAGTCTTTTTTCCCCGAAAGTGGTATGGACCCTTACGTTAATATGCATACACTTTTAAATTATAATTGATAAGCTGTATGGCAAGATAACGTCAGCTGTTTGTGAATTTACTAAAACAACTATGAAAATCCAACTTTATCAAACTAGAATCAAACTTTTCTGTGTGGAATCCATTTTTCTTTTATTAGAATTGGCTTCCTTGAAATCTACTTTTAAAATCCTAGTGAGAGCCCTGTTAAGTGAAAGACTTATTTTTCAAGGCAATCCATTTCTGAAAGTCTCACCACTTCTCCCTATTTTTAAAAACTTCTCCCAATTCTTTGACTAGGGAGAAGTCATTTCTCCTCCAAATTCTGAGAATCAACAGAGCCCTGATGTTCTGACAAAGATTCTGATCAGGTTTCAACTCCAGCTTTGGGCCCCTAGATTATAGATCTAATTGTCATTAAGGCCCTTACGATTTTACTAACACAAAGTTTTATCCAGATTGAACCCATATCATGGTCTCTAAGGTGTGAAAAAGGAAAATGCCATTAAGGCTCCTTTCCTATCTATTGCAATGGAACATTCCTAATATGACCTAACAATCTTTGACAAAATTTCATTAAAATTAGGTTGAGACTTCAATTATTGACATTTTATGGATATTTAAGGATCATTTGTGCTCAGGTGAGAGAAACTTTTTTGGACAGAATACAAATTCAGCAATCATGAAAGCCCAAGAATGCAATTAAGAAACATACCGGTGATCTGTTAGCTACTTTCGGATGTTCAACATAGAAATTCTTCTCAAACTTTGGTAGTTTCTGTAGATCCCATCTGGGTGTGCGTAGATTCGATCCAGGTTCATTACCTTTCCCACCTCTTCTACTACCCATGCCTCCACCTCGACCTCCCCTTCCACTACCAAATCGATCACCAAATCTATCACCACCAAAACTACTGCGTCCTCTGTCATCACTTCCAAATGAAGCTGGCAAACCATGAGATCCAAGCCTATAAGAACACAAGAGGCCCATGAGGGCTTGAGACACTACTGGTAATCAAGTTTTCCGTTAAAGAAATCTGATATTTAAGGAATTGCTCAAAGAAGAATGCATATAGGGAAAACAAGGACTTTATCCCCTTTATTATTTTGAGCAACGATCCTCAAGGGCCCCTTTCCCAGGGTTAGCTCTGGTTTGAAAAAAGTTGTCACCATCACTTTCGCCAAATTAAAAAAGTTGGGGCCAAATGGAGTAAAGTTTGGGCAAAATTGAGGAGTTGGTGCCAAACTCAAACATTCTTAACTGCACCAATATTTTCTCAACTTATATGTTGTTGAATAGATAATATGATAATAAACAGCTTTTTTACATGGTCATTCATTTGTAATTTTGTCTTGAATGAAGGTAGCTAATAAAGTCATACACCTTCATTGATTTTTACTCATCTTTAATCAGTGCTTTAAGTACTATGATTAGAAAATCGAGACTTCAATGAGAAAAAAAGAGAAAAGGAAATAGTAAAAGCTTGTAAAATATGCTTGATTAAATAATAAACTGATGTAGACTTCTGTAATTTGAAAAAAAATCAGTTTAAGGTTAACATTCTTGGGTACAAATGAACAAAAAATAAAATGGTTTGTCTGCGTTTGGGACGGTAGAGCTTTTGAAATTTATGTAAAGTTTTGACAAACTAACACTGTTCTTATCAACAGTTCATCAGAATTTCCTTCTTATTACCTATAAATGCCGATTCAGTTATTTAGCAATGAATTGAGTAGCAGTGCCCAGATTAGAAACTGACTGAAACCGTCAGTAGAAATATACGAAAATATGCCCAAATTCGGTAATTGTACTCATCAAGAAAAGGCAAATGGCGGCCAGTTTAACTACACTTTTCTTATAGAAGTCCTATTTATGCGTGATAATTTAGGTCCACTGATCTATCATGTGATGGCCGTCATCACAAAAAAACTTGCACATGAATTATTTTTTTGTCGCATTTGAGGAAAATGGCGACCGACAGCGCGGCCCTAATTTTCTGCTTTTTAACATGTAATATAATTAATCTGTTCAGTGTTTCCGCCAGAGTGCGTTTTCTGCGTTTTTTGACACAAATAAATCGTTGGCGAAACAACAAAATTAACCAAGTGCCTTTTTTGTGATGCAACCTAAATTGACTATGAAATAAAATTTTTTTAGGATGTATTTGATGGCACTGAACAATCTTTGAGCTAAACTGTACAAAAACAAGTTCTTTCTACTGCCAGGGAACGGCTTAAATTGAGTTTTGCGGAAATCTGTCAACCCTGTTATTGGTGTTCTATTTAAACGACCCGTTTATTATCCGGTTTCCTGAGCCCAGGATAATTATATGTAGAAATGCCCGGAAAACAAACTTTTCTTTAAACTTGTTTTAATGACAGCAATCATTTTGAATTACATTTCGAGTCAAGTTAACTTTAAAACTGCGTCATCAATATTTTTCCTTCTACAGGCAATCCTTCAAATAAACATTTTTGTATGGGTAACCTGGACACTTTTGTAAACAGACAACCAAATTATGTAAATTATGCAGACAAACCGAAACCAAAATAGGCTAGCAGATCTTTTTCTTGCTGTCTCTAAATCCAATTAAAGTTCTAGCACTAGTAAAGATTCGTCAAATGTAATTATAATTTGTTTATTTCTTTTAATTCAAGTGATATGATCATTCTGTCCCTAGATACTCTTATAGAATAATTGTTTGAAAGCTTGATTTAGTCATTTAAAAATTGACCCCCTAAAAAATTCTAAATGACCCCCCCCAGAAATGAAGACGGGGTCAGAAATGACCCTCAAAAATTTGATCCTGACAGAAACACTGTCTGTTGTTATTTTAGCATGTAACTTTTGCACAAAGCTATTGAATACATTCATACGCAGAAATAGGTGTTAAGTCAAATTTTCAAGTTTACACCGCCCTGTGATGCAAACGCGTAATGTACATTTGAATTATCAAGATTGTACCAAATATGCAATTCATAAGCGGTGTTCAAAAGTTCATTGGTGTATCGATTCATGGCAAATAAGGCACACTTTCATTGGACTTACTGAATCGAAATGGCAGTGTCCCGTATTTACATAGGCTTGATTGCAAGTGCCCTGGATGTAAATATACGTTTTCTGAATAGAGGACAAGTTCAACAAAAATAGAAAAAAGGTCCTTGAAGAGCTCAAACAAGTATTACAAGCTCTTATAGGTCTTCATCCAAGAAATTATGTTGCTTGACTGTCCCTTCCTATAAATGTTTATTCTTTAGTTACCCTGAACTAACTGCTTTATAGTTTTTACTAGTCAATTTGATACCAGTTTCTTATCTTCTTTGTTTATCTTAGGATTATTAAGTGTTATTCTAGTCAACTGTTAATTCTTTATTATCAGTTTTACCCATTCTCCCAAGGAAAACATTTTATGAAAATAAATTGCTTACAACAAGCAATTTCTTCATTTTTCAAAATGTTTTCTACCAAGGAGGCTGAAAAATTTATAATTTCATTGAATTTGATTTGTTGTCTGCAACTCCTTTCAATTTGGACCAGTCTAAAATTTTGCCATCTCCTAATAGGTTACTAATTTTTCTATTAAAATAAAATGAGTTGTATCTTTCATTTAGGTCCATGTCATTTGTGAACTCTAACTGCGGTAGTCTTAACCCATTACAAACTGATAAAATTTTAGAATGGTCCAAATTGAAAGAAGTTGCAGACATTTTATTGCCAATAGATTTCAAAACATTAGTCTTTTAAGTAAGAAAACATTGTGGATAATGAAGACAGAGGTCTAGATAATATGAGGCAGGGTTTTCATTAGTACCCAAAAGCCAAGAATCATTGACCCTTGAGCCAAAATTTTCAAGAGTCAAAATTAATATCCCAAGAGTCAAAATGCAATATCCCCCCTCCCCCAGTAGCAATTTAGAAAAAAATAATAACAGTTAAAAAAAATAAAATGTTAATAATTTTTTTAGCAGTGGTGCCTCAGAATAAACCATGTCTCAGATTGGAACATTTCTCCAATCTGACAGTATTCTATTTTGGATAAATTTTGGGTAAAGTTTAGTATTCATGCATATATTATTAATTTTGAATCAGTTTTAGAAAATCTCAAGGGTACTAAGAGGATCAAATTATTCTTAAATTTAATAACAAGAGGACCATGATGGTCCTAAATCGCTCACCTGAGGCATCTCCAAATTACAGTACTTTTTAGTATAAAAAAGACACAACTTGAGCAAAATAAATAAAAGATATATAAGATTTTGGGCTTTGTACAAAACAATCCAGTAATGCTTTACAATAATAATGAATGCCTTTGGCTTTATAGTTTAATTCATTACCAAACTATCCCAGAATTTGTCACCCTCAGGGAAAACAGGTTTGAAAAATACATAGTGAGAAAGGGAGTGACAAGCAATTTATCCATTTCTCACAGTGTTTTCTACCTGAAATTCTTTGTATTTAGATTTCAATCAAACTCTAATTACTGTCTGCAACTTCAATGGGTGTAATTTTAGCAACCTTGGTAGAGAACAATCTGGATGTACTATAAATCAAAATATGAATGCATTACAACTTATACATGAAGAGTGGAAAATATTTGAACATGCTCTTATTGAGCATTTTTCATATCCTTGGATGCCTTGGGAAGGCCCATGTTTGTCAAAAGGATATAAACATAGTAGATAAGAATAATGTTATCCTTTGTTTTTAATGTAAATGCTCTGGAACCTATATTTAAGAAGAAGAAGCCGCCGTCATAGCGCAGTCGGTAGCGCGACAGACTCCTAATCTTCAATCATGGGTGTCATGGGTTCGATCCCCGGCGGCGGCAAATATTCTTTCCGGCAATTGTCTCTCACCAATGGGTGGATAATCGTAAACCTAAGTGGGATAGCAGCTGGAGGCTAGGAAAGGATGTAGTGGTAGTACTGGTGTGAGAAATACCAGGAATTCATTGTTAGGTGCTCCAGCCGCCGCGATATGACTGAAATACTGTTAAAAGCAGCGTTAAACCCAATTCAATCAATCAATTAAGAAGAAGAATTCTTTCAATGCAATTTACGCAATTTTCAACCCCAGGAACAGAGACATTTTTTATCCTAAGAGCATATTTTCCTGTTACGTAGTACAAAATTATTTAGTCATGCTACATACCAAATATGTATGCCTTTCACCTTATTTTATAGAAGGAGAAGACTTTTGATGTTGCTCTAATTGGGCGTTTTCAAAAATTTTTGACCTCTTGGGCAGTGCCATGTTTTATCCCAGGGCTAAAATTTTAGCTAACATGGTAGGGAACCATCTGGATATGCTATATACAAAATATGAATGCCTAAGACTTTTTAGATTGGGAGGAAAAGACTATTGAACATGGTCTAATTGAGCATTTTTACTAACTTTGGACACCCAGGGAAGGGGTGTTTATTAACCTACAAGCATAATTTGATCAAAACAGATAGATAACAGCCAGGCTATGCTACACTCAAAATATAAATGCCCTCCTCCTTAAAATGAAGAATTTTTTTCTAACATATTCAAATTTTGCGTTTTTCCAAATTTTGGACCCCTAGTGCAGAGCTTTTTTTGACCTGAAGAAGACAACTATTAGTGATATGGTACAAAACCATCTAGTTATGCCCCATACCAAATATGAATATCCTAGACCTTATAGTTTAAGAGGAGAAGTCTTTTGAAATTGCTCTAATTAAGCATTTTTCCAAACTTCGGACCTCAGGGGCCGGGCAATTTTTGACCCCAGAGATTAAATATTTAAAAAAAACTTGGTTGAGAACAATATGATTAAGCTCTATAAAATATAAATGCCTTTGGCCTTGTAGTCTGTTAAAAAAAAGACAACAAAGATTTTCTAAAATTTCCCATTTTCATACGCCGCAGTTACAAGAGTTTACGGAATTAAATTCTTTTAACAACTTTTGAAGAGCTTCACCTAAAAAACATCCCTGCAAAGTTTTAGATTGATTGGCCTACTGGCTTAGGAGGAGAAATTTTTTAAAGATTTTTACAGATTTACTAAAGATTCCCATTTTCCCATGCCGCGGCAACCAGAGTTTTTGACAGAATTAAATTCTTTTAACAACTTTTGTAGAACTTCACCCAAGGAACATCCCTGCAAAGTTTCAGCTTGATTGGCCTACTGGTTTAGGAGGAGAAAATTTTTAAAGATTTTTACAGATTTTCTTTAGATTCCCATTTTCACATGCCGCGGCAACCAAAGTTTTTGACAGAATTAAATTCTTTTAACAACTTTTGAAGAACTTCACCCAAGGAACATCTCTGCAAAATTTCAGCTTGATTGGCCTACTGGTTTAGGAGGAGAAAATTTTTAAAGATTTTTACAGATTTACTAAAGATTCCCATTTTCACATGACGCGGCAACCAGAGTTTTTGACGGAATTAAATTCTTTTAACAACTTTTGTAGAACTTCACCCAAGGAACATCCCTGCAAAGTTTCAGCTTGATTGGCCTACTGGTTTAGGAGGAGAAGATTTTTAAAGATTTTTACAGATTTATTTAAGATTCCCATTTTCACATGCCACGGCAACCAAAGTTTTTGACGGAATTAAATTCTTTTAACAACTTTTGTAGAACTTCACCCAAGGAACATCTCTGCAAAGTTTCAGCTTGATTGGCCTACTGGTTTAGGAGGAGAAGATTTTTAAAGATTTTTACAGATTTACTAAAGATTCCCATTTTCCCATGCCGCGGCAACCACAGTTTTTGACGAAATTAAATTCTTTTAACAACTTTTGTAGAACTTCACCCAAGGAACATCCCTGCAAAGTTTAAGCTTGATTGGCCTACTGGTTTAGGAGGAGAAGATTTTTAAAGAAATTGTGGACGGACGGACAGACGGACAGACGGACGGATGGACAGACGGACGGACGGACGACGGACAACGACCGATCACAATAGCTCACCTCGCACTTTGTGCTCAGGTGAGCTAAAAAGAAGTACCGATTTTATCCACGAAAACCAATGACATTTCTTTTAGCAACATTTTCTTGGGTTTCATTTTACTTCTTGATTATATTTTGTATGTTTTTGATAAAAGTATTAGCAAATAACTAAATTCCAGTAGGATTAGAACTCTGAAAAGGGGTTTCATCATTAATTTCACAGGTGTCATGTACCTATCAATGACCATCGCCGATGCATGTCCATCACTCGAGAGTGTCAATTACCAATTAAGCTTTTTGTTATCCTTGATAGGGGTGTATATTTTCATAGTCAATTAACTATTTTCCAGTAATTAGGCACACTTATGATGACCCTTGACGCATGGCTGCTAATTTTCGAGAGTCAATATGACGCACAGTGACAAATTTTCGAGCGTCAAAATTGCTTCTTTTTTAATTTCTGTGCGTCAAAACCTGAGGTCCCGGGTCAAACAAAAACCCTGATGAGGCAACAGCATTCCAAAATCTTTATTTCTCAACAAAACCAAATGTTGTGGTAACTCAATTGAGTAGCTACAACATAGGGTATATGGTAGTATTGGCGAAATATTTCAAGTCCAAAACACCAATTACACGTATCTAGCTATGATGAAGCAGTTACTTGTAGCAAGCAATTTCTTCATTTTTCAGTGTTTTGTAAAGTTTCTTCTACAGGGACGTCTAAAAGCGACATTGTGCAGGAATGGGTTCAAGTCTTGTTCATGCCATGATTGTATACACACATGTAGACATGTTCCTGTGAATGGGTTCGAACTCATTGTTTCAAATCACACCAGTCCTCGAGACTCACATTTTCAAATTTCATTCAGACTATAGTTTCATTCCGAGGCGATTTTCAAATAGTTCACAATATACCATAATGACAAGCAGTACTCTCATAAAGGACCTATTTTAGGATTTCTTTTTTAATAGAATTCCAAGTTTCAAGTTAGGATGGGGGGGGGGTGTCAAAAATTGATATTTATTTTTTGCAAAATAGACAAAATGAAAATTAAACCTACAGTTCATTCTTATCCATTTTTAACTTGTAGTAACTCAGTTTTGTGTCTCTTTGAAAGGAACTAGTGAATAGAGTTGTGGCAAGAGAAGAGATTGTGTTTTGCATTAATCTCTCCTTTTGCCAAAACATTTCCTCTCCTCAGGCATTTTCATTTTACAAATTTGTGTAGACACATTTGGTAATTGTTGTTTGCAAATCCATTGGGATTTGGACTAATTTGTGATTGGTAGAATGAGAGAAAATGATTCATTTTCATTTACAGTGATCGAAACATTTAAGGGTATGATAAAATTGAGACAGCATTATTCTCAAACTGTCTCTGGTCATATAAGAGGGACATGCACTTGAATACATATGCCATGATTATCACCAGATTTGAAGTAAAGGTATACAAAGTTTTTAAACTTTTTGCAGATTTATTTTTTAAGAATTTCCCTTTTTCAATTCAACAAATTGATGTGTAAAGACAAAATGTCTGACGTTGAAAGGTAAACTCTTGAAACTAGCGGGAACAATCTTGTAACATATAGAACTTCTTGCGTCAGACATGTTTTAAAATGCAACAGATTTCCATATTTGATGCGGCATTCTGTATCTGAACTTTATATTTCAAGCAAATGAATAATGGCCTAAACATGATTTACTAAAACCAAACAGGCAGCGATCAAAGTCTAGTCCATGGGCTATTTGACTTTGGCTCAGCATGTTCCTAATTGACAAACTTCAGAGGACAAGCCATGACTGGTTTCGAAAACCGGCTACAATGGTGTACACTACATGTAACTTGTCCATTTGCATCAGTAATCATGGATAATCATGGTCAACTGCTTCTGGATTTGATTTTACTAAAGGCTATTAGATCTAATCAACTTCTGGCAGTATATAAATTTTTGTTTATCGAACCTGTTGTCTTATGCCCATTAGATAAATTTTAGACATGTTTGTTTAATCTTGAATGATCATTAACAGCCAAATCTGTTTTCCGGACATTTTTTCTAGTTTTCATAACATAGGCCTATCGCAGGCCGTCAAATACTGAGACTAGAGAAGTTTGTTGACGTGTGCGACACTGACGCTCGACAGACACAATTCCATAAAAACAGCATAAAAAGCATTGAATCCGGAGACTGGATTACAGGATTAACACTAGAACTTCATCAAAGTGGGCGCACATTTTGTGCGCAAAATCGTTTTCGGATACACATTACCATAGAAAGAAATAAATGATCATCCTCTAACTAGTCATCTCTCTGGTCTAATTAAAAATACCTGTGCATTTATTCACTCAAAAACATACAAATAAACCTTTTTATCCTTTCACCAGCTATAAATACTGCCTGATAAAGGGGGTATGATAAACTTGTTGATATCAGGTCACATGGTCACGTGATAAGCTTTATCATGTCACTTGATCACGTGACCGACCAGAACTATTTTTGCAGTAGTAGGGGTGCTTTCTAAAGCTCACTTTTAAGCAATAAATGTTTAAATCTTCGGCTAAAACTTATGTCCAAATATAAACATAATTCTCGACTCCCAACTTTCATCGATCGAATTATACATCAGTGACGTAGAGATGACGCAATACATGACGCAGACCTGTATTGTTTATTTCATGGAAGCATACACACGACTTCAGAAAGCAGGATTTTAAAACATAAAAGGATTTAGGGGATTAAGCATTGATATTATTTGAGTGAGGATACTTTTAGAAGTCGCAGCTAAGCAACTAATCTCATGCTTTGTCCATCTTGTGATTTTCTATCAGGGTGGCAATGACTGGGTTTGGTTTTTGCTGCTTAACAACGAATCGTCAGAAAATCTTTGACACGTTAGTTGAGTGATCATTAAGATCGACAAATCTAGGCAAATCATATTCGATGATCAAGGTATGTCTTTGTTGTTTAAGGATTAAGTTATAGATGTTCTTGTTAGTTCGTTCTTTTTATGTCTATTATGAATTAAATTGTGCGAGTTTTCGAAATGTCGACCCCGATGCCCTCACCTCACCAGGGTCAAAACACCATGTTCGGCGGAGAGAGGTTCACTTACATTTACTTATCATGGACATTTTTTAGTCGAATTCTTTTTAAAGAAAGTAACAGGATAAATAGAATAGATGGTTGGTGTCTTGATAAGGAAAAGTTCATCGGGCTCGGCTTCGGAATTTATCCGGTTCGCCTTCGGCTCACCAGATAAATTCCTACGCCTTGCCCGATAAACTTTTCCATATCAAGAAACCGACCATCTATTCTCTATATCTACGCCAGAGAGGCTAATTTGTAATACAAGCGGCGTGTTGAAAAAGACGGCCTTAAAATGTGCACACAATACTTAAATTTCTGATATATACTCACTTTACAGGTGGTTTTCTGTCTGACCGGCCTGAAGACGACGACATTCTATCTCTGTACGACATCTTTTTTATTCAATTTTGAAAGATAAAATGCACTCGGTAGTGTTTAGTCTTCTTTTCTTCCTGCACCACGCCGTGGAACTAATTTTATGACGTCACTGCGAAAGAATTTATGCATAGATTCATTCGCATAAAAATTGATACGGTGTCATGATTAAACTTTTTTTGCGCAGATTATACGGCATCAATATACGAAATTGCAATGAGACTGCTTTACTTAAATTATTAGATACTTCTTATTAGCATACATCCGAAACTTTGGATCTATTTTTTCACAGGAACCGTTCCTTCATTAATTATAAGGCCGTGACGTCATGAACCTAACTGACCCGATCACGTTGACAACTGCTGATTCATGAATATGGTGGCACATAATTTACATTAGACTTTAAAAGCGATTTGATCTTTACCGGGGGGAACCTTCTTTCACATTCTCTCGCCGCGTAAAAGTCTTTACTGGATCACTAGAGTTGATGTAGTTATAAATTATTTTCGATCACTTATAAATTCGAGTCACGTATAGTGTTTGGCACAAAGCTCGATTTGTAGATCTCGGTTTAAATGTTCAGCATGTTTATTTTTAGAAATACGTTTTGGCCTGATAAATTGGTCAGTATCGATGGATTGTTTTCAAAACCGATCCCCACTTATCCAAATTTTGACTTGTCCAAATCCAAAGAAGTTGTAGACGACATTTCAAATGTTTATAAATTAGAAAATAATGACTGGATTTTTAGAAAACATTGTGGGCAAGTGAGAAATGACTTGAAACGCCTAATTTCCATTCCGAAAAGATGGATATAAAGTCTTGGGACTGGGATATCTGTTGGTAAGGAAATTGTAAGTCAAGTCTGGCAATTCTCACCATCCCAGCACTGCCACCAAATGTAAAGTGTACAGAGCTAATGAATTCAGAGTAAAGGATGCTCTTAATGGGTCTACGTAGGATACAATCAACCGTATCTCTCACTGACAGTTTCCTAATTTGCAATTCTCACCGTAAATTACCTCCCCTGAAATCAACACAAGTGTTTAAATAAATTCAAATATGACAATTGAATGATTTACCCCGAGTTTTCCCACTGACTTTAGACCAAATACTATGTACTTGTGTCTATGATAGATTAAGCAGGGTTCGACAGTTATATAAGTTTTACTCAGGCCTGCAGGGCAAGTGGATTCCAATTTGTACAAGTCCTCCTACAGATTTACAAGTGCTACAACCATACTGATTGAACTGTACGATAAAATAAAATATTTAAACCATATCTTTGTTATCGTGCTAATACACAACACTTAAAAGTCATAATCAGCACAGTACTATGCATACTCTCACAATTCGGGAAAAAGTGACTTGTCCCGAAGGCTGGGAGAAGTTTTTCAAAATAAGGAAAATTAAGTAATGAGATTTTAAAGGGAACTTGAATGGAATTGAATAACAAGTTTTGGGATGTTTTCATTGTTTTTATAGGCAAGTAAAATATATTTACAACCAAGTGGTTACATTTTATTTTATATAATGTGCAATTACTATAATATTAATCTTTTCAGTCCTTAACCAATTACCGACCTCCGAGTTTCTTTGGTTTGGAAAATGCAGGAAATCTCGATACGATTACCGGATATGCGATAATCTGGCCAAAAGGTTGATTAGTTGATTGAATGGGGTTTAACGCCACTTTTAAAAGTATTTCAATGATGTCGCGGCGGCTGGGGCACCCTGGTTTTTCTCACAGCAATACTACCACAACATCCTTTCCTAGCCTCAGGCTGCTATCCCACTTAGGTTAAAAATTGTCCACCCATTGGAGAGAGACGAATGTCGGAAAGTTTATGTGTCGCCGCCGGGGATCGAACCAATGACGTCCCATGATTGAAGATTGGGAATCTGATGCGCTACCGACTGTGCTATGACGGCGGCTTCTGGCCAAAAGGCTGTCAAATAGGGAACAGAAGATGCCTACCTGCCCTGTGGTGGTAAATCTGGCGTGTATCGGTAGACTGCATAGTTCGCGGCCTCCGCACATCTCCGGTTACCGGATTCTCGCAAGCGTCGGTACAACATCGACACTAAGGGAATGTTTAATTATCCAACTTTTTCCCAACTGAAGATATTCAATCGGTTCAGTGTCACAGAATAACCTAATTAATCTACAAGATTTGTTGCCTACTTTCCGACAAATGATTGGTATTTACTATAGTTGTGTCCTTTACATACAGAATTCAAATTCATTGATAACAAATTAAAATCTAAATAAGATGAATTGATTTTACCGAAAAGACTACGTAAAATATATTTATTACTTTCTATTCTTGTCTGAACCATTTCAACTCTGGTGTTTTGAAACAGTATGTATTAAATCACAAGAAAAAGTAACCGACAGGCATCTGGTCGACGGACTGGTAATAAATAAATACTGTGACATATTTAATTTAGAAACCATTATCATAGATCCAACCTGTTCTTCTCCAAACAGCCCTCCATCATTAACTGACATAGTCTTAACCAATATCAAAAAAAAAAAAAAAAATGACAAATTAGTCCCTAAAATCGGTACAGGTGTTGATGGCTTATAACCTAAATTTATTAAACTGTCTAAGAATTACTTAACTAATATGATGAATAAAATCTTTTGAAAAATCGCTTTTTCCAAATAGCCTTAGAATTGCACAAGTCACGCCCTCCACAAGAAAAATAGTACTGTAGAAAATCGAATTACCGCCTAACAGTATCCTCCCTATTATCTCTTTTAAGAAGCTTTTTGAGAAAGCTATAAAACTATATATCAGCATTTAGATCTGGTCATGGCTTCAACACTTCTACGCCATATTGAAGAATGAAAACAATCTATAGACGAAAACCACTAAATCTCAGCAGTACCGATGGATTTGTCAAAAGCAATTGATTTGCTTGTTCTATTGAAAATAATGGGTAAAATTTGGGCATCACAAAAGTTTTTTTCGAAAACATATACAAAGGTTCCCTCAAGGAACAATTTTAAGCCCACGTCTTTTTAATGTCTTACAACTAATCGCTGTCCTTTAACTTGTCATTTCTTACGAGAAACAAATACGAAAAGATTGAGCCCTGAGATTTATTTACGATGACTATAATTCCGACTATGAGAGCCTTCTATTAAGGTCCAACTGACCTATCTTAACAACTAAGAAACATGGCTATTAAAACTTTTAAAATAATTAACAAGAATCTTCAATCTATTTGTAATATCAATATGTGATTTGGTTAATATAAAAGAATACTCTTACTCCTTCAGATAAAAAGAAGAGGCCCATGAGGGCCTGAGACGCTCTACTGTTTATCAAGTTTTCCGTTAAAGAAATCTTATATTTAAGGAAGTTAATTGCTTAAAGAAGAATGCATAAAAAAACACAATGGACTTTATCCCATTTATTATTTTGAGAATCAAGCCTTAAGGCCCCTTTTCCCGTGTTTCATTACAGATCCACTTCATTTCCAAAAGGAAGTTTCCATACGACCCTACAATCATAATGTGAAATTTTCAACAGAATCCAATAATTATTGTGGAATTTATCACGTAAACAGGATTGTTTTGGCTGAAATTCAATAAGGACCTTTTTCCTGTGTTTTCTTATAGATCTATTTCATTTCCCAAAGGAACTTGCCTTACGACCCTACAATAGTCCTCTGTGAAATTTTAAAGACAATCTGATAATTGTGAACTTCATCACATAAACTATATTGTTTTGAATGATAATCTGTAAGGCCCCTTTTCCTGTGTTTCCAATGCCACAATTATTCCTTGCATCCTGAAGAGAATCCGATTAGAACTGTTGACTTTATTGTGTTAACGAAGACATTTTAATCAAGTTCTCATGAAACTCATGAAACCACGATATGTTAACTAGGAAAAAAAAAAAAAAAAAAAAAACACCAAAAACATATGGCCCCTTTTTAGATGAGCCTTGACGGTTTGTACCCATTTCTGAAAAGAACCACCCTTATGATTGCACAATCATTCCGTGAAATTTTAATGTGAATCCGGTGAAATCTTGGAAAATCATTGCGTTAACTAGAACATTCAAGATAGTTTTTCATAAGGCCCCTTTTCATGTGGTACTTGCCATATCAGATCCACTGTCAAAATCAACAACTGTAAAGATGGCACAATCAATCTGTGTAATCTGTGGAATTTATTGTATTTATTACGATGTGAGTTTCGTCTGTCCGTAACACAGGGATTTCGGTAGTTGTTGTTGTAAATCATGATGCTGTTTTCTTAGGTAGAAGGCTTAAGTCAGAATGATGAATGTCAAAGGAAAAGATATCAATTTATTGATATTTAATTAAACATATGATATAGATTCACACAGAATAACATAAAACGTTCTAACGAGTCACAGACAGATTTGAATTATTTCAATTTTTGAAACACATTGAAATCCAAATGTTCACCAAGAAGATTCTTTTTTCATTTAAAACACAAGAGTTATACAGTTCTAGATTTAGATGTTTACGTTATCTAACGCAAAGTCATTCTACACAAAGTAATTCCAAGTCAGTTCTCAAGTTCCTGTGCGCCTATTTATATGAGTCCAAATGACTATGGAAATGTGTCCAAATGACTAAGCTTTAATAAAAACATATTATAGGAAATATAGATTATTTGACTTCTAAACCATCAGGATTATAACACATGCCAAGTATGTGTGTTACCACAGCTGATTGCTATAATCCGCTGGCTTGTCTGTCAAACACCTAATATTCACAAAACACAAAAGAAGGTTTCAACACTTTTCTTTATACAGATTAATTCTGCTTCTCAAGAAATGAAATACATATTTGGTAACAAATAAGAATTCAACCCTTAACCAGTGGCACAATATATTAATGAGGATCTTATAGACCCAATATACAAAGGAACACTCCAAATGATGGTAAGATCATTCTATTAAAGTTTGAAGAGAAGGTCTGATAAAGACTCGGGACATTCTTGTGTTAAAAATAATTTTTCATACAGCCCCTTTTCCTGTGATACTAGACAGATCTAGCCTGATTTAAAAAGAAACAATCCTTATTATGGTACAAAATTTCTGTGGACTTTATTGTGGTACAAGGTTTTTTGGATTAAATTTCATAAGAATCCTTTTCCTGTGATACTTGACAGACCAGGTCTAATGTCAACATCAACAGTCATTATTATTGTACAATTAATCTGTGAATGTTTGAAGAAAATCCGATGAAAGCTCTGGACTTGGGAACAAGGATTTATGAATGAAATTTTCATGAGGCCCATTTTCCCGCGTTTCTTGACAGTTCAAACCCTGTTATGAAAAGAATGATCGTTATTACCTTACAATCATTCTGTGAGAGTTTCAACAAAATATGATCAAAGCTGTGGGCTCCATTGTGATAACAGGGATTTTTAATTAAATTTTCATATAGCCCCTTTTCCCACGCTACTTGATGGGCCTGAACCAATTCCAAAAGGTACTATACTTACAAAAGTAGAATCATTCTGTTTGAGTGTGAAGACAACCCAATGAAATATGTGGGCTTTAAAGCATTATTTAAGATTTTTGATTTCAATTTTCATAAGACCCCATTTCCTTTGTTTCCTATGTTTCTCGATGGAACAGACCCAATCTGAAAGGAACAATCCTTATGATGGCACAATCATTCTGTGAAGATTTGAGGTCAATCAGGTGAAATCTGGGGCAACGATGTGTTAACTAAGATTTTTTTTATTAAATTTTCATAAGGCCCCATTTTCCCATGATACTTGATGGATCAAAACGACTTCCGAAAGTAACAATCCATTTTATGGTATAATCAATCGGTTAATGTTTGAAGAGAATTTGTTGAAAACTGTGGACTCTAGTGTGTCAACTAGGATTTTTTAATCGTTTTTTTATAAGGCCCCCTTTCCTGTGTTTCTTGACGGATCGAAGCCGATTTCCCGATTTCGAAAGGAACGAGCTTTATGATGGTACAATGTTTGAAGAGAGTCCGCTGAAAACTGTGGACACTAGAGTGTTAACGAGGATCTTTTAATCAAATTTTGATTAGGCTCCTTGATGGTAAAAACATTCCACTTCCAGACTCTTGAATTCTTTCCCTCGAGTATTGATTTATTCCTATCTTGTGAATATTTATTTCAGATATCTTATGTGATGAAACATGTCTGTATTAAAGCACATATGTGATCAAAGTATGAAGCAAATGTATTTGAAACTCAACTAAAAGTTATAAAATCATCGCGAGCACCCATGATCTAGGTATTTCGCATGGTGATTTGTACTCTAACTATTCGTATATTTACACGTCTTTGCATGTCTTTGTAAATAGGGATACATTGCTATGATAGATACTGACAATAAATAAAACTACACACACGTATGCAAACGCATGCGCAGTTTAGTCAATTACAAACTGCGAAAATAACCGACCGTTGTTGATGAGTTGACTGAAAGGTCTTCTGGTCAAACTATCTGGACCCGAGGTGTGGCCTTTTCGTCGAGATTCTTATTTAGATTTTTAAGAAAATGCGTTCAGTAGATTAAGATTTTTGAGCATCTAAATAAGATTATAGGAATTCTATATGAGGAATTTAAGCGCACTAGATATTGGCTTGAACGAAGTCGAATATTTCATTCATAATAACAAAACTCATTCTGTAAGTCGTCTCAAAAATCCTTTTTATCGAGATTTTTCATCTCGCCGAAAAGAACTCACCTGGGCTGCAGCCTGAAGTAGTTCCGTTGAAATTTCATGTTCTTCTTTTGGCAGAGTGTGCTCGAGTCTTGGCGATAGCTAGAAGTCTAGTAGACCGGTACCACTGTGAAAGTTGACGGCGGTGTCTAGTATCGATAGATCCAGGGGCAGAAGGCGTTAGATCGTCCCGAATAAAGGAAATTTCGAAGTTGTTGTGTTCAATGTAAATTTGTTGTAAAGTTTATCCCTTTATAATGGTATCATTTTCCTTGCATTAATTTAAAGGCAAATGAACACTCTTTAAAGATAAGCTCAGATTCAAATCTCAACGAAACATGTGAAAAGACTTATACACTGCGAAAACTAAGCCTTTTTACTCTATTTTTGATTAGTGAAAAAACGGTCAGTAGTGTAACCTTATGCAGCGTAGATAGGAAAGGTGCTCTAGGCTATAGATCGGACAGGCTTTTACACTTAGACTGGTGAACCTGTCCCATCTGCGCTGCTCTCCGATATCGCTAGATTAGGACAGGCTCACCAGTCAAGCTGTACATTCTACTCGAAGGTCTGTCTTGTTTATAAGTGATAAAAAAATGAACGATTCAAATGTATGAAAGAGCACACAGAACTGGTTTAGAAATTCTACCCTGTTATACTTCAAATTTGTTTGTTCAGTTAGAATTTGTCAGCCAGTCAACTCGCTGTTGATCAGCTCGTACTCAAACTCAAAGTGAATAATGTGTCAGTTTTAAGCTCTACTGGGTAAAGGATAGAAGAGCTATAGCGATGGCTTTTTCCGTCCGTCCGTTAACTTCCTTGTCAACAGTTTTCATCGGATTCTCTTACAGGGTGACCGGTCAACTCGGCCCATTTATAACTCGGCCCACCGGCAACTCGGCCCATCGTATAACTCGGCAACTCGGCCCAAATATATGGTACAGTATAAAGTTATTGGCGAAATTTCATAAAAGAAATATTTAGGGGAGAGGGAACTGTTATTTTTTTTTGTGTGTGTGAATAGGTCCAAACCATAACAAAATATTCTGGTTAATTAAAAAGCTGTCATGATTAATGGCATAAGAAATAACGGTCAATTTGACTTTAAGTGATTGCAGGATTAAAAATTACATTGCAAAACAACAACCATTCTAATCGGCGCCGAATCCAAATATGCTAACAATATGATACCATTTCAATAAAAGAAAATAAGTAATAATCAAAAAATAAGTTACGGGAAATTAATTTGACAAAAGTCTCATATATTATGTAATATTCTTGTATTACTATATACTATATATTTGGGCCGAGTTATTCAATGGGCCGAGTTGACTGGTAACCTCTTACAGACTATCTCGGATTCTCTTCATACGTTCTAAGGATGATTGTATTATCATAAGAAATTTTCTTCTGATATTGGGTGCAGTCCTTTAAAAAAACATGGAAAAAGAGGCTAAACTGAAATTTGATTATAAATTCCTGGTTTACAATCTAGAGTCCACAGTTTTCATCGAATTATCTTCAAACTTTCTCTATTTGAAATCCGTAACACACATGAGTCAACAGTTGTCATCAGATTCACTTCAAACTTTCACAGAATGATTGTACCATAAGGATTGTTCCTTTTTACCGGTAAATTGGGTCTGATCCGTCGAGAAACACAGGAAAGGGGGTCTAATTAACACTTTATCAAAAAATCTATTAATCCTTGTCATGCTGAATTGAAAATCCTGTACAGAAATGCTTTGAAATTAAAGGACTGACAGCACTGGAAGGTTTAATGAAAATTGATTATTTAAACAACTTTGGCTGAAAGGGGACATGCAGGAGGTATATACCAAGATCAGACTGCGCTTATGTGCAGGCTGATCTTTGTCTATACCTCCTGCCAAAACGGGAATATTCCGGGTTCAGCATGACAAGAGTTAAAACTCCTTGTTAACACTTAGAGTCCACAGTTATCATCAGTTTCACTTCAAGGATCCCTTTCAAAATTGGGTCTGATCCATCAAGTATCACGTGAAAAGGGGCGTAAAGAAAATTAAAAAATCCTTGTTAAGACTTGTTTTTATCGGTTTCTCTTCGAACTTTCATAGAATGATTGTACCATCATAAGGATTGTTCCTTTTGAAATTTGGTCTGATCCGTCAAGAAACAGGAAAAGGGGCTTTATGAAAATTGAATTAAAACAATTTTAGTTAATGGACCAAAGTCCACAAATTTCATCGGATTGTCCTCATTCTCTCACAGAATCCTTATACTATTGCAAGGATAGTTCCTTTTAAAATAAGGTCTGATCCATCAAGTAACATGGGAAAATGGGTTGTATGAAAATTTAACTGAAAAACCCTCATTTATGCAATAAATCCAACAGCTTTGATCAGATTTTCACTTTAAAACTTTCACAGAATGATTGTAAGGTTAAAAGGATCATTCTTTTCAAAATGGGGTCTGAACTGTTACACCCAGTACCAGACAATATATTTTAAACTAGTCCAAATTGAAAGAAAATGTAGAGACAATTTTTGGTTGATGAGAATTTAAAAGCAATTTCCACAATGTTTTCCAATGATTTATATTTGAGGGGAGTCAAAAATTGTCATTGTGTGGGAATGGGTTAAGAAACGCGGGAAATGGGGCCTTATGATAATTTCATTTAAAAATCCTTGTTACAAAGTCCAGAGCTTTCATTGGATTTTCTTCAAACTTTCACGGAATGTTTGCACAATAATACCGATCCTTAATGTTGACATTAGGACTTGATCTGTCAAGCATCACGGGAAAAAGTGCCTTATGAAAAGTTCATTTTAGAATCTTTGTACCACAATAAAGTCAACAGTTTTCATCAGATTCTTTTCAATTGTTCAAAGAATGATTGTACCATTATTAGGATTGCTCCCTCACAAATTCCATTTGATTAGTTAAGTATCATGTTAAAAAAAGCATTACAATGATTTCATTAAAAAATCCTCTTAAACATAATTAAGTCTACAGTTTTTTTAGCTCCACTGGCTGAAAGCCATCGAGCTATTGTCATGACGTTGTGTCCGTCATGCATCAGTCCGTGCATCCATCTGTCCGTAAACTTTTACTTTAAAAATCTTCTCATAAAGTATTGAACAGAATTCAACCAAATTTCACAGGAATGATCCTTGTGTGACCCTTTATCAGATTCCTTCAAAGATTTTTGATCAGATTGAAAACATGGCTTTCATGGGCAGCGCTAATTTCCATATATGGTGAAACCTTTAAAAATCTTGTCAAAAACCAATTAAGAGCCGCCGTCATAGCGCAGTTGGTAGCGCGTCGGACTTTCAATCTAGAGGTCCCGGGTTCGATTCCCGACGGCGGCACTCATCCTTTCCGACTATTTGTCTCTCACCAATGGGTCGATAATCGTAGACCTATGTGGGATAGCAGCTGGAGGCTAGGAAAGGATGTAATGGTAGTACTGGTGTGAGAAATACCAGGATTCCATTGTTAGGTGCTCCAGCCGCCGCGATATAACTGAAAGATTGTTGAAAGCGGCGTAAAACCCCATTCAAACAAAACAAACAAAAACCAATTAAAGTATTTCAACCAAATTTTACAGAAAGGATCCTTGGGTGACCCTTTATCAGATTTATTCAAATAATTTTAATAGGATGAAACATTGCTTTAATGGGCAGGGCTTATTCCATTTATGGCGAAGCTTTAAAAATCTTCTCAGAAAGCAATTGATGGATTTCAACCAACTTTTACAGGAATGATCAATGGGTGACCCTTTCTCAGATTCCTTCAAAGAATTAAGTTCCGATGAAAAACATGGCTTTAATGGGCGGGGCTAATTTCCATATATGGTGAAAGCTTTAAAAATCATCTTCTCAGAAACCAGTAGATGGATTTCGACCAAATTATACAGGAATGATCATTGGGTGACCTCTTATTAGATTGCTTAAAAAAGAATTGATTGGCTGTTAACATTGCTGTTAACATTGCTTTAATGGATTGGTCCATATTCAATATATGGTAAACACTAAACAGTGAAAACCTACAATCTGTAGGATGGTTTTCAACCAAATTTTCGGGTTCGACACTAACTTTACTTCAGTGGGATCCCACAGGAATCCCTACCTATTACTTCAGGGTTTCCTCCAGATAATCAGGGATCCGTCCTTCGTATACATTAATACATACACATGCAATCCTGCCCTTCTAAACCCAACTTGAAAAAAAGCTTCGGAAAACATTGTGGATAAATGAATAAATTGCTTGTAACAATTAACATTATTTTCTACAAAAACAAGCAAAAAATAATAGAAAAGAAATCATGAGCATTAGTTGTTACATTAAGATCTATTGTACTGGATCTTTTGTACTAGAGAAATATTGAAGGATCCTAATGTAATCCCTAGATTGCTGGGGTCCCTTCAAATTTTCAAGGATCCTCCGGATCCAGGAACACTGTTAGTGTCGTCCCCAGAAATAGGCCATATCGGAAAATTGCTTATTATACACCCATCAAAGACAGAATGTATTATGGGCTCACTCGTGGCTTCCGATGTCTGGCGTCAGATGTTTGGTGGCGTCCACTTCATTGTCCAGAGCATAACTCTGTCACCTTAAGTCCAATTGACTTGAAACTTGGCAGTCATATCCCTCTCATGATAACGGAGTGCCCTGCACAAGAACTGTAGCTCTACTTAGCTTTTTTTTTAGTTATTCCCCTTTGTTGCTTTTCCCCCGACGGCGGCACTCATCCTTTCCGCCTATTTGTCTCTCACCAATGGGTCGATAATCGTAGACCTATGTGAGATAGCAGCTGGAGGCTAGGAAGGGAAGTAATGGTAGTACTGGTGTGAGAAATACCAGGATTCCATTGTTAGGTGCTCCAGCCGCTGCGATATGACTGAAATACTGTTAAAAGCGGCGTTAAACCCCATTCAATCAATCAATCAATTGTTGCTTTTCATACCTGGATTTTGTCCGGAGCATAACTCTTAAAGTATAATAGAATGATTGTACCATCATAAGGATCGTTCCTTTGAAAATTGGGTATGATCCATCAAGAAACATGGGGAAAAGGGGTCTTATGAAAATTTAATGAAAAATTCCATTAAAAATCCTCGTTTACGCAATAGAGTCCACAGTTTTCATCGGGTTCTCTTCAAACTTTCTCAGAATGATTGTACCATCATAAGGATCGTTTCTATCAAAAATTGGTCTGATCTGTCAAGGAACACGGGAAAAGGGGCCTTATGAAAATTTAATTAAAAAATCCTTGTTAACACTCTAGAGTCTACAGTTTTCATCAGATTGTATTTAAACTTTCACAGAATGATTGTACCATCATAAGGATTCTTCCTTTGGGAATTTGGTCAGATCCATCAGGAAACACAGGAAAAGGGGGGCTATTGAAAATTTTATCAAAAAATCTTTTAAGAAATCATCTTTAACACTCTGGAGTCAATAGTTTTCATCGAATTCCCTTCAAACTTTCACAGAATGATTGTACTATCATAAGGATTGTTCCTTTAGAAATTTGTTATGATCCGTCAAGAAACACAGGAAAAAGGGGCCTTATGAAAATTTTAATAAAAAATCTCATTAATAATCTAGAGCCAACAATTTTCAACGGATTCTTTTAAAACTTTCACAGAATGATTGTACCATCATAAAGATTGTTCCTTTCGGAATCGGATATGATTCCTCAAGAAACATAGGAAAAGGGGCCTTATTAAAATTTAATTCAAAGATCTTTGTTAACACTCTAGAGTCCACAGTTTTCATCTGATTGACTTCAAACTTTCACAGAATGATTGTACCATCATAAGGATTGTTCCTTTCAAAATTTGGAATGATCAGTCAAGGACCACGGGAAAAAGGGACCCGATAAAAACTGGATTGAAAAAGTCCTCGTAAACACAATTAAGTTTTCAACAAATTCTCTTCAAACATACCCAGAATGATTATTACATTAAATGAATTGTTCCTTTCGGAAGTAGGTTTGATCCATCAAGTTTCATGGGAAAAGGGGCCCTATGAAAATTTAATAAAAAAATCTTAGTTAACACATAATGGCCCTAGATTTCACATGATTGACTTCAAACTTTCACATAATGATTGTACCATCATAAGGATTGTACCTTTCAAATTGGGTCTGATCCATTGAGAAACATAGGAAAAGGGGCCTTAGGAAAAAATCACTTAAAAAAATCTTAATTACATTAATGCTTGTAAGTCCACAGATGAGATGGGGTTGTCTTTATACTCAAACAGAATAATTATACTTTTGTAAGAAGACTTCCCTTTGGAATTGGTTCAGATCCATCAAGTAACATGGGAAAATGGGCTATATGAAAATTCAATTAATAAAACCCTGTTAACACAATGAAGCCCACAGCTTTGATCAGATTTTGTTGAAACTTTCACAGAATGATTGGAATGTCATAACTATCATTCTTTTCATAAAAGGGTTTGAACTGTCAAGAAACACAGGAAAAGGAGCCTTATGAAAATTTCATTTATAAATCCTTGTTACCAAGTCCAGAGCTTTCATTCGATTTTCTTCAAACATTCACAGAATAATTGTACAATAGTGATAATTGTTGATGTTTGCATTAGACCTGATCCGTCAAGTATCACAGGAAAAGGAGAATTATGAAATTTAATTTTAAAATCATTGTACCACAATAAAGTCAACAGTTTTCATCAGATTCTGTTAAAACTTTCACAGAATGATTATTCCATCATGAGGATTCTTTCTTTTCAAATTAGGCGTGATCTGTTTAGTATCATGGGAAAAGGGGCCTTTTGAGAATTTTATCTATAATCCTTGTAACCAAGTCCAGAGCTTTCATTGGATTTTATTCAAACCTTCACAGAATCATTGTACAATAATCACGATTGTTGATGCTGACAAGTATCACAGGAAAAGGAGCCTTATGAAAATTTTATTTTAAAAATTTTACACCAAGATAAAGTCTGCAGTTTTCATCAGATTCTGTTCAAACTTTCACAGAATGTTTGTACCATCATAAGGATTGTTTCTTTCCAAATTGGGCCTGATCTGTCTAGTATCATAGGAAAAGGGGCTGTATGAAAAATAATTACCAAATCTTCATAAACACAACAATGCCCTCAGTCTTTATCAGAATCTCTTCAAACTTTAATAGAATGATTGTACCATCATTTGGATTGTTCCTTTGTAAATCAGGCCTGATTGGTTAAGTGACACAAGAAAAGGGACCTTATGAAAATTTTATCACAAAACATCATTATTACAATAAAGTCCTCAGTCTTTATCATTTTCTTCAAACTATCATTAGGATTGTTCCTTTGTACATTGTGTCTGATTTGTTAAGTTTCACGGAAAAAGGGGCCTTATGAAAATTGTGTCACAAAAATTCTTGACACAATTCAATCCACTGTTTTCATTGATTCTCTTTAACTTTTAAAGAATGATTGTACCTTCATTAGAATTGTTCCTTTTGAAATTTGGTTTGTTCTGTAAAGTATCATGAGAAAAGATTTCACTATAAACTCATTAACACAATAAATTCCACAGATTAAACAGATTGATTGTACCATCATTCCAATTGTTGATTTTGACAGTGGATCTGACTATGGCAAGGGTCACATAAAAAGGGGCCTTATGAAAAACTCTCTTAAATATTCTGGTTAACACAATGATGTCCCTTGATTTCACCGGATTCACTTCAAAATATCAGAGAATGATTGTACAAATACTTAAATGGTTCTTTTCAGAACTGGGTACAATCCATCAAGTATCATGTAAAAAGGGGCCATATGATTTTTTTTTTTAAATATTCTAGTAAACATAATGAAGTCCCAATATTTCATCGGATTCACTTTTAACTTTCACAGAATGATAAAACCAACAGTAAAATATCATGGGAAAAGGGGCCTTATGAGAACTTGAATTAAATATCTTTGTTAACACAATAAAGTCAACAGTTTTATTGGATTCTCTTCAAAGATCCATGGAATAATTGTGGCATTCGAAACACAGGAAAAGGGGCCTTACAGATTATCATTCAAACATTTATGTGTATGTGATGAAGATCACAATCATAATCAAATTGTCTTTTAAATTTCACAGGACAATAAGGAATCGGGTTGTAAGGAAAGTTCCTTTTGGAATGAAATTGATCCATCAGAAAACACAGGAAAAGGGGCCTTATTGATTTTCATTCAAAACAATCCTGTGTATGTGATAAAGTCCACAATTATTGTCAGATTCTGATGAAATATTCACTGAATGATTGTAGGGTCATAAGGTAACTTTCTTTTGGAAATGGAGTGGATCAGTCATGAAACATGGGAAAAGGGGCCTTGAGGATTGTTGCTTAAAATGATAAAGGGGATAAAGCCCTTTTTTTTACTTTATGCATTCTTCTTTGAGCAATTAACTTCCTTAAATACCAGATTTCTTTAACGGAAAACTTAATAACCAGTAGAGACTCTCAGGCCCTCATGGGCCTCTTGTTTCAAGTTATACCCCTTTGCCGTTTTCCGTACCTAGATTTTGTCCAGAAGATATCTCTAAAAATATAAAAGCTATGATTATGAAACTTTATTGGTGGATAGATGTCAACAATTGAGAGTGCAGTGCACAAGAACTTTAACTCTACCTAGCTTATTTTTTGAGTTATTCCCCTTTGTTCTTTTTAGCTCACCTGAGCACAACGTGCTCAAGGTGAGCTTTTGGTATCACCTTTTGTCCGTCGTGCGTCGAAGGCGTCAACAATTCTTTAAACATCTTCTCCTCAGTAACCATTGGGCCAATTTCAACCAAACTTGGTAGGAATGTTCCTTGGGTGACCCTTTTCAATTGTTGTTTGCGAAATTTTGATTGACGCCCAAATGTGGGCGTGGCAGTTTTTGACTTTGAAATCTTTAAACATCTTCTCCTCAGTAACCATTGGGCCAATATCAACCAAACTTGGAATGAATGTTCCTTGTGTGACCCTTTTCAAAAGTTGATCGCAGAATTCATGCCCAAATATGGGCGTGGCAGGGTGGGGCAGTTTTTGACTTTGAAATCTTTAAACATCTTCTCCTCAGTAACCATTTTGCCAATTTCAACCAAACTTGGCATGAATGTTCCTTGGATGACCCTTTTCAAAAGTTGTTCGCAGAATTTTGTTTCATGCCCAAATATGGGCGTTGCAGGACGTGGCAGTTTTTGACTTTGAAATCCTTAAATATCTTCTCCTCAGTAACCATTTGGCCAATTTCAACCAAATTTGGTATGAATGTTCCTTGGGTGACCCTTTTCAAAATTTGTTCGTGGAATTTCGATTTATGCCCATATATTGGCATGGCCGTCTTTGTCTTTGAAATCTTTAAACATCTTCTCCTCAGTAACCATTGGGCCTATTTCAACCAAACTTGGCATGAATGTTCCTTGGGTGACCCTTTTCAAAAGTTATGGTGGAATTTTAATTTTTGCTGAAATATGGGCGTTGCAGGGCGTGGCAGTTTTTGTCTTTGAAATCTTAAAACATCTCCTCAGTAACCATTTGGCCAATTTCAACCAATCTTGGCATGAATGTTCTTTTGGTGACCCTTTTCAAAAGTTGTTGTAGAATTTCGATTCATGCCTAAATATGGGCGTGGCAGTTTTTTGACTTTGAAATCTTTAAACATCTTCTTCCAGTAACCATATGGCCAATTTCAACCAAACTTGGCATGAATGTTCCTTGGGTGACCCTTTTCAAAAGTTGTTCGCAGAATTTTGTTTCATGCCCAAATATGGGCGTTGCAGGACGTGGCAGTTTTTGACTTTGAAATCTTTAAACATCTTCTCCTCAGTAACCATTTGGCCAATTTCAACCAAATTTGGTATGAATGTTCCTTGGATGACCCTTTTCAAAATTTGTTCGTGGAATTTTGATTTATGCCCATATATGGGCGTGGCAGTTTTTGTCTTTGAGATCTTTTGGTGACCCTTTTCAAAAGTTGTTGTAGAATTTTGATTTATGCCCAAATATGGGTGTGGCAGTTTTTTGACTTTGAAATCATTCAACATCTTTTCCTCAGTAACCATTGTGCCAATTTCAACAAAACTTGGCATGAATGTTCCTTGGGTGACCCTTTTCAAAAGTTGTTCGCAGAATTTTGTTTCATGCCCAAATATGGGCGTTGCAGGACGTGGCAGTTTTTGACTTTGAAATCTTTAAACATCTTCTCCTCAGTAACCATTTGGCCAATTTCAACCAAAATTGGCATGATTGTTCCTTGGGTGACCCTTTTCATAAGTTGTATGCAGAATTTTGATTCACGATGGAATACGGCGTGGCAGGGTGGGCAGTTTTTGACTTTGAAATCTTTAACATCTTCTCCTCAGTAACCATTAGGCAAATTTCAACCAAACTTGGCATGAATGTTCCTTTGGTGACCCTTTTCAAAAGTTGTTCTAGAATTTTGATTGATGCCCAAAAAAGGGCCTGGCAGGGTGGGGCAGTTTTTGACTTAGAAGTCTTTAAACATCTTCTCCTCAGTAACCATTGGGCCAATTTCAACCAAACTTGGCATGAATGTTCCTTGGGTGATCCTTTTCAAAAAGTGTGTGGGAAATTTTATTGACGCCAAAATATGGGCGTGGCCGTTTTTTATTTAGAAATCTTTAAATATCTTCTCCTCAGTAATCATTTGGCCAATTACAACCAAATTTGGTATGAATGTTCCTTAGGTGACCCTTATCGAAAGTTGTTTGAGAATTTTGTTTGACGCCCAAATAATGGCTTGGCATTGTGGGGCAGTTTTTTTACTTCGAAATTTTAAATATCACCTCAGTCACTATTGGGCCAATTTCAACTAAACTTATATGAATATTCCTTGGGTGACCCTTTTCAAAAGTGTTGGCAAAATTTTGAATCATCTTACATTAGTCAGGTGAGCGATTTCAGGGCCATTCTGGCCCTCTTCTTTATATTTTGATTTTGTCCGGAGCATATCTCTGAAAGTGTAATAGCTATGATCATAAAACATTATGGGTGGATAGATATCATCAAGGAGAAGTGCAGTGTACAAGTACTGTAACTCTTCTTTGCCTATTTTTTGAGTTATTCGCCTTTGTTGTTTTATCATACTAGATTTTGTCTGAAGCGTATCTCTGAAAGTATGACAGCTTTCATCATTAAACTTTATGGATGGATAGATATCATCAAGGAACATATCTTTTTTTCAAATCTCTTATGGTGTAACAGTCTTTGGTTTTCAAAACCTCATGATAACAAGAAAAAACGCCATAATCATAAGTTATCATTGTGAATTGTTACTTTTTCTTGAAATTAGACTTAAATTTTAATCCCCTTCCCCAGTCAACAACCAGCAGTGTTACGAGCGTATTTTGTGACAATCTGCCACCTTGTTTCATATTTGATGACATTTTCTTGTATTTGAAAGTAAAGAATAAAACAAACATTTGAAATGGCCTTTCTTGAACAGCAAATTTTTTACAGTCAGTTAAGAGGATATATAAAGGATTAAGTTGTATAGTGGGTTTTTGAGACATCATGTTATGTTTTGGTTCTTGATATTTACCCTGGGATGCCTGATATGCACTAATATAGCATGCAAAGTCACAAAAATGAAATGAAAATTAAATATCAATTTTCTCATAGTGTTTTTAGCTCACCTGAGCATGAAGTGCTCTGGGGGAGCTATTGTGATCAGGCATCGTCTGTCCCTCCGTTCACAATTACAAAAAATATCTTCTCCTCTTAAACTCACCATGGAATTTCAACAAAACTTAACAGAAATGATCCTTAGGTCATGCTCTTTTTAAATACTTCAAAGAATTGAAATCCCTAGTCTGCAAAACCTTTGAATTTTTATGGGTCTAAAATTTTGCAAAGCAGGAAAGGGTTAAATGTTCAAATTTGTATGTCCTGGGGTCACTATGTACATTGAAGTAGATGGTGAAGGCTATGAAAATCTCATCCTCATAAAGCAGTTGATGGATTTCTTCCTAATTTCGCAGGAATGATTCCTCGGTGAAGCTTTATCAGATTCTTTTTAAAAAATTGGATTTCAACCGAATTTCAGAGAATTTATCCGTGTGTTGCCCTTTAATAGATTCCTTCAAAGATTTTGATTGGATGAAAAACATGGCTTAAATAAGCGGGACTAATTTCCTTATACGTTAAAATCTTTGAAAATATTTTTAGCTCACCTGAGCACGATGTGCTTTGGGGGAGCTATTGTGATCGGTCATCGTCCAGCGTCCGTCCATCAATTCGTCCATTCACAATTACGAAACAATCTTCTCCTCCTAAACTAACCATGGAATTTCAACAAAACTTCACAGAAATGATCATTAGGTCATGCTCTTTCAAAATACTTTAAAGAATTGAAATCCATGAAGAACTCTGGTTGCCATGGCAACAGAATGAAAAAACTTAAAAAATCTTCTCCTCCCAAACCGTAAGGCCTATAGCTTTGATAACTGGTACAAATTATCATCTATTGACCCCCTACCAAAATACTCAGTATTCTGAAAATTAGCCCTTTTCTGTGCGATTCCTGATTTTACATAGAAATAAAGAAGGAAAACTTAAAAAATCTACTCCTCCCAAGCTGTAAGGTCAGAGCTTTGATATTTGGTAAATCATCAATTTTTGACCCTCTACCAAAATATTTCAAAGAATTACCATATTCTGAAAATAAGCCCTTTTCTGTGCGATCACTGATTTTACATAGAAATAAAGAAGGAAAACTTTATAAATCTTCTTCTCCCAAACCATAAGGCCTAGAGCTTTGATATCTGTTTTACATCATCTTTTTACCCTGTACTAAATACTTCAAAGAATTACTGTATTCTGAATATTAGCCCTTTTCTGTGCGATCCCTGATTTAACATAGAAATAAAGAAGGAAAACTTTATAAATCTTCTTCTCCTAAACCATAAAGCCTAGAGCTTTGATAATTTGTATAAATCATCATCTATTGACCCTCTACCAAGATACTTCAAAGAGTTATCACATTCTGAAAATTAGCCCTTTTCTTTGCAATCCCTGATTTTACATATAAATGAAGAAGGAAAACTCTAAAAATCTACTTCTCCCAAACCATAAGGCTTTTGGTACAATCATCATCTATTTGCCCTCTACCAAAATAATTCTTAGAATTACCATATTCTGATAATAAGCCCTTTTCTTCGCCATCCCTGATGTTACATAGAAATAAAGAAGGAAAACTTAAAAAACCTTCTTCTCCCAAACCATAAAGCCTAGAGCTTTGATATTTGGTATAAATCATCATCTTTTGACCCTCTACCAAAATACTTCAAGGAATTACTCTATTCTAGAAATTATCCCTTTTCTGTGCAATTTCTTATTTAAAATAGATTTAAAGAAGGAAATCTATAAAAATGTTCTTCTCCCAAACCTGATAAAGCCTTGAGCTTTGATATTTGGTTTGTTATAATACCTATTGACCCTGTACTAAAATACTTCATAGAATTACTGTATTCTGAAAATAAGACCTTTTCTGTGCAATCCCAGAAGGGAATAAGGTAGGATATCATAAAAAAATGTTCTCTTTCTATACCATTAAGCCTAGAGCTTTGATATTTGGTATGTATTAATGCCTATTGACCCTCTACTTTATTACTTCAAAGGATTACAGCACTCTTGAAATTAGCTCAACATGGTTGGGTTTACACTATACCTAGCATTAAAGGAGAAAATCTTTAAAAAAAAATCTTCTTCTCAAAAATGAATATTATATCATAAAGCCCTGAGCAATCATACTCAGGGAAGCGATATAGGACCATCATGGTCCTCTTGTTTCAAAAACCAGTTGATGGATTTCAACCAAATTTTTAGGAATGATCCTTGTGTGACCCTTTATCAGATTCCTTAAAAGAATCATTGATCAATAAAAATTATGACTTTAATGACCAGGGCTTATTTCCATATATAGTACGCCATGGCGCAGTGGTAGCACATAGGACATGTCAAGGGGTTCTGGGTTCGATTGTTGGCCTTCACAACACTCTCTCACCAATGGCCTAATCTTCAATCATGTGATGTCATGGGTTCGATCTCCAGCGGTGGCACATATTCTTTCCGACATTTGTCTCTCACCAATGGGTGGACAATCGTAAACCTATGTGGGATAGTAGTTGGAGGCTAGGAAAGGATTTAGTGGTAGTACTGGTGTGAGAGAAAACTGTTAAAAATTGCGTTAAACCCAATTCAAGTTCAGGTAACTGGTTTCTGAGAATATTTATAAAGTTTTCCGTATATACAATATATGAAAATTAGCCCTGCCCATTAAAACCATGTTTTTCATCTTATCAAAATTCTGTGAAGGATATTGATCATATTATTGATAAAGGGTCACCCAATGATTATTCCTTTAAAATTTGGTTGAAATCAATCCGCTTGTTTATGAGATATTGGGTTCAGTCCTTCAAAAAACATGGAAAAGAGGCTTAACTGAAATTTGATTATAAAATTCCTGGTTTACAATCTAGAGTCCACAGCTTTCATCGAACTATCTTCAAACTTTCTCAGAATGATTGTTAAGTCATAAAGATTGTTCCTTTTGAAATTGGGTCAGATCCGACAAGAAACACAGCCTAATGAAAATTTGATCGAAAAATCTATTTGAAATCCTTAACACACATGAGTCAACAGTTTTCATCAGATTCACTTCAAACTTTCACAGAATGATTGTACCATAAGGATTGTTCCTTTTTAAATTGGATCTGATCCGTCGAGAAACACAGGAAAGGGGGTCTAATTAAAACTTTATCGAAAAATCTATTAACCCTTGTCATGCTGAATTGAAAATCCTGTACAGAAATGCTTTGAAATTAAAGGACTGACAGCACTGGAAGGTTTAATGGAAGGTCAACATTTCTTTGAAAATTGATTATTTAAACAACTTTGGCTGAAAGGGGACATGCAGGAGGTATATACCAAGATCAGACTGCGCTTATGTGCAGGCTGATCTTTGTCTATACCTCCTGCCAAAACAGGAATATTCCGGGTTCAGCATGACAAGAGTTAAAACTCCTTGTTAACACTTAGAGTCCACAGTTATCATCAGTTTCACTTCAAGGATCCCTTTCAAAATCGGGTCTGATCCATCAAGTATCACGTGAAAAGGGGCGTAAAGAAAATTAAAAAATCCTTGTTAAGACTTGTTTTTATCGGTTTCTCTACAAACTTTCATAGAATGATTGTACAATCATAAGGATTGTTCTTTTTGAAATTTGGTCTGATCTGTCAAGAAACAGGAAAAGGGGCTTTATGAAAATTGATTTAAAACAATTCTAGTTAATGGACCAAAGTCCACAAATTTCATCGGATTGTCCTCATACTCTCACAGAATCCTTATACTATTGCAAGGATAGTTCCTTTTAAAATTGGGTCTGATCCATCAAGTAACATGGGAAAATGGGTTGTATGAAAATTTAATTGAAAAATTCTCATTTATGCAATAAATCCCACAGCTTTGATCAGATTTTCTCTTTAAAACTTTCACAGAATGATTGTAAGCTTAAAAGGATCATTCTTTTCAAAATGGGGTCTGAACTGTTACACCCAGTACCAGACAATAGATTTTAAACTAGTCCAAATTTAAAGAAAATGTAGAGACAATTTTTGGTTGATGAGAATTTAAAAGCAATTTCCACAATGTTTTCCATTGATTTATATTTGAGGGGAGTCAAAAATTGTCATTGTGTGGGAATGGGTTAAGAAACGCGGAAAATGGGGCCTTATGATAATTTCATTTAAAAATCCTTGTTACAAAGTCCAGAGCTTTCATTGGATTTTCTTCAAACTTTCACGGAATGTTTGCACAATAATACCGATCCTTAATGTTGACATTGATCTGTCAAGCATCACAGGAAAAAGTGCCTTCTGAAAAGTTCATTTTAGAATCCTTGTACCACAATAAAGTCAACAGTTTTCATCAGATTCTTTTCAATTGTTCAAAGAATGATTGTACCATTATTAGGATTGCTCCCTCAGAAATTCCGTCTGATCAGTCAAATATAATGTTTACTCTTGTCATGCTGAACCTGGAATATACCTGTTTTGGCAGGAGGTATAGACAAAGATCAGCCTGCACATAAGCGCAGTCTGATCTTGGTCTACACCTCCTGCTTGTCTCCTTTCAGCCAGAGTTGTTTGAATTTTCAATTTTCAAAAGAAATATTGACCCTTATCAAACCCTTCAAGTACTTTGATCTTAAAGCAATTCTTTATAGGATTTTTTATTCAGCATGACTAGGGTTAAAAAAAAGCATTACTATGATTTCATTAAAAAATCCTCTTAAACATAATTAAGTCTACAGTATTTTTAGCTCCACTGGCTGAAAGCCATCGAGCTATTGTCATGACGTTGTGTCCGTCATGCGTCCGTCTGTGCATCCATCTGTCAGTAAACTTTTACTTTAAAAATCTTCTCCTCATAAAGTATTGAACAGAATTCAACCAAATTTCACAGGAATGATCCTTGTGTGACCCTTTATCAGATTCCTTCAAAGATTTTTGATCAGATTGAAAACATGGCTTTAATGGGCGGTGCTAATTTCCATATATGGTGAAACCTTTAAAAATCTTGTCAGAAACCAATTAAAGTATTTCAACCAAATTTTACAGAAAGGATCCTTGGGTGACCCTTTATTAGATTTATTCAAATAATTTTAATCGGATGAAACATTGCTTTAATGGGCAGGGCTTTTTCCATTTATGGCGAAGCTTTAAAAATCTTCTCAGAAAGCAATAATTGATGGATTTCAACCAACTTTTACAGGAATGATCAATGGGTGACCCTTTATCAGATTCCTTCAAAGAATTAAGTTATGATGAAAAACATGGCTTTAATGGGCGGGGATAATTTCCATATATGGTGAAAGCTTTAAAAATCTTCTTCTCAGTAACCAGTGGATGGATTTCAACCAAATTATACAGGAATGATCATTGGGTGACCTCTTATTAGATTGCCTAAAGCCATTGGTCACCCAATGATTATTCCTTTAAAATTTGGTTGAAATCAATCCACTTGTTTATGAGATGATTTTTAAAGCTTTCACCATATAATTATGGAAATTAGCTCTGCCCATCAAAGCCATGTTTTCATCGGATTGAAATTATTTGAAGGTATCTGACATGGGTCACCAACTAAGAATTATTCCTGTGAAATTGGGTTGAAATTCATCCACTGGTTTCTGAGAAGAAGATTTTTAAAGATTTTATCGCTTATGGAAATTAGCCCTGCCCATTAGCTCATTTTCACATAATAAAATTTTAGACTTGTACAAATTAAAAAAAGTTGCAGACTACAGTTTTAAGTTGGTGGAATTATAAAATTTTGTTTTCTAAGGTATAAAACAGTGTGGATAATGATGAAATTGCTTGATGTGTATAAAAAAGCGTGATTGTGTGGGAATGGGTTGAAGACATGTTTTTCATCCAATCAAAATTTGTTGAAGGAATCTGATGAAGGGTCACCCTGAGGATCATTTCTGTGAAATTAAGTTGAATTCTGTTCAATATTTTCTGAGGAGAAGATTTATTAAGCAAAAGTTTACAGAAAGACGCATGCACACACATGGACGGACACATGACAGCTTCTTAGTGGAGCTAAGAATGGGAGTTTGAAATGCTTCTCTAGAAATGTTAAAAAAGATTTGAGTGACTAGAATATATTTGCCAGATATGGCAAAGATGATGCAGTTTATATTAAATTCCAAATAGCATTTGCTTTATTGGTACATTCAGGGATGTGGAGTGCTACAGGCATTGAAGGGCCTCTAGTGTTTTATTAGGTCACCTGACCGAATGGTCATGGTGAACTATTGCAATCATCGTTTGTCCGTCGTCCATCGTCCGTCGTCTGTTAACTTTTAAACATTTTCATCTTCTTCTCAAGAACTACTTGGCGGATTTCAACCAAACTTGGTAGAAAGCATCATTTGTGAAAATAGGGGTTCTGGGGGTCATAGGGGCCCCAATCGGGGGCAAAAAGGGGTAATTTTTGGTTCTTCTTTAAAAATCTTCTTCTAATAAACTGTTAATGCCAGAGCTCAAATATTTTGTGTGCATGACAACTAGGACAGGTATATTATAAATTGTGAAATTCATGCCCCTGGGGTCATGTATGGGGCCACACCCAGAGGTCAAAGTTCATCATGTTAAAAAATTCACATTTTCATCTTCTGATGAAGTACAAAGCCAATTTCAAACTAACTTGGTGAAAAGCATCATTGGGTAATGGTTATTCGGATTTGTGAAAATTAAAAGGCTGGGGGGGTCAGGGGGCCCTAAAATGGGGACCAAAAGGGGGTCATTTTTGGTAACTTTTAAATGTTTCATCTTCTTCTCAAGAACTACTTGGCGGATTTCAACCAAACTTGGTAGAAAGCATCATTGGGGGATGCCAATTCAAGTTTGTGAAAATAGGGGTTCTAGGGGTCAAAGGGGCCCAAATAGGGGGCAAAAAGGGGTAATTTTTGGTACTTCTGGAAAAATCTTCTTCTGCTAAACCGTTAATGCCAGAGCTTAAATGTTCTGTGTGCATGACAACTAGGACAGGTATAGTATGAATTGTGAAATTCATGTCCCTGGGGTCATGTATGGGGCCACACCCAGAGGTCAAAGTTCATCATGTTAAAAAATTCACATTTTCATCTTCTTCTGATGAAGTACTAAGCCAATTTCAAACTAACGTGGTGAAAAGCATCATTGGGTACTGATTATACAGATTTGTGAAAATTAAAAGGCTGAAGGACAGGGGGGCCTAAAATGGGGACCAAAAGGGGGTCATTTTTGGTAACTTTTAAACATTTTCATCTTCTTCTCAAGAACTACTGAGGGGATTTCAACCAAACTTGGTTGGAAGCATCATTAGGGGATGCCAATTCCAGTTGGGGGGGGGGTAAAAGGGGTCCTAGTTGGGGGCAGAAAGGGGTAAATTTTTGTACTTCTTAAAAAATCTTTTTCTAATAAACCCTAAATGCAAGAGCTTAAATATTTTATGTGTATGACTAGTAGGACAGGTATAGTAAAGTTTGTGAAATTTATGTACCTTGGGTCATGTATCGGGCTACGCCCAGGGTTCAAAGTTCATCATGTTAACCCATTCCAACTCAATCCCTCCTTTTTACGCCCCTCGAGAAAAAAGCTTTAGAAAACATTGTGGAAAATGAAGAAATTGCTTGTATCAAGCAATTTCTTCATTATCCACAAGGTTTTCTATCAAAAAAGACAAAAAAAATCAAAATTCCATCAACTTGAAATTGTCGTCTGCAGCTTCTTTCAATTTGGACCGGTCTAAAATTTTGCTGTGTTGGAATGGGTTAAGAAATTCATATTTTTAGGTCACAACCGAATGGTCATGGTGACCTATTGCAATCATCGTTTGTCCGTCGTCCGTTGATTTTTAAACATTTCTTATCGTTTTCTCAAGAACCACCGGGCAGCTTGGCTTAGAGTTTTTATATTTTGTCTGTAGCAACCATCATCTAGAAGACTTCTAGCAAGATTTTTTAAATTATGGTACAGGGCTCAAAAGTATGCCATCATTTGAAACTAACTCTGAAGATGATGGAGCTTTGATATTTCGTATGTAGTATCATACCATGGATATTTCTCTTGTTTACACAATAAAGTCCACATTTTCAGCTACACTAACCAAAGGCCAGCGGGGCTATTGTCATAGTCCTGTGTCCGTCATGCATCTATGAATGCGTAAACTTTTCTTTAAACAACTATATCTTGAAAAATACTGGGCCAATTTTTAACCAAACTTAACAGGGGTGTTCCTTGCACAATCCTCTCTGGTTGCTATGGAAACAAAATTAATTTCTAACAGAAATTTTGATTGCAAAATTCTTTAAAACTACTCGGTAGATTCTAATCAAATTTCACATGAATGTTCCTTTGGTGGACCTTTTTCTAATTCTTTCAAACAAAATCACTTGTCTTGATGCTCTTTTACTCAGGTGACTGTTAAGGCCCACTGGGCCTCTTGTTCCTCATCTACCAGTTTATGTCCTGTGGTTGTCTTTGTATTGTTCTGTATGTTATACTATCCTTAAATTTCTTGCATGCTAATTGATCACAGATGTCGATGCGCCATGAAACACCAGTCAATCAATTTTGTAAATTTCATAGGATGGTTTTAGGGTTAAAAGGAAAAGAAAGTGGATCTGTCATAAAACATGTGAAAAGGCGCCTTAAGAATCTTCACTAAAATTATTCTCTATTGGGGATAAAGTGTCGATAATTATTATCAGATTCTCTTGAAACTTTCACAGGATGGTTGTTGAGTTCTCTCTGAAATCAAGTGGGTCTGTCTGAAAACATGGAAAAAAGGGGCCTTTTGTTTTTGTGATCTAGCTGTGTCTGTTGTCCATCGTCCTTCTTCCGTCATGTGTCAATAAGGTGTGCACTCTAGAGGCCACAATTTTGGGTCAAATGTCTTGAAACATGGTCAGAATGTTTGTTTCAATATAACCTTGGACAAGTTTTTAATATTGGGTCATGTGGGGTCAAAATCTCACGTGGGGTGAAAAACTAGGTCACAGGGTAAAATCTTGAAAATAACTTTGTGTGCACTCTAGAGGGCACATTTTTGCCTCAAATCAATTGAAATTTGGTCTGAATATTTGTCTGCATAATATCTGGGTCAAGTTTGATACTTGGTCAAGTGGGGTCACAAACTACGTCACTAGGTTATATCTAAGCCACACCAAGTGCACTGTAGAGGGCACATTTTAGAATCGTAGATGGCCAAGTGGTATAGGTACTTGACTCGTAATCTGAAGGTCACGGGTTCGAGCCCCACTGTCACCAAGGTGTGTTCATGGGCAAGACACTTAATAGCCAGCCTCAGTCTACCCAGCTGTAAAAGTGGGAAGCAGTGGGGATAAGCCACTGCCTCTCTTTCAGGGACGTGAAAACATCTGGTTTGGCTCACATGGTATAAAAAACAAGGTCACAAGGTAAAATCTTAAATAAACCTTGTTTACACTCAAGAGGTCGAATTTTTAGCTCCCCTGGCTGAAAGCCAGTGAGCTATTGTCATGGCATTGTGCCCATCATATGTGTGTGTGTGCATGTATCCGTCTGCAAATCTTCTCCTTAGAAAGTATGGAACAGAATTCAGCCAAATTTCACAGAAATGATCCTTGGGTGACCCTTTATCAGACTCCTTCAATGAATTTTTATCGGATGATAAACATGGCTTTGATTGGGGGGGCTAATTTCCATATAGGGTGTAACCCTTAAAAATCTTCTTCTAAAAAACCAGTAGATGGATTTCAACAAATTTTACAGGAATGATCATTGGATGACCCTTTATCAGATTCTAAGAAATTTGATCAGCTCATAACATGACTTTAATGGGCGGGGCAAATTTCCATATATGGTGAAACCTTAGAAAATCTGCTCAAAAACCAGTGGATGGATTTGAACCAAATTTCACAGTTATGATCTGTGACCCTTTATCAGATTCCTTCAAAGAACTATGATCGAATGAAAAACACAGCTTTAATAGGTGGGGCAAATTTCCATATCTGGTGATTAAACCTTAAAAAATCTGCTCAGAAACCAGTGGATGGATTTCGACCAAATTTCACAAAAAAAGATTCTTGGGTGACCCTTTATCTGATACCTTCAAAGGACTTTGATCAGATGATAAACATGGCTTTAAACAACATGGTTAATTTCCATATATTGTGAAAACTTTGAAAATCTTCTCAGAAACCAGCCAATGGATTTTAACCAATTTCACAGGAATGATCCACAGATGACCCTTTATCAGATTCCTTCAAAGAATTTTGATTGGATGAAAATCATGGCTGAAATTAGCAGGGCTAATTTCCATAATGTTCAAAACATAGCTTTTATGGTCAAGGCTTATGTCAATATTTAGTATACAATGAATCTTTTTAAAAATTTGTTCATACCCCTTTCATCTGACTCAATAAATGAATTGACTCTTGTGAAATAATGAAATATTAGAAGATTTCATTGACAAGATTTATTTGCCACACTGGTAAATATGATTTGGTTTATATTGCATTCCTAAAAAACTCATTACTTAATCAGTACATTCAGGCCTGTGGAATAATATGTGTGTGATACAGGCTCTCAAGTGCCTCTTGTTCGTTTAAACGATTTGAATTTTTGGCCCAGCTGACCTGATATTTGTTCAGAATGTTTGTCTATATAAAAGTATCTGTCAATTTTTATATGGGGTCAAAAAGTAGGTCAATAGGTCTAATCTAAAGAAATCTTTTCTGAATTTAAACTTTTCTGGCATAAATATCTTGAAACTTTGTAAGACTGTTTGCTCTTGATTTCAAGGCAAGGTTTGATAATGGGTCAAATTTGGCCAAAATTAGTTCACTTCGGCTTTTGGAGTCATTGACTCAGGTGAGTGCTTAAGGGCCAATGGCCGTCTTGTTTCATTCAAATTATTCAAGTTTAAGCAATAAAGTCCATAATTATTATCTTATTCTCTTGAAACTTTCTCAGAATGATTGTAGGGTCATAAGGAAGGAAGGTACTGAGTGGATTCGTTGGAAAACACAGGAAAATGGGCCTTTTGTTTTTCCACTCAAAATATTCTCATTTTAGTGATAAAGTCCACATGTATCACTCAATCTTCTTGTAACTTTTACAGTTATTGTAGAGTAATAGGGATGGTTCCTTCAACAATGGAGTTGATCTGTCAGAAAACACTGGAAAAGTGCCTAAATCCATGCCCACACAATAAAATTTTAGACCAGTCCAAATTCAAAGATGTTGCAGGTGACAATTTAAAGCTCATGAAATCTTTAAAATCTTTGACTTTTTAATGGGTTACAAAACATTGTGGATAATGAAGAAATTGCTTGTGTCAAAACTTTTATGTTGAAAGGCATTTAAAAGCGTCATTGTCGGTGAATGGGTTAAGGATTGTTGCTCAGAATAATAGAGGATAAAGTCCAATTTGTTATTTTCATTTTATGCATTCTTCTTAAGCAATTTATTTCCTTTAGTATTAGATTACTTCAAAGGAAAACCTGATAGCCAGCAGAGTGTTTCAGGCCCTCATGGGTCTCTTTCTTGTATTTTTGTCAATTGTATACAAAATGCACCATTTACACTCACACATATCACATAGGACTTACAGCAAACCACTATCATAATATATTTCACAGATTTTTTTCTTAAATTTCATTACTGTTTTATTCAAGTTCAAGTTGTTAAATCTGGAAGGTCAAGTACTAGTTTAACCCATAAGACAACATTCATGTCATAAATGTCCAAATTCAAAGGATTTGCAGAAGATAATTGTTAGCTCTACTGGCTGATAGCCAGTGAGCTATTGTCATGGAGTTGTCTCCGTCTGTCCTGTCGTCCGTCTGTCCATAAACTTTTCCTTTGAAAGTCTTTTCCTCAGAAAAAATTTCAATGGGATGAAAAACATGGCTTTAATGGGCAGGGCTAATTTCCAAATATGGTAAAAGCTTTGAAAATCATCTTTCCAGAAACCTATCAATGGATTTCAACCAAATTTCACAGAAATGATCTTTTGGTGACCCTTTATCAGATTCCTTCAAAAAAATTTGATCGAATGAAAAACATGGCTTTAATGGGCAGGGCTTATTTCCAAATATGGTAAAAGCCTTGAAAATCTTCTTCCCAGAAACCTATCAATGGATTTCAACCAAATTTCACAGAAATGATCTTTGGATGAACATTTGCTGAATTGCTTCAAATTATTTTGATGGGACGAAAAACATGGCTTTAATGGGCAAGGCTAATTTCCATATATGGTAAAAGCCTTGAAAATCTTTTTTCTCAGAGACCAGGAGATGGATTTCAACCAGATTTGACCAGATTGATCCTTGGATGACTTTTTATCAGATTATAAAAAAGAATTTTGATTGTATGAAAAATATGGCTTAAATGGTCAGGGCTAATTTCCATATATGATATATACTGAAAACTTTGTAAATTTCTCAGAAAACTGTTGATGGATTTCAACCAAATTTCACAAGAATGGTTCTCAGATGACTGTTTGTCAGGTTCCTTCACATAATATTGATCGGTTGAAAACATGCCTATTATGGTGGTGGGTTATGTCCATATCTGGTATACAGTGAAAATTTTACATACTGAATCTTACATAAGTTGACTTTTGTAAAAAAAAAAAATGAAAAATTTGAAATGGTTCTCTAGAACTATTTCAAAGATTTCAATGACTTCAATTCATTTTCCTTATATTCAGTTTATTTTATTATTCACAATGTTTTCTACCGCAAAAGGCAAAGGTTTTAAAGAATTCATCAACTTTAAACTTTTGTCTGCAACTTTTCGAATTTAGACTGGTCGGGTCTAAAATATTATTGTGTTGGAATGAGTTAAAGCATTTGAAAATGCTAAAAGACATATTTGAACCATTGTCATGCTGTATAAATTACTTTACTAAATTGCTGTAAAATCAAAGTGCTGAAAGCACTGATATAACTTGTTGTTCAAAAATCAATGTTTCTCTTGAAAATCAATTTCATAAACAACTCTGGCAGGAAAATTACAAGCAGGAGATGTAGACCAAGATCAGACTGCACTTATGTGCAGGCTGATCTTGGTCTACATCTCCTGCCAAAACCAGAATATTCCAGGTTCAGCATGACAAGGGTTAATAGTAACAAGTCAGTGTGTGAGTCTCGAACTCATTCAACATAATCATTTAGTGGTTAACCTACTAGCCAGATGCACTATTATAGCAAAGTGAAATTTAATTCACAGGGCAGCACATGCTATGAAAAGGAGGAATGATCAATTTCATCAAATGATCAAATCTTAATTCATTCAAAAGTCAGGTATTACGATCAGGTTAAATTTCATCCACAATTTAAAGTGAAAACTTTGAAAAAGTTTGTCTGGTAAATTGCAAAGAATGAATTTTTCTCTAACATGAATTGCCTTCTCTTTAACGGAAACTAAATTACCTGTATCATAAGGAAGGTGTTGGTGCGCCTGTAGTTTATTTCTATTCCTAAATAAAGTAGTAGGCTATCAGTATTTTGATACATTTTCATCCACTACCCTATTTTTGTATGTAAGATCATGTTATGTATGCATAAATTCTCCTTGCAGGATTCCCATAGATGAGGTAGAGATGAAGACGACAGAAATTGGCACAGATTCAAATTTGCGACTAATGACCTGCGAGCTGGGTGTATTGACCAGACCAGATGGATCAGCTACTCTAAGCCAGGGTGATACTTGTGCTATGGTTTCAGTTTATGGTCCTGGAGAAGTGCGTATGAATAAAGAGCAGCTAGACAAAACTACTATAGATGTTGTGTTTAAACCAAAGTCAAGCCAACCAGGTTGTTTGGAAAAAGCTCTTGAAAGAAATATTCGAAGTTCTTGTGAAAGCATTTTACTAGCAAATTTACATCCCCGATCTTCAGTGAACATAATAGTTCAGGAACTACAGAATTCTGGTTCATTCCTAGCAGCATGTATCAACTGTGTGTGTCTCTCGCTGTTAGATGGATGTGTAAACATGAAGAGTATGCTGGCTGCTATCAGTTGCTGTATAGATAAGGACAGAAATATTGTCTTAGATCCAACAAATAAGATTGAAGAGAGCTGTGAAGCCAAGTTTACATTTGTGTTTGATAGTAAAGACAAAAGCATAATTTCAGTGAATGCTGAAGGAAAGCACAGTCTTGAAGAGTTCCAGAAATGCTTGTTTGTTTGTCGTGAAGCTAGTGGTTCAATCTTTGACTTTTTCCGAGATTCAGTGAAACGCAAAATGTCAAAAACAGTTTGAACAAATGAAACATGAATTAAAATTTTCATAACATGTACTTAGAATTGTATTTTAACACAATCCCATTATTTTGCTTTCCCAAAAGTTTTCAAAACCTGGAAGAAAAGGTGCTAATAGCATAACCAACAATTGACCAATGGAATAACCAGTTGAACAATGAAATCATTCATTTAGACCAGAAATGAGATTTTAACTCTGACATTGGCCGCCATTTTTAGCTCACCTGAGCACAAAGTATGAGGTGAGCTATTGTGATCGGTCGTTGTCCATCGTCCATCCGTCCGTCTGTCCGCCCGTCCACAATTTCTTTAAAAATCTTCTCCTAAACCAGTAGGCCAATCAAGCTGAAACTTTGCAGGGATGTTCCTTGGGTAAAGTTCTACAAAAATTGTTAAAAGAATTTAATTCTGTCTAAAACTCTGGTTGCCCTGGCATTTGAAAATGGGATTCTTTAGTAAATTTTTGAAAATCTTCTCCTCCTAAACCAGTAGGCCAATCAAGCTGAAACTTTGCAGGGATGTTCCTTGGATGAAGCTCTTCAAAAGTTGTTAAAAGAATTTAATTCCATGAATAACCCTTGTAACAGCGGTGTATGAAAATGGGAAATTTTAGTAAATCTTTTTTTTTATTTCATAGACTACAAGGCCAAAGGCCTTTATATTTCATATAGAGCTTAATCATATGGTTCTCTATCAAGCTTTTAAATATTTAATCTTAGGGGTCAAAAACGGCCCCACCCCTGAGGTCCGAAAATTGGAAGAATGCTTAATTAGAGCAATTTCAAAAAGACTTCTCCTCTTAAACTATAAGGTCTAGGATATTCATATTTGGTATGTAGCATAACTAGGTGGTTTTGTACTATATCACTAAAAGTTGCCCTCCATGGGTCAAAAAACGGCTCTGCACTGGGGGTCCAAAATTGGGAAAAACGCAAAATTTGAGTATGTTGAAAAAAAATCTTCATTTTAAGGCAGAGGGCATTTATATTTTGAGTGTAGCATAGCCTGGCTGTTATCTATCAATTTTGATTAAATTATGCCTGAAGGTTTGAAAACACTCCTGCCCTGGGTGTCCAAAGTTCGTAAAAATGCTCAATTAGACGATGTTAAACAGTCTTTTCCACCCAATCTACAAAGTCTAAGGCATTCATATTTGGTATATAGCATAACTAGATGGTTCTCTACCATGTTAGCTAAAATCTTAGCCTAGGGATAAAACATGGCACTGCCCCAGAGGTCCAAAATTTTGGAAAACACCCAATTAGAGCAACTTCAAAAGTCTTCTCCTTCTGAAATATAAGGTGAAGGGCATTCATATTTGGTATGTAGCATGACTAAATAATTTTGTACCATGTTACAGGAAAATATGCTCTTAGGATAAAAAATGTCTCTGTACCTGGGGTCGAATATTGCGTAAATCGCATTGAAAGAATTCTTCTTCAATATAGGTCCTAGAGCATTTACATTAAAAACATAGGATAACATTATTGGTATATACCACGTTTATATTCTTTGGACAAACATGGCCCTTCCCAAGGCATCCAAAGTTATGAAAAATGCTCAACAAGAGCATGTTAAAATATCTTCCCCTCCTAATGTATAAGTTGTAATGCATTCATATTTGATTTATAGTACATCCAGATTGTTCTATACCAAGGGTTCTAAAATTACACCATTGAAGTTGCAGACAGTAATAGAGTTTGAGTGTAATCTAAATACAAAGAATTTGAGGGTAGAAAACACTGTGAGAAATGGAGAAATTGCTTGTCACTCACTTTCTCACAATGCTTTTTTGAACCTATTTTCCCTGAGGGTGACAGATTCTGGGATAGTTTGGTAATGGATTGAACTATAAAGCTAAAGGCATTCATTTTTATTCTAAAGCATTGCTGGATTATTTTGTACAAAGCCCAAAATCTTATATTTGTTTTATTTATTTTGCTCAAGTTGTGTCTTTTTTATACAAAAAAGTACTGTAATTTGCAGATACCTCAGGTGAGCGATTTAGGACCATCATGGTCCTCTTGTTTAACTCTACTGGCCAAAGGCCAGAAGAGCTATAGTGATGGCTTTTTCTGTCCACTGTCTATGTCAGTCAGTCCATTTGTTGTCTGTCCATTAACTTTTCCTTGTTAACAGAGTCTAGAGTCCACCGTTTTCTTCGGATTCTCTTCAAACTTTCTCTGAAAAATGGTAACATCATAAGGATTGTTCCTTTCGAAAAAATGGGTCAGATCTGTCCAGAAACACAGGAAAAGGGGGCTTAAGAAAATTTCATTAAAAAAATTATTAAAAATCCTTGTTTACACTCTAAGAGTCCACAGTTTTCACCAGATACTCTTCAAACTTTTACAGAATGATTGCACTATCAAAAGGATTGTTCCTTTCAAATTTTTGTATGATCTGTCAAGAAACACAGGAAAAGGGGCCTTTCGAAAATTTAATTAAAAAATGTATTTAAAATCCTCGTTAATACTCTAAGAGTCAACAAGTTTCATCAGAAATGGTTTTGTACTAAGCCCGAAATATTATATTTGTTATATTAATCTGGTTTCAGGTGCGTCTTTCTTGCACAAAAAAGTGCTTTAATTAGCAGATGACTCAGGTGAACGATTTAGTACCCACATGGTCCTCTTGTTTAGGGGTGAGGCGAAAGGAATGGGGAAAATAAAGTAATTGCTTATACCAATTTCTTCAATGTTTTCCTAAGTTTGTTTTCTTGGGGATGTCATAAAGTGTGGTTTTGTGGGGATGAGTTAATCCATAAGCAGGCAGGTTTGAAAGGGTTGCCCATAACATTAAAAAAAAATGAGTATAAAATTTGCAAAACATTCTCCTTTTCCAACTGAACTATCCATATTACTCTGGGGTATCAAACAAAGAATTTGTGGTAATGGGCTAAACATTTATGTGTCCATTGAAAATTTTCTAGAGACATTTACTGTTATCTATATTTCTGTCTGTCTGTCTCTTTGCTGAAAACTTAACCAACAGACTCAACATTTCCGGTTTGCGTCAATACTATTTGAGTAGCACTATTTATACTTGGTATGTAGATACTTATTTCCAATGCACATTTAATGAAGGTCAAATGCCCAAAATTGATGTCATATTTTATCCCATATCCTCATTACTTTTTCTCAAATTTAAAATGGTTATGATAATGGACTTTAAATGAGATTCACGTGCCGAAGCAGAAAGTAATGTTTAAATTCTTAAGATGATAATTTTTTGTTGGTGAAATTTTAAAAATTATTGCTTTTTTGTGGTGGAAAGAATGGGGATAATAAAGAAATTGCTTGTAACCAACAATTTCTTCAATTTGAATAATGTTTCTTTTCTTATTGAAGGCGCCAAAATGCGTGATTGTGTGGGGATGGGTTAACCCATAAGCAGACAGGTTGGAAAGGGTTATGCATATCATTTTCATAAAAGAGCATAAACATTGCAAAAGATTTTTCTTTTCCAACTGTATTTTACATATCATTTTTATTCAGGGGTATTAGACAAAGGAATAAGAGGTAATGGTTTAAACACTTTGTATACATGTACTATTGAAAGTTATGGGGCATATTGTTTTACCACTGTTTACTTTTCTGTCTATCTGTCTGTCTCTCTGCTGAAAACTTAACAAAATGACTTAACATTTCTCATTCAATGAAGGTCAAATGTCCAACTAAAATCACTGTCATATTTTAACCCATATCCTCATAACTTTTTTCTCACATTTATTCATAATGGTTATGATCAACTTTTAATGAATGAAGATTTATGTGTCCAAGCAGAAAATCATGTTTAAATCCTAAGCCCCGTGACTAATTTTTTTTCTTAAATTTAACAAAACTCAATTTGTTGTAATAGAAAATATGCCCTAATCTATCTATGGGTGGGCATAAAAATGATGTATCAATGTAAGAAAAGTTTAAACATTGTAACTAGATCTCATTGTATTCTTTACTTGGAGAGGGGAAGAACACTTTGGTGTCCTTTATAGCACATATATTTACTATTTTCTTTCAGTAAAGTGCATTTGTTGAATATTTGAAGATAAAACAAAGTTCACAAATCAACTTGCATAGATATCATGTATGTGTTCATTTAGAGTAAAGCATGAGAGTGTCATACTTAACCCTTTCCCAGAAGACATATTGAATGAAAGAATTTGCAGCCGATAGATGCATTTTGACAGAAATCAGCGTGGTAAGAAAAAAATCTTCTCATCCCCAATAAATCTTTAACCCCCTACCAGACTACAAAAACGTTAATATTTCATGACACTAGGTCTCTGTCTACAAAACAGTGTATAATGGGGATGATACAGTTTATTTCTCTGTGCTTTTAAGGGGAAAAAGATGGTTAGATGATATTTCTTTGGTGTTTTAAATGGAAAAAATGCATCATATTGAAAGAGAAGATGAAAAATGGATAAATTGATTGTTGCAAGCAACTTCTCATTTTCCTTTTATGTTTTTAGCTGACATGAGCATAAAATGCAAGGTAAGCTATTGTGATGGTCATTGCCGGTCATCCGTCTGTCTGTCCATAATTTCTTTAAAAATCTTTCTGTAAACCAGTTAGCTGATCAAGCTGAAACTTTGCAGGAATGTTAACTAGGTGAAATTTTTACAAAAGTTGTGAAAAGAATTTAATTCCATGAAAAACCCTGGTTGCCATGGCACTTGAAAATAGGACATTTACTCAATCTTTGAAAACCTTTTTTTTTTTCAGAAACAACAAGGCCAAGGGCATTCTTATTTCATATACAGCAAAACCAGATGGTTCTCCATCAAGTTTGCTAAAATTATACCCATGCAGTAAATATTTAATTAGAGCAAGTTCAAAAGACTTTTCCACGCAAACTGTAAGTCTTAGAACATTCATATTTGGTATGTAGCATTACTAGATGACTTTGTGCTATTTCACTTAAAATTATGCTCTTAGGGCCAAAATAGGGAAAAACGCAATATTTTCCTCAGTATTAGGCCAAGGGCATTTATATTTTGAATGTAGAATGGCCTAGATGTTATCTACTAATTTTTGCCTGTTGGTTAAAAAACGCCCCTTCCCTAATGTTAGAAGTCTGTAAAAATGCTCAATTAAACCATGTTCAACAGCCTTCTCCATCTAATCTGTAAGGTCTAAGGCATTCATGTTTGGTATATAGTTAAACCCGATAGTTCTCTACCATGTTATATTGCGTAAATTGCTCAATTTGAAAAAAAATCTCTTCTTAAATATAGTGCCTAGAGCATTTATTTTACAAATATACAAATATAACTTAACCTTATAGTTATCTACCATGTTTGTAAAGGTTATACCCCTTTGGTCAAAAATGGCCCTTCCAAAGGCATCCAAAGTTATGAAAACACTCAATAAGAAATTGTTTAAATGTCTTCCTCTCCCAATGTATAAGTTGTAATGCATTCATAATTGGTTTACGGTAAATGTACATCTAGATCGTTTTCTACCAAGGATGCTAAAATTATACCAATTGGGTAAAAATGGCCCAACCCCGAGGCCCCAATTTCTGTTAAATGCTTAATTAGAGCAATTTAAAAGTCTTCTCTCAACACTGGTCCACTTTAAAAGAAGTCGCAGATGGTAATTTAAGTTTGATTGAAATTTGAATACAAAGAGCTTTTATGGTAGTAACTACAGAGATCTTTTCTCACAATTTTTATACCCCCGCATCGATAGATCAGGGGCATATTGTTTTACCGGTGTTCGTCTGTCCGTCTGTCTGTCTGCAAAACTTCCAACTAAACATTTCTTTATAACTTCATCCCTAATTAAGTTACAATGCTAATAGTTGGAATGTAGATAGGTCTCAACATGGCGCAACTGGGGAAGGTCATTTCATCAAGGTCAAGGTCAAAATTTCAATCCTTTTCCCTAAGACGTTGCTCAAAAACTTAACCTGCTAACTAAACATTTTCCTATAACTTCATCCCTAATTAAGTCACAATGCTAATATTTGGTATGTATATAGATCTCAACAAAGCCCAACTGGGGAAGGTCATTTCATCAAGGTCAAGGTCAAAATTTTAACCCTTTTCCCTAAAACGTTACTCAAAAACTTAACCTGCCAACGAAACATTTTCCTATAACTTTATCCCTAATTAAGTTACAATGCTAACATTTGGTATATAGATAGATCTCAACAAGGCCCAACTGGAGAAGGTGATTTCATCAAGGTCAAGTTTGAAATATTAACCCTTTTCTCTAAAACAAAGAAAAAAACCAATAAAAATCACCTGTTTCTAAAGAATTCCAGTTTCAGGGGTATGGTGTTTCACAAACATATCTTGCTTTAAACATATTTTTTTGAGGGCGTCCAAATGTGAGATTGTTTGGTAATGGATTAAATTTTAAAGCAATATGCATTCATATTTATTCTTTAGAACTTGATAGTTTTATACTATGCTTAAATCTTATATTTGTTTAATTTAGTTGGCTCAAGCTGTACCTTTTTTAGCTCACCTGAGCACGTAGTGCTCAAGAGAGTTATTGTGATCCCCTTTTGTCCGGCGTCCGTCCGTCGCGCGTCAACAATTTCTTTAAATGGCATCTCATCCCAAACCACGGGGCCAATTTGAACCAAATTTGGCAGAAATGTTGCTTAGGTGGTCCCCTACAAAAATAGCTAAAAGAATTGAAATCCGTTAAAAACTCTGGTTGCCATGGCAACAAAAGTGAAATTTTAAAATAATCTTTAAAAATCTTCTCCTCCTGACCCATTAGGCATAGAGCCTTGATATTTTGCATGAAGCATCAGTATATTGACCTCTTTCAAAATAGCTAAAATCATGATCCTCAGGTCCCCAGGGGCAGAGCCCCAGGGTGGGGGGGTTATATAGATATAAAGAACAATTTTTTAAATGACATATTCTCCCAATTCACAGGGCCAATTTGAACCAAATTTGGCAAAAATGTTCCTTAGGTTGTCCCCTTCAAAAATAGCTAAAAGAATTGAAATCTGTTAAAAACTCTGGTTGCCATGGCAACAAAAGTGAAATTTTAAAATAATCTTTAAAAATCTTCTCCTCCTGACCCATTAGGCGTAGAGCCTTGATATTTTGCATGAAGCATCAGTATATTGACCTCTTTCAAAATAGCTAAAATCATGATCCTCAGGTCCCCAGGGGCAGAGCCCCAGGGTGGGGGGGTTATATAGAAATAAAGAACGATTTTTTAAATGACATATTCTCCCAATTCACAGGGCCAATTTGAACCAAATTTGGCAAAAATGTTCCTTAGGTTGTCCCCTTCAAAAATAGCTAAAAGAATTGAAATCTGTTAAAAACTCTGGTTGCCATGGCAACAAAAGTGAAATTTTAAAATAATCTTTAAGAATCTTCTCCTCCTTACCCAGAAGGCGTAGAGCCTTGATATTTTGCATGAAGCATCAGTTTATTGATCTCTAACAAAAATCGCTTAAATCATAAATCCTCGGGTCTCCAGGGGCGGACCCAGTGGGGGGGTATAGGCATGAAGCATCAGTTCACAGACTTCTTTCTTATTTCTGAAATTATAACCCATGGAAAAAATTTTTTCCTTCTTTCAAATCAGCACTAAAGCCTTGGAATTTGTAATTTAGACTTTTGGATCCCCAGGTTCATAGTCTTTATATGTAATTGTGGCCCACTTGTTTCATAATCCTAACCTTAACATGAAATAAGACTTTTGAAAGAAAAAGAGCCTTTATCTCAGGTGAGCGCCCCAGGGCCAATGGCCCTCTTGTTATACAGTTAAGTACTGTAATTAGCAAAATTAGCAGATGCCTCAGAACATCACGGTCCTCTTGTTATTATTTACTTTTTGATAAATGATTGAATACCTTGCTAGATAGAAATTCTATGTCCTTTATTGTATTAAAACATTAAAAATTCTATTCAGAAAACATGCCCATTGTTTCAGCACTGTGTAAACATGCTGGCAGTGAAAAGTTTGCTTTGCTAACTGGTCATCAGAATGAGTCACTTTTAATGGATTATTAATTGAAATTAATGGCCATATAATAATGGTCCAAAATATTGCAGTTTTGAATAGAAAGATAATGGGGTGTCCTAATTCTGCCACCAAAGCAGGTGACCTTGACCCATTTTAAACATTGGCTCATAAGCCCTCTACTGAGTTGCAACTACAGAAGTAAAATAGCACAAGTGACCTTATTTTAGACAAAAGTGATCCATTATCAAATCTTGTCTAAGAAATCAAGAACAAACATTCTTACAAAGTTTCAAGGTATTTGTGCAATAAAGTAGCTAGTAAATTGGAAGATTTCTTTATATTAGATCTTGCGACCTGGTGTTTAATCCCATGTGACCTAATATCAAACTTGACAAAGATTTTTACGAAGACTAACATCTGAATAAATATCCAGACATTTGAGTAAAAAATGTGGCCTCTAGAGTAACAAAAGGCCTGTGAAACAATGTGAGAAAATATTAGCTTCCTTTAGTTGGAATGCTTATTTAGAAAGTGATTAATCATAGAATGGAACATATACTTTTTTCAGACAAGCACATAGTACATTGTAAAATCAAAGCACTGAAAGTACTGATGATGGACGTCCGTGTTGGCACAGTAAAGTGATATGCCCGTTTAGTGAACAAAATGGCGATTTCCATATAGATAATCTTTTTAACCCTTTACTATACAAACCCAGGATTTTACGTCATTGTAATTCTATTCTTAAACAAGAGGGCCATTGGCCCTTAAGCGCTTACCTGAGTCTATGACTATAGAAGTAAAATAGCAGAAGTAACCTTATTATAGCCAAAAGTGACCTATTAAACCTTGTCTAAGAAATGACATCAAGAACAAACATTCTCACCAAGTTTCAAGGTATTTGTGCAAGAAAAGTGGCAAATTGAAAAGATTTCTTAACCCTTGTCTTGCTGTATAAAATCCTTTTTTGGAATTGCATTAAAATCAAAGGGTGGAGGGCACTGATGGTACTTATTGTTCAGTAATCAATATTTCTTTTTAAAACCAACCTCATTACTTTTCTTGCAGGGAAAATTCAAACAGGGGGTGTAGACAAAGATCAGACTGCACTTATGTGCAGGCTGATCTTGGTCTACATCTCCTGCCAAAAACTGGATTATTCCAGGATCAGCATGATAAGGGTTAATATTAGATCTTGCAGACTAGTATTTGCCCCATGTGACCTAATATCAAACTTGACAAAGATTTTATGAAGACAAACATTTGAATAAGTATCCAGTAAATTGTGTAAGAGTAAAAACAAATTTTTTCTCAGATTTGACCTAGTTTTTGACCCATGGTGACCCAAATTAGAACTTGGTTGAGATATTTTGAAAACAGACATTCTGACCAAATATCAAACCAATTAGGCAAAAATGTGGCCTCTGGAGTGTGAAGGTATTTCTCAAATTGAATTAACTTGACTGACATATCATTGACACTAACATTCTGACCAAATATCAATTGAATTGAGAATATAATGGGATCTCTAGAGTGCACACAAAGTGTTTCTAAAAATTGACCTAGTGACCTAGTTTTTGACCCCATGTGACCCAAATTTTAACTTGGCTGAGAAATTGACACAAACATTCTGGCCAAATGTCATTTGATTTGAGCCCAAAATGTGGCTTCTAAAGTATAAATACATTTTTATGTATGAATATTCAGGCATTAACACAAGGGTTAATTCAAGTAATAAAACAATTTTATTGGTATAAGATTTTCATTTAATTCTTATATTACAAAATGTGTGATAAAATGTTTATTTGATAAAAACATTATACAAAAAGTGATAAATCGGAGATATGTACAAGTTACAATGATTTGTTAAGTAACAGCAGACAAAACAAGAGTTCAACTTGTGCGCGACTATGACTCATCAGTATGGTTTTTGACCTATCAGAGCTGTCATTCAAGGAATCAATCGACCAATCAGATCATTCATTTAGACTTTAAGTGAACTTTGAGCTCCAACATTTGCCCACATTTATATGAAGTATTTATGTTGGTTTGGCAACTTAACCAATTCCCACACTGTGACGCTTTTGGACGCCCCTCAAGGAAAAAGACTTGGAAAACATTGTGGAAAACGAAGAAGTTGCTTGATACATTGTGGAAAATAAAGAAATTGCTTGATACAAGCAATTTCTTTATTATCCACAATGTTTCTACCCAAAAGGTAAAACTAGAGGCGCTTGAGAGCCTGATTCGCTCAATCAGCATGAATTTACTTATCAATCCTGAGAAATTTGGTTGAAAACTATCCTGCAATTTGCGAGAATAAGATTTTCAAACTTTCATTATATACCATATATGGAAACAAGCCCCCCATAAAAGTCATAATTTTCATCTGAGCCACTTTTTATGAAGGAATCTGACAAAGAGTCACCAAAGGATCATTTTGTGAAATTTTGTTGAAAATTTGTAATCCAACTTGAATAGAACTATGTTTTGTGTGCGCAACTCCTCCTAAACTATAAATGGGAATGAGCTGAAACTTGGCACAATTACTCCCTATGATGTCTAGGTGTGCATAAGACCTTTGAAATTCAAATCACTCCTGTCATTCTTGAGTTATCTTGAATTATCTTCCCTTGAATTGAACGAAAATCACTATGTTCATTGTGTGCACATCTTATCCTACGTTATATTTGGCAATAAGCTGAAATTCCCCACAATGACTCTGTATGATGTTAAGTTGTGCATAAGAACTTTGAAATTCAAATCACTCAAGTTTCTCTTAACATTTCTTGAATAATCTGCCCTTGAATTGAACAAAAAACACCTTTATTTCTTGTGAGTACAGTTTCTCCTAAATTTTGAATGGGAATGAACTGAAACTTGCCATAATGACTCTGTATGATGTCTAGTTGTGCTTAGGACTAAAATTTGTTTGATACGTCAAGTTGTTCATCATTATCTACCCTTTACTTAACCCTTTCCCGTTCAAATATGGGAATTTTATACTCGAGAAAACATTGTGGAAAAAGAAGAAATTGCTTGTAACAAGCAATTTTTCCTTTTCCACAATATTTTCTACCACATAGGATGGTTTCATTTCAAATGGCATTCAGTTTTCATTGTCGTCTGCAACCTCTTCAAATTTGGACTAGTCTAAAATTTCCAAAAACAGGAAAGGTGTTAACTATTTAGCTTAAAATTACAAGTTTTTTTTGTGTGTTTGCACAACTCCTCCTATAAATTCTATTGAATTGAACTGAATCTTGCCACAATGTATCTCTGATAATCAGTTGAGCATAAGACTTCAGAAATTCAAAAAGCTCAGGTCTTTCTTGAATTATCTGCCCTTTAATTAATTGAATTCAAATGTCAAAGTCATTTTGAGCTCTGAAAAAAAAACTAAACAGAACCATTGTTATAGTTTATTTGTCAAGATCAGTTTTTCAAGGTCATATTTTCATTGCTTGTGGTGAGTACTGTCTGTTGAAAATTGTTTCAAGGTCATTGGTCAAGGTCATTTTTTTATGTCAAAAATGGAAATTATGGTGATTAAAAGTGAAAGTTTACAGATGCATGCATGGACGCACAACGGACACAACGTCATGACAATAACTCGCTGGCTTACAGCCAGTGGAGCTAAAAATAAAAAATTTCACAAGCTTGAAATTGTTATCTACAACTCCTTTCAATTTAGACCAGTCTAAACTTTAGCCAACTGGGAATATAGCTTATTAAAGATTATGACATTTAAGTGGCCAACCAACCTTTTTATTTTATTTTTTTTATTTATTTCTGGCCATAAGTTTTATGAAATAAAGCTGTTTAATATCAAGTGGGAACTTTCTGAGCTAAGTTGGTGTGCCTTGCAGATTGAATAAATACAAGTTAGTTTATTGAGCTGAGATTCCACACCAAAATAGACATGAAGAGTGTCTGTTAGTCTTATGTCCCCCAAATACGTTATAAATGGCATGTAGATGGACACAAGTGCCATACATTTTTTCATCCATGCACTAGTAAAGAAATGCTCCTAAAGCTCTCAACTTATACCATTTCATCTTTTGACCTATGACCTTGAAGTCATCCTAAAATTTGTTTCATTGTACCAACCAACCGACAGACCAACCTACAAGTAGACTCTAATCTACTCCCCAAATATATTATTTTGGGGCATCTTTGTTGGTTGTTCCATGTATTAGAGACTGATTTTTTAACAAACTGTTGGATATAAAATTATGCCAGAATACACATGCAAGTATTAACCATATAGACTACCTTTTTTTGCCAAACTAGAAACTGTTCACTTTGGGTAGATTTTCAGATTGAACTTGACCACTAAATGTAATTAACCAATTTCTTCATTTTCCACAATGTTTTCCAAATATCTTCTCCAGGAATATTTAAAAAATGTGCGATCGTGTGGAAATGGGTTAATACCCAAAATGTCATAGAAAAATTCCTTTCTTTTCAACAATGGGCCGTATATTCAAGACAAGAGGACCATGATGGTCCTAAATCGCTTCGCTGAGTATGATGGTTCATGGATTTATGATATATACAAAATAGCAAATCCCTCTGTCTATTCATTTTGGAGAAGATGTTTAAGGATTTTCTCTTTTAACCCTAGGTATATTGATGATCCCACCATATAACCCTAATTTCCTGAATAAGGCAATGCTTCGAGTATAGACATCAATACATACCAAATACAGAAGCTCTAGGCCTTATGGCTTAGGAGAAGAAGGTTTTCAAAGATATCATTCTGTATTCCTATCAAAAATTAGGGATCGCACAGAAAAGGGCTAATTTTCAGAATACAGTAATTCTTTGAAGTATTTTGGTAGAGAGTCAATAGGTGATAATACATACCAAATATAAAAGCTCTAGGCCTAATAGTTTGGGAGAAGAAGACTTTATAAGATTTCCTCCTTTATTCCTTTGTAAAATCAGGGATTGCACAGAAAATGGCTAATTCTCAGAATACAGTTGTTTTTTTTAAGTACTTTGGTAAAGGGTCAATAGATGATGATATGTACCAAATATCAGAGCTCTAGGCCTTATGGTTTGGGAGAAGAAGATTTTCAAAGATTTCCTTCTTTATTCTGTTGTAAAATCAGGGATCGCACAGAAAAGGGCTTATTTTCAGAATACGGTAATTCTTTGAAGAATTTTGGTAGAAGGTCAATATATGATGATTTGTACTAAATATCAAAGCTCTTGGCCTTATGGTTTGGGACAAGAAGATTTTCTTCTTTATTCCTTTGTAAAATCAGGGATCGCACAGAAAAGGGCTAAATTTAAGAATATGGTTATTCTTTGAAGTATTTTGGTAGAGAGTCAAAAGGTGATGATGCATACCAAATATCAAAGCTCTAGGCCTTATGGTTTAGGAGGAGAAGATTTTTTAAGATTTCCTTTGTAAAATCTGGGATCGAACAGAAAAGGGTCAATTTTAAGAGTACAGTAATTCTTTGAAGTATTTTGGTAGAGGGTCAATAGGTGATGATATGTACCAAATATCAAAGCTCTAGGCCTTATGGTTTAGGAGGAGAAGATTTTTTAATACTTGTTTACAGACGGATGCCGGACAATTACCGATTACAATAGCTCACCTTGAGCATGTTGTGCTCAGGTGAGCTAAATAGTAAATGGACTGCGACAAAAAAATTAGAATATACGCACATTTGGTTGATAGTGAGTGCACATTTGAAATTTGAATCAAGTCCAATCAGTAGCTCAAGACAGGGGACGAGACTTTTAAACCATTCCAACTCAATCCCTCCTTTTCACGCCCCTCAAGAAAAAAGCTTTGGAAAACATTGTGGAAAATGAAGAAATTGCTTGTATCAAGCAATTTCTTCATTATCCACAATGTTTTCTATCCAAAAAGGCGCAAAGATTCAAGATTCCATCAACTTGAAATTGTCATCTGCAGCTTCTTTCAATTTGGACCAGTCTAAAATTTTGCTGTGTTGGAATGGGTTAAACAAAGGGCCATAACACTAAATTTAGCCAGGCCATCTGGTTCACAGGTTACCTAAAACTACATGTGAAACTGCTTCAAATTATAAGTCTTGGAAAATGAAATTTCGAAAATTGACCAAATAATGAATGTAGGGTTGAAAGGCCAGAAAACATAGCATGAAAAGCCTGAATTATCTTTATACAAGGGTCTTATATTTTCACAACAATTTTTAACCCTTTACTCAAGAATACTCCTTCATAGACTATTACAATTAAACACATTATAGGCAAAAAATGTGAAAATTAAACAAAGAAAATGAGATATAAAATTGAAAGTATTATGCAAAGGAAAACTCACTTATTACAAGCAGTATCTCCATTTGACAAAATATTCTCTTGACCTATTGTTCTTCAGCACATCAAATTCTTTAATAAATTAATCGAAATGTCTGATTTGAAAATAATAACATGAACCCATTACTAAACAGGAAAATTCTAAACTGATCTAAATTGAAAGGAGTTGCAGAAAACAATTTAAAGTTAATAAAATTGTTGATACTTTATATGCAATATTTTCCCCATTGCTTTTCTTGAAGGGCATCAACAAACGTCATTGTGCTGGAAAAGGTAAAACTATTTGTGTGTAAAATGAGCCCTGGACAACCAAGGGTTTTCGTAAATCTAAGATGCATTTGAGAAAACATAATGGGTACAAAATAAACTCGTTGCCAGAAGTAATAGCTTCTATATCCCCAATGTTTTCTGTAAATATATCTAAACAATGCTTCAATTCCATATACACACTCTTTAAATTTTCACCAGTAACTGTTTGAATGTAGAACAGTTAACCCTTGTCTTGATGTATAAAATTCCCTTTGGAATTGCACTATATTCGAAGGGCTGAAAGTACGGTAGTAGTATTTGTTGTTAATCATGAACATTACTTTAATAAAAACTTAAGCAGTATAAGTACAAACAGAAGGTGTAGCCTAAGATCAGACTGCACTTGCGTGAAGGATGATCTTTGGTATACCTTCTGCTAAAACTGGAATATTCCGAGTTCAGCATGACAATAGTTACAATTCTGTAACAGGCAAATGGCATGTGGATGGACAATACAACAGGTTTATCATTCTACAATATAATTTGATGCACTACAGAAAATAGCAGAGGAAAACACTATGAGGAAATGAGAAACTGCTTGTTATTATATCTCGTTTTCTTACAATATTATATTGTATCTGGTCTTTTCACTCTTATTTTTTAGTTCACTTTGAGATGTTGTGTGCAACTTCTTTGACTTTGGACTTGTCTAAAATTTGATTGACTGGTAAATGGCCATACAATCATTTCACTACTTGTCTTTCACATCAGTTTTTGGGATGTTGGAAAATGAAAGTATGTCAAATTTTTTCAGCGAAGGTTTTCTTGTCACTGGAACAGGTTTTCGATCCATACTAAGTCTTCTTATTATGCTTGCCCTCTTCTCTTCTACAATGTCCCTCTTTTGGTCATGTCTGTAAATAAAAGAAAATACATGTTTGTGATATAAAATTCCAATTTAAAGTCTCAGTAATGCTTGGAAAATTTAACACGAAAATTAATGCAAGTCTCCGCATGGCAATTTATTTGAGTGGTATATCTTGTTCAAATTAAATTTATCAACCTTTCTGCTCTAACACTAAACCCATTCTAAGACAACAAAAATTTAAACTAGTCCATTATAAAAGAAATTTCTAACATCAATTTTTGATTGATGGAATTTAAAATAATTCTGTTCAGTTTAAAAACATTGTGGATAATTGAGGAATTGCATGTAACTAGCAATTTCTTTATTTTTTACAATGATTTTTATGATTTTTATAACAATTTCTCGCTGGCATCAGAAATCATCATTGTGTGGGAAAGAATTAATATAAATTTATCTTGTTGGATATCACATGATTTTTCATATTTTTGAATTCAAAAATAAAATCTTTCTGTAAATTTTTATTAACAATTAATTTTGTCAAGAATTTGTAAAAATGAGAAGTTTTACAATATCTTTTGTATTATTGTGTAAGAGATAAAATGTTACTGGGACCTAAAGCGTACCGTAAAAGACAAGGATTTTTGAGATTTCATGAACTTGAAATTGTCGTCTGCAACTTCTTTGAATTTGAACAGGTCTAAAATTTTATTGTGTGGAAACGGGAGAACAAAGTTCAATGACAACCCCCAACTGGTCTGCCCACTAAGATCCATGACATATTATTTCTGTAATTGTAAGATGAATGTCAAGACGTCCTTGTTCAAGGTTTTGTTTGTATGATGCTTTGTGCTACTTAGAATAATTTTTCAGTTATATCAGGCGAAAATTCACTGATTTATGACAGTCACCAGTCCTAGGCTAGGAGGATATAGGTCTTGCATATGTACATACTTCATTGACCAGCAATACCATCAGGATTCAAACCAACATCTTTCAACACCACAGATCTGAAGTCCAGTGCCCTATTACCACTGGGCAACACGAGATTTAAAAATTCTTCTGCACAAGATAACATTTTTGGAATGATTGAAAATAAACCGTAAAGTCGTGAAAACAGGGACAAGATAATTTGACAAAATTCAGTCATAAAACAGGAAGTAGATAAATATGGTAAGCGCCATGAAGGGCACCTAGCTGAACCTCTATATCAAGTTGAAAGTCAATGTTATCAATAGCTGCTGAGAAAATGCAAAAAAAATTTACTGGGCAATATCTGAAAATAACCTTATTCATAAACCCATTACTAAACAAGAAAATATTAGACTGGTCCAAATTGAAAGGAGTCGCAGACAACAATTTAAAGTTTATGAAATTTTAGATTTTTTTACCTTTTTGGGTAGAAAACATTGTTTAAAATGAAGAAATTGCTTTTCACAAGCAATTTCTTCATTTTCCACAATATTTCCCAATTGTTTTTCTTGAGGGGCGTTTAAAAGCGTCACTGTGAGGGAATGGGTTAAACAGGAAGTAGATAATTTGTGGACCTAAACTCTGTTAGCAACATGTAGGACACCGAACTTAACCTTCGCAATTCAAGTTAATGTTATCAATAGTTGCTGAGAAAAATTGGGATGAAAATATACCACTTTACCAGTTAAGCCATAAACAAACACCAATATTTTAGACTGGTCCAAATTCAAAGATGTTGCATATTTTTCCATCTTCACACCAAATTTCAAGCCAGTGCTATTAATAGTTGCTAAGAAAATGTGCCCCCCAAAATTAGGTAACAGATGAACAGGTAGAAGGTAGGACTGATGGATAGACAGATGTAAACCAGTATACCCCTCTTCTTGGAAGGGGGGGGGGAATAATAATTCCCTCATTATGTCAGATGTAAAATAAGTAACCCAATACCACACAATGTTTTATTTTCCAAGTATAATATGAAATATTTAGTAAAAATTGTTGGGCAAAGCAGAAATTGTTCTAGAAAGCAATTTCTTCTTTTTCCATGATGTTTACTACTCTTGAGGATGCTTTTCTTACAAATGACACTTAACTAGAATAGTCAACTGCAACAGATTTTAACTAGGAAGTCTGGATCTTTGTCATCTGATGATGGGTTTAAACATAAATAAACATGATTTAAGCTCACAAACTAAAATTGGATAGGCATAAAGGGATTTGTTAGATCAAATAATAAAACAAACAACTCAAAATAAGGTAATTCTCACATTGCTTACATAAATCAAATAACTTAAAGAAAGGAAACATTAAAAGTAAAGTTTTGAATATAATAAGAAAGTACAATTCAGACAATAACAAAACTTTAAATTAGAGCCATTGGAAGTAATAAGAACAAGCCAAGCATTCCATGTTAGAAGTTTAAAAAAAAGTTAGATAGGCAATACAAAAGTGTATCAAGGAGCAAACAAGTTAGTGTATTAATAACCCAATAGTAAACAAAATTAAGCAAGTAAGCAAGCAGGCAATAAACATTGACCACTTTCATTCTTAAAAAGCAAAACAAAACAAAACAAAAAATAGCAAAACCACTATTATTCCATTCTATGGTGGCTTCATTTGGGGACAGATTATTCAATAACAGTTCAGTACATTTTTCATTTATAAATTTAGTGTTCAAGTTTTTTTCCTTCTTTTTTTTAGCTCACCTGAGCACGTAGTGCTCAAGTGAGCTATTGTGATCGTCTTTTGTCCGGCGTCCGTCCGTCGTGCGTCGTGTGTCGTGCGTCGTCCGTCAACAATTTCTTTAAACAACATCTCCTCCTAAACCACTGGGCCAATTTGAACCAAATTTGGCAGAAATGTTCCTTAGGTGGTCCCCTTCAAAAATAGCTAAAAGAATTGAAATCCGTTAAAAACTCTGGTTGCCATGGCAACAAAAGTGAAATTTTAAAATAATCTTTAAAAATCTTCTCCTCCTGACCCAGAAGGCGTAGAGCCTTGATATTTTGCATGAAGCATCAGTATATTGACCTCTTTCAAAATAGCTAAAATCATGATCCTCGGGTCCCCAGGGGCGGAGCCCCAGGGGGGTGGGGTTTATATAGAAATAAAGAACGATTTTTTAAATGACATCTCCTCTCAAACCACTGGGCCGATTTGAACCAAATTTGGCAGAAATGTTGCTTAGGTGGTCCCCTTCAAAAATAGCTAAAAGAATTGAAATCCGTTAAAAACTCTGGTTGCCATGGCAACAAAAGTGAAATTTTAAAATAATCTTTAAAAATCTTCTCCTCCTGACCCAGAAGGCATAGAGCCTTGATATTTTGCATGAAGCATCAGTATATTGACCTCTTTCAAAATAGCTAAAATCATGATCCTCGGGTCCCCAGGGGCGGAGCCCCAGGGGGGTGGGGTTTATATAGAAATAAAGAACGATTTTTTAAATGACATCTCCTCTCAAACCACTGGGCCGATTTGAACCAAATTTGGCAGAAATGTTGCTTAGGTGGTCCCCTTCAAAAATAGCAAAAAGAATTGAAATCCGTTAAAAACTCTGGTTGCCATGGCAACAAAAGTGAAATTTCAAAATAATCTTTAAAAATCTTCTCCTCCTGACCCAGAAGGCGTAAAGCCTTGATATTTTGCATGAAGCATCAGTTTATTGACCTCTTTCAAAATAGCTAAAATCATGATCCTCGGGTCTCCAGGGGCAGACCCAGGGGGGGGGGGGGGGGGTTTATAGGCATGAAGCATAAGTTCACAGACTTCTTTCTTATTTCTGAAATTATAACCCATGGAAAAAGTTTTTTCCTTCTTTCAAATCGGCACTAAAGCCTTGTAATTTGTAATTTGGACTTTTGGATTCCCAGGTTCATAGTCTTTATATGTAATTGTGGCCCACTTGTTTCATAATCCTAACCTTAACATGAAATTAGACTGTTGAAAGAAAAAGAGCCTTTATCTCAGGTGAGCGCCCCAGGGCCAACGGCCCTCTTGTTTTAAAGTTTGGTCTCATAAGATAATATGAAAATATACATTACCTTTATTAATTGTACTTTGCCGTAAACTCACTGCAAACTTCTGTGTCACCATTGTAATTATAAAATGGAGTGTCGTAGAATCATAATATACATCTCTTTACATACACAAACCATTGACCATATATTATTTGAGGGTAATTTTGATATATGAACTAAATGGCAAAATATTATTATTCTAAAATTAGCTCAAACTTTTAGACTCATATAAATTAAAGTTGTAGAATCGGTGTATATTTAAAATAAAACTGTAGTTTTATCAATCTTTTATGATACTTTGTTACAAGCAATTTCTCCTTTTAACACGACTTTTTTTCTGTAATGCTATGCTACATAATTGTATTAATAAATGACATCCAAGAAAGAGCCTCTTGAGAAAATATAAGATTCACAATAGTTGTACTTTTTTTACCACGACATTGGTAAAAGAAAAATAAGAGCACTGCATGCGGATGCCAATGCTTGGCTGTTTAAGTGCTTAATAACGGGTAAAGGGGCATAATTTAGTTCTCCCCCTTGTTGTTATTGTGATAGTGAACATATGTTCCCGACGGACAATTGCGCTGACGCAGACAACCATCCTGGTCATAGCAATGACATGGGTTTTCTACTAAAACAGCTGAGCTAAAGATAACACTATTCCAAGCTAAAAAAGGGCTAAAATTTGTTTAAAATTATGTTTGGCATGAATGCTATTGCTCTTTTGAAAGAAATCATGCATTCTGAGTTTCAAGTTACTATACAGTGTATTTTTTTTATAACAATAATGACTCCAGCAGGAGGTTTATCAAGGTTCATTGTTTATCCAAACTCAAAATTAGATGCACATTCAGTTTTTACATCATTATCAAATGAGGAATAGCCATGTCAATTATTAATCATCCACTGATTTTGGAGCTGCAATGTCTCCTTCAATACATGTACTTCTGTAAACTCAATTGGTCAGTGGGCAACCAAAGAATTCTAACTATAGGTTATTCCAGCTGTAGTAACAATGATTAAATTATAAATCACCAAGATTGTTTTTCCCTCAATAAATATCTCTCACACATTCTTAAAATTCGTGCTTTTGGGTATCTCAAACTTGTTTTGTGTGTTTTCAAGTGGGTGAGGTTAAATCAAGACCTGTCAGTTTGACCCAGCCAATGCTACAAACCATTACTACATCACAATTTTTTTCATTTGTCCAATTTGAGAGAAGTTGCAGATGACAGTTTCAAGAATTTAGAAAATCTTTGTCTTCTGAATGTAATTGTTGACAGTGAATAAATTGCTTTTAACAAGCAATTTCTTCATTGTCAATGTTTTCGTTAGCTTTTTTTTCTTGAGAGGCTTCAAAAAGCGGGTTTTATGTGGGAATGGGTTAATTAAAGGGTTTTACCCCTATAATAACATTTTCAAAATTTGGTTACAATTTGCAATAGCATAAAGAAAGGAAGAAACAGAACAATATTTCTAAGCACATTTTTTATTCACTTGTAATACTACTCCCAACATAATGTAAGATTTTAGGGCTAAAAATAAAAACTTGTGTAAAATAATGATAATAATGTAGAAAGTTTGTGATATAACTATTAAATGATATACATGTATTTTACATGGTATCAACAACAAACATTGACGCCAATCACAGAAAAAGGAACCATCTTCAACATGTGAAAAATATTGACACTGATCAGACTGCACAAACTGTGCAGGGCAACACTGGTCAAATCTTCTATCATTTCAGTCATTTCCTGATTATAGAGTAGTCATTCTACTATACTATAGAATGATAATACAGTCAAACTTGTATTACATGATCAATCAAAGAACAGAAAAAATATGGTCATTTAACCCATTCCCACACAATGACGCTTTTAAACACCTGTCTATATAAAAGATTTGGAAAACATTGTGGAAAATGAAGAAATTGCTTGTCACAAGTAATTTCTTCATTCTCCACAATGTTTTCTACCAAAATAGACAAAGATTTTAAAGATTTCATCAACTTTAAACTGTCGTCTGCAACTTCTTTGAATTTGGACTTGTCTAAGGTTTTATTGTGTGGGAATTGGTTAAGGTTACTTAATGTACTTTTTTGTAACATATATGACGGATTGGTTAGACTGAATACATAAATTATTGCAAGATTCTCACTTAATCCTATGTTGATGGAACTCATTAGAATCATCTCATTGAGACAATTCTAATGAGATCCACCAACATAGGATCTAGTTTGAAATGGAATTCTGATGCTAAAAATTTAATAAAAGTGGTAGCTTAATAGAGGTGGTGGTGTAAGCAAGATTGACTTGATCTATTTTACAATTGGCATCTGATTGACCTATGCATATTCTGATTATTCTGTTTTTGAACATTTTTTTTATAACCAAGTTCCTTGACGGTCCCTTTTCCCATGAAGGATAACCTATGAATATGTAATTAAGATATCAAACATATGGATATGAAACTATCACAAAACCCTTAAATTTGCCCTCCTTCATTTCCTTATTTTGGGTTTAATCATCATTTTTCTAGCTGGAAAGCTAAAATATAGTGAACTTTAAATTGTTGTCTACAACTCCTTTCAATTTGGAGAAGTCTTAAATGTTGGTGACTTGTAATGGGTATATTGATTATCCAAGTTTGATAAACCTAGTTTTAAAATTTCAGTCATTTGAAGCAATGCCAATATCAATAGGCCTGTCGAATATTACAAACAAGTTTTGATAAGGCACACCAAAGGAATTTACCCAAAAATTTTCTTGATTGATTGAATGGGGCTTAACCCCATTTTTAACAGTATTGCAGTCATAATGCGGTGGCTTGAGCACCTAACAATGGATTCCTGGTATTTCTCACACCAGTACTACCACTACATCCTTTTCTAACATCCAGCTGCTATCCCACTTAGGTTTACAATTATCTAGCCATTGATGAGAGACAAATGTCAGAAAGAATATGTGGTTCTGCCAGAGATCAAACCCATGACATCCCATTATTGAAGATTAGGAGTCTGACGCACTACTGACTATCCTATGACAGGGGCTAAATTTTCTTGAAATTTGGGGATGTTAGCAATGTGTATTTATGGGCAAATCAAAATTTCATAAGCTTTGATGAGAGAAACCCTAGGTACATTCCTGCCAAGTTTGGTTGTGATTTATTTTTGAGAAGATTTAACTCCATCAACATTCAAAGGTCAATCCAAATATGTTTACAGAAGGGTCACCACTCCCGATTTCCTGCCAAGTTTGTTTCAAATCAACTCAGTTTGGAAGGAGAAGATGCTTGAAGAATCATTGACGACTTACTTTGAAAAATTCTCGGTCATCCCTAAAACTCATTTTGAGTAGATGGACAGATGGGTGCATGATGACAACACCACCATGATAAAAGCCTGTTGACATTTAGTATAAAGGGAGAAATATTTCTTACACATATAACTTTAAGATTTACCTCAAATTATGATATGGACTGTTATTTTTACAGTAAACGCGCATGTAAAGTTTCAAGTCAATCACCCCATTATTTACCCATAGATATTATCGTCGATGTTTATTCATGCCAATAACAAACAGACAAACACTAAAAATTCTGACAAGATAATGATAACCTCTTGACTTTTTGTTTTGTTTAAAAATTTCATGTTAATACTGACTTACTATGACATTGAGCTTAATGTGTTTGTAAATTGTAATTACTACTCAAAATGACAAGCCATATGACTAATAAGATAACATCTTTATGCCCTGTCTTTTGCAAATATAAAATCCATTTTAATAATCTAATTGACCTTGACACTGATTCTAGTTCAACAAGCAGTCTATTTTAGAAATAAACCAGTCTATATTTTAATGTCAGGAAATAGGTCAAGCAAAGAACAAAGAGTCCCAGTATAATTAATTCAAGGCACATGCTTTCTAGCGACATTTTCCAAAAGTCCAGATTGGAGGGTGTGACAACAATCTAAACCTGATCAATCACGATGCTTTTACTAAAACCCTATGTTGTGGGTTTTCTTTGGAATTGCCTCATTAGAGTAATTTCAATGAGTACCCTCAGAATAAGGTTCATTTCAGAGAATATACAACATGAAGTACATGTAATGAATAGTCAACATACCTAAGTCAAACAAACAGTACTGAAACTTTGAGAGAATTCTTGAACAACAGTTGTAATCCCTACCATGCTAGTTATCATACTTATTTTGTCTTCAACATTGGCTTTCGACATTGTTTAAACCAGAGTTGCTTTAACGACATTTTTCATCCAAAATACTGTTGCAAAGAGGAAAACATGCCAATTCCAGAAAGTTGTGCTATTTACAGAATTAAAATAACACTGACCTTACTGATTCCACTTAAATGCAACAAGTATGGAACTCCTTTGACAAAATGGTATACTGAATCTAGATTGGAGTAAGACCTTCACCAACAATGCTTCACCATAAAAAAAAACCCAAGAAACTTCAATCATGAAATGGCTAAAACTATTTGATGCTTTAAAGGGTGTCGAAAGAGCTTGTCGAGACTAAAACCAGATTTGTTTATCTATAGCAGATATTTCTCCAGAGTTTGAGTATCATACAATGGGGCAGTAATATTGCAGAGTTTTTAACACCATGAATTATACAACAACAACATATCCTGGGATGTGAACAAGCAAGTACCAAGTGTTTATACAATCCATAGCCCTGTAAACTACTGTCCAGTTTTTGTTTTTTTACATCAGTGATTCAAAATGTTGGATTGTATGATATAGGCTTACATAATTCCTTTTCTGAGACAGGTCACTAATGCATAATGGTAAATACAACAATTAACCCATTCCCACTCAGTCACACTTTTAGACACCCTCAAGAAAAAAAGCTTTTGAAAACATTGTGAAAAATGAATAAATTGCTTGTTGCAAGCAATTTCTTCATTATCCACATTGTTTTCTATCCCAAAAGTTTAGAAAATCAATAATTTCATAAGCTTTAAGTTGTTGTCTGCAACTCCTTTCAATTTGGACCAGTCTAATATTTTGCCATCTGGTAATGGGTTAAAAATCTATCTTAAAAATGCTGATTGAAAGAGAATTGAATATGATTGTGTTATAATTCATGGTGCTTTTAAGTTAAAGTTTGACAGCGGAAGAGATTTCTTACTCTTCTGTAATAGTTGGAACTGTAAACAATAAATTGATAAAAATGTTCTATAAAATCACTAAAACAGACATATTTACACAATATTCCAGTACATCTGTATCAAATAAATGACATGGTTTAAATAAAGTATTTGTCTAAATATCCATTTAAATACTAAGTACTAGATAAACTGATTACCAGGAGACAAAATTGAAAGACTGTTCTAAATTGAAAGAAGTTGTACAAACTTCAAAGAGCATGAAAATGGTTTAAAAAATAGGGTTGATAAAGTAGCATACCATTTTCTGTTGTTTTGACAAAACAAAAGGTTGTCCAGTAAAGTATTTCTCTAACTTTGTTACTCAACTACTTTAACAGCTCATAAATAATTGTTTAATGCAATATAGTTCAGGCATAGTTTTATTTTCATTTATCAGAGAACTTCAGGCTTTTTATCTATAGAAATTCACAGCTCTAATGAAATGATACATTCAGGCCACCAGGTTTTACGGACAAAATGAAAGACATTTGACAAAGAATAAATCAATATCTTCAATACAAAATGGACTTTAAATTCTATCTTATGATTACAGGTAATTCTATTGCCCTAATCTATATTTATGCAGGTCTAAATCAAACTGGATATTATTATAACATTATATAACTTATCCCGTTTCATGATGATAAAATTCTCTTTTAACAGCTACACTAAAATCAAAGGGATAAATAAACAAGTTTGGCTTTGAAGGGACTAACAGGTGGTCTAGACTACAATCAGACCTCCTGCAAAAACAGGAACATTCTAGGTTCACCTTGAGAAGGGTTTATGTTTACAAGTACTCAATAGCTATAATTCTTTTTGAAATATTTTCTAGGCAATATAGAAGTTAGAGAACTTATGATTGATTTATGACATAAAGAGTAAACAAGAAGTCTATTAAGCCCTATCGGTCACCTGAGTCTAAAGCGCACAAAAACAGATAAAAGTCTACTACATTATGCTACAAACCAAATATCAAAGCTCTAGACCTTTCTGTTTAGTAAGAAAAAGATTTTCAAAATTTTCACTATACAAGCCTATGTTAAACTAGTGACATCTGGGAACTGGCTAATTCCCTTTGGATATAATTTATACAATTTTGATAAAGGTCTACCAGATGATGCTGTATACCAAAAATCAAAGCTCTATCTATTTGAGAGAAGATTTTTAAATTTTTCGCAATATAAGCACTGTGTAAAACTTGTGACGCCCAGGAACGGGCAAATTCTGACCCTTGGGCCAAAAGTTATACAATTTTGATAGAGGTCCACCAGATGATGCTTCATACAAAATATCAAAGCCCTAGGCCTTTCTTTTTCGGAGAAGAAGATTTTTAAAGCTTTCACTATACAAGCCTATGCTAAAATTGTGACCTCTGGGAACCAGCTAATTCTGACCCTGGGGCCATAATTAATACAATCTTGATAGAGTTCCACTATGTGATGCCAGATACAAAAAATCAGAGCTGTAGACCTTTTGGTTAAGTAGAAAAAGATTTTCAAAGTTGTCACTATGTAAGCATTTGCCACCCCCACTCCAAGCAAGGGCATTTCTAGATAGATTTTTTTTCTTGTACAAACTATAATATTATAGTCCTTGCCCTAAATACTTTAAATACAAATGTGAATGAAATCCAAAAGCTGGCTCACGACAAGAAGATTTTTAAAGATGTCCTTTTTTGGCTGCTTATGGGACTACCCAAGGGAGATAACTCCATGATGTGTACTAATCTGGAGCACCTTCTCATGATGACGCTTCCTGCCAAGTTTGGTTGAAATCTGTCCAAGGGTTCTTAAGAAGAAGTCGAAAATGTAAAAAGTTAACACACAACACGACGACAATACATGATCGCAATAGATCACCATGACCTTCGGTCAGGTGACCTAGGAATTGACCATGACTTTAACCACATCAACCTTGTTACGAGAGGTTTCCATGAAAGAAGCCAGCCTAAAATAAAAAGTTGAAACATTTTGTCTTAAAAAGTCTTTAAAACAGTGGAAAATACACAAAACATAAAGAAACAAGACATAAAGCCTCACTTTCGGGCAATATGCAGTCACTGATTTGGACAAAAGCCGAAAGGAGCACCTGTATTGCTCAACTGACTTGAAATAACTACTTAGCAAATTTTAATTCACTTTCTGTCGTAAACATCTTCCAATTAAGACCACTTTTATCTATCCTTTTATTGTTTAGTTATACTACCATTTACCATAAACAAGAGGCCCAAGAGGGCCTGTATCGCTCCACTGGCTTTAACATCTTCAGATTTGAAGTCTGTAATTTCAGAACAATACTTGTAGATGCTGGACAAAGGCTAATCACAAAAGGTCATATGATGAAGTGTTTAGGTGAGCTAACAAAGGGTGTATATCATAAAACAAGATGTGTTTTTAAATCACAAATGCCAAGTTTTGACCTTGACAGATGACTTTGATCTTGTCACATTACTTTGATATTTGCACATGCGTAAACATGAGATCATGCCATATATAAGCTCAGAGGGATTTGTATTCTAAGAAAAGTTTTTCTCAAATATACAAAGTTTCTTTCACAATTAAAGATGGGTGTCAATGATATATCAATAGCATCAATGGGCCAATTGGTTTGAGAGGAGAAGATTTTAAAGATTTTAAAATAAAAATATGCCAAGCCCATATTTGGGGGTGAATCAAAATTTCTTTAACACTTTAAGAAGAGGGTGGCCCAAGAAATATTTCTACCACATTTAATTAAAATCCGCTCAATGGTTAGTAGGAGAAGATGTTTAAAGAAAAGTTTACGCACTGACAGACGGACGCACACATGCACGGATGCAGCCACGCCGGACAACGCCATGACAATAGCTCCCTGGCCTTTGGCTAGTGGGGTAAAAAAATTGATTGATCTTATTGCCCTAGGAAATATAATTTTGTACAACATTGAGGGAAAAAGAAATGTAACCATCAATTACATATTTCCTCAATGTTTACTACATCATATTAAAAAGTTCATGTCAAAAGAATCATTCCTGTGAAATTTGGGTGAAATTCATGAAGTAGTTTCTGAGAAAGTTATATAGTTTATAGACGAATGGACACAATATCATGACAATAGTGCAAGTGGTCTTTGGCCAGTGGAGCTATGAAATTTTCACAGATCAGATAGAAAGGAGTTTCAAGTGTATATCAACAAGAGGGCCATTGGACCTTAAGCACTCAACCGAGTTGACTATAGAAAGTCAAAAAACACAAGTGACCTTTTCTTGCCCTAACAAGTCCTGTTACCAAAGTCTTATCCCAGAAATTAAAACTAGACAGACATTTTTATCATGTTTCAAGATATCTATGCAAGAAGTGTAGTTGTTGCTCACTTTTCTGCAACAAATGAAGAACTGAGGAACATTTTTCCACTACTGAAAATATACAACTACATCTTATCCTTTGTTGCTTTTCTTCTGCAATCTTGAAAATCCCCACCCAAAACCTTTTTTTCAGAAATAACATATGCAATAAAGCTTAATGTAAAAAAGAAAAGTTCTGTTAGAAAATAAATGATTGAATACTGTTTCTATCAGTGAAATTTTGAAAAACAGCTGGTCTTTGAATACATAAGATATCAAAAATTCCCACTATCTTGTTGCTCAACCCTTGTATATTTTAGTAGTACCACATTTGTGACAAAATCCAAAATAAGACTTGAAGCAAAGTTTTTTTTAACGCTGAACAAAGTATAGCTCAAGATTGACACTGCTGTGGAAGCTGGTATGCTGAAGATTGACATTTCCATTAAAAACTACATAAACAAGATTGGCCCTAAAACATTCAACATGAGAACCATGATGGTCCTAAATCGCTCACCTAATTTGTCTGCTGTTAAAAAAAGTGCAACTAGAGCCACATAACAAACCAGTTTCATGAAGATTTAGCCAAACTGTGGCTTCTACATTCTGGCTTCTATATTGTAAACAAAGAAATTGTCATTAAGGCCCATTTTCCTATTTTCCAATAGAACCTTCCCATAGCTATTAGAGTTCATCCTTATGACCTAATAATTATTCTGGCTTAATTTCATGAACATTCAACAAAAATGTGGCCTCTAGAGTGTAAACAAAGAAATTGTCTTTAAGGCCCCTTTTCATGTGTTTTTCAATGGAACCCAACCATAATCAATAGAGTTCATCCTCATGACCAAACAATACTTCTGACCAAGTTTCATGAAAATTGAGCAAAAATTGTGGCCTCTAGAGTGTAAACAAAGAAATTGTCATTAAGGCCCCTTTTCCTGTGTTTTCGGAAAGATTCTTCTAATAATCAATAGGGTTCATCCTTATGACCGAATAATCATCTGGCAAAGTTTCATGAAGATAGAGCCATATTTGTGGCCTCTAGAATGTAAACAAAGAAATTGTCATTAAGACCCCATTTCCTGTGTTTTCAAATTGAACCCTCTCACAATCAATAGGGTTCATCCTCATGACCTAACAATCATTCTGACCAAGTTTCATGAAGATTGGGTCAAAACTGTGGCCTCTAGAGTGTAAACACTTCAATTATTGACGTTGCACAACGCACGATGGACACAGACATTCATCGATCACAAAAGCTCACCATGAGCACTCTGTGCTCAGGTGAGTTAAAAATCAAAAGTGACCTTTTTCGAGACTTTTTCAGAATTCTGTTTTAGATATATCATGGAGAAATAAAGTGTAGACCAATTTTGAATATATCTGAGCCAGAAATGTAGCCACTAGTATGTATATAATTTAATAAAAAAATTGACAAAGTGACCTAGTTTTTTACCCAAATCTATTTTGTCTGAAATATTATTCAAACATTCTAAATAGATAGCGAAACAAAAAATAAGACATCAAAAGTGCACACAAGGTATTTATAAGATTTGACCTTGTGACCTACTTAATGACCCAGTTTGACTTGCCTAGGATATTATACAGACAGAAATTCTGATCAAGTTTGAAGACATTTAAGTTAAAATTGTGGCCTATGGAGTGCTCACAAGATGTTGACACATGATCTACGCCAAACAACAGACAATGGATGTCAGACACAGCCTGTTCAAGAATCTCCAGCTCTTTGTGCTCAAGTGAGCTCAAAACTTTAACTTAGCTTGACATACAAAAATTAAAAACATTATACCAAACATTGTCAAGTTGACTAGGGATAACTGAGACAGAATTGCAAAACCTTTCACAGACTTAAAACTCCTGAGAAGCAATTATTGATATTGATTGATCAACTGTAATCATATTGAGGGTTGAGAGCAAGATACCAAAGTAAGTATACATGTTTATTACAGTCTTGCACTAAACCCGTCATATGTAGAATTTCTTCAGAGCGTAAGTGTGAAATTAATACAGTACAAGAGATTTCATACTACTGGTATGTGTGAACATTTCATGGAGTTGGAAACAGCTATCCATCATTTTGATTGTGTACCTTATTTTCAGACAAATCTTAACCCTTTCCTGTTTTACAAAAATTTAGACCTGTCCAATTTCAAAGGTTTTGAAAATGACAATGAAAAGTGGATTTAATTTGAAAACAAGAGGGCCATTGGCCCTGGGGCGCTCACCTGAAATAAAGACTCTTTTTCTTTCAAAAGTCTAATTTCATGTAACGGTCAGGATTATGATACAAGTGGGCCATACTTTATACATAGAAAGACTATCCAAAAGTCTAAATTACAAATTCCAAGGCTTTAGGGCAAATTTGAAAGGAGAAAACCTTTTCTCCCTCTGCATCCACAGGTTATAATTTCAGAAAAGTCAATGAACTGAGGCTTCATGCCTATAGCCCCCCAACCCACCAGGGCTCTGCCCCTGGGAACCCAAGGATCATGAATTTAGCTATTTTGAAAGAGAAGAGTCAATATACTGATGCTTCATGCAAAATATCAAGGCTCTATGCCTTCTGGGTCAGGAGGGGAAGATTTTTAAAAGATAAAGTAAAATTTTACCTTTGTTGCCATGGCAACCATAATTTTCAACTGATTTCAATTCTTTGAGCAATTTTCAAATGGGACCTCCTAAGGAACAATTCTGCCGAATTTGGTTCAAATCGGCCCATTGGTTGGAAAGGAGATGTTGTTTAAAAAACTCTCTTTATTTCTATATGAACCCCACCACCCTGGGGCTCTGCCCCTCGGATCATGATTTTAGCTATTTTTAAAGAGGTCAAAATACTGATGCTTCATGCAAAATATCAAGGCTATACTCCTTCTGTGTCATGAGGTGAAGATTTTTAAAGATTATTTTAAAATTTCAATTTTGTTGCCATGGCAACTAGAGTTTTTAACGGATTTCAATTCTCATAACTATCTTTAAAGGGGACCACCTAAGGAACATTTCTGCCAAATTTGGTTCAAATTGGCCCAGTGGTTTGTGGGGGGATGTTGCTTAAAAATTGTTATTTCTATTTAAAGAAATTGTTGACAGATGACGCATGCCGGACGCCGGACAAAAGGTGATCACAATAGCTCACTTGAGCACTTCATGCTCAGGTGAGCGAATAACCATTCATTGGGGTAGAAAATATTGCAGAAGAAGAAGAAATTGCTTGTTACAGGCAAATTATTCTTTTTCTACAATATCATCTCAATCATAAATTCACAGTGATATAAAAACCAGGGATTAAACAGGAACAGGTTAATTAACTTTGAATTAGGTGATTTAATCAGACAGAATAGACCATGATTTAGGATTCTGACTTTGTTGTACAAATACTTGTCATTGAGTGATTTAGAAACTTCACATTGTATTGGACATAGTTTAAACTTAAGTCTGATTGAATTCCAGTTTGCAAAAGCAAGACAAGGGTTATACGACTAGGCATATTAAAAACCCATCCAATTGGATTCTTATTTTATGAAATGGAATTCAGGTTTTAGATAGGTCATGGAGAAGAATTGAAAATTATCATCAAAATACAAGATATACATCTAATATCATTAGTAGCACAATTCATCAATTGCTATTAAACTACAGCTATCACTAATCTTGATTAATACCCTTGCTCCTTGTCATATGGAATAAATAGGCTTAGCAACATTAAAAATTCAAAGTAGAACGGAAAAAGAGCAGGCAAGAAATTTTGTCAAAGGGGATTACTCTGCAAATAATCAATGCACTTATCAAAAGTGAATTCATCCTGTGATACATAGTTTGAATCAAATCCATTGAGTAGTTGACAACAAATTTCAATAAAGGTCCATTTCTCAGCAAAAAGTCAAAGAATAGTAGACAAATTAAATATCCACATCTCCTATCAAAACTGAGTCTGAATAAAATCAATGCTGATGTTGATGAGAAAACGAGTGCAATTGACAAAGATATTCATCCAAGGTCCATAACCCCGTGAAAAGTTAATGGAGGATAATCAAAATGTGCCCATGTTCACTTAATACTGAGTCTATCTGTGAAGTTTAAATCAAATCCATCAAGAAGTAGATGAGAAGATAAGAGCATTCATCCAAGGGTCATGACTGCGAAAAGTCAATATACAGTAACAAATAAAGAATATGCATATTTCCCCTTGACACTAAGTCTATCTGTAAACATTGAATCAAATCTATCCTGTAGAAGCCAGACAGGTAGACTGACAGAGTGACAGACAAGCTGACTCCTATACACCCCAAACAGAGTTTATGGAGTATAACAATACAAGAAAACAGATTATTACACTTTACAAAAGAAATTGCATGAACAAGAAAACCCTTACCAGAATAACTTAGCCACATGCATAGAAACAGAGATAGATTGCAATCACAAAAGTCCAAATTGTGATTGATTTCATCTGTTAAATAATTATTTATCTTGGGCAAACTTAGACCAAGGATTTATACCATTCAAGTGAGCTAAAATGGCCCAGGAAGACAGATCCAAGAATTATATAAAAAAAGTCATTTTGAATAGAATTTCTGATCATAAAAACATTATGCAAAAGTTTTAAATATATATAAAAGATAAAGCTAAACTGTAAATGACAGGCCTGATTTACTTTGTATTGGTTTAAAGCCAATTTCTACATTATTTTAGTAATACCATGGTAATAGTACCTAAACATTTGTTCCTGGCATTTCTCACACTAGTACTAACACTTCATTCTACCTTAGCCTCAAGCTTCTCAACCTACTTTGGCTATGGCTATGAACCATGCATGAAAAAAATGTCAATAAGGTCTCAAAATACTTCTGTTTTAAAAATTCTGAGCAAGGTTCAAAGAAACAACTTATTTTCTTAATCAACAAATTCATGATTACTTTCACATCAATATTGCCAGGACAAATAAAAGTGGTAAATTAAACAAACATTAGCTTAATAAGCTTGATAAATTAGGCTTAATAACCAACTTTGTGATCTAGAAATTTCATCTTCATATTTGATCTTTAACAATAATCAAACAAAACTTTCTGAAAATAATTTTGGTTTCCATGTATACAACAAAAAGCCCTTGAGAGCCTATAAAACCCCTTAGTTATGAATACAGAGAGTAAGATTTTAAATAGTCACACTTTAAACCAGTAAGAGAAATTAGCCCACCACTAAAGCTTTTTTCCCATTCAATCACAATTTCTTGAAGGACTGTGTATAGAGTCAACATAAGATAACTCCTGTAAAGTTAATAGATTCTGAGAAGTTTTTCAAAGGTTTCAATTACTTTATTGCTACCTTCCATTAACCCATTCCCACGCAGTGATGCTTTTGGACGCCTTTCAAGAAAAGCAACTGAGAAAACATTGTGTAAAATGTAGAAATTGATTGTTACAAATATCTATTTGACCGAGCCATTTCTAATGAAATTAGGTACAAAATACAAGCTCCTGTCTTCGTTTTGCATAACTCACAGGAAAATTCATTAGGAATACAGTTATCCCCATACTGAATAGATAACCACAGACAAATGATGGATAGCAGATTTTTAAGAATCACCATCAGTCACATTTAGCATATTGTTTTCAATAACACTAAAATGAACCCCAGCAGTGAAACCCATTCTTACACAATCCCACTTTTTTACACCCTGTAAGAAAAAGGCTGTAGAAAATATTGCGGAAAATGAAGAAATTGCTAACCCAAAAGATAAAGATTTCTTAAATTTCAGTATATGAAAACAGTTATCAGCAACATAGTTAAATTTAGACTACTAGAAATTTTTGCCATGTGGTGATTGGTTAAACTACATTTTGAAGTAAGGTCGTTTACATTAAAAATCTATAAGCAATTTAGGGTAGATGTGCCTTCATCCAGAAAAGGGGCATTGATCTTTGTTTGGATGTACAAGAATTTTTATCAAAATCAGTAAATAATTCATCTTTATCTAAATCTTAAATAAAAATATAAATAAGAGCGTTGCAAAGCTTAAAGCTTAAATTAAAAAAGTAATGGCATTGATAAAAGCTTAAAAGCAATAACATAAGCGGAAGTCCAAAAGATAAAAGATGCTTGACCTCAATGCTTGCAAACATAAATCATTTCTTGGCATTTTGATAGTAACCATATTCATTACCTCAGTTGTAAGCCTCATCAATTCCAATGGCTAAAGAATGTAAAAGGGGATTTTCTATAAATGAAGATCTTGAAGAGATCTGAAAACCTTTTATCAAAGCCCGTCAGTACAATCAGAATATTTAAATCTATTAACTCATTCCAACATGACAGAAATTTAGAACGGTCCATATTGAAAGAATTTGTAGACAGCAATTTTATATTTGTTAAATTCGAAAGTCTCGTTTGTCACAATTGTTTTCCAATGCCTTTTCATAGGTTTGGTGAAAAAAGGAAGAATCATATGGGAATGGGTCAATACAACATTAGCCTGAAATTCATAAATTGCTTGATCAAAGAAAGGAAAGATAGTAGAATGCAGATAACAACATTTGGTTAACTTTGAAAGTTGTAAACAATAATAATTTTGCCCTTTCAACGATTTTGTAAAAGACTGGATTATAAGTTTGTCTCAACACTGTTCTTTTGAATATTATAGACTCCAATAGCCAAGACAAAGATTAAACAGCAGAAATGTTTGGCTGATCTTTATCTATGCTGCCTTCATTTAGAATAAAATATTCATGGAACAGCAGAAGAGTTAAGTACCTTATCACAGCATAAAGTAAAAACATGTACAACTACAGAGCATGCTTTTCTGGTAAGAGTTTCTTGCAATGCTATCACAGATGATTTATAAATGAGTTTCTTCGACAATAGGACTCTCAGGGGGTGGGGGTGGAGGGGGAGGGGGCATAGGGCGTGGCGGTCGTGCTATACTGTGTCTATTCAAGCCAGTAATTTTATCTGGGTGTGTCAAAAGCATATTGTTACATTGTGAGTCTACATGACCTTCAACTTGCAAATGCTGACTTCCACTACCTGGATCATATTCTGTGTGTTGTAAGGAATTTCCAGGAACTGTTACAGGGGCACCTGTTGATGCTGATCTGTGATGTCCAGGGGGTACCACAGGGGGAGGGACTTTAGGTCGATCATTCCCCATGTGTGATGAATGTCTCTCTGGTGGTATTGGTCTATCTGACGGCAGTGTTTTCTGTTTGTCCACATGTACAGTGTCATCATGGGGCTCAAATTGTGGAGACACTGCCTGCCGTGGCCAGGTCTGGAACTGATTAGCTTGTTGATTATGTTTGACGGATGCAGAAACAGCCACAGAATATGGTCTCTCTGGTGGAGGGGGTGGTGCAGGTTTTCTGGGTGGCTTTCTGAGACATAATTCCTCACTGCGTAAAGAGAAATGTTATGCTACATAGACACATGCTCCTGACCATTATTCTGGGTTATATTGATGACCTTTACCAGGAAACAGTACTGAAACCTTATTTGTATTTCTTACTTTTATGTTCATCAAATTTTCAGGTATGTCACACATTAATTTCAGAGGTTTCACAAGCACTATACTAGCACATTTTTCAAATGCATGAAATGGTAATTTCAGACAAATTATTATTGTTAAGCAACAATCAAATTCTCTAACAAGAATAGAAGCTTCAGTATAGGCAACATTTTTATAAAGATAAAACGGATCTTAATTAATTTTTGTTGTTGTTTTTTTACTTTTAAAAACACAAAGATTTCAGTACTGTATATTTCGGATGCGTTCTGTGGGCAACTAAGGGAAAGCTTTCACTAATCTTACAGCATAGTTATAGCCATCAGGAGAACATGCCTCTTTTCCAAACTGTTTTCACTTTGGGTTCTATCAAACATATTGTCATGGCAACCAAAACATCATAATTACAGCTGTTTTCAAGCAGTATTTACAATACTTTAGTTGCAACTGACAATATACAATCTAAAGACCCCTTTTCACAAAGAGACTCAATGAATGGTTTCAATCCACATTCTCATATAAAGACAAAGGCTACGATACATCAATCAACCCATGTCATGCTTAACCAGGAATATTCCTTTTGTGGCAGGGATATAGATAAAGATCAGCCTGCAGATAAGTGCAGTCTGATCTTAGTCTACAACTGCTGGTTGTCCCGGGTTGTTTAAATAATTAATTTTCAAAAGAAATATTGACCCTTAATAAATAAGACATTCCATCGCTGGGCACATCAGCCCTTCGATTTCAATACAATTTTGCATAGGATTTTAATTTAGCATGAAAAGGGTTAAAAAAGATGATTGATATTGGTAATAAGCAAATACAATATACCAGAATATGCTTTTGGCATCATTGTCTAAAGAATTCATAAATAAATCTTAAGATTTGTCAATTGTTTCGTTAGCTATATGTAAGTGCCACTACTAGGTTAATAGGCTTGTATACATTTGTGTAATATCTATCTGTAAAACGGAAAATACTGTATATATTGAAATTTACTTACTCTTAAAACAACTTGTATCTGTGTGTAATAAGTTACACTTATAATCTGTATAAGTGTAATAATGATAATAAATCAAATTAATTTGAACTTTTAAATAGAACACGGAGCACCCAAACAAAGTTAACAATATCACAAAGAAGAACAAGAACATGAGAAATCATAAAAGCCTTGGTCACTTTAATGTTCAGGTTCATTCAAGAAATGAATATAAGTTTGTGACCTCAGGCCACCTTAGTGAAAACTAGTGGCCTGAATTTACTTGGGGTTAATTAAAGTTCTTTAACCCATTCCCACACAAGAAAATTTTAGACTGGTCCAAACTGAAATAAGATGCAGAAAACTATTTCAAGTTCATGAATATTTTTTTCTTCTTTTGTCTCTTTAGATAGAAAACATTGTGGATAATGAAGAAATTGCTTTATTCAAGCAATTTCTTCATTTTCCACAATGATTTCCAAAGTTTGTTTCTTGATGGGCGAAAAAAAGAGGGCTTGTGTGGGGATAGGTTAATACTAAATGCTAAGAAAATTAGCCCATTCCATTAAAACAATGTTTACAGCAATTCAGTTCCTTTTATAGCAGTCTAATAAGGTGTCACCAAGGGATCATTCCAGTTAAATTTGGTTGAAAGCCATCCAATGGCTTCTGAGAAGAAGATTATCAAACCTTTCACCATATATGAAAATTAGCCCCTCGTGTTAAAGCCATGTTTTCTGTCCTATCAAAATTCTATGAAGGAATCTGATAAAGAGTCACCCAAGGATCAATCATTGAAATTTGGTTGAAATCCATTGATTGATTTCTGAGAAGAAGATTTTCAAAGTTTTCATCATAATATGCAATTAAGCCCCAGCCATTAAAGTAATATTTTTCATCTGATCCTAATTCATTGAAGGAATCTGATAAAGGGTCACCCAATGATCATTCCTGTAAAATTTGGTTGAAATCCATTGAATGCTTTCTTAGAAGAAGATTTTTAAAGATTTCACCATTTACGAAATTAACCCTGCCCATTTAAGCCATGTTTTTCATGAGATCTTAATTCTTTAAAGGAATGTGATAAAGGATCACCCAATGATCATTCCTGTAAAATTTGAATTAAATTTCTTGATTGGTTTTTGAGGAGAAGATTTTTAAAGATTTCACCATATATGGAAATTAACCCCTCTCATTAAGCCATGTTTTTCATCTGATCTAAATTCTTTGAAGGAATGTTATAAAGGGTCACCCAAGGATCATTTCTGTGAAATTTGGTTGAATTCTGTTCAGTACTTTCTTAGGAGAAGATTTTTTAAGTAAAGTTTAAAGATGACAATAGCTAAGACAATAGCTAAGGCAATGGCTGGCTGAAAGCCAGCCAGTGGAGTTAAAGATGTGTAGTAATTTAGTTAGAAAATATCAATTCCATTTCATTTGGAGTTCTGTAAATTAGGTTTTATTTGCAAGGGTTTTACTTTTGCTAATCCATGTGTGATAATGAGCTAATGAATTCAAGAACCTTGCATAAATTGTACTTTTTGTACAGAACAATAGGAAGAGGAATTAAGATGTATGAAGTATGCATTTAGATGAAAAGGTAGTAAAGTAATGCATACAAATATTTTCACCTACATTTTTATATATATTGCATTAGCCCCTTCTACTAACATTAAAAACAGGCAATTTGTCATAAACAAGTCATTCAACTTTTTGCCACACAAGTCACAGACAAAAAATTTAAAGTTTATAATTTAGACTTTTTCAACTTTCTGTGTAGAAAAGATTGTGTAATATGAAGAAATTGCTGGGACAAATGTCAGGAAGAATACTTGATGCGGATGGGTTTCAAGCAAATGATTAGGAGTCCTATGTGCTGCCAGCTGCCCTATGGTTGCAGTCCTAAATATTTATTAAAATATTCTAATTCTGCAATAGAATATTTAGAAAAATCATCAAACTGAAATAAATAGAGCAAGATATATCATGAGTTTTACATCATAGACTATAACACTTTTAAATACATGGCACTGTTTCTAAATTATTTCCATGATCAGTAAATGTTAATTTACTAGCTTTTCAAACTGTTATCAACAGGGTAGGCAACAATGTCTGCCATATTGTTTTCTTATCTAATTTAGGACCATCTCAAAGTTTTTAAAAGCATTGTTTTTCTTGGACTTCACTTCAGAAATCAAAAATATTTTTATATTTATATATTTTAGACAATTAAGGCAGAAAAAAATGAATATTTGAATGCAATTTGGCAAGATTATCAAGCTCTGGTGTAAACTTTGTCTTCAAAAAAAAAAATCATTGTTTTTGCCTTGTTCTACTTCATCTATGTCCTGTTTATGAAAACTTTACACTTAATTTTCGGACAGTGGTGGACTCTAAATGAACTCTGAGTGACCTTAACCCATTCCAACACAGTGACTCTTTTAAACGCCTCTCAATATAAAAGTTCTGGAAAACATTGTGGAAAATGAAGAAATTGCTTGTCACAAGCAATTTTTTCATTATCCACAAAGCTTTCTACCACAGTAGACAAAGATTTTAATCATTTCATTAACTTTAAATTGTTGTCTGCAACTTCTTTGCATTTGGACTGGTCTAAATTTCAATCGTGTGGGAATGGGTTAAATTGACAAAGGCTTTTTCATGATCTTAAATATAAGTGATAAAACACAGTATCGAGAATATGGTATCGCGTTTGTACAGTAATTAAAATTGTAAACATGACTCTATTTCAAAAACAAGAGTGCAAGAGGCCCTGGCGCTCACCTGAAAAAGGCTCATTTTCTTCAAGGCCAATACTAACTGGGTCAGGAGAAGACCTCCTTTAAAATTTAACTAAAATCGGCTTATGTTGCCATGCAAACCAATGCTTTCAACAGATTTAAAATCGTTAAGTAATATTTAGGAGCAACCTAAGGTAAATTTCTGCCAAATTTGGATAAAATTGGCCAAAAAGTTTTGAAAGCGTTGCCTTCCTTATTTCTATTCAAGTCCAATCACCCTATGGCTCTGAAATTTTAGCAATTTTGAAAAAGGTCAATGAACTGATGCTTCATGCAAAATTCTTCAACTTCTGGGTCAGGAGGAGATGATTTTTTCATATTTTTTTTTTGTAATTCTACCCTTGTTGTCATAGCAACCAGAGTTTTCTATTGCTTTTAATTCTTTCATTGAAATTGGCCCAGTTTTGGAGATGTCATTTAAAAATCCTTCTGGGGACCTGAAGTAGATGATTTTAGCAATTCTGAAAGAGGTCAATGTACTGATGCTTTATGCAAATTATAGAGAGTCTACGCCTTCTGGGTCAGAGTAGATGATCTTTTTAAAGTTTTTTTTAAATTTCATTCTTAAGGAAATTTTAAAGAGCAATACCGTAGGAACATTTCTGCCAAATGTGGTTGAAATCAGCCAAGTGAATTGGGAGGAGATGTCATTTTCAAAATCCTTTATTTCTAAATAAGCCCAACACCCCCTGGGCCTCTGCCCCTGGGGACCGAAGGGTGATGATCATAGCAATTCAGCAAGAGGTCAATGTACTGATACACCATGCAAAATATCAAGGCTCTATGCCTTCTGGGTCAGGAGGAGATAATTTCTAAAGATTTTATTAAAATTTAAGTTTTGTTGCCATAGCAACAGAGTTTTCAACAGATTTCAATTCTTTTAGCCATTTTTAAAGTGCACTACCCAAGGAACATTTCTGCCAAATTTGGTTGAAATTGGCCAGCGGTTTGGGAAGAGATATTGTTTTAAAATTGTTTACACACGACAGACGCCAGATGCCAGACAGAGGACGATCAAAATACCTTACCATGAGCACTTCATGCTCAGGTGAGCTTACAAGAGCATTGCAAGTTTTAGCTCAGCTTGGGGGCCAGAACTGGATATTGAAAAACATTAATTTTAAAAAGTGGCATAGTTTATTTAAAAAGAAATTGTGTTGCATCTAGGTCACACAATTGTGGGATTGGCAATTAAGCCGACATAACGCAACCAAATGGGGACAAAAAACTTCCTTATGCTGAGTGAGAAAGCAATTTGCAAAGTCATGTTGTAGATACAGTACAGCTTTTCAAGTCTTAACATTAACAAGCATGGAGTCATTCTCACTTATGGACTCATTCATAACTTGTGTCATTAGACAAGTTGTGATATTAACAGAGCTTTCTATAGCCTTCTAAAAGTATTTGATAACTGAATAATGCAGTAACCTGTTCTTTAAGTTTTTCACTTTCTAACAGCTATCTAAAGAATGTTGTACTATCTATTTTTTTGTCCTTAACAGAAATTTCAATAAAAATAAAAGTATGTAGTCTTGTGTAAAATTTGAGAAGACCCATGGATAGAGAAATCTTTAAAAAATGAATCAATTTGTGATAAAAAGGAATTTTCATTTTTTTTAATTGATTAGCATTATTCAGTGCTAAAATACAAGTTTCTTCTCCCCATCCTCCTCCCTTAATTTTCTGTCCCTAAAAATTTAATAAGGAACCATAATTCTCCCCTAAATTCTATTTCCTAGATGCAAAACTTCAATAAGAATTATCTCCTCTGTTAGTTTTTATTGATCTTTTCATATCCAGCCTATAAGCCTAGTTTCAAGTAAAAAAAATATCTTCAACTATAACAGAGACATGACCAATGTTACAGTTTGTCATACCAAAAAGATAATGCCAACAATACTTAAGTGATGAAACAAAACAACAGATTTTTGTTCCCAAACAGTTCCAAAACAGCCCAGCTAATAACCTCAAGATTTGACAATATTCTTTCAGATTCATCTGTTTAAGCACCACAGAGTATTGTTATGCATAACATATAATTGTTAAATTGAAAGGAATATAATTTATGCATACATTGTTAGATAGATACCGATTTTCTATTAGGAATGTAAAGACAAGAAATAATGAGCATGTAACAGGTTATAAGAAATCTTATTCCATGTATGACAAATCTATGAACATTGCAAGTGCTTCTTCAAGCATTTTCTCTGATTTATGTTATAAACTGATACATATGGAAATCAAACTGTCAAATGGGTATCATGTGCATGTCAGATATAGTTCAACTTTCCTACAAAAGATGCTTTTGAATTCGGTTTGATTTACATATTTTTGAAGCAACACATCCTTTTCTCAAACCTTAATTCTGGATTTCAGTTAACTTGTACTTTATCATCTAGAGAAAAGGACAAAGCCAAGATATGCTTTTAATCTATAAATGCCCTCATATCAGCTTATTTTCAGGTGATCTTGTTTATTGACCTAGACTGTGAAGACAAGCTAGGTCATAACCTACCCATAGACAAAGGTTAAAAGGTTATCCCCCCCATCTTATCAATTTAGGCAATAAAATTTAATGAATATACACACAAAAGAGATTTCTAACACAAAGTGCTTGTAAAAGGTGAAAATCTTGTACCAGTGAAATTTTCAGAATCATTCAGGATAAACTTAAAAAAAAAACTCTCCATACTTCAAATACTGTATGACACCTACATGGAGTGAGAACAATTTTTATCTAAACAATGACCTACTGAATTTCATTTAGTTTTGCCAATAACTCCTATATCTAACCTTCACTATTTGACATATGACAGTCTATCAAAATAATCAAACCTTTCTCCAATAGATGTCCCCTGTAAATTTGTGGTACTTGTAGCTGGGGAACCAGAAGGTGACCTTGATGCTCTAGGGGGAGGGGTCAGTGCTGGTACTGAGTCCTGATTGGTTGGACTAGATTGTGGTGTACCCTGGGAAGACACAGACTGGTTTGAACCAGTTCTCACTACACTAGGATGTTCCTGATCCTCAGTTTTACTTGGTGTTATTGTCCCTCCTACACCACTCTGCAGGAAACTGATCTCTGTAATGAAATGTTATGTTTTAAAATTTGTAAAAATAATTGAAATACAAACTTTGTATGCAGTTCTACAGTTTATAGTTAATTAATCATTCAGTTTACTCCTTTTTTCATCACATCAAGACAAACATATGTACTATATATATACTAAACTATGGTAGCTGATTTTATTTTATTTATATTTTTCAGTAACATCATTTTGCAGAAAAAGTACAAAATGTATGGACGTACTGGTCTTCATTTTTTGTCTCTTCAATACAAATAGTATTTATCTTTAGTATTTCTCAATCTACATAAGATGTAAGATTATATGAATTTAATATGAACTTAATCAGAAAATTTAATCTTATTCTACAATCTATTCTAGAATTTCAGCAAAATCAAAAACATTTCAACATATTGTGAGATAAGAATAAATCAAATAAAAGCACACCAAATAAATTCCACACTTTATTGAATCAAACATGCAATTGTACATTCTGTGCATATATAATTTAACTAAGAAAACAAAAGTAAAATAATAACACCAACAAAACAATCAACCCATTATCACACAGTCCCTTCCTTTAACGTCCCTCAAGGAGAAAAATTTGGAAAACTGATTGTGTATAATGTTTTTTATCCAAAAAGACAAAGAAATTAAAAATTCCATCAACTTGAAATTGTTGTCTGCAGCTTTTGATTTGGACTGGTCTAAGATTTTGTTGTGTGGGGATGGGTTAAGATACATGGTTATTACTAATGTGAAATACACATCTCCATTATTATTTATAGAAAAGAAAATCTAATTGTAAAATAGCACTGAGAAATGTAGTATGACAGACATACAACACTAATTTTAATCTCATCTATAATTGTCCCCATTACCTCACAATCCCTCTTTATTAGAACCCTCAAAAAAAGGCTAATGAGAATATTGTTGAAAATGACATATTTGCATGTAACAAGGAATTTCTTCCTTTTACCACATTTTTTCTTCATTAAAAGACAAAATATGTTCAAACTTTAATTGTTGTGTGCAACTTCTTTCAATATCAGTCTGGTTTAATATTTTGTCATCTGGTAATGGGCTAAAATCCCCTGGCAATGAAAAAATCTCAATGAGTGTACAACATATGAACACTTTTAAGCATGTCTAGAACTAGCAGAATCAATATCATTTCATTTATATAAAGGAAGAAGCTTGGGGGTTTAAAAACATCTTGTTGTTTCTTTAGACAGAACAACAGACCATGTTAGAGCAACCAAAATGTAATGCCAGGAGCTAAGGTCTGAAAATCCCTCCAACAAACGTCATACTTGGACTATACTGTATTTCTAATTTGAACACCAGTGCATTTGGAAAAAATAAGAGAGGCAAGATGACCTTAGATCACTCACCTGAGTTCTAAAATGAATAACCAAAAAGATGTCTGCATGTAGCACACCTAAATGTCCTCTCAGAAAGAAACATCTCAAACCAACTTAAACCATTTTGAAAAGAGCATTCAATTCTACATGCACAATTTAACTGCTCTATCCCAAATGGTGTACATTGTGGTCTCCATGTAAAATCTTGGATCCCACATTACATCGCTTACTTAGTATGCTCATCCAAGAGTAATTATTTGTATTATTTTTGAAGAGTACCATAAGGAATTGCTGCATGCAGAATGTGAAAGCTCAAGGACTTTGGGAGGAGAAGGTTATCTCTCTGTAAAATTTCGGATCCCACAACAATAGGGTTAATTTGGTTAACCCTTTTCCTGTACAAACATGGTATTTTACGTTGCTGTGATTCAATACTTGGGAAAACATTGTCACAATATTTTCTACCTAAAAGGTTGGTTTCATTTCAAATTGCATCCTATTTTCAATGTCATCTGCGAATTCTTTCAATTTGGACCGTTCTAAAATTTCCTAAAACAGGAAAGGGTTAAAGAGTATTTTGGTAATTGAAGCTGTTTTGGTAGAGTACCATAAGACAACGCTGAATAAACATTTAGCAGCTCTTGGATCATGGTTTTGGAGAGGATTTTTAAAAAGTTCTTCTTTCAACATTTTGTTAGATCAAACAACATGAGGCTTATATAAATCTTTTTAAGAGAACTTTTAGGAAATCAATCATGCAAAACTAGAAAACTCTGGGCATCAGGGTTCCGCCGGAGAAGTTTTCAAAAGAATCCTCATTCACGTCTTTTTAATAACTGAGAGCCAACATAGAACTTAACCCTTTCTTGGTTTTTTTTTTTCAAATTTTGGACTGGTCCAATTTGAAGGAAGTTACAGACAACAATGAAAAGTGGATGCAATTTGAGACGTTTGTTAGTTTATTTGTTTGAACGGGGTTTAATGTCGCTATCAACAATTTTCCAGTCATATCGTGGCAGCTGGAGCACCTACCAATGGATTCCCTGGGAAATCTCACACTAGTACTACCATTACATCCTTTCCTAGCCTCTCGCTGCTATCTCACTTAGGTTTACTTTAATCCACCCATTGGTTAGAGACAAATGTCAGAAAGGATATATGCTGCCGGGGATTGAATCCATGACACCCCATTGAAGATTGGAAGTCTGATGCGCTACCAACTGCCACATGACGGCTGAGCAATTTAAAATGGAATCATCTTATGCGGTAGGAGATATTGTAAGAAAAGCACAAATTTCTTGTTACAAGCAATCCCTTCTTTTTCAACAATGTTTTCTCAAGTATAAAAATCACAGCAACATAAAATCCTGGGTTTGTACAGGAAAGGACTTAAGTTTATGGAAGAGAAATGTTTTGAGCTATTTTTCAGAGTACTGTAAGTTGATGCTGTATGGAAAATCTTAAAACTTAAAGCCTTATGGCTTGGGAGGAGGAGTTGTTTTTATCAAGATTTTCTTCTTTGTCTGTTAATAAATTTTGGGAACCCACAACAATGGGTTTATGTTGATCTTTGAGCAATAGTTTGGTACTACTGTAAGATATGCTGCATGCAAAATTTGGAAACACTAGGCCTTAAGTATGGAAGAAGAAAATTTGTAAAGATTTGGCGTCCAGAGTTCTCTATGGTTTCCAATTCTTTGAAGTATCTCAACCTAAGGTTGGTTTAGTGGAAGATATTGTGTAATTGTAAATGAAAGGACAGATAGGATAGATGATCGATGGACATTGATCGATAACAAAACCTCACCTTAATCAGTTCTTGCTGAGGTGAGATAAAAATACCAAGCAAAATAATTTCCAGCAAACAAGAAACAGGAAGCATCAATCCACAATAAGGCACTCAATATTTTCTATTCAATGTATAGCTTGAAATTATAGATATGACTTGACATTTATGCATAATAATTCTTAATAAATTCTTTGAAAGTCTTGCACTAACATATAATCTTGTTAATAACCAGTGAAAAGCACAGCACAGAAAAAAGATCAAATGTTTGCAAATCAAACCAGTGTTTCAATAGATATGTGGTCCAGTACAGGCTAAACTGAAGTAAGTAACATTGGTTCAAAAGCTCCTAAATAAACCTCATATTATAGTCTCAATTTAAATCCAGTTGAAGTATGCTCAGTTACATTGTAGAATAACTGATCCATGAATCTATGACAACCAAATTTTAGTGTTTGACCTTGAGCTGTCACCTTGACATTAGAGATGTCCCAAAATTTCTTTAAAATGGCACATCTAAGCTTGATGGAGAAACTGTGACCTTGACAATAGAACTATCCCCTTAATTCTTTCAAATGGCACATCTACTCATGATGGAGAATAATTGTGCCAAGTAATTTTGAAATCCATCCATAAATGGAGCAGTAATTGTCCTGACAAATTCGGACTAACAGACTAACACACATACACCGACTTGGCATAGTGACAACTATGTTTCGCTCACCGCAAGGGGGCTCGGCAAAAAGTAAAACGGAGTCTGAGCAAAGTTTTCACCAGTTACAAATGAAGCATTTAATAAATTTGGTATTTCATGAGCACAAATTAGATGAATTTCTATCAAAAGTCCCTGAATGAATGAATAAAATCACATAGATATTAAGTTAACAGTTGTAGATTACATGTCATTTTACTAGAGACAACATTTTGTTGAAGGATGTAACAAACCAATCATATTTACCATAAATTATTTGAGACACAATTTTATGTTGTGCTTTATCTAGATATTCACTGACCAAAAAACAACTCATTTAACCCATTCCCACTTAATAACACTTTTCAACACCCCTCAAGCTTAGGAATACATAGTGGAAAACGATGAAATTTAATTTTGTGTGTCTTCTACCTCAAAAGACAAAGATTTAATTTATTTAAAATTGTCATCTGTAACTTCTTTGAATTTGGACTGATGGAAAATTTTATCATGTAGGAATGGGTTAAAATCCGGGCTTTATCATACAGTGGACAGTTGACCAAAAGCAATTTTATTACGATGAAAACAGATCCTAATCATGCAACACTTTGAACCTTGCAGTGCAAAAACCAAACTTAAATGATCTTTATTAGTATTTCCATCTTCTACTGACCATCTCTTTGAGTGAATGACGTAAAAATGTGTCTTAACCCATTACTACTCAATGAAATTTTAGACTGGTCCAGATTTAAAAAAGTTGCAGACGACAATTTCAGATTATTGAAATTTTTAAAATACTTGTCTTTCTGGGTAGAAAAAAATGTGGAAAATGCAGATATTGCTTGTAACAAGCAATTTCTTCATTTTCCACACAGTTTGCCAGAACTATTTTCTTTAGGGGCGTAAAAAGAGAGATTGAGTTGGAATGGGTTAAACAGTCATTTATATTTTTCTATGTAACATGATCAATATTTCTTATCATTTAACTAAAATCTCCCTACAAAGTTGCCTTGGGTTAGGTTGAACTGAAAAAATCAAATTTCAAAATCAAACTAATACAAGATGGTGCACCTTATCAGTTTTTCTAACCTTATTTCTAGGATGATTAAGGGACCAACAAATAAATGACTATCCATAGCGTAATATATGTATAGGTATTCATCAACTTGATGAAAATAAAAGACAGCATGAAGATTGAATTCTCTTTTACAAAATGTGATATTCAATTTGTCTATCATAATCTAACAGATTCAGAAGGTGTTTGGTTTTAACACAAACAGTGCAGCATATCAATTATGTACTTCATAAGCATACTAACTTTAAATGGAATAGTTTCATACAAACAATATGACAAGATACAGACCATATTAGCAAATTGATTTTGACGGGTTCGGTTTTTACACAAGCAATATCAAAAGATTCTGACCACACAAGCATCACTCAATAACGAGACCAAGGCAGGAAGTTGCTAACCCAGGTGAACACAGAATATTGTTAACACTTTCCCTTATGACATTAATGAAGCAGACTTTATTGCTCACTATGTAAATATTAAGATACACATATTTCAACTTTTTCACAATTCATTTCATTTCATGGCTTTTAACCCATTTACCGATGTCCAAATTTTAGACTGGTCCAAATTCAATGGAGTTGCAGAAAATATTTTAAAATTTATTAGATTTTAGATTTTTTCAACTTTGTGGGTAGAAAACATTGTGGAAAATGATATAATTGCTTGTTTCAAGCAATTTCTTTCCTTTACACAATGTTTTCCCAATTATTGCTTTTCTCAAGGGGCATCAAAAAGTGTCATTGTGTGGGAATGGGTAAAAGTATGTTTGTAGTAGATTTAAACCTTTATGAAAAACTGTAACAGCAAGACTAGTGCTGTAAATATTAACAATAACATATTTTTTCAAAGATTTGCAATCATGAATTCCAAAAAAATCATTATAGTGTGATGTAGTACACAAATTCATAATAGAGCTTTTGTAATTAATCTGCTTTATTAGTCAAGAGAAAGGGTTTGGGTCTGTTTTTAGACAATTTGATGACGGATTTCTTTTTCAAAGAGAAAAGAGAGAAAGGCTCCACAGAAACTATTTATAGTAACAATACTGACTACACATTCACCATAGCAACAATACTGACCCTGACTTGACCTTGCTTCACTTTTCCCATAACCATTTCCCACAATGCCTTTGTAAAGCATGCTGGATGCTTTAGGTTGTTGTAGTTGATCGTCCCACATGGACCGTACTTTATTCAAATAAGCGGGCCATGTTCCGTCCCCAAGGGACTGAAGAGCAAACACGGTACTATAAACATCGCTGTGAACACTGTGAGATGTGGGTGTACTTGGACTTTGTGGATGGGGTTCTGGATCAGAAGCTCGTTTCAATTTCTTTTCTCCATTACTTCTGTATTTTTCTCGATCTTTTGGATTGAACCTCAGGACTGGGGGGTTAGTTTTGTTAGTATTTGTGAAACCAGTGGAAGAATGTGCTTGACTAGATATACCAAGATCAGCTTTTGCTGTGTGAAAACCGTTTGTACCATCATGTCTTTCCAGTGTGTCTGCTGTCTCATACTGTTTCATCATCGGTGTCATGTCCGACAAACTTGATGACTCACTGGACGATGATATGGTGTCTGGACTGGAACACTGTGTGTTAGTTGAACTTGACGGTTCTGCAGCTGGTTTTGATGATCCTGCTACACCACTTTTCCCAGCTAGAGTAGTTGTCAATTTGTTAATTTGTGGATCCTGTGGTCTAGCAGGTTTAGAAGGATGGTGCTTCTCTTGTCCAGAATTTGGCTGTTTGTCTCTCTTTATAACAACCTGCGTACGATCAACCATCTGATGTTCAGGGGCAAGGCCTCTCAATGTAGCATGAAAATCTTGGGCTAGTGGAAAACAAGGGAAACTTTATATACTTTAATTTTCAGATAGAGAAATGACTTGCTTTAGCTTTTCTGCACAATTAAGTTATAACTTGATTCATTAATTATATTTAAACAGTTTGAAAACCATTACTCTTGAACAGGATATAGCTAAATGGGAATTAAATAGAAATAAACACCCAAAATTTGAATGATGCAATGAACAACAAGATATTTTTTAGTTCACACATTTAGAAAGGTCACTCATTGCCACCAATGAAAATCACAAACAGTAATTGTAAGGTAACAGACAGCTGCATTTCCCTTCTCATTCTTTAACTCTTGTCATACTATACCCAAAATATTCCTATTTAGCAGAAGGTATAGACAAGGATCAGACTGCAAATAAGTGCAGTCTGATTTTGGCTACACCCCCTGTTAGCCAGAGTTGTTCTAACTAACAATTTGCAAAAGAAATATTGACCTTCATTAAGACCTTCCAGTGCTGTCAGTCTTGAAGGGTGTAATGTTTAGCAAAATTTGCCTTTATCAAGAAAAAAACAAAAAACAACCATAAATCTTATAATTATAACAATAAAGTTCTATAATATTCAAGATAAAAGATTTAAAAAAGAGACAACTGTTTTTGCCAAAATATTGAAAATAACAGTCTTTCTGAATAAAAAAAAATTCCCACCAATTTATTTATTGTGCACAATGTTTTCAACCTCAAAAAGCATAAACATTAGTCATCAACTATAATTCATTGTCTGCAACTTCTTTAAATTTGGACCAGTCTTTGTCTGGAAATGAGTTAAATTGATCCAATAAGTCACTACAACATAGGGCTTTGATGAGAATTCTAGACTGTCATCACTCCCTCTCATGCTCTGGTATTTCTTTAAACATAAGCAACAAACAAAAACAAAAAAGAAATAATGGCAGCCAAACATACCAACAAAGCATGGACCTAGGAGTCAAACCACATCATTATAACTATAGATGATAGAATAGAGGATCCTCTGAGAAGTGTGAACAAGTATTGACCCTTATCGAACTGACAGGGGTTAAAACTAAAATTACACTCTTGATAGATACACCGATTCTTCAATGATCATTCTGCCTATTATTCACAACATATTATGTCTAGTTGACCTTTGATGGATCTAATGTATTTTTCAAATATTTTTACAGAGTGGAGGTTCTGCTTCATGGGTCACAATAATTGACCCCTGGCCCTGCTGACTGATTCCAAAAGGGAGTTCATTCTCGATTTTAAATGGCATTATTTTGCAAATTAGATGCGCTTGAAGCCTGAATTTACTGAATACCCAATTCCAAGTCATTCCAGCATTTTTCATGAACCTCAAGAAAAGGTAAGAAAAAAAATGATGGAAAATGAAAAATTGTTTTACCTGCCTTTTGATACCCCACTACAAAACAGCTTTGGAAAACATCATGGAAAATGAAGAAATTGTTTGTATAGAATGATGAGATTTAAAGACCAATTAACTTGCAGCTTTTTTTCTAAATTTTGGACCAGACTGAAATTCTTTGATTGTGTTAAAGCAAGTAATTTGGTTGTTGTCCACAATGTCACCTGCCCTACAAGACAAATAAATTTTCACTGTCACAAGTTTGAAATTGTCAAATGCATTTTCTTTCAATTTGGATCAATCTAAAATTTTATCATCTGGTAAAGGGTACAGGATAATGATAAATCTTTCTTTCAAAGCAAATGAAGAAATCCATGTACAAAATCTTTCAGTCTAGAAAAGGTACAAAGGAAGAAGCTGAAATGTAATATAGCTAACCCTTTCCTGATTTCAAGATTTTAGACTTGTCTAATTTCAAAGGTTTTGCAGATGAAAATCTAAAGTGGATTTAATTAGAAAAATAACCATTTTTTAGGGTAGTAACTATTGTGGAAAAAGAAGAAATTGCTTGTTACAGGCAATTTCTTCTTTTTCTACAATGTTTTCTAATTAACTACAAAATCACAGGGGCATAAAACCAGGGATTGAACAGGAAAATGTTAACTAAATCAGCTGAATTTATTACTTTCATTTCATAATCTTTACAAAGTTATTTCCATTAAATCCAAACTTTTCAACTTCAAAAAGTTTAATTAAAGGTCATCCAAAAATATCCATATTCATACTTGTAAAATTGAAATGATATCCATTTGATACATTTAAAGGACAAAGTTATTCATCTGAAAAATAGCTTATACCTTTCAACAAGAGCACTGCCTACGGGTGCCTACGCTTGGCTGTTGGGTGCTGGATAGTGGACAAAATGCATCTAGAGTTATCCCCCTTGATAATGAGCTAGTGTGCCAAATTTCAAGTGAATGACTTTAGTAGAACCAGAGATATCACAAAATGTCAAAGTGTTTGGACGCCTTGGATGACGATGACTCCAAGGCTATTGCATTATCTCAGGGCTAAAATTGACAAATGCATTTTCTTTCAATTTGGACAATTTAGAATTTTTAAAGGGCTAAAGGGTATGATAAATCTGTCTTTGAAAACATACACGGATACTAATTTGCAAAAATCTTCAGTCTAGAAAATGTACAAAGGAAAATGATGATATGCAATATATTTAGCTAAATAAGCTGAATTCATTACCTCCCTTTAACAAACTTTACAATATTAGGCACATTACATCCAAAATTTAAGAAAGATACCAATTTCATACTGTCTAAGGAGACAACCCTTAGTTATTTCTCTATCCTCCTCTTAAAGCCAGGTTTTTCATCTGATCTAAATTCTTTAAAGGAGTCTGATTAAGGGTCACCCAAGGATCATTTCTGTGAAATTTAGTTGAATTCCAACCAACAGTTTCTGAGGAGAAGATTTGAGCTAAAAGGACTTACTGCAATGGGGATCCACTTGTATGATCAAGTTTGAAAAACATAATTGTAAACATATTCTGTAATCAAGATTGAGTTGAACCAGATTAATAATTAATAGAGGTAACAAGAGTGACTTGTGAAATATGTTTAAAATAACAAGAATTGACTATATTTAGCAATTTCATACTAGTGCCTAAAGAAATAGTATTAAGTTTCCTGAATTTTGATTGACCTCATTATTCTATTAATAGAGCTCATGATGGCAGCTTAGACTATTATCCAATGAAACAAAGGAAATGAAGTAATGAAAGGGGCAACTTTGACTAAAGTTCCTACCATTATTGAAGAAATTGACATTCAAAACTGCTTGATTGTAGCCAGATTGATACTCATGCCAACACTTGATTGGTTGTTTTCAAATGATATCTTTGAAAACTACAGAGCTACAGACAATTGTTTGACAGCTCATACTTGGCTAGCTGATGTTCCTTTGACTTAATGTGATTTTTGATACAATCAATATAGAATATTGACGACCCCCTCGTCAGTATAAATACTTTTTAAGGTTCTTTCTTCTGTCCACCAATTCAGCTTTTCAATAACTTGTATTTTCCTTTGGTGACGATACAAAGCCACAGAAACAGCTTTTTCCATCTGCCTACTATCTTTACGAAAAACTACAGACAGAAACCAAACCATGTTTCCTTGCCCATAACTGACTTGATCAACAGTATAATTGTCAATTTCAAACAAAATACATGAAGAATAGTTTTAGGAGCATCGCTCTCTCATCATTCAAGCAAGTTTAGAAGCCATTAATTTCTCAATATTTTGTTCGGGAATCTTTTGACCTGCTTCATAAATAAATTGATTGTTGGAAATTGATAGACCGGGAACAAATGTGTGTGTCGTGTTCACAGCATTTTTGAATTGGGAATAAAAGCGGACCTTGAAAAATATACATTGAAAATACTTGAGATGCTGATTTTAAATGAGTTTTTTAACATACTAATTATTTAAAAATGCGTTTACAGCAATTTGCAATGCATTTTTACTCAAAACACATCTTCTTTGTAGTTCTGTGTCACTTGTAACTAGTAGGCATAGCAATACCAGTCTAGAATGGTCAAAATAAAAGTACCAGTCAAGGTTGTAACCTTAATTACTGCGCACATCATTGATTCAGCTTTTCGTTTCCATTTTCTATGAATGAGCTTACATTTTCAAATAGTACTATAAGAAATTATTTATCAATTCACAGACAAGGATAAGTTTTGTCACGGCATCGTCAGGTTCCTGGAAGCAAAGAGCGAATTCAATCGATTCCTAGATTATAGTCAGTATCCTGACTGCTATAAAACCCATTAATCTGCCTGTTATTTCTACATATACAACCTTTAGATTTAAGAAGATTCAAATGATGAAAACAACAACAAGGGTACAGCATTACTGCAGATTTTCTCTGAAAACAGCAGAGCTGAATGCCTTTGATCTGACCAATATATGTATAACCTTTAAACTAAAATAGGTTTAACCTATTCTCTCACAAAAAGAAATTAGACTGGTCCAAATTGTAGCGAATTGCAAACAACAATTTAAGGATGGTGAAATTTAAAAAAATACAGTTGTTATTTTCCATAATGTTTTCGAAGGCTTTTTTTCTTGAGGGGCGTAAAAAAGCAGGATTGTTTTGGAATGGGTTAAATGATAGGATTTGAATATTGGACTATAAAGATATGCACTTTCACATTTCACTTCTTCTCATGGATTTTTAAGTTATAACACAGAATGTAACTTGTTAAAGAATTAGTAGTAAATAGCATGCACTCATCACAGAAATACTAGAAAAACAATTTGCCGCACAAAAATTTTGGAATTAAAAGTCTTTAGCATATATCATTGTCCCTAGAGAAATTACATGGACTATACCAGACCTATCTTCTCTCAGTTTTTTTTATTGTGTTCATCAATGTTTATTGTCACATAGATCTGATATTTATTAAATTTCTTGTTTCATATTGAGCAGTGTAAATCTTCACTTGTCTTGTGAAGTTTAAGAGAAATCACCCATGATGTCTTTACAACTACTTCTATGGTCTATACCTTTTACAGAGTTTAGCTTACTGGTAATCCAATTTTGTGTAGCAAATCATAACCAAGTGAAATTAATCACATTTATGTAAGCAATATCATTGATATCAAAATGAGCCCAAAATACCTAAATCAATCCTAAAGTATTCTTGTAATTTAGCCTGCGTGCGACAATTCTAACACACAAACTTTTATAAAACAAACACACTGATCAGCTACAACTTCATTTAGAAAAGTCACAGGTAGCAAAAAACAAGAGGCCCTCATGGGCCCAAGATGCACTACTGACTCTCGGAAAACATACATTGCATCTGTCACAAAAAGTATTTAAAGAATTATCAAGGGCAATGTCACCAAAGTAAAAGTCTACATCAAATCTGACAGAATTTTCACAAGGTATGATTATGAAATATGTACAAAAAATTATGGTAAATAAAGTTAATTCATTCAAGTAGGTAAAAGGTCAAGGGTAAGAAGACAAATGAAAGTCTTGGGTGAAAAAACCTAATAGAATTCTTTAAGATACAATTATGAAAAATATGAGGTAAATCAAAATGAAATAATTTTCTTTTAATTCTATGAAAGGTCAAGGTCACTTGGTGGAAGTTTGTTTTGTTGGGAATATGACCATATTATGGTATGAGAATTGTTAAAATAAAAGAAACTTCCTTTAAGTAGGTCAAAAGCCAAGGACACAGGGGTGTGGAAATATGGGTTTTGTCCACTTGTCCCTGGACGATTTTCTACTTGTCCGGGTCAGAATGGACTTGTCCAAAAATAAGAGAATAGATAAATTTTTGAAAAAAAATGTTTTTACAGAAGAAAATGCTGAACTCAGCATTTTCTTCATTAAAACAATGTTTTCTACCCTTAGATACAAATATTATGCTAATCAATCTCTAATATATATTAGGACTATTAGGTACTATTCCAAGTTTTCCCTGATATTTACTTGTCCATGGACAAGTAGCCTAAAAGAATTTATTTGTCCACAGGAAGAAAAGCCCAGGTCGGACAAGTCGGGCATGGGAATTCCACACCCCTGCAAGGACACCATTCTTGAGTGAGCCTTTGACCTGCTGTACAAGAAATATTGTCACAATATGTGTTAACCCATTCCCAATTGACAATTTAAGGTTGATGAAATTCTGAAATTCTTTGTCAAACATTGTGGACATAGAAGAAATAACAATGCCTTTTCATGGTAACATGGATATTTTGTTGATTTTATTTTGTCAAAGGTGATATTCTAATTCAATTTTCCTGAGACAATTTTTCCCATGGTTACTAAATTGAACGGCACCAATCTCAAAAGGAGAGGTCCCCATTATTTTGCAAACATTCTCATGAATTTGAAGAGAATTTGATGAAATTATTTACTTTATTATGTTAACAAGGATATTCTTATTTAAGTTTAATAAAATGCTTGTCCAGTGTTATTTTACTAAATCATCTAATTTCAAATGTAATGATCCATTTGATAGAACTAAAATTCAATTTGAGTTAAAAAAAAACAAAAAAAACAAATGAAAACTGTGGACTTTGCTGTATTACAGCTAAAACTTTATGAACTGACAGATGCATGAATGGACGGATGGACTGGCAACATGCCATCACTATAGCTCTACTTGTTCTCATCCAGTAGAGCTAAAAACAATCTGTCAGTACCTATCTACAGAGTGCAAGGAAAGAACCTGATCTGACTGCATGGATGTTCAGGCTGATCTGAGTCTTAGGTTGACATGTGGTGTTATAATTGATAGTGTCATATTTTTAAAAAAAGCTGGTTTCTGGTTTCTAAAAACCAAACAACCAGAAATACTCTGGGGATCTGTGTACTTTATGGCAGCTAGCAAGTAAACTATCGACAGGGAAGTTAAAAGCTAATCAAGAAAGTCTTGCATTCCAATTGAGGAGAAAAAGTCATACCATAGTCTTTAAAACCAAACTAACTAAAGATAAATAACAGGATATAAACAAAATATAAACGTTAAATTACAAATATAGCTCAAACAGAAATAATTTAATACGCTACATAGTATTAAACCCTTTCCGGTTTTTCAAAACATTAGACTGGTCTAAATTCAAAGAAGTTACAAACAAAAATGAAAACTTGATGCAAATTGAAATAAAAACAACCTATGTGGTAGAAAATATTGTGGGAAAAGGAGAAATTGCTTGTTTCAAGCATTTTTTCTTTTCCAACAAAGTTTCCTTCAAGTTTAAAATCACAGCAATGTAAAATCTAGAGTTTGTACAGGAAAGGGTCAGCCTTGAATATTAAGCAACATAATCTTTATCATGAATAAAACTGATAGGTATATTTAAACATATTTCTATAATTCATACATAATAAAGGATACATCAAAATAGTAGGCAACTTTGATCTCAATGCAAGAAGGGTTTCTATATGAACTATACTCCTGGTACTCAATTACAATTTCATATGCATACTAATAAGTTCCTTTTTCAATAAACATCAGTAGGAAATAATTGTTAGATAGAGATAACTTCTCTATGTATGTACAACCATTCCCACACGATTTTCCCTTTTTACAACCGTCAAGAAAAGAGTTTGCCTAAACAATGTGACAACCACAACTAGAGGCGCTTGAGCACCTGTATCGCTCCACAGGCCTGATAGTACAGATCAAGTAATTGTTGTTTTCAGGCTATGCTTCTGACCAATCAAAATTGATTGATGGAATCTGAAAAAGAGTCACCAGAGGAACATTCCAGTGAAATTTGGTTGAAATCCATCAACTGGTTTCAGAGAAAAAGATTTTCAAAGTTTTCACCATATATGGACAATAGCCTAAATCAAAATTCTTGAGAAATCTGATAAAGTGTCATCTGAGGATCATTCCTGTGAAATTTGGTTAAAATCCATTTGTTGTTTCTATGGTAAACGGTCACCTAATGATTAATCCTGTAAAATTTGGTTGAAATCCATCCACTGGTTTCTGATAAGAAGATTTTTAAAGTTATACATAATATGGAAATGAACCCCGCCCATTAAAGCTATTTTTATCATCAGATCAAGATTCTTTGAAGGAATCTGATAAAGGATCACCCAAGGATCATTTCTGTGAAATTTGGTTGAATTCTGTTCAATATTTTCTGAGAAGAAGATTTTTAAAGTTAAAGTTTATGGACGGACGGACAACCAGATGCATGGATGGACTCACGACAGACACAATACCATGACAATAGCTCGCTAGCTTTCAGTTAATGAAGCTAAAAACTACTTGCTACAAACAATTTCTTCATTTTCCTCATTAATTTTTACCCAAAAAGTCTGAGCTATTTGAAATTCTATCAATGCAACTCCTTTGAGTCTGAGCCAGTCTAAAGATTGTCATCCAGGGAAAGGTTATTATTGTATGGTAATAGGTTAAAACTAAGACTGAGTTACAGATTAGAATTCAATACACATTACTAGATAAAGAATCTTGAACATGATAAAGCAGTAACACTTTAATAAAGCAAGAAGTGTTTGTAAAACATAATGTCCCTATATCAGCTTTTCTTCGGAAAATGTGATCTTGATAAGTGACCTTGACCTTGATGGATGGCCTTGACATGACAACCAAGTGATACCTATTCATGGAAGGAACATATATCCCAAATATGAGCCATGTAAGTGCAACAGTGTTTGAATACAGAAAAGTGTTAAGTTTTTGTGTTAACCCTTTCCTGTTCAAACCCAAGATTTTACGTTGCTGTGATTTCATACTTGAGAAAATATTGTGAAAAAGGAGAAATTGCTTGTTACAAGCAATTTCTCCTTTTCCCACAATATTTTATACCTCATAGGATGACCTCTTTTCAAATTGCATCCAATTTTCATTGTCCTCTGCGACCTCTTTCATTTGGACCAGTCTAAAATTTGGAAAAACAGGAAAGGGTTAAGTTTACAACTTGCAGATGGACATCACTAAACAATATACCCAAAGTCTAATTGATGTGGGATGATACAAAATTGTACTCAAGTACTACAAAGTATAGATATATGTGTCTAAGTATATAGAGCAAAGATGACCTGAAATAGGTATATGAAATATCCATTCACATTCTAAAGTACTAAACTACACATATTACAAAGTACTAATTATGTAACAAAAATAAGGATTCAGCCAAACTCAAGACTGGCATACATAAACAACAATATTGGGACAAACTCAGTACTGGTAAACAAATAATACTATTGAGAAAACTCACCTCCTGGAAAGAACCAGTCTGCATGTTGAACTACCAACTCTGTGATTAAACTCAACATTCCTGTGTTCATCATATTGGGACTGAAATGTCAATAAATTGAGTGAAACTGTGAGCAACTGATGAGACGGAACAAGATTACAAATGGAAACTTAGACCACTTGACTCTCTATAAAGCTAACAAATTTGTATTAATGGTTGATTTCGACTTGGAGTTTCTCTCACCACTAAAGACTGTCAATCAAAGAAAATAACGCTCAATGAAATCAATCATTTAGACCGGGAGTGAAGTTTTAACTCTGACATTGGCCGCTATTTATGTCAAGTATTTTTGTATGTTTGGTGACTTAAAGGTCATAACTTCAGCTTATTCAAGCTAAAGTTACGACATTTAGACATTTAGATTGCCAACTAAAAATTCTACATTTTTGAAATATGCTCTTGGCGATAAATTTTGCAAAATGAAAACCTGATTAAAATTGAAATGGATTTGTTAACCCATTCGGATTCCCACTTGGTAAAATTTTAGACCAGTCCAAATTGAAAGGAGTTGCAGACGACAATTTAAAGTATATAGAATTTTAGATTCTCTCAATTTTTGTCAGCAATTTCTTCATTTTACACAATGTTTTCCCAAATGTTTTTCTTGAGGGGCATCCATAAGCGTCACTGTGTGGGAATGGGTTATAGGATGGGGCCAACAGAGTTAGGGGGCGGAGCGAATGGAGTAGATGTGCAGGGCCAACTATAGGTCAGTTAGTGATCAACAGCTCAATTGAAACAATGATTAAAGGCTGAGTTGGAATACACATTACACTTCAACTCCATTATAGCACTATCTGCTACAGCATTAATTCCATTATAACTCAGGGTCTGCCAGGCCCCCGAAGAGGGGCTTGACCATTTTTGGTTGCTGCCATAAAGGTACCTGATTCGACAGTAGCCCTAATTTAACCCCAATTTTTACAATCTGCTTGAAAATGGTGGGAGCCATCTAAAATTGATAATTACCTGAAGCCAGGTAAGCAGTAGCCAGGTAAGTTTTTCAAGAGTGGACGTAAGTTGCAAGTAAGCTTTAGGTCATAGTTAAATGCTTTGTTAGGTTTAAATCAATTATCAATATTGATTTAAGCATAGATTTTTGAAATCTTGCATCATACACAAATCCAATTTAAAAGGTTTTGCCAGAGAAAAAAATCCAAACTGATAGTACAGGCGATAACTTTTTAATTCCATAAACAGGATTACGAGGATCGAATGGATTTAGCTTAAAAATTTGTAAACCGTAAAAAAACACACATAATTCTTCATGTGTCAAAATAAACAACATAATTTCAAGACTGTGGGAAACCTAGTTTCACTTTAAGATATTTGTCGTAATCCTGTTCATAGAATTAAAAAGGTATCACTATGTGGAATAGATTTAATCCCTTTTCTCTAAGAATGGAAATATTTACCTCAATGTAAAATTAAATTTAATTTGATTAATGCCGACGACTATCAATAATAATTGAACATGTTGTGGGTCAAAATTCTGGCTTTTTAATATTTGGGGACCGCAAGAGAAAACATATTTTGTAAACCTGTAGATATTTATGGATTATTTTGTTCTGATAGACTGTGAAGGTAATGGTAGAATTTAGTAATTCTCATTACGCTGAATTCCTCCAGTTTCTGTTAAATTATGGTAACTACAGTTGCTGTTTTTCATTTCCCGACTAGTAACATACTTCATGGGGAGGGGGGGGACAGCGTTATAGTATAATAAATTCACTTCTTCTGCTGTTTCATTTCTTAGACCCCACCTACAGTGCTATAGTGGAGTTGCAGAGTATAATCATGTTGAAATCTGCTCTTACTGGACCAGGTGGGATCTCCTACAGGAGAACCAGTTAAAGAATGCACTGAAGTGTAAAGTTGGATATCAGTCCAGAATCATAGTTTTCCCATGGTAACTGTCAGTCCCAGTTTAAAATTTAAATAATTATCTCTCATACATCAGAGTTAAAAGAATCAGTCTATCAAATTTATAATTCAACCACATCTTTAGAATATTTGCAGGCATTATCAAATAAATGCAGCATTTTATACCTACAGAATTTAATTTTTGCAGGAAAACACTAGTTTTTTCTGGAACCCTGCAATCCTAAGCTCTAGAAACAACCCTAGTACTATCACAATGGCTTTATTAGGTGGGTTAATTTGGTACAAGTGACCTACTAATATCCCCTATTGGTTTTATCCTAAAATGATGGCTATATTAGCCAAGGTCATTATGACTTTAGTGAAAAATCAGTTTTTCTACTTATCACTTAACGTTATGTGGACATAATTTATTTGAGACTTACCGCTTAATCTTTCTGACCTAATATCATTTGTTAACAGTGGCTGACCATTATCTCCTTCTATAACAAGTGACCTACCCATTATCTCCTTCTGACCATATAAGATTGGGTCCTATCACAATGGCTATATTAGCTGGAGTCATTTTGTTCACCTCAGACTTCTCTGTTACTTTGGCTAAAAATTTTATTAAGTATCTGGAAAAAAGAATCAGATTATAGTATATGGTAACAGAAATACAAATTTTATTTATCATATTATATCAAGGAAAGAGCCTTCATACCATATAATAAATTCAGTTGAATGTCTTTCATGTTGTTTTATATTGATAAGTCTTACACATTACTGATAGTGTGACTTGATAACAAAATATTCATGTGAGGTATCCATACACATAACTTGAAGAAAAAGATTCCTTTGCTCATGTGCAGATGCTTGATAGCAAAGAAATTGGGTCATAGGATTAGCCTGCATCAGTTGAAGTGCACTTGCTAATATGAATGTATACAAGTGTATATAGCATTTTGAGAATTTAAAGATAGGATCAAGAGATGTAGGCAATGTCAAAATTAGAACTCTGACCTTTAGATGTGACCTTGACTTTCCAAGTAGTAACCAAAATCTTGCCTAGCACTCCTGATCTCACCAAGAAAAAATCAAGATCTTTCCTGAAGATTATCAACAAACTCTTAACCTAAAATTATCATCAATGACAACAGAAATCTTACCTAAAGTTATCATAATTTGGTTTGGGTAATCTATCTACAACCATCCATAAAGCTTGTAGTCGTTGATCATGGGGCCTACAAAAGCAGTGAACAAACATTGTTGTTAATTAACTTCTATGAACAAACAACCTTGACAGACCTTGACATAAGAAAATCATTTCATTTAGGCAAACACACAAATCATTCATATCAAAATGAACACCCTTCTCCACATTTCAATCTGTAAAAGGAGATTCTACTTTTATGTCCAAAGTCTTAAAATTGTATGAAATATCTGTCTTTTGAAACAAAATATATATAGAAAGGACTGTTTCATTACAACTTCTAAATCTGCATAACTACAATTAATTTTATAGCACTAGCTTGGTTAAATGTAAAATAAATTAACCCGAATAGTTGTCCTAAATAATCGTACCTAATAAATAGTAACTTGGTTGTACAACTTACTTTTGAGCAGCAGCTACAAAGTCTTGAAATAAAGCAAATGTAAGTAATGGTTCTGGAAGTTCTCGTAAATATTGCTTCAATGCTCCTAAAATCACAAAAAGATCCAAGATCAGATACATGAAACTCCCTAAATGAATAAGTTCAATGAAATGGTTTAACCATAGTCATGCTGAACCTGAAATATCCTGATTTGGGCAGGAGGATAGGTAAAGATCAGTCTGCACATAAGCACCATCTGATCTTAGTCTACACCTCCTGTTTGTACTTTTCCTGCCAGAGTTGTTTATGAAATTAATTTTCAAAAGAAATAATGATGATTGAAGAAAAAGTATTATCAATACTGTCAGCTCTTTGGTTTTGATGCAATTCCCAAAGATTTTATACAATATGACAAAGTTTAATATCCTTGTCAACAAATAAGGCATATTAACCCATTCCAACTTAGCAGAATTTTAGACTGGTCCAAATTGAAAGAAGCTGCAGATGACAATTTCAAGTTGATGGAATTTTAAATTTATTTGTCTTTTGGGATAGAAAACAATGTGGATAATGAAGAAATTGCTTGATACAAGCAATTTCTTCATTTTCCACAATGTTTTCTAAAGCTTTTTTCTTGAGCAGTGTAAAAAGGAGGGCTTGTGTTGGAATGGGTTAAGATGAGGGCTTGAGTTGTTTATGAAATTAAGTTTTCTTCTAGGCATTAGAAGAATGGAGGGATCAAACCAAGGCCTCCTGACACTGAAAACTAGTGTCTTACCAAATTAGACATATTTGTAGAAATAATATAGTCATGCAGACATCCCCGCAAAACTGTTTGAAAGAAACTCCTCAATATTTAGGTAATGGTAGAATAGCAACACTTTTTACACTTTTCACAGGAGACCTATACCATGACTTTATTAGTTTAAAGATTAATTACAATCAATGGCTAACAACCGTAATAGGAAGAACTCTCTTTGGCTCAGTGGTTGGCATCATGGAATCTTAATCTTTCTGTATTTGGTTTGATGTCTGTGTGGTTTGAGACTGGCTTGTGCCTCGATTGTTTTCCAGTTATGTATTTGTTGTGAATGTTTTTGCTCATAAGATATTTCTGGGACCATGTCATAGTTATAAGCTTGTGAAAATTAAGAGATATATCAAAGACAATATTTGTAAAAAAAAGATAAATAAATAAAAAGACAAAATATATATATAAAGGGAAGACAGATTAATGCTTCCTGATCAATTTTCAATTTACTTTAATGGTATATTTCCAACTACACAGTTTCAGTTTGATAGCTGCTACTTTTTCGGAGACATGCTTTGGATAATATATGTCTGAAAATCAAAGGGAAATAACTCAATTACTAAGTAAGTAAGCCAGAGTTACAGCCTATCTGCAGTGGGATTCTCTTTGGTGAGATCTAACTTTAAGAAATATGCAACAGTCAAAATTGAAGTCTTAAAATAACAAAGGAAAACAACTAAAGAGTTAGACCAGCCTGGATTATGACTCTTGTGCACTGCACTTTTTTCTAATGAGATCTGTCTACACATGAATTAAAAAGTTGAAAGCTACTAAACTTTAAGATATATGCTCTATGCTAGAGGTGCTTGAGAGCCTGTATCTCTCCCTGTATCTACTGATATGGAGAGCTAGTTTTTCTAACATGCTCCAGATACCATATTTGAAAATAAGCACACTTTTGAAAGACATGTAAATGATGGGTGCTTCCAACATCTCATTTCTAATCCAGAGAAATTCTCCACAATTCCCCTTTCTTGTTTTCTACTCATCTAATATTCCTAAAACTTCAGATTATTTTGTTAAACTCCACAAACCTGCAACTGTATGTGGGTCCAATTCTCCTATCTCATCAAATATGATTCCAGCATCAAATGAAGCCTGAAATAGATTTAACAAAACAAGATGTGAGACTCTAATAACACCAAAATGAATTTGGCCTCTTTAGAGATGACCCTAACTTTGTAAGATGACCTTGACCTTAGTATTAGCGGAGGTGTATTGATACCAAATATGTGAATAAGATATAAGACCTTCATTGCATGCTTTTCAATAATGGGTAACTGCAGAGAAAATATTATTCATAAATCTTGGATAGCGTAGAAAAAAGGGAATTGTTAAGATTTTGAAGGAAAATCATGTTTCATGTTTACAATGGTCTAAGGAAGTGTCCAATTAAGCCCAATTTATCAACTCCAAGTTTTTTCTTCACCAACCAGCTATAAGCATGTAAATCAAACAAGAGGACCATGATGGTCCTATCGCACAGAAAAGGGCTAATTTTCAGAATACGGTAAGTCTTTGAAGTATTTTGGTAGAGGGTCAATAGATGATGATTCATACCAAATGTAAAAGCTCTAGGCCTTAGGCTTGGGAGCAGAAGATTTTTTAAGTTTTTCTTCTTTATTTTTATGTAAAATCAGGGATCGCAGAGAAAAGGGGCTAATTTTCAGAATACGGTAATTCTTTGAAGTATTTTGGTAGGTGGTTGATAGATGATGATTGGACGAATATCAAAGCTCTAGGCCTTACGGCTTGGGAGGAGAAGATTTTTTAAGTTTTTCACGCCGTTGCCATGGCAATCAGAGTTCTTCATGGATTTCAATTCTTTGAAGTATTTTGAAAGAGCATGACCTAAGGATACTTTCTGTGAAGTCTGGTTGAAACTCCATGGTGAGTTGAGGAGGAGAAGATTTATTTGTAATTGTGAACAGACTGCCGGACGCCGTATGTTGACCAATCACAATAGCTCCCCAAGAGCACTTCATGCTCAGGTGAGCTAAAAGGCTACAAGAAAATTAAAAAAAAATCTTTAAGTAGCATGAAGCCCCCATTGTTAACAGCTCCTAGATACATCAGGCTACAAGAAACAACTATGGTATTTTGAGTATGAAAACACCTGACATGGGTACCCATTCGAATCCTCTTATCATGAAATCACCTAATATGAGTACTTATTAGAATCCTCTTATAATGAAATCACAAGACATGGGTACTCATTAAAATCCTTTGATCATGAAATCACCTCAGATGGGTACTCATTTGAATCCTCTAATCATGAAAACACCTGATATGGTTACTCATTAGAGTCCTCTTTTCATGAAATCACCTGAATTGGTATTCATGAGAATCAACTTATCATGAAATCACCTGATATGAGTACTCATTAGAATCCTCTTATCATGAAATCATCTGACTTGGGTACTCATTAGAATCCTTTTATCATGAACTCACCCAACATGGGTACTCATTAGTCTCCTCTTATCATGAAATCACCTGACATGGGCACTCATTAAAATCCTATTATCATGAAAACATCTGACATGGGTACTCATTAGAATCCTTTTATCATGAACTCACCCAACATGGGTACTCATTTATCTCCTCTTATCATGAACTCACCCAACATGGGTATTCATTTTAATCCTCTTATCATGAAATCACCTGATATAGATACTCATTAAAAACCTCTTATCACAAAATCACCTCACATGGGTACTCATAAGAATCCTGTTTTCATGAATTTGGTTGATATGGGTACTCATTAGAATCCTCTAATCATATTACATTCAAAATTTGTTGCAAATCAAAGTTATGTGGATGAAAATAGGGTCATTTACCAATTATATACAGTAAAACCCATCTAATATGACCACTTGTGGTACTTTCTGGGAACTCATTAGAATCCTCTTATCATGAAATCAGCCGACATTGGTTCTCATTAATCTTCTCTCATCATGAAATCACCTGACATGGATTCTCACAAGAACCTTCTTATCATGAAAACACCTGACATGGGTACTCTTTAGAATCCTCTCATCATAAATTCACCTGATATGAGTATCCATCAGAATCCTATTTTCATTAAAACACCTAATATGGGTACTCATTTGAATCCTCTTATCATGAAATAATCTGATAAGGGTACTCATTAGAATCCTCTTATCATGAAAACACCTGACATGGGTACTCATAAGAATCCTCTTATCATGAAATCACCCAACATGAGTACTCATTAATCTCCTCTTATCATGAAATCACCTGACATGGGTACTCATTAGAATCCAATATCATGAAATCACCTGACATGAGTACTCATTAGAATCCTCTTATCATGAAATAAACTAACATGGGTACTCATTAGAATCCTTTTATCATGAAATCACCCAACATGAGTACTAATTAATCTCCTCTTATCATGAAAAAACCAGACATGGATACTCATTAATCTCCTCTTATCATGCAATCATCAGACATGGGTACTCATTAAACTCCAATTAGCATTGAAACATCTGACATGGGTATTCATTATAATCCTTTTATCATGAAATCACCTCACATGGGTACTCATTAGAATCCTCTTATCATGAAATCACCTGACATGGGTACTCATTAGAATCCTCTTTTCATGACAACACCTGACATGGGTACTCATTAGAATCCTTTTTTCATGAAATCACCTAATAAGGGTACTCATTAGAATCCTCTTATAATGAAAACATCTGACATGGTTACTCATTAGAATCTGAAATCACCTGACTTGGGTACTCATTAGTCTCCTCTTATCATGAAATCACCTGACATGGGTACCCATTAGAATCCTCTTTTCATGAAAACACCTGATATTGGTTCTCATTAGAATACTCTTATCATGAAAACACCTGACATGGGTACTCTTTAGGATCCTCTCATCATGAAATCACTTGAAATGGGTACTCATTAGAATCCTCTTTTCATTAAAATGACTAATAGCGGTACTTATCAGAATCCAGTTATCATAAAATCACCTGATATGGATACTCATTTGAAACCTCTTATCATGACAGCACCTGACATGGGTCCTCATTAGAATCCTCTTATCATGAAATCATTTGACAAGGGTACTCATTAGAATCCTCTTTTCATGAAATAGCCTAACATGAGTACTCATTTATCTCCTCTTATCATGAAATAACCTGTAATTGGTACTCATTAGAATCCTCCTATCATGAAAACACCTGACATGGGTACTCTTTAGAATCCTATTCTCATGGAATCACCTGAATCGGTATTCATTAGAATCCTCTTATCATGACAACACCTGACATGGGTACTCATTATAATCCTCTTTTCATGAAATCACCTGATATGGGAACTCATTCATCTCCTCTTATCAAGAAATCACTTGACATGGGTATTCATTAGAATCCTCTTTTCATGACAACACCTGACATGGGTACTCATTAGAATCCTCTTTTCATGAAATCACCTGAATCGGTTTTCATTAGAATCCACTTATCATGAAATCACCTGACATTGGTACTCTTTAGAATCCTCTTTTCATGAAATCACCTGACATGGGTACTCATTAGAATCCTCTTTTCATGACAACACCTGACATGGGTACTCATTAGAATCCTTTTATAAAGAAATCACCTGATATTGGTACTCATTAGATCCTCTTATCATGAAATCACCTGACATTGGTAAACATTAGAATCTTCTGTTCATGAAATTGCCTGATATGGGTACTCATTAGAATTCTCTTACTGTGTTATATTAAATTTGTTGCAAAACATAAAGTTATGTGGATAATAAAAGTGTCATTTACCAGTTATATACAGTAAAACACCTCTAATATGACCACTTGTGGTACTTTCTGAAAGTGGTCGTAATACTGGGGTGGTCGTTATACTGAGGTTTGGGCATTTGTTGTCAAGTAATTTATTTTCTCTCTTGTCCATTTTGATATGACTCAGAAGTCAGACCTCAGATTATTTATACGTAAGTACAGGTTCAAAGTGTCAAACTGTTGTTATCATATCTTCTATAATGCGAATACCAAACATCAAAATTTAATTGCTAATTAACTGTCCAGAAAGCCGATAACAAACTAATCTAACTTTACTCTTTTACACTTTCGACTTTATTACTCGAGTCAAACCTGTGACTTATTCATGATGGTCCTATATCGCTCCCCTGAGTATGACTGCTCAAGGCTTTATGATATAATATTCAAAATATCATCGCTCCCCAAGTATGATTGCTCAAGGCTTTATGATATAATATTCAAAATATCAAAGCCCTAATCATTTTGGGGAAGAAGATTTTTTAAAGATTTTCTCCTTCAATCCTAGGTAAAGTGAAAACCCAACCATGTTGAGCTAATTTCAAGAGTATGGTAATTATTTGGAATACTAAAGTAGAGGATCAATAGGGAATTAATACATACCAAATATCAAAGCTCTAGGCCTAATGGTTTAGAAGGAGAACATTTTCTATAATATCCTTCTTTATTCCTTTCTGGGCTTGCACAGAAAAGGTTTTATTTTCAGAATACAGTAATTCTATGAAGTATTTTAGTGCAGGGTCAAAATACATTATTATACACCAAATATCAAAGCTCTTGGCCTCATGGTTTGGGAGAAGAAGATTTTTTAAGATTTCCTTCTTTAAATCTATGTAAAATCAAGGATCGCACAGATATCATATAATCAAATATCCAATATTGTAATGACAATGAATTTGTACCCAATTAGTATCGATCTTATCAAGTGTGAAATTTGGGTGGTCAGTCTCAAGGTGTGAAGTTACTGGTCATTTTAGTGGGGTTCAAAATAGTGTTTCAACTATAGCTGGTACTGAATTTAGTGGTCGTAATTCAGAAAAGCGGGTACCAGTTTTAGAGGGGTTTGCGAGTGTTGAAATAAAGAACAAAAAATTCTTTTCTGTTAAAATTCAGTCTTAATAGCGGGTTGCGCGTATTTCCGGGGTGGAGTTTTAATGTACATTGTTACATGGCTACTGTTTTCATTTATCTATTTTGTGAATTTTTGGAGTTATAGCTGTAGATATGGGTAGACATTATGAATTAATATAGAATTTTGGTCATAGTATCAAATATTTGCAAACAATCAAAAGGGATCCACAAAGCATCTAGGAAATATTCCAAGGAGTCCACAGTGTCACCAAACATAAACAAGAGGGCCAGTCACCCTGGTGCTCACATGAGATAAGGCTCTTTATCTTCAAGGCCTAATACTAAATTAGTCTGGAGAAGACCTCCTTTAAAATTCAACTAAAATCAACTTATGTTGCCATGGCAACCAGTGCAATCTTCTAATAATTATTAAAAGGGGGCAACATAAGGGACATTCTGCCAAATTTGGTTGAAATAGCCACATTATTTTGGAAAGGTTGCCTTCTTTAATTCTATATAGCCCCCATCATCCTTGGGCTCTGAAAGTTTAACAATTTTGAAATAGGTCAAGGTACTGATGCTTCATGCAAAATATCAGGACTCTACAACTTCTGGGTTGGGAGGGAATAATTTTTAAGTTTTTTTTAAAATGTCAGTCTTGTTGCATGGCAACCAGAGTTTTCAAAGAATTTCAATTACATGTATTTTAGCAATTTTCGGAAGGGTACCACCTAAGGAACATTTCTGCCAAATTTGGTTGAAATCGGCCCAGCGGTTTGGGAGATGATGTCATTTGGAAAATGTTGACACATGCTGGACAATGGTGATCAAAATATCTCTGAGCTAACAATCTGGCACTTAAAAGTAAAAAAAGACACCTCTACTAAAATGTACATCAGTGTAATGAATATTCGCTAAGGGCGTGATATTTTGATCACATAGGTATGTACAATGTTTCACAGCAATGGCACTGGTAGGAAGAGAAATTAGACTGTTGCACATAATTCTATGAGTATGAAAGTCTGAGTAACAAACAACATTATGGTCATAAAAACATGTGCAATGTGTCAGAGTAATATCATTAGTAGGTATAGTGATATAACAGAGATAACAAGAGGCCCATAGGGCCTTAGCCGTCACCTGAGTCCAAAGAGCACAAAAACAAATTAAAGGCCACCAGATAATGCTATATACTAAATATCAAAGCTCTAAGCCTTTTGGTTTGGGAGAAGAAGATTTTTAAAAGTTTTCACTAAACAAGCCTATGTTAAACTTGGGACATCTTGGAACGGGCTAATTCTGACCCTGGGGCCATAATTTATACAATCTTGATGGAGGTCCACCACATGATGCTACATACAAAATATTACAGCTCTAGGACCTCCAGTTTGGGAGAAGAAGAGATTTAAATTTTCAATATATAAGCCCTATGTAAAATTCATGACATCCAGGAATGGGCTAATTATGACCCTAGGGCCAAAATTCATACAATATTTGATAGAGATCCACCAGATGATGCTACATACCAAATATCAAAGCTCTAGGCCTATCTTTTGAGAGAAGAAGATTTTTAAAGGGTCCATTTTATAAGCCTGTTAAATTTGTGACATCCGGGAATGGGCTAATCTTAATCCTGAGGCAATAATTTGTACAATCCAGATGATGCTGTATACAAAATATCTCAGTTCTAGACCCTCCTGTTTGGGAGAAGAAGATTTCACTATATAAGCCCTATGTAAAACTTGTGACATCCGGGAATGGGCTAATTCTGTCTCTAGGTCCATGATTTATACAATCTTTATAGAAATTCACCAGATGATGCTGCATACCAAATATTAAAGCTCCAGGCCTTCTAGTTTGGGAGAAGAAGATTTTTTAAGCCTATGTTAAACTTTTGACCGTGGGGTTATAATTCATACCATATTGATAGAGGTCCTCTAGATGATGCCTTATACCAAATATCAAAGATCTTTTGGTATGGTAGAATTTTTTTTAAAGCTGTCACTATGTAAGCTTTTGTACCCCCCACCCCCCCCCAGCACGGCCATTTCTTGACAGATTTTTTTTCTTGTACAAAATTGATAGTCATTGCCCTAAAGACTCTTAATACCAAATGTGAATCTAATCTGACAGCGGGTTCATGACAAGAAGATTTTTTAAAGATGTACCCTTTTTGGCCCCTTATGGAGCCCCAAGGGGAGATAACTCCATGACGTATACAAATCTGAAGCGCCTTCCCATAAGGATGCTTCCTGCCAAGTTTGGTTAAAATCCATCCAAGGGTTCTTAAGAAGAAGTTGAAAATGTAAAAAGTTAACGCACGACGCACCATGACAGACAAAACAAGATCACAATAGGTCACCATAACCTTCGGTCAGGTGACCTAAAAAAGGGTCAAATTTCCACTAAAATTAATGTCAGAGTAATGAATCATTTCCTGAAAGATGATAATTTTGTTGGTAACAAGAGCATGGGCAATGATTCAGAGCAATAGCTTTAATAGAAAGACATTTGAGACTTGCATGTAAAAATTCAACCAAATATCTATCTAAAAAGGGGTCATAAAAATCCGCTAGAATGAATGTCAGAGTAACAAATCTTTGCCTAGTGGATCTTATGATGGTCAGAAAAGCATTTGAAAAGTTTAAGAGCAATAGCCTTGGTAGAAACCGAGATTTAAGGCTTATGTGTAAAACTTTAACAAAGCATAACACTAATGCCTGCCCCAGAGCCAAGGAATAGCTCCCCCCTTCTTTAAATAGTTGTTTTAAAAATTAATTACTCACCTTTAATTTTTTTACTTTTGATGCCATTCCTGCTATTCGTAATAAACCCTGAAATAAAACAAATAGCAAGTCAGCTTAATCTTATTTTAATTCCTATGTTCAATGTTGAGTTTACTATTTGAGCAAACCATTTTCAGTTATCAGGGTTTTACAATTCAATATCACCAGTTCACAATAATTGTAGATTATCCAAAAACAGAATTATAGAGCAATCAAAATTGTATCATAAAACAAGAGACCATGATGGTCCTATATCTCCCCTCTGAGTATGATGACTCAAGGCTTTATGATATATACATAATATCAAAGCCCTACGCCTAACTATTTTGGAGATGATTTTTTAACCCATTCCCACACAATGACGCTTTTGGACGCCCCCAAGGAAAAAAGCTTTTGAAATTATTGTGGAAAATAAAGCAATTCAACATTTTTTTCTATTTTCTATTTGGTAGAGGATCAATAGGCATTATAACACATTAAATATCAAAGCTCTAGGGATAATGGTTTAGGAGGAAAAGATTTTCAAAGATATCCTTCTCAATTCCTTTCTAATATTATGGACTACACAGAAAATGGCTTTTTTAAGAATACTGTAATTCTTTGAAGTATTTTGATAAAGGGTCAATGGGAATTGACAGATACAAAATATAAAAACTCTAGGCCTTATGCTTTTTGAGAAGAAGATTTTAAAAGATAACATTCTTTGATTCAATGTAAAATCAGGGATCATACAGTTACAACTGTTTTGCGCTGAAACAGCAAAAAGCTCCTCTGAGATTTTCATCCCAGCTTAGCTAAGAAAGTTTGGACTATATTAAAGGTACTAGAACCAACCTCCTCTTCTAACCCCCATTCTAACAGATAACAAATACAGGTTTCCAATACAACAGCAATATCACGATTAGCTACACGCAAATGTTCCTCTAACGATACACCATACACAGGTTTGGTTGGATTACAACTTAACGTCTCTTTCATTTTAGGTATCACAGATTGAATAACTTCTAACGCTTGTCTATGGTAATTGGCCTGTGCCTCTAATAACTGAAATATAGTGTCTAAAGTAAGAATACAATTCAATTCAAAATTTTAGCAACAGTGTGTATAATAATGAAATGATTAACTTTTTATCAGAACCTGTAGTTACAATGTTTTTGGCCTCTTTTTGACCAATATGAATTCTTATGTAACTACTTTTGACCCATTCCAACACAATACCCCATTTAACTACCCTCAAGAAAAGAGATTTGAAACAAGAGGACCATGATGGTCCTAAATCGCTCACCTGAGGCATCTGCAAATAACAGTACTTTTTAGTATAAAAAAGACAAAATAAATAAAACAAATATAAGATTTTGGGCTTTGTACAAAACAATCCAGTAATGCTTTACAATAAGAATGAATTCCTTTGGCTTTATAGTTTAATCCATTACCAAACTATCCAAGAATTTTTCACCCTCAGGTTTGAAAAAAAAACATAGTGAGAAAGGGAGTGACAAGCAATTTATCCATTTCTCACAGTGTTTTCTACCTGAAATTCTTTGTTTTTAGATTTCAATCAATCTCTAATTACTGTCTGCAACTTCAATGGGTGTAATTTTAGCAACCTTGGTAGAGAACAATCTGGATGTACTATAAATCAAAATATGAATGCTTGCATTACAACTTATACATGAGGAGTGGAAGATATTTAAACATGCTCTTATTGAGCGTATTTCATATCTTTGGATGCCTTGGGAAGGGCCATATTTGTCCAAAGGCTATAAACATGGTAGATAACAATAATATTATCCTATGTTTTTAATGTAAATGCTCTAGAACCTATATTTAAGAAGAAGAATTCTTTCAATGCGATTTACACAATTTTCGACCCCAGGAGCAGAGACATTTTTTATCCTAAGAGCATATTTTCCAGTTACATAGTACAAAATCATTTAGTCATGCTACATACCAAATATGAATACCCATCACCTTATATTTCAGAAGGAGAAGACTTTTCATGTTGCTCTAATTGGGTGTTTTCCAAAATTTTTGCCCTCTGGGGCAGTGCCATGTTTTATCCCAGGGCTAAGATTTTAGCTAACATGGTAGAGAACCATCTAGATATGCTATATACAAAATATGAATGCCTTAGACTTTGTAAATTCGGAGGAAAAGACTATTGAACATGGTCTAATTGAGCATTTTTACAAACTTTGGACACCCAGGGAAGGGGTGTTTATTAACCTACAGGCATAGTTTAATCAAAACTGATAGATAACAGCCAGGCTATGCTACACTCAAAATATAAATGCCCTCTGCCTTAAAATGAAGATTTTTTTTTTTAACATACTTAAGTTTTGCGTTTTTCCAAATTTTGGGCCCCTAGTGCAGGGCCGTTTTTGACCCGAGGAAGACAACTTTAGGTGATATAGTACACAACCATCTAGTTATGCTACATACCAAATATGAATATCCTAGACCTTATAGTTTAAGAGGAGAAGTCTTTTGAAATTGCTCTAATTAAGCGTTTTTCCAAACTTCGGACCTCAGGGGCAGGGCCATTTTTGACCCCAGAGATTAAATATTTAAAAACTTGTTAGAGAACAATATGATTAATTTCTATGTAAAATATAAATGCCTTTGGCCTTGTAGTCTGTGAAAAAAAAGACAACAAAGATTTTCTAAAATTTCCCATTTTCATATGCCGCGGTTACAAGAGTTTTTCAAGGAAAGAAATTCTTTTAACAACTTTTGAAGAGCTTCACCCAAGGAACATCCCTGCAAAGTTTCAGCTTGATTGGCCAACTAGTTTAGGCGGAGAAGATTTTTACAGATTTTTAAAAATTTAAAAATTTTAAAAGATTCCAATTTTCAATACCGCGGTTACAAGAGTTTTGTACGGAACTAAATTCTTTTAACAACTTTTGTAGAACTTCACCCAAGGAATGTCCCTGCAAAGGTTCAGCTTGATTGGCCAAGTTGTTTAGGAGAAGAAGATTTTTAAAGATTTTTAAAGATTTTCTTAAGATTCCCCTTTTCAAATGCCGCAGCAACCAGAGTTTTTGATGGAATTAAATTCTTTTAACAACTTTTGTAGAACTTCATCCAAGGAACATCCCTGCAAAGTTTCAGCTTGGTTGGCCTACTGGTTTAGGAGGAGAATATTTTTAAAGATTTTTAAAGATTTACTTAAGATTCCCATTTTCAAATGCCGCGGCAACCAGAGTTTTTGACGGAATTAAATTCTTTTAACAACTTTTGTAGAACTTCACCTAAGGAACATCTCTGCAAAGTTTCAGGTTGATTGGCCTGGTGGTTTAGGAGGAGAAGAATTTTAAAGATATTGTGGACGGAAGGACGGACGGACGACGGACAACGACCGATCACAATAGCTCACCTCGCACTTTGTGCTCAGGTGAGCTAAAAATTGTGAACAGTGAAGAAATTGCTTGTAAGAAGCAATTCCTTCATTGTCCATAATATTTTCTGCTCTAAAATAGAAGAATTTTACAATTCGATAAACTTAAAATTGTCGTTTGCAATTTCTTTCAACTTAGACTTGCCTAATATTCTGTCATATGGCAATGGATTAATACATTAATCCTCTTATGGGAACACACAGTTGAAAAATCTTAGAACAACCAATACACTCATTTTCCAAAATGTTTTCTAATCTTAACAACAAATACTTTGAAATGTTTATCATCTAGCAATGGTTGACAGAATTTTACTCACATTGACTAATGTCTGGCAGTGTTCAGCTTCTTTAGAGATAAAATTAAACATTCCAGTTGTATATGCATCCTGAAATCAGAAAATACACAGTAATATTACAGTCTAGTTTATCTTATATCCTTTGTTTAACCTTGAATGTGTAACTTATCATGGGAAAACAGACCTCCCTGGATCTCTGTCAAACAAACTCCCCTCAGATCCAGTATTCATCAATTACAGTTGTCATTCCCTAGAATCAGTGTTTCTACCAAACTGAAAATTTGGTAATAGCACAATCTGACTTTAGTTGATACTTCACTTAATTGAAATGGTACATAATTGCATGACAGATCATAAAGGAATATTCCTGTATAATACAGACGAACCTGTCATACGCAGCCGGGCTAGGGACATACAAAAACCTGCCATATACAAAAATTGGCTGCTTAACACAGATCAGTTTTTTTTCTACAAACCCTTCGACAAAGAGTAGTTATGATACAAGTATATATCTTCTTATCAGACTGGCCACATGAAAATGAAGAAAACAAGAGCCATGTTGGACATGGCCATCCCCCACCGTAAAAGCTTGATAGTAAACTGAGTCGTGATTCTTGTATACTGCACTTCTCCTCAATGATTCCTATCCACCTATGAAGTTTCAAACAGATAGTTGTTATACTTTGAGAGATATACCCCAGACAAAATCTAAGTCTTTACAATAACAAAGGGCAATAACTCCAAATTTATGCAAGCGAGAGTTGTGGTTCTTGTGCATTGCACTTCTACTCCATGAGATCTATCCACCTATGAAGTTTCAATTTGATAACTATTATACTTTCAGACACATGCCCCAGACAAAATCCAAGTCTTTAGAATAACAAAGGGCAATAACTCCAAAATAATGCAAGCAAGAGTTGTGGTTCTTGTGCAATGCAATACTCCTCCATGAGATCTATCCACCTATGAAGTTTAAAGTTGATAGCATTTATACTTAATGACGGACGGAAACCAATTACTATATCCCCTGACCTGAAACGGCGGGGGATAATAAAAGAAAAGACAATTGCCAAAATTAACAAAAAAATACACTGCAACTCCATTATTGACCTTTTTGATTGCTGCCACATTGGTTCCTTTTCGATGTTAATGCTGATTCAACCGCAAATTTTACCATCTGATAGAAAAAGATCAGAATCATATTAAAATTGTTAGTATTAAATAGGTATATAATTCACAGAGAGGATCCCTTAGGTCATTGATAATTTCTTCATTAAGTTTGAATCAAATATTAATATAGGTCAGTTAAGCTTAGATTTTTGAAACCTCACATCATACAGGAATCCAATTCAAAAGGTTTTGCCAGAGAAAATATCTGAATCTAACTTTTCAATTCCATGAACAGAATTACGACAAATACTATAAAGTCAAACTAGGTATCCCAAAGTCTCAGAATTATGTCGATTATTATGACACATGAAGAATTATAAGTAGATCAAAATTCATGATTGACTAGGTTCAGACAATTTGTTGTAATTGATAAAGAATTTAGGTGAAGTCCATAAAGACATTTGCATCAATAACCCTAGATGTTCAACGACTCTTTGGTCAAGGCCTACTCTAAAGTGAAACTAGATATTCTGCCTTCTCAGAATTTTTTCAATTATTATGACCTTAGTTTTATCTGAAGTTATAAATAAAAGCAAACTTATTTGTTTACCTGTTACAAAGTTAAATCCAGTTTTGTATGTGTGCAGCTGGTTGGTGTAAATGCCCGATTCATAAATGACTAGGTTAAGATAGAGTTCTGTGTTGTTTTATTGTTAACATATGTTTAGTCCATTACTGCGACAAAGGTTGGAAGGTCAATCCATGTGACATTTTCTCAGTACAGGTTAATATCTTAAAAAGAATCCTATCTTGAACAGGTATCCAATGTAACTCTTTCAGAACTGGATTGATATGACAGTGTCTCTGTGTTTTGGTGATGATACAAGCTGAAGTAGTCTGGACTATCTGCAGCTTATTCAGAGTTTGTTTTAATAGTCCAAATTGTAAAGAGTTGCAATAACCTTATCTTGAAGTAACCAAAGATTTTCAAGAATCTATAACAGCCTATATGGCTTTAACAAACAGATGGCTTGCCCAGTTCACTGACTTCAACAAGAAGTTCTACTTGGATATTAAAAGGTGTCATTTTGCAAAATTTATGGTCAGTAATCTATTCCAATATGGTCTCTTTCAATAATGAGGCAAAATTTAGCAATCATGGCTGTCAATCACAAAACAAATCGTCTGATAAAATAATTCATTTAACTTTCAACTCCGACATTGGCTGGCATTTCTATGAAGCATTTTTGCAGGTTTGGCGACTTAAACTTTGTAACTACACCTTATTTAAGCTTATGTTACAATGTTTATATCGCCAGCCAACCATTATAGTGTTTTGTTACATAGTTCTGGCTATAAATTTTGCACAATAACACAATTACAATATAACACTGTGTTATTTTGAAGGGGAACTTCCTGTTAGAGTCAGCCAACATAGTCATAAGAGTCAGTTGGCGGTCCATCAATTATGATGAGCAAATAATGACCTAACTTGAACCAATAATATATTTCCTAACTGACCTTAGCTTGTTCCACTCTGTTTCTTGCTTCTTCAAGTTCATCTTTTACTGAATCAGCTTTGTTAGATGCTGTTGTCATATTGACACCTGGAACTTGGGCTTGTTTTACTGCATTATTCCACCTAGAAACAGAGAGTACAAATTCAACAAGAGCTGTCAGAGGACAGCTCGACTATTCAGAGGATAGAAATTGCAATTCAATGTCGACATAAGGCATAATACCTAAGAAGGATTAAAGATAAAAAATGTTTCAAATAAAGTCTTAAGTCAAACAAGCATTTTTAAGTCTAAAAAGAGTTAAAACTCCACTATGATAAATGTAATTGTAATGAATCTTTGCCTAGCAGATGATTTGATGGTCACAAAAGCATGTGCAAAGTTTAAAAGCAATAACATTAGTAGAAAGAGAGTTATTTTAAGACATATGACAGTTGCAATCAAGGATTAACCAAGAATTTTTAAGTCCGAAAACGGATAAATTTCCACTAATATGAATGTCAGAGTAATGAAACTTTGCCTGGAGGGTGATATTACTGTCACAAGAACATGTACAAAGTTTCATAAAAATAGCAATACTAGAAACTGAGATATGACACTTGCACGTAAGGTTTAACCAAACCATTATGCTGACGCTGAACCCGACACCCAGTTGACTGGATGAGCCCCCCCCCCCTTCTTTGAATGGTCGAGCTAAAACCATCTCCAACACTGTAAACTAATACTGTTGAAACCATTTGCCATGCAAGAAAAGCAAGGAAAGGTCTCACATAATAATCTAGTTTTAGCAGAACATATAGACAAATATACAGTATAGCCAGCAAATATGTGCAGACTATTCTTTGTCTACAAAACGTCTTTGTCGCTTTTTAATTGTTTATTGAATTATAATATTTTTTCAATGTAGATATTAACCTGCTATTAATGATTTCAGAGAATTTAGCCAATTCATTTTGATGCAAATCATTCTGCTGAGGATTTTATTCAGCATTACAAGTGCTTTATACTTTATGAAAAAAGTTATTGAGAAATTCCAATCATTCATTATTGACTCACAATTAATCAAATCAACAAGATGGTTAAGATGGCTTGGATTTAAATCAGACAAAAGGCAGAATCAAAAACAATTGCAAGTATCAATGAGGAATCTTAGAAAATGTTTTTGTGAACATGTATATAGTGTTGAAAGTTTTCTTTTTTTATTGGTAGAAGGATCATAATTGGTTTGGTAGAGTCTGTTAGTGATGTTGGCCAATTTGTAAAGTAGAGGTAAACCTGCTATGTCAGCAACCTGTATAACAACACCATCTGTCCTAGTGAGCCACTTTAGGGCGTTCTAATGGAAAATTATTAAATAACTTATATAAGAGCCCTATTTACCCACTGCAGTCACTTCGGGGCATTCAAACAGGTAATCACTCTATAATAAACCTGTATAACAGATCATTTATGTCCTCAAAAAGAGCAAAGTAAGTATATTAGAGCCAGTGTAGAGAACATTTATAGCAGATTGTTGAACAGATTAGCCGAGCTAAAGCAGGAAAGGGTAAAGGTCTGTATACAGAATTTTACTATTAATACCTGCTTTTGGCAGAGTCCATATCCAATGTCACTTTACCCAACTGCTTTTTATATTTGGATATTTGTGGAATTTCAACCTGAAAAACAAGAATTCCAAGATTAATGCCCCCTTTAGAGATTATTTTATAAAGATTTTTTAGCTTTTCTCAGCAACTGACAAGCAAATTACAAGTATAAATTCTGATTAGAATAAACAGACATACAGACAAACACAGAATAGTAAACAATATTGCCACAATCTATACATTCGGTTGTTTTTAGCAAGGCTATTTTTCTTAGAAAACCTAAAGTATTGCTATAGGTTTGGCGTTGTTTATATCTGTTTCTGCACGTAAATTTTTTTACATATGGCTATATTTCGCTGACATTCAAAATGTAAGTTCACCATCACATGAGTAATCTATTCTATGAAGGGAGATAGCTCTAAATGTATTTTTGTACAAGTTATCCCCCTTTAACTAAAATTTTGAGTCCACTATTAAGTGCCAGGCTTCAGGCATTTGCAGGTTGTACTCTTGAAAATGAAATGAAGGAAATCATTGATTGACCAATCAAATCGCACATTTAAACCAGAAGTGAATGTTGAACTGACATTGAGGTCAAGTCCTGTATTTGTTTGTGATATTATTCATGCTGTAACTATAACCTTTATATAACAAGATATTTGCTCGGCTGACCAAATACATTTAATAATTTGAAAACTAATGTTTGATATCTCAGTGGAACTTCCATTTAAGAGGTCAGTGTGTGAGACCAGCAATCTGTCAGTTAGGGAACAGGTCATGTACTGATTTGGATTTCTGAATTCAAATATCTACAAATTAGGGAAAAAGGGATAGTGGGTTGCAATATCCCTCAAGTTGGGAATCTCAAAAAAATGTACTTCTAGAATCCTCATCGATATTTTATTTAAAAAAAATAACCCTAACTCAATTCATATCATCTTGAAAATGAATCGATAGAAATGATTTGTTTTTCTACTGATAAAATCTTTCTATGGATTATGATTAACTAGAGGCACTTGAACATCCTGATTGGCTCCACTGGCCTGAATTTATTTATCGTAAAGCTAATTAAGTTTTCTTTAACATAGAAAACGTCTCATTTTAGAAAAGAAATTTTCTTTGTAATTTACTTTATTGGAGGCAACTTTCTTCAATGCCAAAAAAGTATTAATTTTTTCCCTTGAATCAATCTGTGATCTCAATCTGAAATTTGGCAAATCCTCCTAAGCTTTATTATCAAACCTATTAAATTTTCTTTACAAAATCTAATCACCAAAAGATAATTCATAAGAAACATGGTTAAAAAACATCCTCTTGTCTGAGAACAAGACTTTCTTAATCTTCACTGAATATCACATATGGACATAAGCCTACCCCCATAAAAGCCATGCTTTTTTTTAATTGAACCATAGGCTATGGAGGAATCTGTGCACCAAAGATCATTTATGTGAAATTTGGTTGAAATCTATCAACTGGTCTCTATGAAGAAGATTTTCAAAGTTTTTTGTATATTCGATAAATGGAAATGAGCCAACCTGCTATTAACCAAATGTTCATAAAATAAAAATACTTTGTAGAAATCTTATAAGGAGTCACCAAAGGATCATTCTGGAGGAATTAGATTGAAGTTCATCCACTGTTGTCTGAGAAAAAATATTTTCGAATACAAATTAGGTAAATTGTTCTCTTCTAAAAAGGGATATTTTTCATCGAATCAAAATCTGATAAAGGGTCACCCAAGGACAATTCCTGTGAAATTTGGTTGAATACATTTCACTGGTTTCTGGCCATCTATGGAACTTAACTCCACCCATTAAGGCTATGTTTTCATGTCAGATCAATTCTTTTTTTAAAGAATCCTATCAAAGGTCACCAAAGGATCATTCCTGTAAAAACTGGCTGAATTCTGTTCATTACTTTCTAATGTGAAGATTTTCAAAGTTTTCAACACATACGGAGATAAGCCTGGCCAATTAAAGTCATGTTTTTTCATCCACTCACATATACTCACATCTAAAATTTCTTGAAGTGGTTCAATCACAGTTTTTTCTACATCCAGTTCGTACTGTAAGTGTTTAGATGCCAGGCTACTCTCACAGCTTCCGCACATCTCAAACATTTGACTGGAAATATCAAAACATATATTCAATCTTTGTCAGAATGTTATTTGTTATAAGGTGAAGAATACATTTTCCTTAACTCATTAACATACAACAAAACTAGACTTTTTCAAAAAGAAAGAAGAACATTTTCAAGATGATGAAATTTTTATTTTCATCTATGTTTTCCAAAGGAATTTTCTTGAGGAGCGTGAAAATGCTTCACTGTGTGGGAATGGGTTAAATGAAACTAATAATGAATCGTTATACCTCCTTATAGTTAATGTAATCATTCTAATTCTTAGAAAAACCTTTAGAAATTCAGAAAATGTTGATATTTGTTGGCATTATTTTAAGTAATTCTAATCATAGTAAATATTATGTGTCTTAGTAAAAGCTGACATTATCATACCAGTAATTCTTTTTGAGTTTTGGCAACTCTTGCACTTAAACAGTTTTCTGCTATACAGACATGTCTCAACAGTTTACATCAGTTCAAAGGTGATATCCATTTAAAGCAACTACCGGTAATCACCCTTTCATAAGTTGATAATTTTGAATTTGCCTTAATAACATGTTTAACCCATTCCCACATAATGCCACTTTTGATGCATCACAAATAAAAAGCTTTGGAAAATATTATGGAAAAAATTGCTTTTTCATCGTCCGAAAAGTTTTCTATCCTAAAAGACCAAGATCTTTAAAACTCCATCAACTTGAAAGTGTTTTCTGCAACTTCTTTCAATTTGAACAAGTCTAAATATTTTCTGTGTGGTAAAACTGTTTGGTAATGGTTTAAAGAGGAATGGTGTGTGGTGATCATGATCAACAACACACTACACATAAATTGTTCTCTTAACAAAACATACAAATATTGTATTTCGTTAAATCAAAACAGAGACAAAACATGAAATTGAAAGATAAATCTCAGTAAAATGTTTCTAATGGTTTAAAGAGGAATGGTGTGTGGTGATCATGATCAACAACACACTACACATAAATTGTTCTCTTAACAAAACATACAAATATTGTATTTCGTTAAATCAAAACAGAGACAAAACATGAAATTGAAAGATAAATCTCAGTAAAATGTTTCTTTTCAACCCATTACCAGAAGGCAAAATTTCAATTTGGTCAAAATTGAAAAGAGTTGCAGACGACAATTTCACTGGATGAAATTTTAGAATTCTTTATCAATTTTGGTAGAAAACATTACTTCTTAAGACGAAGATATATTAGGTTAATTCTTCACCTGAATTTCACAGACTAAGTTTTAAGATATTAGTCATGTAAAGTAGATCCCAACCAGTTTCCAATACCTATAGGCCTATCCAAATTTTACAAACAAGTTTAGACAAGGCACACCCAAGGAGTTGTAAGCCATCAATATTTTGTAGTTGGGCAAATTAAAAATTCATGTTAAGTTTTTTCCTTTAACCCATTACCACACGAGAAAAATTTAGACTGGTCCAAATAAAAGAAGTTGCAGACGACAATTCAAAGTTTATGATATTTTGGATTTTCAATTTTCTGGGTAGAAAACATTGTGGCAAATGAAGAAATTGCTTGTGACAATCAATTTCTTCATTTTCCACAATGTTTTCTACATCTTTTTTATCTTGGGGGCACCTAAAAGCGTCACTGAGTGGGAATGGGTAAGGGCAAAAAAGCCTCATTGTGTGAGAATGGGATAATGTGTATGATATATCAGAGGCTAATATCCTACATTATTGATGTAAAGTAGAGTAGATGAACAAATCAGGGGAAAATCAATCTAAAACAGTGAGTATTTCATTTTGGGGACTTATTTCATTAGTTAATAAGTCAATATATACCATATATCAAAGCCTGAGGTCTTATGGTTCGAGAGTAGGCCTTATGTAGAACTCCTTTATTCAAATGTAAAATTAAGGATCACATAGAAAAGGGCTAAGAAGTAAGTTGATTCTCTGAAGTATTTGGAAGAGGGTCAATGGGGGTTGATATATTCAAAATATCAAAGCTCTTGGCCCTATGTTTTGAGAGGAGAAGATTTTTTTCCCTTCCCACTGCCATGACAACCAGAGTTCTGCATGGATCCATTACTGTAAAGTATGTGAAAGAGTATCACACAAAAATTATTTTTATGAAGTTGTTGGGCTCCCCACTTTGGAACTTGATTGTCATAATTTTAGCTATCATGAAAGAGGTCATTATACTGATATGTCATGCAAAATATCAAGGCTCTATGCCTGCTGGCTGAGGAGGAGATTTTTTTAGATTTCACTTTTGTGGCCATGGCAACCAGAGTTTTTAACAGATTTCAATTCTTTTCCCCCTTTTTTAAAAGGGGTCCACCTTAGGATGTTGGTTGATGGATGTTAGATGACAGGCAGATGACAGACGGAGGATGATTACTAAAAATACAGCTTGGTGGATAGATCAAATGACACATGCACAGATGAACTCTCAACTGTCACTATACCATAACAAACGCCAATGGACTTTGCCCTGTGGAACATAAAAATAATATATTTTCATTTTCAAGTTCCAAGGTGGTGGTTCAAATTTATATGATAAATATCAGAAAGGTCACAAATATCAGAAATATGTTGGTAATGCTTTGACTTACCCCATTATGCTTTCTGGAGGTAAAATATTAGCTGACTCAGTCATACTGTGTCCCAAACCAGCTTCTGGCATCTTTTTCTTAAATCATAGAAAAGTGACAATCATCAACAATGGAGATACAAAATATGGACCTATCCAAAATTATATAATCTTTTAAAGGGTTCAGTGATGCTTAATGGCTGCAACAGGAAATTAAGTCTAAGGTTAAAGCATTGTGCGTCATACATTTTACTAATCCATTTTTCTGTATCAAGCATGTAAAAATGCTTTCATCCACATTGATTAAAAATCAAAATTTGTTTGATTAATTTAAAAACAAAACAATACCAACACAGTATTTAAAGAAGCTCTTTCATAGATATTCATCAAAATTTGATATAGGAAAAGTATCTACTTATCAATATCTTTTTCACAAAAAAAGATAGTTCTTCGTGTTGAATCTTCGAAATTAAATATAAATTGCCATTTAAAGAAGCATACTCTAAATGCTCTACTTTCAAACATTCATCTGGTAATGTACTTAGTCTTTGGTGAAGTCATAAACAATCCTATTACTAGTGGAAGCCAACAACATCATTGAAACTTCATGGAAACCACAAATAAGGCAATGGGTTAATGGGTACATTTATGATATGCATATATTCATATAGACATGGCTGAGTAAAATTCAATTACTTAAGCTTTGAACTTGAAGGGCTGATATTAAACTCAGAATGTATATTTTTAGCGCAGCCTTTATAAATCAAAAACTAAATTAAATGTTTGGTAAGAGTCATCTTCAACCAGGAAATGTACTACAGATATTTTGGATACTCACCAGTCGTTTTTCTGGGTCTGCGGCTCCAGCTCCGATCAGACTAGTACCGACTTTCTTGACTGTGTTTGTACATACTTGTTTAACATGCTCAACACGTTTTTCTGATGCCTGCAAGTCATCAGATAGGACTTCTGTCTTCTCAACCCTAAAACAGACAAAATCAGTACTGATATAATGATTTTTTTTCTTTAAAACAAGTGCTGACCGAATACAGAACAAGGTACCATACAGACAATCTCAAATCTACAACAAAACATTGGGGTTCTCTGAAAACAGCACAGCTAAATATTACATTCAGCCCATTCCCTCATAATCCCACTAATTTACCCCAATCAAGAACAAAAGCTTAGGAAAATATTGTAGAAAATTATGGAATTGAGTTGGTTTTCTACCACAAAAGAAAAAGGATTTCAGAATTCCATAAACCTAAAACTGTCCTTTGCATTACTTCTTTTCAAACCAGCCTAAATTTTTGTCATCTGGTAAAGGGTCAATGGGGCCAAAAAGTTTGTTGTCAGCAAATGGTGGTCCAAGTATGGGATTTTTCTACGAATAGCTCGGTTTTAACTGATAACTCTGAGAAAATGATTTAACCCATTCCCACACAATGACTCTTTTAGACGCCCCTCATGAAAAACAATTAGGTAAACAATTGCGTTAAATGAAGAAATTGCTTAAAACAAGCAATTTCTTCATTATACACAATGTTTTCTATCAAGGAAGTTGAAAACCTAAAATTTATAAAGGAGAAATTGCTTGTTAAAATCAATTTCTCCTTTTATCACAAAGTTTTCGATGATTGTATTTTCATGGCATTAGAAAGTGTCATTGTGTGGTTGCAAGTTAAATAATGAGTCATTGTGAATGACAGGAAGTTAAACATTTTCACATGTCTCATAAAGTATGATAAAAGATATTTTGTAGCCTGGTGAAATTTTACTGACTATCTTGGAAGTGTGAGAAAATTGAATTTAACCCATTACCACATGTGTCAATCTTAAGTCTAGTCTTATTTGAAAGATGTTGTAAGAATATTGTGAGTAACAAAGAAACTGCTTGTTACTTCATGTACCACAATGTTTTCCTAAAACTTTTATCATCAAAAAGTGTGGACAGTGTGGTAATGGGTTACCCAGTCTCATGCAGGCTTTATATACAGACTGGCACAGGCTTTTCTGAATAGAAACAATTTACAACTGGGATATTTTGTTCAAGTAGTCTGCCAGTCTGGTCATTTCTCCTACTACATATTCTTTGTAGAACTCCTGATCCTCTACTGACCTCTACTGACCTCCACTGACCTGTGCTTGATCCAATCTCATATTTCAAATACTTGAAACATAAAAAATTTTGATAATTCCTTTATGTAGGACAGGATCAAAATTGTGGATGAGATTACACTTGTGCACCATGTATACACTCATATCATTATGCACATGCTTAAGGTCTTATTAGAGTCTTTACTGAAAACTTTTAATTTTGTTTGACTTGGGTTTAAAATGCCAAATTTTAACAGTGTTATTTCTGTCAGGTTACAGAAGATGGAGCACCTAACCATGGATTCCTGGTATTTCTCACACACATACTACCACTACCTCCAGCTGCCCTTCCCACTTAAGTTTACAATTATCAACCCGCTGGTGGGAAATAAATGTCAGAAAAGGTATTTGTTGCGACAGAAGATCAAACCCTGAACCTCATGAATGAGAGCCTGACATGCTAACAACCAAGTCAAAACTGATAGATATTGCAGCAGGCTACAATTTCAAGCTGGTGAATTTTAAAAATTCCTTTGCCTTTTAGGGTAGTAAACATTGTAGACATTGAAGAAATTGCTTGTTGCAAGCAAGTTCTTCTTTGTCCACAATGTTTTCTTAATCAAAAGCTTTCTTCTTGAGGGGCCTATAGCAGGATTGTGTTGTTAGCAAATATTTTACAAGCATCGTGTCATTGTGCAGATTCTCCTGTGTCTTCACTTTACTCACATGACAAATGAAATTGTCGTAAATGTCTTCTACTGCCTCAATTACTAATGATTGCTTCTAATTGTTTATTCTGATAATTGAAAATGAGTACCCATAAAATACGATTTCTCTCGGAAAATTAAAAAAAAAAATCTGAATGAAACAGTCTTCCTCCCATTTGTTTGTTTTTTTGAATGGGGTTTTACGCCACTTTCAACAATCTTTCAGTTATATCGCGGCGACTGGAGCATCTAACAATCGAATCCTGGTATTTCTCACACCAGTACTTCCATTACATCCTTTCCTAGCCTCCAGCTGCTATCCCACATGGGTCTACGATTATCGACCCATTGCACTGGGTGGAAACGGGTCCCGGATATTGCTCCTCAAAATGGCCGTCATGACAAAATATTAAGGAACCAGTGTAAGTATTTGTTTATTTTCTATTATCAAGTTATGTACTCACGCTAATTAAGTCTAGCCTTAAAGACAATATGTGTCTAAAATTAAGTTTACATATTCATTACGTCCTGTACTCGAAGAATTGTCGTCAAAACACCACATGAACCACGTGTTTACCACGAAGAGCCTTACCCCACTCGCATTTATTCATCCAAGATACAAAATAAGGAGTATCATTTAATAAATTGAATCGAGCGATCGATTTAAATATAATCCACGAAACAATGCTGAAAAAATAGGCCAATAACATTAAAATTTGACAAAGATATGGCCATTTTTCGGTGGACTGTAGCAATTCTTTTGGATACTGGGAATTGATATCTTAGCTGTTTTGACATACTGGGAATTGCTTAAAAGGGTACTGAGAATTGCAATGTAAATTTTCATAGTTTTGGCCAATTTTGTATGTTTAAGACTGAATAATGTATATTTCTTTTTGTCGGACAGATACATGGGAAAATACATCAATCTGGAAAATTGATTAGCTTTTGAACGTTTTTAGCTCTTCTAAACTAAATCGTAAAATAGGACGTCTGTTTGGCAGGGATACGGTACCAGAGCTCATGTGGAAAAACACGTCTTTATAGAATTATAACAACATTATAACTCACAAAATCAGAGGGCGATTGGTATCTTTATTGAAATATGTATGCAAAATTGGTTAACAAATAGTAAATGATTTTACATTTTATCCAAACCCTTAAGGACAAATCTCGATAATTTTACACCAAGACTACTATATGAAAACGATTAAACTGATTCTACAAAATGATGTTTCACAGAACGCTAGATTTCAGAGTGCTTGTGGATTTTCAAAGAAGCTAGGAAAGCCCACTTGTAATATATTTGACGATTCGTTTCAATCATGATTCTAAAATATACTGAGCAAAAATGAAAAAAAAAATATGTTTAATTTCGGGACTTAGTGCTTTATGTCAACGTGGCTCTTTTGGTGGTATAAGCGCTTTGTAATTTTATCATTTAGATGTTTCTTGATGACTCATACAAACTACATTGCAACCAAAAAATAAGCATATTTACTGTATTTGAAATCGATTCTTGTTGCTTCAAAATGTGAATCATTTCAGTCCAAATTTAACTTATATTCCACGACTAAATGTTGTTAGATGAGACATGAAAGATACCAATAAAATGAACAGTACCGCTTAATTGAGGTTGGTTAACAATCTTGTTCGTATTTTTGTCGAGTAATCTGTTCTTTAAAGCTTCAAAACAAGTTTAAAGTTTTGGAATGATTGTCAATTCCCAGTTCCCAAATATTTTGAAAAAAGCAATCCACAGTATACTTTTTTCAATTCCCAGTATCCCTACTCCCAAGTACTAAACCGCACGTTTACGACCATATCTCTTTCAATTTTGGAAGATTGGGGCTGAAAATTTCAAGATATGAAGTTGAATGATAAAAGTTGAAAATGTTCGCTTCAGATTTTTTTAAAACCATCATTTTATTGCTCATAGATGTAAAATGATAGAGGAATGTATCAACTTTTGTGTGAACATGCCCTACAAACTGTCGGTTTTTAAAGGGAGCGTGGAATTTAAGTCAGTATTACACACATAGAATGTAAAGTATTGATATTGTGTCTCTTGTAATTGGTCCAATTAGCGCTATAGAATAACAGAATAAAAGAAATTAGGCATTTATTTACCAGTGTCGATGAGTCTGTAGATAAAAAATGGCGGATTTCGATTAAAATTTTAGCAATATCCGGGACCCGTTTCCACCCAGTGCATTGGTGAGAGACAAATAGTCTGAAAGGATGAGTGCCGCCGTCGGGGATTGAACCCGGGACCTCTAGATTGACAGTCCGACGCGCTACCAACTGCGCTATGACGGGGCCTTCTTCCTCCCATGTCAGATTGCTTAGTAACCCCAGCTTGTCTGAGTTGAGTTTAATCTGTCCAGTTTATTGTAATGTTGGCTCATCAAAGTTGATTGACAACTGAAATATGTTTGATAATTACATCCTGCAATCCAGTCAACTCTTTACTAGAAGCAAAGGAAAGCTGAATATTTTACCATTTTAACCCATAACATATAAAAAGTCTTGGAAAAACATTGTGAACAATGTAGAAAGTGCTTTTCTTTTTCCACATTGTTTAACATCCTAAGACAAGTTCCTTCAACTTAAAAATTGCTTGTACAAGCAAACTCTTCATTATCCACAAAAGTTTCTAGCCAAATAGATATAGAAATTAAACAATCTGTCACTTTTGAACTTTTATTGGCAACTTCTTTGAAATTGGACCAGGCTTAAATGTTGTTGTCTGGTATTGTTTTAACCAATTTGCTTATTCTGAACTTGAAGTTTTTTTGTTCTTCAAAATTTCACCATTTTTGTGTATGTATATAATAGGACCAATGCAGCAATTTCAAGATTTTTGTCAAGGGAGTTCAACCCCTACCTTATTGGGGTTTGCTTTCCTAAGATAACTACACTTTTATTGCATTTCCTCACAAAAATAAAAAAGAAAAAAAAACAGAGGGGGTTCAAACAAACCCCCCAAAACCTGTCTATATCCGCCAATCAGGACTGCAGTAATTAGGATTATTTTGTTGTTCAGGATGTTTTTGGATGTAAGGCCTTCATCTACAAATAACTAACTTGAGCTTGTACAGCAATGTGATACAGTCAGGTTATGGTAAGATTGTTTGGGGGAGCCTTGCCTTTATTTTGCCAAAGTAGTTAACCCATTCCAACACATTGAAATTTTAGACTGGCCCAAATTTAAAGAAGTTGCAGACAACAATTTAAAGTTAATGAAATTTTGGGATTTTTTCATTTTTCTGGCTAGAAAACATTGTGGAAAATGAAGTAATGGCTTGTAACAAGCAATTTCATCATTTCCCACATTGTTTTCCAAAGCTTTTTTCCCTGGGTGCGTCTAAATGCGTCACTGAGTAGGAATGGGTTAAAGTAACAAAACAATTGATAATTCAACTACAATATCTTTGAAATTCATTGTCCCCTTTCCTCCATGTTTCCAACAACCCTTACAATGTTGTGTGGGTCATACTGTCCACTGTCTTGTTATCTGTATTGTTTATTGTAAATGTCCACTTGTCAAACTTTATTGACCAGTTAAGTACTTCGTGTCTTTGTAGGTGTTACCTCTCTACTCTTACCCAGGAACACAAGTATTTATACATGTTCATTGATTTACCCTAAACAGACAACAAAATCTACGACTGCTCCTAATTGTAAGAGAATACAGACAGAAATTCAAAGTATTCTAAAATGAAATAATGAATCAAAAATTACGCAGGGTAGAAAACATTGTGAAAAAAAAGAAAAAATACTTATGACCAGCAATTAACGATTCTGGATAAAGTTGTAATATGATTAATTGAATGTGATTCTAGGAAACTTAAAGGCAAGAAAAAAGAAAATGATGATATTATTATCAAAAAGTTTAAACTAAAGCTATTAAAGGAAATCAGAGTTCATACTGGCTTATAAAGTTGGTCTATCAATATGATTTTTTTATGGGAAAATAATCCTGATAGAAAACAAATACGTAGTCTAACATACCACTAACACCTTAACCCTCAAGTAAAACATATTCATAGATTCAGTGGGAAAAACTATTAACAGAACTAAGAGACCTTCATAAAACCAGAACAGGGAAAAATTGCAAAATTTTAGACTGGTCCAAATATAAAGAAGTTTTAGACTGGTCCATTTTTGTTGATGAAATCTTTCTTTTTAATGTCATGGAAATCATTATGTATAATAAAGAAATTGCTTGTAAAAAGCAATATCTTCATTGTCCACAATTGTTTTCAACACTTTTTTTCTTGGGGGTCTCAAAAAGCATCATTGTTTGGAAATTGGTTATTACAATAGAGAGCTTGGTGGGAGGAGAGGGCGAAAAATTTGTTCATTAATATATAATTTTTTAAATGGAAGGTTATAATTTATCAAATGGAAAGTTTTGATTTATTGAACAAAATCCAGCTGGTGGATAAAGTTAAACGACCAAAAACATCAAACACTGATCAAGTATCAATTTTACATTACTAAGTAACTTTTCAAACCAAGAAACTAGATAAGCAATTCATTGAAAAGTACAACATTTCTAATTTGTTTTGAAAATATAGAAAAGAAATTAAATATGAAACCTCAATGAGAATAAAACTAGCTGTCCCTCAGAAAGGGATGTGTTTTCAAACTGCAGCAAAGAAGATACTATAGAGTATTTGAAATTTCATTTTGTACCAAAAAGTTTCTGATTATCAATTATGCTCAAAAACATAAGTCTTTGTAGTTTGTAGCAAGTCTATTCAAGGAATTTATTCAACACATTACCAAACAGCAAAATTTAAGATTGGTTCAAATTGAAAGTAGTTGTAGACCACATTTTAAAGTTTATGTAATTATAGTATTTTTCAAATTTCTGAGTAGAAAACTTATTCTTCATTTAACACAATGTTTCCCCAATTGTTTTAATTTTTATCTTCAGGTGTTAAAGCATCATTTTGAGGGTATGGGATAAAGGGATAGTTTCAGGACAACACTGTATGTTAGTAGGGGCCCATTGAGTACTGATGTAGGACGCAAACACATCTTTTGAAATAAACTGTAGTAAAAAATCGACTCTCAGTGTAAAGAAGCACAAGCTCTAACAGATATGTTGCCCTTTCCTTGGAATGTAACTTCTCACACTTTGGTCTAGGCTAAAATGTTGTCACTGTAAAAGGTTATTTAGTGTTAATGACAATCACTTTCAACCAGGAAGAAGGCCCGATTGTTTTATCCTAGATTCATTTTCAGATTTGGTTTCTATTAACTACTGGTTTTATCTTCTGAATTGGTACTTGATAATATCTAGATTAACATTTTATCTCAAGTTTTGTTTTTATCAGGCCAATAAGGGCATGAGACACTCTACTGGCTTAATTAAGGAAAGAAGAATGAATAAAATGAAAATAACAAATTGGACTTTATCCTCTTTAATATTTTGAGCAAAAATCCTAAGTCCCCTTTTCCCATGGTTCATGACAGATTCAGTGGACTTCAAAAAAAAACTTCCTTATGACCCTACAATCATCCTGTGAAATTTTCAACAGAATCTGATAATTACTGTGGAGAGAATGTTTGAGTGAAAATCCAAAAAGCCCCTTTTCCTGTGTTTTCTGATGGGTCTGTCAGAAAGGACCTTTCATTGAGACCCTACAATTGTCCTGTGACATTTTAAATAAAGTAGAATGTTTTGAATGATAATCTGTTTGACCCCTTTTCCTGTATTTCCAATGCCTCTATTATTCCAGGCGTCTTTGATGCGTTTTTGAAGAGAATCTTATAACAGGACAAGAGGACCATGATAGTCCTATATCACTCTGCTGAGTATGATGGCTCAAGGCTTTATGAGATAATATACAAAATATCATAGCCCTACACCTAATCATTTTGGAGAAGAAGATTTTTTAAAGATTTTCTTCTTTAATCCTAGACATAGTGAAGATCCAACCATATTGAGCTAATTTCAAAAGTACGGTAATTCTTTGAAGTACTTAAGTAGAGGGTCAACAGGCATTAATACTTACCAAATATCAAAGCATTAGGCCTAATGGTTTAGAAGAAAAACATTTTCTATGATGTCCTTCATTACTCCTATCTGGGATTGCACAAAAAAGCACTTATTTTCAGAATACAGTAATTTTATGAAGTATTTTAGTACAGGGTCAATAGGTATTATTACACACTAAATATTAAAGCTCTTGGCCTTATGGTTTTGGAGAAGAAGACTTTTAAAGATTTTCTTCTTTATTTCTATGTAAAATCAGGGATCACAAAGAAAAGGGCTTATTTTCAAAATACAGTTTATTCTATGAAGAATTTCGGTAGATGGTCAATAAATGAAGATTTATACAAAATATCAAAGCTCTAGGGCTTATGGTTTGGGAGAAGAAGATTTTTAAAGTGTTCCTTCTTTATTTCTATGTAAAATCATGGATCACACAGAAAATGGCTAATTTTCAGAATACGGTAATTCTTTGGTAATTCTCTGAGGGTCAATAGATGATGATGTTTACCAAATATCATAGCTCTAGGACTTATGGCTTTGGAGAAGATTTTTTAAGTTTTTTGACTCTGTTGCCATGGCAACCAGAGTTCTTCATGGATTTCAATTCTTTGAAGTATTTTGAAAGAGCATGACCTAAGGATCATTTCTGTGAGGTTTTGTTGAAATTCCATGGTTAGTTTAGGAGGAGAAGATTTTTTTGTAATTGTGAACGGACAGACGGACGAACGACAGACGATGACCGATCACAATAGCTCCCCCAGAGCACTTCGTGCTCAGGGGAGCTAACAAGAAAACAGATCATTTAAATTTTTTTAAAATTTTGGTATGAATATTGGTATGCCTATATGCCCATTAAGTGGATTAGATTTTCAATCAAAATTAAAAAGGTTCAAAGATTCAAATCGGGTTAAATTACTCGAACGGTCATGATCATTTTTTGCCACTGAAAGATCAAATAATTGACATAATATCGGCCAGTCAATTGAGGATCAGTCTTCTCGCTATTTATTGCGTAAAACACTTTATTTCAATTAAATTCCAATAGGAATCTAGTCAGAATTCGTCTTTGGGCGAGTTTGTTTACTCATTTCTCACCTCTAAAACTGCAAACAAACTCTGTACGAAAACAAAAATAGATTACTTTCCCAGAACAGTAATTTTGATTGTCACACTTGATTAATCTTTATTGATAAAGTTTGAATATCATATGCATAAGTTTCAATCACAGAATAAGAGCAATATAACAAAACTAGGCATTTTGATGTCTTCGTTGTTTTACAAAACACCTGTTAATTGGCAACGCGTGTAAATGTTTATCTGATTTTGAACTTGAATAGATAATCCGAAAACAATTATGCACCGTGATAATTACTTATCCCTGAAAATTGCCATCTGCCCAAAATTGACAGAAAACTCAGGTTATTTCGAAGAATGGGACACGATTTTGACGGCCGTTGACCGCGTTTTAAAGGTGCTTGTTGAATACATGTAAAATTTAGTGTAAATGAGATCGAGGGACATTGAACTGGCCTTTTAAGACAGGTGCACGCTGAATGGAGGTGACTGGATGACCAGGTTTGACTGTATTATTGCTTCAGCTTTAAGTAAAACTTAAACAAAAAATACTTCTTTTAACTGAAACATGCATTTGATATGTAGTCGGGTAGTGAATAAAGAGTGCAGGCTATATAAAAAATATTAACCCATTACCAGACAGCAAAGTTTTAAACTGGTCAAAATTGAAAAGAGTTGCACATGACTATTTCAAGTACATTGATTTTTTTTTCAACTATCTGGATAGAAAACGTGGATAAAAATTTCTTCATTTTTCACAGTGTTATCCAAATTGTTATTCTTGAGAGGTTTCCAAAAGCGTCACTGTGTGGCAAAGGATAAAATACCACTTTCAACAAATAGTTTATCTTTAATATTTTTTCTGAATCTTCCCAATTTACATGTTTCTAACATAATGCACATGTCGACAGACAAATTACAGACATTTCAAACAAAAACTCTTTCGTACAATTCTTTTAGTACCATGATTTTAGTCATTTCATAACATGGTATTAGTTGTTTTAAACCATGCTGTGACCAACATGTACCATGTTGTAGTTATTTCCTACCACATGTCAAATATTTTGTACATTTTTTAGAAAAAATAATGAATGTATTATAGGAATGGTACAATAAATACTTTCAACATCGATAAAACATAACACTTTATAATGTATTGGTTTTATTTAAATTATTGATCATTAAACAAGGGAAATCAATTCAGACAGTCCATCAAGAAAACAGATAATTGATGATATAATATTAGCACATTATTTTTATTTTGTTGTTGTTTTCAAATAGAGGGTTATGTTCATTTAAGGAGAATAAGTAGAGAATGAGATCCACTTTTCTGTCATATTTATGTCAATATTTACCAAATAAACTGATACAGTAAACATTTTCCATATGACACATCACAAAATCTTTGACTTGTCCAAATTTGAATAAGTTGCAGGCCACAATTCTTTCTGGCTTTTTCCTAAGTCTTTAGCCGTTGATATTTCTATTGACTACCACAACAGTACAATTGGGAATCATAGTAAAACTGGCGTGAAAAAAGGCTTGATCGCAACTGGATTGAAATAGTCGTCAAAAACTTGTATAGGGTTTTATGCTCAGAACAAATTGAGATAAGAAATGCCCCACCTTCCTAAATTCTGATCTGCTATTTGCTTCACTCGCAGAAAGTTTTTGCGTAGGTTTTCTTTCTTGAACATTATGTTCTTCGTCAATGTGGCATCTTGCTGTTAAAATTCCATATAAATGAACCAGAATTGAATTATAATTAAATTTCGGAACATAATCGATGAGTCTCTAATTCCCGGAAGTATAAAATCCTTACCGGAAGATCTAATGATACCGACAATTGTAACTGCGAGTCTTATTGGCTTATTTTCCATAAATGATCCAATCAAACTAGCGGTTGTTTTGTAAACAAGTATGGCCGACTTGTTGGACATCGTGTTACGAGATGCAGCCGAAAAAGAAAAAGAATTCAAGACAACTGAAGTCCACAAGGATATTGATCTTGAAATAGATCTTGGGAATCTCCTCACTTCTGATACAAATCCAATATTGTCTAAAGATATACAGTAAATGATTGATTTTTACCTTTGATATTAGATTTCGTGTTTTCATATACACAAAACCGATTCATCGCGGTTGATTACTTTGTGTTTTAAGCTCTTTTGAGCACAAAGTGCGAGGTGAGCTATTATGATCGGTCGTTGTCCATCCGTCCACAATTTCATTAAAAATCTTCTCCTCCTAAACCAGTAGGCCAATCAAGCTGAAACTTTGCAGGGATGTTCTTTCGGTGAAGTTCTACAAAAGTTGTTAAAAGAATTTAATTCCGTCAAAAACTCTGGTTCTTGCGGCATTTGAAAATTGGAATCTTTTAGTGATTCTTAAAAATTCTTCTCCTCCTAAACCAGTAGACCAATCAAGCTGAAACTTTGCAGGGATGTTCCTTGGGTGAAGTTCTTCAAAAGTTGTTAATAGAATTTAATTCCATTTAAAAACTCTTTTTGCAGCGGCATTTGAAATGGGAATCTTTAGTTAATCTTTAAAAATCTTCTCCTAAACCAGTAGGCCAATCAAGCTGAAACTTTGCAGGGATGTTCCTTGGGTGAAGCTCTCCACATTCATTCCAGGAATATGCATAATTACTGAAATACTATGTCCCTTGCTAATAATTTACCTGTTTTAAGGCTCAATGTTTCTATTTTTTGCTCCAAATTATGTAATGCAAACATTTTATACGATAAGAAAGTATTATTCCCCCTCAAATTCAATATTTTTTAGCCAAATAACCAACAATTTCCCTTGTCCCCACCTTAAGGCATTTCGGAACCCATTGAATTTTTATCTATTTTAGTCAAAATATCCTTTGATAACCCTTTCATTTTGTCATAAAGATATGTTCGTATGGTTTGTTCATTGCTTCTCACGAATGCATTCATATACATTTTTGGTAAGAAGATGATTGTGATGTCCCTATTTTAAGCATAAGATACGTAATGCTTCTTCAATGGACAGTAAATCACTCGAGTTCTCTTTCTTTAAGTCTACAATAATAAATATTTGAAGGCTATTTATCAAATCAAACTAGCAACAACCCAAAATAAATACAAGTTTTCATAATTCAGAAAAAAGTCTAACCGAGTTTTGAAAATAAGAAACTCCTATTTTATTTCATCAGATACGTAACAGCTTTAATGGACTTTTATGTCCCATATCCTTTTATTAATCCTTAGATTAATGTGTGAAGAGAACCTGCAAGGAATGTAGATTTAATCGATTGAAGCATAATACACGTGCATATAGAATTTATGAAGAATAACTTTCTAACATTTTGTGTTAATAAGATACGTTCAAATAAGATACATAACAGTCGACTAAAACAACGCGATTTTAAAAATATGAATCAAATTTGACTTTTTGCATGCACAGTTTATCAAAAGTCTATTTCCATCGGACTCACGAGGCATTGATTTTATTAGTTTTGAAGAGGGAACGGTTTAAAATTTTCAAATACACATTTGAACCAGATTAAAATGTAGATATTTTGATTATGCAAGTTATATAGCCTAATTGCCAAAATAATGTTAGCCAAATAAATGGTCTGTCATATTGAGAAATTCTTGGTTTAAAACAGAGAGAAGATCTGAAGTGCAAATGCTCTGTTTGAATATAACATATCTTATGAAAAGTTGTGTATTTCAAAGAAAAAAATAGCAATATTTGTTAACATTTACTATTTAAAGAAACTATCTTGCTATATTTTGAGATGTTTTTATTGTCTGCATGATTAAATCTAAGAAGAAGCATGATTGGTACCTTGATATCATTATAGCAAGCATAATGTTTCTTATTTTTTCATAATGTATCTTATATAAATTTGTTTTATTAGCTCACCTGAGCATAAAGTGCGAGGTGAGCTATTGTGATCGGTCGTTGTCCGTCCGTCTGTCCGTCAGTCCACAATTTCTTTAAAAATCTTCTCCTCCTAAACCAGTAGGCCAATCAAGCTGAAACTTTGCAGGGATGTTCCTTGGGTGAAGTTCTTCAAAAGTTGTTAAAAGAATTTAATTTCGTCAAAAACTCTGGTTGCCACGGCATTTGAAAATGGGAATCTTTAGTTATTTTCTAAATACCTTTAAAAATCTTCTTCTCCTAAACCAGTTGGCCAATCAAGCTAAAACTTTGCAGGGTTGTTCATTGGGTGAAGCTCCTCAAAAGTTGTTATAAGAATTTAATTCCGTCAAAAACTCAGGTTGCCGCGGCATTTGAAAATGGGAATCTTTAGTAATTATTTAAATATCTTTAAAAATCTTCTCCTCCTAAACCATTAGGCCAATCAAACTTAAACTTTGCAGGGATGTTCATTTGGTGAAGCTCTTCAAAAGTTGTTAAAAGAATTTAATTTCGTCAAAAACTCAGGTTGCCGCGGCATATGAAAATTGGAAATTTTAGTAAATCTTTGATTTTGTTTTTTTGGTAGACTACAAGGCCAAAGGCCTTTATATTTTGTAAAGAGCTTAATCATATGGTTCTCTACCAAGTTTTTAAATATTTAATCTCTGGGGTCAAAAATGGCCCCGCCCCTGAGGTCCGAAGTTTGGAAAAATTCTTAATAAGAGCAAATCAAAAGGCTTCTCCTCTTCAACTATAAGGTGTAGGATATCTATATTTGGTATATAGTATAACTAGATGGTTTTGTACTATATCACAAAAAGTTTTCATCCAAGTGTTAAAAACGGCCCTGACTAGGGGTCCGAAGATTTGGAAAGACGCAAAATTTGAGTATGTTGAAAAAAATTCTTCATTTTAAGGCTGAGGGCATTTATATTTTGAGTGTAGCATAGCCTGGCTATTATCTATCAATTTTGATTAAATTATGCCTGTAGGTTAAAAAACACCCCTTCCCTGGGTGGCAAAAGTTCGTAAAAATGCTCAATTAGACTATGTTCAACAGTCTTCTCCTCACAATCTACAAAGTCTAAGGCATTCATATTTGATTTATAGCATAACCATATGGTTCTCTACTATGTTAGCTAAAATCTTAGCCCTGGGATAAAATATGGCACTGCCCCAGAGGTCAAAATTTTTGGAAAACACCCAATTAGAGCAACTTCAAAGTCTTCTCCTTCTGAAATATAAGATGAAGGGCATTCATATTTGGTATGTAGCATGACTAAATAATTTTGTACTATGTTATTGGAAAATATGCTCTTAGGATAAAAAAAGTCTCTGCTCCTGGGATTGAAAATTGCATAATCGCATTGAAATGATTCTTCTTAAATAGAAATGGAGAAATTCTTGCTTTCTCACAATGCTTTTTTAAACCTTTTCTCTGAGGGTGACAAATTCTGGGATAGTTTTGTAATCTATTAAACTATGAAGCCAAAGGCATTCATTTTCATTTTGAAGCATTACTGGATTGTTTTGTACAAAGCCAAAATCTTATATTTGTTTTATTTGTGTCATTTTTATACAAAAAAGTACTGTAATTTGCAGATGCCTCAGGTGAGCGATTTAGGACCATCATGGTCCTCTTGTTTCATTAAAAATCAAGTTTTGTAAAAGGTGATTTGATTAGATTAATAAATCTTAGTAATGTGACAAATATGCTAAATTCTAAATCATAGGAGCACCTTTAAAACCTGGAAATTTTTAGAATTAAATTCAAACAGTTCCTCGATGAATTTACTTACGTATCCCCAACTATATTTCAAACCCTGAAACAACTAATTCTTTTAACAATAAACTAAAATCATAAGATAATCCACCAATTTCTCTTTAAATTGATATGTATTTGTGATGTTTTACCTGTCTATAGCAATTTTGTTCTGTGCATAAGATACATTACGAAATGGTTTATTAACTGATTCCAATAACTGAAGCAAAATGGATGAGAATAATTGAAATTTTGTGACATAACATATTTTAGGGGTTAAAACCCTATTTTTTTAAACAAAATCTTTTACTGATTTAGATAAGGTTTATTTCATTTATCAAGACTAATAAACAATGAAAAAAAAAGAAGAAAAATCTCTTCATTTGAAAACTTAAATGACACAAAAAGTTGGAAAAAGTAGAAAATCGTTCTTTATTTTATTTTACACTGAGTATTTGATCACTTAGACACTTTTTGAGGTTTTGTCAAAAGGCAAAACAAAATTGTACACAGGGAAACCAAACACCATAGCGTATCTCATGGTCAATAGATTGTTGAGGTCTTTTGGTCGAACAAATTTTTTAATAGGCTTTATTTGGGTACACTGATATTGGATTCTGTAAATTCAATTGACACTTTGTAACTTTGAGATAATAAAAATGTTATTTACAATGGTTTATTTTTAAGTCATCTGCATTTCAAATTGTCCAATTTTTATACGCCCGTCGAAGACGGGACGTATTATGGGATCACCCGTGGTGTCCGGGCGTCCGTTCGTCCGGTTGTCCGGGCGTCCGGCGGTGTCCACTTCTTTGTCCGGAGCATAACTCTGTCACCTTAAGTCCGATTGACTTTAAACTTGGCAATTATATTCTTCTCATCAATACGGAGTGCAGTGCACAAGAACCATAACTCTACCTGGCCTATTTTTTGAGTTATTGCCCTTTGTTGTTTTTCATACTTGAATCTTGTCCAGAGTATATCTCTAAAAGTATAATAGCTAGGATCATGAAACTTAATGGGTGTATAGATCTCATCAAGGGGGAGTGCAGTGCACAAGAACCATAACTCTACCTGGCCTATTTTTTGAGTTATTGCCCTTTGTTGTTTTTCATACTTGAATCTTGTCCGGAGTATATCTCTAAAAGTATTATAGCTAGGATCATGAAACTTCATGGGTGTATAGATTTCACCAAGGGGGAGTGCAGTGCAAAAGAGCCATAACTCTACCTGACCTATTTTTTGAGTTATTGCCCTTTGTTGTTTTTCATACTTGAATCTTGTCCGGAGTATATCTCTAAAAGTATAATAGCTAGAATCATGAAATTTCATGGATGGATAGAGCTTACCAAGTGGGAGTGCAGTGCACAAGAACCATAACTCTACCTGGCCTATTTTTTGAGTTATTGCCCTTTGTTGTTTTTCATACTTGAATCTTGTCCGGAGTTTATCTCTAAAAGTATAATAGCTAGGATTATGAAACTTCATGGGTGTATAGATCTCACCAAGGGGGAAGGCAGTACACAAGAACCATAACTCTACCTGGCCTATTTTTTGAGTTATTGCCCTTTGTTGTTTTTCATACTTGAATCTTGTCCGGAGTATATCTCTAAAAGTATTATAGCTAGGATCATGAAACTTCATGGGTGTATAGATTTCACCAAGGGGGAGTGCAGTGCAAAAGAGCCATAACTCTTCCTGACCTATTTTTTGAGTTATTGCCCTTTGTTGTTTTTCATACTTGAATCTTGTCCGGAGTATATCTCTAAAAGTGTAATAGCTAGAATCATGAAACTTCATGGATGGATAGAGCTTACCAAGTGGGAGTGCAGTGTACAAGAACCATAACTCTACCTAGCCTATTTTTTGAGTTATTGCCCTTTGTTGTTTTTCATACTTGAATCTTGTCCGGAGTATATCTCTAAAAGTATTATAGCTAGGATCATGAAACTTCATGGGTGTATAGATCTCACCAAGGGGGAGTGCAGTGCAAAAGAGCCATAACTCTACCTGACCTATTTTTTGAGTTATTGCCCTTTGTTGTTTTTCATACTTGAATCTTGTCCGGAGTATATCTCTAAAAGTATAATAGCTAGAATCATGAAATTTCATGGATGGATAGAGCTTACCAAGTGGGAGTGCAGTGCACAAGAACCATAACTCTACCTGGCCTATTTTTTGAGTTATTGCCCTTTGTTGTTTTTCATACTTGAATCTTGTCCGGAGTTTATCTCTAAAAGTATAATAGCTAGGATTATGAAACTTCATGGGTGTATAGATCTCACCAAGGGGGAAGGCAGTACACAAGAACCATAACTCTACCTGGCCTATTTTTTGAGTTATTGCCCTTTGTTGTTTTTCATACTTGAATCTTGTCCGGAGTATATCTCTAAAAGTATTATAGCTAGGATCATGAAACTTCATGGGTGTATAGATTTCACCAAGGGGGAGTGCAGTGCAAAAGAGCCATAACTCTTCCTGACCTATTTTTTGAGTTATTGCCCTTTGTTGTTTTTCATACTTGAATCTTGTCCGGAGTATATCTCTAAAAGTGTAATAGCTAGAATCATGAAACTTCATGGATGGATAGAGCTTACCAAGTGGGAGTGCAGTGTACAAGAACCATAACTCTACCTAGCCTATTTTTTGAGTTATTGCCCTTTGTTGTTTTTCATACTTGAATCTTGTCCGGAGTATATCTCTAAAAGTATTATAGCTAGGATCATGAAACTTCATGGGTGTATAGATCTCACCAAGGGGGAGTGCAGTGCACAAGAACCATAACTCTACCTGGCCTATTTTTTGAGTTATTGCCCTTTGTTGTTTTTCATACTTGAATTCTATGGAGTATATCTCGAAAAGTATAATAGCTAGAATCATGAAATTTCATGGATGGATAGAGCTCACCAAGTGGGAGTGCAGTGTACAAGAACCATAACTCTACCTAGTGTTTATTTTGAGTTATTGCCCTTTGTTGTTTTTCATACTTGAATCTTGTCCGGAGTATATCTCTAAAAGTATAATAGCTAGAATCATGAAACTTCATGGATGGATAGAGCTCACCAAGTGGGAGTGCAGTGTACAAGAACCATAACTCTACCTGGCCTATTTTTTGAGTTATTGCCCTTTGTTGTTTTTCATACTTTATTTGACAAAAAATATTCATTCAAAATAACCTCAGTTCTATGCAAACCCCCAGTTAATATTAAGCAGTGTGACGGGCGTATCTTGTGACAATTTGGCACCTTGTTTGTAGAATGAATGTTCAAATGTTGTTAAAAGAATTCAATTCCGTTAAAAAAACTCTTGTAACCGCAGCATATGAAAAGGGGAAATTTTAGTAAAGTTTTTTTTCATAGACTACAAGGCCAAATGCATTTATATTTTATATAGAGCTTAATCATATGGTTCTCTACCAAGTTTTTAAGTATTTAATCTCGGGGTTCAAAAACTGCCCCACCCCTGAGGTACGAAGTTTGGAAAAATGCTTAATTAGAGCAATTTAAAAAGACTTCTCTTCTTAAACTACATGTGTATAAGTTCTAGGATATTCATATTCATATCTGGTATGTAGCATAACTAGATGGTTTTGTACTATATCACCATGAGTTGTCTTCCTTGGGTCAAAAACGGCCCTGCACTAGGGGTCCAAAATTGGGAAAAACGCAAAATTTGAGTACTTTGAAAAAAAAAATCATTTTAAGGAGGAGGGCATTTATATTTTGAGTGTAGCATAGCCTGGCTGTTATCTATCAATTTTGATTGAAATATGCCTGTAGGTTAAAAAACACCCCTTCCCTTGGTTTCCAAAATTTGTAAAAATCCTCAATTAGACCATGTTCAACAGTCTTTTCCCTCCCAATCTACAAAGTCTAAGGCATACATATTTGGTATATAGCATCACCAGATGGTTGTCTACCATATTAACTAAAATCTTAGCCCTGTGATTTTGGAAAACACCCAAATATAGCAACTTCAAAAGTCTTCTTCTTCTGAAATATAAGGTAAAGGGCATTCGTTTTGTTATGTAGCATGACTTAATAATTCCATAGTATGTAACAGGAAAATATACTTTGAGGATGAAAAATGTCTCTGCTCTTGGGTTAGAAAATCGCGTAAATCGCATTGAAAAAAAATCTTCATAAATGTAGGTCCTATAGCATTTACATTAAAAACATAGGATAACATTATTATCTTTTGTACAAACATGGCCCTTCCCATGGCATCCAATGTTATGAAAACTCTCAATAAGAGCATGTTCAAATATCTTCCTCTCCTAATGTATAAGTTGTAATGCATTCATATTTCATTTATAGTATATCCAGATTGTTCTCTATTGAGGTTGCTAAAATTACACCCATTGAAGTCGCAGACAGTAATTAGAGTTTGAGTGAAATCTAAATACAAAGAATTTCAGGGTAGACAAAGTACTGTATTTTGCAGATGCCTCAGATGAGCGATTTAGGACCATCATGGTCCACTTGTTTGAGTTGTCGGTTTATATTAGCTGTGATATTGTAGCCCTCTATCTGATAATCTGCTGGTGAGGGCAGCGTTACCCTCTTTTTTGCTCCTAGTTTCAGTGCCCGGAGTGATTTACTTTGGGCACTTTGAGATCGATAATTTGAAGTTGTGTAAATAGTACAAACACAAGTGTAGTACCAAAATGGATCTTAAACCATATATCTATCAATCTAAATGAATATAAATCTGCAAAAAGTGGGATATTTTATGTATTTAGTCTCAATTTGCTACACCATTGTAAATTTCAAGTTTTTGGCCATTTTGAATCAAATGTCTGCCACTTTTTCTGTTTGACAGCAAGATCCCAAGAAATTTCGCACTTCCCACCAAAATACATGTAATAGCAAATGAAAATTTGGGTCACCATGTTTTGAAGACAGTATTTTGCAAAACAAAACAGTTATAATGGAAAATAAGAAAAATTATGTATGATTCAAGAGTTAACTGAATTTGATAGAAAAAATAAAGATATTGACAATTCATTGTCTTTGAAGATAAAATTTTTTCAATGGAAGGTAAAAAAGGGTACTATGATTAATAATGAACACCTGTTTTGACAGCATAATAGTTGTAAAGAACGTTTCGTAATAATAGATCACATGTCATGGTCCCTAAACTTGGGAAAAGTTTTATTAACTTAAAAGAAACCGGTATTAAATGATACAATTGATATTCTTATAATTATTTTGATAGAATTTGTCCATAATATTATCTTATGTAAGGAATTGATCCGTAAAGAATCACTTACACAAAAAATTCAATACATGTTTTATGATTTGCAACAAAGCGAATTAAGAAGAGGGGAGTTGTAGCCCTCACCAGCAGATTATCAGAAAGAGGGCTATGATATGTTATTTATACCTGGTTTGGAACCACCTATGTAATTGTACCCCCACCTACGAAGTAATGGGGGGATATAGGCTTCATCATGTGTGCCAGTCCAACCATAGACCTTTTCATTTCCGTGCTCTAACCACAACTTTTAACTTCATACAGAAGCTGGAAATGACCCAAAGATATGTCTTATTCTTTTTGACTCAGACAGATCAAGGTCACAATTGAACTTCGGTAATTAAATCCTTTCTTGTGCTTACTCAAGAACCAATTAACCTACAACCTTGAAATATCATACAATTGTTGCTAATGGCCAAAGAAAGTGCCCTATTGTTTAGGGTCACATAGGTCAAAGGTCAAGGCCACAATTGAACTTTGGTTGAAAACAATTTCTGTCGTAAGCTATTTGACCTAGGCCCATGAAACTTTGTACACATGTTGTCCATGACCCAAGGAAGTGCCCAATTGTTTTCCGGTCATGAAGGTCTGACAAGGTCACATAGAGAACAAGATGCAGTGTCCTATAGTCAAGCACAAGCCACATTGTTGAAAAAGACTTTAAAATGTATATTGAGTTATCTCCCATCTACCTTCTGAAATGTTATAAAAAACTATATAACAACAGTATTTGAAAGAAGATTGAAATATGAAACCAAAAATATTTTTTCAGGAAGGAAAGAAAATAGTATATACTGAGTGAAGTAAGGGTTTTAAGGGACGATTTGTGTTTCTTTGGCAAATTTCATACACTGACATTGATTGAATGTGATTCCTAAAAACTTTTACATTGTTTGTATAGAATTTATTAACTGCGCATGTGCAGAAATGAAAGTGTTTGAATACAAGGGAAACTCGAGGTAGGCTGTGAGTATTTATCTTGAAAGGAGTGTGTCAGTTGGAACTTGGTGGTGTACAGTTCTTTGACATGGGCATAAAAATGACATCCTATGTTAGACTGAGTTATTTTGAAACATGTATTTAATTGAAAAAAAAGCAAAATGTAAATATCATCATTTTAGAATTTCCTTCTGCTATATTTGTTTCTAATAATAGCATACAACATACAGAATTAATACACAAAGATTGAGCTATTGTTTGATTTATTGATTGATTGGTGCATCAATAGCTGTGGTTGTTTAGCATAAAACATACAGAAAAATACCAAGACAACCACAAGACATATAAAAGAATAGATAAGGAAAAACAAAAAAATAATAAATACCTTTAGTCAACCAGTTTTTAGCGCCACTGGCTGAAAACCAGCAAGCTATTGTTATGACAAAGTGTCTGTTGTGCAAGCGTGCATCTATCCATAAACTTTTACTTTAGAAATCTTCTCTGCAGAAAGTACTGAACAGAGATGGGTAACCCTTTATCAGATTCCTTAGAAGAATTTTGATCAGATGAAAGACATGGCTTTAATGGGCAAGGCTTATTGCCATATAATGGTGAATTCTTTAAAGATCTTCTTCTCAGAAACCAGATTGTTGGTTTCAACCAAATTTTACAGGAATGATCATATGGTGACCCATTATCAGATTCCTTCAAAGAATTTTGATCGATGAAAAACATGGCTTCAATTGGCAGGGCTAATTTTCATATACGGTGAAACCTTTCAAAATCTTCTTCTCAGAAACCCATTGATAGTTTCAACCAAATTTTACAGGAATCATACTTGGGTGACTCTTTATCAGATTCCTTCAAAGAATTTTGATCAGATGAAAAACATGGCTTTTATTGGCATATATTGATTCATGGAAAACATGGCTTTTATGGTTGTGGCTTAGGTTCATATATAGTATCCATTGATTTTTTTTTTAAAAAAAATGTGAATACCTTTTTCATCTGACTTTGTAAATGAATTGACTTTTGTAAAACAATGAAAAGGTTGAAATATAAAAAGATTTTATTGGAAAGATTTTTTTTGTCACACATGGTGAATATGATTCCTGAAAACACCATGGCTTAACTAGTACAATCAGGCTTGTGGAGTGGTACAGGTGCTCAAGCAACTCTAGTTTCATATATTTTGCATATGAAATTGAGCTATTGTACATTCAACAAGTGAACCTTGATTCTAACAGCAAAAGCTATTCCCTAACCTATCCAAAGTTGTGTCTTGAAATGTTATATCTTCTTTTATGGAAAATCACTAAATTATCAGTATGAAACAGTTCTGATGGGTACATTTTTAACCAGGATCAAATGAATGCTATAGATATACTGATGAAACTTGTTGTCTATATTAAGAACTACTCCCAGTACCCCTGTCTGACATTTGGCTCCCACCAATTGATGGATAATTGTAAACCTATGTGTGACGAGCAGCTGGTGGCTTAGAAAGGATATAGTGGTAGTATATCAGGAAACTGTGGTTAGGTACTAAAGCCGCTGCTATATTACTAAAATACTGCTAAAAGTGGCATTAAAACCCATTTAAACAAACTAACAAAGTCCCTGTATCTGAAATCTTAATTTGACTCAAAATATCATCTTTTTTCTCCCATAGGTCAAATAAAGAGACCTTCCTGAAGGACTTAGCCAGGGACAACACACAGCTTCTCATCAACAAGATCTGGCAGGTAGGAATTATACACAAATTCCACTATGCTAGTCTGTGCTGAAAACCAATTATTTATCTTTATGAAGTAAAATCTTTCACATTCTTGCCAATAGATGGATCGATAAAACACAACAACAACAATAAAACAATCAATCATATTGTTCATTTTACCCATTAGACAACAAAATTTTAGATTGATCCAAACAGATGAAGATGCATATAGCTATTTTCATTGATGGAATTTATAATTTCTACATTTTCGAAATGTTTCTAAAGCTGTTTTCTTGGGGTAGTCAAAAAGCATCATTGTGTGGGAAAGGGTAAAGCCAGAATTTATAATGTTGACCTTCAACTTGTAAATTTTGTTTGAAATATTCGTTGATTGGCCATTTAGAATATGTAACTAAGGCGTATTTGAGGTGTAGTTACAATGTTTTACAGGTTAACCAATATTTAAATCTCTTATGCTTTCTGACATGAAAACATGCTGAGATACCTACTATTACTATTTGATATTAGTTTACTTCAGTGACAGTATACTGCAAATGATAATAGATGTGAAATGGACAACATTTGGGCTTTATAAGCCAAATATAAAACTTACACCTAAGGTTAAACACTGAGTACTCTATACTCTATAGAACAATGCTTTTTGTTTTAAATCACAAGGCATCCAACTTTGTAAATGTATTGTCTTGCCTTTTGTAAAATTGAGACAGTATGAAATTTTCTCAGAAACTACTTTCAGACTAGATTTATTTACCCAGTAAGGCAAATATATTTTGAATTCTGTAAGATATTCTCTAAGTCAGTGTATTTAGGCCTGTGGATCAAAACATATGTTCAGGCACCAGTTATTAAGCCAACTTGCTAGCTATGAGTAAGGGGATGTTGTCACAACCATTTCGTGTATGTGCCTTAAAGTGTGCATTTGGTTGACTAAAATCTGTCTAAACCATAACACCTACTATTCAATTGTGGATTGAATTCAATCAGAATAAGTAAAATTGTTTTCCATCATGAAAAGATATTCCATTTGAAACAGGTTGGTCAAAAACCAAGGTGAGTATTTTTACCAGACCATTACACCTCCATTTAGATTTTAATATAAATTGTCACAACTGTTTTCAATCATGGGTAGATTTGCCTTTAAAATTGTTTTATAAGGTCAAGATCACAGCCAAGGGTCAACATTTTGCCAGGATCATGCATTAATGCTTTCATTTAAGGATAGATTTCGAGAAAAAATCTTATATTACTCTTATGGAGAGAAGACTACTCACTGAAACCAGGGTCACACATGTCAAACTTCTGTTAGCTCTAAAAAATTACCCAAGAGGAACTTTTTCTACTTAACCCTTGACATGCTGAATTTGAATTCCTTGCAGAAATGCTTTAAAATCAAAGAACTGACAGAACTGGAAGGTCTGAATTAGGGTCAATATTCTTTTTGAAAATTGTTTATTTAAACAACTCTGGATAAAAGGGGACAAACAGGAGGTGTAGACCAAGATCAGCCTGCCATTATGTGCAGGCTGATCTTTGTTTATACCACCTACCAAGACAGGAATATTCCGGTTCAGTGTGACAGGGGTTAAGTTGCAAACTTTAATCTGATTTCCTTCTTTTTCAGCAACCAACTTCAAGAGTAGATGATGTAATAGTTGCAGAGGTAGGTCAAAAGATATTTTTCTGTTTTGTTTTTAGCTCTACTGGCCGAAGGCCACTAGAGCTATAGCAATGGCTTTTTCCCGTCCTTCGTCCGTGCGTCCACCCGTCCGTCCGTCCATCAGTCGTCCGTCTGTTTAACTTTTCCTTGTTTACATGATAAAGTCCACAGTTTTCATCGGATTCCCTTCAAACTTTCACAGAATGATTGTCCCATCATAAGGATCGTTTCTTTCGAAATTGGATCAGATCAGTCAAGAAACATGGGAAAAGGGGCCTAATTAAAACTTAATCAAAAAATCCTCGTTTACGCGATAGAGTCCACAGTTTTCATCAGATTCTCTTCAAACTTTCACAGAATTATTGTACCATCATAAGGATCATTTCTTTTGAAAATTGGATTGATCCGTCAAGAAACATGGGAAAAGGGGCCTTATGAAAATTGAATTAAAAAATCCTCGTTAACACTCTAGAGTCCACAGTTTTCATAAGATTGTATTTAAACTTTCACAGAATGATTGTACCAACATAAGGATTGTTCCTTTCAAAATTTGGTTTGATCCGTCAAGAAACATGGGAAAAGGTGCCTTAAGAAAATTTAATTAAAAGATCCATTTGAAATCCTTTTTATGCGATTGAGTCCACAGTTCTCATCAGGTTCTCTTAAAACTTTCTCAGAATGATTGCACCATCATAAGGATGGTTCCTTTCGAAAATGGGTATGATCCGTTAAGAAACTCGGGGAAAAGGGGCCTTATGAAAATTTAATTAAAAAATCCTTGTTAACACTCTAGAGTCCAGAGTTTATATCAGATTCAATTCAAACTTTCACAGAATGATTGTACCAACAAAAGGAATGTTCCTTTCGAAAATGGGTCTGATCAGTCAAGAGACATGGGAAAAGGGGCCTCATTAAAACTTAATAAAAAATCCATGTCTACGCAATAGATTCCACAGTTTTCATCAGATTCTCTTCAAACTTTCACAGAATGTTTGTACCATCATAAGGATCATTCCTTTTGAAAATTGGATTGATCCGTCAAGAAACATGGGAAAAGGGGCCTCATGAAAATTTAATTAAAAAATTCCATAAAAAAATCCTTGTTTGCGCGATATAGTCCACAGTTTTCATCCGATTCTCTTCAAACTTTCTCTGAATGATTCTACCATCATAAAGATCGTTCCTTTCGAAAATGGGTATGATCTGTCAAGAAACACAGGAAAAGGGGCCTTATGAAAATTTAATTAAAAAATCCTTGTTAACACTCAAGAGTCCACAGTTTTCATCAGATTGTTTAAAACTTACACAGAATTATTGTACCATCATAAGGATATTTCCTTTGGGAATTTGGTCAGATCCATCAGGAAATACTGGAAAAGGGGCCTTTTGAAAATTTCATCGAAAAATCTTTTAACAAATCCTCTTTAACACCCTGGAGTCAAGAGTTTTCATCAGATTCCCTTCAAACTTTCACAGAATGATTGTACTATCATAAGGATTGTTCCTTTCAAAATTGGGTATGATCGGTCAAGAAACACAGGAAAAAGGGGCCATATGAAAATTTGAATAAATTCTCATAAATTATCTAGAGCCAACAATTTTCAACGGATTCTCTTCAAACTTTCACAGAATGATTGTACCATCATAAGGATTGTTCCTATTGGAATCGGATATGATTCCTCAAGAAACATAGGAAAAGGGGCCTTATTAAAATTTAATTCAAAGATCTTTGTTAAGAGTCCACAGTTTTCATCTGATTGACTTCAAACTTTCACAGAATGATTGTACTATCATAAGGATTGTTCCTATTGGAATCGGATATGATTCCTCAAGAAACATAATAAAAGGGGCCTTATTTAAATTTAATTCAAAGATCTATGTTAACACTCTAGAGTCCACAGTTTTCATCTGATTGACTTCAAACTTTCACAATAGAGTCCATAGTTTTCAACAAATTCTCTTCAAACATTCCCAGAATGATTATTACATTAAATGGATTGTTCCTTTCGGAAGCAGGTTTGATCCATCAAGTTTCATGGGAAAAGGGGGCCTATGAAAATTTAATAAAAAAATCTTAGTTAACACATCATGGCCCTAGATTTCACCTGATTGACTTCAAACTTTCACATAATGATTGTACCATCATAAGGATTGTTCCTTTCAATTTGGGTCTGATCCATTGAGAAACATAGGAAAAGGGGCCTTAGGAAAATTCTTGTAAGTCCACAGATGAGATTGGGTTGTCTTTATACTCAAACAGAATAATTATACTTTTGTAAGAAGAGTTCCCTTTGGAATTGGTACAGATCCATCAAGTAACATGGGAAAAGGGGCTAAATGAAAATTCAATTAATAGAACCCTGTTAACACAATGAAGCCCACAGCTTTGATCAGATTTTGTTGAAACTTTCACGGATTGATTGGAAGGTCATAACTATCATTCTTTTCATAACAGGGTTTGAACTGTCAAGAAACACAGGAAAAGGGGCCTTTTGAGAATCTTATTTATAATCCTTGTAACCAAGTCCAGAGCTTTCATTGGATTTTATTCAAACCTTCAAAGAATCATTGTACAATAATCACGATTGTTGATGCTGACATGAGACCTGATCCTTCAAGTATCACAGGAAAAGGAGCCTTATGAAAATTTTATTTTAAAAATTTTACACCAAGATAAAGTCCGTAGTTTTCATCAGATTCTGTTCAAACTTTCACATAATGTTTGTACCATCATTAGGATTGTTTCTTTCCAAATTGGGCCTGATCTGTCTAGTATCATAGGAAAAGGGGCTGTATGAAAAATTATTACCAAATGCTCATAAACACAACAATGTCCTCAGGCTTTGTACCATCATTTGGATTGTTCCTTTGTTAATTAGGACTGATTGGTTAAGTGACACAAGAAAAGGGACCTTATAAAAATTTCATTACAAAACATCATTGTTACAATAAAGTCCGCAGTCTTTTTCATTTTCCTCAAACTATCACTAGGATTGTTCCTTTGTACTTTTCACGGAAAAAGGGGCCTTATGAAAATTTTGTTACAAAATTCTTGGCACAATTCAGTCCACTGTTTTCATTGATTCTCTTTATCTTTTAAAGAATGATTGTACCTTCCTTAGAATTGTTTCTTTTGAAATTTGGTTTGTTCTATAAAGTATCATGAGAAAAGGGGCCCTATGAAGATTTCACTATAAACTCATTTACACAATAAATTCCACAGAATACACAGATTGATTGTACCATCATTCCAAGTGTTGATTTTGACAGTGGATCTGATTATGGCAAGTGTCACATAAAAAGGGGCCTTATGAAAAACTTTTTTAAATATTCTGGTTAACACAATGATGTCCCTTGATTTCACCGGATTCACTTCAAAATTTCACAGAATGATTGTACAATCACTTAATTGGTTCTTTTCAGTACTGGGTACAATCCATCAAGTATCATGTAAAAAGGGGCCATATGATTTTTTTTTAAATATTCTAGTAAACATAATGAATTCCCAATATTTCATCAGATTCACTTTTAACTTTCACAGAATGATAAAACCAACAGTAAAATATCACGGGAAAAGGGGCCTTATGAGAACTTGAATTTAATATCTTTGTTAACACAATAAAGTCAACAGTTTTATTGGATTCTCTTCAAAGATGCATGGAATAATTGTGGCATTCGAAACACAGGAAAAGGGGCCTTACAGATTATCATTCAAAACATTCTTGTGTATGTGATGAAGATCACAATCATTATCAAATTGTCTTTTAAATTTCACAGGACAATTGTAGGGTTGTAAGGAAAGTTCCTTTTGGAATGAAATTGATCCATCAGAAAACACAGGAATAGGGTCCTTATTGATTTTCATTCAAAACAATCCTGTTTATGTGATAAAGTCCACAATTATTGTCAGATTCTAATGAAATATTAACAGAATGATTGTAGGGTCATAAGGTAACTTTCTTTTGGAAATGGAGTGGATCCGTCATGAAACATGGGAAAAGGGGCCTTGAGGATTGTTGCTTAAAATGATAAAGGGGAAAAAGCCCTTTTTTTTCTTTATGCATTCTTCTTTGAGCAATTAACTTCCTTAAATATCAGATTTCTTTAACGGAAAACTTGATAACCAGTAGAGCGTCTCAGGCCCTCATGGGCCTCTTGTTATTTTGACTAATGCTGAAATCTTTGACTAGTTACAGTAAAAGGGACTGTCTTTTAAACTTGACAATATTGAGCCTGGTCAGACTGTGTGCCTCTTGCAGACAGACATATCATCTGTATTTATGGATTGATTTCAAATAACTTGGCACAGTAGTTCCCAATGTTAAGCACATATGTCATGGAATAGTTTGTTTGGGTATGTTAAAGGTCACAAGGTGACAAGGATCCATTTCTGTGACAAATTTCTAGTGGTCCCCTTTAAGACTCCTTCAAAATAACATGTTTCATTATTATCTGTGGTGCAAGGCTACTAATGTAAAAGCAATCTTTAAAAATCTTCCCTTAAACCTCTCATTGGATTGCATTATTCTTTTTCAAAATGTTGCTTAGGTAAAAGTCTACTTAATTCCTTGAAATATTTTGATTCTTTCATTATGAATTGTTACAGGTCAAGTTCAAGTTGAGAAAATATATCTTATCATTTTTGGGTGATGTTAAATTCTTTTTTCTATATTAATCTATTCAATAGCTGACCTTTCTTTGCAAATTTAGTCTTACATCTTTTTGTTTTTATTGTTGTGTGGTAATAGGTTAAACCTTCAGTTATTGTACAGACCACTTATAGCTTTATTGCATATTACAATACATTGCTTTTATAGAAACAGATTTTATGGGGGTATTCTTTTAAGAAAAGCTACTTGTTAAAATAATTGGATATCATGAGATATATCTGTGTTTCCCTGAGTATTGTTAATACATCTTTGTGTGTTTTCAGCTACCAGCCCCTACAACACCTATCCCTAGAGAAAAACCTGTAAGTATGACGAATAAAACATGTACTTTTTATGCCCCCGAAAACGATAGATCAGGGCATATTATTTTACCAGTGTCCATCTGTCTGTCTATCCATCTGTCTGTCTGTCTGTCTATCTGCAAAATTTAACTTGCCAACTAAACATTTTCCTATAACTTCAACCCTGATTAAGTTACAAGGCTAATATTTGGTATGTAGATAGGTCTTAACAAGGCGCAACTGGGGATGGTCATTTCATCAAGGTCAAGGTCAAAATTGTAACCCTTAAGTTTTCCCTAAAACATAACTCAAAAACTTAACCTGCCAACCAAACATTTTCCTGTTACTTCATCCCTAATTAAGTTACAATGCTAATATTTGGTATGTAGATAGGTCACATCAAGGCTCAACTGGGGAAGGTCATTTCATCAAGGTCAAAATTTTAACCCTTTTCCCTAAAGCAAAGAAAAAAAACCAATAAAAATCACCCGTTTCGAAAGAATTCCTGTTTCGGGGGTATAGTGTTTCACAAACACATCTTGTTTCTAAACGCTTTTTATCTTATACAAAATTTTGATAGTAATAAGAATATTCATAAAAATAATTATATAATGTTAAATAAATTATTGTGATAATGTTCGTTTGATTAGATTATCATACTAGTATTTGCCATTTGTGGTCTTGTCTTCTTAGATGCAGCCCTGAAACTTCCAACTTTTAGCTCACCAGGAACAAAATGCTGAGAAGAGCTATTGTCATACCTTGGAATGTCAGCATCAGTGTTGGCATTGGCATTTGGTTTTATTTCTATCAATGTTTAGTCTAGAAGGTATATATTTTACAAAAATACTCACCAGGGGGAACATTTCCAGTTGAGACCAACACCCATGTCTCAATGACATTGTGACCTTGACTTGGTTTTAAAAACTTTAAACAAAAAGTTCATCCTTGCTCATATTTTCTGAATGCTTATATCTACGGCCATCATACTTCATATCTACAAAAGTTGTCTTGAGATTGAACTCAGGTGAGAGATCTAGGACTATCTTAGCCCTCTTGTTGTTTAGTTTTATGCAAAACTTACTTGATTATAAGATTTCCTTTTGGTTGGCTAGGAAGACATTAGACATTAGAAAAATCCTACAATATGCTCTTATGTTTCTTTTTATATCTATATACAATGTAATCTTCAAAGGTTTGAGCCGACACCATGCTATTTTAATCAATTAGTCTGTCTGTTTGTCCATTGGTAGTTACAAAAAAATCTTGTAAATCTCCTGATTCATCCGAAATGAAAATCCAAACATCACAGAAATGATCCATCTAAAATACTTCAAAGCATTGAAGTCCATGACGTTTACTGAATGATCCTTTTTAATGATTCAAAGAAGGATCCTATATTGAATGTAAGTCTCATGTTGTTTGATCTCAGATTTTACACAGAGATGTAGTGGTAGCACTGGTGTGAGAAATACCAGGAATCTCAGCCACTGCGATATGACTGAAATACTGTTAAAAGTGGTAGTAAACTCTATTCATTTTACAAATGAATGACTACTGAAATTTAGAAATATAACAAAAAATAATACTGTTCCATATTATGCTAATAAAAGCTAGATCAATGTTGTCAGCTTTTACACGTCCTGAGGGTAGTATTATGTTATGGCTGTAGTCATATGTCAGTCTGTCTGTTGAGTGGCAATTTTTGTGTGTGCAACTCTTCTTGCAGTTTGAATGGGACTGAACTGAAACTTGCCACACTGAATCTCTACTTGTATAGTTGTGTATGAAAAATATGATTCTTGATTTGTCAAGTTGTTTCGTAATAATCTTCCTTTTTCTGCAAAATAGCCTTTAATTGTAGTGATTTCCTCCCACATTTTCCATTAAAATAAACTGAAAACTTGCCACAGAGTATCTCTTTGATGTCTACTTGTGCATGATAACAAACATTATTTTGATTCCTTAAGTTGTTTTTGAATAATTTTCCCTCCTCATAGGAAAATATTTACTTTTTCACTGACACCAGTTTTTAGATCACCTGACGAAAGGTCATGGTGACCTATTGCGATCGTGTTTGGCCTTCGTGCATTGTGCATCGTATGTTAACTTTTTACATTTTAGACTTCTTCTTAAGAAACCTTGCACGAATTTCAACCAAACTTGTCAGGAAGCATCCTCATGGGAAGGGGCTCAAGATCATGGAGTTATCCCCCCTTAGGGCCCCATAAGGGATAAAAAAGGATACATCTTGAAAAATCTTCTTGTTGTGAAACCGCTTTCCGATTTGGTTTCGCATTTGGAATTTAGGGTCTTTGGGCAAGGACTATCAAATTTGTAAAAGAAAAAAAAAATGTGTCGAGGAATAGCCTAGCTGGGGGTTAGGGCAAAGTTGGGGGGTTGCATAAGCTTACATAGTGACAAATTGGACTATCTTTTTTCTACCAAACCTACAGTTTTGATATTTGGTATGTGGCATCATCTAGTGGACCTCTATCAATTTTGAGTAAATTATACTCCAGGGTCAAAATTAGCCCGTTCCTGGACGTCATTAGTTTAACATAAGCTAACATAGTGAAAATTTCAAAATCTACTCCCAAACAAGAGGGCCTAGAGCTTTTATATTTGGTATGTAGCATTATCTAGAGGATTTCTAACAAGATAGTATAAATCATGGCCCCAGAGACAGAATTAGCCTATTTCCGGATGTCACAAGTTTAACATAGGTTATACAGAGTAAACTTTAAAAATCTTCTTCTCCCAAATGAGAGGGCCTAGAGCTTTGATATTTGGTATGTAGCAATTCCCAAGGGTCATAATTAGCCCATTCCCGGATGTCACAAAATTTAATTGGGGCTTACATAGTGAAAATTTTAAAACTCTTCTTCACCCAAAAAGGAGGGCCTAGAGCTTTGATATTTGGTATACAACATCATATGGTGGACCTCTATCAAGGTTGTATAAATTATGGCCCCAGGGTCCAAGATGTTGCAAGTTTACCTTAGGCTTGTGTAGTGAAAACTTTAAAAAATCTTCTTCTCCCGAAGTAAAAGGCCTAGAGCTTTGAAATTTGGTAGGTAGCATAATCTAGTTGAAGTTTTATCTGTTTTTGTGCTCTTTGGACTCAGGTGACTGATAAGGCCCTTTGGGCCTCTTGTTGGCATATATGCACTACTTTGCAAAGCTCTTGTTTTGTAAAACATGACATGTACATAACCCTGGATCTATCTAAAGATGCTTTATATTGAAGATAGACTCATGTGATCGTTTACTGGCTGGCATGATCAACATTGTATTTGTATGATAACATTATTTTGTATGATTCATGCAAATATAGTTCAAAATAATATCCTTTTGACTGTTATTAAAGTTGCATATAATAACGTTTCTCAATAATAGTTTAACTTAAATGAAAAATTTCTTAAGCTTCTTGTTGAAAAAACAAATAGCAGGTACCTTATATTAGATTTTAGATCATGCTATAACGGGACCCCCAGGATGTCTTTTAAAACAATTGGTTGAAAAAGAGATAGGATCCAGCACAGGTCAATTAGGAATGGTATTTCGTAAAAGGAATTTAAGTTTGGTAGAAAGGTCTTTCTGCTTTAAGTATATTTACAAACATCATAAAGCTTTTGACTCTGGTCAGCTGATGGAATTTGCATGGTCGCACAGGGTTGATACTTTTTGCTATTCCATGGATGTCTCTTCTTATTGGAGGGGTGTTTTGTACAATAAAACATTAGACACTAGGTCTATTTCTCTCAAGAGATAATTTCCAATTACAGATACCTAAACCTAAACAATTGACCAAGTGGGAGAGATATGCCCAACTCAAGGGTATACAGAAGAAAAAGAGGACACGGATGGTGTGGGATGAGGAATCACAGGTATTGTACTGTAACATTTACAAAAGAAATGATTGAGTTGAAAGAAGTATAAATGAGAGTTTACAGTTTAACCCATTGTCAAACAACAAATTTTAGACTAGTAAGGATTGAAAGAAGTTGCAGATGACAATTTAAAGTTTAAGAAATTTCTATTGTTTCACTTTCTCTGAAGAAAACATTGTGGAAAATGAAGAAATTGCTTGAAACAGGGATCAGGAGAATCAAAATACGTCATTGTGTGGGAATGGGTTAAAAGAAGAGTTTAATTCAATACAAAGACTTTGGTCAAATTATTTATTATCATTAGTATCCTTTATATCCAACTCAGTCTTTGAATATCTTTGCCTTTAACTCGATAACAAACAACACAGTTTAAGATTGGTCTATATTGAAAGAAGTTGAAGACAACAATTTATAGCTTGTGCAAATTAAGTATATATGCCAGATAGAGTAAAAAAAACATACAACTGTATTTTCTTAGTGTGTATAAATGCAGGATTGTGTGATAATGGATTTGTTAAATTTACAGTTGTAATGATGAAATTTTGAAGTGTTGTAGTGTATAGGTAAAAATATAGCTTCTGATTTTCACTCAATGAAAGATCAATCTTACACTGAAACAAACAATCATCCTGTGAACTTTGTTAAGGATACTTTTGCATATACCAGGTACCATTTTACTGATAAAAAGGTAAACATTTTTAAAGTCATATATCCAAGTATTGCTTATTTCAAGGGAATTTTTACTTCACTTATACATGTTGTTCAATATTGAATATACCAATCAATTTTATTTCAGTCCTACAAGCCAAGATGGGGTTACAAGAGAGCAAAGGACAATACTAAAGACTGGATGATAGAAGTACCTCAAAATGCAGGTTGGTAAGAATACAGTAGTTGTCCTAGTAGAAATTTGTGCTTAACCCATTCTAACACAATCCTGCTCTTTGATATCCCTCAAGGAAACAGCTTGGGAAAATATTGATGGAAATTAAGAAATGAATAATTTATAGTAAATTCTTCATTTCCCTTTATATTTTATACCCACAAAAACACAGTATTTCCTCGACTTGAAATTGTCATCTGTAGTATCTTATGATTTTGACCAGTCTAAAATTTTGTAATCTGGTATTAACCCATTGTATATCACTTGAATAGCATTATACATACAATATGTCTATTACATGATGTATAACCAAAGACCTATCTTTCTAGTTAAATACATTTGATCTTGAATACATAATGTGAGGGGATAGAAGCTAAAAAGGGGGATTTGTGTAGTATTAGTGATTCCAAGGAAACACATGAATAAGTGAACCTTGCCATGATATAACTGAAAGATTGGTCATAAGAACAAGTTTCCGGTCAATGTAAAATAAATAAGATCAAGCCAAAGATTAGTCAAAGGGCATACAACTCCTTTTAAACTAAAAAACAGCAAATAATGAATGACTAAATTTTCTGAAATTTTGCACCATGTTCCCATGTTTAATGTGGATTTTACACATACAAATGCTTTCTCATTTATTATGAATTCACAAGACTTGATTGTCAGAGTTTGCGATTAATATTTGTCAGACTTTTTTAACAGATCCATATGAGGACCAGTTTGCAAAGCGGAAGACAGCCAAGAAAGAGAGAATTGCTAAGAACGAGCTACAGAGGTTGCGCAATATTGCTAGATCACAGAAAAGCAAGGGTAAAAACTTTCTACTACATAAGATTCAAATGTTTCTTTATTATTGTTGATCATCTTACTAAAGTAAAATTGACCAATAACCAGTCTACCACTGAAATCATTCATAGACACTGGAAGTAAGCTTTGAACTCCAGCATTTGCCGTCATTAATGTGAAGCATTTTTGTTAGTTTGATGACTTAAAAGATGTAACTACAGCTTATTCAAGCTGTAGTTATGATGTTTAGGTCGTCAAGCAACTATTATAATTTCTTATTACATGCTAAACTCTTGTTTAAAACTGCAGAATGAAAGTTTTATTTTTAGCGTGGTGATATGAAGGCTGCTTGGGCTTGGTTAATTAGCCATAGAATTACTTAGAATTTTGATTTGTATTAAGTTGTCACAGAATTTTGATTTGTATTAAGTTGTCACAGAATTGATATTGATATTGTGTATCCATAGTATTGAGAAAGAATAGAGTTATTTTAACCAAAAAATATTTTGAAAATCAACTTAGTTAAGTGCAAAAGCCTCTTGCCGGAAAAAACTAGTAAAAAGACATGATGGCCCCAAACCTTTAGGGGGGAATAGATCCAACCAAACTCAAAATTTTGACCACTTCACTAATATGACCACTTTCAAAAAGTACTGTGATTGAGGGGGGGGGGGGGGGGGTTACTGTTCTGAAGATATTTACCTGCATTCTAAATAATGTTTACTTCTGAAATGGCTTTCCATACTATCAAGGGAGGCAATTCTAAACATATATAGTTTATTCCTTTTCTTCAATCTACTCCTTTTAGCTTGCCTGTTTAGGAGACAGAGGTCAAGATAATTTGACTATCCTGCAGTTTGTGTAGGTGTAGTTTTAGGCATTGGTGGTTTGACAAATTGTGACCTTACTCATTTATACACCAAGAAAGATAACTTTAATTGAATTTGAAAAGAATTGTTTCCCTTTCTATACTAAATGTTTTCACTATCATGAACCTGCAGTCACATGTGGCACCTGCAATCACATGTGGCATCTGCTTACAGTACTTTTTGTTCATGACCCAACATCTATCAACCATCCATGCAGAGTGTTTTTGTCAAGAAAGAAATTCGTCTAATTCAAAAGATCCATAGTTTAAAGGCTTTTTTCTAGAATAATTTTCTGGGTGGTCATACACTTGACTATGTCAGTAAGGGGAATGAAGATCAGAGTAGAAGTGCAGTTAAAGACCTAGTTTAAGGAATGTTGTGTATGTTGGACCCCTACTGATAAGCTAACTGCCTTATCTGTAAATCACACCAGGGGGTTAATCATCTTGTATATTCCATTGATGACCATGGTCAAAATTTGTCAATATTATGCAATAGCTGCACCTTAGCTTTATGCTGATGAAATTTTGATAGAAAACATAGTAAAGTAATTTTGTTAGATTTTATCCTTTCATTTATCTTAAGGCCTTTAGAATTTCAAATCGATGACAAATTACTAAATGATTGCTGAATTGATTGTGATTGAAAGAAATTTACATGCATTACTTTTTTTTGTAATTTAAGCGGTTAAACAGTTTCTTCAAACATTGTGGTAAAGTAAGAATTCTGGTAAAAATACTATTTTTACCCCTTTGATTTATCTCCGGTCCTAGAATATTGAAGTATTTCATGAATATTATAGCAGTTTACAAACTAAAAAAGTTCCATTTAATAAAAGAGAAAAAGTGTTGAAATATTGAGACAAAAATGGAAATCAGTTTTCTCCTCTTTTCTCAATGCTGTCAATCCAAATTGTTCTTGTTGCTATTTGTGATCTGTAAAGATATAAATAGCTTAATATTTTGCATTTTTACTGTCTCCTGCACTTTGAAAAAGTCTTAAAAATGAGGACTAATTATTCATTAACAATTATAACCAAATAAAATTCAAAATTTATTTCAAGAGACAAATTAGCTACAAAGAAAGTGCAAGTATATGCCAAACTTATCCATGGTAATACAGCAGATTTAATCCCTTGTATACTGTATGCAGCTTCCTTATCAGATAAGGTCGTTAATTTCTCAGCGGGTGGTTAATTGTATATCTCATTTGGGGGGGGGGGGTCAAATAAAGAAGGATTAAACTAGGCCTTTAAGTGACAACCAAAGGTAGAAACAAAAAACCTGCCATAAGAAAATGGTCACTTAACCCAATCCCACACAATCCTCCTTTTTAACGCCCCTCAAGAAAAAGCTTGGAAAAACATTGTGGATAGAGAAAGAATTACTTGTTACAAGCAATTTCTTCATTTCCCACAATGTTTTCCTATAGAAATTCTGTCAACTTGAAATTATCATCTGCAGCTTCTTTCAAATTGTATCAGTCCAAAATTCAGTCTTCTGGTAAAGGGTTAATTCAGCTTCAGGAGGAAATGATTGTTTTGACTCTTAATAAATCCTATGCTTGAATTCATTAACCCATTTCCACACAGTGATGCATTCAAACACCCTTCAATATGAAAGTTTTAGAAAACCTTGTTACTAGTTCTTTCTTTATTATCGACAAGGTTTTCTACCTCAATAGACAAAAATTGGAAAGATTTCATAAACTTTAAACTGTCATCTGCAACTTCTTTGAATTTAGGCTGGTTTAAACTTGTGAGAATGGTTTGATATATCTGACAGAGACAATTCTGACAAGTACCAACAATATAGTGTGTAGGTGAGGGAATATTGATTGTTTATCTGTACTGACTGTATTTTGTGTTACAGTACCAGGAGTAGGCCTCACACCAACAGATCAGCCCAGTAAGGAACATCTTGGTAAAGCTTTAGCGCTGGCTAAAAGATCAACTGCATCTATAGGAAAATTTACAGAGTCTCTGCCTAAAGAGAAACCTCCTAGAAATATGGGACAAAAAAGAAAGGTACATTTTGAATTATCTTTAAGCTTCTTTGTATACTTTTTGTGTTATTGATTGGAAAAGTTAACTTATTCATGTGTCCTTGGGTACTACCATTTCTAGACCTTGGCTCTGTATATAATACCCAAGGACATAACTATCTGTCTAGGACAACACTGGAACTAGAACCCATGATCTTTGACTCTTCATGGATCAAAAGTCTACTGCCCTGACAACAAGGTCATGCCATTTCTAAAATTGCCAATTTTAGTAAACAATTTACTCTCAAAACTGTCCAAATTTGGATATTTTGTTTTGTGAGATAAATATCCATTAAAGATTGTAAGATTTGAAGCATATCAAGGCTAACTTGCAAATCACAGGAAGAGAAATTTTGAAGACTTGTCGGCTATCTATATGCCTGCTCACTTTCTTTTCCTCCCCCCTTTTTAGCTCACCTGAGCACAAAGTGCAAGGTGAGCTATTGTGATCAGACATTGTCTGTCGTATGTCCATCTGTCTGTCCATCTGTCCATCCACAATTTCTTTAAGAATCTTCTCCTCCTAAACCAGTAGGCCAATCAAGTTGAAACTTTGCAGGGAGTTACAAAAGTTGTTAAAAGAATTTAATTCCGTCAAAAACTCTGGTTGCAGCGGCATTTGAAAATGGGAATCTTTAGTAATTCTTTAAAAATGTTCTCCTCCTAAACCAGTTGGCCAATCAAGCTGAAACTTTACAGGGATGTTCCTTGGGTGAAGTTCTACAAAAGTTGTTAGAAAAACTCTGGTTGCCACGGTATTTGAAAATGGGAATCTTTAGTAAATCTTTGCTGATGTTTTTTTTCATAGACTACAAGGCCAAAGGCATTTATATTTTATAAAGAGCTTAATCATATGGTTCTCTACCAAGTTTTAAAATATCTTATCTCTGGGGTCAAAAATGGCCCCACCCCTGAGGTCCGAAATTTGGAAAATTCTTAATTGAAGCAATTTCAAAAGACTTCTCCTCTTAAACTATAAGGTCTAGTATATTCATATTTGGTATGTTGCATAACTAGATGGTTTTGTACTATATCACTAAAAGTTTTCCTCCTAGGGTCAAAAAGGGTCCTTCACTAGGGGTCCAAAATTGGGAAAACGCAAAATTTGATTTTTTAAAAAAAAAATAAATTCTTCATTTTAAGGCATAGGGCATTTATATTTTGAGTGTAGCATAGCCTGGCTGTTATCTATCAATTTTGATTAAATAATGCCTGTAGGTTAAAAAGCACCCCTTCCCTGGGTGTCCAAAGTTCATAAAAATGCTTAATTAGACCATGTTCAACTGTTTTTTCCTCCCAATCTACAAAGTCTAAGTCATTCATATTTGGTATATAGCATAACCAGATGGTTTTCTACCATGTTAGCTAAAATCTTAGCCCTGGGATAAAACATGGCACTGCCCCAGGGGTCCAAAATTTTGGAAAACACCCAATTAGAGCAACTTCAAAAGTCTTCTCCTTCTGAAATATAAGGTGATGGTCATTCATATTTGGTATGTAGGCTGACTAAATAGTTCAATTCTATGTTACAGGAAAATATGCTTTGAGGATGAAAAATGTCTCTGCTCCTGGGTTCGAAAATTGCGTAAATCGCAATGAAAATATTTATTATTCTTAAATATAGGTCCTTAGAGCATTTACATTAAAAACATAGGATAACATTATTATCTTTTGGACAAACATAGCCCTTCACAAGGCATCCAATGCTATGAAAAACTCTCAATAAGAGTATGTCCAAATATCTTCCTCTCCTAATGTATAAGTTGTAATGCATTCATATTTAATTTATAGTACATCCAGATTGTTCTCTACTGAGGTTGCTAAAATTATACCCATTGAAATTGCAGTCAGCATTTAGAGTTTTAGTGAAATCTAAATACAAAGAATTTCAGGATAGACAAAAAAGTACTGTATTTTGCAGATGCCTTAGGTGAGCGATTTAGGACCATCATGGTCCTCTTGTTTATACCTAAGTATACAAATATATTTGATTTCTTTGAAAGCAACATCAAAATCTTCTTGGCTCTTAACTAAATAGATCATATACAATTTTTTTGATTTGTGTTTGTTTTACAGTTTGAACCAAACACAGGCAATATGAAAGCAGAACATAGTAGACAACTGAAGATTTTAGAAGAAATTGCACAACAACCCATAGTCAATGCCACAAAGGCTGCAAACATGCATATAAATGAAATGGATGTTGATAGGTGAGCAATTTATGTATGATGTTTATTTGTTAATTCAATATTTGACTAGGGAGTAGGTCTTTGTTTTCAAAGTCAAGTTATCAAAGTAGCTATTTCATATTTCCCAGTGCAAATATTTTTATGATGTAAATCTTTGTATTTTCCAGTTACTTTAATTCAATTTGAGACACACTGGTCACATTTTGTATTTTGGTATTTTATGCTTTTTGTGACAGGGCTATATTCAGGGAGCATAATCCTTCTCTGACAGCTCTTGTTTTAAAGAAGAATTCTCCTCACCAACAGGTAGACCAAGAAAATTACTGTCTTCTTCGGTCAACAGAGGCTCTATATTGTGGGTTTCCCGATTTTACAAAGAGATACAGAAGGGAATTTTTAAAAGTCTTTTCCAAAAAAAGGCCAAAAGCTGTCAAATTTTACATTCTGTCTCCCATAAAAGTAGTCTACTAAAATACTTAAAATGATAATTCTTTAGAATATACATAAGCATTATATTGTGGGTCCCAGAATTTGCAGATACATATTTGAAATATCTTCCCCATTAGGTCTAAGGCTTTCAAATGTTGCATGAAAAATTACCTTATGATATTCTCTACCAAAATACCTAAGATTGATTATCACTCAGAGGTATTGTCTATATCTCGATTTTACATAGAATAAATGATGAATATCTTTAAAAGTCTTTTTCTACCAAACCATTAGGCTTAGTGCTTTCAAATTTTGCATACAATATCTATTGTATGGTACTCTACTTATGTACATTAAATTTCATAACTCTAAGGTCAACATAAGTGCTCTAGGGAGGTATTGTGATCAATTGTTGTCTATCCTCCATTTGTTCGTCTGTCTGTCTGTGAACAAATCTTTAAAAATCTATTGCCATGATGTCTGTTGTTTGTTTGTCTTTCCATATGTATATGTATCAATAAACTATTTCTCGAGAAATCATCTCCTTTTGGTCCCTTTGTTTTTAGCTCACTTGAGCACAACATGCTCACGGTGAGCTTTTGGTATCACCTTTTGTCCATCGTGTATCGTGCGTTGTGCGTCGTGCGTCGGAAGGCGTCAACAACTCTTTAAACATCTTCTCCTCAGTAACCACTGGGTGGAACTTGGTAGGAATGTTCCTTGGGTGACCTTTCTCAAAAGTTTTGTTCGCAGATTTTTGATTGACCCCCAAATATGGGCGTGGCAGGGCGTGGCAGTTTTTGACTTATAAATCTTTAAACATGTTCTCCTCAATTATCATTGGGCCAATTTTCAACCAAAATTGGTATGAATGTTCCTTGGGTGACCCTTTTAAAAAATGTTCCCGAAATTTTGATTTATGCCCAAATATGGGAGTGGCAGGGCATGGAAGTTTTTGACTTAGAAATCTTTAAACATCTTCTCCTCAGTAACCATTGGGCCCATTTCAACCAAACTTGGCATGAATGTTCCTTGGTTGACCCTTTTCAAAAGTTGTTTGTGGAATTTTTATATATGCACAAATATGGGCATGGCAGGGCTTGGCAGTTTTTGACTGTGAAATCTTTAAACATCTTCTCCTCAGTAACTATTGGGCCAATTTCAACCAAATTAGGTATGAATGTTCCTTGGGTGACCCTTTCAAAAGTTGTTTGCAGATTTTTGATTGACCCCCAAATATGGGCATGGCAGGGCGTGGCATTTTTATACGCTCGTCGAAGACAGGACGTATTATGGGATCACCCGTGGTGTCCGGTCGTCCGGGTGTCCTGTTGTCCAGGCGGTGTCCACTTCTTTGTCCGGAGCATAACTCTGTCTACGTAAGTCCGATTGACTATAAACTTGGCAGTTATATTCTTCTCATCAATACGGAGTGCAGTGCGCAATAACCATAACTCTACCTGGCCTATTTTTTGAGTTATTGCCCTTTGTTGTTTTTCATACTTGAATCTTGTCCGGAGTATATCTCTGAAAGTATTATAGCTAGGATCATGAAATTTCATGGGTGTATAGATCTCACCAAGGGGGAGTGCAGTGCACAAAAACCATAACTCTACCTGGCCTATTTTTTTAGTTATTGCCCTTTGTTGTTTTTCATACATGAATCTTGTCCGGAGTATATCTCTTAAAGTATAATAGCTAGAATCATGAAATTTCATGGATGGATAGAGCTCACCAAGTTGGATTGCAGTGTACAAGAACCATAACTCTACCTAGCCTATTTTTTGAGTTATTGCCCTTTGTTGTTTTTCATACTTGAATCTTGTCCGGAGTATATCTCTAAAATTATAATAGCTAGAACCATGAAATGTTATTGATGGATAGAGCTCACCAAGTTGGAGTGCTGTGTACAAGAACCATAACTCTACCAAGCCTATTTTTTTGAGTTATTGCCCTTTGTTGTTTTTCATACTTGAATCTTGTCCTGAGTATTGTTTCTTGGGTGACCCTTTCCAAATCGTGTTTAGGAAAAATTGATTGACGCCTAAATATGGGCATGGCCGTTTTATTTATTTAGAAATCTTTAAATATCTTCTTCTCTTCTGGGCCAATTTCAACCAAATTTGGCATGAATGTTCCTTGGGTGAACCTTTTTCAAAAGTTGTTTGTGAAATTTGATTATCGCCCAAATATGGGCGTGGCAGGTTGGGGCAGTTTTTTATTTAGAAATCTTTAAATATCTTCTCCTCAGTGATCATTGGGCCAATTTCAACAAAACTTGGCATGAATGTTCCTTTGGTGACCCTATTCAAAAGGTGTTTGCAGAATTTTGATTTACGCCCAAATATGGGTGTGGCAGGGCGGGGCAGTTTTTTTACTTTGAAATTTTTAAACATCTCCTCAGTAACCATTGGGCCAATTTTAACTAAACTTAAATGAATATTCCTTGGGTGACCCTTTTCAAAAGTGTTTCGAATCATCTTACATTAGTCAGGTGAGCGAATTTAGGGCCATTCTGGCCCTCTTGTTATATGGAACTATCATGATCCTCATGTCCTCTAGCTAACCAAAGTGTAGCATTATGATTTAATTCATTATAATGTTTTTATAGCATAAAAAATGTAAAAGAGAGCTATATTAACTTAATGAAACTTAAGTCCACAACGCAGAAAAGAAATGAATAGAATGGAACATTTTGGAAGAAGGCAATAATGACATAACATTCAATAATCAAGTAAACTGTAGTTACCTGGTACAATATTTTTTTCGTCCTAATTTTATGAATTTTAATGTATTTAGAAGTGAAAACTTTAACTTTGAGCAAAATTATATATTTTCAGAGCTAAAAGGCGTAAAGATGATCCAGACTTCAATAAGAAGAAGCTAAAAGGAAAGAGGAGTAAACATGGTGGACTCAATAAGACATTTAAACAGTACCAAAAAGGAGGAAATAAACGGGGATTCAAGGGGGGTAAAGGGGGACATAAAGGGGGTAGAAAATGAAAGTGATTATGTAATAAGGTTTGTGTGAATATGAGTAAAAATAAATTCATATATGTGAGCCATCATACAAAAGGAACCATCTGTATACAGCAAAAACTTATATTTGATAAAAAGATTGCATCCACTCAGGGCTCGTGTTTGACCCTTAAATCAGAGTTTTGACCCTCAAAAAACTGAAAATATCCAGTTTTGACTCAAAGAATTCTCTTTCAGGGATCAGTCCGACTCCTCAATCTTTTAGCTTACCACCAAGAATCATATAAGTCAATTGCTTCCCTTATGTACTTTAAATTTTCAGCATAGGCATGGTGGGATAGTGTTTAGTAAATATTTTATGACACTTAAACTGATATTGTCTTGATAGGAAATGTTTTTGTTATTCTGACCCCTTCACAAACACTTTAACCCCTAGAATTTCATAGCCAAGGGGTCAATGACCCTCCTCCCCCCAATTTTAATGGCTAGCACAAGCCCTGATCCTGTACTGATCAATTAAAGTTGGAATTCCAGAAAATGAATACATGGTGAGGTAGAATTACCATTTTACATCCAAAATTTTGTTGATGTGGAAAAGTTTCAATCCTGGTCAGCTTGCAGTCTGAACAGATACATTTGGCTTGTCTTACAGGGTTCCTTTTAGAGTGACATGTCACATATACAGCAGTCTAATAATTGTTTATTGTTTTTAGCTCCACTAGCTATTGCCATGATGTTGAGTGTGTCATAGGTCTGTCCATGTATGTGTGTATCCTTAAAACCTTTTTCTTTAGAAATGATCTCTTTTTCTTTAAACATTGTTTTCCTGTGTAAATTTTGGGTAAATTTTAACAATTTTAACCAAGCGCTCATGATGAGGTATTTTGATTGTCCTCTCTCTGGCGTGCATCATGTGTCAACAATGTTAAAACGTCATCTCCTCTCAAACTGCTAGCCAATTTCAACCAAATTTGGCAGAAATGTTCCTTTTGTGGAGCCCTTTAAAAATTGCTAAAAGAGTTCAAATCTGTTGAAAACCCTGGTTGCCACGGCAACAAAACTTTAATAAAATCTTAAGAAATTATCTTCTCCTGACCCAGAAGGCCTAGAGTCTTGATATTATGCATGAAGCATCAGTACATTGACCTCTTACAGAATTTTTAAATTCATCACCCTCTGGTCCCAAAGGCACACTAGATTGATCCTTGGGTAAACCTTTATCAGATTCCTTCAAAGAATTCTGATAAGACAGAAAACATAATTTTAATGGTCGGGGCTAATTTCCATATATCGTGAAAACTTTGAAAATCTACTTCTCAGAAACCATTTGATGGATATAAACCAAATTTCACTGGAATGATCCTTTGATGACACCTTATTAGATTGATAAAAAAAGAAATGATTGGCTGTTCACATTGCCTTAATGGATTGGGCTAATTTACATTTATGGTAAACAGTAAAAACCTACAATCTTCTACGATTACAATTTTCACAAATCTAAATTTCACAAAATGATCCTTTGGTGACTCTGTGTCAGATTCCTTCATAAAATATGGCTCAGATGGAATTTATGGCTATTATGGCACGCCCGGTAATCTCGGGCTCCATCTCTTTTTGGAGAACAGTGCAAAAAGGAGACAATGATACTTCCGATATGGAGCCAAGGACCGGAACTGAACAGAAAAGGTAAATAAAACAGTGCACCTCGCGAACAATTTGATCTCCTATTAACCTATTATACATTTTCCCAAAACGTCCAGAGTTTCATACCACATAGAAATGATTATATCATCCGTTGGCGGTGATAGATTTCAAAAATAGCTCCGTTTGTGAATAGAAACTTGAATCAAAGTTTGGACATCGGACCCGATCAAACACGAAAATGCGTGTTGAAATCGTTCAAATCCATGTAATCAACAGTTCTGAAAGATTTAAGTGGCAATGACTGTGAAATGAATGATAAGGTGTTGATATAGAATAATGTTACCACAAAGAACTGCGTTTTCCTACCCCTTTTGCGGATTTTTCAAATGAGAATGAGACCAGGATGCGGTGCGGGAGACAAGATTCAGAGGGAGAGGCGATGCATATATAAATGTACTGTAAAACTTCAAATAGAGCCCCATACTCTTATGTAACCCCAGCCCCTCTTCGGACGTCAAAGCCGACCCGTTTCGTATGGTTTTCGGAAAACTTATAACCCGTAATAAACCCCAATCCCAAACAAATCAATGCCACAATTGATTCAATAGAGGGCGAATGTAACTGTTCTCAACCAAATGTTCCCCTTTTGTAATGGTTCAATGCTTAGATAATTGGTTTACTTAAAGTTTTTTTTTTCTTTATATTTAGAAGGCGCTGTATCCTAGATTATGTCAAATGGTAAAAAACTTCACTGCTTTAGTTAAAGCACCGTGAAATTAACAATTTTTGGATGATTTGGGAATGATTTCGTAATGAAATTGAATGAGTGGGAGGAGCGAGTTTTGAATGAAATTAAAAGTATATAATCCAAGATCGCTAATTTCGTCCAATTTGCGATATTTTTACCTCCTTTTATAAAAATATACGTGATTTTGTGTTCGTGTGTCTTCACGGACCAATCAGACGCTTTAAAACCCACAGCTGTCAGTAAAAATTGTGGAAAATTGTTATCGATTTGAATGAAATGCTGCGCATTTTGGTCGGTTGTTAAATGTTTTTGAACTATTTTGAGCGTTTTTTAATGGTTTGAGTGAGTGTTTGGAATGAATGATTGTAGCGCTGTGTGAGTGATTTTGAATGGTTTTGATCGATGTAAATGTCAATTTCACGATGTTACTAACTGTATACCATGTATACTGTAAATTCATTCTAGTCATGAACCACCTGCTCTTTACAGTCGAAGTAAATCTTCGCCCCCCCTTTTTTTCCGTCTTAACATCTGTAGCCTGTAATTAACACCCACCCCTTTTTAAAGAAGTGTGAAAATTCTAATAAACCACCGGTGTTGTTAAAGAGCTTTTACAACGAATAAGGCACAGAACGTCCGTTTATTGCAGATCTGAACTCCTCCCGCTATACATATTTCTAAGAACCTAGCGTATTTTCAAATTTTGTGATGACCTGAATTCTCAAATTAGCTATTTGTTTTTCTTTGAAAATGTTTCGTTAGAATAGATTTACAAAAAATATTACGCGTTCACTTTATATTCACCATTGTGGCCCGGTAAGTCAGTGGAGAAAGGAGAAAAATATAGACCAGATATAAATATGGCTGTTCTAGAGAGTCTGAGAGACACATTTACTGTGTAAAAGGGAAAGAAAAAGTGTCCTGTAATATGCATAAAGTTACAATTCTAGAATCATTCACCGTTTTCTTTTATATGCATCGCCTCTCCCTCTGAATCTTGTCTCCCGCACCGCATCCTGGTCTCCTTCTCATCTAAGAAAATACGCAAAAGGGGTAGGAAAAACGCAGTTCTTTGTAGTAACATTATTGTATATCAACACGTTATCATGCATTTCACAGACATTGTCGTTTAAATCTTTCAGAACTGTTGATTACATGGATTTGAACGATATTAACACACATTTTCGTGTTTGATCGGGTCCGATGTCCAAACTTTGATTCAAGTTTCTATTCACAACGGAATTATTTTTGAAATCTATCACCGCCAACGGATAATATAATCATTTCTATGTGGTATGAAACTCTGGACGTTTTGGGAAAATGTATAATAGGTTAATAGGAGATCAAATTGTACGCGAGGTGCACTGTTTTATTTACCTTTTATGTTCAGTTCCGGTCCTTGGCTCCATATCGGAAGTATCATTGTCTCCATTTTGCACTGTTCTCAAAAAAGAGATGGAGCCCGAGATTACCGGGCGTGTATGGATAGGGCTTGTGTCCATAAATGGTATATAATGAAATTTTGACGAATCTTTTTCCTGCAAACTACAGGATGGTTTTCAACCAAATGTCTCAGGAATGATAAATAAATTCAGGTGGGTGGAGGGAATCAGGGGCTTGAGCGCCTCTAGTTTAAAGGAATCAAAAGGGTAATCTTAGTAATCTTTCTCCTCCCACGCAATTTGTCCTAGAGCTTTCATATTTGGTATGTAACATTACCTGATGACTTTCTTCCAAAAAAGTCTACAAAGATTAGCCCAATCTTGTGGGGGCTAGGATTTTACATAGGGATTAAGTGTCTTGGAAAATCCTGTTCCTCCAAACCTCCAGATCTTTTAATTTCTGAATGTAGCATTGCCTTATGATCATTTCCTAAAACCCTTCAATGTATATTTCTTATAAAAGAATACCAAATGTTGCCCAACTTTACATATAAATAAAGAAGCAAATCTGTATGAATCTTAATTTTCAAACCATAAGACCTACTGCTTTCAAATTTTGCAGTCCTCTATTAAAGTACATGAACTTAGATTATCTCCCTTTTTATATCTCTTTAATGAAATAAGCTTTAGAGAAAGAATTTATCTTATTAAAATGTTCTTTTTCTGTGTTAGTGCATCTATCCAGATGTCCATTAACTCTTTCATTTAACATATTCACCTAAGAAATTCCTTGACTGCGGTTTCAGCAAAATGTCCTGGTCTTTAGCCGGAGTAATTCTTGGTAGAGTCTTGCTGTTAAAGAAAACATGTTGGATGGTTCCGTCTAGATTACTGAACGATATGGCGTCGCCATTTTGAAGTCTATATAATTGTATTCCACTTGTCAAATTTCGTGACATTCCTTGAAATGCTCAGAGCCCTTCTACTTCGCCATTTCTTCAACGTGGTGAATCGAATGAAAGGTTTGGACATGCGCTGCCTATTATGTTGGATGATAATGAAGCAGCTAGACTTGTCCCATCAGTATCTGTCTGATTTTCAAAAGGAGTGAAGACTGTAACCCTTCACAAGATGGCAAAATTCTAGACTGGCCGAAATTGAAAGGAGCTGCAGAGAATTCAAAATTAATTGAATTTAGATTTTTGAAACTGTCTTGGTACAAAACATTGTGTAAAATGAAGAAATTGCTTAAACCAAGCAATTTATTCATTTTATACAATTGTTTTACTTTGAGGGGCGTGAAAAAGCGTCATTGTGTGGAAATGGGTTAGAATGGTTGTAACGACGAGTTTCTTCCATAATTACTGAGATAGTATTTCGATGGTTAATTACGAGACTGTTCTAAGTTTATCCCTCGATTTGTATTTTAGTTTATCATCGCTACCATAGTTTTTGCTCATTTGAATGGCATTCGCGGAAGACTGTTGCCTGCTACTGGAAATGGTGCCAGGATACAGGACGAAACTACCGAGATCCCGACTTGTTTCTGACCGCGTTCGATGTAAATCATCATAACAAAGGACCTTTCTCAGAAGGACGAAACGTATCGCACCTTGTCAAACTACGCAGGTTGACCAGGATTGATACGTGTCCATTTGACAGATTTTCTTAAGGATAGTCATTCTCCTTTACTCTAGGTTTGACCTATGACCCTATTTGACCCAAAGCAATTTTAATATACTATGTATTTTTTGTTTAACCGAGTTTCAAGATGGTTTCTTTTTCTGTTGTGACGGATCATATTTATTAATATTCAGGAATTACTGGCGACAGACGATTTCTCCTTTTCTCTCAATATTGTAATAGTGACATGTTTTATCATTTAATTTATTTTCGCTTTGAAAAAAACATGAAATCTGGTTGATAGCCTGTTTCAAACAGAACTAGCCAAATCATAATTGATAATGTCCGACATTCAAGGATGTCCCCTTATTGCATGACAGTCACACTCGTGTATATCATGTGTACCTACAAAAGATCGGCGAGAGCAGAACAGGTAAGATGCCCAGAATGTGAAAGAATCCCGAGTAACAGTGTTAATGTTGACATAACGATCTGAGTAATTGTAGTTGTGTATAGGTGGAGCCCATTGGGATCTTTGGACAGTTATTTTTCATAGAAGGTAATACCGTGCCCATATATATGTAAAACCCTTAGCCTAATGGCATGTCGGAAGGTTTTTTTGTTGTTTCTATCTAAGAAAGGATGTGCCTTTGCTGCTGAGTCCCAATAGGACCACATGGGCATATTTGTAACAAATTTTGTCGAGTCCGCAAGCTGATGCAAAACAGAAAGTATAAAATCTCAATGATTTATTAGGAGAAGATTTGTAAAGATAATCTGAGTGTTTACAGATAGGTTGCACCCGGACCAAGCCAAAATGAACCCCAGGGAAATTCTGAAAGCAGAGGGCTACCAAGTGATGCTGCATTCAAAATACGAAACATGCGTGCCTAATGGTTTGTAAAGTATAAAGATTCGATAGAAAACGGGGTGTACGCAGACGAAGCTTAAATTAGACCCCTCGGACATTATTTTAACATCTTTCGTAGAGGATCACATGTGCTGCTAGATGCAAAATATGAAACACCTATCTCATGGTTTGTCTACCGAAAATTTTTACAATAGGATATGCATGGGCAGAGCCCAAATTAAATCCCGGGGAATTTTCGTTTACAACTTTAGTAGAAGATCACAAGGTGATGCTACATGAAAAATATTGAATATCTGTGCATTATGGTTTATTACGAGATTTTCGTCATTGTTTTAATGAAATATATTGCGTGCCCGGGCGGAACCCAAATGGAACCCAGAGGCATTCTTAAAGAACTTTTGTTGATTCTCTACAGGTTAAGCCCCATGCAAAAATAACTCTGCCTTATCATTTGTCCTGGTCAGATTTTGAAAGATTCCCTTCTTTGTTTCTGTGTAAAATAGAATGTGCTAGAGCGAGGCCAGGTACCCTAACGGTAATAGTTTAATACAATAAGTAGGTGGCCACCAGGTGATGGTACATAGAAAATGAAACTTTACGCCCAATATATACACACATATATTTTTATACAGATTTCTTTCTTTGTTTATTTACAAAATTATTCATATTTCTGTTGCTACGGTAACCATATTTTTTTTTTTAGATGTCATTCTTTCAACATCTTTTGCAGAGCCTCTCCCAAGGAGCATCCCTCTCAAGTTTCAGCTTTATTGGCCCAGTCGTTTACAGGGATTTCTTACAAGAAATTTTGAATAGACGGACGGTGAGTGATCACAAGAGCTTACCTTGACCACTTTTATGCTCAGGTGAGCTAAACTGTGTTCGGATTCAGCACAGATCAATTGGTATTGGTATATCAAAAGTGAATGTATGGTGTGGTAGAATGGCCATTCTGTATTCAGGAAATATTGTATGGACAACAAGGGTTTTTATCCTTATCAGCCAACGCAGTCTGGCCCGGTTCGATGCTTTTCGCACATCCCAGATTGCTCTTTTTCTGAAAACGATTCAATTCTCTATTTTAGCCATGTTTGCTTATGTTTCAAGTTTGGACATTGCATAGCGGAGGTCGATTCATATAGTCTCTACGCGATAGCCCTGTCTCAAAGAAGCCATGTTCTGGCTTTCTTCCTCCATGAATGGATTTCGAACCAGTTGTAAATTCCTGATATAAAGAGAGAGAGAGAGAGAGGGGGGGGGGGGAAGAGAGAGAAAGCATTCCTAGCTCAGCACGCTTCAATCAATAATGACGTCAAGATTCCTTTTTGTATTTGTCCTGAATGAGTAACAACCTTTCTTATCTGATTGTCTTGATGCACAGAAATCATTTTTTGTCCGACAGAAGTCTGTTACAGTGTGCAGATAAACATCTTCTGTTATTCAGACAAAAATTCGTTTAATTTATGATTACTTTTTTGTTGAGAGCCGCGCCTCATTGCGTATTTTTTATGTAACTTTCAACACGTCCATAAACACCCATAATCCTTCAGTCTCGAAAAATATTGTTTTTGTCAATTGTCAACTTTGTGGAAAATATGTTTATCTTTACTTGCCGAAGTAGATGAGCTATAGCGATGGAATTTTCCCCGCGCCTCCGTCTGTTTCCTGTTAGCTCCACTGGCCAAAGACCTGTGGACTATTCTATTTTCATGGTTCAGTCCGCCAGTCCGAAACTTTTTCATTAACATTTTTCTCAGAAACTATCGGCTTGAATTCGACCAAGTTTCGCAGGAATGATATATAGGCTATCCCTTGTTCGGGTGTAAAACGTAACTTTAATCAGCGAGGCTAAATTCCATATATTTTATATCATAAAAACTTTGAAAATCTCTTCAGAAACTATTGACTGGATTATTACCCTATCCATAGAAATGATCCATAAGAAAACCTTTGTAAGATTCCTGGAGGCAATTCTTACCGGATGGAAAACGTTGCTATCATGGGCGGGGCTAATTTCCATGTATGGTATATAGTGAACACCTTTATAATCTACTCCCAAGACATTACTGGCTGTATCGCATAAAAAACTATTGACTTAATGGATCGAATGCATTCACCGATCAATACATTAATTAATTAGATTCATTAAAGGGAGGTAATCAATGCACCTGAACCAAGTGACAATGCTGGATATCAGTGTTTACCCTTATACCGTTTCTAGACAATAACTACTGCAAATGAAATGCTTTATCTTTATTTTATTATTCTCCTTCACCGCACGTTACAATTTTAGAATGGTCCAATGAAAGCTGTATTAATAATGAGAGTTGGCAGCTGACAACATTCCTCGCCATATTGGGCGATTGTCACAAAGCTAATTGCAGATGGAAGATGTCTTGTAAAGGATGTCTGGAGAATCGGTATAGGTGAACCTTTTAGGATCTTATACACACGACGATTTTAAGTTGTGAAATTTGAACAAAATTTTCAATGGAAAGATGATTGTGGACTATGAACGAATGTGCCCTTTCCCCCCAGTCATGAGAAGGGGAGATGTTAATACGAATGGGACAAACAATGGGGCTATTCAGGCGCTGAAGCGCACATAGTTCTTGTTAACACAAGTCTACTGATTTCATCAGATTTTCTTCAAACAAGTCTGGTAGCTGAGTGGTTAGCGCACTCGACTCGGGATGGTTACGGGTTCGATTTAGGTAGAGCAACTTGGCAGGATACTTTACAATTAGAGCCCCAGTACACCCGGTTGTAAAAGTAGGTTACAGTGGCTGGAATATATTGTCCCTCTCTCTGGCTCTCACAATGAAAATGGAATAAATTGGGACCACGATGAAAATAAGAGATCGTCTCTTTATAGTGTTACCCTTGAGTAAAGAATGGTACAGAATTGTACTTGCAATTGCAGAAAAAAATATTCTCGTTAACTGGATATCGTCAACTTTGTTTATCGGATTCTCTTCAAACTTGCACGGAATGATTGTACAGACCGTTCCTTTTGAAATGTTGTCACTTTCACCAAGTAACATGGAAAAAACGTCTTCAGGATGATTTAATAAAATGTATATGTTAATAGGTGATCGTTTATTTCGTTTGTATTCAAACACACAATAAATAAATGTACCATCATTTTACTTCCTTTAGAAATTTTGCTAATTCCAGCAAATATTATTTGAAAGGGGGCCTTATCGAAAACTATTTAAAATACCCCCAATTTAAAGAACAAAGTCCTCGTATAGGCGAATCAAATTTGAAATATGTTTTCATCGGGTGATTGATTAAGTATATTATCCCTGTGGCCTTTGGTTCTACATTGACCACACATTACAGATTCAGATTCGCTATTTGTATTATAAAAGTATATTTTTCATAGATTATAAAATAGTTCAATAAAGTATGTTTAAACTAAATTGACAAGGCAGTTTTTATTTCCAATTAAGGAACGAAGAGAATAATTTCCTGCCTTCATTTAGGCTTGTACTCAAAAACTTAATCACAGTGTACGAATACAATTAGTTATCTATCAGCAATTTTCCTAATTGAAAGGAGTCTCAGATGACAATAAAAAGTGTAAGAAATTTTAGACAAAGAAAATATTATTGTAAATGAAGAAATTGCTTGCGACAAACAATGTTTCCCATAGCGCAGTAGGTAGCGCGTCATACTCCTAATCTTCAATCATTGGTTTTCATGGGTTCGATATCCGGCGGCGGCACATATCCTTTCCGACATTTTGTCTCTCACCATTGGTGGATAATTGTAAACCAAAGTTGGATAGCAGCTGGAGAGTAGGAACGGATGTAGTGGTAGAACTGGTGTGAGAAATACCAGGAATCCATTGTTAGGTGCTCCAGCCGCCACTATATGACTGAAATACTGTTAAAAGTGGCGTTAGACCCCGATCAATCAATCAATGTCTTTCTTGTGTGGCGTCAAAAAACACCATTTTATGGGCATGGATTAAGGATTTATACAATACAGTTTATGTCAGGACGACATTTATTATTAAAATGGTCTACAAAGAAACTGAAAATTCATCTTTTGATAGAAGAAACCTGGTAAAAAAAATTAATATCATTCCTGCTATATATAGTTTTCTGATAAAATGACCCCCCTCCTCACCTCCTAAAAGAAAAACTTCAAACTTGTCTTGTCGAGGCACAAACCTAGTAACCTATATTTTTTAAGCTTAAGTCTTAAATCTTATTACCTTCATTACATTATTTGAAAATATGGAGGAAACCTAAATGAGGACAAATTGAAAACTTTAGTTCCAAATTTATTAGACCAAGTTTACTTTCCAAGTAAAAGTACATTCTACATTTATTCAAATGTCATAATCCAATACTTTTATTACTCATATTTGCACAAACATGAAATGCACATTCATGTTTTGAAGCATTACACATTTATGGAACATAATCAAGCCATTAAGAACATAAATATAAATTAACATTTTGGTCAAAGGATGAGACATGTAAATACTGGCGAGCTCAAAGTTATGTCGTATCTCGGTACATTAAGCGCTTTGATTTTCATCAACATATCTGTAAATAACACAAATGTGTGCAACCATTAGACTTGAATTAGGTTAAGAATGTCAAAAAATAGATTAAGATCGACATTGTTTTGCAGCCTTCATCAGTAGATTATCACATTTCAAATAATTCTAATAACGACAGGAGTGCGATAGTTTAGTCGCCATTGTTGTTGTTCCAATCAGATTTGGCATGATGATAATCCTTTGAAATACTAGTAAAAATGAAGACGAGGAATGTATTCTGCAGAACACAGGATTTGCATGAAAGCGTTTGATTTCTTGTAGAAAAGATTTGCTTATATATCGCACAAAAAGGACTTTCGTAGAAATATGGTTAGAGCGGCAGATTCGTAATGTTAGAGGAAGGTCCAAGGTTATTTGTTCGGATCCTTATCGTACAAAATCGAAACATTTCGACACTTACAGTTCTTGTGTGGTTCCTTTTCGAGTGATTGGTCACTTCTATATACAGTTTTCGGCTATTGACGTATCTAATCTCATGTACTATAGGTCAGTTCCAAACACCGATGTTTTTAGATCACGTATATTTCATAAGTCCAGACAGTGTGTGTAAACGTCTCGATAGTTACACGTTTCTACAAAATGTTTTATGCCGTAAAACTGGTATTTTGTACAACGTGTTGTTTGCGGGTATGGTAGGAGTGAAAGGTTTAAATATGTATCTATTGCGCAAATCTTCAGTTACACAAGTCGAACACGCTGATATTTGACCTTAAACTGTGACCTCAGATCTGGAGCTATTTGCAAATTTGTTCCAAATGGGACATCTTGGCCATCTGCCCGTCCATCCACAATTTCTTTAAAAATGTTCTCCTCCAAAACCAGCAGGCAAACCAAGCTGAAACTTTCTGGAATGTTCTATGGGTGAAGCTCTACAAAAGTTGTTTAAAGAATTTCATTCCGAAAAAAAAAAAAAAAAAAAAATTTGGTTGCCACGGCATAATTATGAAATGGGAAATTTTAGTGAATCTTTAGAAAACCATTTTTTTTCGAAAATTACATCTATATATATGTTTCATATATAGCATAATCACATAGTTCTCTACCAAGTTTTTAGAAATTATACACCTAGTGTCAAAGATGGCCCCGCCCCTGAGGTCCAAAGTTAGTAAAAATGTTCAATTAGAGCCAGTTCAAGATTAGTCTCCTCCTTAACTATATGGCCTTGGACATTCATATTTTGTATGTAATATAACTGGAAGGTTTTGTGGCGTGTTATTAACAATTATGCCCCTTGGGTCAAAAACTGCCCCACCCCTTAGGTCCAAAGTTTCAAAAAAGAAACACACACACACACACAAAACAACAACACCAAAAATCAATGAGTCAAAGCAAGTTCAAAAGACTTCTCATCCTTAACTATAGGAGATTCATATTTGGCATGTAACATAACTAGATGGTTTTCTAGTATGTTTTTAGAAATTATGCCCCTGGGGGTAAAAATGGCCTCTCCACTGAGGTCCAGATTTTGAAAAAAAAAAAAAAAAAAAAAAAAACACACACACAAAAAAACTTTTAATTAGAGCAAGTTTAATGGTCTTCTCCCCTTTAACTCTATGGCCTAGGACATTCACATTTGTTATGTAACATAAGTTGATGGTTTTGTAGTTTTTTTTCTTTCTTTTTTTTTTTATTATTAAAATTTATGCCCATTGGGTCAAAAACAGCCCCGCTACCATGTTTGAAGGGGCCGCCGTCAGACTCCTAATTTTACTCCTAATCTTCATTCATGAGAGTCATGGGTTCGATCCCCGGCGGCGGCACATATCCTTTCCAACATTTGTCTCTCACCAATGGGTGGATAATCATAAACCTAAGTGGGAAAGCAGCTGGAGGCTAGGAAAGGATGTAGTGGTAGTACTGGGTACTGGTGTGAGAAATACCAGGGATCCATTAATAGGTGCTCCAGCCGCCTCAATATGACTGAAATACTGTTAAAAGTGGCGTTAAACCCAATTCAATAAATTAATCAATATTTGTAGGGATTATGCCTCTGGGGTAAAACCAGCTTTATCCTCCTGTGGTCAAAAGTTTGGAAAAACGCTCACACAGTCATGTGCAAATATCTCTTTCTTCCAATTGATAACGATATGTTGCATTCATATTTATGTATAGTACATGTATTTCCACAAGGTTCTCTACCAAGTTCTCCAGAACTATTCTCCTAGTGTCAAAAATAGCCAATGCCAAAAGGTGATTTTTTTTTAAAATACTCAATTAGAGATGGTTAAAAAGACTTGTCCTTCTTAATTATAGGCCTTGCTATGTAGTACCACTAGATGATTTTGTACCATGTTACTTGAAATGATGCACATAGGGCAACAAATCTCCCTATCCGAGGTATGAGATGTAATGCATTCGATTTGGTATATTGTATATCCAGAAGATTCTCAACCAAGGGTGCCAAAATTGTACCCAATGGGTCAAAAATGGCCCTACTCCAGAAGACTAAAGTTTGGAAGAACGCTAAATAAGCGAAATTTTCAATTCTTTTTCTCTAAACCCATGATCAGATGCCAAAATTTAAAACTTGTCCAAACTGAAATAAGTTGCGTTGGCAGTTAAAATTGAATTGAAATTCAAATATAAATAGGTTTTAGGGTAGAAAACATTGCGGGAAATGGAAACATTGCTTGTAACAAGCTAGCTCCCATTTCTCACGTTTTTAAAACTATTTTCCAAGCAGAGTTGTTTGCTAATGGATTAAATTATGAAGCTCAAAACATTCATACTAGGTGCGCGGCATTAGTCGAAGCTCTTTGTCATGGTTTTTATTATTCTACATGACCCAATATCGAAATTGACAGAGATATAAAAAACAAAAGAATACCAGTCAAGTTTCTAAGACAAACAACCAAAGCCTGTAGAGCATGCACGAGATAAAATAAAAACAACAACAACAACAAACAAACGAACAAAACCCCCAAACAAACAAACAACAACAACAACAACAAAAAAAACCGGCAGCATTCACAGCTGATATTGAACAGTTTGGGCTGCAGTGAACAAAAAAGATATTCTAGTATATATTCTGATGTCGATATCATAAAGCGACCGCTTAAACATCATCAACAGCAACAGCAGCAGGTATTGCAAAAGGAGGAGATTTGGAGATGAAGAGAGAAATATATATATATAAATTACGTTATCACATGACAATGCCATATCCCTATGGTCGAGTACAAAAACAATGAGAGCCTTTACAATCAGACGCCTCAAAATGAGTCTCAATTGAACAGTCAGTTGGTGTCTATGGTAGGACAATCGTAGTTCAAGTATTACCTGACCTAATGTCACTAGGGCTTAATATTATGATTTTGCTTGTTTTCTTTAAAAACCTTATCTTCAGAATATTTTCAATGAATTTCAACGGCAATTTACGGGAATATTCCTTATTGACTCCTTTTAGATTCCTCTAAGAAATTTTGAAAATTCTCTTCCACGAGGTGAATTGTATTGTTATACTCCTTTGGTGAGCCTTATTGGATTCCTTCGCGGAATTATTTTTGGTGGCCGGGCTTATTTCCATACGTTGTATATTGCCAATCCTGAAGGATTTCAACAATATCTGACAGAAATGGTCATTTTTGATGAAAATGCACTAGCTGATTAATGGTATAACCCGAAACATGAAAAGTTCTTGAACTATGATACAGAGAAGACTCAGGATTTTATGTCCAGTATGGCTTTTTTTTTTAACCTACCCACAGGTACCTACAAATTAATGTCGATGATCTACACTGGCACCCCATCGTTTTAGCTTTGTATCAGTATAGTATAAATCCATATCTGTGGACAGGATCACTTGACAATCACAGTAATTGACAGCTCGCGATTTCGAATATAGAAATGATAGACCAATCAAATCAAACATTTAGACCGGAACTGGACTTTGAACTGCAACATTGGTCGACATTTTTGTGAAGTATTCTAATTGGTTTAACGACCTAAACATCGTACCTACATCTTATTTAAGCTGTAGATACGTTGTTTATTTCGCCAACCGACTGTTTTAATTTTTTGGTAACGTGTTGCTGACCAATTATTTTGCGAAATAACGACAATTACTATCGTAGTCAAACATCCAGTTAGAGTACGAGACTGATTTAATTGGAAATTCTGTTGAAGTTTTATAACCCTTTCCCGTTTTTAGAAATTTTGGACCGTTCGAAATTGAAAGAGGTTGCAGACAACAATGAAAATCGAATGCAACTTAAAATCAAACCATCCTGTGTGGTAGAAAATATTGTGGAAAGAGGCGAAATTGCTTGTCACAAGCAATTTTTTCCTCTTTCACAATATGTTCTCAAATATAAAATGACAGTGACGTAAAATCCTGGGTTTGTACAGGAAAGGGTTAAACTATCTTAAATAAAACCAGTCATTCGGTATGATTCTAGCAACGAATACACGATTATATTTCCTGATAAAACTTTTTTCTACTGGTATGAGAACTGTTAATGGTGTCTGAGGTCTGATCTGCATCGATGGTTCTTGCCAATCGATGACGACAAAGTTACACTCGACCGCCCGATCCAACAAGAGATGCTACTTCCGAACTTTTCCCTACCTTTGTCAGATTATGGATGTAATCATGTTATGGATGTAATCATGTTATGGATGTAATCATGTTATGGATGTAATCATGTTATGGATGTAATCATGTTATGGATGTTATCATGTTATGGATGTAATCATGTTATTGATGTTATCATGTTATGGATGTAATCATGTTATTGATGTAATCATTTTATCAATGTAATCATGTTATCAATGTAATCATGTTATCAATGTAATCATGTTATGGATGTAATCATGTTATGGATGTAATGATGTTAAGGGTGTAATCATGTTATGGGTGTTATCATGTTATGGATGTTATCATGTTATGGATGTAATCATGTTATGGATGTAATCATGTTATGGATGTAAGGATGTTTAGGGGGTAATCATGTTATGGGTGTTATCATGTTATAGGTGTAATCATGTTATGGATGTAATCATTTTATTGGTGTAATCATGTTATGGGTGTAATCATGTTATAGAAGTAATCTAATTAGAATGGTGTTTTTGGCGCGACTCGTCCTAGATATAGCAGATCGCCGTCTGAATTCTATATTTATGATGACCTTGCGACTGATCAAAGAATCCGATAACGCTATTCACAGAATATTTCCTAACATGGAAAATTGAAGACTTGTATTCATTCAGACGTAATCGTTCCTCTATAATTAATCGCTTATCGTCTGTAACTCTCTCCTAATGTGTTAGCTCAGACATGTTTAACCCTTTCCTGTTTAAACCCGGGATTTTACGTCGCTGTTATTTTTTATATTTGAGCAAACATTGTGGCGACAGAGAAATTGCTTGTAACAAGCAATTTCTCCTTTTCCACCATATTTTCCTACCACATAGGATGATCTATCTTTAGATAGAGCAAGGTCGGACTTGAAAATAGGTACAGTCTAACCAAAGTGAAAACTTTTCGCACTTTCTCTTTTCATGTTGCGGATCAAAATAATGTTAAAATAGGTGTAACAAATATTCAAGCACATAAAAACAAAATTGGAATTTCTATACTTCAAAAAAGTGAACATAAATTGCATAATATCTTGGAAAGATAAGTCAACACATGGATGCAAATAAATACAAAAGTGTGTTTAGATACTATAAACAAACAAAATATTTATCGAATTAAAAACTGTATAACATATTTTACTGTTTATTTTTTTTCACGGTCCTATTTATATTGGCCTCTTTATTAAAAGAAACTTTTATTAGAAAGCTTCCTAGTATGAAGAAGAAAAAGGTTTCTAGGTTCGTCTAATTTGAGGAAAATATGCACAAGACTGTTTACAGGAAGAATATATTTGCTCTTTTTCCAAGACGGTTTCTTTATAGAATACGCCGCGTTGCGAACGATTAAGCTTTTTGCACCATGAAGTGTAAATTATCAGTTGTAGTGACCCATCACGCTTTATTCGGTGTTATAATATAATAAATATTGGAAACAGATCGGATCAAGCACAGGTCAGTCAGGATTGGTATCGAAAATTAATTAACGGAAAGGTAGATTTAGTCCTCGTCACCAAGATTATCAGTCAAAAGCGACAAGTTTAGACCCTGCAGTGAGCCTTCGCCAGTCGAACAGTCTGACAAGGGTCGATACTTTTCGCGCTATACGAGATTGTCCCTTTTTGTGTGACGGGTTATGGATAGTCTCGAAGAAATGCGTCATCGCTTTATATTAGATTTCCAATGTAGAAGAAGGAAGAGACCTTCAATAACTGTTACAAGTCTAGGATGTGAGGAAACCTGATTGTCAAGACGAGGGTGATTGGATTACTTGAAGAGACCAGTTCAGCATCAGAACAAATACATCTTGCTCGTACAATAATTGCTCACCCATCGATTATTATTAAAGAAATTGTAAGGAGGTCTATTTACGCACGATGACGTCATTCCGACAACAATGCCATCGTTTATCGTCTGCTTGAAACGATGGTAACTTAGGCCAGATTTTAGTTGTTCGTAGCGCTTTACACGAGCAAGTATTAATCAAAAAATTTCGTCATAGCTATATAACCCTGCTTTCACTTTTCATTTATCTCCGCACAGGAATCTTGATGCAAAATAAACATATCATTTCAATTTGGTTATTTTTGTTAACACATGCTGACTTTTATAGTTGGAAAATGACCATAAAAGAAGACCTACATAAAAATGTTTAGAAATCTTTGTTTTCTATGCCTACTTTGAAGGAAGAAAATATATTTAGCGAAAAATAAACACCACTTCTTTGAATAATCCTGCAATGGTAAAATTAATGTTATTCTTTGAAATCTGAATATCAACATATTTTCCCGGTCAATGCCTTAAATACACCGAACATTTAATGCCAGTTACAACAGCAAGAGAAACATGTAACTTTATGAGGGCTGAGCAAAAAGTAAGTGAAATTCCTTTATAACGTTTTTATTCGACTTTCGATTAGTTTCAAATTTTCATAACTGCAAACTTCTACCTAGCAAAAGATTGTTTTTGTATATTAACTCTACATGCATTTATTTTCGTAATAAGTGCAAGATTCCCTTTACTAAGGACATTTTCTAGAAAGCGATCATTTAACAAAATCGTATTTTCAAAATATCTGGAAATTAAAGAACCTAAACAACGGCGTAATTCATGTTTTGTGCGAACTTTCTGACATATCTTCCAAGGCCGTACAGGAATATAGAATAAGGAAAAACTGGACGTCTCAGAAATGGTAGAAATTCGCGTTTTTATAAATTGTTTGACAAGAATAATTGAAGAGTAACTGATAAGTCTGCATCTTTTTTTAAAACCCAACTAGATAGAATTGAAAATGATGCAAATAAGTTGTAAACCTAAATTGTAACAGTTCTGGGGCTGTGTTCCAAGGTCGTCGCCGTAAAAGTGGGACAAATTGAAGAAAGCGCAAGAAAGTCAACTCTACTTTATTTTGAATATGAATCTTTTGTTCACAAGTGGATATGACGATTAACGACTGTATTAGTTAGAGAAAGTAGAGAATGCAGTTGCTCTCCTTGATTTCTGTTGCCCGACACAAAGCCAGTCTACTTTGTCATGTCTGACACATGGTATGCATAACAACGATATATCGAAAAGGAATTAAGAATTGTAGCGTGGCTGGGTGGCACAGGATGGTTTGGCTATTGACTAAGCGCGGCTATCAATAAAAAACAACAACAAAAAATAAAAACAAAACGGCCAATCAAATCATTCGTTTTTATCGTAAGTGGAATTTGAACTCCAACATTTGCCGCCATTTATGGAAAGCAAATTTGTTGGTTCGGCGACGTGTGTCATTTTTGTTGGTCACGAACCAAATATTCTACTTGTCTGTTACATGCTACTGGCCCTAAATTTAGCAAAATTAGTCCGTTTAAAATGGAAGAGGAACTTTCTGTCGAAGCCATTAGGCGGGGCAAACGGAATAAGTGGGCGGAGCCAGCGATTGGTTAAATGTGCCCTTAAGAAAAAGTCGGTAATGCCCACTGGCACTTGATCATTAAGATATTTCTAAAACATGGCAAATTTACCTTCTTACTCTCTAGCATAAGTATAATTTATTTATATCATACGTAGGTAAATGAACCGGCAAAATGCATTAAGATCAAGTGCCAGTGGTAATGCCTTACGTAATGATTGCTTTCCTAAATTCGCTTTTCATAGGCGCCTGTCAATACTTACTTCAATTCATGCTAGAACTTCGATCGCGTTTTAGATCTTCAATGGGCAATCCAACCCTGTAACTATAGCTTTGGTGTACAGTACTTTCGAGGTTTTGGTAGCCGAACGAATATATCCCAATCGCCTCTTCAGAACTTGAGAAAATCTTCTTTGGTTCAACCGACTGATTCGAGAGAAATATTTGTCCTTTTATTTCGTGAAAAAATCTAATCATTACGCAAAACCGAAAATTTACGAGTTTGCAGATAAATGCGTGACATTGTTGCGAAGATTTTAATGGTTGTTGGACATGATCCTACAGTTAACCAATTCTCACACAATGACGCTTTTTGACGCCTCTGAATAAAAACATTGTGTAAAATGAATAAATTTCTCGAAACAAGCAATTTCTTCATTTTTCACGATGTTTTATTTTCAAAAAGTTGGAAACTAAAATTTCATAAAATTTAAATTTTCGTCGGCAACTACTCTCAATTTGGACCCGTCTGAAATTTTGTCCAAGAAATTATTAACTCTGATTTCAATATTTCGGCAAATTGCCTTTTTCAAGAATAAACCATGAACATTTTTACTTCTACATTTTCGCATTATTTGTCTTCCATAAACCATGAATGTTATGACGTCGTCAATGGATATATGACGTCGTTTTGGCACACTGACGTTGTTTAGCGCTATGACGTTATCTGGCGTAAAAATATCCCTGATTTGCTGTGGTTAGGGTCCTAAATGTGTTTTCACATTACAACCATCAGGTTTCATCGTCTTTAACTTCTGTATCCATGCTCCTTCCTTAAATTGACGTTCTATTCTTTCTGCATCTTGGAGTTTCTCAAATACGGTGAAGCTGATATCTCGTTCCGTCTCTCCTACATACACTTTAACTTCGCACTTTTGTCGTCTGGTTATGGGTTAATTCTGTAAATAGGGGTAATTCATATTTTTATGATAAACGAAAAATCTTTTTTCTAAAATTCGAAAAGAAAGCTTTTTAAAAAGAGACGTAAACGCCAATTATGTTGTGTATTTTTATCAAGATATTGTTATTTAGCATACAAAGCTTATGTCATCACCCTGTCTCAGGTCTTTAAAAGTCAACGTCATTTCTAAATTTAACGTTTGGTATATACTAGTTTATTTCTTACGTTCGTGTTAAAAAAATGACCTTTGAGAGGGAAGACAATAATTTTACCCAATCTCATTAAAATCATCTCTACGAAACCACTACGCTATCTCTCCGTTACGTAGATCTGAGGATCAACCATCAAAGGTCATCTTCATTGACCCTGGAATTTCCGTGCCGTCACGAAAAAGCGTATCTAAAACACGTCCAATCGACGAAGGCGTTATAAACCTGAATTGTAACGCCCAAACATTATGGCGGCGTCGAACTTCTGTCGCTTGAAACCCAAAATAACACAAATGGACATCTTGAAGTTTCAAAGAGGAGAGAAGAAAATAATTTCTACCTAGTTTTTTGTACAAACTATCCTATAGTTGAGAAATGGATTGATCCAACAGCCCTAGATGGACAAATCAGACCTTCGGTTCGGGTCCAATGCGGTCGAGGCCACAAGGTTTGTATTACACTTGACTTATTGATTTGGATTAATTCCTATTGTTACTACATGTACTTGGTAAAGAATTTTAATTCTATTCATAATTTAATGACATGTGTGAATGCAGAACTGAAAAAGGTTTCACGACAGTGTTTTCTTTGGAATGAAAAAGGGTGAAAATAATGCAATCTTTCTGAAACTGAAAGGAGAGGACTTTGAAATTTTATGTGTATCATCTAGTGGACCTCTCCCAAGATATTTCATATCGTGTCCCTTGGGCAATATTTAGAATCTGCTCAGACACACCCCATTTTATATAAAAACTAAAAAGAAAATTTCTGAAACCAGAGAGTATGGATATTTGCTCTAAGTGAACCTCTGTAAAGTTTGTAAATAGGATGCCCTTTGGGTCTGCCCAGACAGGCATATAGAGACAAAGAAGAAAACCTTCAAAAATCTTATCAGAAAGCATTGAGCATTAATATTTGGTGTCAGATGTCACATCTTCTAGTGGACCTCTTCAAAATTTGTTCATGTGATACCCTTTGGTCATATTTGGCCTCCACTGGACCACATCCTATGTAATGAAAATGAGTTAACCCATTACCAAACTACAAAATTTTAGACTGATCCAAATTAAAAAAAATGGCAGAAGACAATTCAAACATTATTCAAATTTAGGAATAAGTGCAAAATACTATAGAAACATCGTGAAAAAAGATAGAATTGCTTGTTACGAACAATTTCTCCTTTTCTCACTGTGTTCTCCAATATTAAGTTCCTGTAGTACATAAGAATGTGAGATTGTGTTGGAATTAGGTAAAGGGAATCTTAGAATTTCTGCTCCAAGGCAAGAAAGCTTAGAACATTCGTATTTTGTATGTTAGATCTCCTCATGAACTTCTAGTGTTTATGTGATGCATGAAATAAATTCAGATGGAAACAGTAAAAAAAAAAAAAAAAAAATCCAAAACATATATATGGTGTTATTTTTTAGCACAGGTGCTAGTACATCTCTTCCAACAATTTTTATTTGATAAAATTGAAGATTTTTTCAACTTTCTAGATAGAAAACATAGTGTCAACACATTACCAGGAAGAAAAAAACTAGACTTTTCCAAATTGAACAAGCAATGTCTTCATTCTCCACACAATGTTTTGCCAAAGCTATTTTTTGCTGTAGAAAAAGCGTCATTGAGTGGGAATGGGTTAAATGAAGAAATTGCATGTTACAAACAATTTCTTCATTTTACACAATGTTTTCTTAATAGTATTTCTTGAGCGGTGTCCAAAAGTGTTATTGTGTGGGAATGGGTTAAGACAAATCACTTTGCTTAAAGGTTATAATATATATTTAATAATAATTCATCGGGTATCAACAGATGTCTTTTACCAAACTGCCCTGTGTGTAATATTTCTAAGATCTGACTCAGGTGAGCGGCTAAGGGAGAATGTTCCTCTTGCTCTTAACTCTTGTCATGCTGAACTCTGAATATTCCTGTTTTAGCAGGCCAAAAAGACAAAAATCAGTCTGCACATAAGTGCAGTCTAAGTATGCACCACCTGTGTGTCTCTTTCAAGCCTATTTTTCAAAAGATATATTAACCCATTCCAACAAAGCAAAGTTTTAGACTGGTCCAAATTGAAAGAAGCTGCAGACGACAATTTCAAATTGATGGAAATTTGATTTTTTTTGTCTTTTTGGATAGAAAACATTGTGGATAATGAAGAAATTGCTTGATACAAGCAATTTCTTCATTTTCCACAATGTTTTCCAAAGATTTTTTCTCGAGGGGTGTAAAAAGGAGGGATTGAGTTGGAATGGGTTAATGGAAAATAGTGTTAGTGCTTTCAACTCTTTGATATTACTGCACTTCAGAAAAGGATTTTAATTCAGCATGATAAGAGTTAAGGACCAAAAGAAAGCAGGAATGTGTATAAACCCATTACAATCCCTTTTTTATGCCACTTAGCCCTTGTCATGATGAATTATTAATCCACAAGAGAATTGAATTAAAATCAATTGGCTGATAGCACAAAATTATGGGTCAATGTTTATCTTAAAAATTTATCTTATAACCAGTTCTGGCTTAACAGGACAAGCTGTTTGTATAGACTAAGACAAGACTGCACATATGTGCAGGCTGATCTTTGTCTATACCTCCTGCTAAAGCAGGAATATTTTGGGCTCAGTATGACAAGGGTTAATAAAAACCTTGGAAAACAGTAGAAATTGAATAAATGACTCCATTATCCACAATATTTTTACCCTAAATGGCAATTATTTAGAAAATTCTACCAATTTAAAATTGTGGTCCACAACTTCTTTCAAATTGAACCAGTCTAAAATTTCATTGTTTGGTAATGGGTCAAACTTTGAAATTTAATATCAATTTCAAATGCATAGAGCACATATTTCATAGCCATATTTGGGCCTATTTAGATTGACTTGCTACATGCAAAATCATTTCTCTTGTATATTAAGGCCTTGTTTTAATTGAAAATTTCAGTTTCAGGAGCATTCATCTTTAAAACAATCACATTTTATTTTACTCTGACTTGGGTTGTCACAGAAGAAAAAAGAGCTATTTTAGTTTACTCATAAAAACAAGCCATTCACTGAAACAATTTTCTTTTTTTTCTTTTAGGATAGAAAGCTGCTGGATCAACATCTAAGAGTTCCATGCTAAGCCCAGACAGCAGCCATCATTTTTGGGTCCTATGATGAGCAAACAGCCTGTATATAACAGCCAGTCTTGCAGACAGAGGAGGATTATCAGCTGATCGTGCCTTTGTAACATTTTTCTTTTCTTTCTGTGTGTTTTGACCGGATGAAAACCCTAGCTTTTGGGGAGCTTTTACCATATAAGGTATACAGCAAATTGAATTAAGGTAGTCTCCTTAGACAGTATCAAATGGATATTGTTATATTTAACATGAATGTTAATGGATCTCTTTTGGATTACCTTCAATTAGATCTTTTAACCTATTCCCACATGATGACACTTTTGAACGCCCCTCAAGATCAACAATTTGGAAAACATTGTGGAAAAAGAAAAAATTGCTTGTGACAAGCAATTTCTTCATTTTTCACAATGTTTTCCTCCCTTAAAATTGACAAAACCTAAATTTTCATAAATTTGAAATTGCTGTGAGCAACTCCTTTCACTTTGGACAACTCTTAATTTTTGTTGTGTGGGAATGGGTTAAAGAGATTTTGATAACTTGACAATTTTGTATGTTATTTGCCCATTTTTGTAGGGCTTATTGAATGGAGGTAATACATTCAGCTGATTTAGTCAACTGTAATGCATATCATTGTGCATAATGAGTTTTCTTAGTAAACGTTTGAGAGAAAGATTTATCATTATCCTTTAGCCCTCAACCAGATGACAAAATTCTAGATTGAATAAAAATGAAAAAAATGCAATTATAACTCATTACCGCACCACACAACGCTGCTTTTCTCAAAATCTTCAAAATATGTGTATGGAAAACTTTACATGAAAAGGAGAAAAATCTTCTCCTCAAAAAGTACTGCACAGGATTCAACAAAATTTCACAGAAATCATCCTTGGGTGACCCTTTCTCAGGTTTCTTCAAAGAGTTTTTATCCTATGAAAAACATTGCTTTAATGGGCTGGGCTATTTCCATATATGGTGAAAGCTTTAAAAATCTTCTTCTCAGAAACCAGTGGATATATTTCAACCAAATTTTACAGAAATAATCCTTTGGTGACCCTTTATTAGATTCCTTCTAATAAAATTCTTATCCGATGAAAACATGACTTAATGGGTGGGGTTTATTTCCATTTATTTTGAAACCTTTTAAAATCTTCTCAGACATCAGTGGATAGATTTCAACCAAATTTTACAGGAAAGGTCCATGTGTGACCCTTTATCAGATTACTTCAAAGAATTTGATCAAATGAAAAACATGGCTTAAATAGGGGGGCTGATTTCCAAAAATGGTATAAAGTGATTTTTTTTATCTGTTTTTTTTTTCTTCAGAAACCAGTAGATTTATTTTAACCAAATGTCACAAAAAATATCCAGTTTTTAGACCCTCAGAATTCAGTTAATTTGATTGGAAAGAAAGCATGGCATTTTGGTGGGGGTGCCAATTTCAATATATGGAATATATACTGAGAAATTTGAAATCTCAGAATTCTATTGATGGATTTCAACCCAATTTTGAAGGAATAGTCCTCAGGGGACTCTTTTGTCAGATTTCTTCATATGATTTTACTAGGTTGATGATCATAGCTTTTATGGGTGGGGCTTATGTCCATATATGAAATACAGTGAAAATTTTGTAAATTCCTTTTCATCTTACTTAATATATGAATTTTACATAACTGAACTTGACTTTGTAAAACAGTGAAAAGTTTAAAATGCTTCACGAGAACTAATCCAAAGATTTCAGTGACTAGATTTATTTGCCAGTGATGGCTGTAAGATGATTCAGTTTATATTGAATAGCCATTTGCTTAATCAGTATATTCAGACCTGTGGAGTGATACAGGCACTCAAGCGCTTCTAGTTCAAAGCTGTTTTTGTTGTCGTGTCAAAACGTGTAATTGCATGGGAAAGGGTTAGATAAAATTTAACCATCTTCTGATATGAAGTTTATAAATGTACCACTTTTTTTGCTTTGTTTCTTTCAAAAGATGACAAAAGACAGTTAAAATTTCTAACATTTTAAAACTTGTTCAAAATAAATTTGTTAACATTTTCAAGAGCTTTTGATACCCCTCTTTGGTCAGATTTGGGAAATTATTTACAAATGTGAAATGTCCATCTGTCTATCTGTTAAAAAAATTAGTTTCAAACTTGTCAGTATTACCAAAAATTACCATTATCAGACCCATAGCACCAGTTCAAATTGAAAGCAGTTGCAGACAACAATTTGCATTATGTTTAATTTGAAAAATATATGCCATATTGGGTTGAAACCATTGTGAGAAAAGAAGAAATTGCTTTCTGGTAATTTATTCAGATTTGATGATCATATTTGAAAAATATATATCTGATCAATAAACCTGAAATAAGGTCAAAGTAATCTATCAAGGTCATCTTTCCAATTGATGGCTGTTAAAGAGGGCTTAAAATTGACACTAACATTCATTTGTATTTTGTTGCTGATTATATTGTCATGTTGAGAATCACTTAATTACCTGGTACTCTTAATTCTCCACAAATCTGAATTTTTAGTGATCTACAAAAGAAAGTCCATCCATAGAACATTGAATTCTGTCAACTACGGCACTATTGTATTCGAATGGCAGTATTGTCAAAAACAAAAGAAAGATTTAAATTCTTGTAACCCTCTAAAAAAAGCTTTGGCACACATTGTGGAAATGAAGAAGTTGCGTAAATCAAGCAATTTTGTCATTTCCCATAATCTTTTCAACTCGGAAAGGCACAAGCTATTAAAAATTCATGAAATTCAAATTGTCCTTTGCAACTTCTTTCAATCTGAAAAAAGTTCAAAATTTTGTTGTTTGGTAATGGGTTCAGCCTATCTCATTAACCACTCACCTCTTATAACGCTCAATTCTTTTAATGTGAATCTTTTACTTTACATTATGTGCATTATAAATAATGCAAAAAGAAAAAAAAATAGACTTTATCAATAAACATGTTGAAATAATTTTGACTTTCTACTTCATGAAAAACCTTAATCATACAGTTTATGCTCTTCTTTTGTGAAATGAAATAAATCACTGCTTTCTTAAAGTATATTTCAAGAAAAGTTTGCATGCATGTGTATTTCACATGACATCCAAATAAGGGAATCTGAGAGGTGAGGAAGACACTGACCATTGTCAGACTGCAGGTTTTGTGCAGTCTGACCATGATCATAACTTTTTGCCTGTAGAAGACTTTTCTAAACATGAAAGGCCTTAGTTTGAATAAATTGTAAGTCCCCTAACGACAAAGACGAAGGGGACTTTAGGTTGGCACTCTGTGCGTCTGTCTATCCATCATGCTATGAGTCCAGTAAATCAGTTTTCTGCATTTTTAGGTCACCTGACCGAATGGTCATGGTGACCTATTACAATCATCATTTGTCCGTCGTCGTGCGTCGTCCGTCGTGCGTCGTCCGTCGTCCGTTAACTTTTAAACATTTTCATCAATGGACCAAAAGGGGGTAATTTTTGGTAACTTTTAAATATTTCATCTTCTTCTCAAGAACTACTGGGCGGATTTCAACCAAACTTGGTAGAAATCATCATTGAGGGATGCCAATTCAAGTTTGTGAAAATAGAGGTTCTGGGGGTCATAGGGGCCAAATAGGGGCCAAAAAGGGGTAATTTTTGGTACTTCTTTAAAAATCTTCTTCTAATAAACCGTTAATGCCAGAGCTTAAATATTTTGTGTGCATGACAACTAGGACAGGTTTATTATAAATTTTGAAATTCATGCCCCTGGGGCTATGTAGGGGGTCACACCCAGAGGTCAAAGTTCATCATGTTGAAAAATTCACATTTTCATCTTCTTCTGATGAAGAACAAAGCCAATTTCAAAGAAACTTGGTGAAAAGCATCATTTGATAATGGTTATTCAGATTTGTGAAAATAAAAAGGCTGGGGGGTCAGGGGGCCCTAAAATGGGGACCAAAAGGGGGTCATTTTTGGTAACTTTTAAACATTTTCATCTTCTTCTCAAGAACTACTGGGCGGATTTCAACCAAACTTGGTAGAAAGCATGATTGGGGGATGCCAATTCAAGTTTGTGAAAATAGGGGTTCTGGGGGTCAAAGGGGCCCAAATAGGGGGCAAAAAGGGGTAATTTTTGGTACTTCTTTAAAAATCTTCTTCTAATTAACTGTTAATGCCAGGGCTTAAATATTCTGTGTGCATGACAACTAGGACAGGTATATTATAAATTGTGAAATTCGTGTCCCTGGGGTCATGTATGGGGCCACACCCAGAGGTCAAAGTTCATCATGTTAAAAAATTCACATTTTCACCTTCTTCTGATGAAGTACTAAGCCAATTTCAAACTAACTTGGTGAAAAGCATCATTGGGTACTGATTATACAGATTTGTGAAAATTAAAAGGCTGGAGGTCAGGGGGCCCTAAAATGGGGACCAAAAGGGGGTCATTTTTGGTAACTTTCAAACATTTTCATCTTCTTCTCAAGAACTACTGAGTGGATTTCAACCAAACCTTTTTCTAATTCTTTCAAACAAAATCACTTGTCTTGGTGCTCTTTTACTCAGGAGACCGTTAAGGCCCACTGGGCCTCTTGTTAGGTCACCTGACCGAATGGTCATGGTGACCCATTGCAATCATCGTTTGTCCGTCGTCCGTCGTGAGTCGTGCGTCGTCCGTTAACTTTTAAACATTTCATCTTCTTCTCAAGAACTGCTGGGCGGATTTCAACCAAACTTGGTAGAAATCATCATTGAGGGATGCCAATTCAAGTTTGTGAAAATAGGGGTTCTGGGGGTCACAGGGGCCCAAATAGGGACCAAAAAGGGGTAATTTTTGGTACTTCTTTAAAAATCTTCTCCTAATAAACCGTTAATGCCAGAGCTTAAATATTTTGTGTGCATGACAACTAGGACAGGTATATTATAAATTGTGAAATTCATGCCCCTGGGGTCATGTATGGGGCCACACCCAGAGGTCAAAGTTCATCATGTTAAAAAATTCACATTTTCATCTTCTTCTGATGAAGTGCAAAGCCATTTTCAAACAAACTTGGTGAAAAGCATCATTTGGTAATGGTTATTCGGATTTGTGAAAAAAAAAGGCTGTGGGGTCAGAGGGCCCTAAAATGGGGACCAAAAGGGGGTAATTTTTGGTAACTTTTAAATATTTCATCTTCTTCTCAAGAACTACTGGGCGGATTTCAACCAAACTCGGTAGAAAGCATCATTGGGGGATGCCAATTCAAGTTTGTGAAAATAGGGGTTCTGGGGGTCATAGGGGCCCAAATAGGGGCCAAAAAGGGGTAATTTTTGGTACTTCTTTAAAAATCTTCTTCTAATAAACCTTTAATGCCAGAGCTTAAATATTTTGTGTGCATGAGAACTATGACAGGTTTATTATAAATTGTGAAATTCATGCCCCTGGGGTCATGTATGGGGCCACACCCAGAGGTCAAAGTTCATCATGTTAAAAAATTCACATTTTCATCTTCTTCTGATGAAGTGCAAAGCCAATTTCAAACAAACTTGGTGAAAAGCATCATTTGGTAATGGTTATTCGGATTTGTGAAAATAAAAAGGCTTGGGGGTCAGGGGGCCCTAAAATGGGGACCAAAAGGGGGTAATTTTTGGTAACTTTTAAATATTTCATCTTCTTCTCAAGAACTACTGGGCGAATTTCAACCAAACTCGGTAGAAAGCATCATTGGGGGATGCCAATTCAAGTTTGTGAAAATAGGGGTTATGGGGGTCAATGGTGCCCAAATAGGGGCCAAAAAGGGGTAATTTTTGGTACTTCTTTAAAAAACTTCTTCTAATAAACCGTTAATGCTAGAGCTTAAATATTCTGTGTGCATGACAACTAGGACAGGTATATTATAAATTGTGAAATTCATGTCCCTGGGGTCATGTATTGGGCCACACCCAGAGGTCAAAGTTCATCATGTTAAAAAATTCACATTTTCACCTTCTTCTGATGAAGTACTAAGCCAATTTCAAACTAACTTGGTGAAAAGCATCATTGGGTACTGATTATACAGATTTGTGAAAATTAAAAGGCTGGAGGTCAGGGTTGCCTAAAATGGGGACCAAAATGGGGTCATTTTTGGTAACTTTTAAACATTTTCATCTTCTTCTCAAGAACTACTGAGGGGATTTCAACCAAACCTTTCTCTAATTCTTTCAAACAAAATCACATGTCTTGGTGCCATTTACCAGGTGACGTTAAGGCCCACTGGGCCTCTTGTTAGGTCACCTGACCGAATGGTCATGGTGACCCATTGCAATCATCGTTTGTCTGTCGTCGTGCGTCGTCCGTCGTGCGTCGTCCGTCATCCGTCGTCCGTTAACTTTTAAACATTTTCATCTTCTTCTGAAGAACAACTGGGCGGATTTCAACCAAACTTCGTAGAAAGCATCATTGGGGGATGCCAATTCAAGTTTGTGAAAATAGGGGTTCTGGGGGTCATAGGGGCCCAAATAGGGGCCAAAAAGGGGTAATTTTTGGTACTTCTTTAAAAATCTTCTTCTAATAAATCGTTAATGCCAGAGCTTAAATATTTTGTGTGCATGACAACTAGGACAGGTATATTATGAATTGTGAAATTCATGCCCCTGGGGTCATGTATGGGGCCACACCCAGAGGTCAAAGTTCATCATGTTAAAAAATTCACATTTTCATCTTCTTCTGATGAAGTACAAAGCCAATTTCAAACAAACTTGGTAAAAAGCATCATTTGGTAATGGTTAATGTTGTAGCAAAATCTATTCTATTTCTCCACAAATGGTGACTTTTGGACAGTAATAAGGCTTTTTGAATAACCATTACCACACGCAGCGACGTAGCAATGGAATATTATGGTGGATCTGATTTTAATCAGATTGCAACTCGACAGAAAAAAAATCAATATTCGGCGTGTAGCAAAAAACCGTATTCGTCGAGTACCGTTAAACACTGACTACTATTTTGTGTATTGACGTTCGGGTTTTATCGGAAAGTTGATTATTTCTTAGCCATTTAAGAGAATTTTCTTAATTTCATTTCCTAAAAGGTATATAATAAAAGGAATAATAAAAGGAATATTTCAACAGTGTCTTTTTCTATTTGTTGTTATCGTGTTCTTGAATCGTGTGTTGGTATTTTTTATTGGATTCGACCTTCGGTCTCATCCAATAAAAAATACCTACACACGATTCTCGAACACGATAACAACGCATAGAAAAAGACACTGTGGTAATATTCCCTATTCATTGTAAATTAAAAGTAATTTTAGTTTACATAATGTGAGTCTTTTTGGTGACGAGGGTGCTGCTCTAAAGGCTTTGTTAATGAAATATTATATGTAGGTATGTTACATTTAATCCCCACCCCCCACCCCACGGCTATGATACTAGCACTCATAATCAATATTTCATTACACTATTAATTTTACTTGCAGATATATCAATTTTTTTCTATACACTTTAATACTTGCATACATAATCAAATATTTTATGCACCATTTCATTAACAACGTAAGCTTCAGGATGAATGTTCTTTTGTTCTGACGCTGTTGTTATATCGGCAACATCAAGATAAATTACTCTGTCTTTGACATCACTAAACACTTTCCTTATATAATCTTCGTAAATCTCTAAATAACCTTCTGGTTTGCGTATATACTTTTCTAAGTCGAACTGGAATGCATATGAATGGGGACCTTTTATTATTACTGATGCATTCGGGTTAGCATTTAGAAGGGCAATTATAGACGGTTTCATTCGCATTAGGGACTCATAAAACACGTGTGTGTGATAATTTATAAAATGGGAATATAAGTGGATGAGAATGATGACATGTGAATGTTTTCCGTCATATTTGTGGTGTGCTTCAAGATGGGATGTTATAGACTTGAAGTATATATGCGCAGCCATGGACGTTCGAAAAGGCAGCTCGTGGCTATTGTATTCAAAGGTAGTGTTAAGAGCCTGGTTTGAACATTTGAACTGTTCATGTTTGTGGGTAATTGTTATTCTGCGCGTACCCCATAAACACGTGATCATTGACGTCAAAGAAGAGAAGAATTGACGCACTGTCGAATCTCCAATCAACAACACTTTTAAGTTTTTGACACAAGGTTGTATCCCTTTACTTCTTTCGCGACCTCGACACGATCGAGAAGTCCATTGTTTCTTGTACAAAAACCCTGCGGGTGGATGCTGAATCCATGTGTGACTACGATCTGGAATGTTACATTTAACATCTGGAGGGGTCCAGGTTATTTGGCTATTGTCTGAAATAAATAATTAAAGTCAAGTCTAGTAATACTAGAATAAAAGAAGCCTCATCAGTTTCATTTTTGAGAATATTTTTGTGTAATATTACAATTAGATGATCGTTAAATTGTTCATGCTATATATCAAAAATATATACCTTTAGAAATATTTCATGTTACCAAAATATAAGCCCAATTTCAGATGGAGAAGAAATGACTGTATAAATAAGACTTTATCCCACATCGGTCAAATTGAATGAATGAAAAGGATGAAGTGGTATAGTTTGACCTGATATATCATGAACTGTCTCATACAGGTGTTTGAAAAAAAGAGGATAAAGTCCATTTAGTTGTTTAAAATTTCCACCAATTACAGATAAAGAGTATAGTTGTTTCCGTGTAAGATCAAGCTATCTTTCATTGAATGGGCAACAAATATTGTCTCTCGTTGCGGTACCAAGAGTGAAAATAAAGATTTTGTTGAAACGAAATGAAAAAATGTCGATCTTACACTAAAACAAATGTTTACTCCATTTTTTATTGTTTTTATCCCAATGTAAAATCTCTAAAATAGCGTACTTTAGCGCGTAAATTACATGTCGATCTGACGTTGTTCAGTAGTGTGAAATAAATAAATATTGCCCAAATAGTGAGTTTATCATTTCGGTGAATTTATTTGGTAAAAATAAACCAAAACATCTCGATAATTTATCGAAAAGCATTCAATAATCTGACAGGCTTAAATGATTATAAATGATTTTATTATATACCTATTAATCAAAATCTGGATAACTAATACAACTCGACAGAAAAAAATTAAATATTCGGCGTGTACCAAAAAACGTATTAGTCGAGTACCGTTAAACACGGATTCCTTTTTGTGTATTGACGTTCGGTTTTTTTTTTATTTTATTTTATTTTTCATTATTTTTATTTCTTTTTTTTTAATTATTATTTTTTCGGAATGATGGTTATTTCTTAATCATTTAAGAGAATTTTCTTAATGTCATGTCCTAAAGTTATATAATAAAAGGAATATAACAACAGTTTGGTTTTTCTATATGTTGTTATCGTGTTCTCGAAACGTGTGTATGTATTTTTTATTGGATTCGACCTTCGGTCTCATCAAATAGAAAATGCCTACACACGATTCTCGACCACGATAACAACAAATAGAAAAACACACTGTTGAAATATTCCCTATATATACGATGCAAAACCCGGCCTGTAGCAGACATAAAATGCAATAGCAGGCCAAATTGAAGTCGATTTACTCGAAATATAAATCATAGGACTAAGAAAAAGAAGTTTTAAACCTTGTCATGCTGTATAAATTACCTTCCTGAATCGCAGTAAATCAAAGGGCTGAAAATACCGATAGAACTTGTTAAAAAATCAATACTTCTTTAAGAAATCATTTTCATAAATAACTCTGGCATGAAAAGTACAAGCAGGAGGTGTAGACCAAGATCAGACTGTACTTATGTACAAAATATTCTGGGTTCAGCATGACAAGGGTTGATATGATAAGATCACTAGCTACTTATTTCCATACCTGATTTTATTTCCACGGAAAAGTTTGTAGGTAAAACCATCGTTTGGTAATTGCTGAAAACATATATAGTCTAAAGTACATATACATGTATATCACATTGCTTCATCATATAAAAGATGATATTAGATTGATTGACTGTGGAAAAAGTATTATTAGATAGATTGGATGTACAGACGATGATAATATAAAGATTGAATAGATTGATTTACTGTACAAAATATGATAAAAGGTTGACTGACTGTACAAATATGGTAACTGTCAAAGTATGATAATATACTGACTGTCTGTACAAATTCGATAATAGATTAATTGTCTGTACTAAATATGAAAATAGATTGACTGTCTGTTCAAAATATGCTAATAGATTGACTGACTGTACAAAATATGATATAAGATTGACTGTCTGTACAAAATTAGATAATAGTTTGACTGTCTGTATAAAATGTGATAATAGATTGGCTGACTGAACAAAATATAATATAAGATTGACTGTCTGTACAAAATATTTAAATAGATTGACTGTCTGTACAAAATAAGATAATAGATTGACTGTCTGTACAAAATATTATATTAGTTTGACTGACTGTACAAAATATGATGATATATTGACTGACTGTACAAAATGTGACATTAGATTTACTGACTGTACAAAATATGACAATAGATTGACTGACAGTGCATTATATGATATAAGATAGATTTACTGTACAAAACATGATAATAGATTGACTGGCTATAAAAAATGATACTAAAATTGATTTACTTTACAAAATTTTATGATAGATCGACTTTCTGTACAAAATATGATAATACAAAAGACTATGGATTGTTTTATATTTATTGTATTTAAGTTAAATGTAGTTAATACTAAATGTATTAAGAAATATCTAGCTAGGTCAAATTCCATCCCGCAAATTATGTCAAACCAATAATAAACTTATAAGTCTCGTTAAAATTATGCGCGTTTTCTAGTCTAGACAATTATTCAAAGCACGATTTTAAACTCTAAGAACACAGACCACTGTACTGTAGTGTTTTTAGATCTTTTTAGAGAATTGTTTTACTGTTTTACATTTTTACAGTTCAATGTTCTTCAAGGCAATCTAAGTTGTTGTTGTTTTCAGATAGTAGCTTGTGAAAAGGGCAGTGCTAGACAATGACAATACCGACACGTCTTACTTTATTTATAACCCATTCCCAAACAATCTTACATTTTACATGTCTCACGAAACAGCTGGGAAAACATAGTAGACTTTCATGAAATCGCTTGAAATTAGCAATATCTTCAACGTTCACAATGTTTTCTGTCCTATAAGGCAAAGCTTTTCTTAATTCCGTCAACCTGTACATGTCGTCTGCAACTTCTCTCAATTTTGACCAGTCTAAAATGTTATCTTGACGTAATGGGTTAATAACTGATTGATTGATTGATTTGGTTGATTGATTGATTGATTGATTGATTGATTGATTAGATCGCGTTTAACGTCACTTTTAACAGTATTTCAGTCTGGAGGCTGGAGCACCTAACAATCGATTCCTGATATTTCTCACACCAGTACTACCGCTACATCCTATCCTAGCCTCCAGCTGTTATCCCACTTAGGTTTATTATTGGTGAGAGACAAATGTCGGAAAGAATATTTGCCGCCGCCACAGATCGTTAATAACTGAATATGTACCTGATTTCCGAATGGCTCTAGAGGTGAGCATGAAGCTTTAATGCCTGACTTGATCTATTTTCTAATGCCGGGTCTTACCAGTATTAGTAACTCATTTCTTATCAGTCCAGTATCTGATGGTAAGCCGTCACCATACTTTGTGACGGATATTCATCATTAGTTTCATTTTTTAATAATTTAATTGTTAGTTTCGTCTATCAAAAACGAGCGATCTGATTGGTCGAAAAATTTAATTCATACCTCAATGAACAAAATTTTGATCACGCAGCCATTTTGTATGCTTCCACACAAAATAGTTCCATACAAAGAGGTACCAAAATTTGTAAAGTTGTTGTATTTTTCGCTCGATGCTATTAAATTATAAGAAATGAAGAGAATATTTTTTGTTTTCATGGAGGTATGAACCGAAAAACCTAATCACACTGTATGAATACGCGAAGCGGATTCATACATAAGTGTGATCAGGTTTTTCGGTTCATACCTCCATGAAAACAAAAGATATTCTCTTCATCTCTTAATTGTACTGTTTCGCCGTCACTGACTAAAATTGAAGAAAATATCGATAGTGATAAGATAAAATTATGACGGTTATTCATGACAAATAATGGTAATCTGGAAGGTTTAGACACTTTGTAAAGTCGTGATAAGCTTTTGAAAACCCGTGGCGACTAAGTGCATTATGGCATTATACACAAATAATTTAATTGTTAGTTTCGTCTATCAAAAACGAGCAATCTGATTGGTCGAAATTTTTAATTCATAATTTTGAACATGCAGCCCTTTTTTATGCTTTCGCATAAAATAGTTCCATACAAAAAGGTATCAAAATTTGTAAATTTGTTTTATTTTTTGCTCGATGCTTCGCGTATTTATACAGTGTGGTTAGTTTTTTTTTTTTCAGTTCATACCTCCATGAAAACAAAAAATATTCTCTTCATCTCTTAATTATGTTGTGTCGATGAGCTTCATACTTCTTCTAAATAAAGGACATGGTAGTTATTGAAATTAAAAGCATTTTCTAAATACCTTATAAAGATGCATGGCTCATCCTTTAAGTCGATGAATTACGTCAAGTGATGAAATAAAGCAACATTTTGATTCCAATTGAAAGGGGGGTATATGCTTCTCATAGCCATCTAAGTAACGTGATCAGCTGTATTGACAGGGGTACAACCATTTATTTGGCATTATAAGATTATGTCGATTTACCGTCACGATTGGTAGAAACGGTTATCCATCAGATATTACAGCCATGGAACATTTACCTTGATAGTAGATCTCTTTCTATTGGTGTGTTCAATAAAGTTTCGTGTCGCAATATGTGCATGTCCGACACAGACGTCCACTTGTTGCAGCTCATTCCTTTAGAACTGTAAAGATAAAGATTTGCCAAACTTCTTCTTTAAACTAGAAACATGGGATAGGGCTGTCAAACTAGTTTTGTTCTTTCAGTAAATCGGTTCTGAAATTTAGACTTATGAGCGCGAATGCCACACAAATATTGTGATTACGATTTGGTGTAATCTACCAAATAAGCAAAAAGGGAGAAAATCCATACCGTGTTATGAGTCGTGCAACTTTTATATGATTGATTGAATAGAATGGGGTTTTAACTGTATTTCAGTAAGATCACATTACAATGGATTCCTGGTATTTCTCACACCAGTACTACCACATCCTTTCCTAGCCTACAGCTGCTATCCCACTTAGGTTTACGATTATCCACCCATTGGTGAGAGACAAATGTCAGAAAGGATATGCGCCGCCGCTAGGGATCGAACGATAAGCAGCCGATATGAAACCCCTACTTTCTTTTTGGATGGATAGAAGATTACCTTGGTTTTCCACAATACCACGGCCGTCCAAAGTTTTTAGCTGTCATATTACACAATTCTGTATAACCTGGGATCTGTGGATAGTAACTGCACTCTGTCCTTTCTTTTGTCCCAAAAACACCGATAAATACCAACACAGTCGGACAAATATACCTGAAATCAGTGTAAGTTCGTTTCAACAAAAACATACGGGATCCTAAAGCGGCCACCAAAACCTGACATATATACTTAACGACAAAAGAAACTTTACAGTCTAACCTTTTTATGTCGACTTTTAATAAAAATGTCATAAATAGTTTGTGCCGTCATAATAAATGACTGCCTTTACTGGAATGGCAGTAGTGCGTGCGCTTTAACCCATTCCCACAAAAAATCTGAATTGTTTGAGATTGGGTCAATTCAAACAAAAAGACGCTTTTTGACGAAGAAAAAAAAGCAATGGAAAACATTTTGGAAAATGAAGAAATTGCTTGTTACAAGCAACATTTTTCATCATTCACAATATTTTTAAAACCCAACATTTCGTCAACTGAAATTTGTACCATCTTTTACTTTGGACCAGTCTAAAATTGCATCGTCTAGTAATGGGTTAATAGACGGTCAAGAGTTACTAATTTCAAGTTGTCTAACGTCTCTTAATAATTTACCTGCTTGTGCAGGAGAGCCAACTCTCGTTAGGGTCAATGGTATGAGAGAAAGGGCCATCCTAAACAACCTGTGTTCTTGGGATTCTTACTTATAAACAACATGCGATCAATAAAAATGTCTTTCATTCTCATACCTACAAATGCATGTATCTGATAATATTATGTCATATCAATGCACCGCGACATCGTGTTAAGAGCAATATCAGACAGGCCACTTTTTTAACCTATTCCTACTCCTACTCAATTACGATTTATAGACGTCCCTCATGAAAATCAATTGGGAAAACATTGTGTAAAATGAAGAAATTGCTAGTAACAAAAAACTTCTTCATTTCACACAATTTTTTTACCCTAAGTGTAAAATAAAATCCAAAATTTCGTCAGCTTCAAATTGTTGTCTTCAACTCCTTTCAATTTGGACAAGTCTGAAATTGTGGCGCCTGGTAATGGGTTCATCAATCATTTGAGGCTTTTGTGCCTAAAATGTAGACAGCGAGATTTTTTCTATGACTTGACCTATTGACTTTATTTTAGATAAAGATGATTCGATATTTAAAGTAAAAAGAACAAAGAACTAACCTCAAGATTGCATATAAGGTTATAAAGATAATCTTAATCCCTTGCATTTAAAAATGCATGAAGACATGTGCACATGTGAAGTTTCAAGATATTACAGACCCGATGTACTTTGTAGAGTATACAAACGTGTTTTCCGTGATTTTGACCTGTGATCTACTTCTTTCGCCGAGATTGAACTTTTCCCACAGACATTCTCACTAAACTTTGGATGCCTATATAGAGTACACGCTGTGGACGACAAGCGACGCAAGACGAACACTGCTAGATCAGAAAAGCTCATCTGAGCACTTTTGGCTCAACTTATACAATGTGTTCTAGCATTCAGAATTTTCAGGATTTGAAACGCAAACCAAGAGCTCTAATGGAAATATATATCTAAATAAAATCTTAATAGAATTGTCGACTATTCCATTTGCTCGGATCTTATTTGAAAATGTAGTTCTGCATATTGAATTTGTAAAAAAACAAAACACTTTTTATCGTCAAAGTAGGAAACTGGACGGAAGTAGTGTCTTTGAGCAAGTACGATATTAAGGAGAGTTTAATTGCTTACACCACCAAGCAATTCAAACACACGTGCCTAGATTAAGTGAACAGAACAGAACAGAACAACTCTTTTATTCACCCAGGTACAAGTTTGCACAACTTGGGGTTATAACATACAAGATACATGTTACAATTTTATTTTCCGGATGAGGTGGAAGACAGAAAAAAAGAGAGCGAGAGCAAGAGAGAGAGAGAGGGGGGGGGAGAGAGAGAAGAAGAAAGTTATTATAATAGGGGAGAGACTGGGCTGAAACTCGATATGCTACCGCAGAGAAAAGTGAAGAAGGATTCAACTAGCCACAGGCTTATGATGTCGAATAATTTCTCACATCCAATTTATTCGGCATGCCGCCATTCCGAGGAATCAGATTCATTTAAGAGGCGAAAAGATTTTTTTTTTTTCGTTGGAAGCAGGTTCAAATAGAAGTGTGAATAAGTTTGGGTTGTTTTTATTTTTCAATGTAGAAAAACAACTTCATAAATAATAAGAATCTCTTTATTTCTTATAATTTCAATTTTCAACACTTCTACCGTAAAATGACTCTATTAACAAAGTTTCACCAGTTTGTTAGAATTGACCAATCGTCGGCCTCGCCCACTGACTTCGTTAGCCCTGCTCAGTGACTCCAATAGGAAGTATCGTTTCGATTTTAAATCGGGTTATTTTGTAAAAAAAAAGTAGTTTAGTTGGTTTGCGCCCTCAATATCGTAACTACAGCTTGAATAAGCTGTAGTTAAGACGTTTAACTCGCCAAACCAACAAAAAAGTATAACCAAAATGACGGCCAATGTCGGAGATCAAATCTCATTTTTGGTCTAAAGAAATGATTTCATTGGTCTATTCAATATTTGACTGACAGCAACGTTTGGTTATTACTTTCTTAGGGTGAAACAAAATTACGTATACTTTTTTTCCTTCTTTAATGGAGTAATGAAACCCCTTTTCGCCCAATCAGAATTCAAGAGTTTGGATTGATAAGACTGCGAAACAATGATCAATACGTCTTTCTCTTAAAATTAAATCATGAAATGTTACCGTGGAAAAAAAAACATCCCAGAATACAGTTCAGATAGACCAGAATGTAGGAGCGAATGCTTGAGTCTATTAAGAAATCCTCTGTGTTAACCTTGTAGTCACCAAATTGGTTTACAATGGTTTTCAAACTACAAACCTTCTCTTAAACTGTGTTCTTAAAACCTCTTTTGGTGAAATAACAGCAACTCTTAATGTCGGACGACCAACCCAAAATGCGATAAACTCAGCGTCATAGCTACCATCCATATTGTCTGTAACCTTAGCAACACTTCCGGCTCCTAAAACTGGTTCCTTCATCCACACGCGAACCTATTGTGGTAAAACAAACGTAGCGTCAGTTATGGTGAAATACTCTTTTGCTCAAAAGGTCAAAACAAAATCAATATGGAAGAAAACGAGAAATACATGAAGTAGGCGTAATTTAAGTTCGCTGCTGCTGCAGTAGAGCATCTTTGAAGAAATAAATTGAAGTGGATAAAATACATAGCAAAATCATAATGGAGGAACAAGAAACATAAGTTTGATGACGTTTTGTCTCTATGGGCTTTTGCCAAGTGCAACATACAATACAACACACACACACACAATGCCCTTAGGGTATAAACAAAAATCGGAATGCGCTGAGTGTCAAATAAACTCACTAAATCCCGTCCTGTCCTTTTACGACCATGTCCATCATATAACTCGATCCTCAGTTTAATTGTCTGTCCAAGTTTAACAACAGTCGGTCCTACAGGACTAACGGTGCTCTTTTTCGGATCTACAACGTCTGTAAGGGTTTTTGGTAGTGGGTCGTAAATAAAGGCTTCTTCAGCCCACGGGAAACCTAAAATGAAAACGGTGTACAGACAGCCCGATTTGACGAACAATAAAGTTTTCAGACGTCGAAGACCATCTAGTGTACGGATTAACTCATTCCGACACAGTGACGATTTTTGACGCCCTTCAAGAAAAGCATTTTGGGAAAACATTGTATAAAATGGAAGAAATTTTCATTGATAACGTTGTTTTCTATCCAAATTTTTTGAAAAAATCTTAAATTTCATTACTTTATATCATCGCCCGCAACTCCTTTCAATTTGGACCGGTCTAAAATTTTGCTGTCTGATAATGGTTTAAGGCAAAGCATCTTTCAAACTAGAAAAACTAGTCTATTCTGCATGTATATTCGATAATAATGACGACATGGGCAGGGTAAAATATGTCTTTTTGTACATTTTCGACCGGGAAACTTTACAGCATCATCAAGTTACTCAATATACCGTAAATCTTGTGTTAAGCGACCACTCTTGGGACAACCAAAAAGTGGTCGTCTAAACAACATTTTTTAGAGATATGAAGGATTCTAGTGAGTTCCAAAACAACGGATTTAGTTATGATGTTTTTTTTATCAAATACGCACACTCTATTAATGAGTGATTATTGTTATGAAAAAGGGATTTCGAATGTTGTCGATTAATGGAAGTGATTGCTTTATAGAGGTGGTCGCTCGGCCAAAAACGACTTTATATATTTAGTGAAATGAATAGAGGCAATCAACTACGTAATAATGTACCACAGAAATCGTATACACAGTGACCAGATTCCTAGTTTTTCTCCTAATTTTAACCAATCATCAATCGAGATAAATTCATTCCTGCATACTACCAAATGAAATTTTGATAACTAGATGGTTGTCCCAGGACAACTGCTGTCGAGCCCTCAAAGTTTTGTAGGTATCATGCTCCAGATAAGCACAAGTTTAGTGTTTGACCATGAGCTGTGACCTTGAACTTGAAGCTGTCCCAAAAATTCTTTCAAATGGCACATCTGCTCACGAAAGAGAGTAATTGTGCCAAATTATTTTGAAATCCATCCATAATTGTAGGAGTAATTATCCGGACAAAGACAATTTTAGTGTTTGACCTTGAGCTGTGACCTTGACATTAGAACAAGCCGGAAGATGCTTTAAAATTGCACATCTACTCATGATGGAGAATAATTGTGCCAAGTTTTGAAATCCATCAATAAATGTAGGAGTAATTGTCCGGACAAATTCGGACGGACGGACGGACTAACGCACATACACCGACTTGCCATAGTGACAACTATGTCTCGCTCACCTCAAGTTGGCTCGACAAAAAGTATAATTACATGAAACTAGTTGGCATATTGTTATACTTAAAATAATGCATCTGTCGATTCCATACCTTTTGGCGACTGCGGTATATGTAGACACCGTTCATAATGCACGGTAAAACCTTGAGCTGATACGTTTGCAATCGACACCGAACTATCTGGGTCCCATAATTGATACTGTATTTTGTCAGCTTGGCTGGTTCTCACTTTTTCGCTTGAGTACAAAAAGCGCGTGACGTTGAAGAGCATCGCAACCTGACTGGCTTCCAAAACGTTTGATGACACGTTAAGACTGCAAAAAGTAATTTGATTTTTAGCTAGTAAAGCGTCAGCTTTGATAGCTTAAGTTAACAGACAAAATTTTGAGACCATCTTAAAGTTCAACAAGTGCAATCTGCCACTGGAGGCTTAACCACTAAATAAGTAAAATGCTGTCGCCATAAAAAGTAGTTCTTATGTATTTCAGGAATATTGCAAACTCTACATGCAAGTTCATCTCCTAGGTATTTTAGCTTACTTGAGCACCTCGATCTTCAAGGAAATTGCATACGTTAATTTCAAATTATTTAAAATTCTAAAAATCATCTCTTTAGGTTGAAAACAATATAGAAATTGAAGAAATTGCTTGTAACAAGCAATTTCTTCATTTTCCTCATTGTTTTCTACAACTTTTTTCTTGAGGGGCGTAAAAGTAGGGATTGTGCGGGAATAGATTAACTCTTTTACTTTAACCTCGTTTCTTTATCATGATAACGATTGACAAAGTAGATTATTTAAAAAACCAATGCTTTGCTAGCTTACAGTACTTTTCTGTACTTGGATTTTAATTTGTGTGAACAAGGAACCTTTTGGAAACATATACTTGAAATAGAGGAAAATGCTGGTCCTTTATCACTCACCTGGGTATTATATTTCTAGGCTATACGGAGTTTGAGAAGGTTTTTAAATATTTACATCTTTATCATTTTCCACAATATTGGATTTCAGAAAAAAAAAGAAAGTCTGTTTTTGATCTAGGTATGGTAGTATGATTTATTTTGATAGACTACCATCAGAAAACATTACAAGCAAAATGCTTGAAGCACCAGACAGAAGAGGAGGAGGAGAAGATATGCTGCGTTTTCTCCTTATAGCATCCAACAACATACGACTAATCAAAATTAAACCCCATTCAATCAATCAATCAAAATTAAAGAGGCAGTTCAAAGTTAGTTGTCTTAACCACCATGAGGCAATTCTACACCTAATGTGTCGACACTCTAGATCTAATGGTGTTCAAAAAGAAAAAAATCTTCTTCATCTCTCCTTCAAAATACAGGGTCTAAGAACATAGATTATCATTAAAACTAAATGTAACGGACCTGTGCTATTTCCAATCAGTTTTTACAATATTTGTATCACTGAGTTCCTGACGGGATAGCAGCTGGAGGCTAGGAAAGGATGAAGTGGAAGTACTGGTGTGAGAAATACCAGGAATCCATTGTAGGTGCTCCAGCCTCCGCGATATGACTGAAATACTGTTAAAAGCGGCGTTAAACCCCATTCAATCAATCTATATGGGTCACCAATGTTCCTATGGGCCATTAATGTCTATATGGATCACCAAAGCCTCTATTGGTCACCAATCTCTCTATGGATTACCAATGTCCCTATGGTCACCGATGTCTTTATGGGTCACCAATGTCTCTACGGTCAACAATGTCTGTATTAATGTCTATGACCCGTTACAATATCTAAAAGGTGCCGAACATTTTGAATTACTAAAAATAGAAAGATATATTTACTAAAGTTCATTTTTTAAAAATGAGCTGCAATAGACCTGCCCCTTGTAACAGGCCCAAAGATTATTAACTTTTTTTCCTCAACTGAAAGTTTACTCTAATTTCAAGTAAAAACGTGTATTTCATCTACTTTAATCTTAAAGGTCTTCACACAATTTTAACGAAGATTTCAGGAGTAATGTTGTCCCTACGAAGGCCGTAGAGACTCGAAACAGAATAGAGGTAATTGTTTTCAAAGTTTAGGTAAATTATAATTTTATGTCAAGATTTTTTCTTCTATATGATAATAGTCCCTAATATCGTTTTCAAAGGTCGCCCCGAGGAATTAGTATAGATATGAACCTTCAAGCGAAAAGGGACCTCCTGATTGCTACAAACAGTATCGACCCTTGCCAGACAGCGAAAGCTGAAAACTGATCTAAGTGAAAACTGTTCGCTCTTTGTAAACTTTCTTATTCTAGAAAAGTCATTTTATTGAAGCTCTTTCACTTTGACATCTGCTAGATCGGATTATGTTTCTTTTGTCATGTCGAACGGATTGGGGATCCCCCCCCCCCTTTAGGCGGGTCACACACATAGGCCTACATATATTTCACGGGGCATACGTTTTGTATGACGTGTCTCGTGAGTCAATATCTTAAACAATACCATCTGTCGACAAAGTTTATACTGGTCTATATCGAAAGATATTGCAGACGAGATTTCTAAGTACGATTATACAAAAAATATCAGTCAAATAGGGTAGAAAAAGGAGCAATGGCTTGTAACAAGTATTTTACATTTTGTCGTTTTCTCATTATTTCCATATGCGAAATTTCGGGAATTTTGTTGTAATTGTCCAAATGCCAATTTCTATTCGTTCTAAATTCGCCCGAAGCAATAATTTTTGAACGTAGCTTTAAATACTCTTACAAACGGAACAAAGATAAATATTATGTCAAACAACAAATTCTTTGAGCATACAATATGTTTAATGGCCGTTTCGATCAGTTTGATTATACAAAAAGAAATCAAAATATAGGTCAAAGATATTTGAATTCAAACATTCAAACGTGTCTCGTGAGTCAATATCTTAAACAATACCATCTGTCGACAAAGTTTATACTGGTCTATATCGAAAGATATTGCAGACGAGATTTCTAAGTACGATTATACAAAAAATATCAGTCAAATAGGGTAGAAAAAGGAGCAATGGCTTGTAACAAGTATTTTACATTTTGTCGTTTTCTCATTATTTCCATATGCGAAATTTCGGGATTTTTTTTGTAATTGTCCAAATGCCAATTTCTATTCGTTCTAAATTCGCCCGAAGCAATAATTTTTGAACGTAGCTTTAAATACTCTTACAAACGGAACAAAGATAAATATTATGTCAAACAACAAATTCTTTGAGCATACAATATGTTTAATGGCCGTTTCGATCAGTTTGTTTATACAAAAAGAAATCAAAATATCCCACAGGCATAAAACAATTACGGATAACATAAAAATTTTACTGAAGGGTTGGTGTAAAACTATTGTAAGCAGTAACAAAACAAAACAAAAGACTTGGAGTACAGATATTTCTTTCTTTATGAAATATGTACATTGTGTGCGGATAAAATCGGACAAGCTTGAAAAATTCCTATTCGTCAATGACAGATTCCATAATTGGTAGAGTAAAATGGAGACGATTGATTTTGACTATATCTATATCTAATAAGTAATAAGTTTTGAATAAGTAGAAGCCGTTAATTTTTTCAAATAATTTCTCTCGTAAATTTATTTTTAAAATCTTCAAAACATGCAGGTATAAAATATGATATAATACAATAAAATAATAAGTATAACGATCCGACACTTTTTATTTGCTTATTACAGGGTAGGAAAATGTGATAGTCGTCTCGACAATTTTCCGGAGCAGCTCAAAGCAAATAGAATATGTGGGGTCGTCATCAAAGCAAAACAATCCTAACTTTCCCTGTATATCTTGTTTTTGCATTGTTCACGATATATGCAATTATTACAGGACAGACGCGCGGGAACCACACCGATACCTTTGGTCTTTTTATATAACACGCATAACTCCATAATTATTAAATTTGTTTAACATTCATTAACAATTCATTAAATATATCGATATGTGTTTTGTATATATGGCACAAATATGACCATTACATTGAATTGAGGGGTAGCTATCACGATCACGATCTCAAGATAGACAAAATAGTTTGACTGTTGTGTCAAATAAATATCAACTGGCGAAAAAGATGGCCGGAGACATATATCGCTTGTAGCCATCCTTATGTCATAGATACAGCTTGACCCATTCCCACACACAAAATTTAGACTGGTCCAAATTGAACGAAGCTGCAGACGACAAATTCAAGATGGTGTTTTTTTTTTTTTTTTTTTTTTTTTTCATCTTTTGGAATGGAAAATAATGTCGGTAATAAGAACATTTATTGATACAAGCAATCTCTTCATTTTCCACAATATTTTCCGAAGCTTTTTTTTTCTTGCGAGGCGTAAAAAGGAGGGATTTTGTGGTGCGGGTTAAATAAAAAACGGTGGTCAAAATGCGCTAGCAGTCTAAATGAATGGATTGGTTGGTCAATTGACTTTCGATTTGCGGTAGGATTTCATAAATAGTGTAGATTTTGTGGTTTATAAAGTATTGACTGACCTCATTGTTTTGCTGTCAACCCGTTTAGGACGATTTATCGTGCTACTCTAAGTTTAATGAAAATTTCCTAATTACCAATCTAAATGTCAAAGATTTAAATTTTGGTATTCTAATAATGAAAACGTCACTCAAGACTGGGTGATAAATAAATCTACTCACATATTTATTTCTTCATTCGTGTATATCCATCCCACAAAAACAAGAATTGTAAAAAACACCCAGATTCCAAATAATCGCTTTTTTGTCAATAGGTTGGTTGTGGGATTCTCCATGGCCCAGTTTGATATAGTGTAAAACTAGTACGGTACGCACCATCGAGTCAAACAAAATAGTTTGGTTTATTTTACTACCTGACCAGATTAAACTGCGACACCACTATAAAACGTCTATTTTCGGATAAACAGAGGGCATTCAATAAGTGGCATTGAAATGCCGAATTAATTAACCGAGTCATCGATAAACAGATAAAAACGAGGCTTTGTCGCTTTTTTTTATCAATTTGAGTTGAGGAGTTTACTATATTCGCTGTTTTATGAATACAAATTTTATTTATGATATCATCTTAGTCTTTGCGAAAATTCGATAAAATTTTGTGGCATTTATCGATGTATGACAACCAATTGTGTGTACACTAGTGTAGTATCAACCATGTAATAAAAAATATTCGATTGTTCAATTTATGTGTCCTTGATCTTGTCTGTAAATCGATAAAAATCGAACACAAACTATTATTATGAAGCCATTTCTAAAATGACTTCGTTCCATGCATTATGATGTCTTTTTACGGAAAAGAGTTACCAAAGGCTTCATCTGATTTGCATAATTATTTTACTATTTGATGGGCTTATTTGCACTTCTGTGCCATAGGTCAAAGATATTTGAATTCAAACATGCAACAATAAAAGAAAAAAAATACGGATCATAACTTGAAGACAAAAATAGTAACATCGTAAAATTGTCAACAGTTTCCAAATAAAGTCTTAATCTAATTCCGAAATAGGCCGAAATAAACGAGTCCCTTTCAAACCCGGTCTCGCCTTTTCACCGAGTTTTCAACGATGTCAAATTGAAATGTTTTATAAATGGCAGACGTCGCGCGCTTTTGATTTTAGATAAAAAAAATTGCCACAGATAACCAAAATGTAGTGTTTTGTCTATTATGATACAGTAACATTTTAGTAGTTCAGTAAACAAATTCTCTATAAATGATAAATATTCATTTACTTGTAAGAAATGCATAATAAACAGTAGAAGTTTATACGATTTGCTGATTGTACTTTTCTCATTTTCTAAAACATCGGGATGTGAAACAAACACCATTCGTTTTGCATTTAATAGGTCAATGGTCAGCGTTATATACACGTGCGAACTGACGAATTGTAGTGAGAATGTGGTCGTATGATTCCGAATGTCGTCTATATTTCATATAAGATCTATTTTACATGAGATGATTTTTTATCGGGAAATAGCAAAACAATGAATTTACTCTCACGCTTAGATTTGCCACTGGAAGACGACCGAAACTAAAAATATCGCAGAGAATAAACAACGTTCTAAATTTCTAAATTCAGACAATCTCTAAAAGATGGGAAATCTGGGACCTTGACATACTGAGCGATCTTTCCAAACCGACAATGGTCGAACCAACTTACAATGTCGTGACTCTTACACGTAAGAAAATATATCTTCTTTTAATCACACACACCCAAGCTCTCTATATACCCACTTCAAGCACTGGGGAATAAATTGCTTTCGACATGTTATTCGGTCTGTCGACTTGTTCGCTCGTCGGTGGGTTAGTAGACAAACAAAGACGCAAAAGATAGTGGTGTTCGTCAAGAAACTCATCTCAAAGTTAAGTCGACCATAATCTATTTTGTAGGATAAATATTTGTCGTGCTTTACAAAATATCAAGAGAAGCACACCAGAAAATATTTGTCTAGTCATTGTGGAAACAGAAAAATGGTGGACAGAAAACTATGTTGTTCCAGATTTACCAACAGAGACTTACAGTACTAACTGTAGAGAATCAATGACGGATCGCCGATCAAAAATTGACTGACCAGTCAATATATTCATTTAGACCGGGGTGAACTTTGAACTCCTATATTTATATTCAACAATTTTGTTGGTTTGGCAATTAAAATGTAGGAACAATATCTAGTTCAAGATATTTTCCTTCGCTGGTGTTAACCGAAATACAACAGACAGCCACTGTAGAGGCGACTTATTTGCTGGTATTTTGATATTTTTACTATCAAACATGAACACGATCTCAAGATAGACAAAATAGTTTGACTGTTGTGTCAAATAAATATCAACTGGCGAAAAAGATGGCCGGAGACATATATCGCTTGTAGCCAGCCTTATGTCATAGCTACAGCTTGACCCATTCCCACACACAAAATTTAGACTGGTCCAAATTGAACGAAGCTGCAGACGACAAATTCAAGATGGTTTTTTTTTTTTTTTTTTTCATCTTTTGGAATGGAAAATAATGTCGGTAATAAGAACATTTCTTGATACAAGCAATCTCTTCATTTTCCACAATATTTTCCGAAGCTTTTTTTTTTCTTGCGAGGCGTAAAAAGGAGGGATTTTGTGGTGCGGGTTAAATAAAAAACGGTGGTCAAAATGCGCTATCAGTCTAAATGAATGGATTGGTTGGTCAAATGACTTTCGATTGGCGGTAGGATTTCATAAATAGTGTAGCGACGTAGCAATGGAATATTATGGTGGATCTGATTTTAATCAGATTGTAATTTTACCATACGTCGGGTTACTGTTTCAAGTTCTAGCAAACGGTGTTTTACATTGACTCAAAATTTCTAGCTAGAACAAAGTACGGTGGCTTGTACGATGTCAGGTCAAAATGCCAAGGGTTAGAAAGGCCGGTTCAAAAAATTCCCACGATAAGAAGGATCGAGGTCCGAAAGCCCATGACCAGAAATGCCCACTATCAAATCGGACGAAAACGGCCGACTAAACAGTATGGTATTTTTCAGTATTTTGATAATTACCGTTTCCATACGTTTTATCTTAATGGCGACGGGTATATTGAGTTACATCCGACTATGTGTGTTTAAAGTCACAACTTAAGGTCATGTGATAAGCAATTTTGGGAAGAGGGTAGGCACCCGTTTCTGAGACACATTTCTATTTTTTCTCTCTTTTTTCACTGTTAGGCATATCAAATACTGCCGTGTCAATACCAGTTTTTGGTGGACTCCGTAAGCGTCCATTAATGTTACCCATTTAGGAAAATATAGGATGTTACTATGTTAGAAGAGAAGAAGTGCTCAGTATGTTCGATTTATTATTTTGCAAAACCTGGCCTCTCCAACCAACTATACATTTTAAATACGAGGATTTTATGTAATTCGTTGAACGCGTAGGCTCCTCTTAAATACGAAAACATCTACCATTAACCGGCTAAGCGTAGATGCTGTCACGGTTTCAAAAAATGCAGTCTTTAAATTATTTAGTGAGTAATTTGCCTTTTACTTTGAGAACTCAGCATACAAACTGTATACGTGAGTTACGTTTATTTAAAAATGTTATCATTATGTTGAAATAATCGTTCCAATCCATAACCAAAGGACAAATTTTTGGAGAAATTGCTTTGAGAGGCCAAGGTAGGGTAGAAAATATTGTGAAACAAGCAATTTCTGATTTTCTCACAATGTTTGCTTTAATGCAATTCTTGAGGGCGTAAAAAAGATTGTTTGGGAATGGGTTAAAGTTCTACTGGATTGTGGAAGGATTGAAAAGATATCAAAAATATCTCATTTGTTTCGTGCAGATAATAATTCCAAACTAATATTGCTAATCTAATATTGTCTAAGTTTCTTGAATGATATCTTAATTATTTGTGGAATGTCTTCGGAAAGGATAATCTCGAAAATGAAAAAAAAGTAGTTAGACTGCGATTAAGTGAATTTGGTTTAACGCGACATTCAGTAGTATTTATTAACCGCGGTTGGCAGGTGCACCCAACCATGGCTTCCTGTCATTTTTCACACGAGTAACATGTAAAACTGCAACAATAAATTTGGGTCATTACATGTGTAGCTGCTCAGCAAACTTTATAGGTAAATTACTTATATTTCCATCGGCGAAAGACAAATGACGCGTATGACAATGGCTTTTTTAAAACTTTTGATCGTGCCTAGGACTCTAGAAAAGAAACAACATGTACTACATGTACTTTTAAACAAACCAGGCTAGGCAAGAGGTTATGCTTACAAAAGATTATCTATATGAGAATTGGCAGTTTGTACACCAACACGAGCACATCACTCTACTATGCCAAAACGGACGCCCATCATCAGTACTTTCAGTGCTTTGATACTGTTCTGGATAAAATGTATTTATTATTTTAGCAAATCTTTATAGCAGCGAATACAATATTTTAGTTCAGTCCAGAGTAAAGGTAATTCAACCATCAAAAGACAAGGTATAGAACTACAACCGGACATAAGTGATATTATCGGAACTATCTGTTGTAAGGAGGCTTGTATACGGGCCAGGTATGTGCCTTAACAAGATGATAACACGTGATCCACATACCTACACCATAGAGCTATACAGCTACTTGGAGATAACACGTGACTTTCTCCAGAACAAACGATGAAAGCTGAACCAGCTCCAGGATATAGTTTTGGGTTTGATTGTTTGTTTAAGCTTATTAACCCTCTTCTGTACAAACCCGAGATTTTACGTCGCTGTGATTTTAAACTTGAGAAAACATTGTTGAAAAAGGATGAATTGCTTGTAACAAGCAATTTCTCTTTTTCAAATAATATTTTCTACCACATAGGATGGTTTCATTTCAAATTGAATCCAATTTTCATTGGCGTCTGCAACCATTTTCAATTTGAACCGGTCTAAAATAATAAAACAACAACAACAACAACAAACAAAACAAAGCAAAAAAAAAACAAAAAACAAAAACAAAAAAACGGGAAAGGGTCAACTAGGAGACACGAACTACTACTGGCTGCTTATTTCAAATATAAAAATGATCTTTGATAACTGTCACTGACTCTCACTATTGCTAAATCCTCACACTAATGGTGAGATCCAGAGTGAAGACTATGTTTTCTAGTGTAGGTAATCTACCAATCGCCGCCCCGCCCACTTACTCCGTTACTCCCATTGACTCTAACTTCTATATAAAACGGCTTTATGTTTTCAAATCTATAGCCAGTTGCATGTAACAACAGAGTTACATGCTGAATAAGCTGTAGTTACGATGTTAAACTCACATAAACAACAACAATGTTTTACACATATATCAGAATTCAAAGCTCAATTCCGGGCTGAATGAATGATTTGATTGGCTTTTGTTTTTTTCTTCGATTGACAGCCGCGATTGTTCGATAGGAATGATGGAACTATTTATAAGCTTGACATAGATGCTTGACCCATTCCCACACAGTTTGGCTTATTGACGCCCCCCAAAAGTAAGTTTTTGAAACATGGTGAATATCCAAGAAATTTCTTGTAACAAGCAAATGCTTCATTATCCACAATGTTGTTCACAATAAATGACAGATACTGGAAAAAAAAAAAGAAAAAAAAATAACCTAAAAATCTCGTCTGCAACTTCTTTCAGTTTGGACCAGTCTAAATTTTGTCGTCTGGTAATGAGTTTAAATTATTCAAATTTCTAAGACACGGTCATGAATGAACAAGAGAATACTAATAAACTAAGCTAGAACTAATGTATTATTAGATAGATTGAGACGAAAGCAGTAAGGTAATGTAATCGTTTTCGATAAACCAATCAATCAATCGACCAAGAAAGAAAGAAAGAGAGAGTCAGACAGAGAGATATAGAGAAAGACAGAGATACAGGGTTATATATAGAGAGAGAGTCAGACTGAAAGATAGATGGATAGAGAGAAAGACAGAGAGACAGAGACAGGGACAAAGAGAGAGACTTTACACGCGATGATTTACAGCTAGAACAGACATGGACTATCAGTAAGACCTTTTGGACTTTCAGTTTGGACCAGTCTAAACTTTTTACCTTTTGCCTTCTTACTTATAGATTTCTAACAATCTTGTTCATATAGAAATATCGATAAAAATTTGGTTCCATCCCTTCACCTCCAAATCTCTCGTTTAGCAAAGTACCGATACTATTTTGTGAGAGGTATCCGAAGAATAAGGACATTCAGCTTCAATAGGTCTATGCTCATTTCGGTCCGTAAAGACACAGATCTTTTCAAATATGTGACTTTCAGTTGTGACTACTAATTTTTCGGATATGCCAATTGACCAACCGTGGCTGTCAGTCAAGGAATAAATCGACCAATCATATTATTCATTTAGATAGTCAGTGAACTTTGAACTCCTACATTGGCCGATATTAATGTGAAACATTGTGGTTGGTTTGGCGACTCAAACTTCGTAACTACAGCTTATTCAAGCTATAGCTACGACGTTTAAGTCGTCAATCAACAATTTTATTTCGTGTAACTATCCATAAATTTTATAAAACGCCCTTTAATATCGAAGTGGAAATTACTGTCGGAGTAAGAGGCAAGGCCAGCGTTCGGTTAGTTCCAAGAACAGCGCAGAAAAAAAAAATAATCACGGCTTATTGATTAAGCTCATTAATGCCCGACGTCTGTTAATTTAGAGATTAACATTAGGTTCTAGTAATGTATCGACTTGCAAGGAACAGTCAAGTTAATAAAGCTGTTTAATACTTACGGTCTCCAATGATCGATTCGATCAACGTGATCTCGTAGAATGGGATTTGCCTTCCTGTATCAGTTAACGATAGATCAACACACTACCACAAAATGTTAATTCAAAAAGGAAAATATCATGAGAAAAAACGACATGCTAGTAAATATCATATTTTCCTTTTGGAACAACATTTTCTATCTTTCTTATATTCCCAATCTTCAATCATTGGATGTCATGGGTTCGATCCCCGGCGGTGGCATATATCCTTTCCAACACCAATGGGTGGATAAGCGTAAACCTAAGTTGGATAGCTGCTGGAGTCTAGGACAGGATGTAGTGGTAGTACTGGGTACTGGTGTGAGAAATACCAGGGATCCGTTAATAGGTGCTCCAGCCGCCGCGATATGACTGAAATACTGTTTAAAGTGGCATTAAACCCCATTTAATCAATCAGTCAACTCTCATCTAAACTTTAGGATTTTATAACGTCCGTTAACCCCTTTTAATACGTACCAGTCTTATTTTTCTGCTTACAAAGGATTTAAACGTTTTTTTTTTTTTTTTTTTTGAGTTTTCCAACAAAAACGATTTTTGGCGCCGCAGAATGGTTTATTGATAGTTGTAGAGAAGGAGATGTTATGATAGATACCTTTACTGTGTGTAGGCTCCTTAATTTGTGTATGTCGGTATGGATAACCAGGGAGTTATAGTGATTTGAAGTGCGGTTCTGTTTATTAGAAAAAGTTCGTGAACTGTACAAGGTGGTAATTTGACTTGAAATTACGACATGTCTGGTTTGACCGAACTTTTTTGGAAATAATTACTGGTACTTGATTAGCGAGATCACCATTTATAACGAGATGTTAAAATGTTAAAAAATATTCTCTGAAAAAACACATTACATTTGAATGGTTTTGGCAGGCAAACTCTTTCTATAGAACTCTAAAAAAAATTTTTTTTCATTTCAGTAAGGTGAGAAATAAGGGTGAACTTGGCACAGCTTACCAGTTTTATATTGAGTACATAAAGAAATGAAATTAAAAATATTCTGTCCTGAATTTACCTGCTACATTGTAGAAATGATATTTGAGTGGAAATGTCTTAGATTTCTAAGAGTTTCTGATTTGGAGGGAAACCACGGGCTTTATATGCGAGACCTATCAGTATAATATTTTAAATAAAAACGAGATACGTATATGGAAATGTTGAGATGAGTTTTATTTGGGATAATCAATGAGTGCAATAATCCCAAATTTCTTCTGTAAATTGTAATTGGGTAAGACACATGGGCTTTGTTGGTAGGGCTAATCAGAACTTTAATGGTGCGTAATTCTTGGAACTACTTATACAATTAAAAAGCCTTGTGTATTTCAGAGCCATATCAGAATTAAAATCATAAAAAGGAAGTAGATTTTCATCCAGTATGACGACCTTGACCCCTAACCTACTTTCTGACATGTTCATTTATTGTCATTATGTCTAGCACTGTATGGTGTCAGAATATTTGTTGGAATGAGACTGAATTTTATCTTGCATCACATCGAACCCTCCATTTCTGACGTACTTCATGGATCTTTTTAATTATTAACACTAGGGTTATTTCATCTCAAAATCAATAGTAAATTGTGATTGAATGAGTTTTTCATCTATCAATCTGTTTTGCCTTGGGCTTTGACCTTTTGCTTACTTACTGATAGATTTTACAAATAGATAAAACCTGTTATACCCGAAATAAAGTATAAAAATCCTTACATCTGGTGTCAATTGTAAGCCTTTTCATTGACCCTTGACGGTGACTTGACCCACTCTCCGAACTTGTCTAAGACTGTACTATGTAAAATGATGGATATTACAGCTTACATCGTGATGAACTTTGAACTTTGGTCTACTTTCAAAAGTCAAGCCAAACACGGGATCATGAAGTAATAATCCTTCATTTATCTGGAATAATCCTATGATCGAGAACTGGATAACCCTACTGACAGGGATCTAGAATTCTCAATTTGTTATTTGATCGGATAATTACATGATAAGCTGAAAAGTTCTGGTCATAAGTTTTTCAACAGCCAATTCATTTGACGTCATTAACGTTACTTTAAGGTAAATGGACGTATGACGAGTCATGTTCGAAATCATGCTTTCAGTAAATCATCCCAGGAAAGTTAAAAGATTTCGGAGTAACAGATTATTCAGTCGAAGGAGTCTTTCTGAAAGGGGTCTTGAAAAGTAAGGGAATATACGGTGTCCTACCATTCAGCTTTACTCATCAATAGTAAAATTATTAACTGTTTAAATTATTTAAAAGATGAAGAGAATCAATTTTGTTTTCATGGAGGTATAATTTAATTTATAGCTTCGTCTATCAAAAACGAGCGTTCTGATTGGTCCAAAAAAAGTATTCATAACTCAAAGAACCAAATTTTGAGCATGCAGCGACTTCTGTATGCTACCGCACAAAATATTCTAATACAAAAAGGTATCAAAATTTGTAAAGCTTTTTGGTTTTTTTTCGCTTGATGCTATTAAATTATAAGAAATGAAGAGAATATTTTTTGTTTTCATGGAGGTATGAAGCGAAAAACTTAATCACACAATGTATGAATCTGCTTCTCTTCATCTCTTCAATGTACAAAAAAAAAAAAAAAAAAAAAAAAACTAATCGCACTGTATGAATACGCGAAGTGGATTCATAAATAAGTGTGATTAGGTTTTTCGGTTCATATCTCCATGAAAACAACAACAAAAAAGCTTTTGATAGACGAAAATAAAAATTAAATTATTTAAACATGAAAATATTTCGTTAAAATGTGGTTTCAAAAAATAACGAACCTGGCTGTCTCTGTAATCTCTGCGAGTCTAAAATTAAAAAAAAAAAAAAAAAAAAAATGACAATGACGCGAAATCTAATGATATTGCAATGACAAACACTCAGTCATGACCAGAGAGTTTCACTTAAAGTGACTGACATACGTCCGTCCGTTTGATGTCTTGAGAATCAAAATTGGTCGCCTAATTATCCTAACTAGTTATTATAAAGTGTATCTTTCGCCCAATTTGTTTTCGTTCTTCGTAGTTAATAATTTCTTTAAGAAGAAGCGACTTTGGAAAGAACCGTCTGACCACAATATAACAGATAGCCGCTGTCAACCAAAAATAGTTTTTAAACTGCGACATTTAAGTGAAGAATTATTTTGTACTTATGGCGTCTAGGTCATCAAACAGGGATTGCCATTTACTCTCCGATCAAATATTAAAGCACTTCGTTTGATGATCAAATAATTGACTTCTATCCACCCATCCACCCATCCATCCATCCATCCATCCATCCATCCATTCATCCGTACATCCATCCATCCATCCATCCATCCATCCATCCATCCATCCATCCATCCATCCATCCATCCATCCATCCATCCATCCAATGAAATTAAATATAGATGGAAATTACACTGACTTATTGAAGGCGTGGTTTTTTAATGGCGTTTCTGAGCATGTACTAAGTTCCAGATATATCTATTATCTCTTTAACAGAGGAACGTCAAATAAAACAGGCGCGAGGTTACGTTGATCAGTTATATATTTTTCTATGAAAGATCTTGCAACATCCAGATGCTTATCCCATCAGTAGTTTGATTCAAACGTAGATTTCCCTCGACGAAATGACGAATTCAGTACATATATAAAGCTCATATTCTTGTCTTCAAATAACTTTGTTTGCAGCGTAGATGGTATCATTTACATTGGCCGAACACTTGACAAAGGGGACAATACAGACAGTCCCTTTCCAAACTTTCCAAAATATATTCATTGTCTACACCCACCCCCCCAAAAAAAAGAGAGAAAGAGGAGAGAGAGAGAGAGAGAGAGAGAGAGAGAGAGAGAGAGAGAGAGAGAGAGAGAGAGAGAGAGAGAGAGAGAGAGAGAGAGAGAGAGAGAGAGAGAGAGAGAGAGAGAGAGAGAGAGAAACAAACAACCGTAAAGCAAGACTACTGAGTAGGAAAGAGCTGTCAGATAAAACATGGCGTCGACAAGACGTTCGCGACATTATTTCAAACATTCATCCAGTGTGAGGTTCTGCTTTTTGCTTTTGTAAATCTTGATTACGCAAATGAATTATTTACAGGCTAAGTTCATAGGAACCTTATTACGTACTCAAAATCAGATCATAAACATTTCAAATTGGGCTAGATTATATAATACCCTTTAGCAGAACGATGTTTAATTTCCCTCCCTTCACACGAAGTCAGTATATAGTGGGAAGTACAATGTATGGTGGTATATAACTGCTATCTTCTACAAGATAAATTAACACGAAAAAATGGCGGATGACACGTTATTTTTCATGAAAACTATCGTTTTTTCAAGATACCAAACGATAATTATCTGAACGAGAGTTTTGTTAGTGCTCTGGAACTGTTACCACTTACTTGATAACTTTTCGTGTAAAAATGGCGGATATCAAGGGTTTTTTCATTATTTCTTTTTTTGATAATTCAATCTCGTCAAGATATTATATAATTGATTTTACTAAAATTTTGTGGGGTTACTACTGCCACCAATTTAAATATAACTCATGCACCAAAATGGTTGGTATCGTATAGTTGACTAATTAAATTGATATCTTTTCATGATGTATGTAATATTTCATGAAAAGTTTGATGTTTTCCATAAACCAACTAAAATCCGCCATTTTCCCCCGTAAGTTATCAGGTAATTGGCTGCAGTTCCAGAGCACTAACGCTACAAAGTCATCTTAACTTGATAAAATATAAGTTAACCTGAAAAAGAACAATTTTTCGTGAAAGTTATTCTATACATATATGTATATATATATTTTTGTTAATAGGGGATTAGAGAAAGAAAACAAAATACCATCGCAATTTCTTTCTAAAACACCAGATCCCTGAGGATGCAAGAATACTAAATAGTTTAAATAAATGTGGGATAAATTAATTCAAACAGTTTAAAATATATAGATTATCAAGTTATAACCCTAGCGCTTTCGAAACTAAAAGTTTCTTCATCAGGGGTTCAATGACAACATCATTATATTTATTAATATATTTATATAATGTTTAAATTAATATCGGGTAAGGAAGCAGAAAAAAAAAATGATAATAGGAAATTTGAAGGTTTTTCCCGAAAAAATGGAAAGTAACGAATGTTCCAACCTTTTTCGAATGTCTGGTAAGTGCTATCATTTAAATGCCAGCAGAGCAACGGCTTAGTAGGGCTAACATTCCGGTACTGACATAAACGTAAGATTGTAAAAGGGAAGAGCGCTATTATCAATATATAACGATCTTGTTACACGCTTAATAGAATAAATCTGGGAATTAGACGGGACTGCATTAAGATATTAAACTAGGTTTACAAATTTCGAAATCAATTTACCAGGCGTGGGTTTTTAATGGCGTCATTAAAAGAATTAACGCAGTCTGCCGTAAATGTTAAAATAAAGGATAATTATCTTCCAGTGCAATGGGTATGAAATAACCTTGAGTCCGAACTAGAAACAACAACAGCAACACATAGGACTTAATTGACAGATCGCTGACCCCTTCAATTGAGCTCCAACAGGAAGTAGATATAAATCGACGTTATTTTGCAAAAATTATGGCCAGTCACATGTAACAAAAAAAAGAGTAAAATTATTGGTTGGCGACCTAAACGTCGTAGCTACAGATTGGAAAAGATGTAGTTATTACCTTTAAATCGTCAAAACAACATAACAATCTTCTCATAATTTTCGGTCAATGACGGAGTTCAAACTTCACTCCCAATCTAAATGAATGATTGGATTGGCCGATTGATTCTTTGATTGATATCCTCGACCAGCCAAAATTATTCGATTTAGATTTGATGTAGTATCTTTGCAATTTCTTCGTTGTCAACATTGTCTTCCAATTTTTCCCTTGATGCGTCAGAAAGCGTCATTGAGTGGGAATGGGTTAAGCAGGGGAACGCTTTCTCATCGGCACTATTTAGTTTGTTTCATCTCGATCTAACTCAGAATTTTGAAACTTAAATAATCGAAGCACGACAACTTAATTAAATAATATCTACAATATACGCGTGTTATAACCAACAAAGGATTTTATCTACGATTCAAAGCTTCTGAAAATGTCTTTGATTAACAGCCTAACTCGAAATGCACCTGGATGGGAGAAAATTTGGAGAAATAATCTTTTTTAGTGGCTGAATTGAGATTACGCTTTAAAATGCATTTTGAAAGTTTGTAGAAAGAAGAATATTATCAATTTAAACTTGATCATTTATAAGTTTATATATCGTTTCTTTGAGTACCAAAAACATCGCTAGTTGCTAGACGAAATTGAAATAACAAGTCAATTTACTTGTGAAATTTATGGAAAGAACTCCTTTGAACCCATTTCAACACAAATGACGCTTTTCGACGCCTCCGAGAGAAAAAAAAAAACTTTGGAATATATTGTGGAAAATGAAGAAATTGCTTGTAACCAGCAGTTACTTCATTATCCAGGATGTTTTCTACTCCAAAAGGTAAAGATCTTTAAAATTTACCAACAAAAAATTACCGTTTGCAAGTTCAATGAATTTGGACGAGCCTAAAATTGGGTTGTCTGGTAACGGACTAAATCTCAACGAATGCTGTTCAGAAAGGAAGTGTGAAATTCCGGGGAGGAAAAGAACCCAAAAGCTGCAATTGATGCTTTATAATTTAATATTGCTTCCTAGTTTAACTTTCTGTAACATTCGATCAAGGTGATTCATATTCTGATTTTTAAAAATGTTAACCGTCCCCTCAAAGTTTCGACGCTGTCCAGAGCGCGCGAAGAGCATGGGCTAATCAGGCTTGCAACTTCTCGATTCTGACAAATTTTCCGATTTGTAACTTGATCACATTTGTTACTATGTAGCTGTATTTAAAACACCCATCATGATTGATATGTGCCTTCGTCTGTGTTACCTGTATAAATCAAAAGTCTTACAAGAACAATTAAAACTGTATTAATTATGGACCACTGGACCATAAGATTTGACTATCATAAGTACTATTTCTACTGAATCCCTTTAGACATGACGCGTCATAATCTGTACCCAGACAAGGGTGCAGTCCAGGTGTTCCCTTCCCAACGAGGAATTGCAAATTACCATTCATGAATTTATTTTAGGTATCTGGCAAGAAACAGACTCATGTCAATAAAGTCGAGTTAAATCACAGCTAATAGTGCGGAATATTGTTAATTCTGCTTGAAATTACAGACTGGGTTATCGCATGACGTAAACGAATAAACTATAGAACTTGGACTATCTCTCTGGAAATCCAGGGATTTATTTTCGGATATTGTGTCATTTATTTAGAAAACCAATGATATGCCGATTCGTTAATTCTCTTTGTTGATACAATTTTACAAAATCGTTCGTAAATAAAGCAAATCAGTAATAACTTTGAGTGAAAGATGAGTTTTATTATTGCTAATGAAAAAATCACTAGAATCAAAGAAAAGTAATTTCTTTTTAATTACTAGTATTACATTGCATTATGCATTTTTTTCAATGATTACAAATCTGCAAGTATGCTCTTTTATTTTTGTCAGTTCTTATAGACATTTTGTGAGCATCTCTATGGCGGAATAAGTATAAAGACAACTTTCTTGAATAAATACTTTTGTTAGATATCATATTTAACATTATATCAAAGAAAATGTATCACTAGGTGAATGAAAATTGAATTATTTCGGATTTATTAATTCAGTGAAAAATGAATACCACACCAGACTCGGTGGATGTAGGTCAGAGACCCAAGTTTGAGATCACTCCACAGTCTATCAGTTGGATCACTGTGTTTGCTATTACGGCTGTTCTGTCTATTGCCGGAAATACGGTGGTGATATTGGTCTTTCAAGCTCGGTTCCCGAGGAAGAAATGCGACACGACATTAAAACCATATTTGATCAACTTGGCTGTGTCGGATTTAATAATGGCCGTGTTTTGTATGCCGTTTACCTTCATAGACGCGTTGTCTTCTTGGATATTTCCAGAAACAATGTGTTGTCTTGTGTTATTCTTTCAAGTGCTTGCCGTGTCGGCTAGTGTTTACACTAACGTTGCAATCGGTCTCAATCGACTCCGTGCTATTCTGTTTCCATTAAGATCTTTTTACACGTTAAGAACGTATTCCTGGATCCTAGTGATCATCTGGCTTGCGTCATTTGGTATGGCGTCCGTCCAGTTATTCGTGGGTCAGACCGTGGTCTACAACACCACAATACACTGTGGGGAGGTGTGGCCAACATCACAGGCTGCTAGGTCATATACACTCTCTATATTTGCTCTCATTTATGCTATCCCACTTGCTCTGTTAATTGGTACCTACGTAACTATTGGTGTGTCATTGTGGAGAAATCCGAGAAGAGATGAGCTATTGTCAAAGTTTAAGGTAAGTACGCATTTTAAGGAGAGTTCTATTTTATAAACATGTACATGTAAAAAAGACAAATCAAATCATTCATTTTGAAATTCACACTTCAACATTGGCCAACATTTACGTGAAACCTTTTAGTTTGTTTGCCGACTTAAACGTCGTAACTAAAGCTTATTCAAGCTGTAGTTGCGACGTTTAGGTCTCCAATCAACTATTTTCTTCTTTGTTACATGCTACTAGCCATAATTTTGCAAAATAACGCTGTTTAACTTGATGGAAGTGGAACTTCCTGTTGGAGTCAGTGTGAGTGGCTAGCGATCCATCCATTCCTTTTTTATCCTATTAAATTTTGATATGTTTTAGTAACAACGTTTTGTCTCTTACATTTCTACTGGATAATATTTGATCTGCTTGTATCGACATTTAATTATGATATACAGGAATTCGAGTATTTTTTTGAGGTAACAGTTCTCTTCCAAATAAAATTTGTGTTACAGTTAATCTTTACCTAATTACTGTTTTTATCGAGGTAACAGTGTAATAATCCAGTATGGTTTCTAGTGAAACAGATTTGACGCTCTCCTCATCTCATCATAGTGTTCAGTTTATTCAGTAACCCTTTAGTGTTTTTATCGAGGTATAAGTGTTAAATTCTAGAATGGTTTCTAGTGAAACAGATTTGACGGTTATATTCTAGTATGGTTTCTAGTGAAACAGATTTGACGCTCTCCTAATCTCATCATAGATTTCAGTTTATTGTAGTAACCCTTTAGTGTTTTGTCGAGGTATCAGTGTTATGATCTTGTGTGGTTTCTATTGAATCAGATTATACGCTCTCCTCATCTCATCAGAGATTTCAGTTTATTGTAGTAACCCTTTAGTGTTTTAATCGAGGTATCAGTGTTATGATCTTGTGTGGTTTCTATTGAAACAGAGTTGACGCTCTCCTCATCTCATCATAGTGTTCAGTTTATTCTAGTGACCCTTTAGTGTTTTTATCGAAGTATCAGTGTTATATTCTAGTATGGTTTCTAGTGAAACAGAGTTGACGCTCGCCTCATCTCGTCATAGATTTCAGTTTATTGTAGTAACCCTTTAGTGTTTTTGTCGAGGTAGCAGTGTTATAATCTAGTGTGGTTTCTAGTGAAACAGAGTTGACGCTCTCCCAATCTCATCATAGATTTCAGTTTATTGTAGTAACCCTTTAGTGTTTTAATCGAGGTAACAGTGTTATAATCTAGTATGGTTTCTAGTGAAACAGAGTTGACGCTCGCCTCATCTCGTCATAGATTTCAGTTTATTGTAGTAACCCTTTAGTGTAAGTGTTATAATCTAGTGTGGTTTCTAGTGAAACATAGTTGATGCTCTCCTCATCTCATCATAGTTTTCAGTTTATTGTAGTGACCCTTTAATGGTTTTGTCGATGTATCAGTGTTATATTCTAGTATGGTTTCTAGTGAAACAGATTTGACGCTCTCTTCATCTCGTCATAGTTTTCAGTTTATTGTAGTAACCCTTCAGTGTTTTTGTCGAGGTAACAGTGTTATAATCTAGTGTGGTTTCTAGTGAATCAGATTATACGCTCTCCTCATCTCATCATAGTTTTCAGTTTATTGTAGTAACCCTTTAGTGTTTTTATCGAGGTATCATTGTTATATTTTAGTATGATTTCTAGTGAAACAGAGTTGACGCTCTCCTCATCTCATAGATTTCAGTTTATTGTAGTGACCCTTAAGCCTTTTTATAGAAGTATCAGTGTTATAATCTAGTGTGGTTTCTTGTGAAACAGAGTTGACGCTCTCCTCATCTCATCTTAGTTTTCAGTTCATTGTAGTGACCCCTTAGTGTTTTAATCGAGGTAACAGTTTTATTATCTTGTGTGGTTTCTAATGAAACAGAGTTGACGCTCTCCTCATCTTATCATAGTTTTCAGTTTAATGTAGTGACCCTTTACGTTTTTATCGAAGTATCAGTGTTATGATCTTGTGTGGTTTCTAGTGAAACAGATTTGACGCTCTCCCCATCTCATCATAGATTTCAGTTTATTGTAGTAACCCTTTAGTGTTTTAATCGAGGTAACAGTGTTATAATCTAGTATGGTTTCTAGTGAAACAGAGTTGATGCTCTCCTTATCTCATAATAGTTTTCAGTTTATTGTAGTGACCCTTTAGTGTTTTAATCGAGGTAGCAGTGTTATATTCTAGTATGGTTTCTAATGAAACAGAGTTGAAGCTCTCCTCATCTCGTCATAGATTTCAGTTTATTGTAGTAACCCTTTAGTGTTTTTGTCTAGGTAACAGTGTTATAATCTAGTGTGGTTTCTAGTGAAACAGATTTGACGCTCTCCTCATCTAATCATAGATTTCAGTTTATAGTTGTAACCGTTTACTTTTTTTCATAATTTTAGACTTGTCCAATTTCAAAATTATAACTCAGAAAGTAACCATCGCAAATGATGGAAAATATTTTGGCAAAAGAAGAAATGTTTTCTTAATCAGGAATTGTATTGGAAAGGGTTAATCGAATAACAAATACTTTAGAAACAATGGTGGATACTAAAGCTTACAATGAAATCATAATCTACTGTCGACTTTCCATCTTAACTTATCAAGTGACTAATTCTAATCCTCCTGTTCCCACTACTTTCACATTTTCCTGGAAAAAAGTTTAATATATTAAGCTAGATTTAAATGACATTTGCAGCCTTTTTCGCATGGTAATGAGGTAACTAGGAAACACCTAAATAGCTGAAATAAAAGTTTTCATTTGGGCCAACGAAAGTGAATATCAAATGTGTTAGTTTGATTATTGTAAAAGGGTTCTGTTTTTAAAGCCGATTTGTTTTCATTATTTCTTAATTTTAGAACACCCTTTGAAATTACCTCTTGAATCATTAAGTTAGAACAATTAAGAGATGGGCTTAGTTTCCAATTAGTTTTTAATTACAATACTTGATCGAATGTGAAAAATAAGACTTACGAAATATTTTTGAATACACAAGGAGATGTAACAATTTGTATGGTACAAGGGATAGCCTATAATAGTGTCCGCTGATCCCCTCCTCTCTTTTCAGAATGAATTGCCTTTAGCGTTTTGTTACGCTTCGTACTTACTTTTTCTTTGTCAGCCGAGCACAGATCTGTCAATTTCGCTATGTGCATTCAATCCTCGTTTCGCGAGTTTGAGCCCCAGCTCGACCACCATTCATCCGACATTTGAAAATAGAAATTGCGGCATGCATGATTTGTCACTCACCAATGGGCGAACTAGTAGTGTGCCAAAGGTGATTTGACAACTGCTGGCTCGAAAAGATTATCGAGATTTTAAACGTGAGAGAATTAAGAGGAAGACATTGTTAGGTGAAACAATCAATTTTCTTTGTCAGTCCTTTTCAACTGAAGACTTACCTCTGTAAATCAAATAACTAATTTACCAGTCAAATCGTTCCAATTGTCCAGATCCACCTTCCAGATTACAGAGTAAATTTTGTACAGTTAGAAACTTTGTACCGAGCATCGATCCTGTACCTCAGATATGCTTAGCGAGCGCTCTACATCTCCTAACGAGTTTCAAGAAAATATCAGGAAAATCTCCGGAAAAAATCCACAAGAAAAAAATCTTGTTCTTCTCTTTGAGTCGTTTTTTGGATTAAAGTTGCACTTCTGCCTAGATCCCATGTTAATTGCATGAAGTTAAATGAGAATATTTGTAGGTTGTTACTTTTTACTATTAATATACAATTGAAATTGTAACAGGATATTTATTCAAATTTAAAAGTTTGAGTTAATTCTCAAATGAGTACGAAAAACTTTTTTAATCTCGGGGCCTTGCGTCAATCATTTTGAGTCGAGGGTTGAACTAGAATAATCTAAAGGATAGAAAATGGCGAGACTTCACTATTGCATAACAGGCCTATTTTTCCGCCCAATGACTTTTTTCTTATCAACATAGTTTGGGGAATAGCACTTCTTAGAGATTTAGACAGATTTTAAGGTACCATTTCACACTAGTTTTTGGGTTAGACATATTTCCCTTGACTGGTATACGATACTTTCAATGAAAACAGGTATGTGGGCTTTAGACTATTTTCGACGTTTATACGCGAAAATTATCTTACATGGTGTTACTCGCTGAAATCTACAATCATTTTTAAACACGTTTATATAATCTAAACGGTTTTTCTTAAAAGCACAATGAAATAGTGACACGTTGAATTCTTAAACACGTTTATTGAATTTCAGAAGACTTATTTCTGAACTTCCAAAAAGTCGCCAAATGAACATATTTTCATATACATTTAGACCTTACCAAAATCTTTACATATGCAAAAAATCGGGGTACCCAACCGCGCAATTAAAGTATCATCTAACCCCCACCCACCTTTAAAAAGGATAAAAGTATTTTCATAATATTTTTTCTTATTAAGCTTTCATGATGCTGTAATAGAAAAGTATGTTATGTATCTTTCTAAAGATGTTTATATGTTTCATTTCAGTAATTTATTTTATTTTGTAAATTAAAAAAGGTTCAAGTGATCAAAAACTCCGTCCGATTATTTTGCGTTTCGACCTTTGTAAACATCAAATAATTTCTTGATTGTATTAATTTCCGTTATTTCTTCAAACAAAGTTCCGCTACTAGAGGGAAATATTTCAGCCTACTTATAAATTTATGCAAAGAATTGAAAAGAAAAAAACATCATACTTTTACCCCAATTAGTCTATGATTTACCGTTAAAAATGCGGAACAAAAGGCGTATAGCGTCCTTGATGTCGAAAACACTCGAAGACAAGCAATTGGTGTCACTCATGACGTCAGTACGACATGTTGACGTCGTGACGTCTTTAAACAGCAAGTCACATGTTCCATTTGGGATATGACATCTTTGTATCGGTTCTAAGTATCAAATTTACTAACAAAAATTCATCGGTTTGAGCAATGAGAGCTATTGATGCTATTTCCGGCAAAGTCACTGCATGGTATGTCGGTTACCTAATCTTCATTTTCAGAATAGAAATTTCCTGTGATTTGAAGAGTTCATATGTATACTATCATCGGGCAACTGAATCATATTAGATATGAATAAAACTAGAAATAAAAACTTAGAAGAAATATATTGCTAAAACTTCTGGAGTTGAGGTTTAAAGCATGTCTTCAGAATTCATTTCGTAATCATATTCTATTTGGACAATTCTTAAACACGAAGGAAAATCTTTAAAATGAGATCTAATTAATGTAAATGTTGAAATGACCTGAAAGGTGCTAGAATGGACGAAGAGAAAAGATGGGACAATTAAGAAACGATTTTTACCTTCGTAACAAGATAGTATTTCTAAGACTTGAGATATACCAGGAATCCATTGTTAGATGCTCCAGCCGCCGCGATATAACTAAAAAAAATGTTAAAAGCGGCGTTAAACCTCATTCGAACAATAGTCCAAGCCTCGTTACAGGCTTGTGTTTTTATGCATACACGTTAGGTAAGCAAATTGTTACTGTAATCTAAGAATTCACCCAAAGTTATATTCTAATTAGAAAATAAACTGAATGCATATAATTATCAAAGAAGATATGTGCAAGTATTCTTCTTCATTATAAAATTTCAATTTCAAAAAGGGTTATATTCACTGCGTAACATTAAGGTCTATAATTAAACGCTATAGAGAGGAGGAAAAATTGACAAAAATAACGATATTTATAAATAGGTAAACATCTTAATGCATAAGTAAACATTTTTACGATGAAATGATTTTTAAGACCACATGTGTCATGTTAATCCTCATGATACACCCCAGAGTGTCAGAGACGATTGCAAACGAAAGAAACACCGCTTCACAATAACTACAAAGTATAAAACAACGGAAAGACATCATAGTATATATAATAATTGACGCCATTACAATAGCCGACACAGTTACAGATTTGAAGGGTCACTACATACAAGAATACATCACTACAGAATATGAAATCTGACAATAGAAAATAGAATATAATGCAACCAGAAGTTCTAAATTTCCCTTATTTTGTTTTTTGTCTTTCTAGTAACCTATATAAGGTATAAGTTTTTTTCAGTAGCACAACAGCAATTTCACCGAATAACGTATATAATTTCTTTTCAGTAATAAAACGGCAAATTCTCCTAATAAAATACTTTTCATTATCGAAATAGGCATTTCAACGAATAGCATATATAAACTTGTAATTTTCAATAACAAAACAGCCATTTCACCGAACAACGCATATAGATACTTTTGACTAACAACATGCATAGTCATTTCTCATAATAAGGTATAGACTTTCTTTTCAAGAACAGAACACTATTGAATTCAAGGCTAATGTTCCCAAATATACTTTTTACGGATAACAAGTCTACCGTGCTATCTATTGATCCAAGCTGGACCATTGTCAAGATTTTGTCGTTGAATAATACCCCGTAGAAAGTTTCAGTTAAAGAAGGTACAATGCATGGGTCTTTTTACAATGTTTGGCTTCCGTCGATTCGTTCTGCAGCCCCGTGAGAGTCTATCGTTGAGTTGGAAATTATAGATAAATAAAAAGCCTTTGATGATTCTTTACACCCCGTTATATGATATGGCTTGTTGATATTGCGAAACAATATCGTTATTATCCATAAAGCTAAAATTGCTTTTAACATAGCATACGTAAAAAATACCCCATGTCTGGTATCTTTTCTGTGTGAAAACTTGTGATGTTTCAGTTAAAAACAAATAAATAAAAACTTGTTGCTGATAATGAACCACTTCCTATAAAATCATGGGTTTATATAATATAATTACATTGTGTCCCTTACAAATAGTGGTGAAAGGAGCGCTTCACACTCCATTGATTTGTTTAGGCATCAATGCTACAAAGATCATAGTGTGTGTTTCACATCGAAAATGTTACACGTCAAGAAGAAGCGCGTTTGTGGCACTACGAGACTTGGGATGAGTAGATGGGTGGTTGGCTACTTGATTGAAATTTACTTAAAAGATAAATTCGAATACCGCTTCGTACTTAAAAAGTTAAAGACTGATCTCAAAAACAACTGTTTCCTACTGAGATAATAATAATAATAATATCTTTATTTCATGAAGGTAAAACAATAAGACAATCATTTCAAATAAAACAATTTGAAAATAAATCTTTTTTACAATGTTGCCTTCACTGAATGAAAAATAAGTGAATGTGATGATTTAATAAAAAATGATACCACGCCCTAACCATGCTGAAAGAACAATGACGTAAAAATGATGACATATTATGAAATTACGATAGATGGGTTTGATGGGAACAAATGAAAAGAATAGATGCATTATTAAATTCTTGGACAGTCACACCCTGTACTTAAATGATTTAGATAATTTCTTCTTTGTCGATTGATTTGTTTAATAGCAGATGCTGTTTGAATTTGTTTTTGAAGCTAGATAACGAAGTTGAACTTCTAATTGAAATAGGGATTTCATTCCACACACTCATGCTACAGTATGAGAAAGATCGTTTCTTGTACAAAGTTTTATATTTCAAGTGTGTGATGTCACTATGTGCAGCTGATCTTAAGCTATAGTTAGTGTTGTTACAAAATGAAATGACCTCATTCATATATTCTGGTGATAGGTTGTTATAACACTTAAAAATTAAAACACCAGTGTGATAATTACATCGTTTTTCAAAAGTCAACCAATTTAGTTTAGTAAAAAGTTCAATAGATGGTGTTCTAGGCGCAGAGCCCAAAATAACGCGAGCTGTTCTTTTTTGGAGTACAGATAATTTAGAGGTCCTATATTTAGCACTTTTCCACCAAACTGTACAGCAATAGTCAAAGATAGGAAGTATATACGAATTGTAAAATAGTTGCTTCATTTCAAGAGTGAGATAGTTCGAAATTCGTTTGAGCAAACTAATTTTACTGTTAATTTTAGAGGTAGTTTTGTCAATATGGATATTCCAGGACAGATGTTTGTCAACATGTACACCCAAGATCTTATGAGACTCAACGACTTCAACGCAAACGTCATTTATTTTCAAACCTAACTTAATATTCTTTAATCTATATTTTGGTCCGACAAGCATACACTTGGTTTTAATTGGATTGACAAGCATGTTATTATTTGAACACCATGACAGTATAGATTGCAAACTATTTTGTAGGCTGGTTTGTATTTCATTAATGTTTACTCCAGACTTATACAGTGTCGAATCATCTGCATATAGGTCTAAGCTTGAGTCATTAATATGTAAACCAATATCATTTATGTAAATTAAAAACAGGAGCGGCCCTAACATAGAACCTTGTGGGACACCGCAATATATAGTACGTGAAGAGGAGAAGTTGTTATTATTCTTAACATACTGTTTTCTGCCAGATAAGTAAGATTCAAATATTGCTAAGGAATTCATCGAGAAGTTGTGTAACCTTAACTTGTATAATAGAATTTTATGATCTACAAGATCAAATGCCTTCTTTAGGTCAATGAAAACCGAACCAATGATTTTTCCTGTATCAATTTCTTTTGACCATTCATCAATCAGTCGGATAAGTGCAGTTTGACAAGAATGTTTTTCTCTAAAACCTGACTGGTGCTTAGCTAGTATATTATTTTTATTCAGGAATGATAATAACTGTTTCGATAAGTGGCGTTCAAAGATTTTTGAAATAGTCGGCAATATAGATATTGGCCTGTAATTATTTGGATCTTTCTTATCGGAGCCCTTATGCACTGGAAGAACATACGCTTCCTTTAAAACATTTGGGAAAATGCCCTTTGCAATACTGTTATTGATAATAGAAGTTAATGGTAAAATTATATGATCGCCACAAGATTTCAAAATAGTGGCACTGATACCATCAATTCCAGTTGATTTGTTTTTGTCAAGATTGCGTATCATTTCACATACTTCAAAAGGTGTGATAAAATTTATTTCAAAAATTTGCCCTTTCAAAATATTCTTTAAATGTGATTGCAAGTAGGAAAAATTGGCTTCGATGAAATGTGACTTTTTTACAATATTTCAAACATCGATGAAATGATTATTGAAAGAGTCTATAATATGCTGTGCTCCTCGGATACAATTGCCATTAAAAATCATTTCAGCAGGTAATGGGACAAGATCAGTTAATAAATTGTCATTGTTTTGTATTTTATTTAAGTTTTTCCATAGATCTTTACTACTTGTTCCTTTATTAATGGCATTATTATAGAATTCTTTCTTGTTCTTACGAATGAGATGCACTACTTTGTTTCGCAAAGTTTTATACTCGTCCCATTTTTTATATTTATGACAGCGATCTCGTTCGTACATTACTTGTTTTACCTCGGTATTTATCCATTCGGGTAGATGGTCACTTTTTACACGTTTTGATTTAATTGGGGCATGTTTAGATAAAGTACCGTTTAAGATATCGTAAAATAAAGAAAGAGCATTTTCTGGGTCATGCTCAGTTTCAATTAAATGAATCTCTGAAGCAATTAAATCATTTTGAAAATCGACCACTGAAAAGTTTTTGAAACTTCTATACGTAATAACTGAAAGGCAATTTTCTTTAAGGCGCATGTTTCTTACTTTTCGCGTCATACAAACTGGAAAATGATCGCTAAGTGAAAGAGGCGAAACAAATATTTCTGTCACTCTGTCAACTCGATTCGTATAGATATGGTCTATAATTGTGGAAGATGTTTTTGATATTCGAGTTGGTTCGTTAACTATTTGTGAGAGTCCGTATTTTAAAGTAAATTTTGACCACTCATTACACTCAAAGTATTTCTTCTCTGATAAAAAGTTAAAGTTTAAGTCACCAATTATGTGAAATTCAGTGCAGTATTCATCTGCTTTCTGTTCCTGCAAATCAAATGAAGATATCCATTCTTTGTTGGATTGTGGTGGCCGATAAACAAAGCACATTAAAAAAGATTTAGAGTTTTTGTAGCTTATTTCAATCCATATAGATTCTATATTCTCCGATTCTAAATCTAACCTACGGTTAAAGGGGATGTGATAAGATTAAACTCTTTGATATTTGATCGTTGGATAGCAAAGACCTTTTCGATAGGGCGAAAGATCGTTATTACCCCCAAAATAATGTAACCACAGCTTAATGAAATCTAAGGGTACGTCTCGCATGTTCGGGCAAATTACCAAACCCCAATCCGAAAAATGTTCTCCAAATTAAGGCCAGGGGTGCAACAATTAACAGATGCACTTATGTTGATTAGTGGTACACACTTAGCGTTTATGTATAACAAATTAAAACAACTGTATATGCAATAGAACAATTAGACGTGGTTTTCTATTCTTGATGGTAAATTGTTAAGATTGAATGATTGAACGGGGTTTAACTCCACTTTAAACCGTATTTCAGTCATATCGGCGCGGCTGGAGCACCTAACCATATATTCATGGTATTTATCAATACAGGAACATCGTGAATTATACAAAGTGAATGAAAAAATCGTGAAATGGATAAAGTGAATGAGTTAGGATCGAGTTTTGAATTGAATGCAAAAATAATGATTAACAAGGTTTGAATAAGATGAGCGGACTGAATGAAATGAAAGAAGAAGTTGATGCGATACAAACGCCTCCTTACCTGTAGTAATGTGTATTTGGAAACTAAATTGATATATTTTTTAAATATAAATGAGAGCAAACAGCGGATCTCTTCAATGCAGACATGTGCTGTCTTTTGTAGTCTAATCACCTACACAAAATTAGTATAAGCAGTTCTACTAAACTGTAGTTACAAGGTTCGGTCACTCAATTACAATGTTCATCTCACAGATGGCTAGGTAAGTTAAGTGTAAATAGATTATATAAATTTTGATAGTTGGTTCAAAGGGTTCGTAGTTTCAAAAGCACTCAAAGACTTTAAAAAAGGAAGACCTAATCCCCTAGAGACCTATTTGTTAAGAAACCTACAATCTTCATTTAGACTTACCTTGAAATGAAACATGAATAAGCATGGGACTAACAAGTACACTCCGCATGCAGAACTTTCTTTTTTATATGTGTGGGGTGGGATTCTATAAAACGTCGAGGCAGGAGAAGATTGATCGTATCTGAAGCGATTAATATTTTTAAACGATTTTCATTTTCTTCCCGTCAAGACAATGACATAACTGAATAAGTTGTTATTTATGTTTTCAATTGTAAGAGAATTTCTCAAATTAATATTGTTGATTTATTTGAGAGACATGTCTTTCTTAGGTATTGACCTATTACCCGAAGGTAAAATTTTAGACTGGTCCAAATTGAAAGAAGTTGCAGACGACAATTTATGAAATTTCAGACTTTCTTTTAAATTTTTTGTATAGAAAATATTGTGTTAAATGAAGACATTTTTCGATTTGCACAATGTATCCCCATATATTGATTTTTCTTGTTGGGTGTCAAAAAGCGTCACTGTGTGGGAAAGGGTTAATTCATTATAAATCAACCTTTTTGGATAGTTCGGCCGGTAAACTTAATGTTAAGTTGTCATTCGGGCATAGAAAACATATTTTTTTGTGCAAATAAGAGCCGTCAGAGACGGGTTATGGCTAGGCCGACAAGTGTTGGTCACAAAAATAGGATTTAAATTGACCCAGGAAATAAGGTTGAAGCAGATGGATGGAGTAGATTATACTCCTTTTTTTTCTCTTAACCCATTACAAGACAGCAAAATTTTAAACTGATCCAAATTGAAAGCGGTTGCAGACGAAAGGTTAAAGTTTATGAAATGTTGGATTTCTTCAACTTTCTGAATAGAAAACATAGTGGGAAATGAAGAAATTGCTTGTTACAAGCAATTTCTTCATTTTCCAAAATGTTTTCCTAACCTTTGCTTGAGGGGCATCACAAGGCGTCCTTGTGTTGAAAAGGGTTTAAGTTATAGTTATTTTGTACAGTACTTCTCCTCACTGAGTTCTGAATGTATTTATCCTTAAAGCTACACAAAGAGATATATCTCGTATTAAATAGTCATGAAAATGTCTTACTTCGGGTTGGAGTATTGAATATGAAAATAGCATTGTGTAGGGTTTTTTTTTTCATAAAAATAACAAAATCAAAACAACAACAACAACAAAAAAAAACCCCTCAATATCAATGAGGACTTTTAAGATATTTTGTATTTGATTTATAACTAGAATACTCACAAACAAAAAAAAAATCAGATAATTTTAAGTATTTAATTGGAAGATATTGTGAGAAAAACTTATTATTACATATTTAACTTATTTTCCGTGATGGAGTCTTAAATTGGAAATTGCATATAGTGCAATTCTGCATTATTTGATTTATAACTTGAATAAGAAAATATAAAAGAAGTCTCATTTCATTAGAGGAAATTGAAGAAAAGCTTATTTTTACATTAAGTCCCCATTTTCCATGACACATTAATCTAAGATACGGGGAAATGGTATCTGGAAAAAATTGCTAGGAGTTCATATATGAAGTTTCATGAGATTTGATCCATGTGTTTTTGAGAAATAGTTTTTGACGGACTGAAAGAGAGACATATAGAGCTTTCATACATCATGGTCATTTTACCTTGATACATTTTTGTACATTTCAAACATCGTATGGTCTACGGCATCAGGTTTACTACTTAAATTTTAAATTTCCTTAAATTATGACAGTTTCATTACAGAAGAAATTAAAGAAAAACCTTTTTTACATTAGGTCCCCCCCTTTTTTTTCGTGCAGCCTTAAACTGAGAAACGGGGGAAAAGTTAAAATATTCCAAATTTCATCCAATTTGGTCGTAGGTTACATGGAGAATCGGCTTCGGACGGACGGACGGACAGAATGAAGCACGGTGGCATAGCGTGTTGACTATATGCTCTCCCGATCTTTATTTCGGGCAGCGTAATGTACGGTTTTAAAACATTTTAATACACAAATACGTCGATAATACGTATGAAGAGCCTTGCGACTTACTAAATCTGCTTTATGAATTTAAGTGTACTGGGACTTTAAGCCTTTGCGGACTTTTTATCCTGACTTCTTCTTTATGACAAGAAGGTTGCAACAAACTATGTTGATACCAATATGTCGTAACGACAGCTTAAATGATCATCTTCCGCTAACGCTATCTTTAATAAGACACCTGTTCAGATATAATCATAAGACAAATACTAAAGATTTAACATCGTTATGGAAGAAGATATACCTCTGATTTCTTTCAATCTTTAATTCGATCAGACCTAACTAGCTATTTCTAAATTTTACGACTCAATACACATGGTTATCAGACACTAAATAAATTTCTTGGTCGTTCCAATTGATTCATCCCGAGATTTCTTTCATGCTAAGTAAACCTGTGAACTTGATAGTCGGATCTCGACCCGCTTTACCTTACATGTTTCAGCGTTCAGTTTCGATAACATTTCTAGATGGACCTTAGTAATAAAAGATACAGAATTAGAATTTTATAAGCAATAACCCAAACTGATCCAATTTATAATGATGGTTATAAGACTACTAATAATAATCATCATATTAGGTCAAATATTATCGAGAACACTCGTTGTTTTTGTACCAGTGTAATATAAACCATATTTGGTATTTCAAACCGTTTTACTGAAGCCCGAAGTAAAGAATCAGATCAAATTCTGGATCAATACATGCTGATCAGAGTCGTCACTATGTGCTCCGAGAACACAACAAGAATCATATACCAATAATATTTACATAATCTTATAATTTGGGACGAAAAATTCACAATGAAATTCCTTAACATGCATCTGGCCAAAATTATCAGTCGGTACTTGAAGATAATTCATCATTGGATAATCCATGTATCGATCCCGCCACCTCTTACATGCAAAGCGAGCTCTATACCACTTGAGCTAATTCCTCATAAAGATGATGATATTTGTTACTCAAAATGTTCCTGAATCTTTAAATGATCCGTTACATGATTACACGAACTGTGAGTGTTCCGATTTATCAGAAAGTGTCTGGGTAGACGTTTTCATTATTTCAGCTTGAAGCAAGCATGTGTAATTCATTCATTTTTATGTACCCTTGATCAAACAACTGTTCTTATAATTAAGCTTCTGGTGTGCAGCAATTAACAGATGCACTTATATTAATTAGTGGTACACACTTACTTTTTTCTCAGATTTGATTTGGAAAATTTATTCTTCTTCGGTAGATTTAACATACCTGTAGTTATAAATTTATCCTTCTTTTGTATTGGGTTCACTGCATTTGAAAAGTTATTCATTTAATTTACAGAAGCTGGTACATCTAACCATGTCTTAAGTTGTTTTCTGTTGGAGTTCATTCGTTATTTCGGTTTTGATTAAAAACCCCATCTCCTCATTCATGTGTGATGAACTCTATCGATTAATGAGAACCTAAAGATGCATGTCGCAACGCCTTGTTTTAATCTTTGAAGAAATATTTTTTTTGCTCGAAATTTGTCTTACTTTTATTGAAGTTTTGACTTTTATTCATTCCTTTATAGCGCATACCAAGCGCCCTAGGAATTATTTGATCTGGCTTGATCTCCGAATATATGTTCTAAGAAATCCCTGCGTAAAAATTTAAGAGACCAGACATCGATCTACTTCAATAAGACTGAACATGTCCTCTTTTAGATTGATTGATTGAATGTGGGTTAACGCCACTTTTAACAAGTAGCGCCACAACATACTTTCCGAGTCTCCAGCTGATCACCCTCTTAGGTTTACGATTATCCACCAATTGGTGGGAGACTAATGTCGGGAGGGATATTCGCCGCGACAAGGGATCGAACCCGGGACCGAACCCGAGACCCCTTGACAAGGAGTCCTACACGCTACCACTGCGCTATGGCATCCTATTTTAGAATTCAAGGATATTGTTTGCCGCTCAACACCCTCTTACGCCTAAAATCCACATTTTACTCCTAATATTCCCGTTTATGGCAATTCAAAATAACTTCCTTAAAAAGAAAACTGTACGCTTAGGCGTTGGATACCTCTGATTATCAAATTATGTCTGAAGTTGGTAAATTTGGAATGGGTAAATAGTTTTATCTGATTACTGACAGTGGTCATCGGATGAATCTTGAAAACAGTTTGAAAGGTTATACCAATGATAAATAGTGAACCGCTAGTCCCGCCTACTCACACAGCTGGCTATGTTAACGACTCGAACAGGAACTTCCACTTCGATATCAAATGGCGTTATTTTTCTAACTTTATGGCCAGCAACGTGTAACAAAAATAAATAGTTGTTGTTTAGTGACCTGAACGTCGTTATGACCTTTAAGTCATCCAACCATCAAATTGTTTCAAATTAATGTTAACCAATAATGTAGTTCAAAGTTTACTTCAGGTCTAGGTGGATGATTTGATTGGTCGGTTTATTCTTTGATTCATAACCGCGATTGGTCAATTCTTGACATTTATTCTAAAAGTGAAATAGATTTTGACTAAACTTAATAATTAGCTTGCTGCTGGTATCGAACCTCAAATGTATTCTTATACAAGTACTCCGTATAAATAATCCATGGTTTGTGGGTAACTCAAGTGGTCTGGTGTTTATGTTAACCCCCACAAATAATGGCGGTCTTTGTATAAAAGAATAGAGTTGCTAACGAGGGATTAGCTATCTAATGATAAAAAGAGAAGGTGCTTCTCCTGCAAAATTGAGGCTTCACTTTGTATTAAATATGTTTACTCCACAAGAAGTGTAGTTTATAGGGATAAGATAACAGTATCTAATGGTTATATAAGAGACGAATATTTAGAGTTATGCAAAAGGCGTGCACTTATTTGAAGCTTTAGAAATAGGCAAGGTTGGAATCACAGGAATTTCGAGTTTAGTTCCGTATTGAATAGACCGTCTTAATATTTGGGTCATATTCGGTCCTCAATTATTTTATAGACCGACGTTGTCATTAAAAATATTCTATAATAATAATAATAATAGCTTTATTTCATGAAATTTGAACATCAAGACATTTTCAAATTAGAATACCTGAATACTTTTTTACAATGTTGCCTTCACTATTATGAAAATGATTACTGTAAATGATGAAATGATACAAACAGGCGTATAGAGTTTGATTTACAACAAGAACAAAGGGGAAAATGCTCAATATGATATAAGGATAGTAAATGTACGGACAGATACACCTTTATAGGTAGCTTCTGGTGAGAATTGTTTCAATAGCAAATATTGTTTAAACTGACTTTTAAAACTGGATAAAGATGTTGCATCTATGACTGAAAAAAGAAATTTCGTTCCATACACTCACGCTGTATTATGAAAATAAATTTTCTTTTACAATGTATTAAACTTTGAGTTAGTTATGTCATGATGAGTAATTGATCGTTAATTGTAGTAAGTGTTATTACTAAAAGAAATGACGTCTGTCATACACCTTGGCAAAAGGTTATTTCTATATTGATATATTAAAAGACATGTGTGATAATTACATCGGTTATCGGAAGTTAACCAATTAAGTGTAGAAAGTGGACCAATCTGATCTCATCATTCATTTAGACAGGAAATGAATTTTGAAAGAAGTTGTTAACCACTTCAATGGCAAAGTGGCATAGATGCTTCACTCGTTGAGTTCCGACGTCACCACATTGTGTTCATGGACAAAACCCTAAATAGCCAGCTTCAGTCCCACCGTCACCAGGGTGTGTACATGGACAAAACCCTAAATAGTCAGCTTCAGTCCCACCGTCACCAGGGTGTGTACATGGACAAAACCCTAAATAGCCAGCTTCAGTCCCACCGTCACCAGGGTGTGTTCTTGGACAAAACCTCGAATAACCAGCCTCAGTCTTCTCACCTGTAAGATTGGATAACAGTGGATTAAAGCCACTACCTCTCTTTCAGGGACGTGATAACATCATTATTGTGAGTTTTCGACTCTAGAAACTTAAAGCTTTCTTCGCAATCAAACTTAAGTAAAGAAGTAAAAACCAAATACATTTTGAAATCTGACAATTTATTCTTAGCATATTTGTCGGTTTTGTGACTAAAATTTCGCAATTACAGTTTATGCAAGCCGTAATACAATGTTTGACTCGCAAACGGACAAATGGTAACGTCGTTATCAGTTTAGTCTAATATCGGGGGTCAGTAGGCGTTCCCAGAGACCCATCTATTGACCCCTGTCACTAGTCGAGTTTATCACTGAAGTTATCACTGAAGTTGTACTCGGTGACACTGTCAGAAATACGGATATGTCGGTTATTTACAGGAACAAAATAGAAAATAATGTCGTAAAACAATATATTTAACATCACGGAAACGGGTATCTTTCTCGGTGTTAATAAATCTTATTGATTAAATGATGGACGAAACAATTTTCATTTCTTCCAAAACTGAAAACGGAAATAACAATGTCAAAGGTAAAAATCATGATATGACGAAAGCTAATGTTCCAGTTAAAAACTAGACAAAGTATTAGAAATATATAACTAGATAACTGTTAAGACATGATTCTATAAAATCTTTTTAATTAAGTGTGTTTTCATGTCAATTTTAATTATACTTACATGTCTATCCCGGTTGTATATTGGCCCGGAAAAGCGCGTACTTCAAAATTAAAGTGAATATTGTATTTTAACTTGTAGAGACTGTGTTGGTTAGTTAAAAGGTAGTTTACCCATTCTTAATTAGGAGAGGTCATGTACGAGGCTGGACGATTATAACTCCCACTTTATCGAAGTTTACACACATTAACTCTCATTTCAAGTTAAATACAATCATCTGATTTCTTATTACGTTGTGAGAGCAAATGCCTCAATTTTATTTCACCTTTATCATTAAAGTGATTTCTGCCTATTTTACCATCGCGGATGTTATATCCCATGCACTTAAAATCGAAAATGATTTAGATATATGTCGATATTTTCAGTTTAGTTATCTCATCATTGTTTTATAATGAGCTCTTCTAGTCTTGCTTAAGTATCAAATAGAAAAAAATAAAACATATGCAGCATCTGGTCTTGTTGAATTCCAGATGTCTATTTAACATGTAACATAAATCAGTCACGGGTATTAAAGTCTGTACTCAAAATCGTTTTTATTTTGAGAATCGTGTCAAAGATGATATTGTTATGTACCTGAAGTGAACTACCATCATTTTCGAGAAAATATGATATGAAGGCATATTCGTACAGAATCTTCTAATTGAAAGATTTGGAATTATCTGGATACTCCGTATATTTCTGTGAATACTTTATGTATTGGATTAACCTGAGTAAAATAAAATGACCAGAATGTTGTGGGAAAAGCAAACAAGCAAACAAACAAACAAACTCCCCAAACAAACAAACAACTTTGAATTGATTATCTGGATAACTGATATTGACTCTTTATCCTTATATAAAAGGAGGTTTTCGCATTCTGCATAACTTTTAATTCCTGTTTCAAAGTATTAAAAGAAAACGTAGTAACAAATGGATTTAAGGGCGTCATCTGATCGTATAATGTTTGCTTATTTTTCTCCAGGGATTTTGAAGGTATATGTGAGAAGGGAATCTGTTACTTGATTTTGTTTTATACAAACTGATCTTAGACTTCTCTAGAATAGAACAGATATTAAACTCCCCAGGGCTCGGGTACTTACCTTTCTATTTTAAACTCGGTTAACATCAGTTTGACCCCAAGAAACCCACGTGGCAGATCCTATTTATCATTTCCCAAAGATATTTAACGTAAGTTGTGTAATTCAGTAATATGATGTGCTATTTTCCAGACAACCCTTCTTCTTTTTTTATTTGACGAGATATGACATCAAAATTCATTATTGGAACCAAACAAGTACACCTTTATCCTCACGTGTTTTGAAATTATCAGAAACTTACCCTTCTTCTCCTTCCGATTACTGGCCTCCTTCAACTTATTGAAGATTCTGCCAGATTTGTGGTGCGCGAGTTTTTTTTTTTCCTCTCCCCTCCCCCCACCCACTGTATCCTCCATTGCTTATCTATCTCCCAGACTGTCCAATCGTGATTTATAAATTCGATCGAGTCTGATTCCAGTCCCTTATAGTTCTATCAAAAAAGGACCATTTTTAACATCTTTTGTATCAGCGGGAATGCTGAAGCTATGGGCGTGACTATGCCTGTTAAGTCTGTTTTGTTTGTCCTGGTATTTATCTTAGTCTAATTCTACTTTCTGGTTCTAAATTTTGTAGAGAATGTATAGTCTAGAGTTTTTTCTTCTAGCGTGGAGATCTTGTCATTGTAATTCGTTTAGCATATTTCCAACACTAGAGCGGTTTCTGTGTCTACCCGTAGCATACCTGGCCGCTCTTCTTTGAACCCTTTCAATTTGATCTATGCGAGCTTGTTTTAAGGGATCCCAGACAGTGTAGGAATATTCTAATTTGGCCTCACTAGATATTTGTATGCCTTTTCTTTTATTGGTCTGTATGAAACATTGGGGTTTCTATGAAGGAAACCAAGGGTTTGGTATGCTATAGCACAAATGTTGTTAATATGCTTTCCCCAATTTAGGTCATTCGTGATTGTACATCCTAGATTGTTTGTGCTAGTTTCATGTGCCAGCGTATGGCCGTGCAGGGAATAGCCAAACTGAAAAAGGTTCTTTTTTGTTTGTTACTGAGAGTACTAAGCATATGTCTGGGTGAAATTCAATTCGCCATTTTTTTTTGCCATGCAGCTAATTTGTTCAGGTCGTCCTGTAGTGTCTGGCAATCATTTTTGACGTTACTGTGAGGTAGACGATGATGTCACCGCAAATAGGCGTACAGTGGATTTCAAGTCGTCTGGGAGGTCATATAAGTAGAACAGGAGATTGATTGATCAATGGGGTTAAACGCCGATTGTAACTGTATTTCAGTCATATCGCGTCGATTGGAGCACCTAAAAATGAATTCCTGGTATTTCTACATCCTTTCAAAACCCCAAGCTGCTATCCCACGATAATCCACCCAAGAGTGAGAGACAAATGTCGGAAAGAATTTGTGCCTCCGCCGGGGATCGAACCCATGACATCCCATAATTGAAGATAAGGAGTCTGGCGCGCTATCGACTGCGTTATGACGGCGGCGTAGAACAGGAGAAGTCTGGGCCCGAGTACCGATCCCTAGGATACGCCTCAATCTACACTCCCTTGGTCAGATTCTTCTCCTTCCACCATTCCTAGTCGAGTGCGATTTGTAAGTAAAGATTCAATCCATTTTAACGTCTTCCAAGTAATTCCAAAATGTTATAGCTTATGGATGAGCAGGTTGTGGGATACTTTGTCGAAGGTTTTAGAAAAGTCAAGTATCAGTAGGTCAGTCTGTTTGCCAGAGTCCAAATATTTTGTTAATTCGCCAAAGTATTCAATTTGTTGTGTCTCGCATGATCGATCTTTTACTTCTGAATCCGTGTTGGAGTGGATAAAGTATCTTGTTCCTTTCTGCATGTGACATGATGTGGCTTGTTATTATGTGTTCCATTAGTTTGCAACAAACGCGTGTTAATGATATTGGCCAAGTATTTTTGTCCTTTTTGAATACTGGTGTGATTCTTGCTTTACTCCAACCCTCGGGCAATCTCCTGTCTCTATCTACCTTTGGAAGATTGTTGTTATGCTTGGGGCTAGTGTAATGGTTAATTCCTTAAGGACGATGGGTCTTAATTCGTCTGGATCACAGTCTTTGTGTATATTTAGATTCTTTAATAGTTTTTCCACCCCTTTATTTGTGATGTGTATTTCTACCGCTTCTGGGTGTGTTTTACCATCTTTTATTGAGTTGTGCTTAACGATGTTTTCTTTGGAGATTTTTTTAGAGTGTGAAGATACCGATTTGAACTGGTCATTCAAATTATTCGCTTTAATACGACCTTTAAATTGTCTTTTCATTTTTGAAAATTTGGACGCAATTTTGCCAACTAGATTTGTCAAGAATGATTGTAATTAGCTTGTCCGCAACAACTCTCTTCTCAGGCATTCTAGAATTTTCAATTGGATGTAATTTAGTTTGTTTTGTCGAAGGTGCTTCCAAGTTTTCATTTACTTTTCGTCAACTAAATGATAGTTTTGTATGCATATTCTCTAGAGATTGGCCTTTACACCGATAGATAACTATCATTTAGTGCAACCCGTATGCACAAAGTGGGCTCTACCACTTAGACTAATTCTCTCTTGTTCTTTCAAACAAATAAATATAGAAACCTCTATAACAGTTGTATGGCATGTTTTACTTATAAATACAATATAGATATACATTTTGATAAGGGGTACTAGAATAGACCCAACCCTGACAGTCTTATATCCCATTATTCCGTATATTATAAATTCTGTATATCGAGGTGCCAACAACTGCTTATTTTACACACGTGTTTATGTATAAATAATTCTAAATAGTTTAACTTGGAATTATTGAGATAATAACAGATAAGTGCTTTCAATAATTGTTATGCTCCACGAATTAATTTTATAAACGTTTACAAAATTGAAGGCATAATTAAATGGAACGCTTATTAGACCTACAGCCTAAATATTTTCCTACACAAAGATAAGTGTTTGCTATCAGACAATTAAGTGCTTGATAATGGTTTGAAAAGAAAAATGTTAACCAAAACAATGATCGGTTATAGTGTGGTTTTGCAATAAGCACACCTTACCCTGATGATTTTTCGCAACTCATTTTTAAACAGAACAGAACTATTCGTTTATCCCCTCAGATATTTACAACGTACAACAAGGGGTTATAACATACATAATACATGTTAACATTCAAATATCTGATTAGAGTCATAGAGTGAGGGTGGGGGGAGAGAGAGAGAGAAAGAGAGAGAGAGAGAGAGAGAGAGAGAGAGAGAGAGAGAGAGAGAGAGAGAGAGAGAGAGAGAGAGAGAGAGAGAGAGAGTGTGTATGTATGTGTGGGTGGGTGGGTGTGTGGGTGTAATACTAGTGGTAAGATAGATGCATGCCAAAGATTCGCCACTGTACGCTGACCGCGTCGAAACCTCATTCATGCATACACTTCACAATACGTGATAACAGGATTTAAATGAATGGCATCAATTTTATGCAAATATAATTGTATCCTATAATATAGTTTATAGAACCATAACAGTTACAGGCAATGCGACTAGGACCAAGGTAGAGCGATAGTTGCAGCCTGGATCTGCACTACAGTGTCTGCTTGAAGATTATTCTCGGTATTGAATATAAACATTTTAATCTAATTTAAATTTGGATTCATTGATATTTGAACTGTGATAACAAATATGTTAAATTTCAATATAATAGCTCTAAGAAATGTTCATAGATGCGTCAAAATATCAGTTTGTTAAGAGTTGAGACGTGTTTTAGGTCAAATCTTTGCTGAACGGTTCATCCTATAGCAGTAGAACAAAATGCATCTTTCTACGGAAAGAGAGTCGCATTGTAATAAAAAGTGAAACTTGTACGCTAATTTATCTTTGTATAAAATTGTATAACGTTAGGGCGTCATGCTTACTTAGGAGTTTAAATTAAGACTCTATTTCACTAGCTTTTTTTAAGTCAATGTATGTTTAACCCTTTCCTGATTTCTGGGGTTCCGAAGACCATGTTTGTGTGGGTCCCACGGCCTGCTGAATTGAGACTGAAGCATGAAGTCGCCGTTCTTGTCATTGGAGTGGTCTGATTTGGAGTGCGAGTTCGAGTTTCCCTCCGGGGCCATCTAGATTTTGGTCCACTTGTTAGTCGTGGTGCCTCCGACTGAATCGAGTCGCTACGTTCTTGGAATTCAATTTGTATCACTCCTAGTGTATGCATGGGAATACTGCAGTTTGTATCGACAAGTTTATCAGTTACTGCTCGCTCTTGTTTAAAGTGGGACCCCAACTGAAATACATGTCAACAATAGTTACCATCCTTCACAAGTTTCAAGTTATGCTGGATAAACAATATTTATACGACTTTTTGGGAAGTTATTTCGCAGCCGTTTGAACTGGGGCTATGTCTTACACCGAGCGAATTCTATCACGGGTGGGCAGTCTCGGTTAATTGTAAAAGAAGCCCCATTGAGTTTTAAGCATTTCTATGGCAAAATCTGTATCTCTTGGGAAATAAGGAAATAGGCAATAATAAGCCCCTTTTATACTTGTCTGATCTGTGTGCTCTAGATATTGACAAGGTCGAATGTCGAGATGTATGGCGATGAATTTGAAAACTGTATAAAAGTAATCTTCATCACTAGCTTCTGCTATACACCACTGATTAAAATATTATTGCGCCTGCTTTATGCCTGCTTCATGTTCGCAAATTAATTCAAATCCGTGTCATGGCCACTCAAGATAACAGGAACTTCGCCAATTTTGGTGGCTTCTCCAAATGTTTTTATTGTGAGATTTTCAATATAAGGTCTAAACTGACCGGAGAGATTAACAGCTCACGTAGACGATTAATGAAATATCCTAGATTATTTTGATAAACGATCTCTGATTTTCGCCATTTTCAGAATATTGTATTCATATAAAAAAAAAAAAAAAAAAAACATCGACATTAAAAGAACATCGGAAACCCCTTTAATATGTTACTTTCAAAAATATGTGCTGATAATTATATTTCATAAAAGGAAGGCATTGTTTACATTTATTTTTAAGGTAATATTTCACCCCGTCTCTTACACGAGTTTAAACAATACAACTTGTGGTTAAGTTAGGGTTAATGAGGTGGTCAGACATTTTGATAGGGGCGAAAGGTTATATGCTGATCCTGGTAAGTGAAAATGGTTCATACTAAGCCTGGTCAACGAAGATGGTTCATACTGACCCTAGTCAACGGGGTTGACTCTTACTGACCCTAGTCAACGAGAATGGTTCATACTGACCCTGGTCAACGAGAATGGCCCTTCCTGAACCTGGTCTACGAGAATGGTTCATTCTGACCCTGGTCAACGAGAATGACTCTTACTGACCCTAGTCAACGAGAATGGTTCATACTTACCCTAGTCAACGAGAATGGTTCATACTGACCCTAGTCAACGAGAATGGTTCATTCTGACCCTGGTCAACGAGAATGACTCTTTCTGACCCTGGTCAACGAGAATGGTTCATACTTACCCTAGTCAACGAGAATGGTTCATACTGACCCTAGTCAACGAGAATGGTTCATACTGACCCTAGTCAACAAGAATGGTTCTTACAGACCCTCGTCAACAAGAATGGCTCTTACTGACCCTGGTCAACGAGAATGGCCCTTCCTGACCCTGGTCAACGAGAATGGTTCATTCTGACCCTGTTCAACGAGAATGGTTCATACTGACCCTGGTCAACAAGAATGGTTCTTACAGACCCTGGTCAACGAGAATGGCTCTTATTGAACCTGGTCAACGAAAATGGTTCATACTGACCCTGGTCAACGAGAATGGCCCTTCCTGACCCTGGTCAACGAGAATGGCCCTTCCTGACCCTGGTCAACGAGAATGGCTCTTACTGACCCTAGTCAACGAGAATGGTTCATACTGACCCTGGTCAACGGGTTGACTCTTACTGACCCTGGTCAACGAGAATGGTTCATACTGACCCTGGTCAACGAGAATGGCCCTTCCTGACCCTGGTCAACGAGAATGGCCCTTCCTGACCCTGGTCAACGAGAATGGCTCTTACTGACCCTAGTCAACGAGAATGGTTCATACTGACCCTGGTCAACGAGAATGGTTCATACTGACCCTAGTCAACGAGAATGGTTCATTCCGACTCTGGTCAATGAGAATGGTTCAGACTGATCCTGGTCAACGAGAATGGCCCTTCCTGACCCTGGTCAACGAGAATGGCCCTTCCTGACCCTGGTCAACGAGAATGGCTCTTACTGACCCTAGTCAACGAGAATGGTTCATACTGACCCTGGTCAACGGGTTGACTCTTACTGACCCTGGTCAACGAGAATGGTTCATACTGACCCTGGTCAACGAGAATGGCCCTTCCTGACCCTGGTCAACGAGAATGGACCTTCCTGACCCTGGTCAACGAGAATGGCTCTTACTGACCCTAGTCAACGAGAATGGTTCATACTGACCCTGGTCAACGAGAATGGTTCATACTGTCCCTAGTCAACGAGAATGGTTCATTCCGACTCTGGTCAATGAGAATGGTTCAGACTGATCCTGGTCAACGAGAATAACTTTACTGACCCTTGACAACGAGAATGGCCCTTACTGACCCTGGTCAACGAGAATGGTTCATACTGACCCTGGTCAATGTGACTGGCTCATAATGACCCCTGTCAATGTGATATGGGCATGTTGACCCTGATCAACGAGAATGACTGGTCGTCACGATTGTCTTTATGAATTAAGATTTGTAACTCTGTCTTAAGATATATTCAGATTATAATCTTTATTGACCTCTATTGGATCCTATCTCCTTTTTAAATATGTGTTTCACTGAGTCATCGGATGGCTCCCTTTCGTATGACAGATCAAATTTAACAAGATCAAGTGGCCTTTTTTGCACTAATGTTTTGCAAACTATTAACATGCAAAATCCTGAGTGGCCAGTTTTTACAATGAGTTAATTCTAGATTGGTCTAAATGATGTAGATGTTGGAGATCCAATGGTGTGTATTCTCTCAATGAAACAGATTACATTTTATCGAAGCCTTATCTCTTTTAAATCTGTTCTTTCAAAAGATGACGAGAGTTGAACGCTAAATGTCAAAACACACACTTCATTACATCAAATTTTGAGTGCAAAGGCGGTAATATGTATATTCTAGCTACATTTACTATAAATCCATTATTTGACGCCACACAACTTCGCCGTTTTTATTTGTTTGTTTGAATGGATTTAAACGCCACTTTTATTTCAGTCATATCGCAGCGGCTGGAGCACCTAACCATGGATTCCTGGTATCTCGCACACTAGTTCTACCACAACATCCTTTCCGAGCCTCCAACTGCTAATCCATTTAACTTTACGATTATCCATCGATTGGTGGGAGACAAATATCAGAAAGTATATTTCTTATCAACCAGTCTCGGTTAATATCGTTTTCTGTGTTTATGTTTCACCTATTGGTAGACAATAACTAAAACTGTACATCAAAAAACAGTAATTTTTGAAAGGCATAACAGAGATAAGAAAATCCACTTGTCTGTGAAAATGTGAAATGCTGTAATCTTATCTCTAGAATTCAGGTATAACGAATTTTGTGAAATGGCTATATTATGGCGTTGTACTACAATTATTTGCATTCTTTTGTAAGTTGGTGATTATATAATCATTATTCCGTTTCTTTTAGGTAGAAAAATCTTCTTAAAGGGTTGAGGGTTGAGGGTTAATTATTTTGTTTGAAACAAATAATCATGTTTTGTGTGTGAAATTTGAAAACTTATCTAATTAAATGCCAATGCTGGTCTGAACTATTGAATCAATTTTAAACGTGACTCCGTTCATTATCAGGTAAATATAATTGACGAATAGTTTGCTCCGCCCTTGGGCTCCGCTGGCCACGTCCGCTGAGCTCCGGCAGAATGTTCCATTTGAATATTATACAGCCTTATTTTGCAACACTTTTGGCCAGTATCATGTAACAAAAATAGAATGGCTAGTTTGCGACTTCAACGTCGTAATTGCAGCTTGAAAAAACACTTGTTACGTTCTTTAATCTGCTATACCAACACAAGTGCTTCACATAAAATGAATGATTGAATTGGTGGACTGATTCTTTGACTGACACCACGATTGGTGTCAATTGGTGCGAAGGTACAAGGCTATATATATATCGTATTATAACCACTCCGTACATTGTCTTATCTGGTCGTTATGTTGTCATTTGTACCTGTTATTCATTTGTAAAGGTAAAAATGAATTGGGTAACGACGAAACTCCGATTGAAATCTTTGATCTGTAAATGCAGGAAAGGTAATGACACCGTTTTGTTTAGGTAGTATTCCAGTCATCACGCATGCGCAGTGTGAATGTTCCGACAGCTGGATCCCCTTCAACAGATCTTGTTACTTGTTCGACGCACAGCCACGTGACTTTGCTGCAGCAAAGGTTAGATAAACGCATGATGTCTGTATCAGACTACATATATTTAAGCTGGTTCAAAATCAAACAGGTTAACTGTTACATAAAGAGTATACACTGTATACTAAAATGACATACCAGTCTTTAAAAAAACCAAATTATAATGACGTTAGTCCGTTTTAGTTTGGGCAAAAAGTCGGCACAAACAGTTGATACGTCCCAAAAGAATAAAACGTGTATTGTCTAAGGTTGGGACTTTGAGAGTAAATCATTCTGTTTGCGCCAAACATTTAGCTAATAATAATCCATTTCTGAAACGAAAACAGCGTAGTAAACTATTTGAACTTTTAACATTGTATTATAACTCGAACAGACTCAGTAAATGTATCCTTGTTTTTCTAATTTACCTCACATTTCAAAGGTTTGAAGAATTTATTAGTTCTAAATATAAGGATCAGTGCTTGCCAAACCTACTTTGTGAGCCAATTTTCAAACCTAATTTTGGAAACAAGTTTTCACTCTAGTTCATAGAGTTCGATTTTACTGCTTGATTGTCCTGTTAAAGGAAATTGAAATGATGACTCATCACCAGGGTACCTTTAATAGTTGTAGTTCTAATTCAGAATAAACGATAAATATTGATGCGGTGTAACGCGATATTTCCTATCGCCGAAGTTCACAACATTCAAACCCAGGTATTTATCAGAGACAACAATTAATCTTACTGGAAATCAAACTATATTTTATCTCCTAAGGGTTCTAGGTTACCTGAATGCTAACTTGAAGAGGAAATGTATCCTTTAATCTAAGATCTTTATCTCAATACCACTTGTTACTCATAAAGTAGGACCATTACTAAACTCTGCGAAACAAATAGTTTAACTAGAGATCGGATCCAGAAGAGGTTATTCAATAACAAAATTTCGAAATAAACATTAGGTAAGGTAGAATGACCTTTTCAGTACATATACATACTTCATCAGAAAAAAAAGAAAAGAAAAAACAAACAAACAAACAAATAAACAAAAAACATATTGGCTCTGGCCGGCCTGTGCAGTCCACGTAAGATCGATTCTTTTCTCAGTTCTCAGATGGTCAATTTTCTTTTGACACGTCGGAAATATGTTGTGTATTTTTTCCTGAATTTCAGAGATTCTGTCGTGAAAACTCAGCCTCGTTGATTCACATAAATGACAAAAACGAAAATGAGTACATCAAACAATGGCTTAGAAAATTGAAAAGTAAGGTTTATAACGTTATTTTACCACTCCCCGAGAACAGCCTTGCGGTCTCATCCATGTAATAGCAACGGGTGCATGCTTCTGTCCGATATCTTTTATAGCGATAGAGTGAGTAAGTCAGAGGGTAACTCGGTTATAACTTTCGAATGGTTACTATAAGGGAGAAACAACAACAACAACAACAAAAAAAAAAAACCAAAAAAAACCCAGCCAAACAAGTAATAAGAGTATCGTGCAGAAACACATCACGATTAACGCAGTTCTCTTGGAGTGTTTACATTAACTCAAAAACACGAGAGATGACAAATTGTTTAACATAAAAAGTACCTTTCAGGGGAAAGATATTGTGAGGGGAAAAAACCCACCCTAATTATATGACAAGTATTTTTTGCGCAAATAAAATATTTTTCCACGTTTTATTTTCAAGAAGTAATATAATTTACGAAGGTCAATGAATGAGTCGTTTCATATCCGTTTATTGCATAGCCTGTCTTCTCTTGGTCTATAAAAGACGTCCGGAGACAGAAAATCTACACTTATTACCTTTCAGGCGAAAAGCGACCTCTTAGGTGTTCCATAAAATGAACGAACAGTTTCGACTCCAGTCAGACTGCGCACTCCACAGTCGAAACTTTTTTTTGCACCATCCAGTAGGTCCCTTTCCGCTTAACTGATATCAAATACTCATAAATAAAGGTCATTCCGACAACTAGGGTTCGCGTAAATAATTTGACTGTTTTTAATGGCCGGAACATTCCATACGCCATATGCCTCTTCCGTAACTCAATTAAGTTATTGCGTGCTAGAGGTTATTTTATGATGGAAGTAATGAACCATAATCAAGAAATGTACCCAAATATTGGGTCAAGGTTACCTACAACTTATAAGTTATTCACCCCCAAACATCGTCTTTTATTTTTTTTTTCATACAAAAACGCTCTATCACCCAATCGTATATGTCTAAGGTTCTGCGTAAGTCCTAAAATTCACCAGTTGACTAATTGAAAGTCAGACGACTGAGAGTAAAAATGCCTTGCTTGGCTTTCAATTATTTTAGCGGCCTCATGGTGGTTAGGATTGTCTGACACCGGGATAGAAACTATCTGGGAATGGGTTGATGATGGTACAAGAACTTACTACACAGGTACGGTGAACACTATGACCCGTCACGTGACCATCCGGATAGTGCCAAATATCGGACTTGTCGGTCTACACATATTGCGCAGTCTGACCGAGATGAAACTTTTCTCTTTTGTTAGATTTTATCTTTATAGTCTAGAAGTTCATGCTACTTTAGTTTGCGTTTAGTTTGAAGTTTCTGATCGACCTCTGCTTTCAAATATTTATCCATTTTGATAGTACTGGATTGGCCCTTTTATTAAGATATGAGACCCACTACTTGAAAGATGTCGGGATTTCTGATCAGAAATAGTTGAAGAAAATGAGAACAGGATAGACAACCTAGGTATTTCAACAAATAAACGCATGGTGAAATGGAATGGACATTCTACATTCAGTAAATCTACAAATATGGAAGAGGACAGATCTTGACCGACCTGCGAATTCCTCGCATACTGATTAGAATCGATACTGTTAAAACTTCTTTCGCGTGTTTGGTTACATAATTATATAAACTATCTTATCGCTTTCCAGTTTTTTTTTTAAATTTAAGACCGGTCTAATTTGAAAGAGGTTGCAGACTGGAAATTGGACGCAATTTGAAATGAAACCATCCTAAGTTGTAGAAAATATTGTCAGAAAAGAAGAAGTTTCTTTTAACAAGCAATCTCTCCCTTTTCCACAATGTTTTTCAAGTGTAGAATCAAAGCGACGTAAAATTCGAGATTTGTAGCCTACTTGACAGAGTTAACTCGATCTACAGTATTTCTTCTTCAAGCTTCATAACAAAGAAAAATACCATTTTGACCAGAGAACGTTTGTTCGAATCGCGCACGATCAGACCAAATATAACTCGATACGAAATCTATCCGTTGACGTGGGATTCCGACCTTTACTGTTATAGGAACTAGATTTGATGGGGAACTTACACGAAATAATATGAGTAACATAGCAAGTCATTAGTGTTACAGTGTAAAGGGGAAAACTCAGTCGGATTTTGTTAGCAGCACGATTATATCTATATCTTTGAATCAAATAGCTGAAACAAGACTGATATTAAAAGAGATGTAGGATGGCTTTAGTTTTCTCGAGTATAATGAATGCTTTTGTGCAGTATCTGATTTCATAGCTCAATTAGAGAAAGCCAGTGAACTATGGTTTTGTGTCCATCGTGCGTCTGTCCACGCGCGCATCCATTTGTACGACTGTACGACCAAACCTTTACTTAAAAAAAAACAAAACTTCTCCTCGGAAAGTACTGAACAAAATTTAACCAAATTTTCCTTCATCTTTGTGTAACCCTCTTTCAAATTAATTCGAAGAATTTTAATTGGATGAAAAACATAGCTTTAATGAGCGGGGCTAATTTCCATATATGGCGAGAAATTTAAAAATCTTCTTTCAAAAACAAGAGGATAGATTTCAACCAAAGTTCTCATGAATGATCAATTGGTGACCTTTCACCAGATTACTTAAAATTATTGTATGAAAAACATAAGTGTCATGAGCGGGTCTAATATCATACACGATATAAAATGAAAATTGAATAACTTTCTTCTCAGAAACCAGTTGATGAATTTTAACCGAATTTCACAGAAATGACCCTTTTAACTTTCATCAGATTTCGGATCGGTTAAAGAACATGGCTTTTATGGGCGGGCTTATGCCCATATATGGTATTTAGTAAAAATTTTGAACATTTTTTACCTGTATGATAAGTGAATTCAGACCAGTGTAGCGAAACATGCTCTCAAGCGCCTCTAGTTGTTTAACTACCGTTTATCCTGGCTAGATTGGTCTCTCGGACAACCAGACAATTTCGACAATGAGGGATGTGCTGAATTCTCAGCTGACCATGACTTTCGTTGGAATGATCTTCAATGTTCCAATAGGAGAAATGTGATTTGTGAAGGAGGGTCAGTATTATCTTCAATCTATATGTAGTTAATTGATAGATCGTCGCAGTGGATAAAAGAATCTATTGACCAATCAAATAATTAATTGAGATTGAAGGTGATTTGGAAATACAACATTTAAGTTAAGCATTTTCGATGGTTTGATAACTTGAAAGCTTCAGTTACGACGTTTAGGTCCTCAACAAACCATTTATTTTTAAAACAAAACAAAACCACAAAAACTTTGTTTAATTGCTTAGTCGAGCTTCCTGTCGAATGTCCGTGGAGGTTTCCAGTGAGTCGTTAACTGACAACTCTGTACTGTCAATCATAAGAACGAGTTAGTATTGTTTATCTCCAACACTTACATAAAGCCTTTTCGTTGAAGGGTTATAAACATGTCGTAACTATAGCTTACCCAAGACGCAGTTTCAACCTCTAGACCGTCTAGTAACTTATTTTATTATTTCTACATGTTTCCGATCTAAGGCCTTTGTAAAGCAGAAACAAAGTCTTCCATTGGTTTTTGTGTTGATAAATAGGATAATTTTTAATGGATAAGATAGACAATTTGGTTGCGCCTGTTTTTTTTAGCCCGTTCCCACACAGCGAAACAATAGACCGGTCCGAATTGAAAGAAGTTGCAGAAGACAATTTGAAATCGCCGAAATTTATAATTTTTTGTCTTATCTGGGTATAGAAAAGAATGTGGGAAATACATAAACGTCTTGTAGTAAGCATAATTTTCTAAATTTTCCAGATTGTTTTCCAAACCTATTTTATGGGGGGGGGGCGTAGAAAGGAGTGATTGTGTGGGATAATAGGATTTATTTACATAAGGTATCGAATCAGCCGATTTCCCTACGGCAAAATTTTAGACTGATCCAAATTAAAAGACGTTGCATGTCTGATAGAATTTCAAAAACATTTGTCTTTTAACTAAAAAACATTGTGGACAATGAAGAAATGCTTAACAGGAAATTTCCTCCTTTTCCACATTGTTTCATTGATTGGTTCACGTTCTATAAATTACAATATTAATAACAACACTAACGACACTAAGATCATGTTAGTTCATATACTGATATGCTAGATAGAATACAATATCTTGAAGTCTAATGAGAACATTGTCGGTGTAAATAAAAACCCCGGTAACAGTAGCTTGATTAAAAAATTGTAGTTACGAGGTTTAGTAACCTTACACCGACGATAATTAGGATTTTTGTGATTTTTCAATGTTTCTTTGAGGATTTTCGGTGAGTTAAAGATACATATGGATAGATTATTACTAGCTGCTTCAGTGAGAGACAAGTAAAATTAGGAAACTGATAAATTCACTGTTTTGTTTCGAGTTTTCTTCGCCGATTGATTGTCTCTACCGAATGTTAACTATACAGCCCAAACACCATCGACGTCACACACGCTCGAGATGCAAATTCTTTAGATTTTGTATTAATTTTTCCAGTTTCTGTTTCTGTTTTGATTTAAGGAATGATTTTGTTTAGATGTAAGATCAACGTCCTCTCATTTCCTTAACAACAAAACTTGTGGCTCCATCATATAGCTTTTGTTGTTCACTGAATGTCAGATAAATCAATCTGGAATCTGAAAATATCGTTAATGTTCAATTGGATATCAGTAGTGCAAGTGATTATTGTATTCAGCCTATCAAGGGAAAATATGTGTGTATGTGTGTGTGTGTTGGGGTGTGTGTAAGGATACAGGTTTCAACTTTTCTATACACGGAGAATGCGTGTAGAAATATTGAAAACGTCTACATTATACAGATTTCATGTTTGTTACAGTCGCAGAAAGGGGAACGTTCCGGTCGGGAAATAAAGCTCTCAAGCGAGTTATTGAATTTAGATAGACAAATTAGAATGGAATTGTTTTATTGGTAATAAATGGATACAATTATATTTCGTTTCTTTGAACTTTTTTATACTAGTACATGTAAGTGTTCCGTCACGGAAAAAAGGTCAAGTAAAATATGCGTCGACAGACAATTCACAACTAAGTCAGAAAAATGGGAATACCCAGCTAACGTCGGCAAAGATCAGCTTGTATATATGTTTTCAGTCACGTGAACAGTGATGATTAGGGATGTGAGAAAATTATCGACCCTGGCCAGTCTGCTCTGGTGATGCAAAGATGGAGAGGGTCGACGGAGAGGGTCGAAATGTTTTTGTTTGTCGTTTTATTGCTAGATGTTCTTGTTTGTCGTTTTATTGCTAGATTAATGTAAACTCTTCCTTACTCTATCTTCCCTATTTGATATAGAAGCGCTGAATCCCCAGTACTAAATTACAGTTTCTCAAACATTTATTTGACGTTCATGAATAGTGTCCTTTTACGTGACGGGTCACACATGCTTCTGACCAGGATGATGGAAGATAAACGAAAAACGATCGGACCTATCACAGGTCAAACAGTATAATTTAAATATGAAATAAATGATTGTGTGGAATGATCAGAGTTCCAAAATCGAAAATTATCGAATGAGGTCAGGTTGTGGTAGGTTTCTTCCATTTCATCAGTAGAAATCTTTCCATACTTCCCTAGTGAACTCTTGTTGTTTGATGGATAACTTTGGTATTGGTTAAAGTAGACTTTTACTATTATGGCCATTCAAACATACCTTTCAGGTAAATTTCTTCAAATAGAATGTAACTATAAATTGTTTCTAACTGTAGTTACGATGATTTTGAAGTTAAATGATAAATTACGTGGGCTAAATATGTGACCCAGATAGTTTCCGGAACGCTTTTGTTCCGATCGGCAAATCCATTGTAGAGTACCGGAAATTACACGGTCCTTTTCAACATTTGCACGCAATTTGTCAAGGACAAATGACAAGTGTTCCGAATCATGTCATGTCAAAGCAATTCCTAGTCATTAACGTTTTACGACGCAATAGTGGATCATCATATTCCATAGAAAAAAATCAAAATAAACATTGTTGAAAAAGACCAAACATGGTTGTAATAAGATATTTCTTCTTTACATACATTTCTTTCTATTAATTTATAATTAACGTTGAAGGAAAAGTCATCCGGGGCCCGTATTCACACCGGGCTAATTGTTGCGTCTCGTCCAATCGGAACCCTGTCACAAATTATTTTTATTTGGACTTCTATATCATGGTGTATAAATGATTGTACGGTTAACTCCGGATACAGAGTTCTTAGAAATAAAGCGAAAAATATCTGTCGAAAGGGGCAAAGAAAAATGGCCTGTCACTATTTAACTGGATGCACATTCAAAGCGGCCTTTTCATAGATTATGACAGAAACATTTTTGCTTTAATAGAATATATACATGTATATATTTTTTCGTTATGAAACACCAAATATTTCAGCAAAGTACGACCTGAATGGTACCGGAATGGTATCAGGTATTTAAGTTATCTGTCGATTGCACCGAAAATTGCCTTATTTGTTGTTTCCATGACAAATTAATAACCTCATTAGCTTCCGCTTGCAATACAGCCGTTATCGCCATCACTCGAAGACTAACGACCTCAAAGTACGGCACAGGGAATATATCTCATTAAACTAAATTTATAGTGGATTCAGTAGATTTATCACAAAGAAAGAGTATTTATCGTAAAATGACAATAATAACTATAATAATAAATTGGGAAAGCAGATCATTTTCCTATATCAAATTTTCATGAACATCTGTTCAAGAGCCGCTTTAAGGTCGGAGCACTATTAAAAGACATACATGCCAACTTATGTTTAAACCATTCAGATATGTTTTGCTGTGATTGTATTGTCATGTTATAGGTCATACACTGTCGTTCTCGTAACCTTTAACGAATTACAGCCCAATAACCAGATAGATAGATAGATATTCTTTATTACCTCCTTTACAAAAGAGAATCATGATACAAACAATGTATAGAACATATAGAAGCATAAAGAAACAATTACAATACATAGAAACAGACATACATTTACACATATATACATGTACATACATGCACTAGTGCACGGAAACAAACATTTACACATATACCTAATATTTACACATGCCATGTTAAATACGGTTTAACATTTAAACTTAGTTATTCAATCCAAAGGAAATGGTTAAACCTAAGTATTAGTTCACTTATTTGTAAACATACAAATACGATTTTCTGTATGTATCAGCAAGTAAGATACAAATCTTTAAAAATATCTTTCTATTTGGTTTGAACGAAGAACACATTTTCTTCCATAGAATACTCCTTTAAGAAAGAAAGACATAGGCAAATAAATGAGAACAACTTTGAAAAAATAATATTCTGTTTTTGAAATGACTGTCTTTTATTAGTTTTGTATCTTCCACAAGCCTGAATATCGATTTCTAACATTTACGTGTACGTGCATGCTGGTGAATACTAGACCTCAATATAGGAACCTTACCCGATCTGGACTTTTTTAGGTGAAGAATTACAAGACAGGACCGGAACAGACAGATCTTACAAAAAGTGGGGTCGAACAATTTCGTTTCAGGACATAGTTTAGGGTAATTTTCGTTAATCTGAACATTTGGTACCAAATACATAGCCCAGGTGTTCATATCAAATATCCTTAAAAAGATTTAACTAAAACTCATTTCGCCAAAACTTGTGAAATTGTAAACCCACAACATTTTTTATAATAATATACTAACTTCATCTTTTTGCAGATGAAATATCCTTACATTTTCCAAACGAAATATTTTTTTTCTACATTTCGTTCTGCAAACCTTGGATTACCTCATAATTTCACATTTATTTCATGAATAGGTCTTACTAAAGACATCTTGGATAAAACGTTCTAATGAGTTAAATACAATGAAAGTTTAAAAGTTTAATAGATGAGGGTTAATTAGTCTTGTTTTCGTGTACATTTGTGGGACACTTTATACCCGCGAAACATACGAGTGTATATGGGACTCGCGCTGTCTGTAGGTCGGTACGTCGGTATGCTGACCGTCCATTCTCTAAACAATTGGATTCAAACTTTACAGATACTCTCATTATCTAGCACAGAGGTATTGTACTGATCAATTGACTTTTCACAGATTAAAGCCCTTTGATTAAAACTTTTTTCGCTTCAACTAACTGGTGGATTTGATTCAAACTTCACAGATAGAATCAGTATCAAGCTTAGATGTTATCTATTTTGATTACCACTCAAACTCCACGGAGTTATGTCTCTTTCATGATAAAAATGTTCTCTCCTTTCCCATCAACTAGGGAGTTAGTTTAATTAAACTTTCACAGATTTACTCAGTATCCTGTACTTTCTTTTTCCCTTTACCAGGATACTGGTAATTATCCAGAGTAAAAATAATTCTACATCCTCAAAAATACCAACAACCGCAATAGAAGTTACAGACCATCGGAAATGCCACAAGAATATTTTATATCTGTAGTAAAACTTAATAATACTTACGAACATAAATGGATATCAATGGCAACCGAAAAATACAGTACTGGGTTTCCCTCTGGAGTATTCGACAGTTGTGACGACCTTCAAAGTGCTTTGTATTTTTATACGCCCGTCAAAGACGGAACGTATTATGGGATCACCGGTGGCTTCCAATGTCCGATGTCCGGCGTCCGATGTCCGGCGGCGTCCACTTCTTTGGCCAGAGCATAACCCTGTCACCTAAAGTCCGATTGACTTGAAACTTGGCAGTTATATTCCTCTCATGTTTACGAAATGCAGTACACAAAAATCGTAACCCTACCTAGCATATATTTTGAGTTATTCCCCTTTGTTGTTTTTCATACTTGGATTTTGTCCGGAGCAAAACTCTGAAAGTATAATAGCTATGATCATGCAACTTTATGGGTTGATAGATATCATCAAGGGGAAGTGCAGTGTACAAGAACCGTAACTCTACCTTGCCTTTTTTTCTAAGATATTCTCCTTTGTTGTTTTTCATACTTAGATTTTGTCAGGAGCAAATCTCTAAAAGTATAAAGCTATGATCATGAAACTTTATTGGTGGGTTGATGTCACAAAGTGGAAGAGCAGTGTATAAGAACCGTAACTCTACCTTGCCTTTTTGAGTTATTCCCCTTTTTTGTATTTAATCCTTGGATTTTGTCTTGAGTATATCTGTGAGAGTATAATAGCTATGATCATGAAACTGTATGGGTGGATAGATATCACAAGGGGAAGAGCAGTGTATAGGAACCGTAACTCTACCTTGCCCATTTTTTTTTTATTTTCTTTTTTTAGTTTTTCCCTTTGTTGTTTTTTCATACCTGGATTTTGTCTGGAGCATATCTCTGAAAGTGTTATAGCTATGATCACGAAACTTTGTTGGTGGATAGATTTCACCGAGGGGAAGTACAGTGTTTCAGAACCGTAACTCTTCTTTGCCTATTTTTTTGTTATTCCCCTTTGTTGTTTTTCATACTTAGATTTTTCTGGAGCATATCTGTGAAAGTATAACAGTAATCATCATGAAACTTTATGGGTGGATAGATATCATCAAGGAACATATCTTTTTTTTTCAAATCTCTCATAGTGTAATAGCCTTTGATTTTCAAAATCTCGTGATAACAAGAAAAAACACCAGAACCATAAGTTATCATTATGAATTGTTACTCTTTCTTGAAATTAGACTTAAATTAGAATCCCCTTCCACAGTCAACAACCAGCAGTGTGGCGGGCGTATTTTGTGCCAATTTTCCATCTTGTTTAATTTGATACTTGCGTGTAAATTTGGATATTCAAACATTGTCAAGGTCAGGCTTTCAAAAATACACGTAAACATTTTTGAGGGCGAAATCAACGCCGATGACTTCATGTATTTCTCCTCAAAATAAGGTAACATCTCTGTTAAAGGCCGTGTCCAAACACAATGAAATTTGAATCAGTAAACTATAAGAATTCTCCCTCTGTTTAAAAAATCGCGGTGAAACATGTACCAGATTTAAATACGTTGTGATATGGTTATATTGTGCCCGTATGGGTCAACGTTAACAGAACGAGAAGCCCTAGTAAAGAAGCGTTGTTTTTAGTTCTTATTGAAACATTTTTGATAAATGACGGCGTAAAAAGAAGAAAATACTTCCTTGATTTGCGAAAATAGCTCGAAATATCCATAACTGTACGAGGTTTAATGCCACTTTCAACAACCATTCAGTTCTATTGATGCGGTTGGTTCACATAACCAAGGCTTCCTTTCTTTTCTCACAAGTACAACAACAAAAACATGCGATCCGCCCATTGGTGAGGGTCTGAATATCCATAATAATTTCTGTCTTTATACTTGTTAGTTTAATCTCTTCCCATAACAGCGTTATAGTACGACATACTCATCACTAATCCTAAATATATATTTTCGTGTTACATTTAAGCAAGTTTAACTTATTAATCGGGCAGTTCTAATTCCACGCACACAAATAGAATGAAACAAACAAACAAACAAACAAACAAACAAACAAACAAGTGAATAATTGATTTGATTAACAGCTCATAAAATAGTAAATTTTGTTTGTAACGATACCGCTCAGTATGATATGTCTTTACAAGGAAGTTAGCTCCATGGTTCTGACAGGGAGTTTTTGTGGGAAAGGTCGCCGGTTATGAGGATATACGGATAAAACGATATATTTTGTTCATTCCCTGAGTATCACGTTAACAGTAGTTTACTGTATTGGTATTTATGGTTACTAGAAACTCATTCAAAATAACAAATCGGAGCGGTTAATAAAAATATCACAAAGTTTGTTCACAAAATAATGATAGTAAAATGTGTGAGTCGTGATGAGAATCGACTTACCTGATTTCAAATATGAGAAAAGAGATATTGAGTAGGGGAGGTCAATCAGGTCTGAATCAAAACTGAACACACTCTAGGAGGATCATAATTCAGAAAAAAAGTAGAAGAAAAATATCAACCTTAGTCTAACTTCACAGGTGATCTCTGGTCGAATTTTTCGTTTTCCTCAGTTATTTTTTTTTCTTTCAATCGACCCGTCACATTGTGCAAGATAAATTCTTCTGCACAACACAGTAAAAACAAAACGGTTCCTGATATCCCAGAAACCTCTGATTGTTACATAATCTACCATCAATTGTGTTGTCACCATTGACCAATCGCTGGCCAAACCCACTTATTTCGTTAGCCCCGCACATTGACTCTAACAGGAAGTCCCGCTTCGATTTCAAATGACCATATTGGCAAATTATTGCCAGTAACATAAAGCATAAAGTAGAACAGTTGGTTGGCGCTCTTAACGTCGTAACTACAGATTGAATAAACTGAAGTTACGACGTCTAAGTTGCCAAACCAACAGAAGAGGTTGTCAAAAATGGCGGTCAGTGTTCGAGATCAAAACACGTGTCTGTTCTCAATGAATGATTTCATTGGTCGACAGGTTGATTGACAGCCGTGATTGGTTAAATAGCCAGAATTCAGTTAATACATTTAGGCTTAGAAATTATCATCAGGCTTCAGAACCTTGTAAAAGAAATGAACGAGTAATTGTAACAGTTGTTTCCCTTGAATTGGTGGCGCAGGATGTAATGGGTAATATGTTAACGGTAAACAATAAAAAGCGTATATATATTTTTTTTCTCTCCCTGATCTATCGGTTAGTTTGAAATATTCTCCAAAATAATTCTGATAATGGATATATTTGATTAAATCAGAAGCTAGTTGAAAGATTGCGGACACAGGGGTTTATCATTTTGATATATTCGTCAGATAGCAGTTATATTTGATACGTAGGATGTAAACGTTTTGTAATAGAGTGGTACTTATCATTATCGATATAAATTAGATTTAATATACTCGAGGATAAACTGGTTATAAAATGATATATTTTCTTGCTATCGATTTATGTGCTATTACATTTCTTAATTTTCCAACGATATCGATGGATTAGAGCAAAAACATAGTATGGCTCTATACATTGTATTGAGCCATACTATGTTTTTGCTCTAATCCATTGATATCTTGTAGTATTTAAAGTTCTCGTGGTTGATTCCGTACTTCACTGATGGATGGAGCTGTCAATCAAATTATCAATCTACCAATCAAGTTGTCCATTTAGACTGACATTGGTCGACATTTATTTGAAGCATTTTGTTGGGTTGGTGACTTAAACATCCTAACTACAGCTTATCCAAACCGTAGTTACGACGTTTAGGTCGCCAACCAAACAATTTACTTCTTTTATAAATGTTATTAGCCATAGGTTTTGCAAAAATCCTCAACAAAAACATAAAAAACCGCCGTTTTATATCAAAGTGGTACCTCTTGTGGAGACCAGTGGGCGTTGCCAAAATCCGTCGATGTCAAATTGGTGATTTGATATTTGTCAGTTCTTTTGAATGGCTTTAGTTTTCTTTGAAACTCTGTATAATAGATACATTGTATTACAAAGTGAAATATGTAAAAAGAGAATGAAATAAAAAATCTTAGAAAGGAAAAATCACAACAACAAAAGAATGAGAAAGGAAGCGAAACTGTTTAAATTTCCTTTTATTACAAATATTATAAAAATCGAATTTTAGTTCAACAAATAAATAGATGAAAACAACAACATCATCATCAACATCATCATAATCATCAACAAAAACAACAAAACAAAAACACTACCATGATGACGACTGCAACAAACAGTGGCAACAAACAGTAACAACAACAATAATAAATTTCCAAGACATTTGACATCACAGTAGTTTGCTACGTAATTGACTGCCTCCGCTGGCCCGGCTCAATGAGATCCGATAGGACGTTCCACTTCAATAATTTGCTTAAAAGATTGTGAGTAGGAAGAAACAAAAATAGAGTGATTGGTTGTCGACTTAAACGTCGTAATTACAGTAAAAATAAACTGTAATTACGATATTTAAGTCGATCAACCAACTAAAATACTTCACACAAATGTCTGCTAATGTTGGAATTAAGAGTTCACTTCCGGTCTAAATGAATGACCTGATTCTATGATTATTAAGATTAGTCAATTATTTTGTGAAGGTAAAGGGCGTAACGCTCAATTTGAGACAAAGTGAAATTTACCCAGTCTAGATCGTCATTAACCCATTACTACGCAAGAAAAAAATAGACTGGTCCAAAATGAAAGGAGTGCTGACACATTTAAAAGTTTATGAAATTTTAGATTCTTTCAATTTTCTTGGTGGAAAACATCGTGTAAAATGAAGAAATTGCTTGTCACAAGCAGTTTTTTCATTTTAAACGATGTTTTCTCAGTTGTTTTTCTCGAGAGGCGTCCGAAAGAGTCTCCGTGTTGGAATAGGTTAAGTGATGCTAACCGAGTCTAGAAAAGAGACGTCATGAAGTGATGTTAACCTAGTCTAGAATAGCAACTTCATTAAGTGATGCTAACCGAGTCTAGAAAAGAGACGTCATTAAGTGATGTTAACCGAGTCTAGAATAGCGACGTCATTAAGTGATGTTAACCGAGTCTAGCACAGCGACGTCATTAAGTGAGATAATCAAAACAAGAATATCGACACTATCAGGTGAAGTAAACCGAGTCTAAAATAGCGACGTTATTAAGTGAGGTTAGCCGAGTCTAGAATAGCAACATTATTACGTGAGGTTAACTGAATCTAGAATAACAATATTATTACGTGAGGTTAACTGAATCTAGAATTACTGAGGTTGTCCGAGTCTAGAATAGCAACAGTATTACGTGAGGTTAACTGAATCTAGAATAACAATATTATTACGTGAGGTTAACTGAATCTAGAATTACTGAGGTTGTCCGAGTCTAGAATAGCAACAGTATTACGTGAGGTTAACTGAATCTAGAATAACAGCTTTTGTTTTAGAAAAAAAAATAACTATTATTTTTTTTTTACATTTTTTTGAGAATTACATCGCATGTATAATTAAGATCAGTTCGTCTAAAAGAGGGACAGATACATTTTCACTCAATGTCTCAGTCCATAAGGAAAAAAATTGTGCTGTTGGCTACTATCATTCTAAAAGTAGTTCTGCACGAGTATAACGCAAGAAAGGCAATAGTAGTGGTAACGGATTTTCGAGAGAGAAAACTAGAATAGATGCGTGTTCTAAACTTTTGACCAAGTCAAGATAATCAAAACATAACTGCTAGATCTAGATTGCGTGGGTAGAAGTACCACATTGTGTCCCGATTGGATAATTTTAAATCATGTTCTCAAGTTTTTTTATATGTATTTTCTATCAGTCAAACGAAAACATTTAGAAAGTACAAAAAATAACGATATTAGTCAGACTGCTCGGAATGAACAGGCTGGTTGGATACGGCAACGTCTTTTTGTAGATTTTATTCGAATATCGAAATGTATCAATCTATGTGTCTCTCTGAATATCTTAGTTAACTAACTAATACATTTCTTGCTTTAAAGAAAAACTTGATGACCCCCTTTTGCCCGACAAAACTCCAGTACGGTACAATTTTGCATACGTCTTACCGTGTGATCCTATTTTTAATGAAGGCATTCCCCGTGGTCCCATTTTGTAGGACGGCATTCCTTGTGGTCAAATTTTGTAGGAATGCATTCCATGTGATCCCATTTTGTAGGAAGGCATTCCCCGTAGTCCCATTTTATATGATAGGAACCCATGTTGTCCTAACACGTATCTGTATATAAAGCGGCATTCACTGTAGTCCCATTTGAAGGAGGACATTACCCGTGGTCTCATTTCAAAAGACGACTTTCTTCGTGGTCTCATTTATATGCGGAATTTCCTATAGTCCCATTTTGTTAAACAACAACTAATGTGGCCCTATTTTGTAGGACGGCATTCCCTGTCGACCTATTCTTTAAAGCAACATGCATTGTTGTCTCTTTTTGTAGGAAGCATCCCCCTTGGTCTCATTCTATGAACCAGTACTCGCGCCGGTTTTGTGGGCTAATGACTAAACCAAGAATGATAAGCGCACTCTGAAATCGAACTCAGAACCTCTTGATCGGGAAACCCATACTCTACCTCTCGACACCGACACTGTATTGCTGGATCGCCCTATTTTGTAAGACAGTTTTTCCGGGTCCTATATTGCATGACAGTTTTTTCCGGGTCCTAAATTGTATGACAGTTTTTCCCTGGTCCTATTTTATAAAAGAGTTTTGCTGGGTCCTAAACTGCATGACAGTTTTTCGCGTATCCCATTTTGTATGACATTTTTTCCGAGTCCTTTATTGTATGAGTTTTTCCCGGGTCCTATATTATATGACAGTTTTTCCCGGGTCCTATTTTGTATGATAGTTTTCCAAGGTCCTATTTTGTTTGGGTGTATTTTTGTGGTTCCATTTTGAATGACGGTATCGCCATGTGATGACATTCCTGGATGGTTCCGTTTGGTATGATGACATTCCTGAATTGCTCTATTTTGAATGAAGGTGTTCCTTGATGCGTCCTTTTTGTTTGAATGCAATCCTTGATGGGCCCAACGAAGGCTTCCTATATTATCCAATTTTGTAAGCCGGCAGCCCTCGACGGTTCCATTTTCATGACAAGTCGGACAAACTGGAACAAAATGTAGCCTTACAAATTATCCTGATTTATCAATACAACATATCTTTGTTGAAGCCCTATGTACAAATGACTGAATTAATTATGATTAAACTTTTGACCCCAACATCAAAGCAGCAAGCGCACTAGGATATCAGTCCGGTTGATGATACAGATTGAGTTCTCGAAATATTGACTGTAGGTTTGAATCTGACTTTTCTGTGATTGTTTGAGTCTTTGTCAACATTTATCAATTCGATGTATTCAATATGTTCGACGTTTAAAAACGCTGTATGATCGATGGCAACTTCTGTTATTTTCTATTCTAAAAACAACAACATTTTTTCTACATCTATAATCAAGCTGATATACAGGTATCGGAAATGTCTTGACAAGCGAATTATTTATCTATGCAGGACATGAACGATTTAAACCATTTTACGGTGATTATTTTCTTTTAAAACTTTCTCTCAAGTTCTCTGGATATTTCATACTGTCATCCTTATATCTCCTCTAAAATGGGGGGAAAATACAATAAAATAATAATAAAAAAAAAAAAAAAAAAAAAAATAAAAAAAATAAACGAATGCAGATATAGATAGACAAATAAATAATAATAAAAATACTATTTACGAAATGTTTAAAGTTTGAACAGAAGCAGAGCTTATATATAGTAACTCACCACATTATAGATCAAGACAAATTTATTATCTATCAAATGTTATGACAATGGGGTAATAATAAATGATTTCGCTGTTTCGTAACCCATTGCGTATTGAGACTTTTGATTTCGAGGGAAAATCTAGACGGCCCTCTAGTCCATAAGAATTAAAAAATACAAATTTTCGAAACTGCAACTTTTTGTTCAGCTATTTCTAAAGTGGTTCATTGTCCTAAAGTTAAAATTTTAGACAGACTAATATGTAACTAACTCTCAAATGAACTCAAAACGAAGTCACCAATCAATTATCAGGTGTTATGTCCTGAAAATGTAAATATACTTTCCAATAATAATAAAATCGGCATTTGTTAGCAATTAAATAAGTTTAATGTCCTCTCTAACGATCGTTTGTAAATTTTATAATTGACTTGGTGTAATACACTTAAGTCGGTATCTGGAAAAATGAGTCCATTAATCAAAACATACCAGTTCAATATTAGTCAAAAGTGGACATTCTTTACATAAAACTCTGTAGGGCCTCGATTTCAGGATTGACGGTCATTGGCAACCCTAGGATTTAAACACATGTCTATATGTGGTGTCTGTCATTCCCCATCGAAAGGGGAGGTATATTTTTCGAATTACCTATTTCGAGTTGCCCTTTTCACTTTCTATTCGTCTGCTTTTACGACCACCCAGTGTCCAGTAGAGTTTCTGCAGAGATTAACCCAGTACCAGACGATAACATTTTAGATTCGTCCTACTTAAAAGAAGATGCAGACGACAACTCAAAGTTGATGAAATTTTAGATTTTTCAACTTTCAGGGTAGACAACATTTAGTTAATAAAGAAATTGTTTGTTGCAAGCAATTTCTTCATTTGACACAGCGTTTCCCAATTGTAATTCTTGAAAAGCGCCAAGAAGCGTCATTGCGTAGGAACGGGTAAACTCTTAATTTTGTAGATGGCTCTCAAGATCAACTTTTTTCATCATTTTGTTGATTATATCTACCGATCGAAATAAATTTTGAGATAGATTCAAGTTCAAGCTTTCATCTAACGGTTAAATGTTTCATTTGGCATGTGAGGAGCGTAACTCTTACATTTAATGGTGAATTTCAAGATCGTTTGGAAAGTTTCTCAAAATATTTCAATTGCAACAAATAAATATTCAAATTCATATGCCAAAGGCAATTGTGAGGCATAACTTGAACACGCTGTTCTAAATTTCATAGCTAGTCTGCTTAGTTTTTTTTTCAATCTTCAGAATAGAAATAGTGCCAGGTTAAAGACCATTTGGGATAGCTGAACCAATTGACATAAGACAAAACTAAAGATATAAATTTAACGACTGCAGAAAGTATTTCAATGGTTGTGTAAACTGAACAATAAGTATATACCAGTTGAAGTATCAAACAATGTTTTCTATAGCCAATTTCAAAAACATCTAATTTGTCTGTCAGGCGAAAACAGGTTATCTACATGTCGGGGTACCGCGGTATAAATGTTTGAAACAGAAATCGGGTCTAGCACAAGCCATAATTGGAATTTCACAAATATGTTGCAAGTTAAATTACTACCTTAATAATCAAGAAATAAGAACCCCCGGCTGCCATTTTAGCCTTTCCCCTAAATATATTTGCATTTGCTATCATCGGTTAAAGTGAGCTTATCAATTTCGCTTATACAACTGTCCAATTAAATTTGAGTTATTCTGCCTACATTTCCCTTTCATATAAATCTTAGATAAAACTAATCTTATATTACAATGAAGTCATATTAATATTTGATTCACCATTTATTGAATTCGAGCAAATAATAGTTAGAAACCACTTTCCGATGCAATATAAGCCAAACATATTCAAATGATTGTTTGGGTTTGTCTTAAATTGAGTAAAAAACAGAAAAACAAAAAAAGTGACCCTCAAGTAAAATGGGACGATGTAGGCTACAATCCAGGCTGAATAGGGTCGAAACGTGTTTTAGACAAAGATAGTCAGTTTAACATCCTGCAAAATAATTGTGGGAATATCGTAATTGTCCTGTGCTTGATCTGATGGTTTATCCTCGTATGTTTTTACAGACATCCTATATGGCCCCTCTTCCGATGACAGATCACATTTTTTTCGATTTGGTAGATCATTTAGGCTTGTAGCAAATATTTTGCGACGAGAGCATCGCAACTACAGGTTTAACCAAAATATAGTTCTGATATTCTAGTGGTCCATTAAAGACTCTTCCATTTCCTAACCTTACCAGACCTTAAACTTCTCTAGAAAGTATCATCCAAACGATACATTAAGCAATCCGTTGAGTTTATGCCTAGAAATGCGCGTCCAAAAAGAACTTTGACCGATAACAAATGATAGCAATATAACACACATTTTGAAGTACGAAATACCTACCATATTTTTTACCAAAACCACCGAAACAGAAAACTTGTTTAAATTCAAATCGGTTGTTAATTCTAACAAATGAAATAATGAATATATATGTATATTGTAATCAGCTAAAATATCGAGAGAGGGTGAAAACTCTTCAGTTTCATTCCCCATTGCAATATTTGAGGTATTGACCGAAATGGCTTGCTTGTGCCAGTTTTCAGTGATAAAAAATCAGGGGCGAATCTTTTCAAATCCTTAACAAATTTTTACGCAAACACGTTAACGACATAAAATGTCTCGTTTAAACCTTTCCCTTTAACCCATTCCCATCCCGTACAATTTTAGACCGCTCCATAGTCAAAGATGCGTCAGAAAACTATTAATTAAAAATCTTGGCCTCTCTTGCTAGAAAACATTGTGGATGATAGAGAAATTGCTTGTGACAAGCATTTCTTCAATATTTTAGATGTTTTCGAAAGCTTTTTTTCTTGGAGGAGTAAAAAAACGTGGGAATGGATTAATCACTTTTTAAAATAACGCTTAGAAGATATATCAAAAGTACAAACTGTGTAGAAAACAGGGAAATAGCTTAGTACTATTTCTCTTTTCAAAGATCGTTTTTCACCCCCCCCCCCAAATGTTTTTATTCAAATTTGTTTTTACTTTTAATGGAGTCTGTAATTTCAATCTAATTTTGAATATTATAAAGGTTCGTTATCTGGTTAAAGTAGACATCCATTTTAAGAGATCAACTTTTAATGTCTTTATCACGTGACATTTCCCATGACAACGCTGTTACATAATCGTCTCATTAAATTTGATTTATTCTGTTCGCTTTTCTCTTTGATATAAATCTGAGATAAAAGACGAGGGGTTGTCTTACATGAATTAAATTGGATCTTCAATCATTTAAATACACAGAAGACTTGCATCATAATTCAAAGTGTTGCCATGACAACAACTGTGAGGGAGAGACGGCCCAGAAGACAGGATCCCGTAGAAACGACCCAACATAGACGTACCCTAACGTATACGGTATGTTTAGAGCAGAGAGATAAGGTTTATAAAATGGATTAAAGGTATCCACATATGCGAACACTGAAATGGATTGAATGGCATGCAAAAGTACAAGAGAATCTTTAAGCACACCCTCGAGTGTGAATCCCAAACGGCCATGCCCCTTATAACCCAGTATGAACCAGTGAAGTGAGGGTTGCATTGTTACTCAAGACTATGTACGGTGAGAATTCAGCCGGGAGGATATACCCAGCTCCATAAATAAGTGTACACTTAGTTCTTTGTTCTGGTCGCATGTTTCACTGAAATCTTACGCATTTTAATTTAGAGTATGGAAAATGCTTGGATAATCAGGTTTTGACCGATAAAGTTTTTTTCGGTTTAAATGAATGCGATACCAAAATTAAAACTGTGATGGTATAAAATCTGAGGTCACATTAAAGATTGGTTTGGCTTAAGATTTGAATCATCCAATCAATATGTCGTATTATCACCTCTACAACTTGTATGGGCGAGTAATCGTAATGGACCTTACATAATGAAGATAATTGCACCACATCATGTATTCAACTCTTACATGTGCGGATTTAAAACTTATCGTTGGTTGGATTACAAATGTCTTAACTCTAGTTTATTAATGACACATAGGCGACATTTTGCTGACCCACCGCCGTTATAACTGTTTCGCCGCGATCGATCTTTCTTCCCCAACATGTTCTGTTGGATTCTTATTCAGCAATAAAATTTGTGAAGGAAGAACGTCATCATCGTGTCTGTTCAGAAACTGCACTGTGAATAATGTCACATGGGGACATGTATTGTCGTACATAATAATAACAGGCCTATCATCATCATCAACAACAGCAACAACAACAACAAAGACGACGACAAAGGCAGCAACATTAACAACAACCTTGACATCGACAACAACTCCCCCTCCCCCAACAACCCAAAATGCCTATGGCCGCAAAACTTGGTCATAATAAAGCCTGAATCTTTAAAGTTTCGTCGTTCAACAACAAGATTTCCCCCTTCGAAAGTCTTTGCACGTCCGCCCAAAATCTTTCCCTCTCTAAAACGTATTTTTCGACCAAACGCTTCCCCTTTCGCCTGATCTCATGCGCGTGCGAACGTCACGATGACATACATTAAATCCGAATTACCCTGAAGTACATAATGTTTGGGTTATGAGCAACCCGGTAACGCAATGTCAAGAACGGTCTAACGGCCTCATAGTGTGAACAGGAGCTCTGCTTTCCGTAAACGACGAAAAACCGTTTGGAGACTAATGAAATACCGCTTTGCGGTACCAGAGTCCCTTCGGGAACCTTATTAAACTTTTAGCTTAATGAATGGATGGCATCTTTATTTGTGGTCTAAAGGACGTTTATCCTGTGTTTAGCCGGCTTAACTCAATATTTTTCATGTCACAAGGATAATTTCATGAGTTATCACATGGGCTAACTGTGCGATTTCGTCACCTGGATAACGAAATAGTTTAAATTCAAAACACTCACGCCCATTTTGAACTGATTATTATTTAAGGCCAAAACCTTGTTCTTAGAACGAATGACATATTATTTAGTTCGGTCCCAAAAGTATCAGGCTATCGTATTTATCTTAATATTAAATCTTGTAGAACTGTTCAACAAAATCAGTTAAAAATAATATGTTTATCAGGCACGTAAATATGAATGTCATACATCAAAAAATGTGTAATTTACAAGGTTGGTAAAGCGAAACAAATGATTAATGTTGGTGGTTTATAAGGTCGCAATGTCAGTTGAGATTTCGGCATCTCGATACATTTGCCCACACAAGGCACACACTAACGTGTGTTGATTGATTGATTGGGGTTTAACGCCACTTTCAACAGTATTACAGTCATATCAATGCGACTGGAGCCTCTAACCATTGATTTCTGGTATTTCTCACACCAGTATTGCCATTAAATCCTTTCCAAACCTCAAGCTTCTTATCCCACTTAGGTTTACGATTATCCACCCACTGGAGGCAGACAAATGTAAGAAAGGATATATGCAGCGACCAGCGATCCAACACTATTTGTGTGTACTTTTGTTTGGAATTTGAAAGACCGCTGACAATGCTATCATTTCATATACTAAAAAAACATTTTTACTAATCGAATGTCTTACCTTGATGGCTTTTCTCCACGAATTATAGAATTATCTATATATAATGTTTCTTTGTGGAAGGTATTGCAATATTAAGGTCATGTACAAGTGATACCCTTGAACTACATGAATTAGAGAGCGAAAAACATCATAGAAATACGAGTAGAAACAAACAATTAGTAGAATGAATAAACTATGTAAATTTACAGTGGAACACTCAACAACATTCCAAAGAGAAATGTCCTGATGCCAAAGTAAGGTTTTTATCTAGTAAGTTAGAAGAAAGGAAATGCGTTTGATAGAGAGATTCAGTTCAATCGTATCTCACGGAAGATGCTAATTAAAACGTCATGCATCCTTACTAGACGACATCCGATCCCTAGAGCATAGATTTCCTGGACTTGGCTAGACAGGTCGAATACTTCTTATCTATCAATGTGCATCTCGTCGTTATTTGTGCATTAGTATAGAATTAAAAAAGTCCAGGCTTTCATTTCGAACCTGAGAGATCCTGAATGTGTCATGACTGTTCCCCCCTTTAGATAAACGCTGATCTCAACTCAGCCTAGAATAGAAAAGTAAGTTAAGCAACCCTTGTCAGATTTGCATACTTAATGAAAATGATATCCTATAACTGCTGTCACACCAAGGGTGGGTAATAGCTAGAGCTAGGAGATGACTTTGTGATAGTACATGTACTTGTGTGAGACATATAGGGAATCTATGGTTAGGCGCTACAACCGATACGATATGACTGAAAAATGGTTAAATTGTGGCGTTAAACCCATTCAGACAATCTACCAATGAACCAAAGCTGCGTTTGACTTTAATTTTTAAAACACAACTGCTTTTAACAACCCTCCTGTTTCTGAAGAGAACTAAAATGAAATAAACGTTAATCCGAGATAAGAGAACGTTTTGAGGTCTGCTAAAAAAGTTTACCAGCTTGAAGAAAAATAAAACAAGAAATTCCGTTACCAAGGTTTCGATTGAAATTTAGCGTACGTCTTATGAATTGAGTCCGACCCGATTCCCAATTAAGATAAAGACTAATGTCGATGCTATCTTGCAACCCTAGACAACTTCTTTCATACTTTGGTTCTAATATAGGAGTTGAATAAATAAATTTCAGTCCGCTTTTAGAGGAAAAAGATTATATAGCAGGGATAGAACTATCTAATAGGATTGTACAGTTTTTCTGGCCTTTTTTACGCTCAGATGTTTCTATATTTTATAAATTCATTAAAAAGTTGAAATTTCGTTTCGAAATTTTAAAACTGTTGTCTGCAATTAATTTAAATCACAATGTAAAGTATCTTAAAAAATGTATAATACTTAGACATGTTGTTAAAGTATTAACTTCAAGAAAGCACACACTTTCCAAGGAAGAAATAGGTTTAATGCAATTTTATGTTACTCACGAGGAACAAAAACAAATAAGGATTTACACCAAACGAATATATGAACGAAGGTCGTTTAAGTACGGAAGACCGGTGGTGACTTCATGAGTCTAAACTTCACATTTTAAATTCTATACATGTCAACTTTTAATTCTGAAGTCTGGAGGGTGAAGGCTGAAAGTGTGAAGTCGTAAGTGTGAAATCGGGTGTTTGAAGTTCGAAGTCGGAGAAGTGAATTGTGAAGTATGAAGTCTGAATTTTGAAGTATGAAGAAGGAATATGAGTTTTGAGCCAACGGTATTTCCAACCGCTTTTGTTATTGTCTTTTGTCAATCTTATTAAACCCTTGTAAAATCTTTAAAAAGGGGCCAAAATCTGATGTTCTGACTCGGCTTATTAAATGTAAGCATGTATTTGCCTTCTATTGTGCTTTGAAACAAATCTAGTTCTGTTTTTTAGACAAGTATTTATGTATTATTATAGACAAGTATTTATGTGTAATTATGTCAATTCTAGTAAATTTCAAGAATATGAAATCAAATGCATCAAATTAAATTCTTCTCACGTATCAGGATATTACGCCGCTGCATAAATGAAAAAAGACTTAATTGACTTTATTTAGGCAACAAGAAGTATGCTAAAACAGAATTTCCTCGGTATTGTTTCAGAACTAGAACGAGTAAAAGAAACAGCTTTTAAAGTTTACTTTCATATTTTTGTGGGACACTCTTGGTATACTTGGGTTACTGTTAACTAATTATTTCTGTTGATAAGCTTCGTTGCATGACCAACCTAACCAAAGAAAGCGTATCAAAAAGTGTATGCGATAACACAGAGAGTACCTTTTGGAAATAGAGCTTTCATGTCCAAAACCTTTCCACCGGTACGTATGTTCTATATGTATTTGTCTCCGTTATGACGTTGTTGCATGGTATACGTCCTTAAAGTACATAAAGTAAACAAAGTGAGGTAAGCACTGTAATTGGTCGTCCCTGAAAAATTGGACATAGTTGCATTTCGGCTGTAAAGTTAGAGTGAAAAACAAATTATTATAATGTACTAAGAAACAAATGATGCGGTACTACGAATTTTGATAGAAGCCCGTAAAACAAAAGAATGGTGGGGTAAAAAAAATACATATAAGGTAAAGGAAAGGCAAACAGATTCGAACCAGGTCCTCTCTTGTTATAAGCGAGTGCTCGTACCACTGCACGAAGCGGTCACATGCCACAATGGCGATAAAGATAACGCTGGTTTGTAATACATTGAGAGAACTCATTCGTCATGTGACTCATTTGTTTACGTAAGTCTAGACTTGATGACCTATCACAACTTCATTACCCCTCGATATATATCGATCGATTAAGACAGTATGGCATAATTTTCAATAATCTTTTACTAAACGCTGGTATTTTCAATTTATGATCGGAAAATATTTATTTGGCAGTATCATCTAGTATGAAGAACCGTTCACCACTTGCTTCTTTACATCACGATTCATTCGACGAATGTTATGGTAGTGTGACTTGTTGACGAGAGGAAAAGTTTGATTGGTTTCTTTTAGCCTGTTTAAATCATGTGACTGTCTTGTTTTACTTCACTCCCTTTTGATATTTCTTAACTTGTAAAATGCAGTGATATTTTGCTGTTACCTTTTAGAATTGACTGTTCAACCCTTGTTGAACTCGATGATGAAACGTTGACTTAATCAGGTTTCAGCAATAAACAAAACAGTTTGTTTACAAATTCAGCTTTACTGTATGCGTCCAAATGGTTGAAAGGAAGTTTTGGGAAATTGGGACGGAGCAAAACTCGAGATCTAGTAACACTAATAATTATTGGCCTTGCGACCAATTAAAAAGTATTAGAGCATAATCTCGTATTGCATTAATCAAATTTTCAACAGACATATCGATAATATAGTTTAAAGTCTACCTTATAGGAAGAACTCGGGATGCTCCCTGTGGCCCGAATTTTAAAAGAAATTGAATTAATGATTCAATGTAGATATATATATGTAGAGAAATTGCATTCAAACATTGTATGCAATTTTGGGTTATTAATCCATTTTTTTAATGTTAAAGAATAACTCTAGCGCTTTCGATTCGCAATGTTTCTTTGTCAGTGAACTGACAAAAAATGGCTGATTAACCCAATTGATCAATTGCTGGCCCCTCCTACTTACTGCCTCTGCCCCGCCCACTGACTCCGACAGGAAGTTTCGCTTTTATTTTAAACGACGTTATTTTGCAAAATCAATGTTTAGTAGCATAAAAAATGGTTGGATGGAGACTTAAATGTCGTAACTACAGCTTAGATTAGCTGTAGGTACGTTGTCAAAGTTTGGTGTAAACCTATTTATTTTACATCGATTTGGAAACAAGTTCTTCAAACTTAGATTAATCGCTCTAGAGTCTGTTCCCTGGAAAATGCACCAGTACATGTGCCGAAGGTGTGGGCCAATGACAGAACTAAGATCGATAGCCGTTCCCGGGAATCGAACTCAGGACCTCTTGATCGGGAAGCCGACGCTCTACCTCTCGACCACGGACACCACGAAGTTGTTTAAGTCACCAAACCACCACCAACAAAAATGGCTGCCAATGTCGGATTTCAAAATTCATTTTAGGTCTATATTGAATTATTTAACTGGTCGGCTGGTTATTTTATTGACAGTAGTGATTGGTCAATTGAATTATTAGTGAACTAACGGAATAATGTTTGTCAAGGTAGGCGTTCCCATACAAATAATTTCCAATGACCGTGATATGACAGTTTTGTTGATCCTAAAAGGCTGGGTCGTGTTTACACGACAGAAGACATGTTGTTCATTGTCATCAAGACGTGATGTGGTATCTTAGAAACTGTTGTCTTCATTCGAGACTTCAAAAGTAACTTTATTGAAGGGTGTAAGCTATCGCATTAGTTTAGAATTCATGTTGTTTTTTCAAAGCGTGACGTCACCCCATGTCTATGTCGTAAATGTCGTAAACAAACATCAGAATCTACTTCGTACTTGCTACCATGCAAGATAATATTTGAGTATATACCCCTTACGACCTAACCCTTCAGATTCGCAGAATCTGTACACAAGGTAGCCCCTTTCAGCACCGCGTTAAAAATGGTTATCACAACTCTTGAAAAACAGCGGTAACCCAAAGAAAGACCGAAATCACTTTGAGACATTCTTGTAAGAGCAAAGGTAAGTGTTTCAAGTCGCGATTAGTGCAGCCTCAAAACATTCTTGTAATAGTCAAGGTAAGTGTTTCTATAACCAGTGGCTCTCTTAGATGATCTGGGCAGTGTAAAGCAGTGAGATGCGAAACGTGCATTATCATGCAAAGACACACAGACTATCAAGTCGCAACTTGGAGCTGCTTTTGCGGTTAGAGGTACACACAATAGCAAAATTTACAAATGCAATGTGTATCTTATACATGTATGATATGCCACAAGCAAAGTGTTGGCGAAACAAAGCTGCAGCAACAAAGGCGTGAATTTTCCCAATTTCGTTGATTCAGTAGGTCTCCCATCGCAGCAAATTTCCATATAAAACGACCTCTCATTCAACGATACTCTGTATAGCACTGAATCAAGCACTGGTTGGTCCTACAAACAATACAAATTACGAGAGATATGTTAGATCAGATGTCTTAACGCTGACTGTGAGTCTAGCTGAGTTTATGGGTCTTATTGACATATTGATGCCACCGGACATAAAGTCGTTAATGACGTGTCTTCGACTAGATTCCATTCAAAAGAAGGCTACAACTTCATATTTCTTAAATTATTTTTGTCAAGTCTTTATCTGTCAGCGTCAGTGCGGTTTCTTCTGTAATTACTTTAGAAAGCAATTATTACACTGTTGTTCTTATAATGCGCCTATTTACTTTATCTTACGTCTTGTGCACTCGATCAATATGTCCAGTTTCTGACTATGCATCTTGAAGATAAACCGGATGTACATATAACACTTTGATTATTTTATTTTCAAAGACTTGTGGATGCACTTGGATCTAGAATATCTTGATATAGATTACATTGGTGGTGCTACAAATTCACGTAGTTCTGCCAAATCAATGTACATATATACTGATCTCATGGTTGCATGCAATCATATAATAGTGACACCAAGAGTGCAATAAAACAGCCCAAATATGTACCGTAAATACTAGCGCAATTGTTGGGACGTCTAGAATACACGTATTTTAAGCATGTGGGAGCTGTAGAGCCATTGCTTTGAAGTTTTATTACAAAAAACTCTGGTTACAGGATGACAGTAACAGATACATCCCAGCGAATCTCCAATATTCTAGCCAGTAAAATACTTGATTCAATCAACTAGATCACGGGAAAGTAATCGCAATATCCAGTAATATCGGATTTACTTCCACGTGATTTTATAACCCCCCGTAACTCTCTATCAGTGCAGACGGGCACCACACTAATGCAATAACACGCACCAATAGGTCTCATTTTGTCCTTAAATAATATACGAGAAACTGTAAGTGTCCCATCAAGTGAACTTTTCTTCATTTTTCCTTGACAATAAATATTTACTTAAACACTCGTGACATAAATTTATGAGTATCTTAATAAGGAGTAAATAGTCTGAGCCCCCCCCCCCCCCTCTTAAAAAAAACATACAAAACAAGAACATCGACAGTATTTTATTAAACAAAGCAAATTCTATTATTTCTGTAAAACCACTTTTTAAAACGTTTTTCTAAGCGCGATAAAACGTTTATTCCAAGCGCCATCATAGCGCAGTCGGTAGCGCATCAGATTCCCAATCTTCAAACATGGTTTGCCATGGGTTCGATCCCCGGCGGCGGCACATATCCTTTCCGACATTTGTCTCTCACCAATAGGTGAATAATCGTTAACCGAAGTGGGATAGCAGCTGGAGGCTAGAAAAGGATGTAGTGGTAGTACTGGTGTGAGAAATACCAGGAATCCATTGTTAGGTGCTCCAGTCGCCGCGATATGACTGAAATACTGCTAAGAGTGTCGTTAAACCTCATCCAAACAATCGATCCAAGTGCGGTTTGCAAGTGGTAATGGCCAATCATAATCCTGCATTCTTGACCAATACAGAAAAAACATGACGGATCTATCGTTTATAATTATCATATTTCTTTTCAACTATGTTGAAAGTTAGTACAGGATTTACGTACTAAAGTATTCGTGTACGTAATCGTACATGAAAATCGGCAAGATTTGGTGCGGCATTTTAGCAAAACGCGGGTAGATGATTCGACTAAAATCATCTGTGTATGTCATAAAATGAATAGTAGAGATCAGAAACACGAAATTGAAAATCAGAGGGTATAGAAAATATTTAAACAATGAAAACATATACAATATAAGCAAAAGTGGAGTGTTTTTTCACACTTTGAGATGGCGCCTTTCCACATGACGGATCGTATTTATCAATCTAAGAGGAAAGTTATTCACCCACTTCAAGTCTCTAATATCCCCTGTATTACACAAAACTGTCGCGATTATATCAGTATTTATTCAGAAACAATTTTGTACAGCATTCATTTTATGATATTGGTCGAGACGGTAGACAGACTAATGCGATTTTACCACTGGTCCCTTCTTCAATCATGTTAGAAGATTTATGAGATAGCAAGCCATTTAAAGTGTTATAATGTACAGAAAGGAACTTAAAAACGGCCATCTTGAATATCCCATGCTTAACCATATTTATAGTCAATCGAGAATAAAACAGTAATTTTATTTTTAGTAACCGTCTAATTTGGATATTTTAATAAGAAAATTATTTTGATCAAAACCACTTGTGATCTGTATCGATGGGTCTAAGAAATGGTACCTTCTTCTCAAAAGCAACAATAACTGTTATTTTCAAGGAGGAAACTTAATAATTTCGGTTCAAGAAATCCTTTCAAATTTAAGCCGACAACTTTATCGTGTTTGATAGATCTCTGAATGTATTCATATAGTTATTATATACCTATTTTTACAAATATATTCATAGAAAGCCTACATACATAATTAGGGAAACATGGCACATGTCCGTTTAAGATAGTAATTAGTAATAAAAATCGAGTAAAATCCAGTGTTTTCCATGCGTAATATTATTTTCTATCTTCACTGGTGATAATATCGGCTTTCATTTCGAAAATTAGGATTTTTTCCCCAAACTGGTCTGGTAGCCCCTGGTTAACATTCATACACAAGCTTGTCAGTTCTACATCTTATATAGAATAATCTCATGACTTAATCTTCCCGGTAGTTTTTAATTGGTCGTAGACCAATTTATATAACCATAAATTCGAGATTGTGTCGCTGCAATTTACCAAAACTGCCTTTAGCCCAACTGGACGTATATTCTGACGGGAAAACAGAAGAAAATCATTTCATTTTACAAATTAAGAATTATCAAAGGGAGTGAAGGAAAACTGGACGGTCACACGCTTTAAAGGTGAATGCTTCAAGGATTTTCCGCAAGTGATAAATGCGTCTAACCAACCCCTTCTTTCAATCATATCGAGGTGTAAACAAAGATGATACTGCCACTCAATTATTTTCCAGCCATAAGTTAATCAAAGTACTGAAAGTTCTTCGGGAGAGCAAATTTGATTATTATGCTTTCAAGCTGTCTAAAGAATTCGCCCAAAGAATAGTACCAATTGTTTTTTTTTTCTTAGTTTATAATCAGCGCTGTTTAGGAACTTGTTAATTTCTGCCCAGAAAAAGAGAGGGTTTTGAAATTTCATGAACCTGCTGTCAGCATTTGCTCTTAAACCTAAGTTATCATATTTCCATAATTTTTCTGTTTTGGCTTTATAAAAAAAAAGCTTGCAGGGATGATCTAACCATGACTATTTAACAATCGAGAAATTTTAAAAATTTAGTGTTCACAAAAAGTTGCTTTTTTGTCGGTACCCATGTTGCATCAAGGTCTTACGTTCGTGTACAATAATATTAGTTCTAATTAACATTCACGGAAATATCATACACTAGGATAGAACCTACGTGTTGTGATAGTAATAGAAATTAAAGTTGTTTTTACCCTAATTCTAAAGTCGGAATGCAACGATATGTCCAACTTCTCAGTGACGACCAATTACAGTGCGTACGGCACTTTGATTTAATCAGCAGTCACAGATTTATCGACTTTTAAACTTTATTTAAGATACATTATATGTGCATTAAAACTTAATCAATTACCTTTAGACCACATAATTACTTTTGTTATAGGACCGTCTGAATGGGCCCCTACCGAGAGTTACTCCGCTTAGTTTTAGCATCAGAGTGACCTCCCTTAAATCTTTGGGTAGTTCCGGTGAAAAAATCGATGATATCGGTATCGAAAACATTAATAGATTGTTGCCAGCTTTCACTATGTGTCATCAATGTTGAAACCCAAGATGATCTAGAGACTACTTTATTGTAATCAATGAGCTTAATTTTTAAAGCTAAGTGACGTTTTACGTGTTTATAATCGTAAATGAGCCGGTATGAAAGTGTATTTTTCGGATATACCCTAATTCCGGATATACGTATTAATTACCATAAAAAGAGCTTTTTTGATCGAAATAAATACAATGATACTCACGGAAATACATTCCGTTATTTCCCTTTTTAAAAAATGGTTTCATTTGTCAAGCGGGGCTTTGAATTTATAAGTTATCTGTCATTTTACAAACGGGAACTGCTACAAAGAAGCTCTCCGTACGTCTTCATTTCATGACCATGGGAATTTACCAAATACCCTTTTCATTGATGAATATGAAATTAATTTAATCAGAGTTTCACTGCATGATCCTCAACAAGCTTTGTAAAGTATCTGGAGGCTTGTGGAAATGATTGTTGCCTCTGTAGGTCCTCCTAAGATATATCATTCGTTTCTTACCAATGGCAAGTAAGATATATCATTAATTTCTATCAAATCGGTAAATGATAAGGTCTAAGTAGGGTGAGCAGCTGGTGGCTCAGATGAAATGTCAGTTATGCTTAGTAATTGATTTAATGTTGAAAATGGTGTTTAACCGATAACCGTAGGGCAAAATATTAGACTGTGCCAAATTTAAAGGAGTTGCACATGACAACTTTAAGTTTATGGATTTGTAGATATTTTCATCTTTCTGGACAGAAAACATTCGGCAAAATGAAGAAATTGCTTGTTACAAGCAATTTTGTAAATTTGTACAATGTTTTCCCAATTATTTTTCTTAAGGGGCGCCTAAAAGCGTCATTGTGTGGGAATGGGTAAACCAATTTAATTCAATCAACCTGGACAAGCTTTAGCATCTGATATTAGATGTGTGCACAAATTTATATTTTTCATATAAAATTTATTCTGGTTAACCCTGGTTTATACGTCCCTGTGGCTTTCAAATTGAGAATGAATTGTAGAAAAAGAATATGCTTGTTGCAATTTTTTCCTTTTCCACAGTAATTCTACCCTGCTGAATGATTTTTTATTTATTGTTCTATATATCATTTCATGTATTTAAGTATTTGAGAAAAAGTGAGAAATAAAAAAGTGGAAATATAAAAGAGATGACCGTAAGAAGTGTTACAAAGATCAAACTAAGACAATCTTTTTGAACGTTTTAATCCATTTAGTTGATACCAAATTCTTATTACTATATTGAGATATATCATGCAATGACTTATATGATACAATGTATATATACTAAATATTCAAATCTTTTTTTGTAAAAAAGTGATCTTAAACATGTTTTTTTTTTCAGATTTTTCTTACTTAAACATTTTTTCCAAATTTTTCTAAATGAGAAACGTTTTAAAATAGATTTCCTTTACCTATTGCATTTATAATCCTATATAAGATGTACAGATTCGTAATTTCCATAGAATTAGAGGGAATAGCAAACGACTTCCTTTGTCACTTGTAATAAGGGGATATCGGGTGAAAATCAAAAGCAAATAACCGATCATTATGAGATATATCCAGTGTATATCCAAAATACCACCCTTGGTCTATTACGCAATCAGAGATACCGATCAGAAGCATGTAAGTTACTTGGATTAAAACAGCAGTTTATGAGAGGACATCGTTAACTTTTAAATTTGATTTACCATTTAACCCTTTACAGAAAAAAAAATCTCAGAACGAAAGAGGATACGAACGAATTTTTAATAGCCATGTGTACTGAAAATAATGGATCTTTCAGATGCGGAGAAAATCGGCGTAAAAAGAACTCTTTATCGCAACATTGTTATTCTTGTTTATTGTTGTGTGGTTTCCTTGTTTTAATAAGTCTTTTCAAGTTTAAGAAGTAAACGCAATGATTTCCTACAAAAGACACCTTTGCTAATTTTTTTTCGAAAATGAGAAGTAAAATATGAAAACTGGACAAGAATGAAATTGGTTCCTAGGTCGGGAGAGAAAAATGATTAAAACGTGTCAACTTTAATGTAAACTACCACAACAATTCCATATTCTAAGAGTATTTTAAGAGTACTCAACATTCCTCTGTATCAAATTCTGAAAAATATCTGATTCTACGCAAAATAGGAGCATTTATTCTCTGATAGTGTACTTTTACTTAGGGACCCAACCACATCATTTTGCATATAATATATGGACAGAAAGATAAAACATTAATCAATCTTTAGAACAAGATAAATTCCAAATAATATAAGTCAACCGACTCCCTTGTTAATTAGTCAAAAGAAGGACACCTGGGCAGTCGTGTGAAAATCAAAGCAAATAGCCGATCGTTATGAGATATATCTGGATACCACCCGTGGACTATTGCGTAATCAAAGATACCGATTCAAAACGTGTAAGTTAGTTGGATTTAAACAGGAGTTTATGGACGGACATCGATAATTCTTAAGAATAACTTACCATTTGAACCTTTGTAGATTAAACATATCTCAGAACGAAATAAGATACAGACGAAATATTAAAATTCATTTGTATCAAAAATAACGGATCGCTCAGATTTGGAGAAATTCCTTGTAAAAATACTCCTTTTATCGCAATACTTTTGTTCCCCCTCCCCGTTCTTGTCTTGTCTGTTTGAATGTTTCAATAGATATTCTCAAGCCAAGGAAATAAAAGCAACAATTCACCATGAAGGACACTTTTTCTTATTTTGTTTCGAAAATGAGAAGTAGAATATGAAAACTGGATGAAACTCGGACGGGAAGACGATTATAACGTGTCAACGTAAATAAAATCTACCAAGACATTTTCATAATCTATAAGTATTACAAAAGTACTCAATATTCTTATGTGTGAAATACCGAAAAAATAATTAATTAGCTCCAAAACGCTTTTAGTCTCAGGCCTTCTATACTCTTTGTTGAAATTTAAACAGGAACTACCCAGTAGAATCAAGGGAGTTAATTAAAGGGCAATTTTCGGGAGAACTCTGTATATCGGTAGGGGCCCATTACTAGCGGAATATTAATGCACCAGTTTTTAGATTAAAACAAGTTGCATTATTTGACGTCATATGACGAAACGATGGAAGTATTGGTAGACTATTTACTGAGCACGTGTTGAATGAATTGGAGTTCAAGCGACTGAGGATACAACATCAAAATAAAAAGAAATATATGTCTATTACCGTGTAATCAAAAGAACCATTCTATTAACAACTTGTTACAAACAATAACGAACCTGGCTGTATTTGTAATTGCTGACCTACTTTAAGTCTTGGTGACCTAATTAAAGTCTAGCGTTTTCCACAAGTTTTAAAAGTAAACCAGGGCTCGAATAACTGGCGAAATTGCAAAAAAAAAACAAAAAAACAAAAAAAAAAAACAACAACAACAAAAAAAACCCCCGACAATTTCTCACTCTTTATCTGGACGAACTAGTTTTGTTCGTTCAAGTCAAGAGACTGAGTGTTCACAGGCTGTCTTTTCTATTATTTTGTGCGAATCGATATTTTGAATTGACAAACAAATTACCCCGGTGTCTTTAGATCGACCATAGAGTTGTAGTCTTATATATACAATAAGTTTCATGCAAATTATTTTCGTTCCTGACACTACACTTTTCAATGTTTCTCAATATAAGGATTTTCCATACAAAACCTCATTTTACGCCCTCCCCGACAAGTAAAATGCAACATAAGATCGTGAAAAGAATTTATTGAAAACAACATTCGTAGAAATTAATGAGCGTGATTCCCAGGGTCGAGGAAGACGGTTATAGTTAGTACAAATATAAATAAAAAAAAAAGAAAATGGCAATTCATGAAAATAGAGCTATTTAGATATAATAAATAGGATTATCGACTGGTAATTTATATAAGAAAAGAATCTTCCATTCAAATTTATTGTTATACGTAACAAATACTCGTCCTTCGGACTCGCTTTTCTACGCCTAACAAAGCATCAAAAAAATAACATTATGGCACAATAGGAGGGGATCGATAGATTGATCAGTAAATATTTTTTTTATTATTAGCTTGCTCAATATCTTCGCTTTGCGTTCATGCAAATAAATAATTAGAACGTTATACATTCACATAAGATCAATGTGTACTTACATAGACTATTGATAAACAGTTTGCATTGGACAACATTGGTGAACGTATTCTGACGTCTACATAGCTTATTCCGATAATGATTTATGACGTAATAAACCCCCCGTGCTGTTAGAGTAACCGTCTTTTTTTGTAGGACATTCTCTGAATACAACTACCCAATCTTAAGCTGTATCTAGATACATGTCGACAATTTATTAATATTCGTATGAGCACCATTTAAGGACATGTTTACTAGCTAGTCGTAACTAAGTAACTATTACAAAAGGCAGTCCGAAATAGAAAAAAAAAACAAAAAAAAACTTCCAATTAATACTTCGGTTAATTCAATTCCCTTCTATTTTACATAAGATCAATAACGTAACAGATAAAAGTTAATTTTATAAACACAAGCATGTTGTCCTAAGTTTTACGAAATTGTAATTAAGTAAATTACATACTTACGAGTATTCATACCCTGTAATTATAGTTAAGTGCTGTGCTTGTGTTCCTTACATACAAAATTTTATTTTGTACCATGTAATTTCTATCTATATCGAGGGAGCCATGTTATACCGTATCAATTCCTCGATAGTCTACTTAAAAATCGAGAGATAGAAAGATAGATAGATAGATAGATAGAAAGATTGATAGATATATAGATAGAAAGATAGAAAGATAGATAGATAGAGAGAGAGGGAGAGGGAGGGAGAGAGAGAGAGAGAGATAGATAGATATATATATAGATAGATAGATAGATAGATAGATAGATAGATAGATAGATAGATAGATAGATAGATAGATAGATAGATAGATAGATAGATAGATAGATAGATAGATAGATAGATCAGTACACAATTTGACCCTTGCTCTCTCGATATATCGCGTGAATCTTCTGAGGCTTGCTAGTAATTACTTATCTCGTATCTTTTTTAAAATAGTTTTTTTTTAATTAAAAAAGAATTTAAAGTCTAGTTAGGTTTTACCGTTATATAGATCGTTCTACTGGTCAGATATTCCAAACTAAGCTTAATTTGATTTGTTTATTTTAAAGGTGCGTTATGAGAGTACATGACCATTTTTAGCTCACCTGAGCACAAAGTGCAAGGTGAGCTATTGTGATCAGTCTTTGTCCGTTGTCCGTCTGTCTGTCCACCGTCTGTCCGTCCGTCCACAATTTCTTTAAAAATCATCTCCTCCTAAACCACCAGGCCAATCACGCTGAAACTTTGCAGGGATGTTCCTTGGGTGAAGTTCTACAAAAGTTGTTTTAAGAATTTAATTCCGTCAAAAACTCTGGTTGCTGCGGCATTTGAAAATGGGAATCTTAAGTAGATATTTAAAAATCTTTAAAAATCTTCTTCTCCTAAGCCAGTGGGCCAATCAAGCTGAAACTTTGCAGGGATGTTCCTTGGGTGAAGTTCTACAAAAGTTGTTAAAAGAATTTAATTCCGTCAAAAACTGTGGTTGCCACGGCATTTGAAAATGGGAATCTTAAGTAAATATTTAAAAATCTTTAAATATCTTCTCCTCCTTAACCAATAGGCCATCAAGCTGAATCTTTGCAGGGATGTTCCTTGGATGAAGCTCTTCAAAAGTTGTTAAAAGAATTTGATTCTGCGAAAAACTCTTGTAACATATGAAAATGGGAAATTTTAGATAACATTTGTTGTCTTTTTTTTCACAGACTACAAAGCCAAAGGCATTTATATTTTACATAGAACTTAATCATATGGTTCTCTACCAAGTTTTTAAATATTGAATCTCTGGGGCCAAAATTGCCCCCCCCCCAGGTCCAAAGTTTGGAAAAATGCTTAATTAGAGCAATTTCAAAAGACTTCTCTTAAACTATAAGGTCTAGGATATTCATATTTGGTATGTAGCATAACTAGATGGTTTTGTACTATTTCTCCAAAAGTTGTCTTCCTCGGGTCAAAAACGGCCCTGCACTAGAGGTCCAAAATTGGGAAAAACACAAAATTTGAGTATGCTAAAAAAAAAATCTTCATTTTAAGGAGAAAAGCATTTATATTTTGAGTGTAGCATAGCCTGACTGTTATCTATCAGTTTTGATTAAATTATGCCTGTAGGTTAATAAACACCCCTTCCCTGGGTGTCCAAAGTTTGTAAAAATGCTCAATTAGACCATGTTCAATAGTCTTTTCCTCCCAATCTACAAAGTCTAAGGCATTCATATTTTGTATATAGCATATCAAGATGGTTCTCTACCACGTTAGCTAAAATCTTAGCCCTGGGATAAAACATGGCACTGCCCAAGAGGTCCAAAATTTTGGAAAACACCCAATTAGAGCAACATCAAAACTCTTCTCCTTCTGAAATATAAGGTGATGGGCATACATATTTGGTATGTAGCATGACTAAATAATTTTGTACTATGTTACAGGAAAATATGCTCTTAGGATAAAAAATGTCTCTGCTCCTTGGGTCGAAAATTGCGTAAATCACATTGAAAGAATTCTTCTTCTTAAATATAGGTTCCAGAGCATTTACATTAAAAACATAGGATTACATACCATGTTTATATCCTTTGGACAAACATGGCCCTTCCCAAGGCATCCAAAGATATGAAAAATGCTCAAATATCTTCCACTCCTCATGTATAAGTTGTAATGCATTCATATTTTGATTTATAGTACATCCAGATTGTTCTCTACCAAGGTTGCTAAAATTACACCCATTAAAGTTGCAGACAGTAATTAGAGTTTGATTGAAATGAATTTCAGGTAGAAAACACTATGAGAAAGGGATAAATTGCTTGTCACTCTCTTTCTCACTAAGTTTTTTACCAAATCTGAGGGTGACAAATTATTGGATAGTTTGGTAATGGATTAAACTATAAAGCCAAAAGAATTCATTCTTATTGTAAAGTATTACTGGATTGTTTTGTACAAAGCCCAAAATCTTATATTTGTTTTATTTATTTTGCTCAAGTTGTGTCTTTTTTATACTAAAAAGTACTGTAGTTTGCAGATGCCTCAGGTGAGCGATTTAGGACCATCATGGTCCTCTTGTTCTTATGTTCCAATTTTAGAAATGGAATTTAGCTTACTTTAGACGAATAAAACGGATATGAGTAGAAAACACATGTATGAAAAAATATAAAGATCCAACCAGATAGAGTCCAGTGTTAGTCTCTCTGTTTAGTAAATTAATAAAAATCACACAAACGTACTAAATGAAATGTTATTTGTGTTATTTCAAGTCTAATGTAACATGAAGACGTGAATGACGTACACAATATCACCCTCGCGTCATATGGCGTCAGGTTATAGAGAAATAGTGTGGGCGTTGTTATTTCGAACCCCGCCCTCGTATTTTCCCTCCTGTGCCTTGTAACTTTTTTCTATTTCAGTCAACATTTCAAATGATACGAATTCGTTTGGCCGTGAACGTGTAAAAAAAAAAAAAAAAATAAAATAAAATCTTACTTTCTGCTCCACTTATGGTGGCAGGAAGTTTAGGATATAGAAAGGACACAGTGCTTAAAGTCCCGACACCTTATCAATCTGATTTCCCCGTCAGAAGTGACTGTACCATTACCTCGAACTTTTTGGTGCACAATATTAAATTCTTCCAATTTCATTAATTCTATATCTGGCCTGGGTCAATGTTCACACACTTGTTTATATCGACGTCCCTTTGAATTCATGACGAAGGCTTTGATTGATCGAGACATGCACTTGTTATCGGAGTTTTATCGGATGTGTAGGTTAGCCTGATTCGAGAGGACGGATTTTGTAGTTGTAAAACCGACATCAAATTAATTTGAATTCAATTCCTGAAACAAGTTTGATCTCGAGTATAAAATTAACCAATTCCGCGAAGAAGTAAATATATAAGGATACCGACGGATATTCCGTCAAAACTTTCCGATAACTCAAGAGGAATTTCCAGAGCGCATATCTAACGGTACTATTAGGGTCTGTATTCGATTTGATTGGTTGTTACAAGTAAAGTGTTTTGTTAGATATTAGTGAACACTGACAGATAATGGTAGGTGTGTGCGCAGTGATACAGTCTCAGGAATTCCGACTGGAACTATTTCAGAATTGGTGAAATCTCCTCTACTTTGATCTCGGAGTTTTATATAGGTTTTTCTTTATCGGAATTAGATTACATCTGAATCTCCTTGTTCTTTATCGGAAATTTGTAGTTAAGAGGTGTTTAAATAATTGGTGGTACAGAACGCTTTATTGGATTTAATACAATGGATTAGCATTCTTGTTTCTCAAATCTCTTATTTATGGACGTTTATACAAAAACAACAAAACACACACACATACACACACACACAAAAAAAAAAAACACAACAAAACCAGTGTTTTTTCTGTATATCTATACAAACGTCTTTCATTTGTTTATTCACTATTTAAGCTTCTGATTCAAAGAACGTACTATATCGAGTCTGCGGTCTAGCGGTACGACTCGAGATCGGAGGGTCCCGAAATAGAACCTCGTCATAGTTTGGGGATTTAAGCAAACATAATAACTGCACGCTGCTCTTCTTCAAATAGCCGGGAAAAAACAAAACAACAACAACAACAAAACCACACACACACAAAAACAACAACAACAAAAACTAGAGAGAATTATCAGCTAATAGACTGTAGTATGAACAGCCAGCTTACATCACGATGAAAGATAGTTAAATATTTTCTGGTCGTTGGTCGACCTTGAGTAATATTATTTGGAAAGTTTCGTAGATAAGTGTATTCACCGTTACTTTTACTATTACGTCACTTTTATTGATATCCGGTAAACATTGAATTCATATGTATAAAAAATGATTAAATAAACTTCAATTTTTTTTAGATATTATCTATCACATTTCACATCGCTTATCACACATTAAACAACAACAACAGTGTTCAAAAACTGCCTAAGTTCATACGGTTAGTATTTTTTTCTAAATTTACATTCCAGCAAAATGTGAGCTTAGCCACGTTATAGCGTCTTCAGTGACAATTATGGTTTCATTTACTTTGTAAAATCGACTTTTTAAAGAAAAATAGTAGTATGTTTTTCTTTTTGTATTTGTGAATTTTACACGAAAACATTTTTTGAAACAATGTGAATTCTACAAGAAAACGTTGAAACAATACAAGTTTCATGTCGCTCTAACTCCTCTAAAAGTCTATGTAAATGGCAGAACAGAATTGAGTCATGTATACTAACTTCCATTGAACGGACTATAGGTCATTATAGCAATCCCATAATACAAGTAATGAATAAATCAACTAGAACGAGAGACAAACAGAGAAAAATAAACACAGAACTGTGAAACAGTCGTAGTCAACATAGAAAACAAATCATGATTTATACAATCATATTTAATCAGTGAGATTGGTTTTTCACACGACATTACGCAGTTACTGGTATCAGTACTAGGATATGAATATAAAGACATAAAAGTTACCCTTAAAATTAACATGGGACCTTAACAGAGCTGTCAAAACATCCCCTATTACGAAACAGAATTATTGCTAACTAGATGACCCAGTATCTAAGGTGTTGAGGATGCCAAATTACAAACGATATTTAAAAACATCTTTGGAATCGAAAGGTATGGCGAGTACATGAACATAGACTTAACATGGTATATTATGTAACATTTCGATTTTCACTACTTTACGTTTGGCTATAACTCTGGAGCTCCTTAATGCACCATCATGACATCTGTATACTTGTTGGTATATATATATGTGTGTGTGTTGTACAGCAGGACAGTTTCGTCATTTGTTCATACGGTATTGCTATACAAACTTATAGTCGTTGTAATTCTAAAACATCGTAACTTTTCAAGCAGTGGTTACGAGGTTTAAGAATGGCACCGACGTGATACTCTTTTTCCAAAGAAATTACCATGTAAAAGAATTTTGTTTTCAGTGCAATACAAACTAAAAATGGAGAAATGTCCCTTTATACTTATAACAATTTGTCTATAAAACTACATGGCAAAACGATCAGCAATTATCAGTATTCTCCTGAAAATTAATCATCATGTAAAAGAAAACATTTTTTGTTTAAGTTGCAAACTCGCTTCATTATTTCGCTCAAAATATTTTGCATTTATTTCCAAATATAGAAAACGTTATATCATATCCAGGGTATAGGGCAAATATCGCAAATCTAATAGCCTTTGACGATTGTGAGATAAAAAAAAACAACAAGAGAAAAACACATACGTATTTCTTCCATTATAGCAGTAAACAAAAATGGTAGTTATGTTAAATGAATAATGATGATAACAATAACTATCATCAGCATAAGCATTCTGTTTATTTTGCACATATTCAGGGGAACATTTGACGCCAATTCTCGATGAGAAGAATAAGAATGTAAAGCAAATGGCAAGGATTTATACTGTTCAATGACCTTATAATCCCAAATCATGTCGGCAAACTCTGTTATTGTAGTCTCATTATTTCTAAGCAGAACGTGTCTTGTAAAAGATGACTTACCTCTCACCTTCTAACATGTTGCGGTCATTATGGAAATCGTGAAAAAAAGTAAAGTGGCAGAGAATAGCTTTATGAATGAGAGCAGAAGTTGGATTCTGAATGTTAAGTGTCTCAACCCATTACCACACAACAACAATTTTAGACTGATCCAATTTGAAAGAAGTTGCAGACGACAATTTAAAGATTGTGAAATTTTAAAAATCTTTGTTATTTTGGAAAGAGGACATTGTGGATAAAGAGGAAATTGCTTCATTTTCCACAACATTTTGCCAACTGTTTTTCTTAAGGGGTGACAAAAATCGGTATTGTGTGGTAATGGGCTAAACAAAGAAGCCGATAGAGAGCGTTCATTTGCATTAATATTTCAAATAGCTTTTACCTAAATGCCATTTTGTAGATTCAAATTAGAATCGTGTCTAAAAGTCGATTTAAATGAGTTTTTATTGCGGATTAAAATTTCAGACGATATTATAGAAATGGAAAGAGAATTCATCTGTAGATTTTAGGATTTTAAGATAATGTCACGATTACAATATCTTAATCAATTGTTCTTGTAGATGTAATTCTGTCTGTACGAATATCTGACCAAGGTTTGGTCCGTCGATCAGCTCACTAAATGCCGTCATTTCATCATGAATTTAGCTGTATTTAATAGACTTTGATTTCCAACCAACGGTGCATCCTAAAGAACTTCAAACACTGGGTACATTAAAAGTCTCAGAAAATCATGAAACCCGTAGATGATGAAAATGAATCATAGTATATACTATAGAATATCAAGGATCGTTTAAGGGATTCGTCTATAAACGGATTTGTTTCACTTGTAGATTCGGCGAGGTAAATACTAATTATGTCCTAATCCGCTTTGTGGTCTCATCTTAAATTGAACGCAATGCCGTGCTATGAACAAAACTGTCACCATACGGATAATGTTACACTCGTTTACCTAGTCCCAGGGTCACCGGGCTCAAATGTCAGTCAGGGAAATGAAAGCCAAGGTCAACGAGGGACAGACGGCAGTGGACCACTGTCACATGACTCAGAAGTTGGCCTCATTTTCCTATTTTCGTTAACGACAATTCTCGCCATAGTTGGAAATTGTTTTGTTGTGCTTGTGTTCGCCAGAGGTCGAAGATCAAGGACGGATTTACGACCTTTCTTGATAAACCTGGCGATAGCTGACCTAATTATGGCAATATTTTGTATGCCCTTCACCTTTATAACGACGATGTTGGATAATACGTGGATATTCTCAGAGCCTATGTGTCCCATAGTGTTATTTATTCAAATGGTGTCTGTGTCTGCGAGTGTGTTTACAAACATGGCCATCGGAACAGATCGGTTTCTAGTCGTCATGTTTCCATTAAGGTCAAGGTTAACAAATAAGAAAGCCAAATACGTGATAGGTTTAATATGGACCTGTAGTGCTGCTCTCTCTTCCGTACAGTTTAAAGTGGCCAAGGCGGAGACGTTAGATGGTCAGATGATCTGTCAGGAATGGTGGGCCACAGAGACCATGAGAAAGATCTATACTGTCTGTCTGTTTGTGATAACATACGTCATACCATTAACTAGTTTATCCATTACTTATTCTATTGTTGGGATATTATTGTGGAAACGAACTGCGCCGGGTAATCGGGATCATACACGGGATATGCACCAGTTACGCTCAAAACGAAAGGTAGGAAACATTTATCTCATCTGTAGAAAAAACGGTCCAGTCTCCTATTTTTACAAAGTGGGCGAAATGCCCCGATGTACGCTGTAACTTTTCTAGTATTTCATGTACTTTTAGACAGAAATCATTTGAAATGGGACTGCATGGGAGATTCCGTGTAACAAATATTGCGTGTAAAGTTCTATCACAGAAAACCTTTAGTGGGATAGAATAGCCACACTAGATTTAATAAAATAAAAATAAATTCTGTCTAGAGCGAACAGCCCCGAGCCTAATCAGTAGTACATTCTGGACAGGGTCATTTTGTGCTATAGAGAAGGTTCCTTTTTGTCCGAAGGTTTTGATTTATTTTAAATCTTCGTAATTCAATTTTAGTTTCATCTATAAAAAATCAAGCATTTTGCTTGGCTGTAATTTTTTAACATGCTTCCATGAACAAAATTTTGGACACGCAACTAATCTGTAGATCCATAAAAATACTCAAAACTAGTAAAAAGTTGCTTTGCTTGCTTGATGCCATTGAATTATTAGGAATAATAAGAATTTTTTTTTGTTTTCAATGAGGTATGAACCTAAAAACTTATTCGCATTAATGTAAGGAATCCGCTTCGCGTATTCATAGTTATTCGGTTCTTCAATGAAAACAAGATATATTCTCTTTATTTCTTAAATATTTTAGACTTAATGAGATAAACAATTTCTCTAATCTCGATTAATCTCTCTCGATTCTTCTTCCTGGTGAAATTACTCGCATGAGTGCCGAATGTGTTAGCCAATTTATATTTTAGACTTAATGAGATAAACAATTTCTCTAATCTCGATTAATCTCTCTCGATTCTTCTTCCTGGTGAAATCACTCGCATGTGTGCCAAATGTGTTAGCCAATTTATATTTTAGACTTAATGAGATAAACAATTTCTCTAATCTCGATTAATCTCTCTCGATTCTTCTTCCTGGTGAAATCACTCGCATGTGTGCCAAATCTGTTGGCCAATAAAAGAACCTATATTGATAGCCGCTCCCGGTATTCGAACTTGGGACCTTATGATCATGAAGATACGTTCTAACACGGACACCACACATAGCCGTATAAATAAAAGATATCGTCTTTATGTTCTGTAGATGTACTTATATACAAAATAAACAGGGTTAGAAAGAAAATATACAGCAACTAACGAGTTTCCTCTCCTAACATTAAATAGATCTGTAACTACTCGATATTTGATCCCTCAGATGAAAGGGCACATTCCCTCAAAACAAATAACGGGGAAAATAATTTGATTCAGCAGAGGTCAAACACAAATTGCATGCCAAAACGATTATATTGTAAGGTAGAATGACCATTTAAGATAAAAATGTTTCGACTCTGGTCTGCTTGCGCTACCTGTGTAATCTGACCAGAGTTCATACTTTTATCACTTCCCAAGCGTATTTCTCCTTATGGGTCACAAATATCTCACAGAGAGAGTGTTCTATAGTTTTTACTTTAGAACATCACATCAACAATTCGGGTGTCAACGATATCTCGCGAAAAGGTGTTATGACAGCGAACAATAGCCGAGATCACTTCCATGTTCCTGTCACCGTAAAATATAAATTATTTGGGACTGGTCTTTCATCTTAATATTCAAGCTGAAAAGTTAACCAGAACATTTAAATTGAGACGGCACGAAACTTTCTGTTTAAATTCTGCACAGTAGTTAAACCCTAAATTGTAATATTTTCATTATTTTGTAGGTTAAATGTAAACTTTTACGAAAACGGTGAAAATTGGTAAACGAATGTTTTTAGACAGGACTCTGTTTGTCCATATCTAAGAGCCATATGGTCCTTAATAAAAGGCATGTTCTCTTGTTTGTCAAATATTATTTTATTTATATTTTTTTAAGTCGATTTTACTCGGATTTATGTGCTGTAGGATTTTTTAATCCCTTTTCATCATAGCTGTTTTGGATTGAATGTAACTAGTTGTTGTTTTAGAATGGATTTGCTTTTTGAGGTAGGCATCTTATGATTCTGAAGAACCGAATCTTGTTTTTGTTAACGGTCTTTTCTTCACATTATGATATTATTCTGTCGGTGGGCGACCAAAACGTCGTAAATACAGCTTGAATAAGTGTTTTATAGCCTATCGATGGCCTTTCCCTCTAAAACTATTTAGCCTTTTTAAAAGTATTTCTTTCTGTAATTTAAAAGTTAAGTTAGCAGAGAGAGAAACATAAAGTTAAACCACAATTAAAGATGTTTACAAGTGATCACACACTAGGATTATATGACATTAGATGGCGTCTAGGAAGGACTACATTCCTGCATACGAGCCAAATAACTTTCACAGTCAGTGATAAAGAATGTTAAGAGACACGTGTTAAGTGCATCGTATAGTACATCAGACAGGTGACACGGTTTTCATGGATTGAGTTAACGTTGATTATTACTCAATGATATCTACCGGAGCTAGTCGTTAAAGCAATGAATAGTTATTGAAAGTGTGATTGTATTGCATTTGTTTTACCTTACCAGCCACAACAAGGAATCACAGAATGCCAAATAACGATTGGCCGGTGTAATTCTGTCAAGACCACCTATTTATTGATAAAACAATGAACGGTCTTAAATGACCGACCAGTAGCCACACCCACGTCAAATGTAGATCTCCGACTAGATTGTTTGTCGTGGATTTCATAATTCAGTTTTCACCATGTAATCAGAGACGTTCACGCGTCGTCAAATTACACAAAAAACCAAAACGGTTGGTTGGCGACGTTTGATAGCCAAACGACATAATGATTTGTCATAGATGTTTGAAATTTAAAACATGTAGGGTCAACCATTTTTTATTGACGGCTGCACCCCATCTATAACGTCCGATTAGAATTGTAATGAGACTTTACCAAATTGAATAATACATCGTTTCTTTGAGAACGGACCTGATTGGAGGTGTCCTGTGGCAAATATGTATGTAAAACAATACAAAAAAGAAATATCATCTTTTATTAAAAAATGGGCCATGCAAGAGCTTAGCGGAGTTTAACATAGATAACACAAGGTCTACTTTTGTCAAACAGTTCTGGGGCAAATGAAAATGTTGTTTAGAGTTTTAGCGACTTTAAAAGAAATAAAAAAAAACCCTGTTGACTAATTTTGAAAGAAAATAGGCCCACAGTGGTTAATAGAGTTGAACCAATCCACAGGTAGACTGATATAATTGGCCAATCGATGACTCCACTCACTTACTCAGTTGATCCCGCCCATTGACTCCGACAGGAAGTCCTGATTCGATTTCAAACGGCGTTATTTTGCAAAGTTCATAGTCAGTAGTATGTAAAAAAATGAAATGGTTGGTCGGCGACCTAAACGTCGTAGCTACAGCTTGAATAAGATTTAGTTACGACGATTATGTCGCCAAACCAACAATAGATGGCACAAAATGGTGAACGACGTCAGAGTTCAAACATCAAACTCGGACTGAATGAATCGTTTGATTGGTCGATTGAATCTTTGGTGGACAGACGCGATTGGTCAATTGACAACCGGTTACAGTATTTATAATGTTGATAGAATATATAGAGTGTACAGACGAGATAATACACTGAACAATCAGAATCTCTTTCCTAAGATATTTCCAAAGAAAAAAAGTTTTGAAATTAAATTCAGCCATAAAATATTGGAGTATTAGTGAAATTAACTAAAACTATGTATGAATATTTCAATCAGAACGTAGAACAGAATATATATAAGAAATTAACATGATGAAAACCAGGAAAACACGTCCTTAAACATTTCATTTTCGTATAAAGAAACTTTATTTTAATTTTCAGAGCGTAAAAACGTATGCATTTGTTTTGATTGAATAATATAACATATATTGTATTAGAATATTTGTTCGACAAAAGAAGACCTGAAAACTATAAAATAAACTATACTTATACAATCAAATTGAAAAAAACTATCCTAAATATAGGCGTGTAACATTTACTGTGTTTTGATAAACATTTCTTACAAAAGGAGAAGGCACGATATATATTTTATGTCCTAATTAACAGATAGCGAATTGTTATTGTTATACCTGGTATTTTAGCTTCAATTGTTGATCATCTATGCACGTAGAATGAATGAATGATTACATAATTTATTTCGGACTTATGGTGTTTCTCGTCCATACATAAATATCAAATACAAAGGTAAAGGGTATGAAGTGAATAAACAAGCAAGAATGAATATTAAAAAATCGTGGAAATTACGGTATTATATAAAAAATACGTGTGTCCGAAAACACATATATTGAAAGTATAATGTCTAATCAAAATTTATGGAGATAGTTCATTTTGCTAATACTATATGCACATTTTAGGTTACAGCTCATTTTTTTAAAACAATGTTGTCAGTCGAAGAAAGTAGCACGCAAAGTTTATGCATACTTGGTCGAAGCCTGTGTAAATTATCAATATATCTTTTTCTAATAAATCTATATTTACTACAAACAAACAAGAAATGAAACTCATCCTCTACATCACCACATTTACACATTTTGGCGAGGAAGGCTTAGTTGTAGGCTTGGACATATTTAACTAGTGGACTTGTCAGTACAAAAGATTTCAATTAAAATCTCCAAACATTATTGAGGACAGATTGGGAGCTTACTGTCCACCCTGGTTCTATAAAAATTAAAATAAGCTTGATTGTAATCGGTTGGGTAAAGCATACCTTATCCTATTTGTCTATTATATACCTTATATAAGCTATATATCTTGGATTTTTCTAAAGAAAAAGTTGGTATCAGGTTCTTAGGCAGAGATCCGATTAACACAAATGTACATGTGTTGTTATATTTTGGCATTGTTTTAGCTATCCGACCCGAACTCTCAAGATGGTTTCATTGATTGTTAGCATAGGTTTTAGCTACTGACTGTATTTCCGCTTTCGAGGAGAATGTGCACCTAACCATGATTTCCTGTCATTTCTCACAAACAATCGATCCGAGCCACCAGGCAATATCTTAAAGAATATTGAACTATCCGAGTTTCGCAATCATTACCCAGTCAGAGCGTCCCCAGGTTTCTATATTTGCGACGTCCGTGTATGTGAGCGAATAAAGGACCGCCATAATGTGTCTGTTCAGGAAAGTAATTATATACTATAGATTAGAATTTCAACAAGTGCTCTATTTTATGTGCATCTTTTGATGAAAGGAATATCTTTGATTTCTTGTTTTTCAATGGTCTCTGAAATATATTTTCCAATTTAATGATTTACGCCTTAACTGTTTAATTAACTTCCGCTTTTAATCATTTGCCAAATGGGTCAAGTGTTCTTATCTTTTATATCACTTGTAAAGTATATGTGCACATATCGAAATAAACATGTGCACGATATAGCAATAGAACGATTAAAACGTCGTAAACACAGCTGAACAAGCTTTAGCTTTAGAGTGTAAGATGGACCACGACCGATATAATATCAAAGTCTGTAATTTTGGCCTTTCATTAAGCGAATTGTCAAAACGAACCGTCAATCTAGCTGTGATAACAAAGTTATGTTTTGACAGGCTGGTGGGCACTATTCGTCTATTAAAAAGCACACACCAGCCTAATATCCCATTACCTGACAAGAAAAAAATTAGACTGGTCCAAATTGAAAGAAGTTGCAGACGACCATTTAAACTTGATGCAATTCTAACAATCTTTGGCTTTAAATGTGAAAAACATTGTGGATAATGAAGAAATTGCTTGTCACAAGAAATTTCTTCTTTTTCCGCAATGTTTTCAGGAACATTTCAGGAACTTTTTTCTTGTTGGGCTTAAAAAGCGGAATTGTGTGGGAATGGGTTAAGATGAAGAATGTGCTATGCGCGTATCATTAAACCCTTTTCTGTCTCTTGCACTTACAAAAAACACTTTCAGGAGCGTGGCTGCACATTGTGTGCAGACTGATCCAATTTTGAAGTCAGTGTGTGTAATGAATGAACGAACCCTGAACAGTTTGTTTGCCTTAATACCCAACACCACAAAGCTAATACATGAAATGTTAACAGTACAGGACTAAATTTGGTTTGACAAATTGGATGCGGGATTTCAGTTTATGAGAAATAATATGAATGCATGGACTGGTGTATCTTCGTTTACTGGCAATTAGGTATTAATCAATCCTGACATCAAATATTAAATGACCAATACGAACATGTGACCCTTTCCTGTTTTACAAAATTTTAACCTGTTCAAATTCAAAAGTTTTGAAGACGGAACTTTAAAGTGGATTTAACTTGGAAATAACCATTCAGCAGGGTAGAAAATATTGTGGGAAAAGAAGAAATTCCTATTTCTTCCTTTTCTACAATATTTTCTCAATTATAAAATCATAGGGACGTAAAAACCAGGGATTGTACAGGAAAGGGTTTTAACATCAGTGTTACTCTGCCCTACAATTGATCAAGAGTTGATGGACAGACAGCAATAAATGGTTCTATCATAGTTTAGTCTTCCGCTCCTACATAATCATGTTAATTGAACTTGACAGCAAGAATTTGGGTACACGCTTTGTACTTTTCAAATTACAATATTTGTAGAGAGAGGTTGTACAAATACGACCTGTCTAGTCACAGATGTCAGTGATAGCAAAGATTAGTTTTAGTAAAGGAGAACGTTTATTTTGGAATTTGAAATACCTTTGCCCAACAGTTAGATCAGTTGAATTTTAATAATTTAATATTATCAAACTACACTTGTAAATTATTTTGTCGTCTGGTAAATCATCATTTAGCCAGCATACTGTCGTAAATACAACTCATTGAAAAAGCTCCGTTTACGATATTATGCTCGCCTAACAACAAAATATTTAAAGCAGAGTAATTATCAGATCCTTTTCTGTTGCATTCATGCAGAAATATTCACAACAGTAAATCGTCAATCACGTTCCAGATCCTTATATAATAAATTCAAGATTTTTTAACCAATCTACTGCAAAAGTGTTATTAAATAGATAGGTACGATCTAGTTTTCTGCAATCTACTGCAAACGTGTTATTGCATAGAAATGTACGATCCAATTTGCTACAACCTACTGCAAAAGTGTTATTTAGTAGAAATGTACGATCCAATTTGCATCATGCTACTGGCAATGCAAATGCATACGCATACAGCCGTCTAGCTTGTTTACTAAATACTACAATTAGTAAGGCGTTGTTTGTTAAGACAATATATTTCGGAATTCTGTGAAGAACGCTCATCGATTCAAACTTTTACCACTTCAACAGACTTTCAGAAAGCACATACTTTCCGATTAATAAGTCTGGAATATGATACAATTTTCAAATTTAGATTTACAAAAATTTAAAATGCGATTCTAAACTTTTTCTAAAGTAACTTTCGCTGCAGTCATGATATGTGCTCATTAATGTGATACAGTTCAAGATAACAGACACAAAAAAGCCTTTCTGCAAACCCCTCTGACATTAATTCTAAAAGAAAGATAACACCGAGTCATGTTAATAATGGACTTAACATTATTACTGGGTATTACATAGGTATCTCAGTACACTGGCATGTAAAGATGCGCGTATTTCGCTGACTGACAAGGGTCCAGACCTAAAATGTGCGAGATGTAAATCTATCTGTCCGTTCAGAAAAATTCTGTTTGGACAATATCGCTGAAATCTTTTGCCATATTACAAGTAATTTTATAAAACAGTTCAGTTGTATCAGAAGCAAACAGGGTGCTTGTCGGGTCAGTTACGGTTTACTAATATACAAGGAATTTGATCGTAGGAATGGTATTTAAAAAGATGATGTAATTTGAATAATAATTAAATGTTTGTTAAACAGGTATAAGTGTTCAAGATAAGTCGATTGACCGTCACTATAAGACGACTCCTTTCATTATAAGCGACCATCCTCGGTCCAAAAGTACGTGGAAACAGTTGAAATTCCTATCGTGTGTGAAATCATTAGTGTTATCTCAGTAAGTTTGAAAACAAAGAATGAAGCGAGGATTCATATGTCATAGTTAAGATTCATAATCAGACCTTTCCCTTCACTATTGTATTTGTAGTTCATAGGTGTGTACCCTGTAGGTTTATGAACTTTTGGTTTTTAAATAAACATAGTTTAATATGCCAGGACAAAAAAGCAACTGTTTGTGTAGGACATTTTACTTTTTATTAGCTAGCAAAGCGTCAGCTTTGCTAGCTTAAGTTAACAGACAAAATTTTAGGTCGTCTCAAAGTTCAACGAGTGCAAACTGCCACTGGAGGATTAACCACTAAATCTGTTTATTGCCTACGCCTTAAGAGTAGTTGTCAGAAATATGGAAAACTCTGCATGCAAGTTAATCTCCCGGGTATTTTAAGCTCACTTAAGCGCTTCGTGTTCAAAATGACTCCGATCAGAGTATTCAATTAAGTTGCAGACGACAATTACAAACTGTTGAAAATTCTAAAATATTTATCTCTTTAGGTAGAAAACAATGTGGAAATGAAGAAATTGCTTGTCACAAGCAATTTCTTCATGTTCTACATTGTTTTCTACAACACCTTTTTTCATGGGGGATGTGAAAAGGAGAGATTTATGGGAATGGGTTAAGTCCTTTGTTGCTTGAACCTCGTTTATTTAACATGATAACGTTTGATAAAGAAGATTACTGAACAAAAATAATGCTTTGCTAGCTTACAGTACTTTCAGTACTTTGATTTGTGTGGTGGCAATTCTCACACGTTCCCGCTTTTTTACGCGAGGAAAACTCTCGAGTAAAAATGGCAAAAAAAGAAGAAAAATAATTTCTACCATGAAAACAAATATTTTCAAAATTTCATTGAATGAAATTGTCGTCTGCAAATTCTTTGAATTTTGACAAGTCTAAAAATGTGTCATCTAGTAAGAAACTAAGTTATATCCCGCATGATGTTATCTTTTTTAATGCCTTTTAACCCATTCCAACACAAGGACGCTTTTGATAAAAAAACTATGAAAATAAAGCTTTGGAAACATTGTGGAAAATGAAGTAACGGCTTATTGCAAGCAATTTCTAAATTAACCACCATGTTTTCAAAATCAAAAGAAAACAATCTTTGTACTATAAATCGTCTGAGACATCTTTGAATTTGGAGCAGTCTAAAATTGTATCCTCTGGTTATTGATTAATTCAAAGTAGAATTTCTATGTAAACACAAACATGCACAAACAGTTGAGAGTAAAAAGTATACGTGAAGTACTGTTGGCATAAACTAATAGTATGTCGAAAGCAAAACAGAATTTGTTTGTGTAACAACTATCTGAAATGCGCTAATTGTTTTAAACATTCAACATCTTCCGTCTGTCAGCTATACTACATCGTTACATGAGTATATTTTTCTTGCGAGAGGAGAGCAATTAAAAAGCAATAAAACCTCAACGTTTATGTGGTACTAAGAATTCGGCTAACTATTCTACCTATAATAAACTATGGCTGACTCAAAAAATACTTTCGTAAATGTTTAACCTAAAATACACCATAGAAATAGTTTCCTGTCTTAGTAGAGCTTGTCGACTTTGTTTGTCGTGCTCATTCTAGAGGATGACCCGTGTTTACCCCCTTGAGCCAATACACGTGACTTTGAAATCCAGTATTGTATGTTCGTTTATTTAAAGTCATTACTGTAACATTACCAATATGAGCGCCGCCCCAATATGAGCGCCGCCCCAGAAGACGGTTAATTGTTACGGGGGATAGTGCAAGAATACAAGAGACAAGAATTGAGAGCCCCGCCTTGTTCCTTAACGCGCTCGATTGATAGCACCGCCACACGGAGCCTCGGTTTAACGCAAAATCCGAAATATACTTAGTTTGTTAGTTTGATCAGCCCGAGGATCGAACTCGAGGTATCGAGATTTGAAGTCGAGTGTTCTACCAACTGAGCTATGGGACTGAGAAAATCTAGAGCTGAAGTATTGCGTACTTAATTATTCTACCCGTCTGCAGTCCAATGATTTAGACAGTATTCCTGAATTGAAGAGTAATAACACCGGGGAAAATAATGTCACGGGGAAATGTCCAATTGCTTATTACCTGGGATCTTAAAACAGAATCATGGGGACTTAAATAACTAGGTTTATACCGTAAAGGTTTAATTTACATTGTTGTCACCTTTTCACAGAAGATGTATTCTTACTGCCTGTAAATGATATATTTGCATTTTTTTATATAAATTCAGACAAAATGACAAAGGAATATAACCTTAGAACACACAGTCATCATTTATAAGTCCTTATAAACAGATGTGTTCACTTGCTTTTTTTCTTGTGACTATCTATGGCTTTTACAAGACAACAAGTGTTTTTGGGAAAGGGTTGGGAAACTGGTTGCTATAAGGTTACAGTCCTTTTCATAACTTCAAATTACGTTTGTGACTTACGTAACTATAGCTGGTTATAAATGACTGTATTTACAGAAAGTTTACATTAGCTTTCCCTTTAACTTAAATAGCCTAAATTTCTAATAAATAAATAGACGAAGACATTTTACATGGCCCTTGTGGATATATTCTATATTGTTATAATTTAAGGAAGCAATGTGTTAATTCGAAGCATAGCTGGTGAGAGGAATATGTATGTGTGACAGAGACACAGAGAGACAGACAGACAGAAAGACAGTCAGATAGAGAGACATAGATCTTTTACTTGAAACTAAACTGATAGCATTTTGAAATGGAATTTGAATTCCCTGAACACATGCTGTCGATTACAAGAACTATCTTCTCTAAGATAACAGTTTATGGAACTCACTAAACGATATCTCTATTTTAGTAGTCTTTAACGGCTGTTACAGAATCAAACAGTTGCTGCATTGCACAATAACGTCGTTCGAAAATAGATACACATAATGGAATGTTTGTATCTGTTGACTATTCGGAAATTTCTCCACGAGAAAAGAGTATATAATGTATGTTCTTGTTCCGTCATCTCTAGGATCTTTACGGTGTCCTATTTTTGTCAGGAAATGTAATCACATCGTATGAAATCAGTAAGCCGCGTCCATAGCGCAGTGGGAGCGCGTAAGACTCCTAATCATGGGGTCGCGGGATCGACCCCTGGCCGCGGCGAATTTATCTCCCACCAATGGGTGGATAATCATAAACGTAAGTGGGATGAGCAGCTGGGGGGGGGGTAGGAAAGGATGTCGTGGTGTGAGAAATGCCAGGAATCTATGCATGGTTAGGCGCTCCAGCCGCCGCGATATGAGTATCTCGCATAGCGAAGTCCCCTTGAAGACCGACGAGTTGTTGAACACCTGGGGTTACTGACACGCTGAGGAAACGTCACGTGGATCGACCCTCGAACCTCTTTCGCGGTAATGAACTTGGTCTAATTTATTTATCATTATTAAAAATACGGTAACAATAAATAACAAATAACTCTGTCTGAACCTAGTCATTTACGAATCGGGAATTTACACCGACCAGCTGCACGTGTACTAAACTGTTAAAAGTGGCGTTAAACCTCAATCAATCTCTCAATGAAATCAGTATTGTTCCAAAATATTTCCTTTTCTCATTCTTCGACTTTTAAATGTACCTTTATTCCACGACGAAATTGTTAACAAATGATCACCTTGTCCATATTAAGATAGGAGGTTTCTTTATTTATGTTCATAGCCATGAAGCAAAGGAATACTAATTTTTAAATTTTATTTATTTTGATAGGGTTTATATATAGCGGTAACCTATCGTGCACGTTTGGTAACCTACCGTGCACGTTTATTCTAAATCATCAATTCTAGAATTCCAAGAGCACAAAGGTTTCTTGTCAATACCATTAATAGTAAACGTCCCAAGATACATGTGTAAAGGTCAGCTAGTAAACCTATATCAGTGCTCGGAAATAGTAAGTTCACTTACTTTAGCTTCACCAACCTGGATCTTGATATGAATTATTTAAATAAATATAGAAAAAAAAAGAAGAAAAAGAATTAGCAATGAAGTTTTTGTTATAGTGATAAGACTCTGCTTCGTAGCAAAGCCGTCATTATCTTATGAATTTCGAACATCCCTTTTTTAGGATGAAAATAATTCACTAATTCATCGCACGAGTTATAATTTTACCTTGATTCATTTCGTGTTTTGTAAGATCGGCAAACAAATTGTCAGTATAAAATTTAAAAGATCGCTCCGCATGTTTCACAAAAAATGGCGGCCAATATCGGAGTCCAAAGTTAAATTCCGGAACGAATGAATGATTTGATTGGTCGATTGATTCTTTGATTGACAGCCGCGATTGGTCAATTGAGAACAGAAAAGTCTGTTTATTATTATATCTAAAAGTTCACCAAATTATATCTGAGACTAATAAATTTTCGTCGACCGACTCGGTTCAGTTAAAGTCTTGCGTAAAAATCGCCGAAGGAGGGTCGGTACATACGAAGACACCTCGAGCTAATAACAGGGTGAAGGAGGGAGAGAAAGAAATATGTCATGGAAAGGTATTATATTCAACGGGGCCATCATAGTGTGTAACACGTCGAATACTCCAATTTGAGGTCCAAGGATCTATCACAGGTCGCGGCATATATTCTTTCAGACATTTGTCTCCCGATAATTGGTTGATAAGCATAAACCTTTTTGGGATGAGCAGCTGGAGGCTCGGAAAGGATTCTTATGAGAGTTCTTGGTTAGGTGCTCCAGCCGCCGCGATATTCTAATTGAAATTCTGGCGTTTAACCGCATTCAAGCAATCAATGATATATGTTATAGGTAAGGTTCACAACGCGTGAGCGCATGCCCCTTTTTCAATCTGAAGTATTCGAAAGCCCATAAAGTTTATCTTACAATTCTGTCTATACTTGTGGTAAAACAGAGGAACGCAGTGACCGCTAATTAATTGCCTTCTAAAACTTGAGATTTATTATTCAAAACTGTTTGATTATTGTAAACAGATGTGGACACGACGATGATCATGCTGGATAATGGATACATTACGGAAGGTGCGGCAATGAAAGTCCGGACTAATTACAGATAGTTTTTATTCGTTACACTTTTATCCTACCATACTGTGTCAAAAATGATCAGTTACTTCCATAACAACATGTAACTTAACAGTCGAACATTTGATTACGCCATCGGCGGATACACTGTTTACCTTCTATTATACAAAATACACGAGGAAAGGTTACATTACATTATCTCTATTACTTCACTGAAAAAAAAACAATGATTTTTCTTGTTAAAGTACGAGGCAACAATTATTCAATTTGAAGGCTCAGTCAGAAATTTAACATTCTAAAATGTGTTGTCGAGTAATGGATTAATGACTCAAAATAATATTGTTGAAATATACTAAACGGATGACCCTTTATACTTCGTAGATAAAACCAAACCAAACAAAACAAAAACTCTACGAGAATATCTAACCATCTTATTACTTCCATGTGCACTGACAGATTTATTGTGGGGGATTGAAATATTATACCTGGCAGGAGTTCTCTAAAATGTTTTGTACGCAGGAATAAAAAGTACGCATTTAAAGTGCAATTTGTATCAGAAATGTGCTTGTATCAGAAATGTGATTAAATAGTATTAACAATTAAATTTGTTCAATTGATATACTTGAAAACAACAACAACAACAAACAAAACAAAAAATGAATTTGCTTGGATATCATGTTTGCCAGCAACTTTCTTGATAACGCCATGTGTACGGTTCGTTGTGAAGTTTTAATATTCAACCCAATATAGGTTTTCCCAAAGGATCAAAATTACGAGTCAATTAAAATGAATAAAACTAAGTGCAGGAAAATAATAATGAGAACAATAATGATAATAATAATTATAAATAAATGAAAATATTAAAAGGCCACTGCTACTAGTGGTAATATTAAAACACTGTATATTTACTCTACGCCTGGAAAACAATTTGGCATTAAGAATCGGAGATTTTTTTCCCAGTCATAATTTATTTTAAAGAACAAACAGAAATAATCAAATTTCAGTGGAACAATTATTTTGCCTGAGCCTAAATGTAATTTTTGTTCTTCTATAGTAGACACTTAATCATTTCCCTGGAGAACAGTTAAAACATTTCATTCGAAGAAAAAATACTTTAAAATATATTTTATGTGCGATAATTTGACGACAAAAGCAATTCAAGAGACAAATTGTCTCCTAGCAAAATAATCGAGATAAACATTAAATGTAATGCATTGAATAAAACAGAACAAACAATTTATTTTGCCATTTTTGCAAAGTTATGAATTATGTTGTATTTATTTGTTCCCCCTTCTCTCTTTGAATTTCTTCCACTAATCTCTGTAGCTTCTATTCATACAGAGAACTTTCTATTTGTTAGACACGACAAGGGATGAAAACATACCAAAAAAGTCGGTAATATTTTATGCAACAGCAACAATTTTGGGCAATATTCCAATTCTGTCATAAACATTTGATAAATTAAGTTCAAATTTTCCAACAGGCTTGTTATTTCGCCTGTAGACAAACAAGACTTACTACGTTATACATACTTGAAATCTTAAAGAAGGACTTAACGATGTATTCTCTATTAGTTCATTTGTAATATTTATTTGAACTGTGTGATTAAATTTCTGATTGTTTTTTTTTATCTCGTTAAGAAAAGATTTTACCGATCGGAGACCAGGGTGTTTCAATAAAGGTCTGGTTATGTCAATAGAAATATTTAGAAATACGGTATAATATGTATTTATATAAAGTTCTGTTTCTCTTTCAAATACTTACAAGGAGAATACAGAAATCTCCTAGATACGCATACTGTGTCTAGCGAAGCATTTCATTACAGACAATCCAACTAAACAGCTGACGAATAGCTAGACCCGCCGAATGACCTCGCTACTGACTCCGACGGAAACTTATACTTCGATATTAAACGACGTTAATTTGCAAAACTCGGTTATGGCAAGTGCCATTTAAGAAAAATAGTTGGTTAGCGACCTAAACGTCCTAACTACAGCTTAATCAAGCTGTTTTTACGACGTTTAAGTCTCGAAAACAACGTAAATGTTAAACATAAATATCAGCCGATGTCTTGATTGATCGATTGATTCGTTAATTGACGAATCGCGACTGTCAACCAAATAACCAGTCGACCAATGGTATCATTCATTTAGATCATATATTATCTTTTGGACTCTAACATTGACCGCAATTTTTTTACCGTCTAAGTTGGTTTGGCGACATAAATATCAAAACTACAGCTCATTCAAGTTTAGTTTCGACGTTTAGGTCGCCAACCAACCATTCTAATTTTGTTTCATAATACTGGTCATTGATTTTGTAAAATAATGCCTTTTAAAATCGAAGCGGGACTTCCTGTCGGAGTAAGTGGGCGTGGCCAACTGAGTAAGTGGGCGGGGCCATCGATTGCTCATTTGACAGTCGCGATCGCGGTCAGTTTTAACTCGACACATTTAAGTTGATCTCAGTTGATTTCAGTTGATATCCGTACATTTTTAAAAAAGAGAGAGTGGTCAGGTTCTTGGTTGGTTCTGAGAAAATGATCAAGTTAAATACAAAAGGAACAAAACAAACAACAACAAGATCCCAGACAAACAAACATACATAGAGACAACAACCAACCTCTCAATTCCCATAAATCATTAACTCGCTTAACTCTCTATAAACCTACAATACGAGCAGAGGAGATTCTGCACGTTATTCTTTATTCTTTTTTGTTTACAGAGTCTTTAAATTTAATTTCAAGTGATTGGTCAATTGCCGTTTGACACTGAATGCTGGGTGCTTTTTCAGTTAACCTTATCTAAACTTAGCTTAAAATAGAAAAATAGTTTATAAGAATCAGGTTTAAGATTAGATTGTCTAGGAGAAGATAAAATGGACATATTCTCTTTCTCACATATTCCTTCGAAACTATTCTTTCGATCCAAGTCAACAAGAGGACCATTGGACATCAAGCGTGAGTCGGTGGCAACAAATTGCAAATACATCACAAGTGACATATCTTTTTTTTCCCCAAGGTGAGGTGAAATCAAAATTTGGATATATCATGGAGATATACAAACTAAACCAAGTTTTAAGATATTTAAACCATAAAAGTACCCTACACGCTGTATACGCTGTATAAAAAAGGTATTCAAAAATAGCTTCTAGGGTGCATACAAAATATGAGAGATTTGACCTAGAGGCCTACCTTTTAACTTCACGTGAACCAATACTATTCTTATCCGAGATTTCATGGAGACAAAAATTCAGACAAAGTATCAAGATAGGACCTCCACATTTCACACAAGATGTTTTCACAAGACGGACGATGAACGATGGACGCCGGATACAGTTCGTGCTCAGGTGAGCTTAATTCATGGGCTTGTGTCATGGTATTTCGAAAATTCTTAACAAAGATATTTTCAAAGTAATTCTTTGTCCTCAAGTGAATATTGACATAGAGTAATCATTGATGTGTGACAAAAACTGCTTATTATAGTAGTTACGATATCTTTATCACATATTGATGATTTTACTTTTATCCCCTCCTTGACGTTTACATTGTAAAAGAACGTGTTCTTGTTGCTTCTAACATTAAAGTTTATCACACAACTGCTCAATCTCTATATAAATCATCCAATTATACAAAGTGGAGTCATTGTAACTAGATATCTCTCCCTTTCAACGATCTGCTGCAAAAAGTCTTTGATTTTCCTTATCAGATACACAAAGTGTGTTAAAATGGCGTACGGTTCTGTTTTATAAGACTCTGTTGTAAAACATAACCATATGTTTCCAGCCTATAAGTTTGGGCCAAATCAAATCGATTTAAATCTGAAACTATCTTGAATCTTAATTTTAGGAAGAGAAATGTTTAATGTCGAATTCTTTTACGTTAATCATCTTGATTTATTTTATGTTTTAATTTAACGTCATTAAAACCAAGACTTCAAAACTGCTGCCAATCTGATATCATAAACCATATCCCTCTTTTTGAGGTAAATTAGAAGACATTGAATAACATCAGCATCGACTATTAAGCTCAATGAAATTAAAATAATTTTATCTTTAGTTTCGTCTATCAAAAACAGGCGTTCTGTTTGGTCAAAAATATTATTCATACCTCCATGAACAAAATGTTTAGCACGCAGCCATTTTATATGCTTCCGCACAAAATAGTCCAATACAAAAAAGTATCGAAATTTGTAAGGTTTTCGCTTTTTTCGCTCGATGCTTTTAGATTAAAGAAATGAAGAGAATATGTATATATTTTTTTTTCACGGAGGTATGAATCGAAAAACCTAATCACACTTATGTATGAATCCGCTTCGCGTATTCGTACCGTGTGCTTAGTTTTTTCAGTCCATACCTCCATGAAAACAAAAATATTCTCGTCAAATCTTAAAACAATGTGACTTACAATCGCTGTTACATTAAGTTCAACATGTACAGGACCATTAAGTTACGCTTCGGTCAATTTAACATTTCCTATCCTGCAGACCACTCCACACATTTCCACAGTGAGGTCGCAGCCGTATAGCACTGATGGTAGCGCGCAGGACTCTCAAGCACCAGGTACAAGGTTTCGATTCCCGGACTCGGCAAATACCCTTTTCGACGTTTGTCTCCCACCATTGGATTGTTAATCGTAAGCTTAAATGGGATTAGCAGCGTGAGGCTCGGAAAGGATCTAGTAGTAGTACCGATGTGAGAAATACCAGGAATCCATGGTTAGGTACAGTCGCCACGATATTACTGAAATAATATTAAAAATTTGCGTTAAACCCATTTAAACAAAAACATTTCAACAGTGCCTGCACGGCCTAGTTATGTTTGTAAAATATTTCATCCGTCCTCGATTTACGATTATCCACCCATTGGTGGGAGACAAATGCCGGAAAGGGTATTCGCCTTGACCGGGGATCGAACCCGAGACCTGAGACCTCCCGATTTTTGTAAAGAAACAAAGGTCATTTGAAACGGAATAACGTTAGCGTCATCACAAAAATGATTTGTCGAGTACACGCTGGACTCCAGAGAACGACGGTGATGAGCGAACATACGAGAGCCTGTTAGTAATATAGCGTGATTAAGATGGCAATATCGCGACAGTACGATAGCGATATTTGGTGTGTACGATCACGATAACACGATTGCATGAAAATACGATTATGATAACGTGAGGGTACGAGAGTCCTTTGATAAAAACAAGAATTCTACATAAATTAAAGAGATTATCTCGCGTTTGCACTATAGTATTGGCCTGCTCTTGCGTCATCGTCGTTATCATTTTCGTTACCATCGCACCTGAAAACAAAGATCAACACGTAATTTTGCGATTACCATGACAATTTGTTATATACTCCTGTCCGTGTTCACTTGAGTAAAAGGTGTCAATTTTGGTAAACTGTATATAGCTCTTTTCACAAGATATGATGAGATTTAAAACCCAGTTCAGCGTTCATCGGCCTTGAGATATATGCTACGAAAGTGATATCACCATGGAAATTTGCAAAAAAAAAAAAAAAAAAAAAAGAATAGCGATCTAACAATACGGGAGGTTGGGGTTAGTTGTGGTTAGGACATTCTTACCCTCATCACTGCACAGAACATGAATACAGTGCAGCAGTGTTCTGCCATCGCACAGACCAAGATTCTATGTTTTTTCCTATTTTTCCCCCTAATTTTTGGACTAGAAAACGTCATGCCAAAAGGAGAAACATGGGATTTAACCGGGTCTGCTTTTGGGTACAACGGGTCTAGGATATATTGCGTAGTTGAGTTGGAGATTGCATATAAAGCTTAAAGTCAATACTTTTAATACTTGTTATGAAAAATATGACGAAAATATACGACTATACTAGTCCCAGAATAAACTAGCTCGTAGAACAAGAAGTAGTTAACTTGCGGACCTAAATTCGGTAAGCACTATGTAGGGCCCCTTGTTTAACCCCTAAACCAAGTTTTTAGTCAATGTTGTGAATAGTTACGGAGAAAAGTGCGACGAAAAATATTAGTTGCGGACAGACGGACGGACGGATGAACGGATGGATGGATGGACAAGGGTAAATCATTATAACTCCTCTACGAAGCGGGGCATAGATACATATCTGTTTAATCTCTATCAAATTCAACCACCGGAATTGATCCGGGATTAGTGTCATTGGAAGTTGAAATACAAAGAATGTAATGGTAAAACTTTTGCCTTCTCGTCATATTAAGAAAAATATCCGCCGAAAACAGCAAGTGCTGCACAACTAAATCAGGAGGGTTGGTTGTTTTAATTACACCGAAATGACATAATCAATTGGAAACATATAGCTTGTGTAAATGTTTTACTTAATCTGCAGTCATACTGATTTTCTGTTATATTATTTAATAGATGAATGAATTTTACGGTTAGAAATACATTTGTAAGGACTTGCTTTCCTGTTGTTTGTTTTTAATCATTTTAGTGTCTTCTACTAGTGTTTTTTACTGTGTATGTGTTTGTATATATTGAACTACATATTCAAATTTTCATATTAATTAACTCTCGAATAGGCATTTAATGGCTCTTTTCAATCCCAATTTGAAGGAAAATGTTGTTTTTTTAATAAACGAACATTTTTGTAAGTTGTAAGGAACCCCTACTAATTTTTTCCAGCAAATTAAGGGAATACTCCAAAAATTGTATTAATTTCATAAAGATTTCAACAATTTCCCAAATGTATCAGACTGTCTAAAAGATATTTTTTGTGAATGGGTTCTATATTGTTATCCGAACACCAACATCTTAATGGTCAACTAATACTTGGTTAGAGTCGCTTCAGATTTTTGAATTTTCGCGATCATTTTGAGAAACCTCGATATTGTTCAGTATATTCACGGAGTGACAGGTAAAGAAAGTAAATAGAGTTATATTTTTAACAATAGCTGAGCAAGTTTACAAAACAACATATTTGGGTTTTATACGGCTTTTAGTTATATCACGGCGAGGTTCACTTATTCATGAGTATATGCCTGTATTAGTCTGTGACTCCTAAATGTCTTACCCAATGAGATAGGGATATGACCAGCGGCGTGGCCGGGTGTCGAACTAACAATCCTCTCAGAAATTCTCCCAGATTATAAGTCCGCCGCCCTTACTACTAACTCACACTGGACCTCCAGCAAGCATAAAGGTAGTTAGGTATTTGAATTAAATATTCGAAGGTAATAAAGACAAAGAGTTTTGAAACAAGATTTACTGGAAATGCCAGGATAGTAAACGTAAGGGGGGAATGTTGACAATATTGCAGTGATTGGAACTTCACACACCAACCTAGACCAAATTTAATCAATGTTCAAGGTTGTTAATTAGGATATGTTTTCCATACATGAAACTAGGTAATTAGATTTCATTTTGCTGTGTGAGAGTTTTCAAAAATCTGATATCACATGAAAGTCTCAGAATGCACTACCATGTTGTCATGTAGGCGTCGAGCATGCGATGAAAAAAAGATATATGCATCTTATGCTTTCCATGGAAATGTCGATGTTTTCGGTCGATTTTTATTTGATAATTTCTGTGATAGGCCATGCAGTAAAAATAGAAGAATGATAAACTTATTATCTTTGTTTCTTTTCTCCGTTTTCGTTCAAATTAATCTTAATTTGAATTTGAACTTAAACTATGTGGGACAAAAAAATGCTTATGACTTCATTACACTTTGGATTTCATACATGAAACGAGTGTTCTTAATATTTGGCTTAAATTTTCAAATTTTGTCCGTTGATTATTTTTTCATGTTTAAAGTTTGAGCGATAATTACCAAATTTTATGAACCGTTAGCGCTACAAATATACCGATTACTCCGCCTTTCATGAAAATATAGCCTTAATTAAACATTCACGGCTGTCAATCAAATAACAATTCGACCAATGAAATCGTTCATTGAGACCAGAAATGAGTTTTGAACATTGGTCGCCATTTCTGCTAACCTTTGTTGGCTTGACAACTTGAACGTCGTCACAACAGCTTATTCAAGCTGTAGTTTCGACGTTTAGGTCGCCGACCAGCGATTCTTCCTTTTTGTTACACGCCATTAATTTTGAAAAATAACACGGTTTAAAATCGAAGTTGGACTCCCTGTCGGAGTCAATGGGCGTGGCCAGCGATTGGTTAATTGTTATATGTAACTCAATGAACGATCGGTGAATCATTCATTGAAAAACATAGCTGTCCTACCTGTCTTCAAAAAAGTAGCCATTTTAATATGAGTACACAGTCATATAAAATTGGTCAATTTCAATATCAACCAATAGATGTGAAATATCTAACTGAGTCCCAAACCTGTACGTTTGCATAAACAAAATCTTGTTAAACAAGGTTTATTTTATCGAAAAATACTAATGAGTTTAAACCTGAGTACAGACAGGCTTAGCTTTAATTTTAAGGAAGAAAAATAAGATTAGCTGAATAATTTAGAAACTGTCATATCAAGCATTTAGATACATCTTCTTTCCAACTTTAAAATATTTTTATTCTAAATATTTCTCTATCAAAACAGCTGGGCTGGTATAACTAAAACTTGACAGGGATTTTTTGGTGAAGCTCTAATGAATTGAGAAAATGATTCAATTCTGCCCGAAATCTTTCTACAATAGCTATATAACACTAAATATTTAGGAAATAAAACTTTTCTTGTGACAAATCAATAGGTTAGGGCTTCTGTAGTTTTTCAATGACATTGTCTGATGACCCTCAAGAGTAGATGTTGAAAATAATGCTCCTGTGGTGTGTATTGGATTACGGAGACTCAGGCGAATGATTCAGGTACATCATGCTGATTTTTTTTTTCATTTTCAAAAACAACCAAAGCTATTTATGAATGCCTATATTTTTTCCTATTTGTCATTCTATGTCATGAAAACTAATGATTATTTGGTTAGGCCTAAACTGATTGTTTTGAGTTGTGGAACTCCTACTTTTTTCTATATGCGTTTGCTGAACCTCTTTCGTTATTCCCTGTATCGTGTCATTGCTTTTCATACATGGCGTACCTTCTCAATTATTCACGGAAAGATTTCATGCCAAGAAGAAAAGGAGAATTCGCCAAGACAAGGCGTTTCGATGCAGATTTGTAATGCACGAGATTTCATCGGTTTTGGCAATCAGCCCATGAGTGTATCAATCAAAGGAAACAAGCTTTCTGTGATTGTAGAAGCATTATTTGTCATAAACGTTTTCATCTGCATGACCGATATATCAGATGTTTAAGTACACCTAATTTTATTGTGACTGGCAGAATTGAACAAATTAGATTTTAAACTGGCAGTTTAGGACTACAAAAATGTAAGCTTTTGAAGATTGACTTTAATTTTTTGAGTTCTAAGACAACTCCTTTTTAATTTGGGCTCAATTTTCTGTTGTTCATTTTCTATAAGGTCACTACTCGCAACAAGGCTACAGTAACGAGCAATTACACAGTACCATGTAGTACTTTACACTGTCTCAATAGTCGTAAGTAGAGCACAAGAACAGCACAAACCATTTTGTCGTACCAAGTAGAGCGCAAGCACAGCACAAACCATATCTTCGTACCAAGGGTAGTGGACGTTTTACTTATCCATTCACGCTTGAGAATGACCATAACCTTTGCTGTAATCTCAAAGAGATTTCCTTAAAATGATTTGTAGACTTGGGGCGATCTGCAAGAACGATTTAGATCGCCCAAAATGGAATAAGGCAGATGAAATGAACCAATCAGGTAAATTGAGATTTCGACATGCTCCTGTTCTCGATAATTTAGTTCCACGTGAGATCTGAGAAAAGGTATATAAATGGAATAATTCCTGGTCTATTCAGTCTTTTTCAAGGAAAGTGTAGGTTTTAAAAGTCAATTTGATACCGTCTCTTTCTTTTTTGTTAATATTCACTATTGACTTTCAAACTGATATATAGAAATCATGTTCCTTTCAACTTTCTATGAAGGCCTTGACATTGTAATATCGAAGGTTACTAGTCTAAATTAGGTCAAGATGCTCCTCAATTACCATCGTTTATCGTCTATGGAAGCCTATAAAGGCCATGCATGATATTCGTCATAAGTTTTGTTTCCATAAATCATTTCCATCCACACAACAAATACTAGAATGGCGTCATTATCGTAAATATACTTGACCGGGTATAAAATATCACCTGTTTGAAACACAAAAATCGACTACTTTTCCTGTGTTTTCCCGACGGATCCTCTCCATTTCCGAAAGGGAACCCCCTTATGAACATACAATTATCCTGTGACAGTTTCAAGATAATCCGATAATAGGTATGAATTTTATCGCGTAAACAAGAACATTTTGAGTAAATCTATAAGCACCCCCCAACTCTCCCATGTTTCCAATGCCATAATTATTCCATGCATCTTTGTGAACTTTATTGTGGTAACGAGGATATTTCAATCAGTTTTTAAGGCCCCTTTTCCCGTGATACTTGGTGTCGTTAGGGATTACAAAATCATTCCGTGAAAGTTTTAAAAGAATCCGACGAAAACTGTTGATTTCATTATTTTAACGAGGATTTTCAGATAGAATATATATGTGGCCTCCTTTTCCATGGTACTTGACGGAAAAGTGAGTGAAATTCTAAAAGAACCATATTTTTTATGGTATAATCCTTCTGTGAAAGTCTGAAGAGAATTCGATGTGAGGTCTTCATTGAATTAGCTAGATCATTTAATAATTTTTTTCAAAAGGCCCCTTTTCACGCGATACTTGAGGGGTCACACCAAATTGAAAAAAAAAAAAACAGAAAAAAAAAGAAAAAAGGGAGGATCGTTATGGTGGTATAATCATTCTGTGACAGTTTGAAGAGAATCTGATACAACTATGGACTTTTAAGGAAATCCTAAAAAATCCCTTTCCCGTAATTCTTAACGACCCTTATGATGGTACAATCAATTGTAGCGAATCTGATGGAAACTGTGGACTTTATTGTATGAACGAGGATTTTTAAATGTAATTTTCATTAGACCAATTTTTCCGTGTTGCTCCTTATGATTGTACAATCATTCTGTGAAAGTTAGAAGATAATCCATCGAAAATTGGGGTCTCTGGACAAGTTAACGGACGGAAGCACGTACGCCCTACGGTACACATGCCATCGCTATAGCTCTTCTGGCCTTCGACCAGTAAAGCTAAAAAAACATTAAAATCATAAAATCGACGACCTTGTTATAGCTTATAAAATGTCCTCGTTCTACAAGCTATATTTTTTAAAATACTATATTACGTGAGCGTAGACGCAACACGTTCTAGACCTTATAAAACATTATCGCTGCCAGGTTATAGGGGTATATGCTCTATCATGTTTGTTTTTCACTTTACTCACGAGAGTATTGTTTCAATCCAATGATTTAAAATAAGACTTCGTGCTGTGAACGATGAACATGATCGATGAAAGACAATTTACAGGATAGATTACCAAACAAGATAAGTGCTTATAACATTAAACGGTTACAAAAAACTGTTGATTCACTGAGTCTGCTAAAATTATTCGTACGCCTTAACGAGAGCTTAACGTTGTCGCAAAAAGTTTTAAAAACAGAAAAGAAATGTTTGAATTTTCATTAAAAGTCAAGGAACATAACGAAATGGACTCAACTATAGGTCGAGATAAAAAGACATCCATATTAAACATCGAACATTACGTTGATAAGGGGGACTATTTGGATAGAATTCTAATTGCATAACATGACAAGATCGTTCGTTTGTCAACCAAACTGTCACAGATGTTTAATAAGTATTGAGGTTAAAAGAATGTAGTTGATGCGAAGTCAGTCTCCATAGCGTTTTCAAAACACGTGACGTTATTAATGTTAGTAACAGTTACTGTACGGCGCACTTATCCTTGACACAGGAATTATGGGGCGTACTATATCATTGTAACATATATCTGGCGGCAGACTTTATCGTTTTAACAGGCATTGTGCAGCACACTATATCGTTAAAAAGAAGTATCCTGCGGCGCACTGCATAGATGGAGCATTTACCGTGCGACACAATTTCTTCATTATATAGTTGGTATTTTGCGGTGACCTTATAGCTGTAACGTGTACCGTACGGCGCACTTTGTGGATGTAACAAAACTATCACTGTGACGTAGTTCTCGGAGATGTTTATAACAGGGTTCGACTTATACCGCCACCTGACATCCATCCTGTATTGTGCTCCGAATAAGTTTCTTATTAATACCATTAATAGTAAATGACCCCAGATATAGAGGTTACCAAGTAAACTTAATTCACTGACGCGGAAATAAACCGGACACGGGGGACTCGAGATAAATTATTTACAAGGCCTTAGACCAAGAGATTAACTTTAAAGCTCATACTTTTTAGAACGTTCTAGGTCTTTTTCATTACAAGAATGGTGGCCGTCATCTAGTAACGATATGATATTCAAATAAAAGCAATGATCACATATGGCAAACAATCTTATCTAGATTTTATAGATAATTAGTTGATTGATTGTATGTGTTTTTATGCAACTTTTTAACAAAAATTCAGATGCTCATCTCACTTAGGTTTACGATTATCCACCCATTGACGGGATACAAATGCTTGAAAGGTATTTGCTGCGACCGGGGATCGAACACTAGACCTGATGATTGACGCGCTGCCAACTGCGCTAAAGCCTCGGTCATTTTGTTTATAAAGTAATAACTTTGAAACAACACTGAATTAATATAAGCATCTGTAACAGTATCTGTCGAAAATTAATTCAATATACAAAGAATACCGATTAAACTGACTGAATTTGACTTTTTTTAAGTTGTGAAGTGACATTTCTGCGTTTTGGTCTTGTTTGATAACCATTCGGTTTTCACGAAAAAAAATGGGGGACATAATCACCCTTTATACATACAGTGTCATTTTTTTTCATATGGCAGATACCAATATTCTTTGAGAATGGATAAAACCTTTCTAAGCTCTGTAGGATGATTACTTGTCTTTAAATTCTGTAGGGTGATTATTTGTCGACAAAACATAAACTTTTTTATCTTACTTCAAGTGTGATAGATATCTTCACAGGTATTACATTGCAAGAATTACTCTAAGTTAATCAACTTTCAAGAAATAGTGGGACAAAACAATGGACAAATAATCCAAATGGATTATTTGAAACTAATTACATAATTTTCGTTTGAATAAATGTATAAGTAATGCAACATAAATAAACATTCTTTTATCAGATAGAAAACGATACCAGGTGAGGAAAAAATAACTACATTAACTCTGTAAATATAAAACCAGACTATTCAGTTTGTTAATGATCTTTCAATAATAGAGAGCGCCAATATCTGACATACATCACAGTTTGACAAAACTTAACTATCTCTGCCATATATTTGTTCGGATTATTTCGGTGTTTTTTATTCTCTTAACATTAGTCTGGTGGTTTTGCTTTTGAGCTACATTTATGTAGCCTCGATAACGAACTTGTATCCATACGGGCACACGAAAAACAAACAAACAAGAAAACAACAGCATTTTTTGTCTGTCATTTTCCTTTGAATTGATCAACATAAAGACAAATTGAGATTACAAAACAGCTACAACGACTAGAGCTAATCTTACCGACAACAATTAAACCGTATTGGGATAATGTAACTCCGACAAAATTTATTACCGTTTGTTTACTCAAGCTGAAAGATAACGGTTGGTTACACTATACGTGCAGAACTAAGTAAATAAACCGTTAATAGAATTTACGTCTACAAACGCAGAAATCTTAACAAGTTGACAAATTAAAGTTAAACCATCGACGACAGTTGTTCTCTATAGAATTCAATGAAAACAAAACAAGGATGCAAAAGCTGTTATATAACGGACAGGACAAAGATACTCCTTATAATACGTTTAACTAGATTTCTTAAACTAGAAAAGTTTCCGTAGGCATTTCTTGTTCAATCCTTGGTTTTACGTCCCTGTGATTTTTACCCGAGAAATTATTGTAGGAAAAAAAGAAATTGCTTGTAACAATCAATTCCTCCTCTCTCCAAAATATTTTCTATCCTGTAGGTCGGTCAGTTTTCATATTACACACTTTTTAGTTGTCGTTTGCAACTTCTTTCAAATTATATAAATCTAGAATTTTGTAAAATAGGATAGCGTTAAAGTAAAAAAAAGCGTCGCGTCGAGAATGAAATTCCTCACTACCTAAGGCTAACTGAACGGGATTTTCTTCTTTTAATAGTCAAATATTGATCATTTGAACTTATGATGCAATGGTGCTTTAATTTATGTTTACCTTATGATTCAATGGTGCTTTAATTTATGTACCTTATGATGCAATGGTCCTTTAATTTATGTTTACCTTATGATTCAATGGTGTTTTAATTTGTTTACCTTATCATTCCATGATGCTTTAATTTATGTGTACCTTATGATTCAATGGTGCTTTAATTTATGTGTACCTTATGATGTAATGGTCCTTTAATTCATGTTTTCCTTATGATTCAATGGTGCTTTAATCTATGTTTACCTTATGATTCAATGGTGCTTTAATTTATGTTTACCTTATGATTCAATGATGCTTTAATTTATGTACCCTATGATGCAATGGTCCTTTAATTTATGTTTACCTTATCATTCCATGATACTTTAATTTATGTGTACCTTATGATTCAATGGTCCTTTAATCTATGTTACTTTATGATGCAATGGTCCTTTAATTTATGTTTTCCTTATGATTCAATGGTCCTTTAATTTATGTTTTCCTTATGATTCAATGGTGCTTCAATTTATGTTTACCTCATGATTCAATGGTGCTTTAATCTATGTTTACCTTAAGATGCAATAGTCCTTCAATGTATGTGTACCTTATGATTCAATGGTGCTTTAATTTATGCGTACCTTATGATGCAATGGTGTTTTAATTTATGTTTACAGCTGTGACCGCTTTAGGTAATCTCTTTTCTTCGACGCCAAAGCCTAAATACTGTCAACACAATCCCAAAAGACTATTATTATGAAATAGGAACGCAATAGGATTGATGGACTCAACACAAGATTACAGACGATAGATAACACTCTATAAATCATTAGAGATTACTTCTCTACATACACGCAACTCTAACATAATATCTCTTCTACAGTTACGAAAGCAATAAAATACGTTTAAATCAAAACGATTTGAAATCAAATACGATATAAAGAATAAATACAGTATCTACCCAATAAATATTTGATGAGGATGTTTTTTTCATTGATGTATGAAACTAAATTTCTTGTGAATCCGCTTTATTATGTAACATAATTGCAGAATAATGCACAAAAGATAATCACGTATAAATCGTTCAGAGAAACAGCTAGTATTAATTAATAGACATTGAATAAATACAAGTATAAATAATTAATTAATAGACATTTAAAACATTTTGCTACAGAGTTATAAAGGCTACAAAAACTAGACAAAATGCAGTGTCTGTGTTTGTTCATCTGTGATATTCTCATAACGTGTTGATATTAATGTCAATAGACATTTTCACGCTCTCACAGCGCATGCGTCTAATTAAATCTCGTTATATGCGATATTTATTCGAGACTAAGTCACGTGATCGGTTGCGGGGAGTCGATAAATTGCTATTTTGAACGAGCAAAAACAAAGATTAAATAATCAAAATTTGGTTGAAAAAAGAGTTCCAACCCGTGAGCAATATATATGCAGACTATTTGTAGCGAGTTGATATTATTGTGTATTAGTAGCCGAATTGAGTTTAAAACGGCCTGGTATCTAGGCAATATGATATATAACCTACCTCGAATTTGACGATAACAAAACTATTTCCTATGTAATAAGATTTTGAAAATATTTTTACTCATCCCCACACACACGCGCGCAAACATGAAAGGAAAAAATATAGAGTTACAGTTAAACTCTCAAGACCACTTTGATGAATTATTCCATGTCTCTGCCTTAAGTTATTTGTGCTGGAAATCAATGATTTTTATTTTGATATTTACAACTATCGAAACTACACAAAAGACATAAACAATCCTGAATGGCTAAATTTGCGACAATGCGTCAATCACCGGCACATCATTCATTGCAAACCCCGCCCTTCACACGGTAGGCCTGATCCTAATTATCCTGATTGACATGGTTGACTAAATATATATGTGTATTTTTAAAGCATTTAATAAATATTGACCACATTTTGGACAATAAGGATAAAATGTTGCTTTAGACATGCCAGTGTTGTTACCAATCTCCTAAAGTCTTTAAAAAGTTTCCTGCTACAAAGTTTAAGCGTACTTGTATTAACAGAAACATTATGAAGTTAAATAAGAACAAAGCAGACGTGCTGTTTTTTAATTATTTGTTTCTGTCTGTGTGTCCACCGAAGTAGATCTTCTTTTCATTTCTTAATATCAAAAAATGCCCGCACGACAGCATATCATTTATATTTTAAACATTTGCATTATTGTAACAATAGATATTTGGGAGAAACGGAGGAAATATTTTCTTGATATGAATAAACCGATTTATGTAAAAAAATGCAATACAATGACTTAAAAAGAATATATTATATAACCATGCGAAAATAGGGAGCATTATCTCGACGATGAATGACATGGATAGTATTTATGATGACGATGTTAATAGTGCGAAGAAAAGCATGAAAAATAAAAATGATTAAATTTAATGATAGTGATATGAGAGATCTGATCAGAAAAATGATGTGTTAAAAGTCTGGTGTAAAGAGTTCCCTTCGATAAATCACGATACATATGGGGTTATTATGTAACCGGCAACATGTAACAAAGAATCCGATGAACAATCATACATTTAATTGGTCAAATTTATGATTTGATGAGACAAAATTTATCTTTTTATGTTTCAGCCGATATTCCGCCAAATACTAATTCCTTAATTGATCAAAGGATGCGACCGGGCGTCGTTTCAATCGGCACGGTTGTATAACACGGTGTTTATCTATTAAGCATTTTTCCACAAGCAAATAAAGTTATTACGCTTATTTTCATTGAATGGATTTAAAATTGTTTTTTCGTCGGAGGATATATTGCGAGGTAGGCTTTCATTTTAAAATATCTAGCTTTTATATTTGAACAATCTAGCCTTTGTATTAGATCAAGGGGCCAATATGTATATTATAACCAGAATATCATCGATGGGCTAACAAAAGGTCGTAAATACAATTTGCGATAATATGTAGCACGACATTTTGGTCATCAAACGACGATAGAATGTCTGAACTATATTGATCTGTAATTTCACCTTTCCTCGAAAAAACCATCATAAGTTCAATATTTCCGGGGGGGCGAAGAACACGAGTTTTTGTGATTCTGTGGTTGTCGGATACATAACGCGTTAATAACCTTTCCATGGTTGATTCACCTTCATACATTAAAGGCATTTGTTTCAACATATACAATATACTGGGTTATCATACAATTTATTGTATTTGGTGAAAATAGATCATGAAACAAAACACACGTCATTTATTCGTTAAGGCCGATAAAATAGTGTTCTTTTAATGCTTCTGAAGAACATAACTGGGATAACGGAGAAATGACTATTGTAACAAACAGATGTTACATATCCAACAATATTATCTATACGTTAAATTTCATTGTAAAACTCGAAAAAAAAAAAGAAGTGAAAATGACTAGTCTTAAAGCAAAACCGGAAGTAAATCCTCCCCGCAGTGGAGATTTGATATTGTTTTTCTTTGAAAGCGTCTAACGGATACAGACTTTATAGTCATCTGATGCTTTGCGTGAAAAGTTAGTTTTCGTTAAAACTGTCCGTGTTATCCGTATTGCAACGCAACACAAGAAAAGGGACAGAAGTCCAAACAAAACATACAGCTCTCTTTCTTCCCTCCCTACACCTTGAAGGTCACACTTTATGACAAACATGGTTGTGCGAGGGGGTCAAAATATGTAAAGGTAAACCAACAATAATGATGATGAAAAAAATGCTATAAAACAGCACAGAAATGCAAATTAGTTTGTTAAATGGAGGGCCATATGTTTATGCATATCAAGTACATATTTTTACCTTCTCCGAAACGAAAAAGAAAACCACACAGAGAATTATGTACCTTCAGGGCCCACAACTTCAACTGTTTATAAGTGCACATTAGTGATGAATTTCTTCTCTGCTTAGATCGTATGTCAGTTGCATGAGAATAAGACACAATATCAACAATGGGCCCCTACCGATATCCAGAGTTACTCCGCTTTGATTTAGTATTAGAATGACCTCCCTTAAATCTGTGGGTAGTTCCGGTGAAAAAATCGATGATATCGGTATCGAAAACATTAACAGGTTTTTGCCAGCTCTTACGATATGTCACTATTGTTGAAACCCTAGATGATCTAGAGGCTACTTTATTTTAACATCTGAGCTTAATTTTTAAAGCTAAGTGACGTTTTATGTGTTTATAATCGTAAATGAGCCGGTATGAAAGTGTATTTTTCGGATATACCCTAATTCCGGATATGCGTATTAATTGCCATAAAACGAGCTTTTCTGATCGCAATAAATACAATGATACTCACGGAAATACATTCCGTTATTTCCTTTTTTAAAAAATGGTTTCACATGTCAAGCGGGGCTTTGAATTTATAAGATATCTTTCATTTTACGAACGGGAACTGTTAAAAAGAAGTTCTCCATTCGTCTTCATGACCTTGGGAATCTACCAAATACCATTTTCATTGATGAATATGAAATAAATTTAATCAGAATTCACTGCATGATCATCAAAAATCCTTGTAAAGTGTCTGGAGGCTTGTGGAAATGATTACTGCCTCTGTAGGTCCTCCTAAGATATATCATTCGTTTCTTACCAATGGCAAGTAAGATATATCATTAATTTCTTACCAATCGGCAAATGATAAGGTCATTGTGTGGGAATGGGTAAACCAAACTAATTCAATCAACCTGCACAAGCTTTAGCATCTGATATTAGATGTGTGCACAAATTTATATTTTTCATATAAAATGTATTCTGGTTAACCCTGGTTTATACGTCCCTGAGGCTTTCAAATTGAGAATGCATTGTAGAAGAAGAATATGCTTATTGCAATGTTTCCCTTTTCACAATATTTCTGCCCTGCTGAATGGTTTTTTTTTTGTTGCTGTTTGTTTTTTGGTTTTTTTTTTAAATTTATTGTTTTATATATAATTTCGTGTATCTAAGTATTTGAGGAAAGTGGAAATAAAAAAGTGGAAATATAAAAGAGATGACCGTAAGACGTTTTACAAAGATACTAAGACAATCTTTTTGGACGTATTAATCCATTTAGTTGATACCAAATTCTTATCACTATATTGAGATATATCATGCAATGACATATATGGTACTAAATATTCAAATCTTTTTTTGTAAAAAAGTGATCTTAAACATGTTTTTTTTTTCCTTCAGATTTTTCTTACATAAACATTTTTTCCAAATTTTTCTGAATGAGAACCGTTTTAAAATAGATTTCCTTTACCTCTTGCATTTATAATCCTATTTAAAATGTACAATCTCGTAATTTCCTTAGAATCGGAGGGAATTGCAAACGACTTCCTTTGTTACTTGTAATAAGGGGATATCGGGTGAAAATCAAAAGCAAATAACCGATCATTATGAGATATACCCAGTGTATATCCAAAATACCACCCGTGGTCTATTACGCAATCAGAGATACCGATCAGAAGCGTGTAAGTTACTTGGATTAAAACAGCAGATTATGAGAGGATATCGTTAACTTTTAAATTTGATTTACCATTTAACCCTTTACAGAAAAAAAATCTCAGAACGAAAGAGGATACGAACGAAATTTTAATAGCCATGTGTACTGAAAATAATGGATCTTTCAGATGTGGAGAAAATCGGCGTAAAAAGTACTCTTTATCGCAAAATTGTTATTCTTGGTTGTTGTTGTGTGGTTTCCTTGTTTTAATAAGCCTTTTCAAGTTAAAGAAGTAAACGCAATGATTTCCTACAAAGGACGCCTTAGCTATTTTTTTTTTTTTTTTTTTTTTTCGAAAAGTAAAATATGAAAACTGGACGAGAATGAAATTGGTTCCTAGGTCGGGAGAGAAAAACGATTAAAACGTGTCAACGTTAATATAAACTACCACAACAATTCCATATTCTAAGAGTATTATAAGAATACTCAACATTCCACTATATCAAATTCTGAAAAAATATCTAATTCTACGCAAAATAGGATTATTTAACCTCTGATAGTATACTTTTACTTAGGGACCCAACCACATCATTTTGCATATAATATATGGACAGAAAGATAAAACATTAATCTTTAGAACTAGATAAACTACAAATAATATAAGTCAACCGACTCCCTTGTTAATTAGTCAAAAGAAGGACATCTGGGCAGTCGTGTGAAAATCAAAGCAAATAGCCGATCGTTATCTATATATCCGGATACTACCCGTGGACTATTGCGTAATCACAGATACCGATTCAAAACGGTGTCTTCCCGATTCTCCCACATTTGAAAATCCAATAATACCATTTACCTGGTGGGAAGAAGGGGGTAAGGGAAAATGTGTGATTACAGTTAGGTTCAAATTATATTCCACGTGTATTATGTATTAAAGACTGTTTGTTGCAATCAAATTAATTGGTAAAACTAGCAAAATTTAATTGAGAATTGTGTTTAAATCTGTAATTCTGGCCTGAAATAAAAAATGAAACCTGAAATGAATTATAAATCAGTCATCTTTAGAACCAAGGACAAGTCATGGCCACAGCTTCAACTTAATACTACACCCCAACAAAAACTACACAGACCCTAGTGATATCTTCCTTGTGGAGAAAGACAATCTCATTAAGTCGAGTGTTTTCTGATACCGACGTCACAGCCGGCTTCTTCCACTGTACACATTGGTATAAAGATTTGGACCGACTAATCTGTACAGAAAAGACGAAGATTTCCATAGGCTGGTCCGACGCGCTGACATTTGAAGAGAAGGAAGTATCGCCATATCGAACAAGCGCTTCGCTTCCCTGAAAGACTGACTCCATGAGGAGACTATTATGCTGGTCCAGTATGCTGATACAGCTTCGTATCTCACGGTTGCGTTTATAGATACAGAGATAATTGCCTTCTTACAAACTTTGTATGTATGTGTGTTGAACATGTGTTGAAAGATTCGGACATTCATAAGATTTCCTTCGAAACCACTGTACTTGAACTTAAAAGATCTAGACGATGAAATCTACAGAATATAAAGGAACTGGAATAAACTGTATACGGACATTTGAATAATAAGATGCCAATTGCTTCGAGTCTAATAACTGAAATACATTAAAACAAAACTTATCCGGATTTTTAAAACTATATATATACCCAAGCATCTGTAGAACGGTGGTATTTTGTCCGTCTTTCCATTTCTAAAGCTGTTCGTCCGTAAAAAAAATTCTTTAATGCGATAAAGTAAGGTAGAATGACCCAGATTCAGAAACAACAATGGAATCGGTATAGGCTAAATTTCTTTGCTATACATAATTCTACACCTATCCCTTTTCCACTCTCCTTTTATTACAGAATTACAAGGGTTGAAACAGTTTATTATGAAATGGTTTTTCACTTGCTTCTTAATCAATCACGATTGGCATATACCTGAACTGTTTTCTATTTCCAAATATTTTCTTTTGCGCGCTAAAATCTCGTAACTTTAATTTGAATTTAGCTGTAGTTAAGAGGTTTTGGTCGCGTCCAACGAGACCGTTCCTGGTTAATTCTTGACAAATAGATAAAATGGTTGTCTGGAAAAAAAGAGTAACTGCAAGATAGCATATGAAATGTTGTGAGAAAGAAGGTAAATGCTTGTTATAAGTAACCGATCCTTTTATCATAATGATTTTTCTTCTATTCTGCGATCAATAAAGGGACATTGTACGGCATGGGTTAAAATGGATCCCTGATTAGATATCCCCTATTTCCTTTTGAAACGCTCGTGGAATAGGGTAATAGAACCTAACGGTTATTTAGCCCCAGGCAGGGATTATCTCGCGCCTTACCTGTATCGACTTTTTATCGATATTTTCAAATGTGGGAGAATCGGGAATAAACCTTCAAAACGTGTAAGTTACTTGGATTAAAACAGGAGTTTATGGATGGACATCGATAATTCTTAGATTAACTTACCATTTAAACCTTTGTTGATAAAAAAATCTCAGAACAAAGTAGGATACAGACGAAATATAAAAAAGCATTTGTATAAAAAATGACGGATCGCTTAGATTTGGAGAAATTCCTTGTAAAATTACTCCCTTTATGGCAATACTTTTGTCCCCCCCCCCCTCGTTGTTGTTTTGTCTGTTTGCATGTTTCAATAGATATTCTCAAGCCAAGCAAATAAAAGCAACAATCAACCATGAAGAACACTTTTGCTAATTTTGTTTCGAAAATGAGAAGTAGAATATGAAAAATGGATGAAACTTGGACGGGAAGACGATTATAACGTGTCAACGTAAATAAAAACTACCAAAACATTTTCATATTCTATAAGTATTACAAAAGTACTCAATATTCTTATGTGTGAAATACCGAAAAATTAATTAATTCTCTCCAAAACGGACGCTTTTAGTCTCAGCCCTTATATACTCTATGTTGAAATTTAAACCGGAACTACCCAGTAGAATCAAGGGAGTTAATTAAAGGGCAATTTTCGGGAGAACTCCGTATATCGGTAGGGGCCCATTGACAAGTTGCTGCTTGTTATGGCACACACTTAAATTAGAAAAAAAACATCAATTCAGATTTGAAATTGAGTCAATTCTCAATTGACTAAGAATTTTTGTATAATTTCGGGCAGAGATAGAGATAGATAGATAGATAGATAGACGGATAGTGAGAGAGAGAGAGAGAGAGAGCGCGCGAGAGAGAGAAGGGGAAAAATATTTCATCCCGAGGCGAAAAGGAAGGAAAGACTGTATTAATATCATAATAAGCTTAAATCACATAAAAACAGAAAGAAAACAGAACCTACCAAAGATATTACCTGTTACCAGTTACATATATAAAATTGAATATCTATGCAAACTATAGCTCTTGAGTTTGACTTAATGTAAACTGATTATTAAGAACCGTTTGACCAAATGATATGCGATTTCTATTTATACAGTATAATTCAAAACTTGATAGATAGGTAATAATTTCGGTCTTCAAAAAGATCGTTACCAATGGGTAGATAATCGTAAACCTAAGCGGGATAGCAACTTGAGGCTAGGAAAGGGTGTGGTGATAGTACTGGTGTGATAAATAGCAGGAAACCATTGTTAGGTGCTCCAGCCGCCGCGATATGACTGAAATACTTTTAAACTGGCGTCAAACCCAAATTAAACGAGGTAAATAGTTAAAACTGAGAAAATCTAGAGATACTAGAACGGGAGAATCTGAAAAGAAACAATCGCGCTGCAGTAAAATTTCCGTCCAATTGCGACAGTCCCCCCAAAGGATTGGTGTTCTATTGGAGAACTGCTCAACATGCCGTATATTATATCTGATCTTGATCGTTTATGTTACACTTTAATTTTCTGAAGGTAAAGTCTTTGACTATGTTCGAAAACAAAATTACCACTATTAGTTATAGATTTTATTAATATACTACTATAAAGTTAGTTACACTACTATTTCATTAACATTACCGAAGATTATAGAAGTAGACAGACATAACAACTATATGTACCAGTAGACAAACCCGACACCGATATCTACCAGCACACAACATGACAATGTTATGTACCAGCAGACGAAACTGACAACGATATGTACCAGCAGAAAAACCTGACGATGATACGTACCAGCACACAAACCTTTCAATGAAATATACCAGCACACAAACCTGACAATAATATGTACCAGCACTCAAACCTAACAATGATATGTAACAGCACACAAACCTGACGATGATATATACCAGCACACAAACCTGACAATGATATGTACCAGCACACAAATCTGACGATGATATGAACCTGCAAACAAACCTGAAAAAGATATCCATCAGCAAACAAACCTAACAATGATATATACAAACAGACAAACCTGACAACGCTATGTAGCGGCAGACAACCTGATAACGATATGTAGCAGCAGAAAAACCTTACATCGATACCAGCAGACAAACATGGCATTGATATGTACCAGCACTCAAACCTACAAATGACATGTATCAACAGACAAACCTGACAACGATAGCAATCAGCACCCAAACCAAACAATGATATGACCAGCACACAAACTTAACAATGATATGACCAGCACACAAACCTAACAATGATATGTACAAGCACACAATCCTATAAATGATATGTACCAGCAACCAAAACCTCAAAATGACATGAATCAGCAGACAAACCTGACAACGATAGCAAACAGCGGACAAACCTTACAATGATATGTACCAGCACACAAACCTGACAATGAAATGTACCAGCACACAAACCTAACAATGATATGTAACAGCACACAAACCTGACAATGATATGTAACAGCACACAAACCTGACAATGAAATGTACCAGCAGAGAAAGCTGACAATGATATGTACCAGCACACAAACCTGACAAAGATATGTAACAGCACACAAACCTGACAATGAAATGTACCAGCACACAAACCTAACAATGATATGTAACAGCACACAAACCTGACAATGATATGTAACAGCACACAAACCTGACAATGAAATGTACCAGCAGAGAAAGCTGACAATGATATGTACCAGCACACAAACCTGACAAAGATATGTAACAGCACACAAACCTGACAATGAAATGTACCAGCACACAAACCTGACAATGATATGTAACAGCACACAAACCTGACAATGATATGTAACAGCACACAAACCAGACAATGATATATACCAGCACACAGACCTGACAATGATATGTAACAGCACACAAACCTGACAATGATATGTACCAGCACACAAACCTGACGATGAAATGTAACAGCTCACAAACCTAACAATGATATGTACCAGCACACAAACCTGACAATGATATGTACCAGCACACAAACCTAACAATGATATGTAACAGCACACAAACCTGACAATGATATGTAACAGCACACAAACCTGACAATGATATGTACCAGCACACAAACCTAACAATGAAATGTACCAGCACACAAACCTAACAATGATATGTAACAGCACACAAACCTGACAATGATATGTACCAGCACACAAACCTGACAATGAAATGTACCAGCAGAGAAACCTGATAACGATATCCATCAGCACCCAAACCAAACAATGATATGTAGCAGCAGACAAACCTTACCAGCAGACAAACCTGACCATGATACTTTATGAAATGTTTACGGATGGCTTCTTGTCTACATCGGTTTATTTTGACAGGATGATTCTGGTCAGTCTTTTTTGGCGATAACTGAGTTTTGGTACGATATTGTTCTGTTTGGGGCATTATACTGACAATCGCGTCTCATTTTCCATTTTTTTGCTGACATTTTCTCCTGTTGTCAAAAGCTGACCAAATGAATAATTTTGATTTGGATGTTATCGCAAATATAATAATAATTTTGAACTGGTTGTTCTGAATAAGCAGGAGGTCAGTTCTCAAATACAGATTCTTGAATCGGTCTTTTACAATTCTTTGATTTACCGGATATACGAATGAGCAGGATAATAGGTTTATACATCATCTTTCGGTCCAAGAAAAGGGAAAAAATGAGTATGCTGCTATAAACCGGAAAATCGTTAGTATTTTGTGGGATGAAGGAGATAGCATTGTGTCGTTAAATAAATCCTGCAAACATGATTTAATCACAAATTGTTGATACCATTATCCTCATATAATCTGTCGGAAAACGAGGTATTTAAGGGGGATTTATATTACATGAATCAAAACAGGAAAGTGGTTGAAGAGTTCAGCAGCAAAAACATAGAACCTATATCAAAATGAACTGCATGTGCACACCAGGTTTCAAAGCGATAAAGTAAAGTGTTTGCTTTTTGCCGACACACAGAAATTTCCTGGATACAAATAAAAACATAAACACTAGAATTTTATAAAAAGTTACGTGAGTAAGCCTATAAATATTACTAGAGAGATCGTACACTGACGATAAGACTGTTTCCATGTATTCTGTCATTTTTTTGTTTTATTTCCGTCGCTTTAACTTTAACAGCAAAGATTTCGTCCCCCTACAAAAAAAACAACACTTCACCTTTAAATACAACCCCGTCGCGGCCACAGCGCAGTTGGTGGTGCGTTGGACTCCAACTCATAGGATCAAGGGTTCGATCCCCGGACGCGGAAATTACCCTTTCCGACATCTGTCTTCCGCCAATGGGTGGATATTCGTTAACCTAAGTGGGATGGGCAGCTGGAGGCTCCAAAATGATGTAGTGGTAGTACTGGTGTGAGAAATACAAGGAATCTATGGTTAGCTGCTGCAGCCGCCGAGATATGAATGAAATACTGTTTAAAATGATGTTAAACCACATTCAAAATAAAATTAGAAACAAATCAAAGGACTGAAAAAGAAAACCAGACAAACGTATAAGGTATAATCTGCATTATTTGTTGTAGTTTTTATGTTATTTCTGGAGATGATTACAATCGTTAAATGGGAATGACGAGTTCAGGTGTCTTCAACAAAGTCTTTTCATAGATATATATCTATTTTAATTGACCGAAATAAACTATATTTTTTAAAACTTTTTTTTAAATTCTTTAGATGGAATTTGTAAACAATGTTTGTAGTCAATAAGAATACTGAATAAAAATAGACGATAAAATGACAAGGCTTAACTATATCTATGTGCGTGCATATAATTGTTGACTTACATAAATACAAAACAATTTGTTTCTGTGTTTCTTGAGTTGTATGTATTTTTAACAAATGAGATTGAACCTCTTTAAAATATCACATTTCAAGTTAATATGGCTATACTGGTACCTTGATTAAGTAAGCTGATAGCTTTAACAACAAAGTACCCGTGGACGAGATGTAGAGGGTCGTCTTCCCGATAAAGAGGTCCAGAGTTCGTTTCCCTGGAGCGGCTATCGATTTTGGTTCTTTCCTTGGCCAATATAATTGACGCGAGTACTGGTGTTTTTTTGAGGAGGCTGAATCGAGAGGAATTAATTTAAGTTAGAAGTACTTGTTTCCCGATCGATGTAAAATAAATAGAGTTTTACATTGAATAATAGCATACAACTAAGACATGGTGTTTTTGACCAATTTGGACAAGGTGTATGATTTGGGTATTAGTCTTGAAAACTGCCTAACTACTCTTATAGATAGATTTATAAGTAAAAGTACTT